>OZ010746.1:13945203-15195203 GCA_963932245.1 Tachinus rufipes | reverse complement strand
CAATATGATTTAGTAGATTTAGAATTTTAATTAAAATAAATATTGAAGTAGCTTGAGGTCTATAATACAAAGTGGGATTACATCTTCGAGTATTGTTGATAAATAAAAATGCTGCGACGAAAACGGCGAAGCAAAGGGAATGCAAGACAAGAAGGATTATGGCATTTAGCTGAAAATTGGAGGCGCCAGACTCAATTTTTCTGATTGGCAACGCTCCGCAGGAACTTAATCAGCTCGTATCTCCGCATCCGGACTGAACAACAAATGAAAAAGTTATTATTCCCATCCCGCACGGACATAATTCACCCCATTGGCTTTTATTTGCAGAAAAAATTGATTATGCAAATTCACGCGATGCATTGATGCATTTTAAGGATGCCGGAAGGAATAATAAAATAAAATATTCATTAAACATGAAAGTAACATATTTGGAATACGAAATGAAGCTAGCTACTCACCATCGAGTCGGCCGAAGAAGTGCAGCAGAAGTAGGACTATATTCCCAAATTGCATCATGTTTTATTAACTAAGGCCACTTACTACACGTCATTTTTAAACTAAAATAAAACTAAGTTTTTATGATTGTTTTATTGTTTATTAAATTATAATCACATAATTTCGCGCAACTGGTAGCGAACGAAACGGCGAGTTATTATCGTGGGCGTCGAGACGGACCGTCGGCGATGCAGAGACGCGATGGACCGAGTGCGAAGTGGCGTAGAGCGTCCGCGGTCCCTTCTAGATGCGCACGCGTTCCTAGCCCTTACGGGCGCCGCCGCCACCCCCCCATAACTGTTTACAATACACCGAAACACCCCCCGGGGGTAATGCATATGATTACTAGCAATTATTAACTTTGACAGCCATTTACATACCTATTCCTGTTAAACTTGTGCAATTGTGGCGCCAGATCATCCGGCGAATCGTTGCTCGTGACACTTACGTAATGACCCTACCATTAAATCATAATTCATGCAAAAATGCATTCATTTCGAGGCCACCTGAACGGACATTCAAATCGGAAAGCCCATTTCGCATACGCCTCGAATTTATTTCCACTCGTATATTACACGTTGGGGACATTACTGCGGAAATCTTAAAGCGTTATTAAATTCAGGTCACAGCTAAAGAGACGTAAAAATGCGCATACATGGATTCACTCTTAATAACTGAATGTTTCATCGTACGTTTCTTCGGGATGTTATACGTCTCGTTATAAATTTCCAGTGCGTTTTCTTTCTCCGACATATGAGATGTGCGCTTAAGAAAAGCCGGATAGTTTTCAAATAAAAATTCCTCAGTTATTATTTGTGTTGGTATTGAAAGTAATATGGGCTGTAATTTGGCAAAATGTTTTTATACAAGGAAGGAAGATGATATATTGCCCGGAAATAATTAAATATACATAAATCATATTTTGTTTACTCAATATGTCACGAGTTTAAATTTGATTTGGGAATTTAAAGCAAACTTTGAAGTGATTTAAACCACCTTTGCGATTTCTAGTGACATGATAGCTAACTTATATCGAAATCAAATGTCACATTTGAAAACTATCATTTTATAAACTAAAAATAATTTAAATAATGTACTCGATCTTAACTGTCTTGATTGGAGTTTGAATTTTATTTCATAAAAATAATTTGACAACAAAATAGTGTTAATTGTTTTAAATGGTTGACTCTAATTTGAACTAAAATTCAAATAAATTTAATTAAACATTAAATAAAAATTCAATCTATTTGTCATTGAGAAACTATTCAACAACATATTTTTGATAACGTAATTTTTAAAATTAAAAAAGTGCCTACACCAAGATAAACTTCAATAAAAATTAAGCAGTTTAATGGAATTTGTATTTGCAAATACAACCAATCATAACGTATTTGGTGTGATATAGCAACATAGATCAATTCTTCGAACTTTGAAGCATTGTGCTTGTTCCAAAACCAGTCATATCATACATCCAAATAACTCAGAGTAACGGCAAACATGTAACTTTATAGTTATATTTCTAAAAAGAAGTATTTCTAATTTAAATCCAAAATCAATTTTAAGTAAGCTCTTGATCTCAAAATTAAAATGATATAAACCTCGGAATAAACAATTTAAAGACAATTTATAAATTGAAAATAAAGTTGAAACTACTGTCCCGCAATCATTAAACTTAGTGCCGCGCTCACCCACCCAACTGATTGTGATCAAGAAATTGATTTATAAACACTTGGGTTGGTAAACGGGAACGTCTACTGCAACTACTGTCTTGTAGCCAATAAACTGTGCCCCCGCCCACCCACCCAATCAAAAAATTTAATCACAAACATTTAAGTGGGTGGGCAGAAACTAATCTTGAAGCTACTGTCACGCAATTATTAAACTTAGTACTCCGCACACATACCAATTGTTTGTGATTAGGAAATTGGATCACAAACCCTGGGTGGGCAGGAACTAACGTTGGATAAAAATACTGTGCCGCAACTGTTTCTGATTAAAAAATTAATTTACAAACACGTGGGTGGGTAGGCGGGAACTTCAGTTGCAACTATTGACTCGTAACCTATGAACTGTGTCCCCCGCCCATCCACCCAATTAAGAAATTAAATCACAAACACTTAGGTTGGTGGGCAGGAACTAATATTGAAACTACTGTCGCGCAATAATTGAACTTAATGCCCCGCCTACCCATCCAATTGTTTGTGATTTAGAAATTGAATCACAATTGGGTAAGTAGGCGGAAACAAAAATTAAAACTACTGTCCCGCAATCATTGAACATAGCCCACTCATCCAACTGTTTCTGATCAAGAAATCGATTCACAAACACTTAGGTTGGTGAGCGGAAACTTCAGTTGCAAGTTACAGTTCACTGTCTTGTAACCAATGAACTGTGCCTCAAACCACAAAAACTGATAAATTATTTAAATATTAAGATCTTTATTTATATAAAATAATAAAATCATTAATGAGACAATACCTTAGTAGGTAAAGATATTAATAATATGATAGATTATAAATATAAATTATATAAATCTAGTAAGATCCTAAAGAAACGTTAACAGTTAAAAATCAAAAATAATAATTGCTTTTAGATAAAACAGTGTCGAATATTTGTAGAACATTGTTGCCGTCTTGAATTGCTAGAAAAAATTTTAGAAGATGCTTTTGTGAAATAGCAAAATCAGTTAATAATTTAGTAAGTAGAGCACCATTGTAATGCAACTTCTGTTTTGTTTGTAGATAAAAACCCCCTTCTGTGCAGATGTTAAAGGTAATTTAGCTACAGGAGGAAGAGATCATATCTAATTTCTTAATGAACAACACTTGGGCGGGTGGGCGGGTCACTTCAGAACATAATTACCAAAATATACTTTGACTTGGAGTGCCCACCCGCCCGCCAATTGTTTGTTGTCAATAAATTTTAAGTTTCACTTCTCTGCAAGTTTTTAAAGTTATTTAGTCACAAGAGAAGGAAGTCATAATTAATTTTTTGTTGACCAACAATTGGGCGACTGAGTGAGTCACTCTAGATTATAACTACTGCTAGTGCTTTAAACTAGAATGCCCACCCACTCGCCCAACTGTTTGTTATTGAACAATTCAAAGTATCTCCTTTCTGCATGTGTTAAAAGTTTTTTATTTGTAAGAGGAAAAAGTAATACTTAATTTCTTGATGTCCAACACCTATTAGGGTAGGTGGGTTACTCCAGAACATAATAACCAGTGAGTACTTTGATTTGAAGTGCCCACCCGCTTGCCCGAGTGTTTGTTATCAATAAATTTTAAGATTCTTTTTTCAGCTAGTGTTAAAAGTTCCTTAGTCACAAGAAGAGAAATTCATATTAAATTTCTTGGTCTTAGTATAATTATCAAAAACGCAAAAACTGTAAAAGAAGTCAAATGTCAAAAAAAAATAATTTGTTAAAATGACCTAACCTAAACTAACCTATCCTTAAAAACTCAAAAAAAAAAATTTGAAAATTTTCAGATTAATCATCAAAAATGCAAAAATTGAAAATTTTTTGTTTGTTTTAGTAATTACCTAACCAAACCTAACATGAATATCAAAAATGCAAAAATTAAAAATTCAGTAAAAACTGGCAAAGAAAACTTTAATATTAAAATTAGATTAACCATCAAAAATGCAAAAACTTTGTATTATTTTGTTAAAGCCTAATCTAACCTAATCAAAAATTTAAAAATTAAAAATTCAGTAAAAACTCAATACAATTTTTTTTTTGTTAAAATGTCAGATTAATATTCAAAAATGCAAAAACTGAAAATTCGATTTTTTTTTATTTTGTTAAAATTACCTAACTTAACCATCAAAAATGCAAAATCTAAAATTTTTTTAAATCTCAAAAAAAATATTTGTAAACCTAACCTAATATAACCTAACCTAACCATAAAAATTGCAAAAACAAAATTTTTAGTAAAAAATGAAAAAAATGTTTTTGTCAAAACTTTAACTTTAAAAAATACAAAAACTAAAAATTTACTAAAAGTACCTAACCTAAGCTAACCACACCATCAATAATGCAAAACCTAAAATTCAATAAAATATTGAAAAAAAAATGTGTAAACCTAACCTAACGTAACCTAACCTAACCATCAAAATAGCAAAAACTGAAACTTTAGTAAAAACTCAAAAAAATTTTTTTTGTTAAAATGTCGGATTAACTTTAAAAAATGCAAAAACTGAAAATTTAGTAGAAAGTCGAAAATTTTTATTTTGTTAAAATTTAGGTCATTTTAACAAAATAAAAACCTAACCTAACCTAACCTAACCTAACCTAACCTAACTATTGAAAATGCTAATACTGAAAATTCAAGAAAAAATAATAATTGTAAAGTCATAAACCTAACTTAAACTAAATTTTTTTTTTGTAAAACTTTTAAAAACTGAAAATTTTGTAAAACCTTGTTAATGTTGAAAAATAAACATCATATGTTAAAATGACCTAACCTAACCTAATCTAACCTAACCTATCCTTAAAAAAACTAAAAAAATTTTTTTTTTTTTAAATGTCAGATTAACCATCAAAAATGCAAAACTAAAATTTTTGTAAAAAGTTGAATTTTGTTTTATTTTGTTAAAATGATCTAATATAACCTAACCTAACCCAACCTTACCAAACCAGCTATAATGCAAAATCTAAAATTCAGTAAAATCTCAAAAAAAAAATTTGAAAACCTAACCTAACCATCGAAATAGCAAAAACTGAAATATTAGTAAAATTCAAAATAAAATTTTTTGTTAAAATGTCGGATTAACTTTAAAAAATGCAAAAACTAAAAATTTAGTAAAAAGTTGAAATTATTTATATTGTTAAAATGACCTAACCTAACCTAACTATTAAAAATGCAAAAATTAAAAATTCAGTAAAAAATTAAAAATAATAATTGTAAAGTCATAAACTTAACCTAAACTAATTTTTTTTTTGTAAAAATTTTTAAAATTGAAAATTTTGGAAAAACCTTGTTAATGTTGAAAAATAAACATCATATGTTAAAATGACCTAACCTAACCTAATCTAACCTAACCTATCCTTAAAAAAACCAAAAAAAAAATTTTTTGGAAAAATGTCTGATTAACTATCACAAATGAAAAACTAAAAAGTCAACTTTTTTTTTTGTTTATGTAAAGACCTAACTTAACCTAACCTAACTATCAAAAATGCAAAACTTGAAAAATCAGTAAAAATTCGCAAAAAATATTTTTTTGTTAAAATTAAAATAACCATCAAAAATGCAAAAACTAAAAATTTTGTAAAAAAGTTGAATTTTGTTTTATTTTGTTAAAATGACCTAATCTAACCTAACCTAACCTAACCTAACCTAACTTAACTATAAAAAATTCAAAATCTGAAAATTCAGTAAAAACTTAATTAACATTTTTTTTTGTTAAAATATCAGATTAACATTTAAAAATGCAAAAACTGAAAATTTTGTAAAAAACCGAAATTTCTTTTAAATTTGTTAAAATTAACTAACCTAACCTAACCATTAAAACTTAGGCGAGTGAGTGGGTCTTTTTAGAACATAAATATCAACGAGTACTTTGAGTTGGAGTGCGCACCCACCTTCCCGAGTGTTTGTTATCAATGAATATTAAGTTTTTTTTTTCTTTGCAACTGTTAAAATTTAGTTAGATACAGGAGAAGGAGGTAATATTTAATTTCTTAACAACCAACACTTGGGCGAGTGGGTAGATCACTCTTGAACATAATCACAAGCAAGATTTTGAGTTAAAGTGCCCGAGTGTTTGTTATCAATTAATTAAAAGTTTCTCCTTTCTGCATGTGTTAAAAGATTCCTAGTTACAGATGGTGGCAATATTTAATCTTTTAATGACCAACATTAGGCTAGTAGGTAAGTTACTTTAAACTATAATTACTAGCAAATACTTTGAGTTTGAGTGCCCACCCACCCGCTCAAGTGTTTGTTATTAATAAATTTTAAGTTTCTCTTATCTGCAACTGTTAAATTTACTTAGTCACAAGAGGAGGAAGTCATATTTAATTTTTTAATGAGCAACATTTGGGCAAGTGGGTGAGTCACTCCAAAACGTAATTACCAGCAAGTTTATAGCATTCAATTGATTTTAATGTTTTTGACAATATTTCTCCAAAATTTGATTCTGTATTTCGAAAATTGTGCCTCAGTTAACATAATTCCAAATTGAGCACTTCAACGTTTATAAAAATTAATTTTAAAATAGTTTCAAAATTGCAAATGAAAATTTATAAATTGAATTAATTTTTGGTAATTTTGACAATATTCTTTTAAAACTTGAACCATGTGTTTTGAAAATTGTGGCTTCAGTTGACATAATTCCAAATCAAACACTTCATTGTATATAAAAATTATTAAAAATTATCAAAACTGCAAAAAGAATTTTTTAGTTTAAATTACTTGCTGGCAGTTATGATCTGAAGTGACCACCCACCCGCCCAAGTGTTTGTTATCCAAAAATTAGATAGCACCTCCTTTATTTTGGATAAAGAGACTTCTAACGATTGCAAAAAAAACTTCTAATTCTTCTTAATAACAAACAACTGAATGGGTGAGCACTCTAGTTCAAAATACTTGCTAATAATCATGATCTAGACTGACACTCCTACCCCCATGTGTTGGTCATCAAAAAAGTAGATATCACCTTTACTTTTTCTGAGTAAGAAACTTGCAATAACACTTGCAGAAAGGAAAAACTCCAATTCATTAATAACTAACACTTGGACGGGTGGATAGGCACTGTTGTTTAAACTAATCGATAATAATCATTGTCTAGAGTGACCCACCCACCCGCCTAAGTGTTGGTTAGCAAAATATTAGATATCAGCTTCTTATTCTTAAATAAAAAGATTTATAACGCTTGCAAACAGGAGAAACTTCTAATTTCTTGATAACAAATTGTTAGGTAGGTGGTTGGGCACCCCAGTTTAAACTTTTTGATGGTAATTATGATTTGGAGTAACCCACCCACCCGCCCAAGTGTTGGTCATCAGGAGATTAGATATCACCTCCACGTCGTCTAAAATTTTTTTAAATAATTGCAGTGCAGAAAAACTCTAATACTACAATAACAAACAGTTGAGCAAGTGAGTGGGCACTGTAGTTCAAACTACTCAATAATGATCATAATTTGAAATAACACACTCACCCGCCCAAATGTTGGTTGTCAAAATATTATATATCACCTTCTTATTCTTGGATAAATAGACTCTTAACGCTTGTTAAGTGAAAAAACTTTTAATTTCTTAAAAACAAATCATTGGGCGGATGGATGAGTACTTCAATTTTAATTACTTGCTAGAAAGCATAATCTGAAATGATCCACCCACTCGCTCAAATGTTGCTCATCACTAGATTAGATACCAACACTACCTGCTCTGACTAAGAAACTTACAAAAAAGAAAAACTCCAATTTTTTTTATAACAAACACTTGGGCGGTTGAATGAACAAACCAGTTCAAACTACTCAATAGTAATTATAATCTAAAGTGACCCAACGACCTGCCCAAGTGTTGATCATTAAAAGATTAGATATCACTTCTTTCTTCTTGGATAAAAAACGTTTAATGCTTGCAAAGAGGAGAAACTTCTAACTTCTTGAAAACAAACCATTAGGCGGGTGGGTGGGTAAAAACTTCTAGAACTTGCAGAAAGGAGAAACTTAAATTTTTTGATAACAAACATTTCAGCGGTTGGGTGAACAAACCTGTTCAAAATACTCAATGGTAATTATAATCTGAAGTAACCTACAATTTTATCTATATTTGAGAAAAAAAATACCTAACATTTTTTTTTAGGAAAAGCTGTCACTTAAAGTTTAGCAAATTTTTCAAAATTTAAGAATATAAAATTTTGTCGGTAAAAACTTATTCTTTAGACAATTTTGATAAAAAAGTTTGTTCTAATTTTTTTCTAAAAATGCAATCCTAAGAAGTTACAAACGATAAAAAATTGTAATCTTAAAATTTAATAGTGGGCAGGGTATCTTTTGTACAGAATAGCACGTTTTATCCATATTTGATATTTTTTTAAGAAAAATTGTATTTTAAGGTTCTTCAAAATTTTTAAAATTTAAGAAAAACAAATTTTGGCTATAAAAAATGATTCTTTGAACAAATTTGAAAAAAAGGTCATTACAGTTTTTTTCTAAAAATGCAATGAGAAGTTACGAACGATCAAAAAATCAAAAAAAATCAAAAAAATCCCATCTCCAACCTAGGCCACAAAATTGAAAGATGCAAGAGGTACCAGAATAGCGTACTAAAAATAATAAAAAGCATTGTTGTGCAGGTGAGTGATCTTTATACTTAAAGCGTTTGTTCCGCCGCGTGTAGCCTGACGTCGTGCACGTCCAGCCGTTCCAAACACAAGTTGGCCTTTTACTTATATTTTGATATCATCCTAACTGCAAGGCCACGGCCCTCCTATTGCACTGAGTTTTGGTATTTTTCTTTTGGTTAACAACAGGCTATAAAAGTGAAACCCAACGTGAGGCATTCTTTTAAGATTTAAAAAATATAGTATATAAAAAACAAAAAACTGTCTGAATTATTTAGAGCGGCAAAAAACCTTTGTAAATTTATTATGTCTAAGCGTTTTATTGAATTAGATCAATTATTGTGTGAATGTTAATAATGTTGCTTGAGAAGAGAATTTGCTTCCGTGTCTTCTACATAATTAGAATTAGGTGAACCACGCTGAGGTTTGAGGTTATAGTTGTCAAAACCAGAAGTCCAAACTAATTTGTGTATGTTAGATAAGTAACAAGTGAAGGCTTTTCTTAGAAAGTAGTTTATTAAATTAAAAACAAAGCAATAAGTTTAAGTAATTTATGCCCCGATTGGTGATTCTGTGAAGAAGGTTGCCTAGTTAGTAAGATGAATGCTAACTACCTATATAAACACAAAATTCAGTGTAAACTCAAGAACTGCAATTTTGTCAGGGTACCAGTTACTATAGTGGATGAAATAAAATTTAAGAGGATTCTACAGAAATAGAATCAACTTATGATTATTCTTAAAAATATCAAAAACTACCCTGTTAAAAATACCAGTATTAGTAAAGTTAGGATTTCCTCCAGGCTGCTGCATCTGACTAATAACATTATGCAAACCAAGATTGGAAATAAAAACGCTGAGCTTTTGAAAAAGAAGAAGCTGTGGACTAAAACAACCAAATTGTGCAAAGCAGTACTTAATGCAAAAGTATAAGAAGTAATGGCTGCCAAAAGGAAAAAAGCCGTCAAATGGATGGAGTTAACGGTAAGGACGTTGCTCAAAGAAATTATGCCTACTTACTCGTACAAGGAGATATCACCGGCTTTAATGATTTCCAGACCAGCTTGCCGATAAAAAAACAGAGGAAGTATTCCGTTTGTCAGGTGGGACAATAGTCCGCACTAAACTTTAGCAACCCTGACCAAAGCCGTTTTAGTGGAGAAGAGTCTCTATTTGATCTAACCAGTTTTCTGGAAAAAATTAAAAAACTAATGAGTCTACAAATGTAACTGAGCAAGAATAGTGAACGTCCGCGGTAGACTTGTTTTCTGGCTTGGCTCTGATTTAGTTTAGAGCAAACAAAAAGAAGGTTAATACTTAGGCTAAACTTATATTGAAGCAAAATTTTCTATCTTTGGATTACGACAAAGTCATACGGAATGACAATAAAACGCGACGGCAAAGAGAGCACAAAAAAATCAGCATGTACCTAGAAGTAATGGAAAATGAAAAAAGAACTTCTTATCTATATATAAAGATTAATTAGTGACTTTGAAGGCAAAGACGGTAAACCACTTGCTGGAGCGCTGCCAAAAACAAATCAGGAAAAATCAAAATATCTGAAAACCACCAACAAAAGAACTATTCAAAGTGAAGCAACTTCTGGAGGAACATAGGCCTACAAGATACAACGATGAGAAGGTGCTGGACATGCAGCAAAGAAAGCTACACCAGTAGAGATTGTAAAAAGTCAGAAAGTGCTTTTGTTGTGGGAGCAAAATTTACTTAATCTAGAACTGCAAAACTCCATTCCAAAAAACGGATAGAAGGGTTGAGTAGTACCAAGAATAAACAACAAATTTATCTTGACTATAATTTTGTGAAGAAAAGAGGCAATAATAAACCATATGTAAAAGTATTAGTGTATGAGGATGCTGTAGATGCCCTTGTCAATACAGAAGCTTCTTAGTGTATTATTGGGAAAAAAAAATTGACGTGAGTTTGAAAGTACAAACTTGCAATCCAATCATCTAATCTTTGACACGTACGCACGTCAAACAACAACCAGCTACAGATTAAAAATTTTGTTTTTTTGCCACTTTGTTTAAGAAATGTCAATTTAGTTGTTAGGACGTTGGTAGTGACAACAATACATTGTTCGTTAATTTTGGAATTGATTTGCTGTAATGTTACATGAGACTTTCTAAATAATCAATGGATAGACAAGTCGGAATTAACTGTGACAACAGAAGATACTAGATCAGGCTTTTAAAAAAATAGGTTAAGTAAAGCTAAAGAGGATAGGATTGAGTGGGTTATAATGGCATTAAAAGCCATTGGTTTGAAGGAACTGGGGTGTACCAACATTAACACAAACCTCATAGATACCGGAGATGCTGCGCCCATCAAGCAGCTGCATTACGCACTTTCACCTTATATGCAGCGCCTAATAAATGCCGTATTGAACGAGCAAGAGCACTTGGAGTTTGCAGGCAATCTTAATTAAGAAGTCTGGTGGGATTCACCAATTTTGCACGCTAACAGTCCGGGGTTTAATCCCTAAATATGACTAAAATAATAACTTGCTCTTTATCCACCGGAGTGATTTGGAAGTCACTTAATAAGCCTTTGAGGCAATATAAAATAGCCGTAAAACGCGCAATAAAGAAAGATAAAACAATGTAATTAATAATAAATAACATCTTAAATAAACTACGGAATGCGCGGTTCTTATTGTCAATCGACCTAAAAAATACGTTTTAGCAAGTCCTTTTAGCAGAAGGTTTGCGGTGCCTATAAGAGGTTTGTACGAGTTTGTGACTATGCCCTTTGGGTTACATAATGCGGCTCAGACACAACAACGCTTGATAGATAAGTTGTTTGGAATCGAGTTTCAGTCGCATCTATTTGTCTACTTAGACGACATAATTATATGTACTAATATCTAATTAAGAAGCACAAAGAAATCCTACTTGTAGTCTTTCGGCAACTAAGCAAAGCGTCGGACAATTTTGCCAAATGTCGATTTTGTATTACCAAACTTAAATATCTAAGGCTGAAGACGGACCTTGATAAAATAGCAGCAATTGTTAGTTTTTTAATTTCCAAAACCGCTACTAAAGTCAAAAGATTCCTAGGTCTAGCCTCGTAGTATAGAAGGTTTGTGTACAAGTATGCCACCGTGGTAACACCGCTTAATCAGTTGACTGTAGGAAGAAGAAAAACTTAAACCATTATGTAGAATAACAAAACGGACAAAGCGTTCTTAGGCGTTAAGAGTAGAATGGTAAACACTCCAATTCTGACAAGCTCTAATTTTGACCAGCCCTTAACTATTTAACGCACTTCACCGGCGTTGGCGTAGATGTGGTGTTAACCCAAGACTAGAACGGTGAGTCAGAAAAACCTTTAGCGTTTGCCAGTAGGTCCTTACCGAAGGAAGGTTGGCAAGATGGGCCTTGAAGATAAACCAATACAATATGGAATTGGTACACCGTAGATACGCCGTTCAAATTGATCAACGTTTTCAATATAATTGAGGGATTTAAAGTTGGCCCAAATAAAACTGACCCCTGAGTAGACAACATATAAATAGCGGTAATTCAGGACCAAAACTCATAGCCTTAGTGGAAAGTGGCAGGAAGACAACTCTTTAAGTTAGTTTCAATAAAAGATGAAAGACCATATAATGGATTCAAATAAAAGCAAGTGGTAAGTCAATGACAGAGAAAAAAGTTTTTGAAGAATGTCATGATCTAGTTACTTCCGGTCATTTTAGGTGTTACGAGATTTTGAGGAAAATTAAGCAGACTTACTATTGGCAAAAAATGCGTGCGGACGTAGTAAGATACATACGTGCCTGTAAGGTGTGCAGTGCCCAAAAGGTACTTAATTTGACTAAAATTAGATGGATGGGTAAAACAAAAGTTGTGGAATATTCATGGCAAATCATTTCGACAGACATAATTGGCCCTCTCCTTGCTATTGCTATTGACAATTATTTACCATACAACAATGATTTAATCCACTATCGACAAAAACCAATGTTTGGATATCAGGTGCTTGCTCAGGTAAGTCTCCTTTACAAACTCGCCTCCATAGATACATCGCCAAATTTGCTACCATCTCACATGTTAACAAGTATCTTTCACAACTATTAATTCATTCTTATTTTTTTAGGCAACAAACCAGGAGCTCCTCACACGCCGAGCTTACACTTCAGGTTACTGTGGTAACTACATTAATTTCTTTAAACCCTATTTTTATAAAAGATCAATGTTAATGACTCACTTCTGCAGTTGTTTATTTTAATTAATATATCACAACTTAAATAACCAATATGTTATTTACTGAGATTTGTTAACTCTAATGGCAGAACCGAGAAACATTTGTTATTACATTTGTATAGTAATTGAGTTGATTTAATTAAAGCAATTAAACAGATCAACATATTACTTACAACCCCTGCAACCCAAACGGATAACTGCTCGAACGGTGGCAAACCACAACAAATATATACCGGGAGTCTATCAACAGTCAGAGTTGATCAGGCTCGGACTTAAGATAGTAAGTTTAATGAATTCAATTAATTTAAATTAATTTTTAATAATTACTTCAGGGACTTAACCGACTCATTGGAGTTGACTACAAATGTAAATATATACATATATAAATAAATACCCAGACAATAATTGCTTTGTCCTTAAGTATCTGCTTAGTTCTATTAACTTCTTCTTTGTCGTATTCTCTTTCTTTTATAATCCTCTTTGGAAGTCCTAGATTTGCCAGTTATACTTCTAGTTGGATTCTAAAACCATTGTTTGAAATTAGTTCTTTGTGTCCCCTAATTGCCAGATATACTCTGACCATTTTGATAGTTGCATTGTCTATCAACCTCAAGATGGCGTATCTACCGTATGGAAATTGCTTAGGCAGTTCATTTAGTTTGCTTTTCTTGGGCAGTTCTTTTCTTCTGCTCCTTATCTCTGCAATTTTGGTTGGTCTAATGTTTCAGTAAATGTTCTTTTCTTGTGTATCTTTTTACCGTCTATTCTTTGGTCCTTGGTTGTCTCACGCACGGTCACCGCCGTTGTACTGTGCGCACTGACGAGAATGTGGCTGCCGTAGCCAAAAGTGTGCAACTCAGTCTTAGAGCATCGACTCTCCATCGATCTCGAGCAGCTCAAAATGAACAACGATTTTGCTCAAAAAATCAATTATCTGACAAAGCACATTTTCATCTCGGCGGCTATGTTAACAAGCAAAACTGTCGCATTTAGGAATTTGAAAAACCCGCACGTGATTGTCGAGAAGCCAATGAATCCTCAGAGAGTGACAGTTTGGTGCGGATTTTGGAGTGGTGGCATCATTGGCACATTTTTCTGTAAAAATGCTGCTGGAAACGCCATTTTGGTCAACGGTGAGCGCTACAGAGACATAATAATCAAATTTTTGTGGCCGGAAATTGAAGACATGGACTTGGACAATCTTTGGTTTCAGCAAGATGGCGCGCCATGCCACACAAGTTTGGTAATTATGTTATCAGCCGTCTCGGCAATGTCAATTGGCCACCTCGGAGCTACGATTTGACGCCGTTAGACATTTTTTCGTAGAATGCCGAAAACCCGATGTTATGCAAACAATTCATTAAAGATTCAGGCTTTTAAGGCAAATATTGTGCAAGCTATTTGTGAGATAGAGTCAGAAACCGTCACCAAGGTTTTGGAAAACTGGGTTAACAGGATGCGGTAATGCAAAACCAACCGAGGTAGCCACATAAGTAAAATTGTGTTTCATAAATAATGGGAATGTTTGATCTTTTGAATAAACCAATAATAACCCAAAAAAAATGTTTGTTCATTTTTTTTTATTTTTAAAAAGGGACCACTAAATGGACCACCTTTTATTCATAGTTACCTCAAAATGACAAAGTTTGGCAATGACGTGAGCAACAGTTTAGATAAAATTTAAGACCAATAAAAACTGTTTTTAAAAAAAGCTTGTTTTGCTCAAAAAAATAATTAAACTAAGATTTTAAAATACTATTTTAAAAAGCTAGTTTAGATTCAAATTAATTTTGTGAGCAATACAAAGTAGTATATATGTTACAATAAAAATACTTTTAAATTTCAATAATGAAACCAGATACATAATTTGTATTATTAATTTATATTAGGCAATTTTTTTTAATAGTTCTCATTATTTTAGATTTATGTAATTAAAATAAATTCATGATAAATTAAAAATTACAGTTTGCAAATATTATACTGTTTGTCTTTTTACAATTGTAAATTTTAATTGAAATTATTCCCTTAGGACCGATCCCAGAGACGGTATAAGGTCGATTAATTTCCATTTGTTTTTTCGCGAAGTGAAGGGTAGGTAATTTAAAATTTAATTGATGCAATAAATATATCTAAATTTATAGCTAGGAGTTTAAGTAATCTTTGATTGGAATAAATTTTTTATTTGAATATTGGTTCTGCTCGTTAATTGGATCGTGATGTAGCACTATTTGAGAATTGAAAACAACTAAAATTGCGATCAATGGCTTTACCTACAACACAATATCAATTCGACTACTACTCTTACATAATAGATTTGATTGTAAATCAACTTGAACGCAAATGTGTCAGATATATCAACACACTCTCTACAATTGCAAAACTAAATTCAGACGTGCCAATACATATTGTTCTAGCCAATCAAAATAATGGTAGACGGGATCAATGCTTTACAAACATATTTTATTAAAAAAATGTGGATTATATCTTTACATATCAGATTAAAAACTAAATAAACCATTTTAGTACTTAAATCATTCAAAATAATTAGGTATTCTATAAAGATTTTATAGATTGATAAACGATAAGCCTAAATTGAATTCAATGAAGAAAATTATAGTGCATGTTAAGAAAATTAGGTAATAAAACATATATTATATAATTTTAAACAATCTTATTTCATTGCCGTTTTTACTATTAAGATTGAGTTGGATTAGGTAATTTTCCTGTAAACATTTTACATGATAACATATTTTATTACAAAACTTTTGCTTGGTTTAGTGTTATGTGTGTTAGTCACGCTTGTGTATCGAAAGATACTGAAACCAGTTAATAATAGCATATATGTTGATATGTATGATCTAATAAAATTTTGATATAAACATTTGCGACAGATATAAATGTACATCAAGAATTCTCTTCTTAAATAATTATTTATAAACAATTTGAGTAAATAATATGAAAGGCAAGTTTTTAATATTTATTATTGATATATTTTATGATCTATAAAACACTATCAAAATTGTTACAAGTTAATTAATAACATTTATATTTACTTTATTCATTTTTAATAAGAAACTTAAATGAGAATAGTTATTCTCTTCTATTTCTACATCTTAGTCCCATTGTCAATGTTAGGTAAATTCCCAAATCATCATACTTTTTTAATGTAAAATATGTGTTTGAAGTAGAATATTAAAGATTATGTCCAGATGTTAAAAAGGAACGTATATAAAAATTCTGTATATAAATCAATTCCTTCAAAAAAAGTAGAATTGTATAGCAAATACTCTTGGAAAGAGAAATCTGTTTCAAGAGCTATTTTTAGACACAAATTGTTCAAACAGAACATTCAAGATTTTAGATTTATCACCAATGTTTTGGCAGTTGACTTTACAGACAAATGCTAAACATTTTTTTTTTATAAGTTAGAATTTTTTCAAAAATTTAAAAAAAAAAATTGGGAAACCATCAAGTCCGGAGCGATAGCGGTAATTCTGGAAAGAGTAAGACGCTACAATTATTAAACATTGACAGAAATGCTACCCAAGATGAAATAGAGAAGACAATGAAGAGCAAACTGTCAGAGGTGAGGATAAAGAAAGTGTCTTTTGTGCTCAAAAACCTTAGATCGACTAATAGCAAAAACCAGAAGGCCACGTTAATCATTTGCAAAAAAACCCGACAGTTTGCTAATGAAGGCAGAAAATTTTTAAATAGAATGGCTCAAATGTACTATATAAAAAATTCCCCGGTGCACAATCTGTGTTAAGGTTGGACACACGCAGGTGTACTGCCCCTACCAAAAATTTGAGAAGTGCTGCAAGACTGAGCATCAGGCAAAAAAAGGCAAAAACGCATATTCCGGCAAACTATGCAACAAAGAGCACAGATCAGACTTCACAGCGTGCACAAAGTTTAAAAAACTGCTAGACCGCTGCAGGCAGGAGCAGGACAAGGCAAGTCAAAATGATTAATGTCAAATTGATTAAATACGTACAAATAAACGTTGGGACCGGAGAGCTTCCCACGACGCAGCAGTGGCTCAGGCAAGGCAAATGGGAGAAGACGTCATTTTGTTCTAAGAACTAAACAAAACCATAGCAAAACACAGGGTCTGCTAACGGACAACAAAGCGGATGAATTGATTCAGATAATAAACAAGAAAGAAGCAAAAATACTCTGTCCTCAAGTAGAAAATAGCATTCAAATCATCAGCTTGTCGGACAATGACATCATAAATGCGTACGTCTTGCCAAATATAACTCTACCCGATATTAAGTCTAGAGTGGACAACATCATAGAGGCCTTTAGGTCCAGACAAAAGAGAGTAACCCTGGCAGGCAACTACTTCCAAATCACCAGCATTAAAGCTCAGCAAATGAGAACAATAAAGGCAAACACCTTACACAGTGGATGGCAGCTTTAAATCTAATCCTAATAACTGACAAGCTCACGCCAATTTTTTCAAGAAAGGAAAGTGTATTTTTTATTGACCTAACATTTGCCAAAAGAAATATTTCGGTAATGGGATGGAAAGTGGAAGAAGACAGCAAATCAATTAACTTGCATCAGTACCTTTCTTTCAAGGTTGGGAAACAAAACATTAATCAAGACCAATGATTTGAGTAGGAATAGACAATAAACGTCGAAGAATCCAGGAACGCATCTCTAGACTTTAGGTATAGTCAAAAATTAAAAAAAAAAACTAAAATATGTTTAGAATTAAGCTAACTACTATATCCTTGGTCAAACAAATAACTTGCCTTGCTGATAGAGTGACGCCATCAATGCACAAAAGATTGACTGCATTGCAATACAAAGGCTTCTTACAAGATCCAAGTCAAAAACAAAAAACCGAAAGAGTTACGGATTGTATAGCGCAGCATACCTAACAGTTATCCGCAAGAGCAAAATTGAAAAGTAAAAAAACTTGATTGATAAGCTTGAAGGCAATTCCTTTGGACAGGATTACAAGATACTGGTAAAAAAACTAGCAATACAACCAAACCACATAACTTTAGAAAACAGAAAAAAAAGGCTTGAAGAGCTGGCACAAACGTTATCAAGCAAGTAGCTCCGCTGACAACTGAAAAAATATAAAACTTTGGGACCCGAAAACCTTCACTGCCAAATCATCAAACTCGCGCACGAGGTAATCTCCGTTGTACTACTGAAGGCGTACAACAAGTACTTGGCTGAAAAAATCTTTCCCAAACCATAAAAAAATCAAAAATTGCGCTGATCTCCAAAAAAAGCCAAGTTTTAGGTAATCAACCTAGTAATCGTGCCCGGCAAGCTGTACAAACATCTAATAAAAACAAGCTTAAAGACAAACTTAAAGAAAAAAAAGCCTATCCAACACACATTATAGATTTAAAAAGGACAGCTCAACAGTTGACGCAATCATGAAGGTAAGAGAGCTTTGTGTGGATAGAGCAAGCGCGTAGACCACCATCATCCTGCTGAACGTAAAAAAATTGTTCAACACTGCTAGCTGGGAACAAATCAGAAAAAAACTGCTAGAGGTAAGAGTGAAGTGGTATCTCTTAGATGTAATAAGTAGATACCTAGAGGAACAAACAGTTCTGATCACCGCAGGAAAAATTTAACGCAAGGGGTTCCGCAAGGTTCGGTTTTAAGACCTACTTTGTGGCACGTAGTGTAAGACCCCGTGCTGAAACTACAATTTTTGATCGAATGCAAAACATTTGCCTACGCATATTAGAGGTAGTGGTCAAAGCAAATAATATGCAAAAGATAGAAGAGGCTGCAAACAATGCAAAGGTGGTAGACGCATGGATGACAGGAAACGGCTTAAAACTGGCATTCGAGAAAATTAAGGCTTAGCTTGACAAAAACACAAAGAAAAAAATCAAGGTTGCCTTTGTCTTGAGAAGAAAACAATTATCCCCAAAAAATCCGTAAAATACCTAGAAATATGGTTAGATTCAAACTAGCCCGCATGTTCATAATAATATCAGCAAAGCAGAAAAACCATAACAATTCTAATAAAGATGCTAAACGTTAGCGGACAAAGACTCTTTCAATAAGAAGATGGGTGAGATACCGCCCTCACAGAAACACCAACTGACACAATTCCTGATAGGTCACAGGAGTTTTGGCACTTACATCAAGAAGATTGGAAAGACCCATAGCAACAAATGTTAATACTGTAGCAAAACTGTGAACAATAGAGAAAGCATTTAAAAAAGAAAGAAAAAAATACCATCAAAGTTATTAAATCTTTTTTTACAGATTTCTGCAACAACGTTGCAGTTTTGTCGTTGTTAATTACATTGATTAATAATTTAAGATGCCGGAAATTCAATTAAAGCCAAGGTGTTAAGATTCTGCAACCTTCTGAAGTTGTTTTGGTGTTTTCACCTGCTCTAGTTTAGAATGATGACAAAACAAGACCAAAACAACTTCACTTGTTGACAAAACTTTGTGAACCAAAGGTTTGCTAAAACAAACAAACCCATTATGCTGGCCAACAACGTTAGGTAAAAAACCCTTGCACAAAGCAACTTGTCAAAACGTTGTACAAACCTAGCAGGCTCCAAAATGCAAGTAGTAAAATAAAGAAACTAAAAATAGATTACATAGTAATATGAAAAACGCCATAGCCAGGCAATAGAATATATCAATTAAAAAGAGTAAGAATAATTGTAAGCAAAAAGTAGAGTAGAGTAAGATGCAAAACGTAGCAAACACCTAGACCAGACTAACTTAAGGATAATTTTTTAAAGCTAAAACACAGGTTACATCTACAAAAACTGACTAAAATCTACTTTTATTAGCTTCCTAAAAAGAGAGTTAGCAAATATCGTCTTAATAGCTTCATAAGCCATGCGTTAAAAATACTCTTATGTATCTAGAGCTAGATATTAAAAAGTGCCCAGGTAGTGCATTAATTAGCTTACTTAACTACTGCACTAAAAGTCTCAAGTTCAAATCCTCTATCTATAGAGGCAATTTTTCTGGTTAAGAAAAAATGTGTTGTAATGAGTACGCTATTTTTTGGATAAATAAAAAAACTTTAGTAAGTTTTGTGTATTGCCTTGATATTGCGTGCACGTTAAACAAACCAATAATTTAAGTTAGAATTCATGAGTTTGCGTCAGAATTCCCAGACGTAGCAGTTTTAACCTTTTACGTCGGTGATTAGCACTGACGGCTGAAATAAACTGACGTTAAATAAATAAACTAACCTATTCTAGCCAAGATATTAGAGACAAAATAACTTCTGACGTAGAATAGAAGACAATTATTGAACTTGATACTGAACACTTGAATGAGCGGGTGAGCAATTTTAATCCAAATTATTGGCGTGTTAACATGCTTTGTAGTGGCTCACCCATTTATAAAAATTGTATTTATCAAAAAGTAAAATCACAATCTTTTCAAGTAACAAACTGACTTCCGACGTCAAGAAATTCAATAATTCTTTTATAAGCAGACTTTATAAGTCATTTAGTCACTAGAAAAAGTTGTCATCTAACTTTTAAGTAAATACAATTTGGGTGGGTGGATAGGTTACTCCATTCCAAGTTATTGGCGCGTTACTATGCTTTGGAGTGGCCCACCCATTCACCCAAGTTGTAGTTATCTAAAGGCTATATGACAACTTTCTCTAGTGACAAAATTACTTATGAAGTCTGCTTAGAAAACAATTATTAAATTTTTTGATAACAAACACATCGGTAGAAAGCTGGGCCTTTCCAATCTAAATTATTAGCGAGTTAATATGCTAAAGTGCTACCCTCCCTCCAAGTTGTAGTTAGATCACAATTTTCTCAAGTGACAAAATGACTTTTAACGTTAGAAGATATTTATTGAATTTCTTAATAACAAACACTTGGGTGGATAGGTTGGAGTGACCCAATCTAAGTTATTAACGCTTTACTATGATTTGAAGTGGCCCACTTACCCACCCAAGTTTTAGTTATTAAAAGGTTGGATCACGGACCTTTTGTTGTGACAAAATGTTTTGTAGCGTCCGCGTAGAAGACAATTATTAAATTTCTTGTTAACAAACACTTGGGTGAGTAAGTGGGTAGGTAGGCCACTTTAATCTAAGTTATTAGCGCGTTACTATGCTTTGAAGTGAGTGGTTTGCCCACCCACCCAAGTTGTAGTGATCAAAAGGTTAGATCACAACCTTCTCTATGTACAAAATAACTTCTGACGTCTGCGTAGAAGACAATTATTAAATTTCTAAATAACAAATATTTGTGTAAGTGAGCCACTTCAAAACAAATTATTGGCGCGTTATTATGCTTTAGAGTGGCCCACCCACTCACCCAAGCTGTAGTTATAAAGAGGTTAGATCACGGACTTTTTCTTGTTACAAAATGACTTGTGACGTCCGCATAGAAAACATATATTAAATTTCTTAATAATGATCACTTGGGTAGGTGGGTAAGCCACTCTAACCTAAATTATTAGCGCGCTATTATGCTTTGGAGTGGCCCACCCACTCACCCAAGTTGTAATTATTAAGAAGTTGGATTACGACCTTCTCTTGTGACAAAACAACTTCTTACGTCTAGATTACCATTTATTGAACTTGGGACCAATAGATCTAATTTAAAGCAAAACCCCAAAATATAATAAACAGCTAAACAATGTAAACTATGACAATTTTTTCAGTTTCTAAATGCGAAATACTTTCCCAAATTTTTGCAATTTAAACCTAATTAATACTGACACATAAAAGTTTCTTCTAATCCGTCTTTTGGGTTTTAAAAACAAAGAATTAGTTTAGATTATAGCAAACTCTGATTTTTCTGTCTTACATCAAAAAACCAAAATGTTTTTACCGTTGTTTAAATGTGTGCCATAATAATTAGTGGAATTAAATGGGCAATTAGGCACAAACTATTTTATTCCCATAAATTAACATTTATAAAAACCATAAACTAAAATAAAATACAGAATAAAAAAAGAATAAATATAGTTATAATAATCAAAGTAAATAATAAAACTAAAATTAAAAATAAAACGCACACACCTAAAAGCAGGTTTTCACAGGTTTGAAACGTGGCGAACATAACCAGTAAGATACTTAATATATGGATTTATATCCGCATTGATAAGCAATAAGCAATAATAATTTCAAAAAATAAATCACGTCGCAAAATAAATATAATAAAATGTGTTAAACAAACTGGGCCGGATTAAAGACATTTTGTCTGTACTGCCCTTATTACTCAAAAACAAGAATAAGTTCACGACACGTAAGATTTAAAGAAGATTGCAAAATAGTAAAAAAAGTTAATTAGGTTTTAAGTAAAATATTCTACATTCTGTGTCTGACTGCGGTATAGCTAGAATGTAAGTCTTTGTAGCAATAATATTCTTTATACGATAAAGTCCTTCAAAAAGTGAAAAAAACTTTTTTGTCTTTGAAATTTTTTAAAGAAATAATAAGGTTAGCCAGTAGAAGAACTAAATTTTCTACTTCAAAAAGCGTAAGTATAGAGCGTAGTTTACGTGCGCATCAAGAATGAGCAGTGGCTTTCAATTGTTCACAAGCATAAAAAATACAAACGTGAGAATCCAAAAGAAAAAGCTCAGTTAATTCGAAGGTTTCCCTTATTGAAAAAGACGGCGATGTTCCAAAATGTAATTCCATAGCAGAAAACCCGGACTCATGTATAACAATAAAAGATTTTACCCAATTCTCCCATAACCCACTCCACAAAATTTTCCTGGAGGTGGCATACAAACTTACTTCCAAAGTGATGAGTCTTTTACTCAAACAGTAAGAAATTTATTAAACAAATTTGATAGAAAAAAAGTGCAGTTTATGGACCAATTTGTGAAGCAAGTTTTCAAAACTGGATCGTTAATAAATAAAACTTCACGTTCTCGTCTGGTGCGTTTAATCAAAAAAGTGAAGGCTGTTGCTTAGAGTGTGCGTAAACATGCATCAACATTAACTCGTCATCCTTCTCAGGAACTGAATATTTTTCGCACTTTTTTTAAGAGAATTTTGCATAAAAACGTCGGTTTGAAAGCTTACAAAGTTCAAATAGTCTAAGAAATGAAGCCTTATGATTACCCAATGCGTTTTTAGTGTGCCCAATAGGCTAAAGATTGTTTGGCCAAAGATGAGCATTTTTATCAAAAAAACGTGTTTTCCGATAAAACCCACTTTCATCTTGTAGGCTATGTTAATAAGCAAATTTGTCGTATTTGGAGATCAAAGATTCTACCTATGACTTTTGAACAGCCTATGCATCCACAACAAGTAATTGTTTGGTGTGGCTTTTGGTCCGCCTGCATTATTGGGCCATTTTTCTTTAAAATTGAGCAAAGAGCCTTCGTAACCGTCAATAGCAAACGTTACTGTGCGATGCTAAACAAATTTTTGTTTCCAAAAATTAAAAAGTATAAAATTGATACCAATTGGTATTAACAAGACGGGGCCACTTGTCATACAGCCAACGTAACCATCGATCTTTTGCGCATTGTTTTTAGAAATTAAATTATCAGCCAAAATGCTGATGTCAATTGGCCGCATAGGAGCTGTGTTTTGACCCAGTTCGGTTTTGTGGAGAGATTTTAAGAATATGTGTTACGCTAACTACCCAGAGACAATGTATGCCTTAAAACACAAAATCAAAGTTGTCATTCATGCGATTGAAGCCCAAAGAATCAAAAGTGTACTAAAAAAATGGGTTATTGTCAAGCTAGCCTAAAAATGTCCAATCTTTCTAATAAACTTATAATTTAAAAAAAATATTTATTAGTTTTATATTTATAGCCGATTTAAATTCTAAAATTTAGATGGCCCACCCTTTATAAGATCAAATTTTTGCTGTCCATGCATGATATATTGATTCTGCTAATCCGCTGGAAATTCAAAATTACCTAATTTGATTACAACAAGAAAGGTGCAGTTGGGAAATTAAGAATAATCAAAATTACAATTGTCCGTTAGGAGATCGGAAACAGGATTTTAATTTGAAAATATTGAGGTCCTTGTGCTCTTACTTCCAGATCTAAGAAGAGAAAGCAATCTGATTTTCTGGAATTGACTGGAGTCCATGACGTAATCTTGTAAGTCTTGATCTGGTTCTTTGTTGGTATTTGACAATAAGCAAACATCATCTAGAATTATGTTTGCAACATTATTGTTTTGTCGAGAAAAATTGAGATTTTGAAAATTTCTTTATAAGTAACTGTTTTCAATTGAATAAGTTTAATAATTGCTATTCATAATAAAAAATTATCAAAATATAATAAATTGCCGGAGTATATAATAAACAAAGGCAATCTTATAATATGTTTAAACCAATGCTAAATCATACTAAAAAATATTTATTACAAAATTTCTGATTTTATTTGTAATTAATTTAAACTGTTTTATTCTATGAATTTTTTTGTCTTATGTTATGTTATGTTATTGATTTGCTTATATTTGTATTAAGTATTTTGACAACTCATATATTTATATGAAATAAAGTTTATTATTATTATTTATGTTTGTTTGGATGTATACTTAACATGCTATTGTTAATCGAAAGTGTTAAAAATAAATAATATCATTTACACCAAAACAGATTTTTTTTTAATTAAAGATTTAACGTTCAAAAGTGTTTAATAACTTTAACAAATTAATTAATCCAGTAGTTAAAAAGCGTCAAGACAAAATTAGTTTATACAATTAAAAAAATCAAGTCTGCAACAAAAGTAGTAATGAAATCCTTAATATAATATTTACAGTAAAGTTCTGACCTTCAATGTCTAGTCAATTTAAAGTTGTTTATCTTTAGCTTGTTTAATTAGTTCTTGTTGAAATGTATTAAACAATAGTATCTATTTCTTATTAAAGTCTCCGTAAACGAACAAAAAATTAATATCATCCCCGATATCGCTTTCTTATTTCTTCACATAAAACTTACGCCGCCATCTGTGCGCTAAGAAGCGGCAGGAATAATAAAAAAAATAAGAATCGCGTCGCCGTGCAATCGCAGAAAATTAATTCCCCTCGGTCCGATTTTTCGCGAACTTTGCACGTCCCGATTTATTTATAATTGAAGTAGCACTCGGAGCCAGATGAAACTTTTTTATTTCGTTCCACCTATACTCTGAAAAGAAAAAAAAATAATTCCATGTCCTATTATGCGGGCGCAGTGCATGAAAATGGGATTAGTTAGTTGCACGCGAGCCCCCCATTTCTTTTCTTTTCTTCTGGACAGAGGATTTTTCAAAAAAATACGTTGACGTGCGTTATCGTAAGAAAGTTTTAATTCGACGCTTAAGTGGATGGTGAAAATTCCGCAAAACAATTATGAAATTGCAATTGAAACTTTTTAATTCGTTTTCAATATATTATCGGATTGTGGAGGTGTTCGCTGAAGACAGATCAACTATGGAAATAATGGGTTTTAGTAAAAAGTTTCAAATAAATGCTATTAAAAAATTTAATTAAAATCGCATTTTAGCGTAAACAACAATTGATATCCAACAGATTGATAAATAGGCTAATTCTACACATGCCGGTTGATTAATTGCGACATTATTATTAAGATTTATACAAGCCACACAAGCCATAAATTAAAAGCGAAATTTATTTCCTTTTATTTTGTTGTTCTAACACCAACGGCGATGAATCAAATTGTTTTCGTGGTTCGATACGTTGTATACGTCTTACATATTTGCTCCTAAAGGGCGGACCTGTTTCGTTATAATTAATATTGTATGTTATAAGTGTGTGTCGCTAGCAGTATTAGTGTGTATAAGCGAACTGAGGGGCGAGTAATTTGTAGTAAGTTACTTGAATAATGGCGCTTATAAGATTACATGAACGTCATAGATGGAAAATAATAGATTATTCATGGAAATGTGTAAGCTGATATATTAATTGGGGCCTTTGTGCTCGTGCCTCAGCAAGGAAATGTTGGATTTGTCTAGTTTTTTTTTTCTATATTGTGTTTAATATATGACATAGTTAAGATGTTACACGACCTGTTTCTTCGTTGAGGGAAATAATGGCCTAGACGTTTCATATAAAGCCCGGTTACAAGAAGCCCCATCAAAAGTTGAACGTTGTCAAATTTCTCCACTTACGAGTATGATTGCACTTGCCAAAAGTTTTTGATGGTAAATTTTCAAACTGCATTTTATAAATAATTGCTTATTTTTTAATTAACCGTATTATTTAATTAAATTTATCATAAAAAGTAAACACGTAATAGCATTAACATTAATTAACTAATTTTATGCAGTAAACAACATTATGATCGTACAGAACCCTTCCCTAAAACGCATACTTAAAATTATTATTATTTTTTTACATTTTTTAACATAATTAACATATAATAAACCTACTAATTTAATTGAACATGAAGGCGTTTTTAGTGTAATTTGTTGCTGATCTCATTTCCTAATAATTTTATAAAAACTGACTAATTAATTTGCAAAAGTAATTACAATTTAAAGGCTTGTCTACAAAAGTTTTACGTTTTTTTAATCTCGTGTGGAATAACTAATGGTGTTTGTTTTAGTCATTTGTCTGCTATCCAAAACTCAAACTGTACATGACTTAATTTTGAATGAATCGAACGGATTAATAATACAAAAAATTACATATATTTAGTTAAGAATGTCAATACTACTACTACTGTTCGTGTTTTACGTAACTAATTATTTCATATACCGGATAAACGTACAGATTATGCACAATACTCTGCCTCTTCAATTAATTTGAGAAATGCTAATAATTTTTATTTTTTTTATTTTATACATTTCTTACATAATCGTACTCTAATATTATTTTTTAACTACTAATTTAATAGAAAAATTAATAAATTTAAAAAATTTCATCTAAGATTAGATCGAACCATGCACAAAAATCCAAATTTTAGATTAATGCAATGTTCTTGACGCAAAGGATTTGCAATTTGTTTTGCGCTAGCAACCATTTCATCTATACGTCAGGTAGTTTGCGGCTCACTCCAAGTTTGTACTGACTCTTAGTTTTGTTTGAAAGTTGCAAACGAACTTGTGTGTCTCAAGCCTTTTTAGTGAGTTTGTTGTTTCTTCATAACACATTTTATTTTGTTGCAATTTGTAGTAGTTTTGTGAATTGTCAGTTGTGTCTGAAAGTCATTCACAAATAATAGGAGTTTGTCCCGTTCTATCGGAAGGATTGTCGGAGTTTGTCCAAAAAGTGTGCTGGAACAGTTTCCATGACTTTGTTGGGGTTGCTGAATCTGTTTACAGCTGTTTGGTCAACAGAGTTTTTGATCTAGTTAAAGACTTTAGTGTTAAGGCCATTCAGATGACTGGTTGTGCTGTCATTCTCAGAAATATTTTGTAAATGTTCTTCTTCCAAGCGATTCTGTGGTTGAGTTTTTTTTTTCTCTTTCTATCTCTCGGGTTGTTTGCAAGATCATAAAAACAATATGCTCTTCTTTGTTTTACGTTGTGTATTTGAAACCGGTTAGGCTCCGTGATGGTGTTTTTCCAGAGCGTTAAAGGCATTAAAGTTGTTTGTTTGCAATTTTATGTAAGCAAACTAAAAGTTTCCACACCCAGAACGCTAGGATCACACGCACACACACACACGTCGTTCTAGTCCACTAAAAACTATAGCATTTGCTGGTTGGACGTGAAAATGCCAGCTACTAGTGACCGTCCTAAAACACTGGCGCGGTGTGCAAGCACATGTTGTAGTTTGTTGTGCTGTTTTTTTTTAAGAATTCTTTTGTTAGTACTACTACTTAGTAGTCGACAGTATCAAGGGTTGTCTTAAAAAGCTGCTGATGTAGTAAAATCAGATCATCTGGCTCCAGATAGAAGTTGCAAACCAATGCTGGGCTCAACTTCCCATTCTCCTGTTTGGCCTTAAAACAACTTCTATTGGTTTAACTAATGTCTTAGTTAAAAACAATTTCTTTGTGACACACGAGTTTGTTAAAACTGGGTTAAAGTTGCTGGGATGTTTTGCCACTTGTTGCTAGCAAGTATTGTTTTGCATACTTGGTTACTTCTTTGAAATGGCAACCGTGATTTAGCAATTGCAAAACATCCCAAATTGTTCAAACTAGGCAAGTCTACGATAATCTCAGTAATACTATTGTACATACTTAGTCACATCTTTTGCAGATGTGCCCACAACCTTACCGGTACTTGTTCTAAGTAAGATTTTTAAAAAGTTGCAGGACTAAGAGTTGTATGCTCTACAATGACCTCTATCAACTTGTTTTTTTAATATAATTGTTTGTCTGGTGGTTTTTATTCAAATAGGTACGTTCGGCAATTGTGTAGTTTACTTTGGTCAATTGTTTGCACATTGCTGGACTTTTTTGATTTACGATTATGCTATTGTAGCCAAAGCTCTTGACACACAAAATATGAAACGATTGTGTTTTGGTTGGTTTTGGAGCATAAGTGGTAAAGCATTTCAAAAAAATAGTACAGTTGAATAAGTCTGCCAGGTAATAAAATCAAAATTAACGTTTTAGTAAATATCGTTGTAGTAGTAACTTTCAGAAAGCCAAATAATGATACTTCTGCATACGCAATCACTCAGAATATTGCCGTGTATGCACTAACCCAAAATGCTGGTTATATTTTGGTGTTGTACAAAGTAAAAAAGCATAAAGATACTCACAATAGCTGTACTAAATGCTACCTCTAGCGAGGTGTGCTATGCAAACGAAATTATAAAAGCAAACCTCTGTGCAGGTGTAGGGCCAAAACTTTATTAAACGTGGCGTAGTCGCAAGTGTTAAGTCCGTTGGTAAAAAAATTCCAAAAGCGGTATTCCAGCCGTAGGCTTTTTTTTATAAGTTTTTAGAATTTTTTCTAAAGAAAACAGAATGGTGTCTAAGTCAGCGCAAAACTGAGTCCATACTCAAACAAACAATCCCCAAAAAACAAAACCAAAAAAATAAAAAATAATAAAAAAATATATTGAAAAGGACCTCATTATTCTTGAGTAGGGCAAATAAAACAGCCAAAAAAAAAATTGACGTTTTGCTTATTTCTTAAAGTCGCAGCTTTGGTATTGCACGCCGTTATCGCACACAAGAAAAAAATTTTCTTCAATTTTTTTGATGACCGACGTAGCCGTCGCCTTTTTTAAAAGATAATAACAAAAATTTTGAAAAGTTGTTGGTTATGACCAATATAAAAGAGTTTTCGTGAGTCGTCTGCGGCAGCGGACCCATTAAGTTAGTCGATACTATCTGCCAAGGTCGTACAGTCGTTTGACAAGTTGCCATTAAGCCACGCGAAACGTATCAATAGACATCGGCTCTCATCCGTGGCCAATAAAAAATTTCTGCAATCTTTGAGTAAGTTTTATATACTGCTCCATGTCCAGAAGTCGAAACATTGTGAGCTTGCCGCAAAAGTTCAAACCGTTCTATCTTACATATAACACGCTTCCAATTACTACTCTTCATTAGTCTAGGAAAACGCACCAAAACATAGTTAAACAGTTTTCTATCGTCTACATGCCACGCCGCGTACTTTAAAAGATTTGACAACATCAAACTAACCATTTTCACATACCACTTGTTGGACGTAACGTCCACTTCGCAACACATAGCATAATCCAATACAGACCGGGACAGAACATCGAGTACCACATGTTCTCTACTCTTCCGGTGGGTTACTACAAAGTCGTACTGTTGTAGTTTGACAACCTAACGTACCAAACGTCCATTGGGGTCCTTTAAATTATGAAGCCAGACTAAGAAATGTCTGCAATAATTTTTTCTAAACAATTTCTTTCAATATTAGTCAGATCTTCTACTTTTACTTCAAACCACAATATCTGACTCAAATTTTCATTTGTCTGATTTTAGGTTAGGAACTATTCCCGTCAATCTCCAAAAAAAAAAATTTTTATTGCAACTAAGTACGTCCCTATATTCTTGGTAGGTCCTTAAGTACGACGTTTAATTTTGTCGTACAAGCACTTGGCAACACTGAGGTATAGCCTGCTTCAACAAAGGTTGACAAAACAGCGAGAGTACTATAGGTAAGCATACTAAAATGTTGTGACTTTTGTTCCATTACTTAAACATCCAACGGTTTGGTTTTTGGATCCTTGATCAATTTTACCATCCTTGTCTCAAAACATTCCTTTAGGCCTAGCATTTCCTAGAGTAAATCGGACCGGATTTTAGTCTCCTCTGCAGTCACTTTCTAAGTCATTTTTACCCTACCTAATAAATGTGTCAATTGGCTGGAAATTTTCCTACCCAATAACTGATACTGGTGTTCAGATTCAGAACCTACAGACTGACTTGTTTTTGCAAATATTGTAGTGGCTGCATTCTCGTCTTCTTCAAAAGTGAATGGATGTTTAAGACAAAAAAAAACTATCTACAACTTTCTCCATCTTTGTCGCAGGAATTGCCGCATCTTCTTGCACAAATCCAACTGTAGCCCATAAGCTTGTCTTAGACAAGCCTACCTACATCAATCTCTCTTCCTGTGTAGTGATAGAAAGGGGACTCGATAATTGTGGGAAGAGTAGCGTTGTTCTTGTTGTTGTGAAGTGCATGACATCAATTTTCACCTTTAGCGGTGGTGCATAATACTTGTTTGTGCTCTGTTTACCAAAAAGCCGTAAGTGAGATACAACCTCTGGTTTACCTGGTGCAGATAAACGACGTGGTACGGTTCTCTTTAGGTTAAAAACGCTCTGCCCATGAACTGCGGGGCTTGCTAAGTATTTGCACGCCCCATGATGTTGTCAGTGGTTCTTCAAGATTTTAAAATTAAAGTGTAATGCCGTAGGTGTAGGTGGTGCCTAGTGAGTAAGCTCGAGAGCGTTTGTTGGTGTTGTTTTGTACCAAGAATATTTAGTAGGTATAGTAGTGGTTAGCGTAGAGAACAAATACAAAATGTTTGCTGTGGTGAAAAGACACGTAATATCTCCAAGTATTAAAAGCAACTTATAGCGGTTGGTGTAAGACCGTAAGTCAAGTTTAGGCCTGGATGCATAAACATCATTCTATTTAGAAGTCAAAAGTTCAAAAGAGTGGTCAGTGGTAAAATTGGTGTAGTACTAACTATAAGTCATTGGAAGAGACGGTTCAAGTCCGGGTCTATGTTTTTGAGTTAAGTTGACTAAACTCAGCTTTTTTTGTGGTATAGAAAAGGAATTTTCTAAAATCTTAGTGTTGGATTCTAAAAAAAGCGGTTCAGCTAGCCTGGCCAGATCAGATTTAAATAGAATATGACATTAATTAATGGCAAGATGCCTAGGTTGTTATAAATTTCTTTATTTCTATCGCACCAAGAGGTCCGACAATCCAACGCAAAGTTAGACTTTAAAATGCCTCGAGACGATTGAAGTGAGTATGTGCCGCTGTTTGCAAGATTAGGGATACTAAACTCTGCTCCGTAAAAATTTAATATTTATAAGGTTGGGTTAGGGGGCCAAGAGCCTGGTCAAAATTACACTGGCAGACAAAACAAATAAAGAGGAGATGAAGCATGCGTACGTTACGGTGGACTCAGAATGTGCCCAAAATCTTGTCATCTTGAAAAGAGTTGGCAAGAAGTGGAACAGATGGAGAACAAAGGAGTTGGTGGTTTTTCCGCTGTGTTATAAGTGCAGGCGGATTGGACACAGAACGGTCGAGTGTAAAAAAAAAGAAGGCATCAAAGTTTGCCACAACTGTAGAGAGATAGGACTCCTCCGGTAGACAGTGCCAAAATGAAAAAAAAGTGCTTCCTGTGCAAAAAGAATGGACTCAGCGCTAAGCTAAAAACAAAGGGCGTGCAGATTAATATATAATGAAGGTGCTTCAGAATAATCTGGGATAAAGCAAGGCAGCGACAAACCTTCAGTCTAAAGCCCTGGTGGAAGAGAACATTTACCTGGCTATAATTGCGGATCCAAACGAAGCTGCGGTCTAAATCCCAAAGTGGATAACCGACGTAGAATCTGATGTTGCCATGCTAGTCAAGGAAGGTCTGGAGATAAAGGACTTAAACCGAACCGAGAAGTGCTTAGCATTAATAGAGGTAGGAAGCAACGTCTTCAACGGATGCTACTTCTCACCCAACCAGCAACCAAAAGATTTTGACAACTTTCTGCACAGACTAAGCAATAACATTAGCGGTCATGGACGCAAGCACGTTGTAGCCGGAACTCTAAGGCCATGCTATGAGTACCAACATCAATGACAGCAGAAGTGAAAAAGTTCTGGATTGGATGGCTGGATCTCAGTTGATAGCGGCAAACAAGCCAAGTAAGAAAACAGTCCCGGTCGCATATAAATGTGACTCTATGTAAGTAAAATGAATCTCAGCCTACACAGAAACATCCACTTCACACTTAAATCTAGTAGCAAAAAAACAATGCGAAGTGCCAAGCGCGGGATAGAAAATAATAGAAAAACAAATCTTAAAATTCCGTAAAAGGGTACAACAACTGGAACAAATGCAAAACCGAAACGTCAACAGCCTGAAGAAAGCCATCAAAAGGGCAATAAACTTATTCTTTAGAAGGGCTGTTTATTGGTGCTCTGAGCACCAAACCACGCTTAAAAATGAGTTTAATATTGCAAACAAAATTAAAATTTGGACCAACAAAATTAAAATTTGGACCAACAAAAAGAAGATTGACCAGCAGCAAAAAGATCAATTGTGCAAAATCTTAGAGGATTAGACAGCGGAGTACATAAAGGCTATAATATCGGCAAAAAAGGAGGCTTGAAAAAACTGCTAGATAAGGTAGAGAACGACCTGTAAGGTCTGGGTTATAAAATCGTCACGGACAAGTTCAGCCAAAAAGTTGGTGTCCAGCTCGGAGATGAGAGGCAGATGGAAGTAGCCAAACATCTGTTTCTAAAGCACCCGCTGGTAAAATGGCCAACAATCGTAGTGGAAGAGGTGGCTGTACCATTTACCCTGCAGTAAGTACACAAAGCGTCCGCAAAACTAAAGGACAAGAAAACGCCGGGACCAGACCGGATACTTCCCAAGATTGCAAAAAAAGTAGTAAAAACCGTACCTGATATCATCTTAATCAGAAATTTCAAATTTGCAGATTCCAAGATATGGAATCAGTCAAAACTGGTTCTTCTGCAAAAACAGCAGAAAGAAACAAACAAAGTCCTAAAGTTAAGGAACAGCTAATTGCAAGTAGATTGAGAAAAGAGGTGAAAAACCAAATATTTGACAATCAGTTTGGGTTCCAGAAAGAAAGGTCCACCATCGATGATATGAGAAAGCTAATGGACGCAATAGAGGACATAAAGAAGAAAGTTTACAAAAACAGGAAAATGTGTATGTTTACTACGGTGGACATCAAAAACGCCTTTGGTACTGTTCTGTAGGAAGGGGTGGTACAAGCACTGATCAGAATTGGAATGAGCAAAAGGCCCATTAAAGTAACTTAAAACTACTTCCACAGCAGAGAACTGCTTATAGGAAGAGTAGAAAAAAAATGTTGATCACGTGCGTCGTACCACAAAGCTCGATTATAGGTCCTCTACTGTGGACTATAAACAATAACAGCGTACTGGGAGTAGTTATGTTGTGCTTTGCCAACGACACCGGCATTATTACAATAGCGAAAAGGGAAAAGGAACTGGTCAAGGTGACCAACACGGCGGTGCAGAGGATTAAAACGGAAATTGAAGGGTTAGGGCTGGAGATTGCCGCTAATATATGCCAATATATCCACAAAGAATGCTGTCTTTAGTGTGTGGTTTGATAGGAACACCAAAATGACAGTCCAAATTAACAAGACGGTAGAAACAGTGAAAAAAAGCACTAAGCATACTGATGCCCAACATTAGAGGATAAGAGAGATAAGAGAGGATCAGAAAGAAGAAGGAAGATACTGGCAAGTGTGGCGCAATCGATAATGTTGTACGATGCCCAGGCGTAGAGAAAAACCCTGAGATGGGCAAAATACAAGGACAAGATGTTGAAGCAGCAAAGGAGACTGGCGCTGAGAATAGTCGGCGGATACAGAACCATATCCATGCAAGCCATTCTCGTGATTGCCTCGGTCATCTCAATCCATCTACAAGCCGAGCTAAAAGAGAAGAGTTATAAAACAAATCAGCATACTAAGAAATGACTTATAAAATAAGCAATTATAAAATGGTAAAAAAAAAATGGGACCAGGATACCGGAAAGCCGGCGTGGACAAAGAAAATGGTTAAAAACTTACCTGCGTGGATAAAACAAATCAGCATACTGAGAAAGGACTTAAAAAATAAGCAATTTTAAAGTGGTAAAAAAAATGGAACCAGGATACCGGAAAAAGGGCGTGGTCTAAGAAAATGGTTAAAAACTTACCTGCGTGGACAACGAGGAAATTTGGATCTGTCGACTATTACATGTGTCAACTTCTAAGCGGACACGGATGTTTCAGAGCGTATTTAAAAAGATTCTACTGTACAGACAGCGAGAAATGTGTAAAGTGCCAAGTGGAAGATAGCCCATAACACACGTTTTACGCAAATAGGACGCGGCCATAGAGAAGATGAAGAATGAGACAGGTGCAGTGTTGACTACGGACAACACCGTTAAGTACATGCTGACTGGTGAAGCAATGTAGCTACGTGTAAAGGAATTTGCTTAAGAGGTATTATCCGTAAAATAGAAAGAAAAGAAAGAGAGCAAAGTAATCGTGACAATTTAGGGTAATAGAGATAACGTCCGGGAGTGTAACTTTGAATCCGAAGATACAAAGACTACACCAAGTGAATAAGGGGTTTAGTGGATAAGAGCTCCACACACAGGCTGGTATAGCATCCCCATACCACAATAAAAAAAAAGTTAGGTTAGGTTAAGTTAGACTTTGAAATACTTCAAGACAATTGAAGTGAGTGTGTACCGCTGCTTACAGATTAAGAATACTAAACTTTGCTCCATAAAAGTTCAATATTTATAGGGTTAGTAGTGCTCTAATTGATTTTTGATGCTCCGTTCATAGAAAGTCATTTCAAGACTGTCTTTAACAAATCACCAAAAAAAAAATTATGCAGAAACTTCGGGAGTAACAAAAAACATTTAAATAGAGCGCAAGCACAAAAATAATTCTTTTTTAGTTTTTAGCTAAATTGCCATGTTTTTACAAAGACACCAATTCTCAGCATCTAAATCAAAACAATTGCATTCCAATGCCAAAAAGTATTTTCGGAAAAAACATCTTTTCACAAAATTTTCAAAAAACAATTTAAATCACTGCTTAAACTTGTCCTAGGCACCACTATCTTTGCATAGAACCATTGTCACAAAAAAAAATCCAAACCTTGCCAAGAAATTAAATTTGTGTATAATTTAAAAAAAAATAAAAAATTTCTTAGACTATGCGACAATGATGAGAACGGCAGAGATAAAGATTCTAAGAACAATTCATGGGAAAACACTACTAGACCGTGTGAGAAGTGACAACATCAGGGAAGTCAGCAAAATAACCGATATAAGAAAAAACACAATAGCTATAGGAGCCCTCTACAAACTGAGCAACCTAACTACACAAAAAACAAGGAACATTATCTATAATGCTATCTTTAGCTCACAAACTAATTACATGATCACCGTATGGTCACAAACCAACATAAGAAACATAGACAAGCTACAACGACAACAAAACAAGGCAATAAAAATACTATATCAAATGGACAAACTAACACCTACAAATAAAATTCACAAAAAAACAAACCAACTTACAATAAAAAACAAAATCTCACAACAATGTATTATCTTAATAAAAAAGATACAACTTGGTCTAACTAAAACAGAATTAAAACCAACAACTAGAAAAGAAATTCATACACACAACACACAAAAAAAGGACACTTAAACATGAAAGTAAACCAAACAACATCAAAAAACCAAAGTATAACTGTCAAAGGCATTAAAGAATTCAATAATATACCAGAAGAAATTAAAAATATATACAACATAAATAATTTTAAAATGAAACTAAAAGAATATCTGATGAAAAAACAAATATTAAAAGTTAAAACTACTACACATCATAACACCACACGATGAGAAAAAAAAAATTTGTAAATATATATATGTATGTATAAATAATTTTATTAAATGTATAAAAAAAAAAAAAAAAAAAAAAACACTAAAACCGTTAAAAAAAATGCAAAGCTAGACTCCAGAATAGCTAAAGCGGCCAAAAACAACAAACCTAGGGGTAACAGAAATCCAGAAAGATCCCCAAAAAGATAGAAGGAATGTTGGATGTCAACATCAGAAGAGGCTGATTAATTAAACACAGGCAACAGCCTACGGACACCATCTGGTGGACAAAATAAAAAAAAGAAAAAGCAACATTAAAATAAATATTGACCCAAAATCACATGAAGTACTTGAAAATTTATTAAAGCTTTGAGTAACAGCATTTGATTAAAGATAAAGGTAAAAAAAATTATTAAAAAGTTCAAGCTTCAACGGTTCTACACCTTCATTATTGAGTGTGAGTAACCGATTTTGACACTTTGTTTTCATTAAATTATTTTTTTGTTTTTTATTGGAACATTTATTGTTATATCAATAATTTGCATTAAGCGGTATTTAGTTAACTTATTTAATGCATATTACAAATTTATTTACATAACATTACCTACAAATAGGTCAACATATTGTAACGTTATTGCTGAGCTACTCAGACATTCACATATTTTTTACACAACAAATAAATATACAAAACTAAATATACTCTTCATCCTTTTATATTTTCCTATACAATTTCAATTAAGACTTCTTTCATCTAGTAACGGTAATCCGCTTAATACAAAGCATAAACATAAATAGAATCATGCAACAGATACCTAATCTATTTTCCAATATCTATTCCGAATAGAATCAAAGGATTTTCTTTGCACTACAAATAATATTCGTTGCCTTTCATGAAAAATAAGATCAATTTACTTGCTCGCTCGATGCCCCAGATGGAATAAAAAAAAGTACGAAACAACCACAGCACAGATTGTATTATTTTACAAGAGATTTACTGTTTCAAAAGAGTGGAATTAGTAAATTTATAACATATTTCATCCAGATAAATCGACTCTCTGAAAGTAAATTTACATTTTAATTGCAACACTTTTTGTTATAAAAATAATATAATTTAAATTGATTTCTTAAGTACTTAACTTTATTTATCTTGGTTGATTGTATTTGGATGCATTTTTGGGTTTCACTTACGTGTGTTTATATAAGAGTCGTACGCATTTTCTCCCAAGGGATGTTAAGTAAACACGATGAAATGTTTAAATAAACATTGGCTTGGTAACATTTTAAATTTATTTTTTCTTGTCTTGATTAAGTTAGTAGAAAATACTGTTGTGGTTGTAATCAGAATATTTCACGCATCAACCTTCATCAAAGGCATAATCTTAGTTGTGCCGAATAATTGAACACTGCGGGGCTAAATATGGTCACACATTGACCGTAACAATGCTCCGATCCCTAGAGGGACTAACACGACCAAGATTACAACAATTAAAACTATAATTGCCGTCTACAGGAAATTAATATTATGCTCAAAGGGGGTTAAATTGTGCAGATTTAAATATGTTCTGTGACAATTTAACGGCATCTGGCATACTGTCACGATGAGCGTGATATAGGACCCTTCGCATTTTTTTTTCAGCCTAGTAGAATAAGCATCAAACACAAATCCGTCTTTATTACGATATAAACTAAAAATATCATGTTTCACCCATGAAACTGAATACAACATGCATCATGTTTTATTCCGTGATATAAAACAACATTATTAAGTACAAATAAATATAGCCAGCACATACAAATTTTCGATAAGCCTTCCGCACTTTAATTCGATCGCAAGTTTATATTTGGACAGTGTTACAATAACACCGGCTGCCTGGGTGTAAATAAATAGATGGATTCCACTTTTCGGGGCCAAGAGTGTGTGTGTGTGGTGGGTGGAACGTACATAGAGCGAATTCCCGTTGCACTTTGTCAAGTGCGAGACCAAACAGCGAGCGCGCTGTTACCCTTCTGTACATTAATAATAATACATTCGAAAGGTTTAATCCGAAACTAGGAGATGTATGAAGTTACACCGACGCCATTATTTCGCAGATGTAATTACATTCAGGCGACCCAAGTTACAACTAGTGTTAAGTAACATTGATAACTTTATTAATGTCATGTTGGTAATGCGATGCTGGGATGGTTTATCGGGTCATTTTGTCAAATCTGTTTGATAGCTTAATCTAAATTTCTCTGGATGCAATTAGCAAGCAAAATAAATAACTGTTAAACAAATTTGCATTGAATTGATTGTATGATAGTCAAGCTTTATTTTCGTTTAAAAACTTGTATACATTATTGATGGGTCATTCATTATAATTAGAAAGCTATTTATAAAATTAATTAACATTCATTTAGTTGATACATAATTAAAATTAGATTAATTTTTAGTTAATTATTAATTAAATTTATTGAAATATAATATTACTGTTTTACAGTATAATAATTATTTACTGGTATTATTTTGTCAATATTAAAACTATATGAAAAAGAACAAGATTTAAAAAACTATGAAAAAAAATATTATAATTTGACATGTTTCGGCCTGAATGGCATCATCAAATCTTATATAAAAAAAATGTGTGATCAAGAAGCATTTATAAGTGACCTAATGGCTTGTTATTAGGTAGTTCGCTTATAATCTGTTTTTTCCTCCACTGTTGCAGGGAGTGCTTCTGCTTTGTCAGGTTTTATGCTGGTTCTTCTACAATTTTTCTAGTGGCAACCAATTTCTCAATAATTACTTTTTTACTCTTTTCTTCCTTTAAGCACACTGCTTCCATTTCTCTTAATTCCTGCAAAATTACAGCACGTCCTGAAAACCGGACACTCTCAAACTCTACCGGAAGGTCCACATCGCTGAAATCATTAATACCAAGTGCCATAAAGAAGCGGAATGCTACGGCTCAGTGCTAACGGCAGTCGCTACCACATGCGACCTAACCGAACAAGAAACACTTGACGGAAGCCGCTTCACGGCTGAACGTGACAAGAAAAAAATTATACAAAAAAACACGGAAAAATATACAGCCCGGAAATGAACCGTCTACCCTTACATCGATCACTCCCAAAGACGTCGTAAGCAAATACTCCGCCAAACTTGCAGCTGAGTCCAGCCTAGCACTCAGCACAATATGCGTGGGCCACACCCGTTTCCATCAACATTGTCACAACCGCCACTTTCGCTTACGGAGACAGTGTCAAGCAAGCATTGTCCGACAATGATGTGTCACACATTGGCAAACCATTGCATACTCGGTTTGCAAACAATCGCCAAAGAAGAGAAAAAAGTCGGCTAGCAAAAACCCCCTGCCTGGGTAAATGCTGTGCGCAACTGTGATGTTGTACCGCAAGTGGGACACTTGTGCGCGTAACGGAGAAACTTTTGAGCGGATGCCACTGCAAAACAGTGTGCCATAGAGTCTGAACCTGAACCATGCCCGGTTTAGAACAGGCTGTGCAGCAAGTGATTTAAACTTTCAAATCTTTGCAACACCCAAACTAACGTGAAACCTAAACTGACATTTTTTCTTTAGTTACAGACTACTTCTGTCCCTCCCAATAGTGCCGCAATCAAACATCGATAATACCTGGACAACATCTCCACCAAAGTAAAAAACGGAACTCAGCCTAAGAGATTTGGTAGAATAAGAAAGAATAAGTGCGCGCTTATAAAGAACAAACCCTCATAAAGTGAGTTAAGACCTTACTTAGCCACTGTATAGATCGTCAATTCTGTCTAGTGCCACTAGGTAATCCTATCCACCACTACCGTTATCATTGACCAACAAATAGAAATCTACTTCATTTTTTAAAGCACTGCAAACACGCAGATTACTGCACAATAGCAAACTACCGACGCTTACATAATCCGCCCGGTTTTCAAAACGGCCACTGATAGCTGCTATAGCACTATCACCTTGATCCACACAAACCATAGCTCTAGTGAGCCTACACTGTCAGTGTGAAGGTGTGTGTGCGTGTGTGTGTATCTGTGTGAGAGAGAGTACACGCTATGTGTTGTATGGTTATTGTGTACTCGGGTCAAGAAAGCTCACAGTCCACAAACTCACGACCGCTTTAAGGGAGATATGTTCATTTGGAACAATAGTTTGTTTTTTATTAAACTGTATGCAACTCACTATACATTAATGTAACAGTTTGGCGTGTAAAAATAATCCTTACTTTACAGAATTTTTACACATTCTACATTTGTAAATTACTTTAAAAATATTGAATTTTATGATAAAATAATCATACCGGCAAGTCTTTTTTAGCTGCATGAGAAGTTTTGATGGTAGTTGTCTATATATACTCAATAAAAATGTCAAACTGTTTTGACATTTCTATTCAGTAATGTTTATCGCCACAACAATGCTTCCAAATAGTGGAAGTTTACTTTCAAAAGAAATAAATCTGTTCGCAAAATACATAGAACACTTTGTCTAGTTTACGGTCAACATAATCGGCCTAGTGAGCAAGCAATTCGTGAGGTTATTGATTGTTTTTGCACTAATTTTACTTTTTTCGATTCAAAACAAAGAAATGTGCGAACCAAAGAGAATATTGCTGCTGTAGCGCAAAGTGTTGAAAAAAACGCCGAAATGTCGATTTATCGCCGTTCTCAACTTGTTGGCCTTTGTCCTTCGACTACGTAGAAAATTTTACGTAAGGATCTTGGATTACTTGGCTATAAAATACAGCTCGTGTAACAATTAAAACCAACTGACTATTGTTTACGTCGCATTTTTACTGATTGTGCTAATGTGAAACATGCCAAAGACAATTTTTCGATAAAAATGCTAATTTTTATCGAAAAATTGTGTTTAGTGATAAAGCTTATTTCTGGTTAAAAGCTTTGTCAATAAGCAAAATTGCCGCAAGCCATTACAAAACAACATTACATCCATTAAAATTGACTGTTTAGTGCTATTTACACGCTGGCGGCATCATTAGTTCTTATTTCTTTCGAAATGAGAGGAGTTGCCGTTTCAGTTGCTGATTAATTTTTTGTTTCCAATAATTAATCAGCTAAACATCGACAATATTTGGTTTCAAAAAGATGGCGCAACTTGCCATACAGCGCGCTTAACCATCAATTTATTACAAAATCAATTTGGTGACAACTTTATTTCTAGAAGTGGTCCTGTTAACTGGCTTTGTTTGTGCGACTTAACGCCTCTTGATTACTTTTTGTGGGGCTATGTTAAGTCATTGCCAACAAACCAACAACTCTTAAAACATTGAAAGCCAATATTCAAGCCACCATTGACGCCATACGGCCAGATTTATTAAAAAAAGTAGTGAGAAACCATATTTAAAAAATATATGTCATGAAATTATCTACCAGATTATAATAATAAAAAAATCATTCCAACAATATTTCTGTTTTGTATTATTTTCGGTGTGTCCGACACCTCGACACCTAACGGTATTAAGAGGTTTTTGAATATATATATATATATTATTATTAAAAGTTCTCAAGCTCTCTTGAAGGAGGTGTCAACATGTGCAGACGGTGTCTTGGTAAGATAAAGCGGCGCTTCAACTGCAGAAAGAAACGCTAGTTTTTAAGCCGGAACTTCTGCTAACTTGAGTGACTATACGTTGTGCCTAGTTATAGCTGCCGTCAATAAGACTTACCTCTTCAACAACGTCTGTATAAAATCTTTGCAAATTTTTGTTAGCATGTCTTCTTGTTCGTTGATACAATGTAACTCTTTGACAATCTGCTCTACAATGTACTTTTCAAGCTTTAGATTTTTGAAAAAGTTTTCATTCTTTTGAGGCTAAACGTACATTTTGGCAATAATCTCGATTGTGCTTATTCCGAGCTCTATCCTAAAAGAAATTTTAAATTAATTAATTAATTTGTTTATTTATTTATTTAGACAAGTTTATTTGTTGGTTGATAATTGATAATTGATCAAATAAAATCATTAAATCATCAGTGACTTGGTAACAATTAAAACTGCATTTTTCTTCTGGGTTTTTGCAGTGACCATTTCACTAAAATTCTTCATATTTGCGGCCGCGTGGAACAACTACCCCACCTACATTCCGGTCTAGTTGCGGATATTGAGAAAACAGAAAAGTACTCTTCTGCAATCTTTTATCTTCAATGCGGCTTTCCATTATTAGCCTTAAAATATTGTATTTTTGGTTGCGCAATATGTGTCCCAAGTATGCAGTTTTCCTTTGCTTGATTGTAAAGAGCTCATTTTCTGGAGTACCATTTTATTCCGTACCTTATTATTATTTTCAGTAGCCTCCGATATTAACACATTTTGAAAACTTCTAGTTTATTTAACATGTTAGTTTTCAGGGTCCATGTCTCAACTCCGTATAGCAGCACTGACCAGACGTAGCATTTGACCGTTTGCCAACGTAATTTTAGGCTTAAATTTTCATTGCAAAGAAAGTTCTTCTATTTTATGGATGTATTTCTGGCCTGCTCAATTCTAGATCTTATTTCTTGCTTTGGGTCCCATTTTTTGACTTGTTCGATTCTAATACTGTCGAATTTAATGTCCATATCTCCGATACATGTGACGACTCTGCTTACTTTCATTACTTTTGTTTTGGCCTTGTTTGTGGATAGACCTGGTGCGGTACTTTCAAGTTCAACTATGTCAAGCATATATTGTAAATCTGCTTCATTTTCCGCCATAATAAGAATCATCCGCCAAGCGTATGTTATTAATCCATTGGCCATTAATTTTCAAACCTTTGTTTTTGTTCTCGAAGGCATATTTGAAGATTTCAAGCATTAAAAAACATCGGAGACTGTAAACGCCTTTGGCAAACCTATGTTTGGTATCTATCTCTTTTGTATCTTTGCTTTTAAGTGTTATAATGGCTTTCTGATTCCAGTATAGATTCTGGATGATGCGAATGTCCTTTCCATCTAGTCTTAAATTTTTCAGATCTTCTATCAAATTGTCGTGTATTACTCTGTCAAATGCCTTTAAATAATCTATGAAGCATATATAGACCTCCTTTTGACGATCAAAGTATTTTTGCACAAGTATTTGTAGTGCAAAAAAGCTTCTCGTGTTCCAAGGCCGTTTCAAAATCCGAATTGCACTATTCTCGCTTTTACATTTACTAAACGTTTTGTTTTTTATAATGTTTAAAATTTTTTTTATAATGTGCAAAAAGTTTGGTAATGAAGCTTTTTCATGTTTTCAAGCGTTTTTCTTTATACAGGATTATTTTCTTGTTCTCGTTTGTCAGAATCGTTGTGGTCGTTTTTTATTTACTCTACTTGCCTTTTTAAGTTTCTTGTGGAGATTAAAGCTGTCATGCTTCTTTTCTAGCTCTTCAATTTCTTTGCATTGATTTGATAACCACTTTTCTTTGGCTGCTTTTATCTTGTTTCAAATTTCTTTATGTACTTTCTATTAGCTTTCCGTATCTACGTTTTTACATGTTTTTTTTTTCTTTTTTATCAGCTTGAGGATCTCTACACTTCTTTTTTGTTAGATTTTTGGGCGTTCCTGCATTTATTGCTATGACTTCTTGTAAAGTATTTTTAAGTAAACCCCATTGTTTGTTTATGTTTATGTTGTGTTTTTTGTTTATTTTTGGTTGTATTTTTTTTGCAAATTTTTTATCATGGAGTTTACCGATGTCAATGTTATGTTTGGCTGTGAGTTTCCGTATACATTTTAGTTTTAAATTTAATTTGGCTATCACGGGATTATGATTGGAAGCGATGTCCGCACCTGGGTAGGCCTTTGCACATTGTATATTTGTTTTAAATCTCTTATTAATTAGTCTATTTGGTTCCTCATTATATGTGTCGGTTTGTGTTTAGGTGACGTCCATGTGTAGAGTCGTCTATCCGTGTAAACCATGTATTTGAGATTTCATTTTTTTTTGTTGTTGCAGAATTGTAGTAGACAGTTTCCCCTTTCATTTTGTATTCCCAAGCCATATTCTTCTACAATGTCATTTACTTTTTTTTTCATATTTTAACGTTAACACACATTTCCCATAATGATGTTAATTTTGTGTTTTTTTGTTAGGGAGGTGAGTTCTTGTACTTGGTCATAGAATTCTTCTATTTCATAACATTATTGATAAAAGATTTTGTTTTGCGTCATACACTTTTACACAAAATGCGAGTCGCTCACAAAGTGCAATACATCAGTAACCCTGAAGAAAAGCCTTAGCGGAGTGTACAAGCACTAAGATTTGAGTGTTTAGTTTTGCTCAGTTTATTATTCCACTTCTTGGAATAATTTCTAGACAAAAAAGCCAAAACCAATAACAATGTTACATTCATTTGTACTTTCTAAGACATTCACACTGGCTTAGAACTGTTCCTAGCCACTAACTCCAACAATCTAAACCGCGTTCATTAACGCCAAATTTTTCACTTTTCCACATCCCCAAAATGACTTTCAGCAAAAAAAATTCATACCAAATGATGTTTGTCTTAGTGTTAATATCATTCCTATTGTCCGAGTACCTTTCTACAAATTGTCTTGGAGTAACCACGTCAACGGAATTCAAAAATTTTGTGGACAATGCATTAACATTTTGAGATGTGTTGCAAGCACTTACTGGGAAGGCAACCCTGAAATCCTTCTTATTTTTTACAAAGCATTTATTAGATCTGGTATTGTTTTTTAAAAATTTTGGAAAGAAATCTAAACAGGACAAAAAAATCTGTATGGGAGCTATAAATTCCACTCCTATTAACATTATGGAAATAAAAACCGGTATTACGTAAACAAGAAGAAAGCTTTTTACTAAGATATATGTTGCCAAACTTGTTTGTATGGGTGAAAGCATAGCATATGATGTCTTGTCACATACATGTAACATTTTTGGCAACCATCTTTTTTGGCCAGCAAAAGGTTATCTTCTCATAATTTTAGAATTTATTAAGATTTATCAGTATGACCGCGTGATTAATAAGAGCTCTTTTTTCAAATTATTTGTTTTCACTAACTAATCTTTGCCAATACAAGTTAGATACAATTCATTCTCTTATAAATCCTTATCTCTATCCGTAATTAATATTGTGTTTGAGGAATTCGGGTCTAATTACATCCAAATTTTTACTGACGACTCGGTTCAACTTAATCCACAATCAGCCGCGTTAGGAATGTGGATTCCGTCATTGAAGTTATAAGAAACAAAACAACTTCATAATTTCTCATCTGTTTTTACCGCGGAACTATATGCCATTTATAGAGCTCTGTTCTTGATCCCGGTTAATATTTAAGCTATAACTATAATATTTTCTGATTTCTAAAGTTTACTTAATGCTATATGTTTTTATGCATCTAGCATCAAAGGCAGCATTTTGATCAGGCACATTAAGAACATGATCTTTGAATTGCAAAGCAAAGGTTTGGTTTGTTGAGTGCTAAACCATGAAGGCATACGTGGCAATAAACAAGCAGATTATGTAACAAGATTGGGACATGAGATAATGATATCACTATGAGTTACACCGCGAACTATCTGCAGGATAACTTAAATTCTTAGCAACAACACTTCAATATCATTAGCGAAAGCAAAAAAACTACCTGTTTCAATCAGTTAAATCAAGTGCTAAATAAAAAACCAGGGTTTAAGGAATTTTTATTCCACTCTAAGTTAGATGTATGTCTTCTGAATTGACATAAATCTGGACATTTGCCCTTGGCATCTATATAAAATCAATATTGTGGATAACCCACTCTGCGTATGTGGTAAATTAAGTACTACCAATTATTAATTTTTTGAATGCTCTCGATTTACTATGGCTCAGTCTATCTTATGGCAAAACCTTATCTCAATGGATATCCATTTGCCGACAAGTATGACTCTACTCGTTTCTTCTAAAAACGCCAAAGTATACAGTTGTCTACTTCAGTACATAAAACACTAATATAGTTTTGTAATATTCTACGTTTATCCTTGTCACTCATCCTAAAGTTCAATAACTATTAATTAACTCATTCCGACCAAGGTTCCCCCCTGTGTTGTAACAGAGTTGCCGGAGCTCCGACTCAAAAGAGTATGATTTTCCTTTTTTTGTTATTAATAAAATACAGGCAGTCGCACCATGTACTTAATTGTATATGTAGCAGTAACCAGTGATCTTTATTTCTTTAGTGTATACTAAAGGCGGTTTTTGGCAACAATGTACAAAAGCGTGAAACAAACGTACAAGCCAAAATAAGTGAGAGTTTACTCCAGAATTTAACATCAACAACAACAACAACAAATCTATACTTTCACATTAGCTTTAGATAAACCCAGCTGCGCCCCCGCCCTAATATTAGATCTACAAGAGTTCAATCTAACCACAAAAGCATCCGAGAATTGAACCCAAACTTAGCTAAAGTCAACCACCACCACTGGCCAACATGGTTCTATTACTACTAAAAACGGAACTGGAATACTATAGAACAATACTTAAGAGGCAGCACCAAGATGATTTTATCTTGCCCCAGACGCAGAAAAAACTACGTTCTTCAAACGTTGTCAGCAAAAACCAAAGCAAAACCAAGCAGTCGTCAACGCAGCATCCAAAATCTAAACCCAAGCGCGCTACGCAAGCAAAACGCCTGAAGGCCCCAAAGCAAACCGAGTGCAAACTATAGTAAGTCAAACCACAACTACTTAATAGTGACAATATCAAAAATTCACAAACATGACATTAATGTAATTAATGAAAATTAAGTTCATTAAGGAGAGCGTGGCGCAGTGGTCTAGGCATCCGGCCGCTGTACCGAAGATTGTGGGTTCGATTCCCATATACCGTGATATACTTTTCACGTTCTATACGCTCTCCCACTCCCCAACCCGCATTTGCCAGCGTGGGGTTTCACGGCTAAATACCTTCTCTGAGGAGTGATAATTCTCTCCAGTGGTTCGGAATCCACTTAAAACTGTAGGTCCCTTGTAATGTAAGTTGCCAGCATTCAAGCAGAGAAGAGGCTTATGTCCTGCAGTGGACGAAAACGGCTGAAAGAGAGAGAGAGAAGAGAAGTTCATTACGTAATCCTTTCTTAGACGTAAGTTTACAGTAAGCTTTACTTTTACTATTTTTAATTATTTACCGGAAAAGTGTGAGCAATAAAGGCGCAAGACCCGTAATACCCTTGATGGAGAAGCAACATCGCAAAAAAGCAAAAGAAAAATGTTACTGGCACAGGTTTTGCAAGGAGCATAGCTTTAAAGTCAACAAAACAGTGTCATGATGCCGCAAATAAGTAGAGAATAACTTCACCAGAAGAATCACACTTTTTTGTTTCCAACTTTTATAAATATCAAATTTTTACGTTCAGATTTTAAGAACCATATTTGATGATGACAAACCAACTAGTCATCTAGGTTACCAAGACATCACGGTTCCCAACTAAGTTAAAACCTTTTTGACCAAACCGCTGTGATCAACAAACTCAAAGCAATCAGGAGACACGTCTAAGCACATATTCTGGACAAACTTTGTCCATGTACGGAAAAGCCTTATAAGATAATTTGCAATTCAAAAGCAACAAATAAACGTCAATACCTGCAACGTGCAGATATTATTTTTGTGAACTAAGAAAACCTGAAGAGATAACTTACGTAAAACGGCGGTGTCCACCATTAATAATCTCCAGAAATCTGTCGCACCGATAATGCACATCCAAATAAACGCCAAAATCCTCTAGGTAATATCTACTGCAGAATACGTCAAGAGATAGTTCCACAAAGAAGTGTTAGGCTTCAACTTTGGCTTACCTGCTGTGTGCGGCATTTCTTTTGACCCGTTTACGTTCAACCCAGCTCTCTGACGAAAAGTTATTGCGTATTAAAGACAGAATTGACTTGCATCATACTAACAATGTGCCTTTTTAGCTTTGCATACCTAAGGACCTTATCAAAAATGTTATAAACTTTTATCATTTTTATTTTGGACATTTTTAAGTCTAAAAAAATGGTAAACTATACAAAGAATTTTGTGACGGCCAGATATGTTTAAAACGGTCAAAGCTTGCCTTAAAACGTGTCATGTTTGCCAGGTTGCAAAAAAAGCTTTTCTTCTTAAACCGCAATTTTAACTTATAATTACAACTGCTCCAAATGACCTGGTAGCAGTAGATTTATATAAGCCTCTGCCACGCTCAATAAGAGAAGTGGTATACTGTTTGTAGCAGTCGACACTTTTACAAAATTAGTCAATTTATACCCAATTAAAAAAGCTACTACGCAAGCTATTACAAACATTCTTGCCAAAAAGTATTTTCCTAAAGTAAATACCGTAGTAAAACGTAATTTTTTGCAAGAACATCCATTCAAACTAGTGTTTTGTGCTGTACGCCACCCCTAAGGAAACCCAGCTGAACAAATTATGCGTGCCGGCTTTTCCAATCTTATTGTGTGCAAAAACAAAAAAAACTAGTAAAAAAAAATCCCTTTTTTATAGATGTATGTGAATAAGTCCAAGGGCTACAGTGTTTTCAAACTACATTTTGGCCTCCCACCTGGATCTACAATTCAGTTTTTGTTAAGTTTGCCTAAGAATGTCCAATTTTATGCGCATGTCAAGTTGTTTTATGCACGGAACAATTTGTTTTCTTACAAAAATAGAAGAGCTTGTCAAAACACTGTAACTCCGTATCAGAATTTTGTAGTTAAGTTTTTTCTTCCCTACACCAAAAACCCACAAAAAATTTACTTTTTTTTTAAAAGGCCACACGTTATTGCTAAGATTGTTGCTACTAAGATTTTTGTCCTGGCTATTCCGGGGTCAAACATTAAACATGGAATGTTCCACGCATTACACTTAAAGCATTACTATCCGTCCGCTGTTTCCCAATCTGTTCCACGTAAGTTGAAATTGTTTGCATACATAATATTGGGACAGAAAAAGCAAAAACGACAAAAAACAACAAAAATCCGGCTCAAATGTTAACCTCGCCTGCACTTTGGTGCCCCCTGCCAGAAAACAAAAAAGGCTCTGACGACCGAGTTACGGTGGTATAACCGTTACAACAGAAAACTAAAAAAAATAATTCTCAAACCTTACCAACCTGCACTGGCTAGCGTGGTAGGAGTAAGGCTAAAACCTCCGTAATGATAGTACACCAAAACAAAAAGTTCTCAGTCTCCGGCAGCTCGCTCAGCCCCGACCAAGGTAGCGGAAAGATAAGGACGCAAGCGGAGGATGCAAAGAAACGCCTGGACAGGATAGGCTACCAAAACCAAAAACTGACCATAGTTACTCTAAATACTAAGACACTGTCCAAAACTTAAAAACTACAAAATCTTGAGAAAAAACTTTCCCACATTAAATGAGTCTTACTAAGTACAAGCGAGCATAAATGAATAAAAGAAGAACAACGAAAACTCTATTTAGGCCATTTGCTACACTATATAAGGGGCCAAAACATAAAAGAAGGAAAAGTAGGGTTTTTAATACACAATCTACATCTGCAAGCACGGACGCTGAAATTGACAACTTCTATGAGGACATAACCAATGCAATACAGCAAGAATCCACCCGCTATAGCATGCAAATAGGCGACGTTAATGCTAAACTAAGACATAAAGAAGATGAATCTGAAATCGCATTGGAAACCCACGGATTTGGAATAAGAAACGAAAAAAGTCAAACACTATCTTGAATTCCTTCTACAACATAACCTATTTGCAATGAACAGCTTCTTACGTAAGCCTGCAGAGCAAAAATGGACCTGGGCCAGTTCTGACGGCTTTACAAACAAAATTGATTTCAGAAGGAAGATAGCGCAAGACGTAACTGTGCTAAATAGGTTCTCAATAAATAGTGACCACAGACCAGTTAGATCCAAATTCTCAATCAACATTAAGAACGAGCGGCAAAAGCTTATTAAACAACCAACATCCAACAAATTGAGACTACTTAGAGATAAAACCCAGTACAAAGAAAGAATCAAATCAGAGCTAACACCTATGAATAACGTTGAAGATCCGAATATAAAAGCCTTAAGCACACTTATTACAAACTCACTAATGCTATCTGAATGTGCTTTTCTGTAATATTTTTAACGGTTTTCTTGATTTTTTGTTTTGTTTTATCATTTGTTGTCATTGTCATTATTAGTGCTACAGTTTTCTATATTTTACTGTACCTTTCTTCTTTTCTTAGAACATCACTTATCAAGCATATTATTTTTCCTTTTTTTTAGCAAGTAATGTTTTTCTCTTTTTTTTGCTAAGCATGAAGCTTATTTCTGTACCAAATTTTTTTGGAAAATATATTCTAAGCATTTCCTAAGATACTTTAATCTAACCAAAAAAGAACTAAAAGTAAAAGATTCCGGACTTTATCAAAAAGACAGAGCTGCTAACGGTGTAAGACATTAGTGGTGCACAATAAGACCAGCATTGCATTGGTGGCCAAGCAAACCGCTTCAAAGTAAAGATGGCAAATTATGAAAGTAGTTAGTCAGTAAAAACTTGGCATTACTAGACAGTACAGACTGGCCAGTGTTGTTTGAAGATTTTTCCCGTCTTATGCAAAAAAAACAAATAGAAATGTACAGGCTAATACAAAATGGTTTCCTGTTGCAAACGACACTTCACATAAAGTTATATCTTTCTGAAGCAAGTAAAACTTTTTTGTTTAACAATTACACGTTATAATTCTTATAATTAGATCAAATTATTCAGTAGCTATAGCCCAATGTTTAAGATTAATTGACCGTTACTTGTACCAACTTTTTTTAGAGTTTTCAAAGCAATTATTGTCTTGTTTTTAAATAACGATTGTTTTCAGTATCTTCTTGTTAATGTCATTTTTTTATAATTATACTATAACAGCAGAATTTTAGGTAATTTGATAATATATAGAGTAAATTTAGTAAATGTTATCAATTACATGTTTTTGGTTAAAAATTGTATGTGTAAAAAATAATGAAATAAATGAAGCATCAACAATGATGAATGGAAAGAGTGGTTGTAGTGTAGTATTAGTTGTAATGTTGTATCAAAACATCTGCGAGTAATTGCTTAAAATGCGGTGGATCCAGTTGAGATTGAGTCGGTTTTAAGGACATCCCCTTTAAAAATTATAGCCTCTGGCGGGCTAACAGAAACCCTCGACAAACCCACTGTCACTTCAATACCGCACTACTAAATCAAACGAGGCACCGATTTTGTCCTTTCCCAGGCGACCAGAATAAACAACATAACACACATACACAGTTGCACCTCACATCCTCAAGCTAAAACACCTCGACATCATCATCCTTTCATAATTCCCGCGTTAATATTAAAGCCAGGTTGATGTATACATTGCCTTATCTAGCATTCCTTCACGCCCGTCCCTGAAATATTTACATGTATAAAATAACGGGCACGGGTCGCGCGTATATTTCAACTGGCTGAATGAGCCCTGCAATCGCCATGGAAACGTTTTAATAATTCCCGGATAGTTCATCATGATTACCGGTTACTATCGGGACTGTATGCATGACGAACGCGCCAATTAGAATTTAACTAACTAAAATAATTCATAGCTTTGCGCAAAATGCCTAAGAATTAACTGCTCCCTCGTTTGAATTTAAAGCGCCGATTTATATCCATTTTAATGTATTCTCGACTGACGAAGCAAAAAACTACTAGTATCGTTAAGAGCTATAAAATCCGGATTAAAACTTGCCGTTACTTTTATTCGCTTATTAAATATTGATAATTGAAACTTTTACTAAACGCAAACGGGTTAAACGTAACTTAAAATTTACAAATATTTATTCGTGAACTTTATTAAACTAAATATAGTAAAATGTGAGATCGTTCGGTGCATTAACTTATGATAAAATATAAATAATATAATTTTGTACCTTAACCAAGTTTTTTTTAGCAAAAAATTTTGTTTAGCAATGAGGCTTATTTTTGGCTCAATGGCTATGTAAACAAACAAAATTGCCGAATTTGAAGAATAATATTGAAATTATTAGCTCACATTTCTTTAAATATGATGCCGGCCAACACGTGACACTCAATGTAGAGCGCTATCAATCCATGATTACTGACATTTTCGTTCCCAAGTTGAATGTCCTTAATGTGGAGATGCTTGTTTCCAACAAAACGGCGCAACTTGCCACACAGCGCGCGAATGTTGTCTGCAATAAATTGAGTGTGTCAATTTATTGCAGACAACATTTGCTAACCGCATAATCTTGCGTAACGGACCCGTAAATTGGCCTTCACGGTCGTGTGATATCACACCTATGGACTACTTTCTGTGGGGATATGTGAAATAGCTAGTGTACGCCAATAAACCAACGACGTTAGATCAGCTAGAAACTAATATTTGCTGCGTTATTGCCAGTATACGGCCCCTGCTGCTTAAAAAAGTGTTCCAGATTGCACTTCATTTGAACCAGCCGCGGTGCCCATATGCCCATATTTAAGCAGTAATGGCATAAAATTATTTCCAATAAATTTTATGAGTTTCATTTCAGTTCAAAGTTCTATACCTCTAAAAAACACTCTTTACATCTGGCCACTTTGTTGGCATTTTTTTCTAGACCAACCATTGGTTCAACAAAGTACAAGCAGCATGTCACTCAAAATTTGGTTTTCTTCAAACGATTGCTTATTTTTCATTTGTTTAAAAGCAGTTCCTAGATCTTCCGTTCTTATTTCTTCAGAGTTCACATTACAAACTACTTGCTCTGTATTTTTGGTTATTTTTGCTGGTAGACTTTTTGAAGAGTATTATTGCGTATAGAATTGTTTTATAACTTTCAAAATTTTTAGTTTATCTGTAACAGTAGTTTTTAGAGAAAGAAAGATGTTGTGTTGAGTACCCGGCGTGTGTAGACCTAATCAAAGAAGCAACTGCAACCGTAGCAAGTGAAGTAAAAAACAAAGTCAGGTTGTGTACACGCAGACCCTAACAACAAAAAAATCTCCAGCAGTACCTCAAAATTTATCAGCGGCACAGACAATGTTACCAAAAACAAACCGAAAAAAGAGAAAAAATAAAGAAAGAAGTGAGTCGGTGTGTGTAACCGGTGTGTAAAATGAGTGTAATTCAGTAAGCTACTAGTCGTTAGCGTGCTAAATTTTGCGTTCTTTAACACTAAATAAGAAAATAGAGTAGAAAAAGAAAAAGAAAAAAAAAAGAGAGACAAGAGAGACAAGAGAGAAGATATAGAAACCGGGTTGTGTACCTGTTGTGTAAAGAAAAGTGAGTTTTTTGATGAAAGCTACTAGTTGATAGGTTGCTGACTTCTACGTCGTCAAACACAAAACCAGTATAAGTGGCAAAAAAGCCAAAACAACAGCGAAAGAGCTTGATTTGATTAAAACTTTGTTAGTATTACTCTAGAACAACATGCAATTAACTACGTCCAAAAATAAGCTTGAAGATCAAAATTAAATATTGTTAGCAAGCTACATATTTAGTTCCGGTACTTACTTACCCCCAAGAATTTCTTGCTCGCTTTGTACTTGTCTTCATCAAGATTTTGATTAAAATATAGAGTTTATCTCCGGAAAGTATAATTTAATTGTTGACGCACTATCAACATTGGCGTAAGTGGGAAATCTTCTAAAAACCTCACAAATATCAAATTCACCTTTACGAGGGCGCGTACTGACTAAACTAAAATTTGAGCTTTCAGACTTATGACCTTCCGTTTAGAGAAAGATTGGAAAAAAGGAAGATAGAACGCCCTAAAGGCTGAGGGGTGAAGTTGTGTAGTAGCCCATTTTTAATTTAAAACATGATTTGGTTAACCGGTCTGTTATAAAAGTACACTTTCTTATTGAGTTCAGCCAACTTGGCCAGATTAAAATTTAAGTAGAACTTGAAATCTGCAAAGACTTTTTCGACCAAAACTTTAAAATGCTGTTTCATCGTCGATACAAATTTCTTTGTTTCTAACATACTAAAAAACTCTGACAATCCAACGTAAGATTAACTTTGAATGGCTTTGATACGATTGAGGTAATAGTTTGCCGCTGTTCTTCAGATTGGAGATGCAAACGTAATATGAGGTCTAATAATGCTTGTATAAATCCAAAGTTTATTTCAGATTTCAAAACATTAAAACTAGCAGTTTTTTGGAAATTTGGCATTTTCTTCTTTTTCATTTTCCTTAGCAGCTTTTTTCTGTCCACTCCTAGAAGTAAACCTTCCATTTAATTTTCCACGACTTTCTATCTGACGCCAGCTGAACCCAGTGTCTTTCTGCCTGCTGCTAGATGTCATCCAACCATTTCTTCTGCGGTCGTCCTATGCTCCTTTTATGCGTTATTGGCCTCCATTCTATTAATAGTTTTGCCCATTTGGTAGTCTGCTGCCTACCGACGTGAGCTGCTTATCTCCATTTAGCTACGATTTGGATTACGTAGCGTACTTTTGTTTTTGCCTTATTTCTACATTTAGTATCTTTTCTCTTAGGCTTACTCTTAGCATTGCGCGTTCCATTGCTCACTATGTGACTTGCAATTTATTGGCACTTTTGATAGTCAGTGCCATAGTCTCTAGACCATATGACATCACAAGAAGAATGCACATGTCATAAACTTTCCTTTTTAGATTTATAGGAACCTCGGGATCTTTTAGAATAAAGTTTAGCTTTCTAAATGCCGCCCATGTATTAAGTGGCCTAAATACACATATTTTTCTACTTTTCCGAGATAGAGTATTTGTCTCATCCGGGCTTATGAACTTGATTTTTCCGGGATTCAGTTTTAGGCTGACTTTCAATGACGCTGCATTTAATTCTTCTAACATTTGTTTTAGTTCGTCCAGGTTACTGTTAAATATGACTATGTCGTCCGCAAACCTTAAATGGCTTAGGTATTTGTCATCTATGTTGAACCTTTTGTTTTCATAAAGTAAGGTTTTGAACATATCTTCTATGGTCAAGGCGAAAAGTTTTGGAGAGATGGAGTCGCCTTGCCGGACGTGTTTTTCTCTATTTTTACCTGAAAGGTGGCGTTTGCATATACATATTTAAGGAGAGATGTGTAACGTGAGTCAACTCGAGCGTGATCTATTGCTTTAAACATTGCAGCCAGACTTAGCAAATCAAATGTTTTGTTGTAGTCAAAGAATGTGTAGTGGAACGTTGTGTTCAGTACATTTTTCGATTAGTGTTTGGAGATGATCGATTGTGCTGTAAGCTTTTCTGAAACCAGCTTGCTCTTCCGGTTGATATGCATCTAGCTTTGCTGTGAGCTTGTTTGCTACTATTTTTGTGAGGAGTTTATAAGGATGTGGCAGTAGGCTTATGGGTCAGAATTGTCTATTTGCTGTTTGTCTTCTTTTTTGTGGAGAATAATGACTTTTACATTGTGCCATTGGTCTGGAATTTCTTTAAAGTGCAGGCATTTGTTTAGCAGAGTAGTTATAGCTTTCAAAGTGGCATTGCCTCCACGTCTCATCATTTTCGTAGTAACTCCGTCTTGCCTCGCGGCTCTGCCAGATTTATGCTGTTTTAGAGCAAATTCAATTTCTGAGATGAATATTTTGGATATGTCTTTCGATTCTACGTTTCTTATATTTGTGGTGTGTTCCTGAACAGGATTTAGTTCAAGTGCAGAGTAGAGTTCTTCGAAGTATTCTTGAATTATTGAAGTTATTTTGGATTTGTTGTGGTGCGTGTTTCTATCTTTATCAATCATCTGGTGTATTCTCAGTTTTCCATTTCTTTGTGCTGTCTTTAAGATTTTTATGTTTTTGTTGTTTTCAATTACTTGCTTTATTCTTTTGGTGTTGAAATTTCTTGTCTTTTTTTGTAATATCTCGGTTTAATTTGGCGCATTCTAGTGTAGCCCTCTGTAGCTTTTTCCTCTCTTTCATCATCTATCGGGTCTCTGGTTTCAGTTTTGTATTTCTTGGTGTGGTTTTATTGCTCAGTTTTTTTGTTACTGTATGTTTGTCATTTGTAAAAGACATGTTGGTCAGATCTACTTTAAGTTTATTGTGTAGTTCCTTTTTCTATTCTTCTTCATACTGCCTAAGTTCATTGATGGTTGGAAAACTTGGGTTCTTAATAAGTTTGTGTCTTTCTGTTCTAGATTTTATTTGGATTGTAGCTTTAATTATTTGGTTAAAAACTGTGACGTCGTTTACTATGTACTTTTTGTTAGATAATATAAAATTGATTTCATTTTTATAGGCTCCGCCCGGGCTTAACCATGTATATCTTCTATTTTTAGATTTTTTGAAAATAAAATTCGTGTAAATAGATTTTTTTGTTGCATAAAGTTTATTAGCAATTCGCCTCTATCGTTGCGGTTGCCTAATCCAAATTTTCCCAGTGTTGGACTTTGTGTGTTCTTTGTATCTCCTAACTTGGTTAATGATTTTGAAGGGAGTGCTTTCTGATCTTATAGTTGTTGTTACATTCTTCTATTACATTCTTCTATTTCTTTGTCGGACGCATTGCTAGTAGGCGCTTATGCAGGTACTATTTAGAGAAAGATTTTTAGGACTATGTAGATGACTTTGCCTGATATAGATTTATTTTGGTGACAAGTTGTTGTTCTGATACATTAAGTGATTTCAATTTAATGTGCGTTTCTCTCCAGCTAGCCTTGTTTTGCATAACCTGAGTATGTCCCATTTTAATTTAGAGAACTCTTCCTTCAGTGTAAGGAGTATTTCTGGAGCTTGCAGTGTTTGAACGTTGTAGGTTGGAATATGCAGTTTTGTTTGCGTTTTTGCTTCCCCCATAATCTTTGAGGCACATTCTTTTTAGGATGCGGGTTTGTTCCGCCTGTGGGTTTTTCTTTGTTTTTAAATTTGTCATAATGTCAAAAAAAGTTGTATGGCCATTGTCTCCCATGCTGGCTGGGCGGGTTTTGAGAGTTGAAGTTTAGCCGCTCATTTTGGGATCAGACGCTAGCCATGTAGCCGCATTTTTCGTGTCAGGCGCTACCAGGGCTTTGGTGTTTGTTTTTTGGTCAGCCCCGCTTATTTGATTTCACCAGTACTACTCATATCTGGAAGGCATTCCCCTACCCGCCACCCAATAAAGCGCCCGATGAGATAGCACACATTAAGCCCACATTTGGATTAAATTTTCTTAATCTTAGTTCTAACAGGTTTCTGCTGTGATTCAGTTGTCAGAGTTTATTTCGTTTTCTAGCAGGTGACACCACATGCAGGCGAGGTTAACATTTAGGCCGGATTTGGTTGTTTCACCGTCACCTTTTACCACCCTGGCTTTATCTAACATGACCTAAATGTGTAACTTGCAGAATCCAACCACAAAATAAGTACTTTATCAAAAAGGTCGTTATTGTGAGGTGTGGTGCGCCGCCGTGAAAAGAAGACAGCTTTACTTTTCTCTAGGTAAAGTTAACTTAAACTTGCCAGTGATTTAAGCAGTCTTGAAAATCATTGGTAGCTTTTTGAAACCTTATTGTAACCACTTTTGGTGACTTTGAGCTGTACATTAGCGCCGTAACATCAGCGTATTGATCTATTTTGACCCCGTGCTTCCAGTCTGATGACGTGTTGACAACAAAAATGTTGAATAGCATAAGTAATAGAAGAAAACCTTGAGGTACTACTGCCGTGATCTACCATAAGATAAAAACATTGTTTTAAAATTTCACTTATAGTGTTCTGCATTCTAAATATGAAGCTAGCTAGCAGCTTTATAAAACGCAGTCAAAACTTGTGTCGCAATTTTCCTAGTAAATCTTTGTGCCAGATTTTATCAAAAGCTTTTTTGAGGTCAAAAAAGACAACTTAATTAGTTTTTTTCGATCTAAAACCTTCAACATTATGATTTATAGTATTCACGCCGGAAGTCATGTTGATGGGCGGGTAGAAGACAACTCATTCTTGCATGTTCTTGGATAGTATGTAGAATTACTTTTTATATAATCTTGCCTAAGGTGCATAAGACACTGACTGATTGAGTACTTGTTTTGTAGAAACTTTCGATTCTTTTCAGGTTTTATTGATTACGTGCGTCCTAAAATTTGAAATAGCTCTGTACGTAAGATTACATTAGCAATATTAGTGAGTAAAAACCGTTATTGCTTTTGTGTAAAAAATTATTCTTAAAGGACTCTATTGACGTGCTCCATATATGTGTCCTCTGTTATAGAGGGGAAACATTGGAGTTTGAAGCTGTTAGCAAATGCTTTGGCCTTTCATTTCATAGAATATTGAAATCCGTTCTCATAATAAATGTGTGTCAAAACTTTCCTGTTGCGCAAGGCTTTGGAGATCTTCTACATTATATTTTTATCTGTGGTTGATTCCAAAGTTTTTGTTTAGCGGCATTTCATACTCGAATCAATTTTTTTTGATAGCAAAATAGTTCAAGACAATTATCAACTCAAACCTTAAAAGTTTTAGAAGCCTTTTCCGTAGCTTTATAAATCAGTTTTGTGAACTGTTTGACGGCTTCTTTAACATTCGAAACCGTTTGTATTGAGGTTAGCTTGTCTTTGCTTTTTTCTATGTATTTCGAAAAAAGAGTCCAATTTTGTCTACGCAGTTTTAGTAGTAAGCCTTTGTGCTAGACCTTATCAAAGACTTTTTTGACCTAAAAAAACCTTTTTTTGATTTTTCTCAGTTTGAAACCTTTGACAATATGATCTATAGCATTCAGGCCACAACCCATGTTGATGGGCGAGTAAAAAAGTTTTCCGTTTGTTCTTGGAATTATCTAAGATTACTTTTATATGACTTTGTTCAAAGTGCATAGAAGGCTGATAATTTTGCAAAAACTTTTGGTTTTTCCAAAACTTTGGAATGTTGATTACGTGCGTCCAGAAATTGGAAAAAAAAGGTTTTGTACGTAAAATTGCATTAGCAATATTGATAAAAGCCATTATAGCTTTGTGCAAAAAAAAAATCAACGCTTTGGTTGGAATACCGTCAAGACTTGGCGTGGATTGTGCCTTGAGCTTTGATATTATTTTTCTTATACGTGATTGTCAAACGCTGTTAAACGGTGTGTCGGTTATTGACTTTTCGGTAGACTTTTTAGACTTGCTCTATATCCGTGTTCTCTCTCATAGAGAAGGAACATTAGAATTTGAAGCTGTTAGCAAATTTTTTGATACAATATTGAAACCCGTTTTCATCATCAACCTCATAAAGACTTTTCTGTTGCGCAAAAATTAGAAGATCCACATTAGATTTTTACCTCTGTGATTGATTTCAAAGTTTTTGTTTGGCAGAATTTTGTTTTGTCAAATCAACTTCTTTTGATCGCTAGATAATTTTACAGAATTATCAGACCAAACCTAAACGGTTTTAAAAGCCTTTTTCGTAACTTTATAAATCAGTTCTGTAATCTGTTTGACGGCTCTTTTAACATTTGCAACCGTTTGTACTAGGGTTAACATGTCTTTGCTTTTTTTTAGGAATCTAAAAAAGTGTCTTCCTCTCTTGACAATTTTTTTTACATAGATTTCCAGTATTACCAGAATGTGGTCAAACCTTAGATCCTAATCTGCAATTTTGCAAATTGACGTCTATTAGGATTGCTACATCCAAGACGTCCTCTCAATAACCAGCATTGCTTTAATGAGTAGGTTTGTCTAGACCTAAAACTCAATAATTTTTTTTTCAACAAAGTCTTGTAAAACTTGATTTTGGTTGTAAAACTGTTCCAAACCAGGTGTTTGAAATTAAAGTTCTAAAAATCTTCTATTTCAATTTGGTTGGTTGGATTGACATACCCAGATGCGAGTTTGAGTACCCGACCCCGGCTCCCTGACCACAATTGCGTTAAATTTTAATGTCAAAGTGTCTGAGGCGTCCACATTGGAGTGGTCCAGCAATTTTCTAATCCACCTCCAACGTTTCCAAATACGTAAAAGTATTTAGGATTCTTAGAACATGCCAGAGGAGATGGTTTGACTCAGACCCAAGCATGACAATCCTGGTCCAAGGAAACTCTTCTACTTTGCATTTTTTAAAAGCATTTTTAACGTACTAACCATAGTTTTAGATGGACATAAACTTCAAAACCATTTTGGTTTAGAAAACATTGCATTCTGCAATCAGAGCAGCAATTTGCATACATCCGAGTAGTATCAAACCTGAAACGTTTCTTCTGTAAAATAAAATTTAAAAAAAAATAACTCGAATTACCATAGAACACTAGTTACTCAAAAATAATTACAAGAACGTCATATAAGCTGAAGATAATGACAGACTCAATTGTTAATTCAATAAAAACTGTTTTCAAAGAAAACTGCACAAAAACTGTTAAACCAAGAGCACTTACAATTAGAAGCTTGACAAAAACCAAAAGAAACTCTTGGAGGAAATGTTGTATAAGCTCTAAAAGACTTTAAACAAAGATCACACTAAGAATATTGCATCCCCGCCGAAAGTAAAATAATGTAGTTTCTGTAGTCTACACTAAAACCCGACCTTTCTTATTTCTCAAAGTCGGGCAAGGTAGTTAATGATATGTATAGGCAAAATTATAGGTACGTGGATAGCGACAATGAATAGACAAAACCTGATTTCGGATATGGGTTAAATGATAGCCGCGAGGAAAGGTGGCATAAAAGCGGTGATAATACGTCGTATTATCACGATAGTCGTAGTAGGTACGATGATAGAAAACATGAAGGTAGAGAGAGGTATTCTCGCGCATATGACAGAGATTGCGATCGACGGTACCAATACGAAAGTACAGATCGTGATCGGTACTCGAGAAGAGAGCGAGAAGATAGTAGGAATCGTAATCAGAGTAGAGATTGATACTTGAGAAAAGAGCGGGAAGATAGTAAGGATTGCTTTTCTCGACAGAAGCGTGATAATTCTCGACAAGAGGAAAGAGATAGTGTTGAACGTGCTTCTCAAAAAGTACCAAAAGTGGTGCAAAGTACAGAAAATAATGAAAGGGTACCAAGTAGGGTTAGTTTTAGAGAGGAATCAAATAATCTTTTTTAAGGTAATGTGATATGTTTTAAATGCAATAAGAAGGGCCATTTTGCAAGAGAATGCCCTCAAAAAGAGATTAAATGTTTTGGCTGGGGATTGGTAGGCCATATCAGACCTAAATGTCCAAAGTGTCAGGGAAACGGGCGTCGGAGTCAATGGATGGCCAAGAATTGACTTTCTCTGCTTCCGTGGCCGCAGTTAATCAGCACAAATTAATTCTAGATTTTATTTTAAGCCAATTGGAGGAAAACGAATGTCCTTATATGCCAGTTAAGGTGTATGGCGTCCCCATGCTTGGATTGCTCGACTTCAGAGCAAATGGGATATTTTTGGGAATAAAAGGATGGGATAAACTACAAATGTTGGGTGTACGATTAGAACCCTATGCAACTGAGTGCACAGTGACTAACAACAGCCAGATTAAATGTTTAGGAAAAATGTCAGTTCCCATCGAATTGCAAGGAAAGATCCAAATTTTTGAAATTTATGTTGTGTCCGACTTGAGGCACGCTTTAGTCTTAGGGATAAACTTTTGGGCCGGCATGGATATCATACCCAATTTAAGGTCCGGTGAGTGGATTTTTGGTTCCAATAATGAAGTTTTAGCCCGTAGTGACGCCGTAGAGTTAAATTCCTTGAAAATCTCTGACGATTTAACGGCAATAGACAGGGAACAGTTAACTGTGGTTGTAGATCGGTATTTCAATCAAATTAAGAATGTGAAGTTAGGGTGTACGGGTGAGATGACGCACAAAATAATTACGAAAAGTCCACCAATTAAATTGCGTTACTACACTGTTAGCCCATTTATGCAGCGGTTGATAGACGCGGAGGTTACCAATATGTTAAAATTGGGGGTGATAGAGCGCAGCAGCAGTAGCTGGAGCTCCCCAATTTTGATGATCCTTAAGCGGGATGGGACATTTCGTTTTTGTGTGGACTTTCGTAAGTTATATGCCGTCTCCGAGCCGTGTGCCTTCCCACTCCCGTACATAAACTCCATTCTAACAAAGCTAGGCAATTCTAAGTTCCTCAGTAGCCTAGATATAAAAAGCGCGTACTGTCAAATACCGATGCACAACGATAGTAAACAGTACACGGCATTTACGATACCCGGACGTGGACTGTTCCACTTCAATCGTATGCCATTTGGCTTAAGTGGAGCTCCTGGAACTTTCCAGTCACTGGTTGATACCATTTTTAGTGCTAAACTCGAACCATATCTATTCACCTATCTAGATGATATTATCATTACTACCCCTAACTTTGCCACTCATGTACGTATTTTGGAGGAACTGTTTTCCCGTCTATTAAATTCAGGACTTACGTTGAGTCGAAGCAAATGCGTTTTCTGCAGAAGCGAGCTGCGTTATCTCGGTTACGTGGTTAATCGGGCAGGACTCAACGTGGATCCTGACCTGACCTGACTAGCATCTCCACTATTGCACGCACCTTGCGTGCAATAGTGGAGATGCTAACTTGAAAGTCTGTTAAAGACGTGAGGCGAATTTACGGTATGGCCTCTTGGTACCGTAAATTTATTCCGAAGTTTTCGATAGTGACTATGCCTCTAACTTCTTTCTTGAATAAGAACAGAAAGTTTGAGTGGACAGACGACTCTTCAGCTGCGTTGACTCAGCTAAAAGAAGTGCTTGTAAGTCCTGTTGTCTTGGCTTGTCCAAACTTTAACCTACCTATTACATTGCAATGCGATGCTAGCTCATACGGTTTGGGAGCGGTGTTGACCCAAACGTATGATGGTCAAAGTTTGTTATATGTTATTTGTCTCGTTCCTTGTCTAAATGTGAGCTAAATTAGCACGTAACTGAAAAGAAGTGTTTGTGTGTGTTGTGGAGTGTGGAGAAACTCAGGTGTTATCTGGAAGGTGCAAAATTTACAGTCATAACAGACATTTATAGTCTGTTATGGCTGGATAACTTAAAGGATCCACAAAGCAGATTAAGGAAATGGGCACTACGAATGCAGCAATATAATTTTAACGTTGTTCATAGGAAGGGGAAAGAGCATGTGGTACCCGATTGCTTGTCACGTGCCATCCCTAACTCGCCTATTTGTAACTTGGTTCTTTCCACTATAACAAGCATACACACTTATTTATCTCAAGATAAGTTGTACAATAGTATGTGTAGAAAAGTAGTTGAAAAACCACTGGATTTTATTACGTGGTCAGTGGAGGATGGAAAATTGTATCGCAGTATGAAAAATAGCACATCAAATATAGATTTATTAGAGGATTGGTGGAAAATTGTTCTGCCAAAAGAGAAACGTCGGGAAGTATTGAACAGATTCCATGACGATCCTACGGCCAGTCACCTAGGAATATACAAGACATACCACCAAATAGCTTCTAGGTATTACTGGCCCAAGCTAAAAGCCGACGTTGTTCGGTACATTAATGGTTGTAAAACTTGTGCCACTCACAAACCCGAACAACAGAAGCTAGCTGGCTTAATGGGTAGTCGCCCAGTTGTTTCCAAGTGCTGGCAGATGGTTAGCACAGATTTAATCGGTCCATTCCCACGCAGCACGAAGGGACACTGCTATGTACTAGTGGTGACTGACCACTTCAGCAAATTTGTCTTGTTTTTTCCCCTAAGACAAACCACCACTGCTCAGTTTTGTAAGCTTATCGAAACCAATGTATTTTTGATGTTTGGTGTTCCCGAGATGATGTTGATCACTGATAATGGTGTGCAATACAAAAGTAAGGAGTTTGGTAAACTAATGGCAAAATATTATGTTCGTGTTATTTATAATGCAGTGTATCATCCCCAAGCCAATCCCTGTGAACGGGTAAATCGTGTTATTAAGACAATGTTGGCTTCTTACGTTGATGATGATCAACGTAAGTGGGATGAACACTTGTATGAAATCGGATGTGCTATAAGAACTGCACAACATAAAGTTACCAGTAAAACTCCTTACTGTATTAACTTTGATCAGGAGATAGTACTAGATGGGAGAGATTACAAGAAGTTTAGACTAAAGAAATATATGACAGATGAGAGGCAGGATATAGAAATTGATGTGAACAAGGAGGCTCAGTTAACTAAATTGCGACTGCTAGTTAAAACTTGGCTGGCAGAAGTTCAAACAAAAACCAAGACCCGATATAACTTGCAAAGAAGACCCTTGACATTAAATGTAGGAGAAAGCGTTTAGAAGAGGGAATTTAAGTTATTAGATGCGAGTAAAAATTTTAACTACAAGCTTGGTCAGAAATTTTCGGGTCCCTATAAAGTAAGGAAGAAACTAGGAACCAATGTATATGAGCTCAAAGATAATTTTGGTAAGTCAAAAGGGTCTTGGCATATCCAAGACTTGAAGCCAATGTAAGACGTGTACATTGATGACTAGTTCCTTATTTTAATTAAGAATAATAATAGTTTATACCTGATTAAATTCATTTATTTTAGTTGATAATTTTACAATTAATTCATTTTGTAATATTTATTATTTTTCTTCTTTTATTTTTATAGAACATGATGATCCATGTTTTAATTATTCAGTTTATAATTCATTCGTTTAATTTTCTTCTTTCGTTCAATTTTATACATTATAAGAGACATATTGAATTAATTTTTTTTTATGGAGATTCGGGTGAGGTTTGTTACGGGCAAATTTCCTCGGAGAATCTAATACAATTTAATTTAATTTTTATCTTTTTTTTTATATAATTATATTTATCATATTATAACATAGACTATCGGTAATGACCAGCTGTTGATTTGGTTGCCGTTGGAGAGTGGTCATTAAAAAGCCTTTACCTTAAACATAATTCACACTTATGGGTTGTTCAATTTATGTGTACGTGCAGGCAGTAAAATTAATAATCAGAGACAGTTGTTCTCTGAAAGTAATAAACAAGCGTATTTAGAAATCAATATTTATACTTACGATTGATCCCTTTGTTTCTTCCACCAGATTGGAAATAAATTTTATACTTACAGTTTCCCTCTATTTCCTTTTCCATTGTTGATTATATCATCTTTCCAATTAATTTTGTTGTAGTTGTTGACATAACCTAAAATCATAACATTAGACAATTGGTACATAACATTTCATCATTTGTATTCTTAAACTACATGAGTCATAACAATATAGTAATAAATAACTTACCTTACTAATTACTTGCAGTAACTTAAACTGTCTCACTGATTGCTGTGTTGTGATCTGTCATTTATGCGTGGTGGCACACAAAGCACGCAGTAGTTAAATCAGTGGCAGTAGCTTAAATTTTTATTTTCATGAATTTTTATAGTTCGACCACTGCTTACCTTTGGCGCTGTAGGTTAATAAACGCGCATTGCTGCCACCACTATATTGCTAACTTTAAAATCGCTTTTAGCATATACTTTAATTAATTAACTTATCTAACTTAACCAATTGTCTAATTATTATTTTCTATGTCGTTCTCTTGTTATTTGTGTTGTTTTTTTATTTTATTCTCAGTATTCTTTGTGAGTTGGCAGAACAGTCATGCGCAGAAAGTAATAAACCTGCAGAAGTTCCTGCCGGGACCCAAAAATTTGATCCTTTTTACCGATTACCTGCGAATAGAGCAGATCGCCGTGTGCCGATTTTTCGATTGAATTATATAGCTTCTCTTACTTGTACGGGTTATAGCAATTTCGATCAGTATATCGGTGAATTTATTAATTATTTAAAAAAAAAAAATAATTTTTAACAATTATTACTCTGTACATGGATTGTTGTGTCAGGTGAGTTTTTATTTAATTTTTGGTAATTTTGTTATCCCTTATCTTTTTTTTTTCTTTTCATCGCTTCCAGAATAGTCACCCTTTCCCGCGACTTACAATGTCCTGTACGCATTTAAAGCCCATAAACGCATTATATGCTTTTTGCAAAAATCGGTCAAGTTATTATTTGACTCTACCGCAATTCAACCTATGCGACCACGTTTTAATAATTAAAAAGTGTGTGGGAGTTGCGAGCGAGTACCCAGAACAAAGTCTAGCTATAGGTGCAATATTGGCGAGCACGTGTGTTTGTGCAGCGAGAGGCCGGGCAGCAACCACGAGGTCCCCGATCGATAAATTTCTTCAATTATTTTATGTTACTGTATATTCTATTAATTATTACATTATTATTTGCAATTATCTACAAATTTTGGAATTCAAGTGTGAATGTAGTGTGTGTGCTATTACTATTAATATTATTGTATTTTTTCATTAATTATCCTTTCAATTTATTATTATTTAAATTTTGTATGACCCCCGGTCATTGTAAAATTACAGCATTTTTACCATTATATTTTATTTGCGGTTTTATAAGTGACGTGTTGTTCCTCTTCCCCCTTACCCCTTTCAGTTTATTGTTTCTCTGATTGGTGAAAAGCGAAGGAATTCAAAATTAACGCTGAATATCCGTGTAACGCACTTTGATAAACCCAGAAGCAATTGGAGCCCAGATATAGAAAGGACCATTTTCCGGGGTGAGTCGTTTTCTTTATTTAGTTTGTTAATTTTGCTGCCCGTATTTTGTGTATTTTTGAACCAATTTATAAGTGTGATTTAACCCCTCCCCTCCCCCCATCTCCACTGTAGCTGTAGCCAGGCTAGCTCTTCAAATAATCAAGGGCTAAATTTGGCGTAGCAAGGTCCGGATCGTTGAGAAGTGGTCTGGACCAATTGATGCTCGAGCGTCGACCTGGTGCCTTTTTTGGCAATAGAAACCATCAACTTTTAATACACCTTGCAGCCTAGATAGTTGGCCGGATTTAGACCAGAACAAAAAACGCACTTTAAAGTTGTGTCTTTTGAGCAAGCCCTCACTTGGTGGGGCTTCAAGCAAATTCTGCAGATAAACACTGCTCTGAAGCAGCGTTTAGCAGTGTACTTGGCACTAGCACCTTTGACATTGAGGAAAACCGATGCTACTCTTTTTTGCCTCAATCAAGACTGTGAAGTTCAAAAGATTTGTTAACTTTCAAACCGCCGACTAGTGGGGCAAACTTGTTTTCCATTCTGTAATGGATGACGCAAATCCCATCAATTTTAGTGCTTGTGCAATTTTTGCCTTACTTAGGTTCTTGGGGACGTCTCAATATTGTTATCCTTGCAATATTGCGGCACGTCCGGGAACTCGTTTTTGTTATTCATAACAAATGCCGGTGGGCGGGATTATTTATGAACAATTTGGGAAGTTGAGTACCTTCAGGATTGAGGTTCGAGGCGGCAGGCCTGTACCTCACTTTGGTGAAGCCCTTTTCAAATGTCTTTTTTTGCGGAAGCGACTTTTTTCTTGGCCTTTATGCCCTTCGGTCTAAAAAGCCGCTGATGGCTGTCGTGACGTTGCTGCTTATGGCGGCTGTGGATTGGCGGAAAGCATTGATAAATCAAAAGGTAGAAGTGACCCAAGCCCAGTTCTTTGTCGTTTATTCTTGACTAGGATAAATTCTATCTTTGTCAGCATTGGTTATAGAATTTCCTGCGGGTAATAGCTGCCATTTTGGTTGCCTGTGCTGGTTGATTTCATTTGTCGTCTGAACGAGTGCATACAATATTTTAAGTTTATAAAACGCAACAATTTCATACTTTTTTGTTCACATTTATTAACCTATAGCACTTTTTTTATATTTTCGATATGATTCTATTTCCAAATTGTCCAGAAATAATTAATTTGGTTTCTAGAAAATTAACCAAATTTATTTATGATATAATAATATTTATAGAAGTTTTTATACATTTTTTTTTCTTTTATAAAATTTGTTATATAGTTATAGAATAAATCAATTTACCTGTCCCTCAAATATATACTTATGCAACTACACTATGCAAATAGTTACTTCGACCTCTCGTATTTGAGTTCTAGTTTATTTCAAGTAGTTTGCCGATGTCATGGTTAAATTATTCCAATAGAACCACGCAACATATAAAGTATTCTACATCAAATATGCATAAGTATAAAAAGTAAACACAAGTAATGAAAATCTTTTCCATAAATCAATTCATCCCTTCAGCATACATATTTATACGCAAACAACTTTTTTTTATTCTTCCTTCCACATAAAATAGCAATAATCTTTAAAATATACTGCTTACACGATTAACTTTTTTTTTACTCTATAAAATGGTAATAATTTCTTGTTAAGAAGGAAAAGAGAAGCGTTTTACCCTTGGTAGGTGGCTTCAAAGTGGTTGCACGTTTTGCGAGAGGCAACTTTCCGGGTAATCTGAGCCACATTAGCATTACGCGAGTTAATATTGTTATCGCGAGATATCTCCTTAGATAAATGCCTGCGTCTTAATGTAATTAGAAGCAACCATCTGGATGAGTAATGCGATTAGAAGCGATGAAAATTTTGTTTTGATATGATATTTTTGTTATATAATTTCCCTTAGGTAAATAGCTTCAATTATAATATTAATTGCTTTTAAAATAAATTCTTATAAATTAATTCAGCTTACAATGAAAGAAATTATAAAGTAAATCACATACGAAAGAAAGTTTACTAAGTGTTTTAAAAAATTCTGTACTGTTGTTGTTTTTTGTTATGCTTTTATTGTTAAATTTAATAATAAACTTTCAGAAACAAATGCCCGCCCGGCTGGATGGTGGAGTTTGTTTTAAAACGTTTTCCCAGTTATAAAGTTTATAAAAGAAGGGATAGAAATAAATGTGAAAATCGGATATAACTACGACTTTTACTATATGTATGTCAACAAATCCATCTAAAACAGCATTAAAGTTGCATCATTTATGTAATAAGCTGTAAATATTATTTTTGTTGAAATTCTATTTTAATATTATTTTTTAGATACATAATAATGTTTATTACTCATTACATAAATGATGCATATTATGAAAAGCAATTTTATATCCCACCCTAACCAGCATACATTGTAAATAGGCTTCAAAGCTACTTAATTATTCTCGTATCAATTTTAACTACGTTTCTTCACCCTACACTATGTTTCCATGCATTAGATATAAGCCCAATTATTGATTTAAATTTTACAAATGTCATCGACATGATTTTAGATGTATAACAATTATTATCGATATATTTCACTTTGACGCATACGATACAAATGTTATAATAATTTTAATATACTTTTTATTACACTCAAACTGTGAAATACAAGAGATTGCAGAAATTTAAGGAATTGAAACTAACTAATATATTTAATACATAAATATACAAATTATAGTTTATATAAAATTATAATATCTTTTTTATTCTTCAATTTTTATTCCATAAACAATATAATTACGAATATAGACATAATACTTTGAAAAGCCAATGAAATGAAACAAGGATGTAGTAGTAAAAAATCTTTTTTATTGTACTAGGACAATGGAAAATTCCTTTGTTATGAATAGCAGGAATAAAAATATTTATTGTTAATGAGGAAACTTTTTCCATTCCCAATAGATCAAAGACGAATAAACCGTGAATAACAAAACAAAATGACGTCTCGGATGATGTATGTCAATCGATGTGTAATTTTCTTGTTTATAACTTCAGTTTCCTTTGATCCTTGATTGTAATTGCATACAATTGAAATTTCAAAACTTTGTTCAACATAGACTAATAATAGTATCTTTTGCGATTCAAATAGTTTACAATTGATATTGTTCTGTGTGTTTTAATAGAAATAAGTATTAAAATTACTGAGTCAATATAAACTAAATTAAATATGAACTTGTGCTGTGTTTATCAAATTAATTTTATAAACAAATACGTTTGGTTTACATTTATTGTTCTATTTATTACAGCAAAATTTCATTTTATATTTAGTGGCAGAGCTGTTTGTAAGTAAACTTGAGTCTGCAATGCAAAAGAGATTGAAAGAATGTAACAAAATATATTTAAAAAAAAAAATTGTACTCGTTTCTCCAAAACCGTCTCTGAAAAGACCTTTTTAATATTTTGCTTAAAAATCCTAGATACGCTACTGCAAATAATACACAATACGTCCACGTAGCTTAACATTTTATTTATTTTACAAAATTTATTTTTAGGACGTGATGAGGTGTTTGCCTCAACAAGTGGCCCTTAAGAATGACTAGCGCATGGCAATACCTTATAATTTTCTTCTCTGCGTTGATCTTGCTGTTAATTTGTCCTTGTCATTGTCACTAATGTGGTATTAGTTTGAAGTGGGCTGTTTTTAGCCTAGCAGAATTCACACGGTTTGCTGCATTTTGAGCCCACCTCTTCCCAAACCTTCTTATTCTGCCTTAATTCTTACACTGATACCCATCTTTCTTTTCGCCCATTCTTGCGCTATTCAGCTTAGATATTTGCTTTGTTCTTAGGTATCTTCTTAGTTTTTGTATATCTTTATTAACTTCTTCCTTTTCGTATCCTCTTTCTATCATAATTTGTGGCAAAAAAAGTTCAGCTTTAAAATGCAAATTGACTTAATTGAATATGCAAAGATGAATTTTATGTACCAGATAGTAGTAAATTTATGAGAGCCTTTCAATTAACCTCCTCTCGGAAAATATCTAGAAATTCAAAATCGTTAAGTTCATGTACTTTTTGTTTAAAAAGACCGTTCAGGTAGTGTAGTGGTTAGTGTTCTTGACTGCTACACCAAAAGTCTTGGATTTGAGTCGTTATCTAGAAGGTCAGTTTTTCTGTTTAAAAAAGTGTGTTGTGATGAATACGCTTTCTTTCGGACAAGAAGAAATACTTTAGTAAGCCCCGTGTACTGCCTCAATGTTGCGTGCACGTTATCCCATTAATTTATGTTGGAATTTAGTCGGTGATTAGCCCTAGCAGCAGAAATAGACCAACGTAAAATAAATAAATTAACTAACTAATTTTTTATTTAAAGAGTAATAGTCGGGACGTTTTATATGCTGTGAAGTAAACTGCAACAGCATCAAAATTTTTGGCCAAAGTTATCTTCTTAGTTTTTGTATATCTTTATTAACTTCTTCCTTTTTGTATCCTCTTTCTATCATAAATACTTTGTTAGCTACATTAAATATATCTCTTTTGGTAGTCCTAGATTTGCCAGTTTTATTTCTAGTGAGATTCTAGAATCTCCGTTTGGAACTATTTCTTCCTGTCTCCTTGTTGCCAGATATATTGACAATTTCAAAAGTTGCATTGTCTGTCAACCTCAAAATGGCGTATCTGCCGTATAGAAATTGCTTTGTCAATTTATTTAATTTGCTTTCCTTAAGCAGTTCTTGTCTTCTTTTCCTTATCTTTGCAATTTTGGTTAGTACTAATTTTTTAGTCAATGTTCTTCTCTTATCTATTCTTTTACTGTTCGTTCCTTGGTAGGCGTAGTTGTCTTGACCTTACTTGTTTTTTGCTTTCATTTAGCTTTTTGCTCTTCCTTTCTTTATCTTCTGTGGCTTTTGATAGCCTGACATTAGATCTATTAAGAAGATTTCACACAAACTGCAATCAAGCAAGATACTACTCGATACATCTTAGAGAGCTAAGAAAACGTTAAACAGAATATAATTATCCAAAACTCACAACAGAATAAAAAGTTTTCTCAGTTTTCAAATCAAATTTAAAGTAGACAGACCAACAACTGCGCCTTACACTTAAAGATCTCAATGTCCGTTAACTTCACTACGACAATCTCTAAATTTGACTTAATAAAAATTTTAATATAACTTTTGTCAATAAAAAACAAATTTTAGACAGCAATAACGCTTGATAATGTTTTATTTATATAGTCAAAACATTTTAAAAGTAAACGATTGAGCCAAACTTAGGCAAAAGCCTGTTTACCGTTGAAAAATATCACTCTTGTAGTTTTTCTTGTTCTAAAACCAATTACGTTTAGTTGGTGGACTATAAAAGCCATGTAGGTAGACACAAACAAATTGTTAGTTTTAGTTTAATCTTAGATTACGCTCAATTTTTTTTTTATTATAAGCTTACTTAAACAGTTTAACTTTCTGATAGATTTGAAGAGTTTTTACAACATTACCAACATTTTGGAAAATCTCCAATAGTTTCTCTAATTTAAGAAGAAGAAGTGCTGTTTAAAGTGGTTTTGTTGTACATATCTTCTAAAAAGTTATTGACTTTTAAAGTCTACTGATTTTTCAACGTGTTCCAAATTAGTGTCCTTACTCGTTAAAGCTAGAATACTGCAAACTATGTTTGTCATCTATAAATGACTAGAATAAAGAATCGTTTGTTACGGTTTTGGAAATCATCCACATTACATTTTTATTCTCTGAGGTTGATTTTAACAGTTTTTGTGCAATTATACTCGTTTCTTTTACAAATTATTGCCTTGTTTACATTAGATAATTCTAAAACGTTTTATTGACCCAAACCAGATAATTTTTTAAAGTTTTATCTTTTTTGACAGATATAGTAAAACTGTTGACAGTTTAAAATACAATTTTATATATTAAATTGCTGTAAACTGTCAGTTTGGCAGTTTTTGTAAGGTTATAAAATTTTTAGTAGCTTGTTTACATAATTCAACTTAACATTTTTGAAATAAATCATACGCTTGATATTTTCTTAAATAGGTTAGTTTTTATTTATCTGTCGGTTAACGGTCTTTGTGCTGATCTAGTGCGCACAAACGAAGATATTGCTGTTGCAGCCCAAAGTGTGCAATCCAGTTCTAGAACATTAGTTTGCCCTCAAACTGCAGCAACCAAACATTAGCATGGACTTGAACAACCTTAGGCTTTAGCAAAATAGTTGGTTTTACACACAGTTCATCAAACAAGTATGGTAATCGTTTTGATAATAAATTAATTAGCTTGAACAAAGCTATGATTCATTGTGGTATGTTTTTAAAAATTAATGTTATGCAAACAATCCACAAACAAGTTAGCTACTTAAATATAATATTGTTCAAACTGCAGCCACATAAATTAAATTGTATTCCATCGTTAATAAAAAAATGTTGTTGAGTAGATACACTTGCAACGTTGCACTAACCTGCAGTTGTCAAAAAAAATCATCTAGAGATATTTGTGTAAAAAAAAATTCAGCTTTAAATGCAAATTGACTTAATTGAATATGCAAGGATTAATTTTATGTACCGTAGTAAATTTTTGAGAGGATTATGCCTTTCAATTAATTCTCCCTCAGAAAATACTTGAACATTCAAACCCGTAAGGTTCATGTACTTTTTGTTTGAAAAGACCGCCCAGGTACTGTAGTGGTTAGTGTTCTTCACTGCTACACTTGGGTTCGAGTCCCTTGTCTAGAAGGTCAGTTTTTCTGTTTAAGAAAAAGTGTGTTGTGATGAGTACGCTTTCTTTCAGACAAGAAGAAATACTTTAGTAGGGCCTGTGTACTGCCTCAATGTTGCGTAAACGTTATCCCAATAATTTAGGTTGAAATTAAGTTGGTAGCACGCTAACAATCTGAGGTTTAATCCTCAAAAAATGACTAAAGTGATAACTTGCTCTTTATCCACCGGGGTTATTCAAAAGTCACTTAATAAGCCGTTGGTCCCATCGACTCTCTTAAAACAAGTCGTAAGACTGTAAAACGCAAAATAATAATAATAATTTGCTTATTATATTTTACCTTAAAAGACTAAATTGTATAAAAAACAAAGACTGTATATTAAAGTAAACGTAAACTTGCAGAAACTTTTTTTACTTTTCAAACAGCAGAACTATTAAAAATCATCACAACTTAGTAGTTTCTAAAGATTTCCAAACTACAAAAAACCGTGCATATGAAGTTACACTTGAAGTTATCTTGCTGGTTGGTAGCCAGCGTTCAAAACAAGACAAACATCATATACTATAGCAACGTGGACAAAACTTTTACAAAATTTTATGACAAGGAAACTCAAAAATCAGTACAGCTTAAGTGGTTATTAAAATTTAAAAAAACTGCATATCATTTTATACCTCAGATTGCCGTAAAATAACCAGATTTGTTCAAAACAATATAATAACCATATTCCCCAACAACGTAGACATGCAAGAACTCTAACCTCAATAAAAAATTAAAAGTTCTAACAGAACCAATAATTTTTTAAAATTCCTGAACTCTAAAAAATGTGCATATCAGGTCAACTTAAAACTACCAGAACGATCAAAAATAAGACAAAAGCCACATATTGCAACAACGTAGACTTTTTATCATTAAAATATCAAAAAAATTAGAAATCATTACAACTTTAGTGGTTTCCAAAAACTTCTAAAGTTAATAAAAATGCTCCAAATAAGACGAAAACCGTATACTAAAGCGTCGTAAACTTGCAGCAGTTTATAATTAAAAAATCTAGCAAATAAACTATGGTCAATTCCACGTCAAGTGTGCAGTCCATTTCACGCGACTCTTTCCGATTTAGCTCAAATTTTGTACACTTTTTTGGGGATATGAAAAATCTGACCCCTCCATTCGATTTCTTAGAAAAAATCCCAACAATTAAAACTGTTCTAAAAATATTCCAAGCTAAAATGCAATTAAAATAAATGAAATTTAAAAAAAAATAAAGTTGAACTTCAAAAATTGCCGTAAAATTCAATTGGCTCTACGAAGCAAACTATGTGACTTAGAGGTTTAAAATTTGGCGTGAAATCATATTTTGGGGACCCAAAAAAGTATACAAAATTTGGTCTAAATCGGAGAAAGTCGCGTAAAATAGACTGCTCACTTGACGTGGAATTGCCCCTATACGTAACTTTTATAACACTAAAAAACGTTACTAAAACATTGACAATTATTCAATTTTTGTCACAAACAAAAATCATCTTATTCACAAAAAACTGCTCACAATCTTTATTACCGACTACCTATAACAAATATTATTTGCTAACCAAATTTTTTAGGCTACCCACATACCAACGCAGAATACTTTCTTAATTGTCAGACCGTCTAAAGCCCGAAAGTTTATTCAATAACTCAAGAAAACATAAAACATCAATCCAAACAAAAGAACAATTTACTAATCTAAGAACAACTAACAGCAATATATCAGATTAACTTGTTTAAAAAAACCAAACACTCAAACATTTTTATAACAAATTCTAACAATTAGCAAATAGCAATGCATAACGTTGCCTAAAACTTGACTGCAGAGATTATCTAAACGTTAAAGACCAACTTCAAGTATTTTAAACTAAATCCAAAATATTACACCCAAAGTCTAGATGTCAAAAAAAAAAAATAAAAAAAACAAAAAAAATAAAACAAAAAACAAAAAACAAAAAACAAAACTATACTTTAGGTGATACAAGAAGATCCAAAACAGTAAACAAAAAAATGTAGTTAACTGAAGTTTAACTGATCCACACAAAAATCGCCTTGGCACATAAATCAATATCAACTAAATATTAGTAGCTTTCTGAGACAATTTTTAAAAAACAAACAAAAATTGCTATTACCGGTGTCGGAGGTAGTCGTAATGGCACCGTTGGTGGTACAAGGGATGTGTTAGTCAAAAAGAAATGGCAACGTTAGTTGGTAAACACGCCGCAAAAAGGCGTGCAAAAGCCACGTTTTATTTAGTGTAACAAAGTGTCCAGAGGTAGTAAAAATAGGTAAAATCTTGCCGGTGCGCACGTCAATAAAAAAGATTAGCTATTACAATTTTTTGAAGTCATAGCAAAAGTTGGTGCAGTAAATGTCAGGCAGTAGTTGCAGAGTGCAGTTACAGGTTTCATCACAAACGTTTAGTTCTAGTTTCTGATGTTTTTCAGCTTTGGTCTAGACTTAAAATATATACATTTTTAACAGACTTTAAAGTGTCTTATCTGACTGTGCGTTTTTAACTAAAGGGAAGTGTAAAACCTGCCCCAACCTTATCGCTAATTTTATTTTTGTGGTGACGCTTGATAAGTCACAATGTTTTTTATATAGCAAACATTTCAAAACCTGTGTCTTGTTTAGCAAGATAAGATAATTCAGAATCTGAATGTTATCCTATTAAAGTTATTTAGCTAAAATCAACATATAATCTTTGATGGGGTCAAAACGTATCGTATGCAAAGGTCAAACATGAGAATATTTCGTAACACAAAAAAAACTTTAAAAAGAAATTACCACAACGTTCTTGCCAACTGCGTAAAAGCTGGCAATAGTTTAGAAAATCTACCAACATTTTATTACCACAAGAAAAAAAATGTCCAGTCAACACTAAAAAAAAAAACTTTTGATGTACTAAAACAAATTTACCAACAACAAAACTTTGCACAAGTTATTTTGTATGCGCAGTATGCACAACACATACCCACAATCAACAACGTAAACAAAAATTGCTATTCAAATCAGCAGATTTTAGCATTATGCGGTGGGATTGCTCAATAATACAGCGTTTGCACATCATGCAAACAAATCGGGGTTTGATTCCCAACATGATTAAATAAAATCCTGCTCTTCATTCCTTAGGTGATTTAGCCAAAACCTGTTGGTCTTATCAACATCAACTTTTTTTAAAAAAATAGTAGACTTACTGAGTGATTTATCAGTAACAAAATTTGCGCTAGCATCATTTTTTTGACATGTAAACATTAGCGCAGACTCCACACTTCCCGTTATTTTGCTGTCTGACTGTTTGATTTGTGTTTTAGATTAGATTTACTAAATATAAAAGTTTTGAGCTTTCCGAAAATAATTTGGAAGTGTTAATTAATTTTACATCTTTGCAAGCGTCTTAGCGCCAGGTGTCCCGACGGCAGGCTTGCTGACTCTAGGCAGGCTTTTCATGATTGAAATGGAACCCAATCTCAAAATATCAAGCTTCTGAAAACTTTTGCATTTTTTTCACGCGAGCTCTCCGACTATGATGATTCCAAATATACGACAAACAAGCTTTTTTTACAATAATTTAGAAAACTTTTAAAATTATGTTTCCAAAAATGATACACACTTTAGAAATAACTAATGCAATAACAGATTTCTAATTGTTTCAAATCAAACCCAAATTTTTGCAGAATATTTTTGAATGTGTTCAGCAAAACCAAAAAAACAAAAAAGAAAAAACAAAACAATTTTATTAAAAATGTTCAGTACAAACCCGAATAAATTTAACATAATAATAATAATAATAATAATAATTTTATTCGTGTTATCAAAACAAAATTTGTTACACATGTCAAAGTACACAATAGCAAAAAAATTTACATAATTTAAACTAAATATAAAAACTAAATATAAACAAAATATTAAAAAAAAAAAAAAGTTACACAACATAAAAAACAAAAAGTGTTATATTGAGTATTATAAAATGTACACATTAAAATATAGCCTAGCTAAAACATATTAAAAAGTTAAAAACAATAACTAGGACATATCATTAAAATTATTTAATAAAAATTCTTCAGTAGAATAAAATGCTTTCTTACATAAATATAATTTGACTGTTTTTTTAAATTTTACAATATCAAGCTGTTTGATAATGTTTGGCAAAACATTAAAACATTTTACACCATAAAACCTAGATCCAGTTTGGGTTCTTACCAATCTGGAATAATTTGCAATTAAATGTGATTTATTCCTTGTTAAATATTTATGCATAATTTCATGGCTATCATAGTTCTGGATATGTTGTTTAACATGCAACAGACATTCATAAATAAACACACAGGGAAGAGTTAAGATCATCAGATTGCAATAACTTTGTCGACAATCATCTCTGTACGCTATTCCTGCCACTATGCGTACCGCTTGTCTCTGCATTTTAAATAGTTTTGACATAGAACTACTATGTCCCCATGTTAAAATACTGTAAGACAACACAGAATGGCAGAATGCAAAGTATGCAGTTCGTAATACATTTTGAGACACTGAATTTGCTAATAAACGTAAAAAATATATATTTTTATTTACTTTCTTTGACAAAGTATCACCATGTCTAATCCAGTTTAACGATTGATCTATTATTAAACCTAAAAAATTGACTGAATTGTCAAATTTTGGCATATTTAGAGGTAAAGACATGGTTTTTAATGTAAAGCATATATTTGATGATTTAGATTTATTTAAAACAAGTCGATTGGCATCAAACCAATCTACAGCATTCAGGTAAAGATTTGCATTTTGGGTCACTACTGTCTCAATACAAGAATTTGTACAAACTAAAGTTGTGTCATCTGCAAATAACACAACATTAGCCTGACCAAGGTGTTGTGGTAGATCATTTATATATATTAAAAACAGCAACGGCCCAAGAATGGATCCTTGAGGGACACCATTTAGTAGTTTTAGTTTATTTGATTTTATGTCATCATACAAAACTGTCTGATATCTATTTTCCAAATAAGATGATATTAAATTTATGCTCTTGAAAGAAAAGTTGTATAATTCTAATTTTTTTAGTAATATGTTGTGTGGTACACAATCGAAAGCTTTTGACAAATCGAGAAAGGATCCGATTGTGTATTTTCCTTCTTCAAAGCATTCAATAATTTTAAAAATAAGACAATTCAATTGCCTTAGTTGTATTCTGTCCTTTTCTAAAGCCAAATTGGGTTTTAGAAAACAAATTATTATTTTCAAAAAAGTCTTTTATTTGGTATGATAATAGTTTTTCAAAAACTTTTGAAATAATAGGTAAGATGGATATAGGACAAAAGTTATTAACATCTTCCCGATTTCCTTTTTTATATATGGGAATCACTAACGCGTTTTTAAGAACATCTGGAAAAATAGATTCATTAATACATGCATTAAACAATTTTGTTATTGGACTAACTAAAATATTTGAAACATTTTTCAAAATGTCTACTCTTAACCCATATATATCCCTACTATAGCTATTTTTCAGATCTTTTATAGCATCACGAACCTCGTTGTAAGTTGCTTCCCTAAAGTTAAAGTTTAGATCAGCATCTATTTTGTTCATAAATGACAATGGGTCTTTAGATGGTAGAGTAATATTACTTAATATATTATTAGTTACATTGATAAAAAAGTGTTAAATGTTTCAGCATCAATCATATTTGTATCAACAGAGTGCAACTTATCTTTTTTATTTTTAATAACCTGCCAAATAGCTTGACTCTTATTTTTAGAGTTGCATATAAAGTTATTATTAGCATTAATTTTAGATTGTTTAATGCATTTTTTATAAGATGTCTTATAATCTTTATACAATATTTTATTACGTGGAGTTGGATGTTTTGCATATACATCACGTGTAAAACTGAGCGTGTTACGCATTCTTCTTAAATCACCTGTGTACCACACAATGTCATGTTCACAATTTGCCTTAATCTTAATTTCTTTTTCAATAAATGATTTATTGAAGCATATAGTAATTGTCTTTATAAATGTTTCGACAAGATTGTTAGCATTGCAATCAGTGAAATTAATAAAATTAGTAAAATTTAAATCAGATATTTGATTATAAGAAGAAAATTTTCCCAATTCTGTAATGGGTCTTGTTTTCTTTTGAACAATTGTTTCATTGCTATTATTAATTTTTAAGGCACTTTGTATACCCAGATGATCAGAAAAATGCATATCAACTAAAGCAACATCTGTTAAAATATCTAAATTATTAGAAAAAATAGTATCGAGACAATTGCGTCCTCTTGTTGGTTGAGAATTGATGTGACTAAAACCAAAACTATTAAAAAGATCTATCAGAAATACGGCATTTGGATCATTAAAATTAAACTTGACATTGTAATCTCCACCCATAATTATAGAATTACCGTTTATTGCAATTTCAGCTAGGAGCTCTGTTAGCTTCTCTATAAATATCTTAAAGTCACCGGAAGGAGAACGATATACAGATATGACTATGCACTTACAATTTGATAACATTATCCCTGAGAATTCACCATGAATTTCAATGCAAAATTTATCTAAGTTTAATTTACTGTATTTTACATTAGGTTTGACAAGTATTAATGCACCGCCATGGATGTGTGTTGTTCTAGTAAAGCTTGTTGCAACGTTTAAGTTGTTAATACAAATTGCCTCATCTTGATTTAACCAATGTTCTGAGAGACATATTATATTATATTTGTTATCATTATTCATTAAAAAAGCTTCAAATAAGTTAACTTTAGATCTTATAGACTGAATGTTAAAGAAAAGCATATAAGATAATGATACAGTATTTTTAGTTAACTTATCTTGTTCATTTTCCTTAGAAATAAAAAACGTTTGATTTTTACTCCCGCTGGCCATATTTTTGGATCTTTTATAGCATCTACAGAATCACTAGGCAGCTACATCATCTAAAGCCTTATTGTGGCAAGTTCACCGGAGTTTTGTTGGTAATTTGCGCACGTAGACCAAGTCAACTTAAATTAAAAATACAACACCCAAAGCAGATTCCACGTCAGCTAGACCTGCCACTTAGACACCCAATACAATCAAGTTTGGCACCGTTAGCAAAGACGCGGGGCCAATCTACCGCAAATGCCTAAAACGTCTAGAGCTCTGAGGAAAAATTATAGCATCTTAACACAAATTATTTTGCAGTCACCGGGCGTTGTTTAACGTTCTTTAATTAAGACCTCTTTAAATCACCGCCGGGGTTGATTTCTATACACCAACTTTTAGCAACATTAAACAAAGTTCAAGTACGCAAGTATAAGCAGAACAAGCATCAATACCCAAGCAGAACTCAGAAACCGCCGTTCCTGTTTCATTATTATATCAGAACCGACAACACTCCTCCCCCAACAAAAATGCGGGTTTTAATCATCAACCCAACGTCAGTCCAATAAAAAAAATACTTGCCTAAATTCAACGGATACTACCACAAACATCCGGTTTCAACTCTGGCTCAGCGACTCTAACTCTTAAAAACAACCCAAGATTAATCCGCTTCTTGACAACATACAAAGAAAGTTTGGAAATGCTTTACAAAAACAGTAAAAATAAGCTTATCTGTAAATCCGTAAACAAATCAAGGGAATTGTGCATGGGTCACCAAGAAACTGTGGAACCCGTAAAGCGTTCTTACTGAAAAAAAGTTTGCTATACAAAAAGTTGCACCTAAATTACAGTCCAAAACAGATAGCCTACTCATTAATCAACAACTAAAGATTGCAACGGCCCTGAACACCGTCTTTTCATTGTCATTCAATAACCTGATAGCGCTGGTCATTAGAATAGAAAGGAAGATAGACCACCACCACTAACACAAACCAAAACAAGCCAACAACCAATAGAAATCTCAACATCTCTAACACAAATAAACGTCCTAAGAGCTACATAAAAGCTACCGCTGGTTCAGGTAACCATCAACAAACAACCACAAGTCGTCTTTATTGATAGTTGAGGTAGCGCAAATCTGACTTGTTTTAAGCTACCCAACATCCGATTACACAAAAAAATTGTAGCACAAACTAACCAGTACTACCTGGTCATCTGTGGATCCAGGTCAAGAATATACAATTTAACAATTTCTTTTTGTAGTTAAGTTAAAAAAAAAGTGATCCTAAAAAATTCTTTGCTAGTAAAGATAGATGCAAATTTTGACTACGGCCGGCAACTTAGTACCAACATCTACTAAATTGACACACTTTTTATTCAATCAACCCCCACCAGCAAAAGTTTGAAAGTTATTAAATAACCGCTTTTGCCAAATGATTGTTACCAAACACCACACCGCACTGCACTATATTTAATTAAAACACCCTACCCCTTTAGAATCAAGCCAAATTTGTACACCTCTGCTAAAAAAGATCTTATCTACGGACAAGTAAAGCATTTTCTAACAGACGTCATCATCAAATCTAATACAGCGCCGGTAGTCCTAAAAAACCGTATTTTTGCCTAGACAACAACGCCACAAAAAATGAGTTTTACCCTCTACCAAACATCCCTGTACGATTTCAAAAAAGCAAAATTATTTTACAAAATGGATCCAAAATCTGGATACTGGCGTGATCCCAAAAGAAAAAAGTTCAAATATTTGACCAAAATTGATATTGTTGAATTTTCTAGAAACCACAAAGACCATTTCACCCACCTGCAAAAAATAGTCAACAAAATCAAGTCTCCGGCTGCAAGATTACGTCCGATAGCCAAAAAAACCAACCAAACAACCACTATAAACTTACATCAACCAAAACCATCCTAAAACTGGTAGTGCAAATGGACGCCAACTACTTGAGAGTAGGGGCAGTCTTTTACTAAAAAGATAAAAAAAATAATAAAGTGGTCTCCAACAACAACTATACTACAACAACAAACTAAAGTGCCAAGCAATCGTATGGGCAATTAAAAAGTTTCAAGCGTAAACTCTGATTTGGCTGAATTTGTTGTCTGACTCCAAATCAAAATACGCAAGATAGTACATCCTACTAACTAAACTCAACTTTAATGTAAAACACGTTCCTATAAAAAACTTGGCCAACCTAAATAGCAGATACCAAGCCAATAGAACATGGCTACAGATTGGGAAACCCACTAGTTAAACCAGTGTGCTACGCATACTACGCTATGTTAACTGAAGACTCAGAAGACGGCTTATAATAACTACTTAACACATTTATAATAGAATCAAAACTTAACTATAATAATATTAAAAAAAAATATTTCTAAAAGTTAATAGTCTCCGCAGATAAAAAATTTAATCGAATATTTCTAACAAGAAAAGAAACCTTAGCTATTTCTAAAAATTCATAAAACACATACCACCAAAATATTGCAAAAATATTTAGAAACTGATAAAGTTTGTAAAGTAATGTTGTAAGAAAAAGATGATTACATTATTTTTAAGATTTTAATTTTCAAAAATTAAAAAATAAAATGATTTATTAGACAATTATATAAAAAAAAGTATAAAATATAATCATCATTATTATAAAAATGAGTGTTAAATTTAAATAAAATTTATATTATGTCATTTCAATCAAAGTACATTTACATAAGCTCCAAAAACAGCTTTTCTAATTTCATGAAAAGGATTACGCATTAAAAAAAACTTTGTGTCGGGAATGAAAATAAATAAAAAAAAGTCAATTCTACCTTGTATCTTGTTTCGTATAAATCTACTTAAATATTAATAAGCCCAATCTCCAAATGGTATAAATGATATAATCCTCCCTCGGCGCTTGTCCCTCATTTTTTCTTCTCTTTCTCCCAACTTCTCTCGCCTCATGTTTTTACTCTGTAATGAAAAATATGAACAGTGTTCCAATTGAGATTCCACTTCCGGCTCATAATTTTACTCCCTTATCCAACTGCAATGAATTTCACGCGGAATTATTTCATCTTTGTCCGCAATTAAAATAAAAATGTTGGGTCATATAACTTATAAATGTGGCTGATTTAATCTTGAAACTTTAATTAAGGAAAATGTGACAAATTTTATTAGAAAAGAGAACTTTTTGTTAATTGGATTAATTCTGGTTACAGTAAGCAGGTCTTTTTATGGTATATTGTAATTTATTGAATATTAACTTAGTTTGAAAAGCAACAAATCATAGCTTTCTAGAACAAAATAAATTATTAATAGAGTTTTATAAAATTTATTTTATATTTATGATTATTTTGATTCTTTTACATGTATACTACTAAATTAATTTCTTTATTTATTTATGAACCATTAAGTTTTTGACATTTAACATTGTATAGTTTTATATGAATCATAAATGCAGACATTTATATCGAAACATATAACATGCATCAACGTATTGCGAAACATTCGGCTATTAAGAAAGAGTGAATCCATGTATGTGCATTTTTATATCTCTTTAGCTGTGACCTGAATTTGATATCGCTTTAATATTTTTGTAGTTAACTTTATATTTTACAACGGTAAATATATTTTATATTAATGCAATGGTACTTCAAAGCCTTCAATGTTATTATTTTAATCCAATTAATTATTACTAATAGAATTATCCAACTATTGGAAAAAGAAATCATATTAATGCAGATAATGAATCAATGTATTCATATCAAAGACACATTTAACAATTATAATTGAAATACTCTTGATAACGTAGTGAAATGTAGCCAGGATTATAGTAATAGAACCGGCTTTAAAAGGCTTAGCACGTTTAATGCTGATGAGATGAGTGGATATGTTATATCTGAATGTTAATTAACTGTTAAAATTTCTAATTGCCAATTATTGTTCTTCTATGTTACAAGGATTATGATTAAAGTTTGATTATTAATCAGTCTAGACCTGTAAAATACAATTAAATTAATTACATTTATTGCAAAAATAATTTTTAAATACTTTATTTGAATTTCAATTAATTAAACAAATTTTAATTTATTGTATAATTGATTTAAAATAAATTATTACAAAATAAATATTTTTATGAATGTAAATATGCAAACTATTAGAAAATATAATAAAATTACTCTCGCGTAGTAACTACTACAAAAATATTATTAGAGCCGTAGATGCTTGTAAGGATAAACATTTGTATGCGGCACTGTCTTCTTGTTAACGGTGACTTCTTTATCAATTTAAGGTATTGCTGGTTTTGTTACTTTTCGTAACCACCTTGCTCGAAGCATAGTACTTTTGTTTTAGAGACATTTTTAAAATAAAATTGAAAATCTATCCAAGTTTCATTATTTTAATTTTAATTTGTGTTAAATTTTATCCAGCTGCTGGGTTTTGTCTGGTTCTGGAAGCTCGGTCTTCAGGTCTAGCTTTTGTCTTTATCCAGTTCCGTATATTGTCAAAATGCTCTTTTTCTAAAAGGTTAATTTTGGGGTAAAAGATTGATATTACATTTATGTAATTATAGTTATGACGGTTTTTTGTAACTATTTTTTTTATAAATTATAATTCAGCAAACCTTCCTCGAGTAATAATAGTTTTGTAAGGGTTTTAAGATTAATTAGTAGTTATAAAATGTTAAGACTGTCAAAAATGTTGCTAACTATAAAACAAGTGTTGCAAACTGTCAAAAAACTGCTACAAATTGCAACAAAAACTAATTAAACTGTTGTTAACTGTCAAAAGAGTTGCAAACTGTCAAACATTTTGCAAATAATTGATAAAAAAAGTTTGATAATCTGTCAAAAGGGTGCTGCTAACTGTAAAAAAAATTAATTGTTGTTTACTGTTAAAAATGTTGTTAAATGTAAACAAAAAAGTTGCAAACTGTCAAAAACGTGCAGCAAACTGCACAAAATATTAATTAAGTTTTTGTAAACTCTACATATAGTTGTTAACAGTAAAAAAATTCAAAAGTGTTGCAAATAATTTTTGGAAAAAAATTGTAATCTGTCAAAAGAATAGTTGCAAACTGCAAGAAACATTAATTAAATTAATATTAATTAAAAATGCAAAATAATTGTTAAAAAAATGCAATCTGTCAAAAACAAAATGTAAGTTGTCAAACAAATGCTGTAAACTGCAAGAAAGCTTTAATCAAATTGTTGTAAACTATTAAAAATGTTGTCAGATGTTGCAATCTGCCAGAAGTGCATGTAAATAATTTTTGAATTTTTTTTTATTAATTAAAGAAGTGTCAGAAGTGTTGTAATTTGTCAAAAAGCTGTTAAAAAAGTGTTTCAAACTGTAAGAAAAATGCCAAAACTTGCAAAAAAATTGTTGTAAACTGTCGAAAATGTTGTAAACTGTCAAAAGTACTGCAAACAGTCAATTGTTGCAAAGTGTCAAAAGTTTTACAAATAATTGTAAAAAAAGTTATTATTTGTCAAAAAAGTGCCGCAAACTGTAAAAAAATTTAATTGTTGTAAACTGTCAGAAATGTTGTTAAAAGTAAAAAAAGTTGTAAATTGTCAAAAACGTGCTGCAAACTGCAAGAAAATTAATTAAATTATTGTAAACTGTCAAAAATATCGCAAACTGTTAAAAAAAGTGAAGCAAACTTCCAAAAAAGTGGTGCAACCAGCAAAAAAATTAATTAAATAGCTGTAAACTGCCCAAAAAATTTTAATCTGTCAAGTGTTGTAAACAATTTGCAACACTTGACAGATTAATTTTTTTTTACAACAATTGAAAAAAAAATTGTAATTTGTCAAAAATGTTGCAAACTGTTAAAAAAAGTGTTTCAAATTGTCGAAAAAATGTTGCAAATTGCTAAAAAAATTAATCAATATGTTGTTAACTGTCAAAATGTTGCTGAATGTAAAAAGTGTTGCAAAAAGTTAAGTGTTGTAATCTGTCAATAGTGTTGCAAATAATTATTAAAAAGTTAAAAAAAAATGTCAAAAAAATGCAAAAAACTGTCAGAAAATGTTAATTAAAATGTTGTAAGCTGTTAAAATATGTTGCAAACTGTTAAAATGTTGCAAAATGTCAAAAGTGTTGCAACCTGCAAAATAAATAAATTAAATTATTGTAACAAAAAAGTGTTAAAAAAGTGTTTTAAGGTTGTATACTGTCAAAAGTGGTGCAAACTGTCCGGTATTGCAGACTATAAAAAGTGTTACAAATAATTGTAGAAAAAGTTTAGTAATTTATCAAAAATGTGCCGCAAACTGCAAGAAAATTTATTTGTTGTAAACTGTCAGAAATGTAAAAAATAAAAAAAAATTGTAAATTGTCAAAAACCTGCTGCAATCTGCATGAAAAATTAAAATGTTAAGTGTCAAAAAAATTATAAAAAGTGTTGCAAATTGTTGAAAATGTTGCAAACTGCTAAAAAAAAGTTCTGCAAACTGCAAGAAAACTAATCAAATAGTTGTAAACTGTCAAAAATGTCGTTAACTATCAGAAGTGCTGTAAACTAATAAAAAAGTATTGCAAACTGTGAAAAACGTGCTGCACCTGCAAAAAAATTAATTAAATTATTGTAAACTTTTAATACTGTTGTTATCTGTCAAAAGTTCTGCAAACTGCAAAAAAAAATTATTTGTTTATTGTAGTAACTTTCAAAAATGTTATAAAGTAAAAAAATGCAAACTGTCAAAAACTTGTTGCAAACTGGAAAAAAAAATTAAATTGTTGTAAACTGTTAAAATGTTGCTAACTGTCAGAAGTGTTATAAACTGTCAAACATTCGATCATCTCTGTGATGAGGAATGAAACAGTCGATGAAGCTGCAAATGCTGTAAAAAATGCAGCTAAATCTAGTGATTTAAATAAAAAAATGTGTTCATGTGGTAGTGTTGCCAAGTCGGGAATACAGTGTATTGCATGCAAGTCCTTTTATCACCACTCTTGCTATAAAAGGGTTAAAACTTGTTGCGGAACGGAACTTAACCTCAATGAAGATGCTAAACTGGACTTTGAAAAAGAATCTTACGTCTATCTTAAGGAATTGGTAAAACAATTAAAGTTGAATAATAATCTACTTGTTGAAAAAGTCGCAAGACTCGAAGAAAACAACAAATCGCTACTAAAAGAGGAAAACAAAAACAAGTTCCCGCCTAAATCTCCAGCGGTAGTTAGTATGGCTAACCGCTGGGCCACGAAACAAACGCGCCGCTTGTAGCGTCAAGGACGCTGGGAGCGTATTTTAGCAGCGTCAAAAACAAGGCCACGAGCCTGTCATTTTTTGTTGCAGCGTTTATTTTGACATTTCTATTTAGGGTTATGATACATTTATATTTGTTTATATAAACTTTTTAACACTTTCTTTTATTTTTAAATATTCATTCTGACAATATATTCATTAGAGCCGTCTTACACGAGACTGATTTTAATACAAGTGTCAGTACAATAATTTTACGCGCCAATTATTTAAAAATTTAATTTTATAATCCAGTGTTTTTGGCGACATATATATACATTGACGGATGTATGTGTCAATTACTTAGTAAGATTTCATCCAAAAAATTAGAACCTGTTCTAAATTCTTCTTAAAAGCTTGCTAAATATTTGAAAAATTGGCGCGCAAAATTATTGTACTGACACTTGTATTAAAATCAGTCTCGTGTAAGACGGCTCTTAAAGATAAATTATATTAATGTTACTTTTCAATATATACAAAATTTTAAAAATGTAAATTATTTACATAAACAAAAAATCATAGAATGCGGAAAAAAAACAAAAATTATCTTGCCGCTTATAGCGTCTAAACACGAGTAGCTCAATTCGTATTATATTTGACATTTCTATTTAAGGTTATGATACTTTTATATTTGTTTATATAAACATTTTATTATTTTTTTAATTCAAATTTTATTTATTCTACCAATAAACTATTTAAAGGTAAATTATATTAATCTTACTTTTTAATATAATATGTATATACAAAATTTTAAATATATAAAAAGTATATATACAAATAGAAAACTACAAAACGCGGGAAAACTAAATTTATTTTTAAAACTAAATTAATTAATTTTTAAAATAATTATATTTACGTATTTGTCATTTGACATATTGAAATATGACATGTAAAACTATGTGATTTTTGTTACTATTTAGCTTTGTTCTCCCATCTTTTCACGTTACTGATAAAATATAATAAAATTTTAAATTAAATTTCATTTCTTCAAATTTAATAACTAAAAACTCAAAATCTTGCAGAATTTGTTTTGGCAAATTAAACTTGATAATTGAATATAATCTACCAAACAATGTAGGTTTTATCCATTTAAAAATTATGCCAGTTTAAATTTTTCATCTGCCAGTACTATTAATATAAAATTTTGAAAACTGACAAAATGTGTTTTATGTAGTGCAAAACTTATACAAACATATCATCAAATTATACATTATTCTTTTTACATAACTAATAATTTTACAAAAAAAAAGTTTAATAATAATTTATTTAATTCAATATAGTTAAATAAGTTAAATTATAATAATAAAAAAAAAAAACGTTTTGGCGTCCAAATTTAGGAGCGTTTGAAACAAACCGATTTGTTTCAGACGCTGATGCTCAAATAATACGCTCCAACTGTATAAACAGTCAAATATTTTTGTTTACGTACTTGATTATTTGTATTAATTTGTTTTTAAGAGGCTTATAAGATGAGCGTCAAGCGCAACGAACGCTCGTGTTTGTTTCGCTAGAAGCCAACGACGCTGCATCTTGCAGCGCTATTTCGTGGCCTGGTACATATAAACTCATGCATTTGAATTGGACGCTTGACGCTCCTTTTTGCAGCGCCGAGCGTTTACGCTCAGAGCGTCAAGGCTCGTGGCCCAGCGGTAAAGTAGTTGTTAGAAATAATGTAAACAATAGATCTAACGTAGGCAACCAAAAAGACAATATCATTGAAAACAATGCAAATAATAATAAAATTATTTAACAAGTAGTTCCGACTTCTAGTCAATCTATAGGCAACCCTACTAGCCTTACGGACATAAACCAATCGAATACTACAAAACATTTAAATAATTGTAATTTGCCAACTAATAATAACGTGTGAAAAACGGTCACAAACCGTAAGAAAAGTAAACCTAAAATACAAGGCACTCTAGAAAATACCGATACTATTCTGCAAGCAGTAAACAAAAAAGCACACATTCATGTTTATAGACTGGTTCCTACTACAATTGAAGAAATGGTCATAACGCATTTAAAACAAAACAATTTTAAATTGGTGTTATGTCAGAAGCTGGCATCAAAACATCCATCCGATTATTCGTCATTCAAGGTTTCCGTTGCGTTTGAATTTCTGCTATAGAATTAATTAATATGAAATGCGTTGTTGTATCTGTCTATCGTTCTCCATCAGGAGATTTTAATATGTTTTTAAATGTTATGTTTTGTGTTTTCAACAAAATCAACTTTGTTTACAACAGAGTTTTTTTAACAAGTAATTTTAATGTTTCATTTAATGGCAGTGATCCTAATAGGCCCAGGCTTATTGACTTTCTTAGTGGGTATGGCTTAATAAGTAACTTTAACAGTCTTACTAAGTTAGATAAAAGTATTGATAATATTTTTACAAACGTTCACCAGAATCTAGTATTGGAGTTGAATTATCGTTTGAACATAGTACTAATAATCAAGTTAAGCTACGACTATGTCGACTTTTAACTCAATGTGGAAAAATCAAATTCTTTTCTTTGACTGAAAGTATTAATTGGCAATTTCTTGATAATGAAAACCTAAATTGTAGTGTAAAAGTGGATTTGTTTTTGAAAATATTATCAAACAACGCTCTAAATGCTTTTCCACATAAAGAACTGCAACCAAGCAATGGCTGTAAACAAAATAGTAATCTTTTAACTGTAATCCCTCAGAAAACCATCACTCTTACGTTTTCGTTACGAAATCATCAGGAAACTAGTAACAATACAAAGTTTTTAGGTCTGCATATTGATCTAGATCTGAAATGGTCAATGCATAGAGATGCACTAGCAAAGAAGTTATGCAGCAATATTTTCTTATTAAAAAATGTAAGCGGTACTGTTTCTATCTTTGTCTTAAAAACGGCCTACATTGCTCTCTGTCAATCACATCTAACGTACGGCTTATTGATATGGGAACATTCTTCAATTCGTAACAGGATGTTTTCTCTACAAAGAAGAGCCATTAAGGTAATATCAGGCCTTGGTTATAAGGATGATTGTTTGAATCAATTTTGTGTATTAAAGTTAATGACATTTCCGTGTTTGTATATATATATGAATGTATAAAATATATGCGAAGCAACCTCAATAAGTTCCAACTTTATGAAAACAATCATTCTCGTAACACTAGAAATAAAGTTGATATTTATCCAAACCAGCTAAGATTGTCAAAATCACAAATGGGATCTAATTACTACTGCATTAAATTTCACAACTTAATTCCAAATCATGTTAGAAAGCTTTCTTGAAATATATGAAAGACTATCTAATAAAAGGGCTTTTTATTCAATTGATGATTTTGTTGGCAGTACTTTTATTTAAATTTATTTGTTTTGTCTTACTTTGTATTGCATCTTTACTGTATTTTTTATATTTTTAATGTACTTTTATTTTTGAAACATATTTTTCTTGCTTAAATATTTTATTGTATATTTTGTTTGTTAATTCAAACTAAGTGACTTGACTTATGTAATACTTTTTGTAGTTGGCATTAATAAATTATTATTATTATTATTATTAAACAGTCAGGTGTTGCAAAGTGTCAAAAGTGTTACAAATAATCGTAAAAAAAGTTTAATAATTTGTCAAAAAAGTACCGCAAAATGTAAAAAAAAAATTATTTGTTGTTATGTTATGCTATGTTGATTATTAAATGTAAAAAAGATACATATATAATTACATAAGTAAATAGCATGTTTGTAAATAAATTTACATACAAAAATATATTACAAGTATAAAATATTACAGGTACATTTAGTATAATATAATATATTATATAATAATTAAAAACACTACTTATACTTTTTAACATATTATTATAGTTTTAGTGAGTCATAATTTAATATCATATATGTTTTTAGCAGTCCCTTGAATTGTAGAATACTCGTAGCAGCTTTAATGTGCGGTTTTAATTCATTAAATCTTATCATTCCTTCGTAAAATAAAGATCTATATGTTGCTTGCTTGTGTACCGTATTAACATGAATGTTGTGTCTAGATCTGGTGGCGTAATTATGAATATCACTGTTTTTAATGATTGTACCACAAAGATATTCAGGTAAACAATTATTTAATAATTTGTAAATAAAACACATGTTTCTAAAATAGAGTGACTGTCGAACTGAAAATAATTTCAACTTTTCTAACATGTTTTTGATAGGTGTGCGCCTATTTTTGACTTATTTTGGAGAACCTGTAACTTATCTAGTTCAGTTTCTGTTAAATAAAATAAAACGGTTGGGCAGTAAACAAAAAGCAGACTAATAATTGATTGATACACTATAAATCTATATTTACAATCAAGAGACTGACACATACGATGAAAGTATTTACATTTATCCGATATTTCGGAAGTCACTTGTTTACAATGGCTTTTAAAGTTTAATTTGTTGTCAATTATCAAACCAAAATATTTAATTTCATTGACATATTCTAATATTTCACCCAGTAAACACACTCGGACATCGAGATTGACCATATCATAGCCCATCACCATTACTTTTGATTTGTCGGTATTGACAATTAAATGATTTTTTTATGTCCAACTTTCAAATTTTTGTAACAAAGCATTCATTTTTATAACTCCTTAATTTATATTGTCATCTTCCACAACCAACAGAGTATCATCCGCAAACAAATTAACGTACTCAAAGTCATTCTGGGTTATTTTGTTTATGTCATTTATGTACAACGTAAATAGTAGTAGACCTAAAATTGTACCTTGAGGTACACCATGTGTTGTAAATAATTCATTTGATTCCACACCATTTATAGATGTTACTTGTTTTTGGTCTGTCAAATATTCTTTAAACCATTTTAACATCAGTTCGTCAATTCCTAAGTGATTTAGTTTGTCAAGTAATACCTTTCTGTTGATTACTTCAAATGCTCTTTTAAAATCTACAAAAACAGCAATTATTTTATGGGATAATTTAGTGTATTTTTCCATCTATTTATGACAAGTTGCAAAGCTGTTTTACATGAATGATGATGGCAAAATCCCGATAGGTTTTTTATTAATATTTTGTTTTCTTTGGCAAATTGCATTAGTTGGTTAACTGTCAGAAATGTTGTTAAATTAAAAAAAAAATAGTAAATTGTAAAACTGTTAAAAAAAGTGTTTCAATTGTCAAGAAAGTTCTGCAACCTGCACGAAACTTAATACAAAATTTGCAAACTGTCAAAAACGTTGTTAACTCTCAAAAGTTTTGCAAACTGTCAGGTGTTGCAATTAATTGTTACAAAACTTTGGGTAATCTGTCAATAAGGTGCCGCAAACTGTAAGAAAAATTTAATTAAATTGTTGTAAGCTGTCATAAATATAGCAAATTAAAAAAAAAAAACGTTTTAAAAAAGTGCTGCAATTTACAAGAAAAATGTTTTGTAAATGCATTTTTGAAAGAATCAAACAAAAGTGCGGCAAATATTTAGTGTTGCAAACTGTCCAAAATGTTGCCAATAATTGTTAAAAAAAGTTTGGTATTGTGTCAAAAAAGTGCTGCTAACTTAAAAAAAAGAATTTAATTGTTGTAAACTGTCAAAAATGCTGTTAAAACTAAAACAAAGTTGCAAACTGTCAAAAACGTACTGCAAACTGCAAGAAAAATTAATTAATTTATTGTAAACTGTCAAAAATGTTGCAAACTGTAAAAAAGAATAGCAAACCTCCAAAAATAATTAACTGTCCAAGAAATTGAAAACTGTAGTGTGTTGCAAACTGTCAAAACTGTTGCAAAAATTTGTGCAGTAAACTGTAAATAATAAATTAAATTGTTGTAGACTGTCAAAATTGTTAAAGAAAATGTTTAAAATTGTCAAAAAAAATGCTGCAAAATGAAAAAGTATAAATAAAATTGTTGTAAAATGTTGCTAATTGTCAAAAGTGTTGCAAACTGTCGTTAACTGTCAGAAGTGTTGTAACTGAAAGATAGATAAATAGATAGATATATTTCGTATAATTTACAATTAGAGTATATACATCAATAATAAAACATAAAAGTTAAAATTGAAAACGTAGGACTAACTATATACAATACATAAATATATAAACTCAGAAAGTATAAAAACGATTTGGAGTAAATTAAAATAATATACCCCGTTAAACTCAATCAATAAAGTTAAAAAATTATATATGTATGTAACATATTTTTCTTCTTCTTAAAGTGCCCTATCCGTTCGACGAATGTTGGCGATCATGTTGGCTACTATTACTTTATCGACAGCTGCCCTGAAGAGTCCAGTTGTTGTTTGTCCGAACCACTGCCAAAGATTCTTAAGCCATGATGTTCTTCTTCTTCCTGGGCCACGCCCTCCTTCAATTTTTTCCTGCATCACTAGATGTAAGATATTGTACTTATCTGGTTGTTTCATTACATGTCCGAAATAAGCTAGTTTTCTGATCTTCACGGTGTTAACAATTTCCTTCTCTTTCTTCAATCTGTTCAGTACTTTTAGATTAATGACTCGATCTATCCAACTTATCTTCAACATGCGTCGGTAAACCCACATCTCGAACGCCTCGAGTTTTTTCAGGGTAGCCTCAGTAAGGGTCCATGATTCGACCCCATACATGAAGACAGAGAAAATATAGCATCGGGTCAGTCTCATTCTCAGTTCTATATTCAGGTTGTGTCCACAGAGAACTTTCTTCATGCGTATAAATGTGGCTCTCGCTTGTTCGATTCTCGCTTTTATCTCTACCGAGGGGTCCCAGTCCCCACTCAGTATTTGTCCCAGGTACTTAATTTTGCTGACTCTTTCCAGCCTATTCTGCCCAACCCATAATTTTGCATCTCCGATTGGTTTCTTACTCACAGTCATGAGTTTCGTTTTCTTGAGGTTGATCTTAATCCCAAATCTCTCGCAACTTAGCACAACTCGATCCAGGAGAAGTTGAAGTCCTATTATGCTATTTGCCATCAGAACTGTGTCATCTGCGTATCGAAGATTATTGATTGCCACGCCGTTCACTCTTACCCCCTCATTGATGTTGTGTATAGCTTCCTGAAAGATCGATTCGTAGTACAGATTAAAGAAAAGGGCTGACAAAATGCAGCCTTGTCTCACACCCCTTTTGATAGACATCTCCTATTCTGTTCCCCATTTTTAGGTTTGCTTCTTGCTGCCATTGCCAGTTGTCCTTAGCACTTGGATCATTTTTTCGTGCTGTACCTTGTCAAACGCCTTCTCAAAGTCTATAAAGCACATGTAGACGTCGCAGTTCATGTCTCTGCATCGCTGTGTTAAAACCTGAATGCTGAAAAGTGCTTCTCTAGTTTCTAGACTCTTTCTAAATCCAAATTGTGTATCCCCAATATGCTCTTCAATTTTTGGGTATATTCTCTGGTGTATGATGCGCAGAAATAGCTTCAGAACGTGGCTCATCAGACTTACGGTGCGATGATCGCTGCATTCTTTGGGTTTTGTTTTTTTTGTATCATTGAATAGTTTAACTAATAATTTAATCGTATTGTAACATATTAAAAAGTTAAAATTCATCTAAACTATAAAACACATTTGATATACAGAACTCTTTTATAATATCTGAAAACTGCTTTTTATTTAAAAAAAACTGTCAAAAATAAGTTGCTACCAAAAAACGGCTAAAACCTGGAAAAAAATTAAATTGTTGTAAATTGTCAAAAATATTGTAGACTGTCAAAAGTGTTATAGATAATTGTGAATAAACGTTTAATAATCTGCTAAAAAAGTACCGCAAACAGTAAGAATTTTTTTTTGTTGAAAACTGTCAAAAATAAGTGAATTATCAAAAACAAGCTGCAAACTGCAAGAAAATTAATTAAACTGTCAAAAATGGTGTTAACTGTCAAAAGTGTTACAAATTGTCAAAAAAGAGTTGCAACCTGCAAAAAAAGTGTTGTAAACTGTGAAAAACGTGAAAACGTGCTGCAATCTGCAACAAATCGCTAATCTGTTAATAAAGTACCCCAAACTATATTAAAAATTAAATAAATTGTTGCAAACTGTCATAAATGTTACAAACTTTTAAAAAAACTATTCATATTTAAAAAAAAAATGCTGCAAACTGCAAGAAAAAATTATTAACTTGTTGTAAAATGTTGCAAGTGTTGCAAACTGTCAAGTGTTGCAATTTGTTAAAAATGTTGTAAATAAATGTTAAAAGAAGTCTTAAAAACTGTTGCAAACTGCAATAAAAATTAATTAAATAGTTTTAATATGTCAAAAATGTTGCAAACTTTTAAAAAAAATTGCAAATTGTCAAAAACGTTACAAATTGCAAGTAAAATTAATTTAGTTATAAGAAACTGTAAAAAACGTCTGTCAAAAGTGTTGCAAATTGTTAAAAATTTAAAAAAAAAATTATACAAATTGTTGTAATCTGTCAAAAATGTAAAACAAAAGTTGCAAATTGTGAAAAAGTTACAAATTGTTAAAAACGTTGCAGTATGTCAAAATAATGTTGTAAAATTTTAAAAACTAAAAAAAGTGTTGTAAACTTCAAAAAACTATTCATATTTACTCGTAATACGTATTCATTTGTACAAGGCTTGAAAAATGTCAATAAAGTGCTGCAATCTGCAGAAAAATTAATTAAATTATACTAAACTTTTAAACATGTTGGTAAATGTCAAAAGTGCTGCAAACTGTCAAGTGTTTCAAATTGTCAAAAATGTTACAATGTTGATAACTGTCAGGAGTGTAATTTGTCAAAAAACTGTTAAAAAAGTATTTTAAACTGTCAAATTAAATTTTTGTAAACTGTCATAAATGTTGCAAACTTTGAAAAAAGCAAATCACATTTAAAAAAAAAATGCTTAAACTGCAAAAAAAATTAATCAAATGTCGCTAACTGTCAGAAGTGTTGTAAACTATTAAAAAACTGTTAAAAAGTGTTGCAAAACTGTGAAAAACGTGCTGTAACCTGCAACAAATATAATTAAATTATTGTCAAATTTTAAAAATGTTGTTAATTGTTAACAGTGTTGCAAACTGTTACAAAGAATTGTTAATAAAAATTTGTTAAAAAAGTGCTGCAAACTGTAAATGAATTAATTGTAGTAAACTGTCAATAATGTGGAAAAAAAGTTGCAAATTGTAGAAAAATGAATTAAATTGTTGTAAACTGTCAAAAATGTCGCAAACTGTTAAAAAAAGTGTAGCAAACTTCCAAAAAAGTGTTACGACCTGCAAAAAAAAATTAAATAGCTATAAATTGTCTAAAACATTGCAAATTGGAAGGTGTTGCAAACTGTCAAAAATGTTGCAAACAATTGTTAAAAAAAGTGTTTCAAATTGTCAAAAATAGCTGCAAACTGTAACAAAAACTTTAAAATTGTTGTAAACTGTAAAAAATGTTGCTGACTGTAAAAAGTGTTGCAAACTGTCAAAAAAGTTGCAAATAAATGTTGAAAAATGTTTAAAATGTCAAAAAAGTGTGAGAAAAAATTAATTAAAACTGCTAAAAAATGTTGAAACTTGTTAAAACGTTGCAAAATATCAAAAATGCTTTAACTTGCAAGATATATTAATTAAATTATTGTAACTTGTCAAAGTCAAATGTCAAAAAAATGCTAAAACCTGCAAAAAAAATTATATTGTTGTAAACTGTTAAAGGTGATATAACATCATTTTTTAAATGTTTTGAGTTTTGAGACAAAAATTAAATATAAACTTTAAAATTTATGCAAAATTGCGTTACGCAAGCCAATTATGCTATAAATACTCAATTCAAAAATAGTTTTAATAATTTTACAATTAATTCAAATTTTTTAATCGCAATTTATATTTTTTAAAGGTTTTTTTAGAAACTTAATTTAATTGTCACTAAACTTTAAAAATTAAATGGAAAGATATATTCCACAAAATGTCTATATCAAAAAATATAGTTAGTTTAAAATGATTCAGATGGATTACAACAAAAATTGTCCAAAATTTAAGTAGAGTTAAAAAAAATGGTTTATTAAAATGAGTTTCACAAAAAGTTGCGTAGCTATCTGTAAGTCTGCAATGCGGATAGACATACAAGAAGTCTTCTCAACGTCTCTAACGTATTTCTAATACTGTAGAACGTTTTTTGTTGTTTTTGACATTTGTGAATAGAATTTGGTATTTTCTAATAGTTTATGGCCGGATTTTGGTTCTTTTTTTAATTATTTTTCATATTTTATAGCTGGATTTTACTATTTTTGAAATTTTATGAAAATTTTTACATTTTTTAAGAGTTTTTAGATGTGCTTTCTAAAAATTGTTTAAAATATCAATGACAAATTATGCTGTTTTAGCATATTATGAACAGAATTTTGCAGTTATAAATAGTTTTTGACCATTTTTTTTCTTAAAAAAAATATACTAATATTTTACTGTTTTTTACTTTTTATATTTAAAATTTTGCTATTTCTAACAATGTTTTGATGTTTTATAGCCAAATTTTGTTGTTTTTTGGAATTTTATTACATTTTAGAACAATTTATGGCCGCATTTTGAGCTTTCTGACATTATTTTAATGTTTCAATGCTAAATTTTGCTATTTTTGACATTTTCACGAAGTAAATTTTGCACTGTTTTAACACTTTATAGATGTATTTTGTTTTTTTTTTTGACAATATTGTAAAATTTTATAACTGGAGATTGATATTTTTAACTTGACTTTGAAGAAAACTTTGCACTTTTCAACAATTTATTACCAAATTTTGCTATTTCTAATATAATATTTTGATATTTTATAGTAGGATTTTGCCATTTTTTTTTACATTTTTTCAACAGTTTATGGCTATATTTTTATGTTTAAAAACTGTTTTTTTTTTAAGTAAGTAAGAATTTTATTGTTATTATTATTACATACATACATTAAACTAAAAATTAATTATAAAACTATCTCTAGCAACAAATTAAAATTAAGATAAAATGAATATGTATTTTTAATGTATAAAATAAAATAAAAAATGGTTTTGTCCTTTTCTAATCGTCCTGAGGTTTGTGGGTATTCATTCCCATCTCAGGCTATCGGTATTGAGGGCTTGTTTGAGTTGTTTCTCTTTATTTATTAAATTTATATTTTGTCATGTAGTAGCATGTGTTTTATTTTTAGTTTAAATGGTATGTAGTTAAGACTTTTTATATATGTTGGCAGATTATTGTATTGCTTTGTAGTTTCTGTTGTTAGTGTCTGTCTGCATTTAACAGTTGTATATTTTGTAGACCTTATGTGCGATTTTCTTCTTGTTTGGTGGTTGTGTATTTCTTTATTTGACTGTATTTTTATATTGGTTATTATCATTTTGTGATTTATTTTATATAACAATAGTATATTGTTCAAGTCTATCATCTTATTTATATTTAATTCTTCCTTGTATAAATCAGTTGAAGGTGTTTTTCTGTCCAGTGTGTATAAAATTTTGATAAATTTATTTTATTGTTTTTGTAGTTTGTTTATGTTTTTTTGGTTGTGTTTCCCCTGATATGGTTTAGGTACTTCTTATATGATGCAAATATTGCATAATAAACTCATTTTTTTGAGTTTTTTTAATTTCGTATTTTTGTTACAGCCGCTATTGTTGAAGAATTTTTTCTTACAAGTTTGTTTATGTGATTGATTTCAGGTTTTCTTGAATAGTCAGACCTAGGTAATTCACTTCTTTTATTTGTCTTATAGTTTTGCCATTTATTGTTATTGTTATAGGGGTTTCCTGTTTGTTGTTAAAAATCATGTATTCTGTTTTTGTCTCGTTGATAGTAAGTAGGTTGTTGTAATACCATGTTTCTAAGGTTTTAACGTCTTCTTTAATGATGTTTTCTAATTCTATATTTTTTTTTCCCAGAATATATAATGCATGTGTCATCAGCATACATATAATCATGTAATCTTAGTTCTAAAATATTATTCGTGTATAGTATATATAGTGTCGGTGGCAATATTCCTCCTTGTGGTATGCCGTAATCAGCCTGTTAGCAGTTTTTGACATTTTATTAATAACATTTTACACATTTAAACAGTTTTTAGCCGCTTTTTGATTCTGTTCTGAAAATATTTTAATGTTGTATGACTATATTTAGCTATTATTGGATATTTTTTAAATATAAACGTGCATTTTTAACAGTTTAGATCAAATTTTGATGCTATTGGACAATAATTATTTTAGATTGGATTTTGCTATTTTTGACATGCCCTTTTTAACAGATTATGGTCAGATTTTAATGCACTTTTTTAATTTTTTTTTTAATTGATAATATTTTAAAAGTTTTATAGTCGTTTTTGGGAGTTTTTACATCATTTAAAAACTTATGACCGGATTTTAATATTATTAACATTATATATATCTAACTTTACACTTTTTAACAGTTTATTGCCGGATTTTGGTACTATTTAAATGTTTTTGATGTTTTTATTGACAAATTTTGCAAATTTTGACATTTTATAAGAATTTTTTTACATTTTTTGACAGTTTTGAAATTAGATTTTACAACATTTTCATTTTTTATTACTAAATTTGGTATTATTTGATAGTTTATGGCCGGTTTTTTTACATTTTTCCACAATTTATGGCCAACTTTTGATGCTTATAACAATATTTTTATGTTTAAAGACATAATTTTTTGCAGTTTAAAAGATTTTTTGGTCGGAATTTGATTTTATCTAAAAATATTTAATTTTTAAGACCGGATTTGGTTATTTCTGACTTTTATTAAACAGAATTTTGCATTTTTAACAGTTTTAGACCAAATTTTAATGCTTTTGGACAATATTTTATTGTTTTTTAACATTTAATAAATAGAATTTTGCACTTTTTAACAGTGTATGACCATAAATTTTGCAGTTTTAAAAAATTTTTGGTCGAATTTTGATTCTATCTAAAAATATTGATTTTTTAAAATTGGATTTGGTTAATTCTGACTTATTTTGAATAGAAATTTAAATGTTTAAGAGTTTTAGATCTAATTTTGATGCTTCTATACAATATTGTGATGTTTTTTCACATTTTATAAATAAAATTTTGCACTTGTAAACAGTTTATTGTCGGATTTTGGTACATTTTTACAATGTTTTGATATTTTATAACCGGGTTTTGCTATTATTGGTATTTTAGAATTTTTTTTGCACTTTTTAACAGTTGATTTCCCGATGTTGGTGTTTTCCGACAATATTTAAATTTTATGACTATATTTTATTATTTTTGATGTTTTTTAAATAAAATATTAATCTTTTTAACAAGTTATGGTCATACTAGTTATTTTTTTTAATTTTGGTATTTCATGGCCGGATTTTGATATTTTTTTATAAAATTTTATCCTTAACATTATTTCTTACTTATTAACAATTTATGGCTGGATTTTGTGCAACTTTTGTTTTTTTGTCATAATTTAAAAACTTATGACCAGATTTTGTTATTATTAACATTTTATAAGTAGAACTTTACATTTTTCAACAGTTTATGACCAGATTTTGGAGCTTGGTACTGCTATAATGCCGGATTTTGCTAATTTAGACATTTTCTAACTAAACTTTTACATATTTTACAGTTTTATGATCAGATTTTATTGTTACATTTTTGATATTTTTTTTACATTTGTTATTTTTTGACAATTTATAGCCGGATTTTGCTTCCTCTTAACAATATTTTTTATATTTTAAATGGATCATGCTATTTTTGAGATATCATAAAGATTTTTAATTTTTTAGGAGTTTAAGATGTTTTCTGACAATTGTTTAAAATTTCAAAGCAGGATTTTGCTGTTTTAACATTTTATGATCAAATTTTGATGCATTTTTATAATATTTTTATTCTTTAAAGCCGTGCAAACTGTCAAAAGTAAAAATTTATTTGTTGTAAACTTTCAGAAATGTTTTTAAAAGTTAAAAAAAAAAAAGTAATTCTTAAAAAAGTTCTGCAAACTGCAAGAAAAATTAATTAAATTGTTGTAAATTGTCAAAAGTGTTTCAAATTGTCAAAAAACTACTGGAAACTGCAAAAGAAAATCAAATTGTTGTAAGCAGTCAAAAACGTTGCAAATTGTTAGATGTTGCAATTAATTGTTAAAATAAGTTGGTAAACTGTCAATAAATTGTTGCAAACTGTGAAAAAAATATTAATTAAATTGTAGTAAGTTGTCAGAAATGTTGCAAACTTTTGATAAGTTTTTTAAATTTTTAAGAAATGTGCTGCAAACTGCAAGAAATATGATTCAAATTGTTGTAAACTGTCAAAAATGTTGCTAACTGTCAGAAATATTGTAAACTGTCAAAAAACTATTAAAAAAGTGTTGCAAACTGCAAGAAAAAGTTGTTGTTAACTGTAAAAAAAGTGGTTAACAGTAAAAAATGTAAAACGTGCTGCAAATAATTATTGAAAAAAAAAATGCCATCTGTCAAAAATGTGCTGCAAACTTGAAGAAAGTAAATTAAATTTTTGTAAACTGTCAAAAATAAATAAAAGAAAAGTTTGTCATTGTCATTATCAAAAAAGTTGCAAATTGTTAAAAATGTTGCAGAAAGTCAAAATAGAACAATTTAAAATTAGAGTGAAATTGTTCTTATATTGGTGGCAGTCAAAATAGTATTGCAAGTTTTCAAAATAATGTACAAAATAACAAAAATAATTAAAAAAAATCCAACAAAATGCTGTCAAGTTGTGTCAAAATATTGTTGCAAACTGTCAAAGTATATTGAGAAATGATACTAAAATAGTTGAAAATAGGATAAAATGTTAAATGTCAAAATTCAATATCATCACAATGTTTAAGTGTCAACTTGAACTATCTCATATCAGCTACCATTTAGAATATATTGTGTCAACTCATTAAATGTCATTTGTCAATTGACATTTCAGACAACATGTCAAATCTAACAACTTATATGTTCCAAGTCACTTAACAAAATAATTTTCTTTACAGACCATGACACTGATTACTAGAGACCGGATTAAAAAGCATTAAAAATACGAAAAAAAGCGCTTAAAAAGGCATGAAAATATAACTAAAAAAGCATTAAAATAGCACCAAAAATGTAAAAAAGCATTAAAAAGGCATGAAACAATTGAAAAAAAAAGTAAACTTAAAAAATCCAAAAATAAAATATTTTAATAAAGGTTTTATAACATTTATATTTACAACAGTTTGAGTGATGATATTTTTCACACACATTTTAAATAATATAAAAAAAACTTTTAAATAACTAAAAAAAGTATCTACGAAAACAGTTAATAATTAAATGTTGCTCTAAGTGTTCAACTGTAAAATTCTGTCTTCAATCACTTAAAATGTTTTTGAAGGGGAAAGATTTCTTTCGACATGCACACTTGCACATTAGTGCATGTTTAAATTTTGCTTTAAAGCTGGATTCCTATCAAAATCTGGAATATTTTCTCCACTCAAAATACAGTTTATTTTATTTAATGTAGACATACCTCTATTTTTCAAAAATACATCTTCGGATTTTGATTTCACTGTTTGCCTTATACAGCCTAGTAGTTTTAAAATTGCATCTTTGAAATCTCTAATTATACTCAGACTTCTATTTAACGTATTTTCCTGTTTTCCTAGCGATTTTATGGCATAACTCACAAAACCAAAAGCTAAATTATATTGAAGTTTCTTATTTTTTAGAACTGCTTGGAAGTTTATCACTGACTTACTTGCAGGATCCAAAAAAATTGAGAGAATCTCCGACCTACCGGTCATATTCGGTTAGGAATTATAAAATACAGTTATTTGACTTGCTTGAAGAGGTGGCATTAAAATACGCTATGAGCTCAGTCGGGATTTACAGAATTATATTTATTATACTTTATTATACTTGCCTAAATAATATTATAAAAAGTATGCAAGATCTCGATACGTAAATTTTGCTCTACGTTTTCTAAATAATTAAATAATATACGCTTTTTTTATTTACATTTCAATTTACTAAATTTCATAGAAAAACTGATTTATAAAAAAAAATGTACCAAAACTGAAAAAAAGCTTAAAAATAAGCACAAAATCTTAAAATAAGCACCAAATTCAAAAAAAGTACTAAAAAAGCAAAAAAAGCGTAAAAAACTTAGTGCCAAATGATTACATTCACAATTCGTGCTTATATTTAGACATATTTTCGATGCTTTAACTATTTAGCGTAAGCATAATAGCTAGGAATCCGGTCTCTACTGATTACATTTATTAATTAATTTCAAATACTTTGTTTATTTTTTATTTTTTTTTATGATATATTTAAGACAAAATTCAATACTAAGATGTTGTAATGTCAAAAATAATTATTTTTTTTATTATAACGACTAATTAATATTCAATAAAGTGAATATTATTATTTATTTCAACTACAACTAAATAAAATTTAATTTATTATAATTCACTGATAATAATTTATTTTGATTTAAATAAAAAACATTTATCAGATTCAATCAATTATTAGATTGAAATATATAAATATCAAATAATTGAATCAATTATGTTCATATTTGTCAAATTGTTACAGAACAATTCTACATTTACTCTAGTACAAATTGCTCAATTTGCAGATAACAATAATTAGCAGAAGCAAAGGAAGCAAACATTGATTATAATTAGAATTGGTAATTGATATTAATATAAATTACATGATTAGTTATAACAATATAACAGAATTATCTGTGTGTACTAAATAAAATTTATTTGAACTGAAAGTAATATATGAAATACAAATAAATTTCAATATTGAATATATTTTGTGTATAATTTAATTATGAATAAAGTTTTACCCAACAAATATTCCGATTATATGAAAACAATTTAATGTAAATATCAAAATTACATATTTATTTGTTATGAATCAATTGTAAATATTATAATAAAATAATAATTTAGTTAAAAAATAATTTTAAATTAAACCTGACAATTTAATTTAAGTATTACGTTAAGCTACATGCGCTATTAATTAAATAAACATTTTCATTCATCAACATTTAAAATATTGATTTTATATATTTATAATTAAAAGTTTTATTAAAATTATTTTATACTTTTTAAATTAGCTTGATATAATGTATATCTCAAAATCAATAGTCGATTTATATAAAATTGATTATTTTATAATTTAATCCCTAAACAACACTGGTATGAAAAGAAATTGAACGTTAAGCCAAATAATTAAAACTGTCAATCAAGCGTAATGTTTGTACCTGGGCTGTTTAAAGCAGCTATTTGATTGCTTGTAAGTTGTTACTATGAAATCAAAATTTTACCGTTCAAATACAAACGAAACTAAAAATAAATCAAATTTTGATTTTTAGGAAATACTCAACATAAAAATACCATTAAATTCCAACATTGAAAACAAGATTTAAGCAGTCTTTGAACATTGACCTTGAATATTTGCGAATTGAAAGTCTTTGAAAACTAATAATTTTAAAGTTTATTTTATGTGTAAATAGTGCGGTTAAAAATTATTTTAGTCTTACATTTTTAAACTGCAAGTTTATATGTTCAATGTCTATAATTGTAAACTAACTTTAAATAATAAAATTGTTGCAATTAAAGCTTTCAATAAATTACATTTATCAAAAATTTGTTGAAGTAAAAGTCTCAAACTTTATATTAAATTAGCTCAATATAATTTATATCGCAGAATCCCAGTAAACTTTTATAAAATTGATTCATTTATAACTCAATCTCTAAACAAACTCTTTTTTACATAAAAGTAAACCGATACCAGTATGAAAAGAAATTGAACGTTAAGCCAAATAAAATATACCATTACCCACATTCATGTTTGCCAGTTGTTATGTTCTCTACATTAAATCCACCCTTAAACTTTTTTTTACATTCACTCGCACCCAGTTTTGCCCAGCCCAGACGACGGTGTGTTCTGATTTATGGCGAAAGCGCCGGGGTCCCCGTTCACCCGCATAATTGCGCGTGTTGCGACGTGCGAATTATAGTTTGCTCGCCTTAAAAAATAAATGTATATAATTCCGACTATAGCCACTCGCGCGTACACATATATTCTCCAAGTTTATACTGCCAAAGTTGGCATTTAAGTGCTGAATCGTGATTACGACCGCGCTGAAAGAAAGATTGATAGTGTGAAATTGGTAATGTTATTTCTACAGAGAAGTTAAAATTCATGGTAGTGAGTGTAGGTTATAACAAAAAAGTCATATTTACTTAGATCAAATTATTGTACATTTTTTTTAAAGACCGAAAACAGTTTGCACATAAAATACTTATAATAATTAACATCTACATTCTATTAATAATTAATATTAAGTTTTTTGTAAAATAAATTAAATTTAAAAAAATTAAAATAATTTATACTCAATAAAAAGTGTACTATTGATATTAAAATTTGATAATTAGATGGCATCAAGTCCGAGCCACTCAAGCACATTAAATTCTTCCAGTTTTTAGTAAATTTGTCTAACAGTATGAAGCAATTATCTTAATGTAACCACACAAAACTTTGTTTATTAATGCAAAAGCTTGTAGACCTTTTTTCAATGTTCGTTTCAACGCTGAAAAAAAAATTATAATTTTACAATCAAAAGCTAAAAATACAAAAAACATATTTTTTGGTAATAAAAATTGTATTTATTACTAGGTATATTAGCGTATAAAACATTGTTTTTACAAAATGTTATGTTATGTTGTTTATTAAATGTAAAAAAGATACATATATAATTACATAAGTAAATAGCATGTTTGTAAATAAATTTACACACAAAAATATATTACAAGTATAAAATATTACAGGTACATTTTGTATAATATAATATAATATATTATATAATAATTAAAAACATTACTTATACTTTTTAACATATTATTATAGTTCTAGTGAGTCATAATTTAATATCATATATGTTTTTAGCAGTCCCTTGAATTGTAGAATACTCGTAGCAGCTTTAATGTGCGGTTTTAATTCATTAAATCTTATCATTCCTTTGTAAAATAAAGATCAATATGTTGCTTGCTTGTGTACCGTATTAACATGAATGTTGTGTCTAGATCTGGTGGCGTAATTATGAATATCACTGTTTTTTAATGATTGTACTACAAAGATATTCAGGTAAACAATTATTTAATAATTTGTAAACAAAACACATGTTTCCAAAATAGAGTGACTGTCGAACTGAAAATAATTTCAATTTTTCTAACATGTTTTTGATAGGTGTGCGCCTGTCACATTGAAGTATAGATCAAAGACACTTATTTTGGAGAACCTGTAACCTATCTAGTTCAGTTTTAGTTAAATAAAATAAAACGGTTGGGCAGTAAACAAAAAGCGGACTAATAATTGATTGATACACTATAAATCTATTTTTACAATCAAGAGACTGACACATACGATGAAAGTATTTACATTTATCCGATATTTTGGATGTCACTTGTTTATAATGGCTTTTAAAGTTTAATTTGTTGTCAATTATCAAACCAAGATATTTAATTTTATTTACATATTCTAATATTTCACCCAGTAAACACACTCGGACATCGAGATTGACTATATCATGACCCATCACCATTACTTTTGTTTTGTCTGTATTGACAATTAAATAATTCTTTTCTGTCCAACTTTCAAATTTTTGTAACAAAGCATTCATTTTTATAACTCCTTCATTTATATTGTCATCTTCCACAACCAACAGAGTATCATCCGCAAACAAATTAACGTACTCAAAGTCATTCTGGCTTATTTCGTTTATGTCATTTATGTACAACGTAAATAGTAGTGGACCTAAAATTGTACCTTGAGGTACACCATGTGTTGTAAATAATTCATTTGAGTCCACACCATTTATAGATGTTACTTGTTTTCGGTCTGTCAAATATTCTTTAAACCATTTTAACATCGGTTCGTCAATTCCTATGTGATTTAGTTTGTCAAGTAATACCTTTCTGTTAATTACTTCAAATGCTCTTTTAAAATCTACAAAAATAGCAATTATTTTAGTTTTCTTTATGGGATTATCTAGTGCATTTTTCCATCTATTTATGACAAGTTGCAAAGCTGTTTCACATGAATGATGATGGCGAAATCCCGATTGGTTTTTTATTAATATTTTGTTTTCTTTGACAAATTGCATTAGTTGGTCGTAAACCACTCTTTCCAAAATTTTTTCTGTTAATGGTACCATTTTAATAGGTCGATGTTCTTCAGCTTTTATTGTGTTTTTCTTTTTGGAACAGGTACTACACGTGAAGTTTTCCATTGAGATGGGAATATTATATTTATTAAACAGTGGTTTATTATATTGCAAATTTTTGTAATCAAAAAGTCTCCACCAGCTAAAATAACCTTTTTGTTAATATCATCAGTTGACGATTCACTTTTAATTTTTGTAATTGCTGTTTTTATGTCATTTACATTGATAGGTTTTATATTAAAACAAATTTGTTGACTTTTGTTGTTTTTTGCCAAAGTTGTACTGTTATTATTTAAATCAACAAGTTCATTTATACTATTTATTGTATACATATTAAATTTGTTGGCAATTATTTTAACATCTGCTTCAACAGCGCCATTGAATGACATTTTCTTAATTTTTGATTGGTTTTTATTCTTATTCTTACAGATCACTTCCTTTATAGATTTCCACATTTGAGAAGGGTTATATCTATTTCGTTGAATCAACTGTGCATAGTAAGCTTTCATTTTTAATTTAATTGTTGAAGTAACAGTATTTTGACTTTTTCTATATTCAATCCAGTCATCATTAAAATTAGATAAATATGCTTTCTCAAACAATTTATCCCGAAGTTGACAAAGTTCTTTGATTTCATAATCATACTATTGCTTTTTAAAAGGCATACTTGTTCATGTTTTTAGAGGAGCATGAACATCTAATGTATTTATGACATTACTATAAAAAACGTTTAAAAAATCATTGGTATTTAAATCCCAGTTTAAGGATCTCAAGTCACTTTGGAATTTACTGTGATTACTTTTATTTAAACTTCGATTTTTAAACGTATCTTCCAGGTTTATGAAATTATTTAATTGAGCGTGTTTTATTCTAATATTAAAGTGATCTGATATTTTAGGGTCTCGTTCAACCTGTGCTTTAATTTTACAAAAACTAAATCTATTATTGTTTTTGAACTTTGTGTTACTCTTGTGTACTGATTAACTATTTGATCAAATCCATGGTTTTTCATACAATTAAGAAATATTTGAAAATATGTATAGTCAGTTTTACTTACATCAATATTAAAGTCTCCTAGTATAATTATTTTTCTTGAGCGTTTAATATAAGTATTGATAAACGTTTCCATTTCTGCAATAAACCAGGGAATGCTTCCTGATGGTGATCTATAAATTGCTTATACTTCATATTCTGATATACTTATTCCCAAAATCCATACAGTATTTAAAATGTTAAAGTTTGCTAAAATTTTATAATCAATGACGTCATGAATTAGCATCACCACGCCACCTGTGTGTTTACTGTGTGAATCACAAACAATTGAAATGTATTCTTCCAGCGTTGTCTCGGAATAATTAACATCTTTAGTAATATGAGATTCGGTTAAGATAACTAGTGGTAAATTGTATTGCTTTATGTATTTATAAAGCTCATCTTTGTGACTTAAAAAACCCTGAATATTTATTAGTGCAAAATTTTATGGAGTTTTGGAAGTGATGTAGCTCGGACTTTATATTTATATAAAAAACAGTTACTGCGGCGTCATTGTATACAAAAACTAACATTTTTGACCAAAATACCAATCTTTGAAAAATTGTACATTACAATTTAGATGTTTGATCAGAACAAAACATTAAAGAACAATCCAAAACAAATAATTAAAACCAAATAAAGTAATATTTTTAATATAAGGCTGTTTTTAAGATTGTAGGCTATTTTCTAAACGACTCACAAATATTAAGAATAAATGTATAAAAAATTACAAAAAAATAACTTGCGAGATGAGGGTATCAAAATCTGGCAAGCGCTTGTAAGACAACCGCCTGAAGAGAGAACGAACAAACAATAGGAGGGATTCTAGAGAAGACAGAGGTGGTCGCATTAGTATGTTCCGATGTTGGATTTGGATGCGTGTTTTGTGGTGTTTGTTCCGTTTCTGTTACTACTTTTGATCCCAAAATATGATTAAAATAATAGCTTGCTTTTTATACATTGAGGTGATTTGCAAGTCACCTAATAAGCCATTAGTCCCATCAAACCCGCTTCATACAAGTCGTGTAAGACTTCTGGGGCGATGTAAAATAGCTGTAAAACGCGCAATAAAGAAGATATTGCTAGATAGATCATGTTATCAAGCAAAGATATGTAACAAGAACAACATTCTTTTTAATTTTGAATCAATCAAACAAAATAAAAAAATATATAATTTTTAGTTTTTTTGTCAATCAAACAAAATAAAAATCACATTTTTTAACATTTTTTTTTGATATTTAAAATTTTATTTTTTTTTTCATTTATTTTTCAAATTAAACAAAAAAAAAATTTTTTTTTTCTAAATAATAAAGTAATAAAGTAAACAAAAAAATCTTTAGCTAGCAGTATATATATATTGTTTACTTCTTGCAATGTGCGTAGAAAATTGCCCCAAATATTATTATTTAATATAATATTATTATAATATGACTATAACAATGCTTTGTCCATAAAAAGACAAAAACACGCTCTAAATAAATTCACACGAGGTCGTCTCTAAGATTTGCTGAAATTTTCCGGAGCGCTACATGCGAGCAACACGTTGAAGTAAATTTCGACGCGCGCTTCCAATTATTATTAATATTAATTTTGCAAATAACATCAATAATTTATCAACATATAGATTTGAATTTTTCAATTGATATTCAAGTAAATGTTTTCTAGATTCTAGAGACTAATACCAAAATAAATTTTTATAGTAAATTTATTCATTTAGAAACGATAATAAAATTTTAAATTTTTTTTTTTTCAAGAAATAACAAATTCATGCATTTTATTGTTCATTTTTACATAAAAAATTTATTTTTTATATTTGATATAAATAATACTTTTTAAGAAAATTGCAAATTACAAACTAGTGTAAAAAAGTATCTGCTCTTAATATCTTTTTATTTGCCAAAAAAAAAGAAATTGTTTTAATTTTTTTTAAATTTAAAGTATGACGTCAGTATGGAACTCGTGATTTATAGTCAATCAAATACCACAAATGCCAAAGACAGATAATTTTGTTAGAAGCAAGCAAAAAGGTTATTTTAAGAACTCTTAAGTTTATAATTAGATATGTTTGCTAATATAGTAGAAGAGCTAAATAAAGTTATTTGTTTAACTTTCCGTCACTGAAGCGCGGTCTTACACTTCGCACAGTTTTTAATTTTTGATATCTTTAAAGTTTAAAACTTTAGTAATCTGCCTTTTTAGTATTCCTCAAATTAGTTACAAGAAACAATATTTGAGAGATAGAAGCGCTTTTGCGTAATAGTTTGCGTTTTATAAACAATTGCAAAACGTGAATCCGCGGCCAGTTACAAATTCACTACTTAATATAAAACACTTTTTTAAAATTATAAATTATTTTACAAATTAACACTTGTTCTCAAATTTTGAATTAAAATACTCTTTAAGAGGTATATTATTGATTTATATTTTATGTAGTTTTATTAGCAGTTATAAAATCCTAATTAGTGTTTAATCTTGCACTTGAGAAATTATATTTTTATTTAAAATAATAAACATGTTTTGTTTATTTTTATGTATTTCAATCATATCAATACCAATTTTTATATTTTTTACAAACCACGGAAAAAACAAGCGTGCGGAATCTCAGTTCGCTGTCAATGACGGTGTTGCTAGCTTGTGTACTTCATCTGCAAAACTAGGTTACATACAAGATTCTTGTAGTATTCACCTATTGCAGAACTCATAGTTACGTTTCTTTTAATCTACATCAAGATCTGTAATGGTTTAATTCCAACTGTGTTTTAGCAAGTAGTAATTTTAGTTAAAAAACAGTAGATAAATTTTCTTTAACAAAAAAATTTTTATTTTGCGGAATTCAGTTTGCTTTTAGACTTTGTTTTTACCCCTAAAAAAGTTGTTCTAAATTATCTTGGACTACTAATTACTTTTTATAATGACTTGATGGTACGTAAAACATGACGCTGTAGATTTGCGTTATGCTTTTGAACGACAATCCAACTAGGGAACACATAAATGTTCTGCAAACCTAGTATCAGAAACAAAAATTTTATGCAAAACAAAATACAAAAAAACTAAAAACAAAGCATATGCAAAAATCACAAAAATGACTTATAAGGTAACGCTTACAATCGCTTGCAAACAATAAAACCTTGTATATCACTTACGAGGTTGTTCTGGAAATATCCAGCCACAAAAAAACCGGACTCTGTACCAACCAAGATTATCTAAAAAATAATTGAGATACTTACGGACAAGTACTCCAAAATGACAAACCCAACAGCAGTGCATACACATGTCAAAAACGTCAAAATAGTTTTTAACAGTGCACTTAAAAGCATACCAACCGCTACAATTAAAAAGGATTAAACTATAATACGTCAAAGTCATTTTTGTGAAATTATATTTGCAAATAGCAGCAAAATACATTCAAAAATACAGAAAAACGCATTTATTTTTATATTTAATAGGTTTTTTTGGCTATTTTTAACTATAATTTGACTAAAAGACTTTGACATATCATAGTTTAATCTTTTCTAAACGTTCTGGTAAAAAAATAAACCAATTAATAAATAACCGATATTAGATTACGTCCTTCTTCTATGTATTCATGGGAAATGTTCATGTATATTTATTTAAACATACAACAGCTCTTTAGGACTTGGGATGTATTAATTAAAACATCCAATTGATATAAAATACATTTAATATAGTGTACGTTTCGGACATACTAACGATGTCCTTCATCAGCACTGTAACATTTACATTTTTTCAATTTAAACAATTCTAGATGAAATAAAAATAAAACTATATATTTATAATTAGCATTAAACATGGCTTACCATTAAAAGTTATTTTTACAATTAAACAGCACAACACTTTAAAATTCAATTTACAATTACATTAAAAAAAAAAATTATATATAAATATTTTATGGCCAAGCAATTCATTTTACAATTTCTATTACTCTGTGTGAAGACGGAGGAAAAGTACATTTTTATTTATTTGCTATAAAACAACTACATTCTAATAAAACAAATTTTTTTTTAATTTATTTTAAAAATAATATGAAAAATACGAGGGAGTTTTAATAATTGAACTAAAATTAACTATTTAAATTTACTATTATAAATCGATAATTAAATAGAGGAATCAATCCAGCACATCTCCATTCGATGCAAGAACAAACACCAATCAATCAAAGGTCTGCGACTCTCATCAACCCATCAACGACAAGGATGTTAATATGCCGGTAGCCAATTGATGAGAGTCCCAAACATTCAACCGATTGCAACATCCCACATACGAAAAGAGACAAGCCCAACACAATTCATAAACAAATTATTGAAGGAAATTATCTGCCGAGTTTAAGTTTTACAATATTATGGTAAATAACACTTAGATTATTACTATCTGTTTGGAAATTGCAAGTATGGTTATTATTTATGTGTAGCATTTCATTTATCAATCTTTTTTTAAAAACCGGTTCTATATCTAATATTTCAGTTTTATTGAAATTGAAATGATGTCCTTGTGAGATATGATGTTGTGATAGACCCGTTTTTTCGCTTTTGTTTATGCAATCTCGTTTGTGTTGTTTTAAGCGATCCGTCAATTTTTGACTGGATTGTCCTATGTATTTTGTTGAGCAATTGTTGCACGGAATGGAATATATTGTATTTTTTTTGTTTTCTGTTAGAGTCTTATCTTTGAGTTTGGAGTATAATGTCCCCACTGTGTTAATGGCTTTATAGGTAATTTTTGTATGTACGTCGGTTAATATTTTTTTAAATTTGTGTGAGAGACCACTGACAAAAGGAACTGAGTACCACGTTATGGGTGTTGTTGTTTCAATTGTAGTTGTTGGCAAGTTTGTGAGCTTGTTGTTATTTAAAAATTTATTAATTAATTTTATTGGGTAATTATTGCATAACAATTTGTTTTTAAGAAGGTTAAAATTCTTTTTATGAAATTTTTGATCTGATAATTTAATTATTCTATTTATTTGCATCGTTATGATATTTATTTTTTGTGATAAGGGATGATTTGAATTGAAGTTCAGCGTTCTATCACTGTCCGTTAGTTTTTTATACATGTCAATTACTATATGGTTATTCTCTATAATTATCAAAAGATCAAGAAAGGGTAACTTGTTGTCAATTGACCTCTCAATTGTAAAATTTAAGTTATTATGAAAGTTGTTAAATTTATTTAATAATTGATCTATTTTAGATGTGGGTAATATAATTAATGTGTCATCCATATAGACAAACAGTGATAGAACGCTGAACTCCAACTCAATTAGACAAGTATTGATCAAGTCATCCATCACTAACATAGCCAAGATAGGACTTATAGGAACTCCCATAGGGGTTCCAAACGTTTGACTATAATAACTACCATTAAATTGAAAATAGCTATTGTCAAAAAAATGTGCTATGCAATTCAGGAACATTTGCTTGTCAATACATGTGTGAGCTGATATGTCCGTCCATCTTTTTTCAATGATCTCTAACACCAAATTTTTTGGTATATTTGTAAAAAGGGATTCTACATCTAATGATATAAGTGTGTGGTTATCCGGGATTCTAATTTGTTTTAATTTATGGACTACTTTCTAACGTTATACTTAAATGTGGGTATTAAATAGTTCAATATGGTTGTGATGTATTTAGAGAACTTATAATCTGGTGTATCGGTACATGAAACAATGGGTCTTAGTGGTCTTTGAGGTTTGTGTATTTTGGGTAACCCATACAATTTGGGTGATGTTGAATTAGTAACTTTCAAGGATCGATACAACTTATCATCTATATATTTATTATCCATTAATTGTTTTAATAATGAGTTGGTAGATTTTTCAAAAAGCGGAGTTGGATCTTTCCCCAAAAGTTTATATGTAGTATCATTTGAGACCAAATCACACATTTTTTCAATATATTCCATTCGGTGCAACAACACTGTTTTGTTACCTTTATCTGATCTAGTTACAAGTAAATCCGGATGATTTTTTAAAAAAGATTTTGCCTGATAATAATTTTTTTGAAAAGGAGAGTTAAGTTGTTTTTTATTTTTTTTCTTATTGATGAAATAAGTAATAATATTTACACATTTTGATCTAAGATCATCTTTGTCAACGGAATTAGATTTTTCACCTATGCAATGTTCAATTGATTTAATTAATGAGAATGAAGGAAAAGAACTCAAATTTGTCGCAACTGAAAACTTAGGACCTTTTCCTAAAATATCTATAATATTAGGTGGAATAGTTATGTTTGTAGTATTTTCAATAAAGGATGAGTTAGTTAGCGGAGCAATTAATGAACCGTTATCTATCAGTTTAGTAAGTTTTTTCATTTGTCGAGTTTTTATTCTATTGTTAATGACAATAAGTTTAGCATTTAAAAAATTATTTTTAAAATTATAAATAATTAAAACCGGCACAATCTCCTTCAATTTACAATATATTGTAGCTATATCTTTATATATATTTTTAGTTTTAAAATGAGTTGCTTGTATTTCTATATTTAATATTTTTTTCCTAAAAGTTTTTATAGCTATATCTAGTTTATTGGCAATCAATTTGTTTATTTCTAAGTTGCTGTTTAATTGTAAAAATAACTTTTAATGGTAAGCCATGTTTAATGCTAATTATAAATATATAGTTTTATTTTTATTTCATCTAGAATTGTTTAAATTGAAAAAATGTAAATGTTACAGTGCTGATGAAGGACATCGTTAGTATGTCCGAAACGTACACTATATTAAATGTATTTTATATCAATTGGATGTTTTAATTAATACATCCCAAGTCCTAAAGAGCTGTTGTATGTTTAAATAAATATACATGAACATTTCCCATGAATACAATTAATAAATTATTTGTAAAAGCAGCAATAAAGCCAAAGTTGCCGTTTTTGTTAAAATACTACAAATCAAGGTAGCGGTTGATATGGTTTTAAGAAAAGCATCATTTAGAAAACCGCAAAATAAAAATAAGTAACAAAAAAATAGCAAATAACCTGCAAAGTTTTACAGAGATCAGTGGCAAAACAATTGTTATAAAATCTAAAATTGCTATAACCCAACGACTCAAGGAAAGAAAACTAAAGTTGGCACTAGTTCTTTGCAACAAATTAGTAAGCATAACAACAAAAATAGATGATGCAAAAATAACAACAGCAAAGACGCTTAAATATTTTGACTACATGGAAACGTGGCGTAGTCTAGGCATCCAACTGCTTCACCATAAATTGTGGCTTTAAATCTCACAACAAAAAAAGTTATACGTACTTTCTAAACTGCTTTGTGAGCGTAGTGTTTCATGATTTAGATACTTCTCTAGTCAATATCATATAAAATGGGGTTGGGAGGAGTGATGCGTCCGTGATAATGGCCTCAAGCGTGCGGAGGTTTGAAATTTACTTAAAACTGTAGATAAACCTGCTATGTAAGTTGCTATCAGAGAAAAAGTTAATAATGGCATTGACCACAACATGCAAATGTCAGACTATGTTACCTGGAGCAGACAGAATATATCATAATACAGAAAAAGTTACCAATATACATACCAATCAAGACAATTTTGCAAATTGACTATACATCAGCTAGTTAGCAGTAGAAAAAACTAAACTGCAAGTAAAATGCTTTGAAAGATTTTATAAACTTTTTTGTAAACGTAGTAAGATGTTGGCCTCAACAAGTAGCCCTATTGATTGAATTACGCATGGCAATATCTTCCGGTTTATTTCTCTGCGTAAAACTTGTTGTTATAATGTTTTTGTCAAACTAATCTAAATTTGGCCGTAGTTTGAAGTGCGGATTTTCACAATCTGCGACACGCGTGCTGTCCCCGGCCTCTCTCTCCTTATTGTTGACTGTCTTTTTTGCTATTTTGTATTTTGTTATCTGTTTGACATCCAGCTCTGCATTTTCTTCTTTCTCCAATCCGTGTATTATTAATTTTAATTTTTGTTCACTTTTTCTTCATTTCCTTTGTGAATAGTTTATGTAGTTCCATTAGTATTCCTTTTGACAGTCTTAAATTTGTTAATTTTACCTTCTGTGATATCCTTGTATCTTCAACTGAGATTATTTTTTTGTGTCCTCTTGTTGCCAGGTAAATTCTGGTCATCTAAAAAGTTGTGTTATCCGTCAACTTTAAGATAGCGTATTTGCTTTGTTATTTCTGTTATTTTGTTTCTTTCAAAATTTCTTTTTTCCTTATCTCTGCAATTTTGTTCATGATTTTTTTCTTAATACTCTTGTTGCAAAGCTTTTTGGCGTCTTCTATTTATTTTTATCTTTTAAGCATTTTTTAATTAATGTTGTTATTTTGCTTTGCTTTCCAGTATATTTTCTAGTTCTTTTCTATCTGCTTCCCACGCTTTGCATCTTAGTGTGTTCTGCATTTTCATGTTTTTCTTGTTTTTTTAAGTTTTGCTTTCCAAAGACTTTATGTCTGGTCAGTATTTGTGTTGTATAATAACCCTTTGTTTTATTACCGGGATTAGTCCTTTATTTTGCTGTTTCTGAAATCTTTTTATTGTCTTTTCTTTTGCTCTTGACTTTGCTTCTTTTTACTTCTTTTTAATACATTTTTTATTTCTCTCATTTCTTTAATCATTATATCCGCAAAAGGTGTTGCAGCAATCACCTTTACTGTCTTTGGTGACACCGTTCTGTAAGCCCTGCTAATCTTTAACGAGCTGGCTCTTGCAACTCTTCTTATTTCATTCCTTCCTATTTTTATTTGTTTTCATGGCTTTTTGCCATGTTTCTGCGGCTTATAACAATTTGCTTCTTGCTGCTGTTGCTATTAGCTTTCTAACTTCTTCTCCTAGGCCTCCGTTGTTTGGCATGAGTCTACCGAGTTTCTCCATTTTCTTTGCTCCCATGACCACTTCCTTTTTCTTAACCTGTAAATTCCATACTTTTGCTTCAAGTATCACTCCAAAGTATTTGATTTTTTTTTCTTTTTATTCCATCTCTTTGCTTCAAGTATTACTCCAAAATATTAGATTTTTTTCCTATGGTTACCACTTGGTTTCCCACCTGTATCTTACCTGTTCCTTTATTAATCCTCTTAGTCAATAGCAATAACGCTTCTGTTTTTTGTGTTGCTAATAGGTAATTCTACAATAGTTTGGACAAACGTTCTTACATCGACATATCCAATTTTGCTCAAAAAATATTAAATTAGTGTAACCAAAAAAAAAATTTCATAGAACGCAATCTTTATGTTTGTTTTTTAAAACTCTCTTGAAAAAAAACCAAAAAAATTGTAAAACTACGGAAAATCCAAAGAAACCCTCTTAAAAGTAACCCAGATTTAGCAATTATGTGTTATATTTCACCTAAGGCAAGCAAATAAAGTTTTTTTTTAGTTTTTGCAATCGAAAGTATTATGTTTCAGGAGTATCATATTCAAATTTCATGTGAAGCGGAATGATTTTTCGCAGAAAATTTTAAAAAACCAAAAGCGGGAGTGTGTTCTACAGAAAATTATAAAAAATTAATTAAATAAAAGACAAAATAATCCTAAAAAATTAAAATGGCCGCCATTTTCACTGTATTGCACCTAAAAGTCTAAAATTTTAGGAATTGTCATATTTTGGTACCCCAAACATGTGTACAAAATTTGAGAAAAATTGGAGATGTCGATGCGGGGACGTTTGTCTGATTTATCGTGGAATTACCTTAATTTTAAACCCTTATTTTTTATCCATAACTGTATCATATTAATTGCCAATTCTAGTCTTTCTTTTTATAGACATTAAAAAGACTTTTAGCAACCTTACCTTTTCATCCATTGGCACAGTAATAAATAACAAGGAAATAAAACTACCATTTTTGATATTTGGTAAACTATGCTTAAAAACCAAATTGTAATAATCACACTAAATGGTAAGACTGCAAGAGCTAAAGTTGGTAACAGTTATTCACAGCCTCAGGTTACGCAAAATACGCCTGATGTAGACACCAAAAAATTAAAGCATAAAAATAACTTTAAAGCAAAACTGGTAGCCAAAAAAAAAATCACAAAAATGTTTATTGAACCAAAAACTGAAAACTGAAAAATAAATAATCCGTAAAAGATATATGATTGAAAACTCAAAAAAAATCTATGCCAATGAATAAAACTCCACTACTTTAGCAAATGCAAAACTAGCAATAAAAAATAAGAAATAAAAGCTCAAGACAATACTTTAGCAAAAGCTTATAAAGTTTATCGAAGAAACGGAACTACTAGAGGAGTAATAAGCAGAGGTACATCATAAAACTAAGAAACGCTAGCCAAACTACTTTAAAAAGAGCCAACCAAAAACGTATACAGATGCTAGCGGTATACTCGATTATAACCCCAATTGGCAGCTCACCAAAAAAACCTACTACAAAAAATATCACAAAAGCACAGAAAATAACAGTTATCCATGTATGTAGCAATGCGTTATGTTGTTTCCACGGTCTAATAATCATAAGTAGTTTGTCCAAATCTATCTTTTAGTCAAAAATAGAGAAAAAATGTACAAAAAACAACACAAAAAATGGAAGAAAGAAATAGAGCCTACACAAAAAACAAAAATTCTAATCTCAAATAATAGAAAATAAACATAACTAAAACAACATTACTCAATATTACAGGGTGTTAGATAAACATGCAACAAAAAGAGTTATTTTTTGGTTTACTTTACGAATATTTTGTCGTATAATAATTTCTGAAAAACCTCTTTGTTTTGAAGATACATAGTGAACAAAATTTGCGACAGTTACAACATTTTAATATCAAAAAGTTCATTAAAAGTTGCTGAATCTACAATAAATGTTTAAAATGACTTCCTCTAGCCAGGATACAAGTATTCAATTTTCTTGTCATTGAGAGCCAAACTCATTCAAATACACCACGGTTGTTTCTAATTAAGTTACACCTAGCAGTTATCTGATTTTGCAAGTTGTCTAAATTCTCTACTAAAATAGCCTTAAATAGCCCTATAATAATTTATTAATCCAGTAGGTTTAAGTCTGGATATCAAGCAGACCATGCGTGTGGCCCACCAATCCACCAACCTCCGTATGTTGTTGTTAAATAATCACGAGCAACCAAACTAAAACGTGGTGATGCACCATCGCGCATAAACCTCATTGCAATTTTTGTTGCCATGGTACATCATCCAGAAGCTAAGATAGCATGTGTTCCAAAAAGTTGCAATACACTTTGCCGGTAAGTTTTTCTGGTAGAAATACTGGTCCAATTAGACAGTCGCCCACAATTTCAACCCAAAAACTCAAAGAGAACTGATGTTGAAAACAATTTTCATATATGTGGAGTGGCAACACTGGTGACCATAGTGTGGTGAATGTGGGGTTGTGGGCCGCGGGCAGTCGAGACTAAGACGTTGATAATTGAACATATCCCGACAACGACGCAAGACGAACCATATTTAAAACGTGCTATTTCTATTCATGTGTTATCTTTCATTCTTTTTTAATACATTACTGTTGTAACTTCGTGTAAACTTTAATAAATCCCACAAACTTGGGGGCTCAACCCGGAATAAAAAGTGACCACGTTGACCGCAAACAGTTTTATTTAAAAAAAAAAACGTGAAAACAACGTGTAAAGACGTTAAAACACAAAGTGCAAAGACGTGAAAAACAGAAAGTGCAAAGAAGTGAAGAAGAAAGTGTAAAGACGTTAAAACAGAAAGACAAAGAGTGAAAAGACAAAAGTGCAAAAAATAAGCACGCCGGCAAGTGCGTGAACAGGTTAGAATACGCCCGAGAAAAAGCAGGCCGCGTGGTATTTCCCGCGCTGCGAGCGGCATTGGAAATAAGTTCCGAGCGCTACGAGCACACGAAGCGGCGCATAGGAAATAAGTTTCGAGCAAAAAAAGCACATCAACAAATACAAATACAATTACGCGTTGTATTGCAATGGAGTGCTGAGGGTGACAGAAGTAGTAGGAAGAAACTCAGAGAATTTAGAGGGTTCGAATACTCGACAGAATCAGACGAATTTAAAGCAAAAGTGGGGTACGTACAGAGAAATTTTTCAATTGGAGATTTGACGGCAATTTGTTTAATGCTGCGATTAAGTTATGAAGGAACCAAAGAAGAAATCAGTACACGAATCTGCGAGTGTCTTACCGATATAAATAGCATTCAAGTGACTGCACCAGAGGATGGCGATAGTGAACCGGAAGACCCACCAGATAGCGACGACGGTGATGATGTCGACGAAGAATCAGATGCACCGTCAATAGCATTATCCATGCATACGAAAAAAAATACACACGCGTTCGCACTAACCTTTAGAGACGTCAAGGACTCCGTGAGATTTTTCAAAGGCGATGACAACTATCCTGTAGAAAAGTGGATTGAGGAATTTGAAGAAACCGCTATTTTACTGAACTGGGATGACTTACAAAAGCTGATCTTTGCAAAAAGAAGGGTGAGTGGCTTAGCCAAACTTTTTATTAACAGTCAAAATAAAATAAGCACTTGGAAGCAATTAAAAAACTCTTTACTAGACGAGTTTTCTGAACAAATATACAGTGCAGAGTTGCATGATATGTTTATTAAAAGAAAGATTAAAAAAGATGAGTCACCCCAAGAATACTTGCTTAGCATAAGAGAGCTTGCTAGCAGAGGCAGCATTGAGACGTCAGCTCTTATTCAATACGTTATCGATGGTATGCCAGACAGCAGTGTAAATAAAATAGTCTTATATGGGGCAAAAGATCTCAAATCGTTTAAAGAAAAACTACAGATTTATGCTAGTATTAAAACAAAGTCACGTGAGGTCCCTCAAAAAATTAAAACTGACGGAGTTAAGAGTGAAGCCGTCCAAAACAATTCAAAACCCAGATGTTATAACTGTGGCAAGACAGGGCACAAGTCGTCGGAATGTAGGAATAAGGACAAGGGTCCCAAATGTTTTAAATGTAATTAATACGGCCATAAAGCGAATCAGTGCAACGTTGGCCAAGACAGAGCAAGCGTCCATTCCTTAAATAAGAAAGCTACTGGAAACATTTCAATGAAGATTGTTATCAGAGGTGTCGCAATCGAAGCATTGTTCGATTCGGGTAGCCAAGTAAACCAGATAAATAAAGACGTGTACCAATCAATTGGATGACCAAAGCTGAAAGAATCAACGTTACTTCTTAATGGTTTTGGGAAAAATTATGTCCAAACATTAGGATACTTCGAGGAAAACCTGATCATAGACGAAGACAATTACCCAGTTGCAATTTACGTAGTTAGCAATGACGTCACGCCCGTAAACGCCATCAACGGACGCAAACTGCTACGACAAGCTGAGGTCATCATGAACGAAGCCAGCATACGAGTTAAGAAGTTGCAAGAAGACAATACCCCATTCCTCCTGAGAATTGAAGCTGAAGAACCAACACTGGATATAGGCACCCAATCGAGTAAAATCGCAAGAGATGCAGTCAAGAACACCGTGGAAGCCTACAAACCAAATAAGACAAAGACCACCGAGATAGAGATGAAGATTATTGTGAAAGATGATGAAGCAATCTCATCACGACCCAGAAGGCTACCATTTCCCGAAAGAGAAGCAGTCGATAAACAAGTAAAAGAATGGTTGGAAGAAGGAGTCATTGAACCAAGCTCATCTGAATATGCAAGCCCAGTGGTAGTAGTAAAAAAGAAAGATGGAACTCCAAGGCTATGTGTCGATTACAGGGGAATAAACAGAAAAATAGTCAAAGATCGTTATCCCCTACCTCTCATTGAAGATGTGCTAGACCGACTTCAAGATGCAACAATATTCAGTACAATAGACCTGAAAAGTGGATTCTTCCATGTAAGCGTTGAAAAAGATAGTCGTAAATACACTTCATTTGTAACTCATCAAGGACAATACGAGTTTAAACGAGTATCCTTTGGATTGTGCAACTCACCAGCAGTGTTTCAGAAATTCATAAATTGCATTTTTAGAAACTTATCAAGAAATGGAACAGTGCTTACATACATGGACGATCTGATAATACCTGCAACGAACAAAGAGGAAGCTGTATCAAAACTAGAGTTAACACTGAAGACTGCGTCAGAGTATGGATTGGAGATAAATGTAAAGAAATGCCATTTTTTGAAGAAAAGCGAGAGGGAAAAGTTTTTCCATCCGAAATGAAGACTAGAGCAGTAACCAAATTTCCGGAACCAAGAACAACTAAACAGCTGCAGAGTTTCCTAGGATTGACAGGATATTTCCGAAAATTTATCAAAGGGTATGCCCAAATAGCAAAGCTGTTAAGCGATATGCTAAAGAAGAACGTTACATTTCAATTTGGAACCAATGAAAAGGCGGCATTCAGAAACTTGAAGGAAATACTTGCAGCTAAGCCAGTATTAAACATCTTTAAACAAGAAAGCGAAACCGAACTACACACAGACGCGAGCAAGCATGGCTATGGTGCAATTCTGCTACAGCGAAGAGATGATGAAATGCTACATCCTGTTCATTATATGAGTCGCAAGACTACAGCTGCTGAAGAAGTCTACTCAAGTTATGAGCTGGAAGTACTAGCAATTATTGAGGCATTGAAGAAATTCCGAGTGTACCTTCTTGGAAAGCACTTCAAGATAATCACCGATTGTTCCGCATTTCAAAAAACTATGGAAAAAAAGGATCTGACAACCAGAGTAGCGCGATGGGTGTTGCTGTTAGAGGAGTTTGACTATAAAATAGAACACAGACCAGGCGCAAGACTCCCACACGTTGATGCTCTTAGCCGATACCCAGTATTGCTATTAGTAGACAGCACAACTGCGAAGTTCAAAGCAGCCCAAGATGATGATGAGACGATCAGAGCGATCAAGCAAATTCTAAAAGAAAGAGATTATGATGACTATTTTACGAAAAACGAACTGTTATACAAAATGATCAAGGATAACGAGTTACTAGTAGTTCCGAATAAGATGAAATCAGAAATCATTCGAATAAGTCATGAAAAGGGACATTTTTCCGTCAAGAAGACAAAAGATCTGATTGAACAAGAATACTACATACCAGAGTTAGAGTCGCGTGTAAAGAAAATAATTGGAAACTGTGTGCCATGCATTGTAGTGAATGCGAAGCGAGGAAAACTGGAGGGATACTTAAATCCATTGACGAAAACAGGACCGCTTCATACGTATCACGTGGATCATTTAGGACCGTTAGACTCCACAAGCAAGAACTACAACCATATCTTGGCAGTCATAGATAGTTTCACAAAGTTTGTGTGGCTATATCCGACGAAGAGTACCACGTCAGCTGAAGTTATAAGGAAGCTAGAAGTCCAGAAGTCCACGTTTGGAAATCCAGTAGAAATCGTGTCTGATAGAGGAACTGCATTTACCTCTAAAGAATTTGAAGACTATTGTTCCCAGGAAGCAATCAAGCATGTTCTAATTACAGCTGGTCTACCTAGGGCAAACGGGCAAGTAGAACGTTTAAATACTACAATCATACCTGTTTTAGCAAAGTTGTCAATCGAAGACCCATCCAAATGGTACAAGCATGTCGAGAAGTTGCAGCGAGTTATCAACTCAACTCAACAGAGAAGTATTGGAACCAGTCCTTTCGAATTGATGATAGGAGTAAAGATGCGCAACAAAGAAGATGCCCAAATCCGAGAATTACTAAACCAGGAAGATGTCAGAGCTTACCAAGAAGAGAGAGAAGAGCAGCGAGAGGCAGCCAAGCAGCAGATCGAAAAGGTCCAATCAGAAAACAAGAAGGGGTACAACCTACGAAGAAGACCAGCATCAATCTATAAGGAAGGAGATCTGGTTGCAATCAAAAGAACGCAATATGGTCCTGGGCTTAAGCTAAAGCCAAAGTATCTGGGTCCGTATAGGATTACAAGGGTCAAGACTAACAACACCTACGACGTCGCCAAAGAAGGGACAACCGATGGGCCAAAAAAGACTTCAACCTGCGCAGAATACATCAAGCCATGGTCAAACGAAGGAGCAGAGTCCGAGGCGGACTAGTTCAGGACAGCCGAATGTGGAGTGGCAACACTGGTGACCATAGTGTGGTGAATGTGGGGTTGTGGGCCGCGGGCAGTCGAGACTAAGACGTTGATAAGTGAACATATCCCGACAACGACGCAAGACGAACCATATTTAAAACGTGCTATTTCTATTCATGTGTTATCTTTCATTCTTTTTTAATACATTACTGTTGTAACTTCGTGTAAACTTTAATAAATCCCACATATACTTGATACAAATTTTTATGCCCACACATGGTTGTTATAAAAATTCCTTATTGCATTTCTTCAGAAACTGGCTTTATTAGTAAAAAGAATATGTGTCAAGAATTGAGGGATTAGAACTAATGTTTGCAAATACTATTGACAAAGCGCAGTACGTAAAAAAAAATCAGCAGGTAGTAGTTTTTAAAGACATTTTGTTTTAATGTGCCTGTTTCATAAAGACGTCGATGAATGGTTTCAAAGATTTTGCGGTCGGGAATATCACGGCCAGCAAACCGTTCATTGTACAATCGTCTAGCTTGTAATGAATTGCCATCAGCAAGTCTATACACGAAATGCATGTCAGTCATCTTGGTGTTTGTGTAGTGATTTATACTAGAGGAATTCACTAACTATTAAAGACACGTCAAACAATCAAACGTCACTCAGTAAACAACCGCAACCGATACATGTGATGATCAGTGACGAGACGAATTCAAATGAAATCCACTTTTACATTAGTAGCCGTTCCAAGTTATCGTTAACAATTTTTTGTACTTGATATACTTATTAGCGTACGCTGTATTTTTATTTAAATTAATGATTTCAACAAATATCAAATATGGTTGTAGCAATTTTTGTTCAAAATATTCTTAGAATATGCCAAGGAATAACCCCTTGAATTTTTGTTTGTTTACCTAACACCCTGTATATAGGTCAGCTTGACATCAAAAGTTTATAAAAATTATATTTTTTCCGTTATTTTCTTAAAATGTATTTTGTTTTTATACTGTTTAAAATATTTATATGTCTGGAATTAAAGCCAAAAAAAGCGCTTCAGACGTTTTTTTTTAGTTGTTCTCAATTAAAAAATATATAATTTTACCCCATACATCTCTGGGACCTAATTGTAATTTAATTTCTTTAAGCAACAAAAACGCCAAAAAACTAATTTTGTTTGCAAATTATTGTACTTAATTAAGATTTGCAAATATTTACTCATATTTTGAAGAAGCCACAAAAAAATAAATGAAATATACAGCCTGGCAATAATACAATTTCCCTGTTTATACAAAACCCGTCCGTAAATCACTATAATTAATTTGTTTTTTTATTCCCTCTTTCTTTTTCATCCATTCCTCCGCTTCATAATAATAATCATAACAACAATAATAAAAAAACATAACAATGACACGACAGCACGAACCTTATTATTATTTTTAATAAGACAGTTATTATTGCTCTCTAGGAATGAATAGGTAGATGCTCAAATCAAAAAGGGAAAGAAACACAAAGGGTAGAGAGAATGTAATTATTCCCCTTTTAAGTTGGCCTTACTTTGAAGTAAACAATAAGTGTAGAAATTCCGATCAAAGTTGAGTCATTGTTGAAAGCGTTTGTTCATACTTCTTGGAATCAATACGTTAAGAATTATCATTCCTTGAGATACAAAACAATTTTGGAAGGCACAAAAGGGACTAATGATTAAATTCTCCTCGCATCATTATTATATTTAATCAAAGGGGTCATTAATTACGTATTCCTTGTTCGTAATTATTTAATTTTCAAATTTATTAAGCCAACTTGAATTAGTCATGTTTTACATTAATCGCTGGAACATAATGTTGACATATTTTATTCAGATATATTTTCAGGCGTGCAATCGGGAAATATGTCATTCGGTTTATTGAATAGATGGCACAATGAATGATGTATAAATCTGTTGTTAGCGGGGAAAATACATTTTACTTTTTTTATGTGTAGTTATAGCTTTTCCTGGTTCAGCAACATGCAAATATTTTTATACGTTTATTATGATTTTTTTTTTCATTTTTTTTTTGTCACTGTGTATTGTGTAGGTAGATCAATGAGATTTTATACTGTTGTTCAGCTGTACGTTTACAATTGTGTTTAATTTTTTATTCAGTGGGCCATATAAATTTTATAATGTTAATAATTTTTTTGTTTAGTATATAATGAAATATATAGATTTGTTCATGTAAATATTAACATGTAACATACCTGAGTATTACAAAATATAAACCATTTTAGTATAACCAATTTCAGTTTATAGTTAAAGTTAGTAAATTATAATTTTGTCAAAAGAATCTTTAATGCTTCTCAAAAATGTCTTTTAGTCAAAATTTTCAAAATAGCATTTTTAAATTTACTTAAAACAAAGTTAATAAATTTACAATTAAGGTTAATATTTCAAAATTATAAAATCGTTACCAAAACTATCATTAATGTTAATTTTTCACCTTTAAAAATGGCTAGCGCATTGCAATACCTTTTGATTTTCTTCTCTGCGTTGTTCCTGCTGTTAACTTGTCTTTGTCATTGTCACTAATGTGGTACTAGTTTGAGGTGGGCTGCTGTCGGCCTTGCGGAATTTACAAAGTTTGCTGAGCAACACATGCTGTCCCCGGCGCATTTATCGCTACACTCTTTTTTCTTTCTCCCATTCTTGCGTTATTCAGTCTAGATATTTGCTTTGTCCTTAGATATTTTTTTAGTTTTTTTATATCTTTATTAACTTCTTTTCGTAACAATTTTGGTATCTCCGCTACGCTAACACATAACGTGGGCCAAAAAGTACTTTGATTACCTTGTGGTTTACCCCAACCCGGATCTAGCCAGACTTGCTAAGCCAGACAAATATGAATACTCTTATAAGAAATCAATTAATATCATTACTTTCTAAAGTGGCTTACCTCGCAGCTTATCCTAACCTAACCAAACCAACCTTCTTCTAAAATAGAATTTTCAAACGAAAGGTATATAAGCATTTTGGACTGAAATTTTTAAACATAATCTAAAAAAAGTTTAGTTTGCAGGCACTCTTCATCAGAAGGTGAATGACAGTCTTTATAAAATTATTTCCCAAACTATTTACAAACATCGGTATAGTTAAAACCACCAACCAAAACATCAACCAAACCAGAGCCAGAACCAGATAATATACGTTCAGAAAAAACATCACTAATATGCATATTGGTTGCATTGGCAAGCAAACTTTAGCTCATTTACCTGCCAATATGCCAACAGGACCAAGCAACATCTGCCTTGCAGTTTAGAAACCAAGTTGTACCTGCAGAGTTATCACACAAAAACGCTGCAACTATCCTGTACCGCACACAAATGGATCCATGCACATGGTTCAGTACAGATAGAAAAAAACAGGATGACAAACAGACCACTAGTCAGTCACAATCACAAAAGCAACTCCGTAAAAAAAAATGTAAGTAAAGTTCCAATTGAAAATTAACTAAATTGTGAAGCAACAGATTAAGTCCGTAACACAGCAACCACTCAGGATCACAACAACTACTTTTAGACTAGCTAACAAGAGAAATGAAAACTACTTGCACACCAAAAAACGTTTTTTTGGCCGCAAAAATCCGTGTCGACTGCCAGCAAGATGTCTACTAGCAAAATAGCTGCAGTAAATGCAGTTTTAATTGCAATCCAGCTACAAGCAAACATTAATTTTATTTTGTTGTATATTTGTATACAACAAAAAAAAAACTCTTTCAGCAAGAAATAACTGCTGCAATAGCATTCGTGCCGGAGCTGCAGCTTTTGATCCTAATCAGCAAAAAAGCCAACCAAAAATGCAAGGATCCATTCAAAGCTTTGTGGAAGACAGGCCTAAAAAAAACTAGGTCTAGAGACAAGCCAACCATCAGAACAAAGGTCACGGCTCTTTCGCACTTGGTCGGATCCATGAATACCCAGATGTCTTCCATGGCCTCCTCACTATTGCCACCCTCTCTAAAAGGGTCAAAGAAATTGGGGCCGCTTTTCAAGCATTGACAGATTTAGTAATAAATGAGGTATTTTTTTCCCACCCCCGCCTCCCAAAAACCAGATTTCTAAGACGTAGAAGAAGAGATAGACGTGAAGGCCACAACCAACGCCGGCAGCAAACGTCGCTTTGACTTTTCTTTTCGAAGGCGAAGTCAAAATCCAAGCCAGAAACATTTGAAAAAGAAATCACGCTCCCATCGGACAGACCAAGGACTGAAAGTACAAAGATTGGATACACCGAGGCCTGGTCCAAAAAACTTAAAAAAAAAAACTCAAGGTAAATCTAAGCTAACTACTGAAAGACCTTCAGTTCGTCCTCAGCCGCTTTCAGCTGCTGCAAAAAAGTTTAAAGTAACCAAGTCATCAGCGGCTACTCCATCAAAATCATGGGGTTGAAAAAACTCCTTGGGCTCAAGGTATCAGTTGGACCCAAAAAACATGGGAGTGGCGTTTTTTAATTTCACAAATGCCAACGTTTGGGTCACACGGCCAAACGTAGTTTTGCTATGATTCCGGTATCCCAAAAACACGCCTCCAAGGTGTGTTTTTTGCTGGTCCGCACCTCGACAATTTCAAAAATTCTATCAATGAATGTTGACCTCGCACGGCAAAGCTAATAAAACTGCATCTAAGATTCCCGCAACCGTAGTAATGGCTACCGAAAAACCATTTCTTCAGGTTTGTTTCTGGAATGTCAATAGCATTTTAGATAAAATGGGTGATGACTTATGAAAAAAGGTTACAATTAGTGGGTCAAGAGATACCCACATTCTATCATAATGCAGTGCACCAAGGAGACGTTCTTGATGTGGACGTTTTCAAAAACGTCAATTTTGACTACACCATCCGAGTATTCAGCAAATTGAGTTCCGACTACCTTCCGGTCTTGCTGGAACTCTTTGAACGGGATTTACTCAAGGAGGAAGAAAAATTTGAAATGCGCACGGATTGGCCTCTTTTCTCACGATTCCTGAAAGAGATTATTGGTCGCATCAATCACTAGAGCCGTCAAACTTTTTACGAACCAAATCCAACAAGCTTCTGAAAAAGCCTTTACAACCTATTAGGTTTGCGCAAATAACCCTCTTAGGTCGCCTGACATTAAACTCCCTTCACAGTAAAGTAAAAAAATCCATTAAAAAAATACTTTAAAATGCTTCAAGGAGAATGACAATCCAATGTGGAGGATCTCTAAAACCTTAAGGAACATGCCGGTCCTCATTTCAGCTATTCACAGCAAAAATGGGGTACAGTACACAATTGAAAGAAAGACCAAAGCATTTGCTGACAGTCTGGAACTTCAATGCTTCCCAAACAATAACTTGGATTTGGAGCACGTCGAAAGGGTTAAACCGTCTTAAATACAAAATATTTTTTAAAGACAAATGGTTTTTGCACAAAGCAGCAATGGTTCTCACCAATATTGCCAATGCAATTCGTTGTACTGGGCATAATCAGCGGATTCTTCAAAACTATCTGTCAATCAGCCTACTTTGCACCTTGAGTAAAGTCATAGAAAAAATTATATAAAAGCGGCCCCTAGGTGTTTAATATTATAGTCAACATATTGCACAATAATTAATATTATACAATAATATTGACCGTCTGCAGATCAAATTAAAAGATTGCACAACATATTGAGTCAATCAGAAAAAGTTTAATTTTTATTGTATCTTTTATCCATCTGCGCCTTTTTTTTTTTCTTTTTTTAAAGCTATAACTAAAGCAATAATCACAAAACTTGCTTTATTTTTTTCCACAGGTTGACTGCAGAACTGTAAGTAACTTACAAAAAGTTTGCGCAATAATATTGCAATGTTTAGGTGGTTCTATCAATATAATGTGCAATAGATTGTTCAATATTATTGATGATAATATTGATTGTCTAGAAGCACAGACATAATTCAGAACAACGTTGATTCTAACAATACACTTCCTTCTCAGCAAAGATTTCAATAAAAACATTTAGCGGTCCTCTAGCTAAATTGAGTTAATAACATCATTGTTGAGGGTTTTGAAGCCACAGCGATGATCCTTTTCAATATAGAAACAGCCTTTGACAAAGTCTGGCTTAAAGATCTTCTTTACAAACTCTACAGTCAAAACTTTTTTTTACGTCTTATAAAAGCTGATAGCCTCATATTTAAACCGTAGAACCTTTGTTGTTAAAATTCAAAAACACATCTTTACCACGCAAAATATAACGGCAGAAGTCCCTCAAAGCTTCATTCTCGCTCCGGTCCTTTTTAACTTCTTTGTTTCGGACATGCTTTTGAGATGGAAGCACGGGGTTAAAATGGCACAATACGCTGACAACACAGCGTTTCTCTACTTGTCAAGGTCACTCATAATGATCACCTCTAAACTACAAAAAGCTACTACTGATGTAGAATGCTAGTTAGATAACTGGCCAGTTAAAGTGAATCCGGAAAAAAACAAAGCCGTTTTTTTCACACGGCGACGGAACACCCCTCATGAGAACATTTGTTTCAACGACGTTCCCTTACCGTGGTCCAATTTTGTCAAATATCTGTAAATAACCTTTGACAAGGGACTTACGTACAAGTTGCTCGTGCATTCTTGCAAAGTCAAATTGGAAAAAAAATTGGTTGTACACATCTTCTATCAAGCTCATGATAACATACGCGTGCCGGGATCCGCCAAAACACGTTTCTTGATAAATTAGAGTTTTTTTGTAAGGCATGACCTTGCTCCTCGAAGCTCCATAGTTTGTCCAAAATTGTTAAACTCAAAGCAATCTTGGGATTCTTTCATTGCACACAATCATCAAAGCTTAGGCCGCAAAATACTTCAAAAATTTTACGGTTTACTTTAATCCTAACCTGACAACCATCGGCGCATCCTCGACAGGACCGGACGCCGCCAGGACGGTCAATTGGTAACACTTTTACATTTTTGCATCAGTCAAAGCCAAGCCAAAAACAAAAACAAAACGCAAATCCACATGCCCGTCAACACAGACGGTAACTAACCGGTGCCGTAACCTGCATGCAGTTTTCTGTGTGACAGCGTCCGTAGGACCTTTTACCTTTAACTACAGGAAAACAACCTCCAAGAACCGCCGCGCCGCTCCCAGGGCTGCTATTCTCGAAGTTACACGCACATGTTAGTGCAGGAATCGGTTCGAGTAAAAAGTTTCGCATGAGAACAATGCGCCACACGTTTTGGTATTCTTGAACACCCGTAGAATCTCATGAACATAATTCGTGTGCGTTGCTTTCAACTTCATTGGTTGCTTTATTACTATGTGGCAACACGGCATTATTCTGTCATTTCGGTTTGTTTACTTATTTTTGCACATATTTAAGGGTTATGTTTGAGGTTATATTAATTAATTAAATTCCTATTTGCTTTTTATAAGAAGCATATAAGAACTAAATTAATAAATGTTACCTCAAACATAATTATACAGTCAAATACGTCTGTTATTTTCTGAATTCACCGGCTAACTGAAGGCCATGTTTATACATTTATATTTTGACTAATATTTATTTGGTAACTTTAAATTTGTTTTTGGTACCCAACAATGTAATTAAAATTAAATATATTAAAGACCGCAATATATGATATTCTAATACACAATATAATAAATATGTCGTGTGCGTAATACATATTGATAAATATGTTTATTTTTTGTTATTACTTTTCTTGAAATATCTAAACCATATACTCTATGAATTTCTTTATTATATATTTTTTTAATGAAGTATTAAGTATAAAATAAGAGAAGAGTATAATAGGATTAAATTAATGTGTTAATTAGTTTTTACTTTCAATAAAATTTATAATGTTTTAATTACAAACCGGTATTCAACAAGTAAATATTAACAAAAGCCCAATTATTTATTTTTTCCGGTATTTTCCATCATAACTTAAGTTTCGCGCTTCTCTTTCGGACGAAAATTGAGTAAAACTACTGGTTTGTAGCAGTAGAACAATATCATGCGAAAGAGTCGCATAAGATTCCGTTCGTCCGATTCAAGAATACCAAAAACACAAAATGGTACGCAAATATGGCGGATTCGAGTGCAAGACTCGTTCGTCTAACTTCGAGAATAGCAGCCCAGACCTTTGCAGACGCAAGCCTGTAACAAATAACTCCTAACGTGGGGTAATTGAAAACATAATGCTCCAATGTACCTACAACATTAAATCGAAGAAGAGTAATCCAAAAAAAAAAGACCCGGCAACAAAAACACTGCAAAGAAGGCAAAAGCAACTCTTCGCAGAACACCGTGCCAAAGATGAGAGATACAACAACCTCTGATCAAAAAGTCAAACAGTAGTCGTAAAAATTTGCACGCGCCACTATTTCTTTTTCTTCATGTGTTATGACCGATCTCAATCGTTAAGTTTCAGTTTGGCTATCATATTGACTATAATTGTCTTGTTTGCCGTTGCACGGAAAAGCTGGGCTAATGTTTTCCAAACCATTGGTGATTCTTTAGCCATGATGTTGTACAACGCCCAACACTATTTTATTATTTCACCCTAGATTCCAGAACTTGTTTATACATCCACATTTTGAATGCCTTTAATTTTTTGATTAATGTTTCCGTTACGTCCAGGCCTCTGCCCCGTATACTTGAACCGGGAAGATGTAGCATTGCACAAAATGTTTTTGAGTTTCAAGAAATTTGCTCTTGCTTTTGCTATTTTGGTTTTGATTTCTGCGCTTAGGTCCCATTTATCGATAATAATTGTGCCTAGTTATTTTAGTTTATTTACCCGCTTTAATTGGTCTTTCTCTACTACTGTGCCATTTTCTCGTATATTTAATTTTTGTTAATGATTAGATAATTAGATTTTTTTTGTATTCAGGTGCAGTCCGCATTGTCTGCATGTTTTCACTAAGCGTTCGAAAAAAGTAATTGTTCACTTGTGCTTCTCAACAATACCGCGTTGTCAGCATATCAAATGTTGTTTACTAGCTTTCCATTTATGATAATACCTTCCTTTGCATCACCCAGTACTTTATTGAATAATTCTTCCGCATATAAGTTGAATAATATTGGTGACAAAATGCATTCCTGCCGCACTTTTTTGTTGATGTCAACTTTGCCCGATAGTTATTGGTTTAAATGTATTGCCGCTGTATGTTGCCAATGTAAGCAGACTACAAAGAACTAACCAAGCACCTAGAAAAACATCCAAAAGTTACAGTGCCAGGAAGTCCTGAAGTTATCTCATATATTCTTAATAGTACCATTACCATTGAACACTACTACCACCCGCAAGTCAACAACATCAACTGGCTGTAAACCTAGTCAACTAACTGTGACCCTAGTGAGTCCACCACCAACTGTGACTTCAGTCAGTCAGACTCCGCTAGTCACCAAACACCCGACACCTGGGTGCACGGATACCATCAATGTCAGAACATTGGATAGCTGAACAACAATCTACTAGTTTTACAGTGCTGTGACTTAAAAGCAAAAACGGATTGAATGATGTGCTAGACCAACTACATTGGCAGCAACAAACGCAAACTCCAAACTGCTAGCTTTCTCATAAAAAAGAGCACTAAGCTCACGAACAGAACAAACCAAATACGCATTTACTTTACCAAATTGCAACTATCTGCAAAATTGCGTTAGAGATAGAAAAAGTATCAGAACTTGAACCAGACATCACCAAGATCCAACCTGTAGTTGTCAAAGACATTGACGAAGAAACGGCAGTCTTCACCATCCACAACTCGTTAAAAACCGCCTTACCAGCAGCATACATCTAAACAATCAAAACAAAAAAATAAAAAAAAATATAACTGTCAAGCCCGGCAAAGCTCTCGACAAAACTATTATGCTGAAAGAGTTTCTATGTAAGATCCTCTAAACAAGCCTAGCACTTTTGCAAATACCAAGCAGCTGGAGAGTGGTGAAAGTAATATTTATAAAATATAGTCCATAGGCACATACGGGACAGGATGCTAAAGGCCTAACCTCTGCACCAGCATCAGTAAGCTTACCAAACGGATAAACTATGCAAACTAGCCATACACCAACGGCTAGTTGTTGTATGGCTAGTTTGCATAAACACCATCCAAAGCAAAAAAATAACTTTCGGTGGTTTTCTGGATATTGAAGGGGCATTTGACAATACTACTTTCTTCAAATCCATTGCAAATGCAATGAAAACCCAAGAAATATACCATCACGTCCAACCATGAGTCAACTCCATGTTCAAGAATCGAACTGTAATCATAACATTATATGTGCCTACAGAGAGGCCTACTGAGGTGCTTAGTCATTAACAAATTTCAACAAATATTCAAGAACATGAGCATCTCTGCCATAGGCTATACAGATAATCTCACAATCCTTGCATGCAAGAAATTTGGAGCAACCGTGTCAGACATAACACAGAGTGCGCAAAATACCGTAGAAAGGTGGTGCAAAAAAAAGGGGTTATCAGTAAACCCAAGCAAAACAAAGATTGTATCGTTTACAAATTAAACTTCAATTCACATCTGACAAATATAACAACAAAAGCTAAAATGATGGTAGAACGTACATGCGGACTAACACCTAGTATGATCAAAGTGCACAGCCAAAAAACTAAACATAGTTTAGACTAGCATGTCTGCTGGTAACGGGAGCAATGAGAACGACGTCCATAGCAGCTATGGAAGTACTATTATCATTAACGCCACTTTATCTGATGGTAATGACGGAGGCAAGACAAGCAACATACAGACTGAGGATAAACAAACACAATGTAAACCTCGGGACCCACAGATCTAATATAACAAAGGTGTTGCTTGAAAAAGAAATTCTAACAATGTGGTTAGATTTTATAAAAGGTCACTGCATCAGCAAAAAAATTGTCGCGATGATACCACAACAAAACAAATGAATAAAGAACAAATAACTGGGAACAATCAAAGAAACTATCTGGTACACAGATTTGACAAAAGAAAAAAAGGGACCGGGGCTAAAATTTTTTAAAAACAAGCATCAAGGAAAACAAACTTTGTTACTTCTGGGTAAATATCTCTCGACGTTTCAGGCAGAGGTGGCAGCCTTCGATGAACCAGAGACATGATCAAGAAAGGACTAGAACCTGACAGACCAATAACCATAATGTCAAACAATCAAGCGGCATTGCAAGTCCTGCAATCGCCAGTAATAAAATTCAAATTGGTTATGATATGCATACATAGTCTGGAACTAGTAGCCACAACTAGCAAAGTTTACCTAGTATAGAATAGATACCCAAAGACCAGGGGATAAAAGAAAATTTTAGGACAAATTAACTTTCTAAACAAGGAGCACAGGGGACATACATACTCGATCAGAACCCGCTATTGAGACGGAGCACAACAACCTGTAAAAAACTGTAAGAGATTGACACATTTAAGAATATTCTTAGCAGGATCATCGTATAATACCAAAACAATGGCAACAAGTCGTATTAGACTTCAAAAGCTCACAAGACTGATAACCGGATACAGTAGACTTAACAAACACTTGTATAAAATAGGAATAGGAACAAGCCCTCTATGCCACGGGCGTATGAAAGAAAATGAGACTCCAATACACTTGCTGAATGAATGCGAAGCTTACAAACAGCAACGTATAGACATTTTTGGAAAACACAACCTAAACGAAGACTTGCTAAAAGCAACCAACTGGCTAAAGCTACTAGATTTCATCAAAAAACGGAGCTGAGTAAAACACAAAAGGTGTACAACAAGTTCAATAGAACTGCAGTGCAAGACGCGCTAAGCAAACCACCTCAAGGTAAGAAAGGTAAAAGGTGAGTTTTTAGTCATTAAAAAGCTGACACTACTGGACAGCACGGACTGTTCAGTGTATTTCAAAGATTTTTTCTTCCTAAGCAAAAAAAGCTAATATAATAAAGACAAAGGCTGGATAGTCTGGCAACGTCAAAACAACAAGACAAACAAGTTTGGGCAACCTTAATGTACAGTGGTCACCGTTGCCAATGTTCTCCACCAAAAAAAAAAAAACTCATCTTTTTTGTTATAGACTGCTCCCCTGCCGTACCTAAGTGTCAAAACCAAATAGTTGTCACCTGGACACCTTCACTGTGCCAAGTTAGAACTGAATGTTTAACCTAAAAATTGAGGAAAGTGGTTGTACGGCACAAAACCACCTAGTTCTAGGTAAGCTGGCATTCTTTTTGAATGCAGATGGAAGCACGGTGAGTATGTGCGTTTGTAGTAGCGTTCTGGGTAAACGTACATGCGGCTCTTTGTGTAAAGTAAAAACCTCCAAAAAGACTTTTTGTTTGCTTTGAAATGCAAATCACTTACACAACAACCTCCGACTACCGGAAAAGAAATCGCAAAAGCCGCTGTGCCACACCCGGGTTTAGACTTGCCGCCCTCGCAACCCTTTGCGGACCCAAGACGGCAACAGCTTACAAAGTCCAATTGACACATAAACTGAACCGTATTAACCAAACACAGCTAAAGAATTTTTGAATAAATTATGGAACAGAAGTAGATGTTAATTTTTTGAACAACAGCAATAAAGCTAATATTTATTTTAATGGTTTGAATAATTGTCAAATTTGTTGCATTTAGAGTTCAGAAAATCAGAACAACAATGGTAATCGCTATCGCGGCATGTTAATCCAGTTTTTCATGCTTAAATTCAGTACAACCAACAAACCATTTACTACATGAGTCATTTTCTGGTCGTGCATTTTTTCGTTTTGGTAATCAAAACTGGCCGCACAGATTGTGAAATTTAAAGTTGTTGGACTTTTTCTTTTAGATTTTTTGAAGCATAGTGTTCATTACAACAAGCCCACGACTATTTACCCCTTTGAAAAAAGAAATTAATAGCTATACCAACAAAATCCAGCCACATCTATGCAAAAAAAATTATAGAAAATTTTGACAAAAAATGCGTATGTAGTAGCAAAGACAATAGTCCATTTATCCGATATACAATAGCAAACAGAACAGAATAAAAGCGCGCAATAAAAAACAATGTATTTATAAAAAGTTGCTTTGAGACCAAAAAATGGTTAAACAAATATTTAAGAAAAAATTCTTGTTATATTTATAATATTGATTGTACTTAACTGTTTCCTTTGATGCTTGAATTGTTTTTAAATAAAATATTACTTCAAATTATTTTTTATTATGGTTTTATATTGTACATAAATATATAAAACCAATAGTTACATTAAATAATTTTCTTACACTTACAATAACATAAAATATATTTATTCAGAGTTAGTCAATACTAAAATTGATTCGTATTTTATATTTCTTTTAATATTCAAATCAATTCCATATGGTATTCAAAAAGAATTCCTTTTAATACATTCATGTGTACTAACAATGTAATTATATCAATATTAATTACCTATTCTAATCATAATCAATATTCGCTTCCTTGGTCTCTGTCAATTATAGTTATCTGCAGATTGAGCAATTTGTACCAGAGCAAATTCAGAATTGTCCCGGTAACAATGTGACAAATATCAACACAATCAATTCCGGTAAATTATTATGTATTATGGATAAAGTACTAAGTGGCAAATCAATTGTAGTTAAAGAAACATTGAATGTTAATAACAAAATTTATTTTAATATTTTATTTTTAATATTATATTGATTTACTTATACTAATAGCAATCAAATCTTGTAAAATCTCATAAATAAAATTTTTATAATAGCAGAAACTAAGTAAGGTACAAAATTTGTTAATTAGATTTGATAAAAATCTGTACTTTTTTGGTGTTAAACGGTGCTTTATTAATTTTAATTTTTTAAGCTGTAGTAAAGAAAAGTCTAATTCAAGCAGACTTTATTCTATTACAGTTTAAAAAACTTTAAATATACTAAAAAACTGATGAGTAAACGCATTAGTAATGATCCTTTATAACCCAAATTAAGTAAGTTTTAGGTTCAACTACCACTAACCATATAACTAGTAACTACTAATACTATATCCGTTGCTGGATTGGATATATATGTGATCAATAAACTATTTCTCGTAGATACAAAAGGCAAATTTTGAAACAATGTACGCATAAGCGTGAAGCATGCGTTTGATGGGAGCTCATTACAGCGGAGCTGGCAGCAATCAAATCCGCAACAATATTCATCTCCCTACATACTGCCGCCGGCATACCATTCATTCACCTTCCCAGCTTGGCTCTATGCAATATTATTTTTTTAATTTGAATTCATACATCTATAAACAATTATCTTTATACAATAGCTACAATATTTATTTGCTTCAATCGCATTGTCCTTACAAAATAACTAAACTAGCCGGGAGCATCGAAAACTAGTTCAGCTGAATCAATAAGCAATTTGCGTTTGTTAAATGATACGCCCGGAGCTGAATGTATTAGATAACTTAGGTATTGACATATTTGTTCAGATATGGAACATTTATTATCAACAAGTTGATTTTTCAATTCATCAAATAAATATTAATTAATACAGACTATTATAACTGTTAATTGGTTAAGATAGTGCCCTATGTAATTAAGAATTGTCAACAATGGAAATGAATAATGTTAATAGGGATTACAAGAAACGTAGGAACCGGCCACAAATGAACTAGTAATCCTTACGGCCCCTAAATATTGTGAACGAGGAGTTCTTAGTCCGCAGTAATCCTTACTTAAGGAAACTTTAAGGGCGAAACTGTCTAAGACCGAGGTGGGCCCTTTACACCGAAAGTAATTTGGAAAGTGATTTATAATATAAATAGCATCTTTTAAATATTTATAATCTTTAATGTAAACATTCTTTCTGTGTTGTTTTATAAATTATTAAGCTTTTTTTTCTGAACAATTTTTAATCAGTCTCGATGGACCATTTTCATGATACGTGTGCATTGTTTATTCGACGAGTTCACACTCTGAAGCGCAAACTTAATACAATACTAATGCGATTTCAGTAGCGACTTCACTTCTTGCAAAGTTCACCTTACTTTGTGTAATTAAGTTTATGCTCAGCTCGTTAGTTTGTGGCGGCTCCTTCAATTTACGGCGCTTATTGAATTTTAAACCCACGTAATGTTCATTTATCCCGTTCTGTTGTGAGCGGGATGAACCGGGATGAGAGTAAGGGACCAACTTCCTTCACGTTTTGTCGACCGATTCTGTTGTAGAACAAGCGAGCGTTGTTAATGTATGTGTGTGTGCATGCTATTATCCTTTTGATGCCGTTGTTGGTTCAGACATGTCCTCTCGAAATAGAAGCTGCATATATGACGAGCAGGATGCAGTGTCCCATTCAAATCTTCCGCAACATTGACCTAGCATATTGCAGGACCTGTAAAACTTCTGATTATTCTTTCTCAACTTTCTGATATACACCATCTTTTTTTGTCACCCAACCCCTTTACAGAATTAAGTATGTTGTTTTGTCAAACTTGCACACTCTCCCCCATTTTTATGAACTCAACTACTAATACACAATCCACGGAGAAAAGTTTCGTTCCGGGAAAAGGATGGAATTCCTTTTGTATAACTAAAACCAAATCTCGTCCAAGTGATACATAAATATAGAAAACAACCGGCCAACTGCTTTTTATACGTTTTGCAGTCTCTCCTCACACAATAAACATTAAGTTTCGGAAATAAATACAAAAATAACATAAAAATAACTTCAACAAAAGTCGACAATGAAATTTAATGTATTTTTCATAAAAGTTATATTAATAAAATCAATCAACTTAAATCAAAGTTTCACAGCGGAGATTATTTTATTATAATATGTGACACAACAAAAGTTATCACAAAGTATTTTTTGATATTTCTTCTGTTGCGCTTAAATTGATAGAGGCCCTTAAACTTAATTATTGGAAAAGTTGCCACTACTAAAGCAATCAATACAATCACAAAATTATTTTATTTTTTTATTACGCCTAAACCAAAACTACGTCTAAAACAATTACTACATCACAAAATTATTTTTTAGCGCTTAAAATGACATATGCGCTTAGACCATAACTTGATTTGTAAAGAAATTTTCACTACGTCCAAAATAATGCGTGATAAACCTTTTGGGTTTCGGCAAATAGTTTGCTGCAAATTTTACTTTTTTAAATAAGTTTGATTCATTTCTTTCCTTTTCAATAGACTTAATCTTTGTCTCTGTAGTTATAAGCAAAGACGGCATTATCTAATAATATTATCAAGTTTATTGGCATTTCACATCTTTTTGCTTAAGTTCTAAAACTTATTTTTTTTTTGTTTAGATGTCCTAAAAATAAGATACCAAATAATTGGTTTTAGGCTCAAGTGGACGAAAAGTATAAAATAAACTAAAACAAAGTAGTCATTCAAACGCTTGGACAAGAGAGTTGCCGTAGCAAATGCATTAAAACATTATAAATCTTTAACCAAAAAAAATTGTTGCACACGCTTACAAAAAAAAAAATAATAAATTTTACCATGACACTCAATAAGAAAAGTTGTCAAATTCTTTAACTACTTTATAAGGAAAAGCCAGTATTTCCTTACACCTTTCTTCTTTTGCTGCGTTTTCCAATAAATTCTCAAGGCAGTGGTTTTGGTTGGGACGGTGACCTGTAAAAGAACTACCCAAGTGTTTGTGCCGTGCATGAAAACCCATAGGAAAGGATAAAAAGAACCTGGTAACTGAGTTACCCTAGAGATAAGTCTACAGGGCTTGGCAACACTCTACTATAGCCCAAAATTCTTTTTAAAGAATTAGTAAAAACTGACCCATTTAGATCAATCAGCTGCGTCGTCCAGTCAGATGGCCGACAGAGTAAGCCTTTGGTAATGGCCGGATGCGCAACAAATTGCATACTTAATAATTTTTGTATGTAGTACCCAATCAACCACAAAAATGAAAATAATTTTTACAAACATGGAGGATAAAAACTAAAGAAAAACACTCTACTAAATGCGTCTTTGAACACCTTAAATAAAATAGCTCACACACAAAACCGCTTAAAGAAGCGACTCGGTGATGCCAAAGTCAAAACAAAATAAAAGAAAGCTCAATTAGCTGTTACATAACAATCAAACATTCTTCTAGGCAAAACAAAAACTTTTTGTGCTGGGATTGTAACCCTTGCTAACCCAACACAGAGGAAACCCCAATCAATCCAAAAGTCTTTTCAAAAAAAGAAAAGTTCAAAGCCTGCAGATAAAAAAATTGGAACGAAAAGAACAAAAAACAAAGGTTTTGCTTATCCACATCTACAAACAAAGCAGTATATGGCAAGCCTAAAAACAACCCTTCCTTTAACAAAAAGTAAAAATTAGCTACAAAAAAGTTGAGTTCAAACCTTTAAGTAGCAGTCTCCAACTAATCCTATTCCTTAAGCAAAACTACTAAAACAAAGTCCGACTTAATCAAAGCTGCTAAGGAGCTGACTAACATAATAGCTAAATAAAACCCTGTTCATTCCCAAAGAAACACATTTTATTTTTAAAAAGTGATCACACAAAGAAATAATTCTTAGATCACCTGTAATGATGACACAATTTTAAAGTGGCTAGAGAAAACAATCTTTAGCATGGAACCACTGTGACTTAACGTTGTGCAAACCAACCATTAAAAGTAAAAAAAAATCAATCCACTCGGACAAAGTCAAGAAAAGAAACTGAAACCCACCCAAACAAAACCATAAAATAAAAGCACTTCTTCAAACTTCTACAGAAAGTTTCTGGTCGCATGATGTAATTCAACGCAACCTGCATCACTGGCAGTTCAGAGATGTAGGACTAAAACTTTAAAAAAAAATTCTTTAACCGTATTATTGACATATAGAATAAACATCCAAATTCAGTATTTCCTAAGACTTTAGCTACAATTTCAATAAGTGTGGTTTCACTTGTTAAAATTTAAAGGTATTTTTATGTTATTTTGACATATTAACAAAAAACAAACAAACAAAAAGACTTTCAAACATTTTAACCAACACAAACTTTGCTTATGTTACCATCCGAGACAATTAAAAACGCCCTTTGCAACTAACAGATAGCAAATAGACATCTGGTTATTAACCAAAAACTATCTGCTAGACGCGTTATACGAAGTGCCCAGCAACAAAGGGACTCGCAGCAAGCCAACAATGTGGACCAAATGGTACTTCCCAATGTCATGGCTCGACATGTCAGGTCACTACCATTGATTATTGCGGCTAAACTAAGGCGGCCAAATAGTCATTGCAATATAATCTTTGAGAGTTGAGATTTTAACCGCCGACGTGAAGCAAATCCAACGCAAATGTCCTCAAGTGCAGAACAACCTTGACGAGTTACGCCAAAACAAAAATTGGCCAAACCTAGAAGTAGGCTACCGGCAAGAAGCAAACAAAGTGCTAAACCGCACCCTAGCAGGCTGGGATCAGTACCACGCGCAATGCAAAAAGAACTAATAATGCAGCATCATAACAACAATGCAGCCAAACACCACTAGCCCGGAGTCAGAGAAGACGTCAAATTGTAAGTCCGGGTGCTGTCCAATAGACCGCCGCTTAACCGTCTTACCCCGACAACCTAAATTTTAACAAAAAGCACCACGACTTCTTTAGCAAGTTTTTTTTTTCAAATTTCACAAAAGCAACATTGTTCTCAAGCGGCATCCTAACCGACTAAAAACCATTTTCAAATAAATTATCTGCCCCCGCAGGTAGTAAATACACTTATATTAACTGAAAAACCAAATATTTCTGGGCGCACTCTCAAGAGCCTTCAAACAAACATAATAATAAAATCATAGTCTTATCAAAAATTCAAACAAAAAGTAATTTTTGTTTAGTGATTAAAGAAAAGATCTATTTTAGCCTAATCAGCAAATCCATTTTAACTACGCCACTGGTGTATTGTGACAGTACCAAATTATTTAACTAACATCTGTGATAAAAATAAGTTAAATAGTGATATCTAGTTTTTGAATAAACAACTTAACCTCTTCTGTCAAAAGTTTTATTTACTTACTGCGCTTGCGTGTCTAAAAGCATTGTAAGCAGTGGCGTAACTTGAACATTTTACATTCATTTTATCCTATTGCAATTTAATTTGTTTCTTTATTATCTTTTTGATATCCTATCCTTTTATGTAATTTATGTAAATCCGTGGTCTTCCTGTGCTGTATTTTAGTTAGTCACTGTAACTGGCTCTGCATTGTGAAGCAAGTGTCCCTGTTTTACTTTTTGTTTGTTTCTGCTATGTAATCAATTTATAGCTCCTAACAACATACAAAACTGTTTAAAATCTGGTAAATGGACTTGCACTACTTGTTACCCGTTAGATAATAGCACTTCTACAGACCAACAAACGTCATTTAAAGTAGAAATTATTGCTGCAATGAATAATATGTTTAAAACTTACTTCACACCTTTTGATAAAATTTGAAAACAAGTAACTACTTGTACTGAAGCAATAACAGCTCTTACTGAACAAGTTCCTGTCTTAGAAACTAAAAATACTGTCCTTAAATCTCAGATTGCTGCTTTCAATAGTACCAATCTCACATCAGAAGATATTTATTATTCATGAGATTGAGGAAAGAAAAAAAGATTGCCTAACGCCATGATTTACAAAGTTCCGGAATCCCAAAACCATGATTCTAAGATGAGACAACAAGACGACATTGATTTTTTAAAAATACTTTTGGTGACAACGCTAATGCACTATCTGGTGTTTCTTTGTTTAGAGCTGGAAAACTTGGAGCACGACCTAGACTCATCAAAGTTCATTTTAATAACAATCACGACGTTATTAATTTTTTTTAAATTTGCAAGAATCTCAACTTAAGTAATATTTGTATTGGACCCGATTGTACTCCAAAGCAATGTAAACTTTTAAATGACGCTCGAAATAAATTGAAAAATAAACACCAGAACGGTAAACCAATTTAACAGTTAAATTTATTAATGGCTACCCTTGTATTATTACAAACTCAGCATGAGATCTCCGCCCTCTGGAAACATCACCGTCTTTTACCAAAACGTTCGGGGACTGAATACTAAAATTGAGACCTTCTTTAATAATATCAGTGATTTTGACTATGATGTAGTGCTAATAACTGAATCGTGGATAACACCTAGTGTGGGCAGCCGTGAATTATTCGACGAATTGTTTCAAGTTTTTCGAACTGATCGCAAATACTCTTTGGAAAATCGAAAGGTGGTGGAGCTCTAATTGCTGTTCGCAACTTTTTTAAAATAGAAATTGTTTTCACAGATTTTATTAACCAACAAGTTCCGTTAATTGATTTATTAATATGTAAATGTAAACTTAAATCCAGTTGGTTATTTATTGTTCTTGTTTATATTTCAACTAGCGCATTAACTAATGATTATAAATTATTTTTTGTTTTGCTAACTCAAATTAACTTTAGAGACAATAAAATTATTTCTGTAGGTGATTTTAACTGTTCAGAAATAACTCTTACACAGAATAGTTTATCTAGCCAAGCTTCTATTATATCCAATTTTTGTTCTTTCTTGGGTCTTAGGCAATATAATTCGATTAAGAATTCTTTAAATATTATTCTGGACTTAGTATACTCTAACATCAAATGTCAAGTATTTAGAGAAACATTTCCTCTAGTTTCTGAAGATATTTATCATCCTGCACTTACTTTTGCTTTACAATGTTTTTCGGATTTGTCTTCAGTTAATAAGGATGCTGTCAAACTTAACTATAAAAGAGGTAACTACCCGGCACTGTATGCGTATCTGAGCAATATTGAGTGAAGTACACTTTTAAATTTTTCTGATGTAAATTTAGTTTTTGTTGAATTTTATAATATATAAAATAGTGCGCTGCATAAGTTTATTCCATCTTGCAAAGTTAAACAAAAAAGGAAATATCTACCTTGGTATAATAATACTAAATCTGCTTACAGTATTTATATATCCTCAATTGGAAATGAAGTTGTCTCTAACACAAAACAGTTTTGGACATACATCAACTCTAAGAAATCCAACTCATCTAGAATTCCTTCTACTTTGATTAGTGATAATGATGTATTTGATAATCCTAAGAACATTGCTAATGGCTTTTCTAAGTTTTTTGAATCCGTACACATTCTCCCGTCTACTAATGTCAACTTTGTTACTGCAGCTATATACATAACTTTACATTTTCTCATGTTTCAGAAAATGCTGTGTTAAAGATTCTTAAAACCCTTCCAAATAAAAATTCTGCTGGCAATGAAAATTTTCCTCACAATTTTATTCAATTTATCCATTACTACCTTTATTTTTCCTAATAATCTGAAAATAACTTCTGTTTGTCCAATACCTAAAACTAATATAAATCTTCACAACATTAATAATTATTTCCCTATTGCAATCCTACCACACATTGCCAAAGTCTTTGAGCGTATCCTCTATAATCAAATATACAACCATGTTAAACCTTATATCTCCACTAATCAACATGGTTTTGTTTCAGGACGTTCATCTGTAACAAATCTGTGTGTTATTACACACAAAATAACTAAAACTCTTAACACTTCTGGGCAAATTGACTTTATTTATACAGATATGTCAAAGGCTTTCGAAAGAGTTGAACATAATATTCTCTTAGCTAAGCCTAAAGATTTCGGTTTTTGCAGTTCATTCATTGTAACGATGTCATCTTATTTCAAAAAGCGTGAGTCGTATGTCACTTTCAATTACTATAAATCTAATTTTTATTTTCCAACATCTGGTGTTTCTCAAGGATCAATATTGGAGCCCATGCTGTTTAATTTATTTATGATTATGACCTTTCCACATCACTAGGTTGCCAGCAAAATCTATTCAAAGATCAACAGCATCAATGACTGTTTTCAGTTGCAAAACAAGTTAAACTAAATTTTCACATGGTGTGTTGCTAATCGATTAGATTTAAACATTAACAAGTCAGGGTTTATGTCATTTACACAAAAAACTAAAGCCATAAAGTTTGGTTATCTTATCAATAGCCGTTCAGTTGAATATGTTAGTACTTTTAAAGACCTTGGTATTCACTTACTACTATATACTAAACTAACGTTTAACTATCACATTGAAAACGTTGTACAGAGTTTTATAAAAGCTTTAAGATTTATTCATTGTAACACCAATAGTTTTCAAAATATTAGTTTTATATAATTCTTTTGTGCTAGAACGCACTGGAATACGCTTCTTTAATTTGATATCCACAGAACCAACATCAAACACAACAAATTGAAAGTGTGCAACGCAGGTTTTTAAAATATTTATTTTTTTAAATTGAAAGACATTATCCTATCAGAGGCTTTGATCACCTCAGATTACTCAACAAGTTTAATTTTGAATCGCTTAAGCTTAGACGTTTTAAGGCAAGTGTTATTTTTGTGTATAAACTCTTGCACAATATTGTCGATTCTCCTGAAATTATACCTTATCAAATTGCTTATACCATCATTTAACAGTCGACAAAAACCAACCTTTAGTTTACCAACAATACGTACTAGTTATAGTCTTAAGTCGCCAATCGACAATGTTTGTAATAATTTAAATAATATGCCACCCTGCTGTGATATTTACTTAGTTTTTTTTTTATTTGCAAATGTTAATTTTATTTTAAATTGTTTAGTTTTTATATGTATTTTTATATATATTTTTTTTGTAGGTTGTCTTGTAATTGGGAATTGTTTCCTTTAGGGCAATAAATACCTATTATTATTATTATTATTATTATTATAACATTATTCCAAAACTCAATAATAAACTTTTGCGGTATGTGGCCGTGCATTATCTTGTTGGAAAATAAAATTTACTAATCACAAAGTGTATTCAAAGTTTCTAGAATAACTACTAGACCGGATCTACTAAACACAGTAGTAGTAGTAGATATAGTGAGCGCTATAGAAAACTGTACATTTTTTTTGGTTCAATTTACAACCAAAACTTTAAATTTTACAATACATAAAGTATGGAAATGACAAAGCTGTCAAAAAACACAATTTTCATGGTCAATTGTGCTTTTAGAACGTCCAAGCCGTAACCGTGGCCGTTCTTTACGTGTTTCTGTTCATCTAACATAAGAAACTGTAGCAACACTGCGTTCCACATGACTATTACTACTAGAAATGAGTAATGCGGTTTTTTGTAGACTAGTTATTCTAACACGTTCAAAGTCACTCATTTAGCAAAACCTTATTTGATGTATGCGTCTTCTTCAGATCGTCCTTCAAACATGTTAGGGTTTCCGTAGCTTCAACTTGTTAATTCTGTTAAGTTTTGATTCTATCTATTTTTTTTATTGTCTGTCATCACAAATCAATATAGTTTTGTTCGGTTTGCGACAACTGCTACCTTACGCTTACTACTGGCACAAAAAACTTAATGGCATGCCCAAACGTCACACCCTCAAAGTGTGCCCTCTGTTTAGGACCTCATTCTGCCAATCATCAGTAATGCAGGGTATATACAGGGAGTTTATAAATGAATGGGATTATGTAATCACTTTAAATATGCCGTCTTTTTAAAATCGTCCACTATACTACATATGTTTTCATATGTTTGCTTGACAGCTGTCAAAGTTGATCTGTCAAAACAAATAGTTTAGTAAACAATTTAAAAAAAGCGGCACATTTAAAATGATTACATAATCCCATTCATTTATAAACTCCCTGTACTAAAATAATGGCCGCTCAAGTTAAAAACAAAAAAGCGGCCGCTCCGGCGCCAGGGTCTGCTCCGGCCCCATCTCAAACTTCTCAAAGCTCAGGTCCCCGCAAACCTGCAGTTGAGGTAACCTCTAACCGGTCATTTGCTAACTTGGTGACGCTTCCAGCCCCATCCACGGCAAACAACAAACAGAAAATAACGGCCATGGTCGAACTGGTCTTCCGAACAATAAATAATACACCCAAAGTATTAGTAAGAGTATGCAAATAGCATTCACGAAACGATAAGCGATATGATATGATTTTTTTCCAACTCAAATACCTTCACGTATTTAGAAACGTCGGTGTTAGACAGGAGGCGTGGGAAAGTGATCTCTGCAAAGAGATTGCTGGACCATTTCAAAGTAGACACCCCAGATACTTTATCTTTGGAATCTAATGCAATAGTGGTAAAGGTGCAGGGGTTGGGCACTCTTTAAACCGCATTTGGGTACGTCAACCCAACCAACCAAATCAAAATGGCGGATTTCGACGCGGTTTTATCTTTTCCTTTTCCCACTATTCTAGCAGAAAACCTTAACTCAAAACACCCGGCCTGGAACAGTCAGGTAACCAACGCAAAAAGCCGAGTATTGCAAGGTCATGTCGAGTCTAAGGGGTATCGAGTACAGAGTACAAACAATCCCACACACTTTAGCTACGCAGGTTATCGATGGGACGTTCTAGATATAGCAATCCTAAAGAGCGACAACTCGCAAGTTGAAATTAGGCATTCGATGCCTTAAACTCCGACCACATTCAGATAGTTTTGGAACTCTATGGATCTGGCAAGGAAAGAAGACTTTTGTTACCCACACGAATTGGCCTTTTTTTTAGATACCTGGAAGATAGCATAGAAAAGATTGTTCCAATAAAAACGGTTGCTGACATCAAAGGAACCGTCAAAAAGTTCACAGAACTTATTTATAAGGCCAAAAAACTGACTTTTAAAACCCATCAGGTTCGGGCAAATAATCAACTTGGATTATTCCGCAAAATAAAAACATTGATTTGTAAGAAAAATGCCGCCAGACATGATCGTGAAATTCTAAACGATTTTTATAAGAAAGTTAGGTTGTCTACAAAGCTGCACAAAAATCAGTGTTGGCAGGAAAAAATGGAATCAACCACAAAAGATGCTAATCTAATGTGGAAAATAGCCAAAGCCTTACAAAACAAAAAAGTCTAGATACTAATTATTTATGATGAGACCGGGCTCTAATATTCTATCGAGAGAAAAGCCAAAGCATTTGCTGACAGCCTGGAACTCTAATGCTCTCCTTCAAGAAAGGAAGATTATACGGAGCAGGTCGAAAAAGTTGAAAAAGCGGTGGAACTCCTCTTAGATAGCCCTGACGACAACACCACGTTGAACCACGTTTGACCGTCACGGATCAAAGAAATCTTATTTAAACTTAAAGCTCGATCTGCGCCAGGTCGTGACGGTATTCCGAACAAGGCTCTTAAAGCTTTTTTGCACAAAGCAGTAATAGCTCTGACCAATATTTCCAATGCAATCTTACGTACAGGGCATTTTCCTTCAGCTTAGAAAGGATCACACGTAATTAATACTTAAAAACCTAAAAAGAACTGACTGTTTACTCAACAAAACTATTGGCCAATCAGTTTTCTATGCACCTTGAGCAAAATCATATAAAGAGTAGTCTTGGATAATCTCCAAGAACACACAGAAGTAAATTATTTTCTACCCTCTCATTAGCATGGGTTTAGGCGTAAATACTATGTAGTACACCAATTAAACCGCGTAACAGATCACATTACCGAGGGCTTTAGACTAAACCACAGGGGTGGTATTTTTCAAATGGCTTTCAATAAGATATGGCACGACGGTTTTATTATAAAACTACACAGACTTTAATTTCAACTGCGTCTCATAATGCTGATAGCTTCATATCTAGATAGCAGAACTCTATCAGTAAAGCTTCAAAATCATGTTTCGATCTCACGGGCGATTACGGCAAGGGTACTTCAAGGCTCTCTTTTATGCCTTTGTTATTTAACCTTTTTGTTGCCATAGTCGGCAGTACGGCAGAGAGGGCATGCACAAATACCAGCGCTGGTCACAACTTGGATGGGTTAACCCAAAGTGATGCCGAGCGTAGCGTTCTTCCCAATATGGGTCCGTTACCTCATATAAGCATTCCATACATGTCTTCTCTGTGGCTTGGTGTGTCCGACACCTCAACACCTAACGGTATTAAGAGGTTATTGAATTGAATTGAATTGTTAACAAAATGCCATCAAGCTGGAAGCACAGGGTAAAAATGACACAATACTCTCTACAACTCAAGGTCGCCTATGGTGATCACTATAAAGCTTCAAAATTCAACCGACAATCTCCAAGAATAGTGTAATGATTGGCAACTCAAGATCAATCCTGAAAAGAGCGTAGCTGTTCTCATTTTGCGGCGACGAACTAAACCGCACAATAACGTCTTTATCGATGACGTACCAATTCTATGGACAAATGTTGCAAAGTATTTGGGAATCACATTCGATAAAGGTATAACGTAATTGCATGTTCAGGTTGTTCTTGACAAAGCCAAATTGGCAAAAAACTTGCTAGTCCCAATGCTCCGCAAGAACAGCGGGCTATCGCTTCGGAACAAACTCCGAATGTATACGTCTATCATTAGACCGCAAATGACGTTTGGTTACCCAATCTAGGGAACAGCGGCAAACAGTCTTATAAGGCGTCTCTACGCATTTCAAAATCTAACACATCGTTGGATTGTAAGAGCTTCATGGTTCAGATCTACGCTGCAATTTCTATGTATCTTCTTTAGTTTTAGTATTACCAAACTAAAAGGTATAACCTCACAAATTATACCCCTGTCCTCTCCCAGAGTATACACTAATAACTTGATTTTTAAAAATGAAATAACTATATTGTGCCACTGTACAATTAATCACGTTAAGTCAACTTAAGTTTCTACTAAAATCAAAGCCAATTCTAAATATTAAATGGTAATTTGCATAAAAAAGGTAAAAATATTTATTTAATTTATTAAAAATGTCAAATTTATAAAATAAAAGTATTTACAGTTTATTATAAGTTTCAATAAAACACTAATCTGTATGTAAGCTTTGCACATTTTAAATTAATTGAATTTATTTTTAGTTTTTGTAAATTATTGTACGCTTATGTGATTTTAAAACTACAATTCAACTAACAAACAACAATATTTGCAATTAATTATAATGAATAATTGAATTTTATTTATTTATCAAAAAGATAAACAAAACCGATGTTATTTTCTGAATAAATCATATCATTTTGCAGCCAAAGTGCATCGTGCAAATTCGACATAACCATGGAGTTGACATTATAAAAAAGAACGAGTCGATAAAACTGGATGAATTTTTCTCCGAGAACACGGAATCGTGTAAAGTTTGTAACCGGGCGTAAATATTCTCTATGCACATCAGTTGCTTTATATTATATTCACCCGAGTGAATTACACAAGCCACAACATATTTACAATATAAAATATTTTTCATTTTAAAACATCAAAAATAAAATAATGATTTTAAAAATTATATTTATCCTAACATATAACTAATGTGTTTACATTATTGAAAATAGATTAACAGTTTTAGTAGTAAAGTTTGGATAGACATTTGGATCAAATACTATTTGTAGTTGCTATCAGTTTAACGTCACGGGATTAAGAAGTTTGGAGGTGAACCTGATTAAAGCTGCATTGTTGAACTAATATGATATTTTGCATATATCGATTGCAATAAATCAGAATTTACAGCTTCAAAGCGGAACTAATTTTTACACGTTAATAAAGCTTTAATTGCAGGTATTTATAGCCCGTAATTGATTTGCATTGCAACTTTGTTTATATTCAATGTTTTAACATTGTATACTTTTATAGCGGATTAATATCAAATGACTGGAAGCAGATATGTTTAACCTATGTCTAATAATCGAAGTATATTGGAAGTTATACAAACAACTTTTTTTTATTTCGTTTTAGGTATTACGTTTGTTTGCGCATTTGTCTTGTTTACATTGGTGTAATAAATCTGAACGATAAAGGGATGAATTTTTCAATTAAGTATTTTATAAAATAATTTATATTTTTCTTTTATTTAGCTCTAATATTTAGCTGAAAAAAAATTTATTTTGTTCTGCAAATTAAACTTAAGCTACGACTCAACTTTATTATAGAAAATATAAATGGTCACTTTTGTAGCCAAGTTCTAGACAAAAATTCTAAAAAGAAGTCAACAAACAATTAAAATATTTTGAATAATGTTTTTGAAGCGTACGCTCTAAACCCAAAAAGCAATTTTTTCTAATGTCTAAGATAATCTAAAAATTGTCAAATTACTATATTAAGTTCTGCAACTTTAAATTTTTTTTCTTTTTTTAAGTTTTTTCAAAATGTCTTACTTTTTTACAATTTTTTTTAGTGCAGAATTCAAACTATTTTAGTCAAAATTCAAAATAAACCAAAGCAAGTTATCAATAACCCTCCTACATTACAAATAGGAATATGCTTATCGCCTCAACCGAGTTGACCAAAAAGGTCATTATCAAAAACCACTAAAAAAGGTTTGCTGACCCAATGTGACAAACGTTTATCAAAAATCTTTCCAACAACAACTGCAACCAAAATTGCCAAAAATCTTAAAAACGCTTTTCCATTGTAGCAGAGCTGGCAAAAGTTGCAGAAAAAAACACAAAAACAGTATGAGATACGCACACTGCACATTACTAACTAGATGCCAGTCTCAATTAGACAAAAAAAACGATTAAATGTTTCTGTTAAACTATGCAGAACTAAAACAATTCTAGTATCCAGAAATGAACCAAATCTACATCACCGGGTAGCTACATGCTTCTGATTACAACTCAAAAACCATATAAAGTACAGACTTTTCCATATAAAGGAAAGGTATAAAATATACTAAAAATAGCATAAAACCAAATAAATTAATCTATACTAACAACACTACATGCAATCAAAATTAAACAGTAAAAGTGAGACCAAAGGAATCGGTGGTTTCTTTTGCTATCATCAATGATTTGTTCCTCCCATCAGCGGTGTTGCCTAGCCAACCATACATTTTCTGAATGCTACAAAAGCTATCTTTCTATGCAAAGTAGAAGTTTTCTAGAAACATGAGTCGGTCTACGGTCTCTACTTGTTCTCCTACCAGTTTGTCTTCTAAGTAACTAAACTTGGCCATTGCATCGTTTAGCCATAGGAACAGATTCTTATTTGTTCATGACGTAAAGACTTTGTTTTTGAGTAAGTCTATAAACTTGTTAGCATTGCGCTATTTTACTATATTATGCGCTTATTGAACTTGTATTTCTGAATGAGTCCCTTGCAAAAGCCCGCGTAGGATATATAGCTTTGAAAGACAACGGACAAGTCCGGCTGTGGCCTCCCTAATTTGAGGTGGTAATTGATAGCCTGTTTCCTTTAGCCCTTGCATGGCCATCAACGGTCCCGATTTTCTTGCAAACCTGACCACGTATTCTATCAACAAAATGTATAAGCTGAAAAAACTTTGCAGTTGTTTCTTGGTGATAAGTTTTGGATAATCCCAAATCAGCTTTAGATGTTGTTCCAACAATTCGTTGCCATTCACCGTAATGTCCCAGATACCAGATACTTCATTTTGCTTTTTCAAAACTTGCATTTTGTCAAGTTGCAGCACAATCCATGCTCCTGGAGCTTTTTGAAAAACAAGCGTAAGTGATCGTGTTCATTGTTAAAATATAACATAATGTCGTGCAGGTAGACAAAAACACATTTGCCCAATAAGACAACCAGAACTTGCAAGATCATTTTCTTAGAAAGTCACTACAGCTTTTTTAGCTTTAGTTTAAATTAGTAAATGCCCCATCAAAAGCGGAAAAATAGGCATTGACTACCTTATAAAATTCGTCTATGTGTATCTGCCAATAGCCCTTTGTAAGATTTATTTTTGTAAAAACTTTTGCTTTTTTAAAGTCTGTGAGGGTTTCCCTAATCTTAGGTAGTAGAGTCAACTTATCTTTAGTAGCTTTATTTAGCTTCCGGTAGTCAATACAAAATTGGAGTAACCCATATTTTTTCTTGATGATTACGATGGGCGCAAAGGACTTGCTAAAGCTTCGTTCTGTTATGCTCATTACCATAAGTTCTTTGATCTGCTAGAAGATGAAGGCTTTTTTTATAATCATTGTACGAGTAACGTTTGGCTTGAATCGAAAAAGTAATAGCCAGTTTAAACTTATGAACGCTGGTCTGAGTAGTGGCGGGTGTTGGGTCCTTATTGACAAAAAGGAATTACGTTTTTGCATAAATCAGGAGCGATGAAGGATTCTGCTTTCTGCTAGTTATCACCAATGATGACTTTTGTTTAAACCTGGCCAGTGGTGCTCAAGGCCGTATTTGACCTATTTGGTTCTGCCAGTCTTTGACTTTGCCTATATGCGGAGTAGGCGGGTAGCGTTTCTGGCTCCCACTGACGGCAAGAATAGCATCAACTAACTTGGCACCCGTTTCTTCATGTCTTAGGCCGTATTGGCTGCTAACTTGAGCAAAAGTACGCGCAATTTTTTGGCGTTTGATAGCGACTTCTACCTTGGTAACCATCTTTACTAACTTTTTAAACAAATTGAATTGTTTTGTGTCGATTGATCACTGTGTCAGCGGATTGTTGAGAGTGGATAACGTATTGTCATCTTGTAATAGCCGCGATAGATACGGTGGTATAAAAATGCTTGTCTGTGCAAAAAAGTTTCAACGGGCTCTTTGGCTTGATGTATGTTTGCCATCAGACTTTTGGCTACGTAAGCTATGGCGGTGGGGTCAGCGTATCATCAAACGAGCCTAATTTTGCATCGTTTGTATTGCAATTGTACTTTCCGCTTGAACTGTTCCTCAAAATTTTTAGCTTTCTCAAACTTTGCAAATAGGTTTTCTGGTAGACCAACTGCAGAATTTTCCAAACTTTTTTGGGTGATATGGTTTAGGCCACACAAAGATGACAAACTGCGGTGCGCATATAAGGTCTTAGACCAAAAAGCACTGGAATAGACCAACGGTCCACTTAGTGTGTGGTGTCATTGAGTCGGCCACCTGGGTTTGTGGTTCAATATTAGGAGGTGCAGAGGTACAGGTTGCACTTTCCTATTTCTTATCGGGAGTGATGGATACACCCCATGGTTAGGGTGTGCCGTTAGAGTTCTTGGTTCAACCTTTGTTGGCAGTGTTAGGTTTTGACACTTTAATACGGCTCAGTTTTTCTAACCATTAATTCCAATCTTAGTTCAATCCAGGAAAGGCATCCAAATAGTGTTTCTACTTGGTTGGGCAGTAATTGACAGTCAAACCTTAAAGGCGTCAAGACTAATGGGTAGTTAACAAGCAACGATAACATTTCTTGATAACTTTCCAGATGACTATCCAGGGACGTGCTGTATTCCACACAGTTTGGAGTTCAACTATTGAATAACCTTTGTAGTAATGCTCCCTAAAAGAATTATATAGATTTTCCGTTCATTGTGCTGCTGGATATCCAAACAGCATAATTTTTTTGTTGCATTCCTTAGTGATAAAAACGTCGTCTTTCTTTGTAGATACCTAAAGAAACCATGCCTATATTTTTTCAAAAACGCCATTTGTTACCAGTGCTGGTGCCGGTAATAGGCGGGCGGCATCAGTGTTCCAAAAGAAGTGTGAGTGCCTTTTGAGAACAAAGTATGTAGTATTCGTCATAAAACCAACAGATATTGATTAAATTTGTTATGTGAGGGTGGCGTTTCAGTGCAATGACGCTGGTTTGTGCCAGGTTTTGTCTAGGTTAGTGTACTAAACTAGAACAATTAAGGCCGGAAGCAAATGGTATGGTCCTGGTGCAAGCGTCAATAAATAGAAAGTTGCCATAGAGTTGGCCAAAAACGTAACAGAATTTGTCGTCAATAAAGTTGCTTTAGAAAATCGATAGGGTGCAGAAGGGTTTATCTTAGACTATGTGCTTTGTCTAAATCTCAAATCAAAATGAAAAAAATTGTAATTTGAATTTTTTATACCTGATCAAGCTCCGCTTAAAGTTTCAAAGAAGAGGAGTTGTTACGTAGAGCCATCTGGCGGTTGTAACACCCGGAACTTTCTAATCAAAAAACTTTTGCCAAAATAGCCCCTTAAACATACGGACCATAATGCAACCTTCTAGACTCTATACCATGTTTGAAACTATTTTCCAAAATATATTTTAAAAAAATTGTTGAGAACACAAAAGCATCGTTTAGACTAATAAAAAACCATCTTCTCTATTAATAAAAGCGTTTTGCATACAACTTTACATTCAACTGTTGTAATCCATTCTTTCATTCTGATACAAAGAATCCATACAACAAACAAAAGTTTACTTATTATAAATTCTACAGCATAAAAACCACCTAAAACGATTTTGAGCCAATTGTTCAAATACTTAATCCCTGCTCAACACTATAAAACTAGCCCAAGGAAAAACAAGACTTACCTTTGCTGGAGTACAGTGACTACAGTTTACTTATTCGACAACCTTCAGGCTTAGCTTAACCTAACTAAAGTACGCTAAGTACTAAATTAGTTATTACTTTTTGTTAACAGATTCACACGGCAAATTGAAATTGCCTAGCATACTTTCAGAAACAAAACTGCAACAGAAGCTACTCGTTTTTGAAATACAAATACAGTTTTTAAAAAAATAATAAATAACTGTTTCCGACCTATCTTCAACTAAATAGAAGTTATAAGCTTAACAGTTAAACCATACTATACCAACAGCACTGCAACCAGCTAAAACAAACCCAAAACAATTAAAGAACACTACCGCCACCACCCACTTTGCCGACCCTGTAGCCTCTGCAAAAACGAAAAACCCTAAAATTAAGAAAGCCAAACAATAGCAAAAACTTAGCACGCAACCAACAAAACCCCAGTCATTGCAAATGTTTGCGCTTTATTTTTTACAAACATACGTCAAAAAATTTTTTTTTTGTAAAAATTTATAATTATCCATCAAAAATGCAAAATCTGAAAATTTTGTAAAAAATCATTTTTTTAAATTTTGTTAATAACTTAACCTAACTATCAAAAACGCAATAACTAAATTTTTAAAAAAATTCAAAAAAACTCAACAAAAATTTAGTTTGTAAAAATGTTAGTATAACCATTAAAAATCAAAAACGCAAAAACTGTAAAAGTAGTCAAATGTAAAAAAAATATTATTTAGTTAAAATGACCTAACAACCTAATCTAATCTAACCTAACCTTAAAAAAAAAAATTTGGAAAAAATTTCAGATTAACCATCAGAAATGCAAAAACTGAAAACTTTGTAAAACGTCAATTTTTTGTTTGTTTTAGTAATGACCTAAACTAACCAAACTATCAAAAATGCAAAAATTAAAAATTGAATAAAAACATGCAAAAAATTTTTTTTATTAAAATTAGATTAACCATCAAAAATGCAAAAACTAAAAATTTTGTACAAAGTTGAATTTTGTTAAAATAACCTAACCTAACTTAACTATCAAAAATTTTAAAACTGAAAATTCAGTAAAAACTCAATAATTTTTTTTTTGTTAAAATGTATGATTAACATTCAAAAATGCAAAAACTGAAAATTTTGTAAAGAAAAAAAATTATTTTGTTAAAATTAACTAACCTAACTTAACCTAACAATCTAAAATGCAAACAATTTAGTAAAATTTCAAAAAAAAAAATTGTAAACATAACCTAACCTAACCTAACCTAACTATCAAAATTGCAAAAACTCAATTTTTAGAGAAAAAATCAAAACAACGTTTTTTGTCAAAATGTCAGATCAACTTTATAAAATGCAAAAACTACTAATTTTGTAAAATTACCTAACATCAAAAATGCAAAATCTGAAAATTCAGTAAAATCTCAACAAAAAAATTGAAAACCTAACCTAACGTAAGCTAACCTAACTAAAAAATTTGCAAAAACTGAATTTTTATTAAAATTTAAAAGTATTTTTTTTGTCAAAATGTCAGAGTACCTTTAAATACAAAAACTGAAAATTTTGTAAAACGTTGAATTTTTTTTTATTGTTAAAATGAGTTAACCTAACCTAACCTAACTACTAAAAATGCAAAAACTGAAAGTTGAAAATCCAAATACACAAAACAAATTTATATTTTCTTACTAACATACAAAATACGTCAACTTCAGATGTTAACCTAACCTAACCTAATCTAACTATCAAAATTGCTAAAATTGAAAATTACTCATCCTAACCTAACCAAAAATGCAAAATCTGAAAATTCAGTGAAATTTTGAAAAATAAAATTGTAAACCTAACCTAACAAAACCTAACATAACCATCAAAATTGCAAAAACTGGATTTTAAGTAATAAATTTAAAAAAAAACTGTCAAAATGTCAGATTAACATTAAAAAATGCCAAACTAAAAATTTAGTAAAAAGTTAAAAAAAATTTATTTTGTTAAAATGACCTAACTTAACCTAACTATTGAAAATTCAATGAAAATTAATTTTTGAAGTCAAAAACCTAACCAAACATAAACTTTTTTTTTGGAAAAATGTCAAATCTGAAAATTTTGTAAAATAAAATAAGCATCATATTTTTGAAGTTTTTTCAAATTTAAGACCCCTTACATTAAAATACGTAAACTTCAAATTTTAACCTAACCTAACTATCAAAAATGCAAAAATTGAAAGTTCTGGAAAAACATGTAAAAAAATTTAACCGAAATTTTTGTAAAAACTTGAATTTTGTTTTATTTTGTTAAAAAATAACCTAATTTAACCAAACTTAACTCAACCTAACCTAACTTGACTATCAAAAATTTAAAAACTAAGAATTCAGTAAAAACTCAACAAAATTTTTTTTGTAAAAATTTCAGATTACCTTTCAAAAACGCAAAAACTGAAATTTTTGTAAAAAGTCAAATTTTCTTTTTATTTTGTTAAAATTACCTAACCTAACCTAACAATCCTAAATGCAAAATCTGAAAATTCAGGAAAATCTCAAAACAAATATTTGTAAACACAACCTAACGTAACCTAACCTAACCATCAAAATTTCAAAAATAAATTTAAAAAAAAAAATGTTTTTTGTTAAAAAGATCAGATTAACTTTAAAAAATGCAAAAACCAAAAATTTTGTGAAATTACCTAGCGTAACCAAACCATTAAAAATGCAAAATCTCAAAATTCAGTAAAATCTTAACAAAAAATTGTAACATTTTTTTTTTGTCAAAATGTCGGATTAACTTTAAAAAATGCAAACACTAAAAATTTAGTAAAAAGTCAAATTTTTTTATTTTGTTAAAATGACCTAACCTAACCTAACTATTAAAAATGCAAAAACTGAAAAATCAGTAAAATTGTAAAATAATTTAACCTAACCTAGCCTACAATTTTTTATTGTAAAAAAGTTAAAAACTGAAAATTTTGTAAAATGTTGAAAAATAAGTATCATATGTTAAAATGACCTAACCTAACCTTAAAAAACTAATTTCTAAATTATTTTTTTTGGAAAAATGTAGATTAACCATCAAAAATTGAAAAACTGAAAACTTTGTAAAAAGTCAAAATTTGTTTGTTTTAGTAATGACCTAACTTAATCTAATCTAACTATCAAAAATGCAAAAAATAAAAATTCAGTAAAAAATCGCATACAATTTTTTTTTGTTAATTTTAGAATAACCATCAAAAATGCAGAAACTAAAAATTTTATAAAAAGTTAAAGTTTAATTTATTTTATTAAATGGCCTAATCTAACCTAACCTAACTTAACTATAAAATATATCAATAAAATTTTTTTTTTGTTAAATGTCATTTAAAATTTGAAAATGCAAAAACTGTAAATTTTGTAAAAAGTCGATTTTTTTTAATTTTGTTAAAATTACCTAACCTAACCTAACCTAACTTAAATACTAAAAATGTTGTAAAAAGTCGATTTTTTTTTAATTTGTTAAAATGACCTAACCTAACCTAACTATTAAAAATGCAAAAACTGAAAGATGAAAATCCAAGTACACAGAACAAATTTACATTTTCTAACTAACTTATATTAAAATACGTCAACTTCAGATGTTAACCTAACCTAACCATCAAAACTACAAAAACCGGTTTTGGTAAAAATAAAAAAAATTTTTTTGTCAAAATGTCAGATTAACTTTAAAAAATACAAAAACTAAAAACTTAGTAAAGATATGTAACCTAACCAAACCATCAAAAATGCAAATCAGAAAATTCAGTAAAATTTCGAAAAAAAAAATTGTAAACCTAACCTAACAAAACTTAACCTAACCATCAAAACTGCAAAAACAGGATTTTAAATAAAAATTCAAAAAAAATTTTTTTGTCAAAATGTCAGGTTAACTTTAAAAAATGCAAAGACAAAAAATTTAGTAAAACGATGAAATTTTTTTATTTTGTTAAAATGACCTAACCTAACCTTACCTAACCTAACCAAACCTAACCTAACTTAACCTAACCTAACCTAACCTAACTATTAAAAATGCAAAAACTGAAAATTCGGTACAATTTAAAAAAAAAAAAATTGTAAACCTAACCTAACGTAGCCTAATCTAACCATCAAAATAGCAAAAACTTCAGATGATAAAAAAAAAATAAATTTTCAAGTTTTAGACCCCTAAAATTCAAATAAACAACTTAAATTTAGATTTTCTAACTAACTTACATTAAAATACGTAAACTTCAGATGTTAACCTAACTTAACTATCAAAAATGCAAAAATTCAAAATTCAGTTAAAACTCGCAAAAATTTTTTTTTGTTAAAATTAGATTAACCATCGAAAATGCAAAAACTAAAAATTTTGTAAAATTACTTAACCTAACCTATCCAAACTATCAAAAATGCAAAATCTGAAAATTCAGTACAATTTCAAAAAAAAAAATAATTGTAAACCTAACCTAACGTAGCCTAATCTAACCATCAAAATAGCAAAAACTTCAGATGATAAAAAAAAATTAAAAAAATCCTCCTTTTGCTCAGCTCACTAGGAACAAGAAATTGGTTTTATACTTAAAATAGCACTAGAATTGGATTGCACGGAAAATTTCAGATTAATTTCTTTAGTAAAATTTTGTTTTGCGTTAAAATTGCAATTAAAAAACGTAAAATAACTTGTTTTTTAAGTAACAGTTGCGGCCGGCGGAGGTGCTGATTTTTTTTTTGAGCCAATTTTTCCATTTACTTGCAAAAAACTCTTTGTTTTAGGTTGGGTAGTTTCTCGATAAGAACATCCCAGCTTCCTGGTTTTATTCTAACAATAATTTGCTTAGTGATCTTCCGGTAGAGACATTATTCCTGCGCTTATTATTATTACGCACCAGGTAGAAAACCATGGTCTCGTACCATACCCACATATCTACAATCATAGAAAAGATAAAACACTACAATTGGCGCGGTTTCAGCATGCATCAAGGCAACTCAACACCAAAATTTTAATTAAATAAAAGATCCTGCCTACTACTAAAAAGAAAAGAACAATTCCACACGAAAAAATGCTACACAGAGACCTTCGCCTGGGGTTATCTAAACAACACCACAACTACCTTTACCACCGTTCATCCTATAGGGCTTAGAGTTAACAAAGTCATTTTAACTACATAAAACTATAATTTATAATGTCATATGCCAGGTTATATGTATAAACAAAAAATAGGATTTCTTCTCTTAGTATTGATTCTCTCTCAGTTGCTTTGTCTTTTCATCTAAAGACGCATACAATAAAACTATGCTTTATAAATTTAGTTCTTTAGTAATACTATCATAAACACATTATATTTACTTTAAATACAAGTTTAAATATTTATAAATGTACAAATAAAACCAGTTTAAAAAATACTATAGTACATTGAATTCTCTTTACCCTTTTTATTAGCGCATTTTCTATTTTATGTATATTTTTCTATACAAATACTGTAAAAAAATACAATAGAAACAGTCTCTCTGCATACAGTAACAGAAAACAATCTTTTATTTATAAAAGCTATATAACTTGATTGGAAGCAAGTGCTTTATGACCACTTGGCCAATCTAACAAACACTTCCGTTGCTTCGACACGATCCCTACGTGCCTAGGCACAAAATAATAAGAGTAAAACATTTGCGATTACCAGACCGACAAGAAATACGAAAAACTGAGTTTTTATTTTAAGATAATCTGAGTGAAAGCTTTCAGTCCAGACGTATGGTCTCAGACAGTTATAATCTCTATTTATGGATAATAATATTCCTCCTATAGAAATCAGATGATAATTTTTAATATAAATTTCACATTCAGCCATTGTATAAATGTTTCTGTATTGGCGCTCGTGCAGACCGTCTGGAAGACATTAATCATGTATGGAGCAAAGAAAATAAAGGCAATTACTTTATTATTTAATGCCCGTTCCATTCTTTCTTAACAATTAAATGGACGTGCTTGTTTATTTTTGGGGTGATCTCCTGGTGTGGAAGCCGCGAGAAGCAATTAGATTTATCGATTCGCAACAAGTTCTAATGCGATTTTTATGATATCCCCCGGGACGCCTCATCATTCATCAGCGCCTCTTCTTTACGAGGAGTCCACAATCAGCGCACAGCTAACCGTATGAATGCGGTGATCAGTGGCTGAAAGTCTACTTCCTGAAAAGACTCTGATGAACCATGAATGTAACGGATAGTATTCGCTTCTCCTATACATTACTTTCCTTTATGTAACCAACCACGTGCATATACTCGACCATTTTTTTTTAATATTATTTCGCTCGATATAACTCTTGCTAACTCGATCCTTTCAATTTATCAAGAGGTCACAGCATTCTCTTAATTACTGAGACCCTTTGCATTTTCTATATGCGCAAGAAATTGTTGGGAATAAAAAGAAGTCATTAATTATAATATGTATAAACATCATAGTTCCTGTACACACTCTAATAATCGCAAAAGGATGGGTTTGAATGCTTTCTCATTATTTACATACGTCTTTTAACATTGCTTTCTGATCCGATTTTGTTTAGTATAAATGTTTTGTTTCTTGCAGAGTACTCAATTAGTGTTAAGTATTCCGTTGAAATTTAAAACGACATTATTGATTGCTTCACATTTTTTTAACGTAATATTATTAAGACAATTATTGTTGTTGAATAGAATTTGTAAAGCATAAAGTAGTTTCAGATCCTTGCTTTCAAACTTAAACAATATATAGGGTGTTAGACAAAAAACGTACGGTTTCGTTATTTTTTAACCGATTTATATTGACTCAAAAACTATTTTAAATGGTTTTTTGAGTATTATAAAAGCAGGTACACACATGTATGTTTTCATTTTTAATATAGTTCCTATGGCAAGCAATTTAGTTTTTTTTTTAAATAGCAGTATACATTTGTTATATATTTTTTGGAATTTTTATGGTAATCTTAATACAACTATGTAAAACAATAATACACTTTTATAACAAAATTTTCTAATAAATTTAAAAACATAATATTTGTTTTCTATTCAAAATGATTTTAATTGAATAGTTGGCATTAAGAAATTCTTTTAGTTGTGTAGTTTGTAGTTGTAGATAACAAACTGTAATTAATGTGTTAGCAACTTAATATCAAATTTTGCTTATTTTAAACTATTGTACACAACCTAGCAGCAATAAAAAAAATGTCTAATGTTTTTTAAAAACATTCCAAAAAGGTATTTTTCACATTTTTGAGGAATTAGTAGTTAGTTGGTTTTTTTGGCACTTTTGATTATGTCCGAAAACTGGTGCACCTCTAATCAATTAGATGTACCAACAATAGACGTGCCAAGACATGTTTTCCCTAACACCAGAAAAACTATTTCAAGCATTTTTTGTAAACGAACTCACCCCACCAAAAACAAACGCCACCTTTACACACAAAAAGCTGTAAACATACAATCGCCACCAAAAAAACACGTGTGCCAAATGCTAGACAGCGTCGTTATCAAGCCTTCAAATAATAACTTTTATGCCTCAGTTATCATTGTCAGATTCAATATATTAGTTAAAAGAAATTAATCAACAAAAACCAAAACAAGTCTGCCCGCTTGACAGATATCTCTTTAATATTTCTACAGTGTTTTTCTGTACTTGAAGACCAGGTATTAGTAAATTTTACTGCGTATACACTGCCAATACTCTACATTTTCCCTTCCTGAGACATATATCATTTTTGCTTCGTATCATTTGGTATTAAGAACAAAAAAAGTTTCAAAAGCTAATGTTAAACTACTCTTATGTTTAACAGCTAAGTTTGTCTTAATTAACCTAAACAATATTGTAGTACACTTGACAAACTATAAAGATTATCAGCAACACCTTTAGCTGGTAATAAAAAAATCAAGAATACTGTCTGCAACTGCAAAAAACGCAATTTTGACCAACGGACAATCAAATACTGTTTACACAAAGCTTTACACAAAGCAACTAATCTAAAAAAAAACATAGTAAGGATACCAAACTACATAGATCACCTGCATAAATCTAATAATACAGTTTATGCTGCCCAAAAAATGCAAGTTTAGATAACAAAAAATCAAGCACCGTTTCTTCTGAAGTTTTTTTTTTTAAGCCGTTAAAGACCACTTCTAGTTGGTAAAAACAACTAACACTTTATGACCAAAAAACAATTACATAAGTTTCTTAGCATTTGTAAGCAGAACTACGTTACCAACATCAAAGCATCAAAACCACAGCCCCTATAACATACTTCTACAGAACAAAATAAGTTATTCAAAACATTTGTCGTAAAACCTATAAAAATCTGAATTTTAATCATACCTGTACCTGTTGTCAATTAACCAGCGTGTAGATTTCTATCAATGTCGCTTAGCTGCACAAAATAACAAAAAAAGACAATCCCAAAGAAGCAATGTAAAGAAACCAGATAAAAACCAAGTAAAACCACAGCTCTAGCAGATCTCAACAAAACATAAATGCTTTTTATAAATAAACTTTCCTACTAATTAACAACAAAACTAAATCATTAATTTATACTTTAATAAAAATCAAGCCGGTATCACTATTAAACTAGAGTGCTTGTCGCAAAAAGAAGTTCAGACCGCAGCTGTAAAGCATTGCCATTAAACCTGCAGACAAACTTGCATCATAGTCACTTAATAACACCAGATGATAAAAGAAAAGAAGCCAATCAAGAATAAAAACATAATCGCATGTTTGTTGAGTAGTAGCAGCTGCTTCCACTACAAATCATACAGCGTGTAATGTGAAGTGTATAATAACAACGCTGCTTACAACCCAAAGCAGGACAACATTGCCAATACAATAATGTACTATCACTTTCCATAAGCATTAAAATTTATAAAAAAATTCTATATGTTCTATACGACTTCAGGATTACTTCTAAAGATGCATTAGTTTTGCATTGGCACAAAAAAAAAACACCGCTAGTCATTCATAATTGCCTTAGAACAAATTAGCTTTTCAAATTTCAAACCTTACCTGACTTAACATTACCGCACAAAACTACAAGAAATAAAGTGACTCAGATTGACCTTACCAGAAAGTAACTGTTAAACGTAACTGTCCAAGAACGCACTACTCTAACTCGGTTGTACTTTCTAGGTAAAGCAACCAAACTTACTTACTCAAATGTGATTTTTGTGGCTGTGCGCAACTATCATTAAGAAAAATTTATTAGACTTTTGCATTAGTACAACCAGATACGCGTGGGCTGATACTTGTATAAAACTCCACTAATTTTGCGTTCTTATAAGTTTACTGTTGTCACCTACAGCAAAAACATTAATTTTTAAGTTTGACTCAATTTTCTAGATAATCTCCGACAATCAGTTGCCTTTGCTTGCCAAGCAAAAAATGTTTAAACACCTGCAAGTATTACTCATAACGGAAACCCCCGCACAAAAAAAAATCTTCTAAAAAAAAATCCAAACCATAAAAATTAGCAGCTTCTAAACAAATTATTTTCACTTGAATGATTACAAATGTTAAACGTATAAAGTCTTTTGTAAACGTATATAGATCGTACAAACGTTGCCAAAAAAGTTGTACAAACTTAAAAAAGAAATTAAACGATTTAGACTTCCAGCACATCAATAACCATTTTTTTTTTAATTATTATTGCATACAAGAGTTATTTGTTGTAATAACAAATAAACAAATAAAAATATTTTAAACACAATCAAAAAAATCATCTGGTATACAGATGTAGCTAAAAGTTACAATGCTATCAAAATGGGAATTTACAAAGACGGATAACAGTAATTAGCAAACAGCGTAATCAAAAGCTTGTCTTTGTATTTCTGGTGTGCCAGGTCTCTTGCCTGTGGCGGCATATAGGATTATGAAATGCGATACTGAACATAACAGCTTTCTTTTTTGTGATGTGGGACCCTGTATATTTGGCATAAGACAAGCAAGCATCCTGACATATGTTTCTGCCTTCTTGCTGGTGTTTATTATGTGCTTCTTTATTTTTGCCCTAGCATTAAAAGTCACGCCTAGGTATTTTATCTCGCAAGTGGTGGTGATATTTTTGCCTAACCCTTCTACGACCTTTCTGCTGTCGCTCAAGAGTACTGCTTCTGTTTTCTCCGCAGCTATTTTCAGTCTATTTTTCTTCATCTAGCTAGTGATTTGCTGTATTGCCCAGTTTGCCAATGCTATTAGGTTCTCCTTGGTCTTTGCAACGACTACAATTGCTAGGTCGTTTGCATATCTCACGGCTGTGACGTTTGGTAGCATTTTCAGTCGCAGAACCCCGTCGTAGTAAACGTTCCATAGCAGTGGACCTAAAATCGATCTCTGCGGGACACCGCACGTGACTTTTTGGAGCGTCTGCTCCCCCACTAGCAATGTTCTTTGAGAAAAATAGCTTTTCACCATTTTCAGCAGGTGTGGTGGGATGTTTCTTTCTCTTAGAGACCTGACAATACCCTTCCAAGGCGCCGAGTTGAAAGCGTTTTTAACATCTATTGTGACCAGCAGACAGAGCTTTCTATGTCGCCCCCCTCCATTTCTTGTCTTGTCTACTTTTTCTAGCACTCTTTCCATTGCATCCAACGTCGACTTGCTCTTTACAAAGCCATACTGGGACTTAACTAGACCTCCAGTGTTCTCCAGCTCTTCTAGTATCCTGCCTTTTAGTAGCTTCTCTAGTAGCTTTCCCATACAGTCTAGGAAGCATAGTGGTCTGTAAGTTGGCTTACCATGTCTTTGCTTGCGCTGTTTTTCAAGTAGTACTAATATGGCTGTTTTCCAGATTTGTGGAAACTCGCCGGTCTGTAACAGTTTGTTCATCACTCGCAAGCAGTCTTCTGTTAATAATTTAACCACCATTTTTACAACCTCCTGAAGTATTCCATCAAGTCCGGGTGCTTTTTTTAGCTTGATTTTATTTGCCGCGTTTGTAACTTCTTCTTCCGTAAAGAGGGAAATTTCCTGACTGTTTACTGTGCTACAAATCCAATTAATTTCCGGGTTTTCCGAAAAAAAAACCTTTGTTTCTTTAATAGCTACTTCTTCTGGTATGTTACTTCGAGGATTTATAGTGAGCTGGTTGCGAGTCGATATCCTTTTCCCCAAATGTCATCTTCCACTTCTTCTATGACTTTATTCCATGCTTCTTGTTTTGCAATGTTTATTGCCTTTTTGAGCTGCGTCTTCTGCTGTCTGTATTGTTCTTCTGCTGTTTCTATATCTTCGTCCGTACTGCTTGCGCGTTTGTTTGTACGTGTCCTAATTCTTTTTTTAGACAAACGTTGCGTTGCGTTCCTATTGCTTTGCCCGCTGATGTTTCTGGACTTTGCTGCGACCTGATCCTAAAAGTTATATATCTATGGTCTAAAAATTTTTCTTTTTCCAACACCTTCCAATCCATTATTTTGTTTGCTATGGTGTTTGAGACAAAAGTGACTTCTAAGTATGATTCACTTTTCCCTCTGCAAAAAGTAGAAATACCGCCTGTATTTGCCACTACAAAATCTATTTTTTATGCTTATTCGGCCAGTATATATTCTTTCCGATCATTTTTGCCGAGCCCCACAGCGTTAATTTGGCATTAAAATCTCCTTCTATAATACATTTTTTCTTTTGTATTCTAATGCTGGTGTATAAAATCTTCGAAGAACTCAATGGTTACATTTGGGGATATGTAGCAGCTGTATATAATTTTATTCCTCAGCTCTATCCATACGTATCTACTTCCCGCCCCTGTTTCGTACACTTTGCACTGTTTGTTTACGATGGCTATTGCTGCATCAAGGTTTTTCTCAACATACCAGTTTTGTTTTGTGGCAATGTCTTTATTTGGCTCGCTTAAAATCATTAAGTCTATTTTCTTTTTTTCGATAGTTTTATACAACAGGTCATGTGCTGTCCTGCACCGATTTAGATTTACCTGGAGGACTTTGGTGCTCTGCTCCAGCATATATTTCTTAGGATTTAGTTCCGTGCATTTTTATTTAGGGTCATCCGCCCACTGTATTTTTGCCTTTCCAGTTCCAGTAACATTCTATAGGTTGGGCATTTCATGCTATCTATTCTATAGCCTTCTTTTTTGCAACTTGGGCAGTATTCCTCTTCTTGACATTCTTTTGCTTTGTGTCCTGTCTTCCCACACTTCAAGCATCTTTCATCAATTTCTGGTCCCTGGCAATTTTGCGCCCAATGCCTGTATTCTTGGCATTTGTAACATTTAATTGGTGTTACCCGTTCTATGACTCGGCAATTCATCCATCCAATTTTAATTTTTCTGGTTTTGAGCAGGGTCCGTGCTGTATCTTCACCTAGCTCAACTGTAGCATTCTGGTTCTCGCCGTGCGCCGGTTTCATTGATTTTACAATTGCTTTGTGACTTTCAACTTCGGTCAGTGTAATTGCATGCATAACTTCTTCCTGTGTCGTTACTCCATTTATCCCCATGATGTGAAGGGTTTTCTTTTGCTGCCCACCTCCTATTTTCACTTCCGTGTCCTGTACTTTTTTTGTAATAAGTTCTTGTACTCTTTTAGCAGTTTCTTCTCCTCCTTCCACTGACATTACGAGGTCGCCTTTGTCACCTTTTTTCACCATCTTTACTTTGTAATTTGTTTTTAGGATTTTGCCTTTTACCATTTTAAAAATGTCAGCGTACTCCTGTCCTGCTGATTTGACTATCACAGTTCCCATATCTGCCGGATTTCTGGGTACCTTCTTTGCCTTCTCTAGTGTCTTCGTCTTCTTTTAGTTTATCTTTTGTACATGTATTATGAGTTTTGTGTCGGATCCTCTAAATACATGTTCTACCACTTTCCTCGTTGTTTCTCCGCTAATATTTTTCGATGCTTGTATATTAATTGTCCGTCTTTGTTTTTCGTGTGCGGCCTTTTTCATGTTTCCATCGTTTTTATGAGATTTGCTATTCGGTTTGTTTATTCAGTCTCTGTCTGTGTCGTTTGTCCGAATATGTATCTTTCTTTTTTTTGTACCCGTTATTCTCTGAGACTTCAGTTGTAAGCTTTATGAATGCCGTGTGCTGCTTATTTTGGCCCTCTGTTGCTAGCAGTTCGCACAATTCCGGAAAACTTTTTTTGAACTTTCGTTCTATGCCCTTTTTCATTTTTGTGTTTTCTGTATATACGGCTAGGTCTCCTTCCTGGTCCACTAACGGGTTGCCTATTTTCAGGTCAGTTACCCAAAACACTCTTTCTGGCTAGGGTTCACTCAGTAGGTCCAAAAACTCTGCGTCGTTACCTATATTCGACAGTCTTCGGATAATTTTAGTAGCCATCTCTTCCTCCTTCCGTTCAATTTCTTTTTCGTTATCTGGCCCTTCGCATTGTGAGTCATTGATAGTTTTTGCGTACTTATTGATCTTTTGTTTTTATCATCCTGCACGGTTCTATTTCCAGGTTTTGGTTATCTTCTTGAGGTTTCCTAATTTTACCGTCTAGCCATTTCATTAGTTCCTGGCTTTGTAATCGTTCGCTTTCTATACGCAGCATATTTGTGGTCTCAACAAACTCTGTACATTTCCTATAAGGTTTTATCCATGTTGTTAATATATTTGCATATGCTTTCTATCACGGTTTTGACGGTATCTACTGCCAGTACATCTTCCGTGAGAACTTCTTGGGTTTTATCCCTTTTTTGAGCATCCAGTCTTTTCCTTTTCTTCTTGCTTTCTTTTATTTCCTTGGCGGATATTGAAAGGTTTGCCCCTGCTTCTCCGTCCTTCTTTTTTCTATTTCCAGAATAAACTTCTTTATTTCCGTCAGGAGTTCCTGGGCAAGAGTTTACTCTTCTTTTAGGCGGGTCCTCTATTTCTGCAGGTTCTGCTGTCCCTATATTGACTACCATATCCACTATGTTTCTATTTGACGCGGTACACAAAAAAAACCGCCTCTATCTCTGCTTGCGGGCGTATTTACTCTATTGGGGGACCTGCTCAGGCTTCCTCGTCGGCGCTGCACCTTCAAAAGCTCCAATTTGAAGACCATCCTTTCCTTCATCTGTTTTGTCGTAGCCGGGTTGTCATCATTCTTGCGGTGGTCGTTTTCCGATCAAGGTGCGCCCGCTTGGTCACGCTTTTTCTCGACCGTAGTGTTTGAACAGTTGTCCCCCTCAGAATCCGTGGGGCAGCTTTCCGTAGGAAGAGGGAATTCTCCGTTGGCGGTAGCCCCCTAAAGTATTTCGGTTTTTCCATTCGACATAATTATTGTAAAAAGTTTGGACCAGTGCATTTTATACCTCCTGCCAGGTTTGTTGTCGTCAACGTAAATCCATTTTGAAGAAGAATATAGATGTTTGCTCACTAGCCCTCGAGACCTAATAGCGTCGGGAGTCGAAAAGGTGGCCTAGAATAGACCGAAGAGTTTGACCAAGAGAGGTCGACAGTTCAAAGACGGAAAAGTTAGAGAAAAGTTTTCGACGAAGAGGCTATCTTCGGTTTCCATGCAGCGGCCACGGCGTGCAGGCGAGGTTGACTTGGAGGACTTATCATCATGCCTGCACCTTACCCACCGCCTACGTAAAGTACTACAAAGACAGTACTGCAACTAGATCTAGCTAAAAACATTACCCTTATCCGAGTTAAACTATATTTGTATATTCCCGCCAAGAAAAACCTTAACTTTAAAGAAATTAAGCAAGATCTGCAAGTTTTGCATATAATACTAGAAACTAAACAAAACCACAAAAAATAAGTTTGACTAGCTATCAAGAATCCACAAGACTTTTTTTGACATGGGAAAAACAAGCAAGTTCACCAAAATAGATTTGAAGACTTTTTACTAGCAAATGCTCATAAGAAAAAATTCAAACACCTGACCGCCTGGATGCATTTGAATTGAAGAATGCCTCAGCTACATTTTAGAATTGATAATTTTAGCAGGGTTACTAACTAAGATTGTCCTAGTATACTTTGTTAATATCATTAATTTTTATCCAGAAAAGTAATCAAGTGGTTTATAGATTACGGATTGACGTGCAAACTCTTAAATGCAAGTTTAGTTAGTTGAAAAGCAAATACCTTGGCTACCAGATTACCGCTAAAAGCAACAAATCTCTCAGCACACATTTGACCTAAATCCTAGACCATGGAAACAGTGCTATTGTTACCACTACCGCACTTAATTGTTATAATAGAGGTAAAACTAACAACAAATACAGATTAACAATCAAATTGTAAATTTTAAGTTTTATTATTACAACAAAAATTGTTTTATGTGATAATATCGTATGAAAAGGAGTACCCAAACAATATCAAAAAAACCGTCTGTTTTACAGGTAGAGCCAAAATCCATAATGGCACCAGAGCTGGAACATAAAAAAAAACGAAAGCCAAAAAACGTCAGTTACGTTATCCTTAGGCAAACATGCTATTATTTTACAAATAGAATTAACAACCATTAAATAGTGCGCTAGAGACATTACTGAATTGAAACAATTTGTTACAATTTGTTAGCAAACCGATAACTATCACGTTCAAAAACCAAGCGGCACTACAGACCATACAATTTAAACTGGTTATAAACTGCACAATCTGTTTAAAAACATTAGCTAAAATCTGCAAAGTACGTCTGATCTGGACACCAAAAAGTCAAAGCATAGAAAAAATCTTTAAAGCAAATCAACTCGTCAAAATAAAAATAAAAAATAACGTTTATTGGACCGGAACATGCTTTCGGGATTCTATACAAGACCGGAAAACAAATAAACCATAAAAAACTTAGAACAAAACGCAGCAACTTGTAAAAAAACTGTGAAAAAATTATGCACAGTTGTTCTTTACAAAACCATTATGGACTACCCAAAATAAAATAATACAAATAAACCAAACAAAACTGCAAATGTTTATAGGACCGATAAATTGAACCCTGAAACTTTAACAACCAAATAAAAATCTAAAGAGTTCAGAATAGCAAGTATGTCATCTGTTGAGAGAGTACGAGACTTACAATAACAAATGCAGGTATTTTTTAGAAATTACAAGTTAACTAAAAAAGAGCTGAAGACGATCTTTTAGTAAAAATTTATAGATTTTATCAAAGAAACGGAACTACTAAAGTAGTAACAACAAAAGATGCACAAAGACCAAAAAACCGCAGTGCAAAGACACTAAACAAACCACGTGTGTGCATCTAGTTGCGCAAATACGTCATGTTTGCAAATATTGCTGCTTTAAATAAGAATAAAATAGACCGTTTCAGTAGAATAAAAAGTCAACCAAACTTTTATAGAAGTGTAAGCAGCTCTTAACCAACCCATAAAGCTTCACAAAAAAAAAATAACAATTAACTACTTACGTTAATACAATGTCAATCATCGAGGAAAATGTTTGTGCGCTGATGGTAATAAACATGCCAACTACTGAAACACAAAGACTTGCGTATTATTTTGTCCGCAACAAACCGCAGCTTACCAGCCAGATTTTTACCGTAACATGATAAAAGTAAAAATGTTTCTACCACACCACTGCCACCTACTATCCCTTTGCCATCCCAATAAAACGTTGACATCAAAAGCTGAAAATAAATCTAAAGATTACTAAATACTCCAGAAAAAGATAGGACAAATTAATATCTTTTGTTTTTGATTTTTTCAACACCAACCACGCACCAAGAAAGCCACAAACCTGACACAAGCACCAAAAATAAGCGCAAAGCAAAGCTCAGCCCAAAAAAAACAAGAAAAACGCCTCTAAAAAATTTGTTACCGCAACAAAAACAAAAACAGTTAATCAAAAATCCCCTCTAAAGTCTTGTTAGGATAAAATCGACTAAAAACAAGAACACAATATTCAGATCTTAGTCAAATTCTACGTCAAACTGACTTGCCATCTAGACACTAAACTTTTAACCTCAAGCTCAACAAGCCAGTTAGAACGCCGCAAATTTTCGTTGAATTTCCGCAATCGCCAGGACGGCAAAAACCTACAGACTTCCCTTTGTTTTAGTGCACATACAAAACTTTTTACGGGACTACTTATTCGGTAGTCTCCGAGCGTCCTTCAACAACTCCTGACTAAGACTTCTTTAGGTTGCTGCAGCACTCTATCATTTCAGTTTGACTTTGTTTTAAATAGTTTGAAAGCGGTCGTCTTTGCCTATACTACCAAAGCAGACTACCAACAGTAATGCTTTCTCCTAGAAGCAAAAACTAACTAAAAAAAACTCAATACAGTTTTTTGGCAAAAGATTTTACTTACTTTATTGAAGAAACAAAACTACTAAAAAAGTAACAATTAAATGTGCACATTAAATCCAAAACCGCAATGAAAGGACGCCAGACGTACTATCTAAAAAAAGCTCTTTACCACTAATTCAATTTTAAAATCTCTAAAATTAAAAAAAAAGAGTTAAACAACATAGCAAAAACTATGTATGAAAATAATGTTGACGCAAGTATATTATACCATAATATAAATAATACAAATAACACAATTACCTTGATTAAACCTCATATCATTTTGTTTTGTAACAATATATAGCCTCTAGAAAAACTTAGTTTTTCTAACCAATATTAGTATATACTATTTTTTACATTGTTTTTGTATACACAGAAAAATTTAAAATCTTTTTTAAAGCACTTCGTTTTTACCAAACTATTTACGTTTACTAAATATATTTTGTGATATCATACACAAAACAAGCTTTATTTTAACTTTATTGTATATATTTATTACACCAAACCAAACAGTTATATTTTGACATAATATATACACTTCCCGAAAAAATTTACATTCATAAACGTACAAAGAAATTTACTAAATACATAACATTTATTATTAATAAAAAATAATATCAAAACACGCAATAAAATCCACTCATTAAATAATTTAAGCAGTAATAAACAACATATTTTTATTTTAATCAAAACAACCCTATTATAATTTCCGGCACGGAATAAAAGAAAAATATATTATCTTTTCATAATTGACGAGCGAGCGTAATAACTCCACGGCATAAGAATCTGCAAAAACATTATTTATTATTAAAATTCATAAAGACATTGTGCTTTTGCTTTGCAAAAAACAAATTAAATATACATAAGCATCGAGTGCTGAATAATAATAGTGAGATGATTTTTTAAGCCAATTAAATTAATTGGATTCGTTTTAATTGGAATAAGTCATAAATATTTATAAAGTTACAATCGTGGCAATTAACTTTTATTTTTTTATACAAGTACGATTTCTCCAGAGCTCTTGTTTTCTGTGTTAAATCGCAATTTTCTTTAGGTTTTGTTCGGAGTGTGTCTGTTGTAAGTAATATTTTCGGTGTTTAACGTCGCCCTGTCAGACTGTGTATTTAGGACTACCCCAGTAGATTCCGCTTAATTATTTCCTATTTCCGCTCAGTATTGTGGCAGACTTTTTTGTACCTTTTAAAAGCGAGCGGCAAGGGAAATAATTCCTTTTTTTAAGAATAGTAGCTTTTATGCTCTTTTTAGTGAGCTTTTATAAAAGTGTAATAAAAAGAAAATTATAACTTTTATATTTAATGTAAAGATTGACATTGAATTTATTAACATAGTTTGAACTTAATTAATTTATTAAATAAGTTTTAAGTATATTTACATTACTTTTTAATAACGAGGATTGTGTAATATTGAGTTAATAGTTTTCAATTTAATCTCATAAATAGATGGAACAATTATATAGTAATAAAACTGTCTGAAAGTTTATGAATCTAGTTAATATTGCATTGGAAAACTTAATTTTATTAACTAATATTATTTATAATATAATAATATATTGGTTATAAAATTAAAATAAATTACATAATGATCAAAAAGTTTTAGATTAGGTCAATAAATCAAAGTCTAATTTATTGAACTACTCCTCCTCCAGAACTAAAAGATAAATGTAATAAAAATTACAATAAAAATAATATTAATAATAAAATTAATAAAAAAATATGATTACATTTAGACTTAGGTAAAATTAATTTGTAGAACGATTAAAATAATAACAAATTGTGTTTTTTATGGGTACTACTTTGTTGTGGTAAAAACGTTGAATGCCTTCTGCTCAAACCCATGCCAGCTGTGCAATAAGTCAAAACAAATCAAATGTTTCTAAAGCTATTCCTGATCACTTATCTGATATTCTAAACCAACTTTTTTTTAATTTAAAACCTGGAGGTAGGTAAAACGTACCTTTATGTTGTCACATCAAAAATCGTGCCTCAAGTTTATGCCGCCAGTTTAATGTGACATGTTTTATAATTTGCACAAGTAAGACAACTCCTCATACGGGAATATATTGTAGCTTCCACAAACCTACTTCTTGTTGAACAATTTTAATGCCTACAATCCGCTTTCTTCTTTACGGGTTCCTGTAAAAAACCCAAATGTCTGGTATAAGATCTTTTTAATCACAAACTCCCCCACACACAAGTAGATGCAATTTTATTAGCAATTAATTTGTTTCTATCGTTTCCACGTTTATTTCGTACGTTTCATGTATTGAAAGACCTTTAGCATCAATTATTTTCTTATTATAATTCAACCAGTAAACGAGCCAGTTATTCTGTTCCTCAGATGATGTTTCTTCAGTTTATCCTAGACATATCTTTTGAACACAATGACAATGTGTTAAAGGTTAAGGTAGTTGGTTGTCCTTTTTTTAGAGTAGCAATAATAACGTTTGCGGAGCTCTTATAGCAAATCATCTTGGAGTTCAATGATATTGTGATCAATTTTCCCTCTGAGTCTCGAAAATCCTGATTAACAGACTTGTTGTTGACATCTTTATCTGTAATGGTTTTAGATTTTTTTTTCATTTTTCATGCTTCTCTCTTTTCAAAGACATTTGTCTGCTTTTTTTGATATTGCTTGATGTAGAAGCACAAAATTTACGCTTAAATTTTTTAAAATGCGTTGCTTCTCTTTAGCTTTGTCTCTAAGACAAAAACTTACTTTTTTAAGTTGAGTTGCAGGCAACATTTTTTTGCCATAGCTTGTTAACTATGTCGGGCTATCTAACCTTTGTTCTTAACACTTAATGTTACTAATGCAACTTTTTTCTTTGCTATTTTCTTGTCCCTGCTAATTGCAATAACAGCAAAGCGCCTCTTTATAGACCAACTTGTATGTATATAAGTGTTGGCTTGTGCGGAATACATCAGCCACATAAGACTAAAACAAAAAAGTAAAAAATTCAAAAAACTTAAGAAAACCTAAGTACAATAAACTTTGATTTACTATCCAACTTTAAATCTAAAACCTAAACGTGCAACCTCGTATTCTATTCTAATTTATTTAACCGTGTTTTGTTAATTATTTGCTTGTACAGTTGCTGGCATAGTTGAGGAGGCGCAGAAATCTGTATACACCTTTTTTTCTAGATTTTTAATTATTTTTATTATCTATTTTTAAAAAGTGTATTGTAAAGCACCCTAAACACTTCAAAACAATGTTACAAAATCCCGTTTATTAACTCAAGAGGATACTATCTAGCTCTGCAGTCTTTTTGATTTTGATTTTTCTTCAATTTTTTTTTCCGTAATGATATCAAGTATTTCCTTGTGGTTACATACAATCTTTATGCAAAACTATTTGGAAAACAGCTCTTTTAACATCTCAACATGTTCTTAGCTTAGTAGATAGTCTGGCAAGCGCATCCTGATCACAATATTATATCCAGTATTCTATAAGTTATTGTCCATTTCTTGGCATAGCTTGTTCTATACATTTTTTTTTGGCCTCTATTATTGCTGTCCCCTTTTTGCTTGCCAGCAGTTAGCTCTACAGTCAACAATGTCACTATTCTACTAGTGTACGGGTCCTTTTTTGATACCTATTTTTGTTAACACGCTATTATAGAATTTCTTAATCAGGTCGTTAACGGTGAGTATATAATTTGATTCCCTTATGCGGTTTTTTTTCTTTTATGCATTGTTTGCGTTTTGACAACGCCTTGTAAGCTTCTGTCAACTCTTTATAAACTTTAGGACAATTTTTTTTTAAAGTATTGAAAACTTTATTATCCTACCAGCATTTGGTTTTACTTTCACTTATTAGCAGCATGCAAGGTAGAAATATGCGCGGTGCTTCATATGCGTTGCTTGAGTGTTTTATTGTGCCGTGCTCCTGTTACCTCTGCTGCTCTAAAAATGTCATTTGCCAGACTTCTTTATTTATTAAAAATCTTAATATGTTCACCTTTTTAAAAGGATTTATCTCCATTTACTGCCTTCAAGTTTCATTTTTATTCACAAATTTGTAGCTAGTGTCGTCAGTAGATTGTTCGTTAGTTTTTTTCTTCCATATTTCAAAAATCTGCCCGCTTTTACAAGCTTTCTGCTTGTTTTGGGGTTAACCAAGATATTGGAACTCTCCTGAGTACTTTTTCTTCTAAACTTTACTTCACTATTTTAAACTTATAATAGCCGTGTTTCTATTTTTTTACTATCTAGTCAGTTTTGTATCATTATAGATATTTATAGAGTTGGCTTCCACTAAAACAAAAATTGTGAACCTGTTTTGGATAATTTTTTGGTCTTCCAAGAGCTACTTTCTAGTTATCAACGCTATTAGGTAACAAAAGCTTATTAACCAGAAAGTAGGTAAAAAAAAACAAAAAATTGTCCAAGAACGGACGATAGTTCAAGAAGGAGATCAATGAGAAAAAAAAGTAGTAGTGTTATCGTCAAGGCAATAACTGCCGTAGTGTTGGTTTGCCCCAAGAATACACCTTTATAGTGTGCATTTTGTTTAGACTTTTATCCCGCTAATTTCCTAGAACGAAAATTAGCAAATAAGGCAAAAAAATGCAACAAAGCTGCAAATGAGTTTTTTTCATCTGACGTGTTACTAAGAATCTGCTTCTAGACTGCAATCAGCACTTCAAACAAAACGAGCAAAAAGATAAAAACATCTTATGTTGTCATGCTCGTCTCTGAGTCAAACCAGAAACTAAAACATACAATGATAATCTTACGTATTTGGGAAAGTCAACAATAAATCAAAACCGTGGTACACTCAAAGTCTACCCACAACAATCACAAAATTACACATCAATATATTTGCAGAGACAATTTATGAATAAGATAGCAGTAGACAGAAGAGACCCTGATGTTGTTTGGCAAAAACCACGTCCAACGCCACCACCGACACCCAAGAAAATAAAGAAAAAAATTGAGACCGGTTTAATTTTGCACCCGCCACACGATCCCTGACAAACACAAGAGAGACAAGAAATATTAAGATCCAAAATATACAACCAACAAAAGAATGACTGGAAAACAAACTGGAATGACACTAGAGAAACTTATAGGTACTGGACCTGTTATTCTCTCAAAGCAAAGAGGAAACTTTACTGGTACTGGTCGGTTTCTCACTGCACTTGAACCTGAAACGGAACTCTACTGGTCGGTTTCTCCCTAAAGCAGAAACGAAAATCTACTACAAATTCAACGTTTTCTTCTTGAAACAAAGACAAAACTTTACTCCAAACTCCTTGGCTTATCCCTGAAGTGGAGACAAAACCTTACTCTAAACTCCTCAGCTTTTTCCTAAAGCGGAACTCCCAACTCTTCTAAAGCGAAACTCTCTAGTAAATACTTCTAACAATGTCAAACAAACGCGATTGTTGTAAATTACTCGGATTAAGCACAACTAGAATTGCGTCTTATATTATTCTTTCAATTGGTAAAAACTCTATGAACCCCAAGCAAAACAGCGTCAAGCATTGTTAAAGTGTACCGACAAAGGAAAGACAAGTATTGGGTCTAAACAAACCAATCCACTGCAATTCTGCTGGCCACTAAAGGAACATTCTTGACGTAGCCATACTTAAAAAAGTTAACTTTCAGGTCAAAATCAAGACAAATAAAGACCTTACTTATAACTACAAACCAGTACTACTAAAAAATTTAAAAAAATATTTGTAACCAACACGGACATCTGAAAAAAAGCATAATTTTTCTAAAAACTATTTGTTTGGGCCAATAAATTCTTTAAGATTGTCTAGCGCAAACAAAGCAATAATTCGTAAAAAAAACAACTCCAAACATCAAAGGCCCCAGTTATCGCAAGATAAGCACTCGCTCTAAAATTAGAATCGACCAGAGAGAATAAAAATCTAATATGGAAAATCTTCAAAACCTTACGTAACATACGATACCTCCAGTCATTCATAGATGGCAAAAATTGTCTGCAGTGTTCCATTAAAAAAAAAATAAAATTTTGCTTTGACAGTTTCAAACTCCAATGCACAGTATTTAAAGCACGTCGATGGAATCCACAAAAAAATCATTGGCCTCTTAGGAGATGCGGACTACAACAACCGTTTTAACCCCACTCTTCTCAAATCAGAACAACTATTTCAAAGTTAAAAATTTGTCCTTCTTCTGGTCCCAATAGTTTTCCCAATTTTGCCCTTAACGCACTCTACACAAAGCAAATATGGTATTCATAATGCAATTTTCCTTTCCGGACACTTTACAAAATCTTAAAGATGCTTACATCTAATAAATATTCAAAAATCAAAAGATTTTTTATATCTATTGGTCAATCAGTATGTTTAAGTAAACTCATAGCAAAAGTGATCTTGAACATAATCTAGAATCAAACTAAAACTAACATTTTTTTTTTCTGTACATCAATAATATTCTGTAGTCCACCAACTAAACTGCGTGACTGACCACACTGTCAGTGATTTTCAAAACTAGCTAGTCAAAGTAAACCCAGATAAAAACAAAGCTGTTTTCTTTTCAACGCAACAAACTACCCCTTATAAAAACGTTCTATTAAACGTTCCAATGTTGCTAAATACTTCCGTATTACTTTTAATAAAAAACGTACAACAAATTGTACGTACAGTTCATTTTAGACCATTTCTTTTCTTTTTCTTCATCTTTTTCTCAGCCACCATTTATCCATTTCTAGATGTAGACCTCCTCCAAAAATTTCTTCCTATTTGCTGCAGTTTGAATCCAGTTTTTTCCTGCAATATTTTGGATATCATCTTGCCATCTTCTCTGGGGTCTGCCAGCAATTTTGTTTAGTCTTTCTCGGATGCCAAGTTGTAATCTTCATTGTCCAACTGCCAGGGCCCTGCCTTGTTATGTGAGCAGATCATCGCCACTTAAGCTGCACCACCCTAATAAGAACCTCTGTCACACCGGTTTTTCTTCAGATTTCCTCATTTCAAACTCTGTCCCTAAAATAATTCCGGAAACAAAGTTCGGAACGAGGAAATCCAAAGAATGATCTACTATGACTAAAAACCTGCTAGTCCTAACTCTTCGGTAGAATAGTGGCATGTCACTCTGGAAAAAAATCCGGATATACACCTCCATCATAAAACTTCAAATTAGTTTTGCATCTTAACTCTGAGCAACAGTTGTTGACACGCACTTCAATTGCTTCAAAATCTTTCAAAGTTTTACTTTGCGTTAGTTTATTAAAGCTCTATGGTATGTTTAAAACATCAAAATTTGTAACAAAAACTTAGCCTTGTGGTCAACTCTAACCTTAATCTGGCCTGATTTGCTAAACTAAACTAAACTTTCCCAAAAAGCCCCACACAGTAACACATTAACATTCAAGCCCAGAACATCTTTTCTGCTTTCACCAAAACATTAAGCTAAATAACACTGCTAAGATGCATTCATTTGCACCAAGATGTCCCATTCCTTAAAGAGACAATCTCTGTCAAAAACTCTGCAGTATATTATTATAGAACTGCATCTACCGGCAATAGTTTAATCCCAGCATTTTAACTGGGAGGACATCTTCGACAAATTAACGCCAACCTAGACCCTGTAGAATAAAACTAATAGAGCAACACCAAGATGACCATTGCTTACCCCACCTCTAAAAAGAACCACGTACCTCAAACCAAAAAACTTTGTCATCAATGACCAGAGTAAAATAAAGCAGCCGCACCAACTAAATAATGCAGCATCCAACGTGTGACGCAAGCCAGGCGACCAAACCACATCTAAACCCAAAAGTGGCTCTTAGACAATACTGACAAAAATGTGAACACTGATTAACACGTGTTCCTATTCTGAATGTAATTCCCAGAAAGACTTTGTTGCAAAAGTTAAAAAAACTCTTACAGTCACGGGTTCTGTAAGGAGCGTAACTTCAGAGTTAAAAAAAACCGCTGCAACTCAACTTCTTTTCTGCTTCTACTAAAACATCAAACAAACCAGGAAAAACACTGCTGAACTGCAGCTACTGGCCGCAAAAGAAAATTCAAGTAAATCAAAACGTCCCATTCCCTAGAAATAGTTTTTGACAACCTCTGCTATCCCTATTAGTCTCAGAAAATTACCCAAAAATCTTCGACAACTTTTGCCAAGACCTTATGGTACTCTGAAAGGTACCCACTGCCCTTATCTCTACATCTCTAGAACGCACTACCGTAAAAATAAAGAAACCCAAAGCTGCACCAACCCTACGTTATCAACATTACTACTCTAAAGCATACCACTAGCCATCAGAAATCAAAACTTATTAGGTTACAAAACATATAGTTTGTTTGTGTAAGCGTTATCTACGTCACTCACAAAAATGCCGCCTAAAACATTACAATTATAAACTGCATAACATGCCCACATACCTTGTTGTTAGATTCAAAAATTAATTGTTGATGTCGCAAATATTATATTGGTCATCATATTTAACTAATCAGAAAAAAAAAACGCGTAGTTTTTGCTATAAAATAATGCATCTTTTGTAACACTAGTTTAAGCAGTATACTAGTCAAGTCACAGTCAAGACCAACCAAGATATAAATCAAAACCACTACAAAGCAAACATTTGTTACGCCTGCATGTAATCACAAATGTTTACCTTATTACCTGGAAAAGCATTGTCTAGTGCAAAGTATTAAAAACAACAACAAGTATCCATTTAGCAGTAGACAGACTTACGAAATCACTTTCAGTCCCACCAAATTCAGCACTTAATGGTATGTAACAACAACTTACGCCGCATTACAAAAGCAGACAACTACACACCTTGCACCATAGTTTAGGGTTCACCAAGAGTTTATTGCACTTAGAAACAAAAAACAAAAAACAAAAAACCCTCAACAAAACAAACCTTCAAATCAACTCCGGGTGTAGCACCATAACTCATTGCAACTTCTCCAGCAAGTGGGACACTCTACGCTCTTAAAACCACTTTTTTTTCTATTTTAGTTCTAGAAACATGAAAAGTGAAATAAACATACAATCTTTTGACAGGAAACAATTGGGTAAGTAGACGGAGTACATCAATGTAGAAAACTTGCTTACAATTATAAACTACGTGTCTCGATCACTTGTCATATAATTTTACAACTTTCAATTTACAATGAAAATTACAGACAACATTATTAATGCAATTTTGTTTGCGTATAAGCAAATTTATTAACCAATCAATACTGAGCCATCAGATTATATCCTAAACTAGAAATATTCAATACATTAGTTTCATCAACTCTAAACTAATGCTCTATTATTCCTAATGCACATTTTTTTTAATTGCAAAAAAACGTTTAAATCATTTATTTTATATCTTTTACATTGAACATTTATACAATTCAACACAATACTTGAAAGTTCTATTTCATTTATATTATTATAAAAAACTGTCATAGATAAAGTATAGTATTTTACTTGTGTGGAACGGATTAATTACTTAATTAATTACAAAAAGTTTTGTGTCGTTAACTTCAACTTTTACAATAAACAAATACAATAACTTCTTTGTTAAACAATAAACTATTATTATATTTTATTAAAGTTAAAATAGCATATGAAATGACCGCTATAAAGAAGTTAACTGTTGACTAACAAAGGTCGGATAATATGAACATAATATATTTAATGTCTCTTGCAGGCAAGTTAAATCATAAGTATATAATCATGCTGACATTAAATCAAATTTATAAAGCAGCCAACAGTTAATTCAATTTCTTGTTAATGTAAATAAACCCCTCACAACCAAAAACAAGTAATTCTAAAAAAAACTTTTTTGCAATGCGAGTATTTATTATTAATCACAGTCTCAAGTCTGCCTCTTTGCATTTTTAATCCGCTTAAGTGGCTTTTTGTCGGCAATGTGAAGACCGCAGGGTCTATATACGCGAGATTGTAACGACCCTAACGTTATAGAAAGTAAAGGAGAAAAAAGAAAATGTATATATAGGCCGAGTTTTGTGTTCACGTCCGAAATCTCCCCCAACATATATACGGCTGTTTCGGTTACGCAAAGCTGACTTCGCTAACAAGTAGCTACTTCTATAATCCAAGATGAAGAGGGTACTCTGACTCTATGGAACATTTAATAATTTAATTATAAGTTTCCCGATACCCGAATGATAATACACGCGGCTCGTTGCTATAGCTAAAACCTCACAAATTGTCACAGAGAACTAACATTTAACCAGAAATCACTTCGTATAATTAATAGATGGATTGTTTTAGTTAATATTTTAAAATAATTTGAAATAGTATTTTCTGCAATTCAAGAGAGCATTCACTGAGATTTGTTGAGATGATGAGATGTATATCGCTTTTCTGATGGAAAGCGTCCTGCGGTTAGTGTATACGAGCTTGTGAATTGCCCCTGTGCACCAAACCATCCGATTCTAATCTGTTGAAGTTTTCCCCAAACAACAAGACGGTTCAATTACTATCCCTGAAAACATTTCGCTACCTGAAAATTGCTACTGGGATGAGAGGCTGCCTGCCGCCTCATCATCACTCGTTTAATCGTTGTGCCGGAATTGAACTGTCCCGATGTTTTAATTAATACGCTGACAATTAACGACTATTAAGAATCGCTCCGACGAAAGTCGTAACAAGAACTGTAATTACGGCACGGATCTAACTTATTTCAGCAGTAATTCGCGAGAACGCGGAAACTTTCTGCAAACATCCGGATAAACTCGCCTGAACGTACGTGTTTTCTTCGCGCGGGAGAATTTATATTCCGTAGGTGCGCTTTTAAAATTACTTTAGTACTTTTAAATTAGTTACATAATATATTTATGATGCTCCACTTAAACAACTTGTCGGGCCGTTTTCGTCTTGACGGCCCCTCTGAGAACGGTCCCAAATGCCAGATCCACATTTTTTGCGATTTAATTTACAATCAGTTCAAATTTATTTTTGTCAATATGAGTTAGAACATCTATAAAAAAATCGCTTGTTATTATCTTCTTTCTATCTGAACTTTAATGGGTGCGATGATGATTGCAATTAAACGACCGGAAATAACAATCTGTTTCCCAATAGAAGCGGTCTCGCTTCGACGGATATAAATTTATTTGTCTATGGGCGCGCGCGGATTATTTTTAAAACGGTCGCGTACAGGCGGTAGGGCGCATTCTGTCAGCTGGTAACATTTGTCGTATAGCGTAGCAAATGCAGCCCCAGAGAATGTCACTACATTATTTTATCTAGCAGTGATATGCATTAACATACAATTCTTTGTGATTGGAACGTATATTTTATATTATGTAAATAATTTCCATTGCAATCAGCTCGTAAAGTAAACATTTGTATAGAGATTTTTTTTAATTCTGAATTTATATTTTTATGCTAGAATTATTACAAAAATCTTTTTTATCTTTATGCAAATAAAGTAATTAAATTTGAAGTAAAAAAATATCAGATTTTAATTTCTTAAAAGGAAAAAGTTTTTTATAAGCACCAATAAAAAAAAGTCTTAATATAAAATTAAGAAAAAAACGAGGTTAGGTGCAATCTGATGTTAACAGAAATAATCAAATGAACTGGAAATTCTTTTTCTTCTTTTTTCAGCCTGTTGTTGTCTACTGCTCGACGTAGGCTTTCCTCGTTTGTTGCCATATTTCTCTATTTCGTGCCTTTTGGTCTTTTTTTTCCTAGAATGGTCTTGATATTGTCTAATCGTCTTTTTTGAGGTCTTCCCACGTTTATTTTAGAGGTTTTTGGGCACCAATGAGTCGTACTATTTGTCCACTTTGATGTTTCTTGTTTTGAGACATTTCCTGCCTAACTCCACTTGAAGCTAGCCATGCGGTGAACAACATCGGTAACTCCGTCTGCGTATTTCCTCTTTTCTTACTTTTTTTTTTAGTGCCATTTTTACCATTCTATAAGTTGTAACTGGTAACACACACTTTTTACAGTTTTAATAATGCCCAACTGTACCTGATTTAGAAAATCAAAAAGTATAGAAATAAGGACAAACAAAGAAAAATATTGAAAAATAAAAAAAGATATTTACTAGATTAAAAAAAAATTATACAAAAAAGTCCTTATATCTTTTTTCTGTTGACGATTGTAACCTTGTCGTAGTTATAAGGTTTGCAAATCTCAATAAAGTTATCACCGTATTGGAACTTTAAACTAGGAAGCGGCTAGAGGTAAAAATTAATTACGATTATTTCCGCAGAACAGTAGTAGTGTTGTGAATCTGTAGTTTGTGCCGTGCGTAAAAACCCGTAAGAGATAATGAAGGAAACTTAGTGGCTGGGTCACTTTTTTTTTTTTTGGAGGTGGTTCGAAAATCTGCATGATTCACTATCAACTTATTGGATTTTCCCTCAGTCAGTGTGAGCCGCTTCAGACGCCCCTAGATGGTATTTGGGCGGCAAAGGTTTTTTACCCCCTAAAAAAGTACACCTGTGACGATAGTTATACCACTCAGGGATCGAGCTGTCTTCAGGATGGGATCGTCATAGCGAGCACGCTCACCATAGATCTCACTATAACTTCTTGCGTTTTCTTTCTTTGTTTAAGGAGAGGAGGAGCACCTCGTGAATGTATCCTTCTATTATCTCCCATTCATGTTGGCCCTTTAGCATTACTTCCACGGGGTTGTCCGGGGTTAGCTCTATTTTAATCTTTGTACGAATGCTTTTCCTTGCGCTGCTCCATCTGCAGCATTCGTAAAATGTGTGCTGTGGTGTCCTTTTCGTTGCAGAACATGCATTGGTCGTTCTGCTCAATTTTGAACATGATTAAATGGGCCACTGTGCACAGTATCCTCCTTTTGGCAGCAGTCGGGCCTGTAATTCTGGGCATAAGTCTTGTGAGTGCTGTGACTGATTTTTCAAATTTTATTGCTGTTTGCCTAACGTGTCGTCATGTTGGGGTCTATCTATACTCTAAGGTACTTTATGGCTTCCTTGGATTGTATTTGCGTATTTCCGCATTTGAGTGAGACCTGCTTCAGTTTCCTTCCCCCATATAGGATGACCACTTCTGTCTTGCTTTCTTTAATCTCCAGCTTAAGTTCTTCTATTCTCTTCTTGATTAGTCGGATCGCGTGGTTTGCAAGATCGATTAGGTCTCTTGCTTCTTTGGTCTATACTACAATTGCCGTGTCATCAGCAAAGCATACAGTTTTGATTCCTATCGGTAGTTTTATTTCTAGAATTTAGTTGTAGTAAAGTATCCACAAAAGTGGTCCCAGCACGGAACCCTGCGGTGTCACACAGCTCAGCATTATCTGCCCGTTTTTTCCCACGTATAACTTCCTGTTTTTGAGGTAGCTGCTTATCACTCACTGTTTTTTGTTGCATAGCTTTTGGCCTCTTTAGTTGCCCTCTTGACCTGTTCTATGGCATCTACCGTCAACTTTCCTTTTATGAAGCCATACTGGTTGCTAGAGATCTTTCCTTAAATTTTCTTCCTTAACCTTCCCGCTATTAGCTGCTCGTAGAGCTTGGCCATAGAGTTTTGTTGTCTTTCATCTTTTTTAGGGCGTCTTCCAGCTTCTCTTTAATGAAGAGGTTTGTTGTTTCTATCTCTATATTCTCACCCCTATAAAGATGGTGAGTGGGGAATAGTTTTTTTGCTATTGCCATCTGTTCAACGTCGTTGATTTCTGTTTGATGTGCCAGGTTAAGCTTGTTAGTGATCCTACACCTTAGGTCCCATGTGTCTTGTTCTATTTTATTGCACACTTTATTCCAAGCGTTTTCTTTGGCTTTATCATTGCTATTTTAAATGCGCTCTTCTTATTAGGATATTCGGTGCTTAGCTCGGTTTTCCTCTCTACATTGAGGCTGCGCTTGTTGTTAGCTCTAGTCGATGCTCGTCTAGCTTGGTTACACTTTTTCTTGATTATGTCAAATTCTTTGGACCACCAGTATATCGTGCTATTCGTTTTAGATTTGCCTTTTTTGTCAAATCTTTCATTCATGGCCCTCTTGATAGACAACATTAGATTCCTTGTGTCTTTTGTGCTCATCATCGCTGCTTCTTTGGCAAACCGGTTTGTGAATGCAGATTTAAGTTCAGCCTTAACCTTCTATCCTTTCCTTTTGGTGTTATTCCCGCATTTTCTTGGTGTGTTGACTTCGAAATAGATGTTCTTGTGCAGGCTCAGGTTCTCTTCCCCTGATACTCGCCAGTTTTGAATCTATGCGCATGTTTCTCCTGTACATAGAGTGAGATCTATGTACAATTTGCTTGCTCTTCTGATAAATGTTGGCTCCTTCCCGTCGTTTATAAAAACGAGGTTTCTCTCTGCCGCCCAGTCTTTAAACATCATTCATTTGTTGTCGTCCCTTGTGCTACCCCACAGTGTAGCCTTAGAATTAAAGTCCCTCGATATGATATTGTGCTTGTTGTGCAACTTTATGCTTTCTCCAAGTTTGTGTAGGTATGTTTCGTACTCTTTAATCGTCTTATTTGGGAACCAGTAGCAGCTGTATATAGCTATGTTTTCCACTTCGGCTCATTCAAAGCCTTCACCGCTTCCTTCTCATTTGTAGTGATCAAGTTTTTGTTATATACTCTGATAGCCACATCCTTGTTTTGGTCCACTATCCATGGGCCCCCTGTTACCATTTTTTTGTTGGGTTCGAAAACGATGCACAAGTCCACCTCATTATCTAGAGCCGTCTGGTTTAGGAAGCTCATTGCGGTTCTGCCTCTGCCCATGTTAGTTTGTAATACTTTCATTGTCAGATTTGGCGATTTAACATTTTCTCTTCTTACTATCTCTTATTGCTTTCCGTAGAGTGCTGCACTTGCCAGTTCCTGCTTTGTGACCCTCTACTTTACATAGTGAGCAATTTTCTTCATTTGTGCACTCACTTATGTTATGTCCTTCTTTTCCACATCTGTAGCATAAGTTGAACCTGTCAGCCCCTTTGCAGTCCAAAGCCTTATGATTGTATGACCAACACTTGTAGCATCTCTTTAGTAAGATACGTTTTTCTAGGGTACAGTTTGAGTATCCCACCCTGATTGTGCCAGCTTGCAGTAATTTTCTGGCCTCTTCTTTCTCTAATGACAGGGTCGTTGATTGGGTACCTCTATTGTTTTCTCTAAGAGTCCCAATATTGCCTATGTTGTTGTCATTTTTTATAGCTCTTCTTACTGCTAGCTCTACTTTTTCCCGGGTAGTAGTAGCATCTAGTCCTCTTAGTATTACTGTATCCATCTTGTTTTCTCCTATTTGTTTAGTGATTACCGGCTTATCGCCTTCCTCTAATAATTTCTTAATGCCTTCTAACGCCAGAGATTTTTTTTCAGTAATTATGAGCACAATTCCTTCTTTTGTCTTCCTTATCGCCGTGACCGCTTTGCTGCCAGAATTGTTCTTCTGTTTTTCCTTAACCATAGAAAGAAGTTCCTTGTAATCTTTATTGCCCTTTTGTTTTGCTATCAGAGCAAAAGTATTCCTTTCATCTTTTGTTTTCACCCGGGGTGCCTTCGCTTGAGTTTTGTTGGTATATATAAGTACTCTCGTCTCTGCTAGTTGGAATATACATTCTGTCATTGCTCTCATGGTTTCAACGCTAATCGTGCTAATTTTATGGAGCGCAATAGTTTTATTATCTGCAGTCTCTTTCTGTATCGCCAAGAGCTTATTTCACAAATCTTCCTCTCCAGCATTCAGCCCAATCTTCACGATTTTATTCTTTTTTATTAATCTTTTGTCAGCTTGTGACTTGGAGCGTACATTTGTGGTTTCTTCAATAACTTCAAAATCTTCCTCACATGAAGCCAATATTGGGTAGCAATTCCGGTACATTTTTTGTATGCTTTTTTTCATCTTTACGTCAAAGTTTTCTACCAGCACTACCTTTGTTTTTGAGATTTGGTCGTCAATGGGGTTTCCTACAATGGTGGCTTTGAATAGCTTTGGATCCCATGTTTGTTTAGCTGCTTTTTCAAAATCTTTATACGTGTTGATATCATCTAGTGTTCTTAGAATTTCGGGTATCTTATTCCACGCTACTATTTGCGTCGCTTCTGTTGTGTATGCCTTATGCGTGTTCATTTCTGCAGATGTTGTGTATTCTTGTTTTTCCTTTAGCCATTCGATTAGGTGGCTTCCGTTGAATAAGTCAACCTGCTTTGCCAGCTTACTTGCAGCTTCTTTTAATTTTTTTTGGTGTTTTTGTTAACTTCTATTTCTTTTGTTAGGTTTTTAATAATTTTATTAAGTATATTTATCGCTTCCATAATGGTGGCCGTATTTCTGACGTCTGCTGCTTTTACGTATGTATCACTGGTTATCGAGTCTGCTTTCCTCTTTTTATGCGAGTTATCTCCTTGTGATAGGCACCTATGCCTTGGAGATTGGCTCCCAAATGAGGCATTCTTTTTTTGTTTTTCCTTGCGGATTATCTTCCTTCTTATTTTTGGGCTGGTTGAGTTGGTCTCCTTGTGTTATCTCTATTACTGTTTTATTTTCTTCCTCTTCACTGGACTGTTCCAAGCTAGTGTAGTAATTCCTTAAGAGGTCAAAAGAGTGATTCCATTCAGCGCTTCCCGTACTTGATTTCCTGTCTATGCTGCCATTATCTGGCCCCGGGTCAGAGGTCGTGGGCTTACTTGCGCCCAGGATTCTCCTTGCGGGTGACCTGCTCAAGCTGGTCCGTCTGTCCTGTTCAGCCAATAGCTTCAATTCAAAATCTTGTCTTTCCTTATCCAGTTTCATCGTTGGTATTTCTGTATTCGTGTCCATTTTCGTCGCGGGGTCGTTTGGCTGATCCGGTGCACACAGGTGGTAGCCAATCCACGCGGTGTCATCTTTTCCGAGGCTTTGTCATTTGTTGTAGACATTTAAGAGGGTGCATTTTTACGCTACTGCCAGCCGCAAAGTAAAAGTTTCACCACTGGTATGATTGTTTAAGAAATAAGCCCACAAAACTGCGTAAGAAGGACATTCTTGCAATGCAATCCTAACAGCTGTCTCTCCTAGGCACTATTGTGTGGACTAGCGACAAAAACCAGTTTCACCTTTCTGGCACAGTGAACTAACAAAACTTTCATTACTGAGCAACTAGAAACCTTATGTGACAAAATTTGCACGGCCCAAAATAAAAGAATATGATCCAGAAACTTCTGGTTTCAACAAGTTAGAGCTATCTGCCCGACGTTCACATAATTTTTTCAAAAGCAGTTTTCAGCCACCTGATCTCATTTCAAAGAGATGTTCCATAGACATAAATTCACAAATTTGATTCATTGCAATTTTTTTTCTTCAAAGATACGTCAAAGATAAGGTTTACAAAGTTCAACTTTCAACTCTGGGAATTTTAAAAGATGAAATTGAAGACTCAATTGCATTAATCCTTCAAGATATGCTGTCAAAAAAAACCATAAACTTTGTAAAACTCTTCAAAATATGTGAAGCATGCCAAAACATGGAGAAAATAATTAATTTCAGAAAATAAAAAACTTTTCTTTTTATCTTGAGCGAGTGGGCAAAAACTCAGTTTAAAAATATTGAGCCGGTGGTTTATTACAGTGTTCCCGCTCACCCACTCAAGCGATTGTTATCAATAAATTTGCTTATTCTCACACTTGTTGCGTTTCTGCTGTTTTTAATGTGACAGATTGAATAAAGTTGTGACTAATACGTCAGAAGTGGGTGCAATAAATTTTTTTGTTAACTAACAATTGGGGAGATGGGCAAACATACTGTTTATAAATATTGGGCCGGTGGTTTAATACAGTATTCCCGCCTACCCACCCAAGCGTTTGTTATCAAAAAATTTGCTTATTCTCACACTTCTTGCGTTTCTACTGTTTTTAATGTGACAGATTGAATAAAGTTGTCACTAATACGTTGGAGGTGGGTACAATAACAAATTTCTTGATAACTAACAATTGGGCGGGTGGGCGGAAACACAGTTTATAAATATTAGACCGGTGGTTTGATACAGTAATCCCGACTACCCGCTTAATTGTTTCTTATCAAGAAATTTGCTTATTCTCACACTTAGCGTAGCGTAGCGTAGCGTAGCGTAGCGTACCGTAGCGTTTCTGCTGTTTTTATTGTGACAGAATAAATGACAGTTGTCACTAATACGTCAGAAGTAGGCAAATTAACAAATTGTTTGATAATTAACACTTGGGCGGGTAGGCGGAAACGCAGTTTAAAAATATTGGGCCGGTTTGATACAGTGTTCCTGCCCACCCGCCCAAATGTTTGTTATCAAGAAACTAAAGTTGTGAAGTTTTATTTTATTTTTAAAATGTTTAAACCAAAATTCTTGAAAAAGGTTATGTCATTCTTAATTTTTTTCAAAACTTTGGAAAAAATATGTTATACCTTGTTCTGGCCTTGTCCAAAAACTTTAGAAAAAGTTATCTCGTTATAAGTTAAACCAAAATATATATAAATTATATAGGTTGCCCAAAAGTTTTGAAAAATTTTATAAGTTTGTCTAACATTTTTGAAAATAACTCATTCTGGGCTTATCCAAAATTTTTGAAATATGTTATAGTTTGTGTAAAAGTTTTAAAAAATTTCAAAACTTATTTTAGATTTGTCCAAAACTTTTGAAAAACGATATAAATCATTTAAAAATGGCCCAAAAAACTTGAAAAAAGTTGAAGCTTATTCTAAGTTTAACTAAAACTGTTGAAAAATGTTTCAAATTGTCCAAAAGTTACGATTGATGTTATGGTTCATTCTACGCTAGTTCAAAATTTTTGGAATGATTTGTAATTTATTTTAGGTTAAACCAAAATGATTGAAAACCGTTATAACTCGTTCTAGGTTTAACCATAATTGTTAAAAATGTTATAGATTGTCCAAAAGTTTTAAAACCTGTTTACCGTTTACTCACAATTCACCCGACAAATCAGAGAAGTCATTATTTTTTAGGTATATAACCAAAAGCAGTTTGTGAAGTAATAACACAAAGTTTCTGAAAGTTTATATCAGGAAAAGGGGTTTAGTCAGTAGATGTTTCCATACTTATCCGACACGTTAAGAATTTTGAAGGTTTTCCTCCCCAACCACAAAAAAATATTTATACCAAAGCCATTATTTAGTATAAAGAATTTTAAAATCTTTTCCAACAATCTTATTACGGTCTCCTATGCTGAATACAACTCTAATGAAACAATAACATAAAAATCTTTAACGGCGCAGCCAAAAAAAAATGATTAGTTTTATAACGCAAATCAAAGAAGGCACAATGCGTAAGTAAACATATTCTGTTTCTCATCGCTTTCAAAACTCTTTGCAACATTGTTATTTTGTTTGCAAGCAATTTTTGTAAAATCAAATAAAATCGCTCACGCAAGAGTAAGATGAAAGTATAAATATCTACAGGCAACGTATAACTTGAAAACATGCGTTTACTGTAGTTAAGAAAAGGTTGATTGAGTTAAACATGCAAATAGAAAAGTCTAGATAGGCAATAAACAAACACTTAATAAAAGGTAACGTAACAAATTTAACCTAGTATATGAGCAGTAAGCTTAAAAGCACAAAGGTATGCAAAATAACACAGAAAGAGCCAACGGACTATCAAATAGCTGAATCCAATACTCGACAAAAGAACCAATTTTGTGTGTCATCAACGCAACAAACCCATTGCAAGTTACACGGCACTGATCGTAAAGAGCGCTCAAATCAAACATTTGCGCAGTCAATATCCAAAAACGACTGACTGCTTGTATTTAAATTTTATCCTCGGTTTGTTTTTGTCTGTAAATGTTTATGAAGTATCATTGTTAGGGTTAAGTGATTCTGTGGATACAGAAATGTTTTTAAGCGCGGACTGGTTAAAACAATTAGAGTGATTATTTCATCAGGATCAACCAATTAAACCCCAGCAGAAAGCAATAACCAACTAAAAAAAAATATCTACCAATAAAACTGCTATAAATGAAAAACTTCTGAACACGCTTGTTTTTGCACAGACAGTCAGTCTAGTCCAAGGCAGCAAGCAACCAACATATCCTTAAAGGGATCAAGATTCGCACCAAGAAACATAAAAATCACTATCTTCACTGGACTGAGAAATAACTTACTTGAAAAATACAGCCCAAGCTTATCCTGGCACTGCACTCAACCGGCAGTAACCATCTACAAGACTATTGTGAGCAGACTTACGTCCAAAAAACTAACCCCTCCTAAACTATTGCAACAATTATTCATAGTTACTCACTAATGCTAAACCTGAACAAATAAGAATGCCTAACAGTCTAGTAAAGTATTCATAAATTGTGTTGCTACCTGAAAAGTACTTTCTAAATACAACTCTGATAAAACAATAAGATAAGGACCGTTAGCGGTGCAGCGGAAAAAAGTATAAATAATTTTATAGAACTGATCAAAGAGTTGACCAAGCAATTCTTACCGCAAAATTATAATAAAACGCTGTGGGACCCAATAAACTTGCACACGTAAGAAAAAGATAAATGTATGAGCATCTACGTTGCCTGTATGCAAAACCTTTTCTAACATATAAAATTGGTAAAAACATGCGTCTGACCGCAATTAAGAAAAACTTGCAACCGTCTTACAGGCGTTTTTTGGTGGCTAAAGACGTGACCAGCAAGGAAAGGTTGATTCATAAACAAGTAATGTCCACTTAGTAAAAAAACAGAACGGATTTAGCTTATGCAAGCCAACCTCATTTTCCAAGTAAAAAAAATATTAACAGATCGGGTGTCATCAATGCAACAAACCCGGGTACATTGCAAGAAATTGTGTGCGCAATATAAGGAAAATAAACAACCGTATTTGTCTGAGAATATCATTGATAGGGTTAATTGATTTTAAGGCCCCAAGAGTGTTTTGGACGCGGTAAATTTAAAACAAATGGGGTGGTTATCTTTGCAGATAAAAAATGTAATAACTTTTGTTTTAATCGCATCAGAATCAACCAATTATAACCCAGCAATAACCAACTAAAAAGAAGTCTACTAATAATAACGATTGAAATTGAAAACTTCTAAATACGCGCCATTATAAAAACCAGTTTTTCCTCAGACGGTCGGTCTAGTCCAAGGCAGCAAGCAACCAACATATCCTTAAAGGGGTCAACACTTTCACCCAAAAACAGCATAGAAATCACTACTTTTACTAGACTGAAAAATAACTTACTAGAAAAAACTAACCCCACCTAAACCATAGCAACAAATAGATCACAATGTAAATAGCAACGGCACAGTTAAAAAATAATATAAAGAAGAAAACAAAACGCCAACACCGTCGGGGGCTAACCACACCACTTTTCCGCCGCCAAACATTGCACCATAGTCAGGTAGCAAATGATAGCCCAAAAGAAATCACATGCCATTCATCACAGCTGTAACCAAAATGAGGTTTGCGCATACTTGGAAAACTTGTCTACTGAGCTCCACACAAAATAGAAATTCACATTCAGGAGTTACACTCCAGCCCCGTCGGCAGGGTCCATCAACTCATGTCAACGCGGGGAAACACCGGCAACAACGGCAGTTGTGTTGAGTGTACAAAAGGTGTTCAACTGCTAACTATTTTTGATGTATTTGTTGTTTGTTGTATATATATTATCAAATTTGCTTTTTAAAAAACGATAATAGGTTCTTAAAAAAGGGAAATTAGCAGTAAATTTGGCGAGTGGTGCAACGATTTGAGCTAAGCTGCAAAGAATCGTAAAAAATTTGTTTAAAAATACCAAAGAGGTAAAGTTAGGGTGTACCAGCAAGATCCAAAACTATCCGGTTATTATTTAAAAAAGTTCTAGTAGGTGAACCCCACCCATGCCAATAATTATAAAGAAATACGGTACTCACTCGTATTGCATAAATTTCCAAAAACTAAACGCAGTTTATCAGTTTTCTTGTGTATCACTTGCTTTAGAATAACTTTATTTTATCCAAACCAGGTAACTCTTAATATTTGAACAGCTTGGATATAAAATCCGCGTACTAGAAGATACTAATAGCCAAAGGTAGTAAAATCCTTATCCTAATTGGAAGTCTATTCCAGTTTAAAAAATGCCATTTGGACTAAATGGTGCTACGAGCACGTTTCAAAGCTTGGTGAACCAAATTTGTATGACTTATCATTTTAAATATTTAGATAACATTGTTATTGTTACCCATATTAAAATTTTGTCGAAAGTATTCAAAAGATTGTTGTCAACGGGGTTGTTCTTCAATTCAAAAAGAAATGTATATTTTGTTGAAAAGAATTTAGTTGAAATTTTTGGTAAACAGAAAAAGGAGGAGGCAATGTAAATACAACTGTAGCCGGCTCCAAACGTCCATTTCTAATTATTCAGAAGCATCAAAACCGTTAACTAACTTCATCATGAAAAATCAAAAATGTAAACCAAAAAGTGTAAGTGCTAAAAGAAGCATTAATGAACCCTCTTATGTTAGCCTGTTCTAATTTTGCAAAGCCCAGATTGGAAGTAAAAAAAAGTAAATTTGTATCTCTCATGATTCCTCACTAGTGCTGAACAAAAGTATTACTTTACCAAAAGAAAGAGTCTTGTAGACTATTGATAAACTGCGTTTCTACCAAGAAAATAACAATTTTAGTTGACGTGTATATGGCCACAAATTTTAATCTAATTTCTGTAGTTGGAACTACTGGTATTAAACAGCATTGTTGCCAAATTTTACCTAAAACCAATGTATGGTTATAAAGTTATTCAACTTTTTCTGTTTTCAATTTTTCTAATTACAAACGCTGCGTTTATTTTTGAGGTTAAGTAAAAATAACCGTATATATTTTAATTTATTTTTTACAGTTGGTATTTCTGTTATTAGAGTGCATTGTTGCTAAATTTCATCAAAATTTAATACATGGTTTTAAAGTTATTAAACTTTTTTTAATTTCAATTTCTCTAAGTAGATGTACTAGAGGTTATTTAAAATTTACCGAACAAATGTTGATATAGTTTTTGTAGTTGGTACTACTGATATTATACAACATTGTTGCCAAATTTTACCAAAATTCAATGTATGGTTATGAAGTTATTCAACTTTTTCTATTTTTAATGTTTCTAATTACAAACGATGCGTTTATTTTTGAGATTAAGTAAAAATGACCGTATAAATTTTGATTTATTTTTTACAGTTGGTACTTCTGTTATTAGAGTGCATTGTTGCCAAATTTCATTAATATCCAATATATGGTTTTAAAGTTATTCAATTTTTTCTAATTTTAATTTTTCTAATTACGTTTACTTTTGAAATTATGTGAAATTTACCGAATAAATTTTGATCTAATTTTTATAGTTATTATTACTGTTGTTTTACTGCATTGTTGCCAAATTTTACCAAAATCCAATGTATGGTTTTGCAGTTATTTAACTTTTTCTGTTTTCAATTTCTCTAATTACAAACGCAGTGTGGCGTTTAATTTGAGGTTATGTAAAATTGACTGTATAAATTTTAATTTATGTTTACAGTTAAAACTACTGTTATTGAAATGCATTGTTGTCAAATTTCAACAAAATCCAATGTATGGTTTTAAAGTTATTTAACTTTTTCTGTAATTATATTTTATATTTATAAACGCTGTGTAGCTTAGTAATTTTGAGGTTATATAAAATTGTCCGTGTAAATTTTAACCTCTGTTTTACAATTAAATTTACTGTTATTGAAATGCATTGTTGTCAAATTTCATCAAAATCCAATGTATGGTTTTAAAGTTATTCAACTTTTTCTGTAATCATATTCTCTACCTATAAAAGTTATGTAGCGTTTAATTTTAAGGTTATGTAAAATTCTCCTTATACATTTAGATTAGTTAGTACTAATGTTGTTAAACTGCATTGTTGCCAAATTTTACCGAAATTCAATGTATGGTTTTAAAGTTATTCAACTTTTTCTAATGTACGGAATAAAAATTTGTTTTTGCACAAACTACTAAAAATGCCTTTCTCTACATGAATCCTGATTATGTGATTTTTTTCAGATTTTTTAGTAAGCCATATCCGAGTTTATTACTCAATAACGCAATAAAAATTTGAAAAATTGAGGTTTTTGAGTTTTTTTAGATTTTTTGATTATTTGTAACTTCTCAAAACTGCATTTTTAGGAAAAAATAATAATAATAATTTTTTTTTTTTTTTTAATTTCATTCAGACAGTTTTTCTTGAAAAAAGATGACGGGTAATTTTTTTTTAAATATTGATAAAAACGTGTTTCTATAAGTGCAAAAGATATCTTAAAAATTTCAAGAAGTGCCGGGTGCTACGTTCAAAGATATCTTACAATGTATCCACAGATATACTTAAAAATGGCGAAAAAATGTTTAAGTTTTAAATTTACATTTTTTGATCGTTTGTAACTTTTTAAGATTGCATTTTTAGAAAAAAATTATAACAAGCTATTTTTTCAAATTTGCCTAAAGAACATGTTTTGACAACACATTTTTTTTTTTCATTAGTTTTTAAAAAATTTAAAATTCAAAAAAAAAATTTGGAAAAAAATTTCTTATAATTTTTTTCTAAAAATTCAATCCTGAGAAGTTACAAACTCTTTGCATATTTTTGTTCTTGCATTAGAAGATTCATCAATAGCAAAATGTGGTATAATGCTACAACGTGTGGTGCATTTTGGTTGAAAGCACAGGAACTTACGTACTAAAATCGACCTGTAGCAGAGTGTTTGACGTAGAAGAACCGTAGAACATATTAATAAAATTATTATTTAATTAATACTTCCTTGAACAGCAATTATTGCGCATTGAAAAGAAACCGTAGTTCTGCGTTAACTGATGTAATTTTAACAACGCCACAGAAACTACAAATACATAAAATGTTCTGAGATTTTGATGATGCAGATGAGTTTATCAAGCTAAATCTTAAAACTGAATATTGGTAGATAGTATTGCTTTTGCACACATAAAACGTTTGTCTATTGCTTATGCCCAAGAAGTGTAATTTTAGACAAGCAAAGATCAAAGCTGACGCAATGCCAATTGCAAGTTTATGCCTCAATTGCAGAACAAGATTGGCAGTACAGCAGAAAGAACATGTATGATTAACAGCGCTAACGTCCAAAACAGTCACAAGTTCGATGTGTTTCTCTAACAAAGTAAGGCAGAGTGTAGCGTTTTTTTTTTAAATATATCTTCATATAAGTATAAAAATATACATATGTCTTTTATGTGGCATGGTGCGGTTAACACCTCAATTGCCTTTCCCAAAAGAAACGGCGTGACTAGGTATACATATACGTATTATAGGAAAAGCCGTTTTGTTAAAGATGGACAACAAAATGTTGGTGTGACTCCATGACTCCTAGGATTTAAAAACAAAATTTAACCAATAGTCCGTATAAGTTGTGGAATTTTATTTTATTATAGATAATACTAACTTATAGTAACCCAACGTGCAATAGAGAAAGTCATGATAATTTTTTTTCTCAAGAATAGAAAAACAAATGAGTACATGAAGCAGAGAACTAAAGTAGTAAACTGAAGAAGATAGATTATCTTTCAATGGTACCACTATAAATACACTTGACCAAATAGCAGACCAGGCACCAGAGTAGTGTAGAGTAGTGTAGACAAATTAAAATTAACAACGTACATCCAAAAATAAATATAAAAACGCTAAGAAAAAAAAAAGATAAATAATACAAAAAAAACATACGCGTAGTCTTGCTTACTTGCTTAAGAAAAAGTAATCTCCGACGTAAAGCAAACAGACCGGTTAGTACTCCATAAAATTTCTCAGTAAGTTTAAATGAGTTGTACAATCGTCTGGCCAATACAAATGTTGCTACAATAAACGTTGTAAATGCATCTTTCAATAGCTAGCTTTAGAGGTTTATACATCTACTTTCGTATCTTTAAATTTAAATTTAAATTCAACTATTTAACGTTGGTCTGTTTAAATGCTTTTTTGGCAATTTTGCTAGTTTGCTATTTTGGCACGCAATTGCATAATCCAAAGATACTGCAAAATTGCAGTTTGTTAGTAGTGGTATCTTTGCAAATAAATATCAGGTGATGCTATCAAGGTTTTTTGGCTGTAATGTAATAGAGTTTTGGCTTGGCAAACATACGTTGACAAAGTTTAAAATAATGCTTTTAGAAACGTTCTTAAACTTAAACAATGTCTTAGAAGTATAGCAATAAAAAAGTATATAGAAAATCTAATTTTAAAATAATGCGGCAATACTTTTAGACCAAACAGCATTACTGTAAACTCAAGTAAGTTTTACCTTTTGGTGATGTAAAGGTAAGAATTTAATTGACGGAAACTTATACATAGTCTTGAGGTACTATCTTTTTATCAACTACCCAAAAGCAATAGTCACTCCTTTCAGTAGTACCAATAACCACCATTTCTTCCACTTGGCGTAGAATTGATGTTTTTTTTTTGCGTATTGTATGATTACTAAGATACTCTTATTGGGGTATCAGTCAAAGATCATTAATGTTGTTGGAATGACGTCGTCAATAACCAGTTGTGCTATTTTGGGTTTATTTGGTCAATCTTTTGGCAGTGTGGAAAGATAACCTCATCTATTTGTGTGACACAATTGTTTTAATGCCAAAACGTTGTAAAACATTGGTCTTTTGCTAAAATGTACAAATTGTTGAGTGTAATCTATACGGGCGTCGTTCATAATTAGCTATGTCCAAAATATAACTTCCTTCAACTAAAGAGCAATCAAAAAGTGTGTAACAATAATTTCCTTATTACTTGTGAGTGGTATGTCATTAGTCGCCGTGAGATTGGCGTAGAGGTTTGTTGAAATATTATTGTATTCAAGTTTTTGTTTTTTTGTAACGCTAAGTTACTCAAACTTTAAGTAGCTTTAGAATATATCAACTTCAACTTGACTTTAACGTCAATTCCAACTCTGATTTAAGTGATTTAAAAGCCTAGTAAATCTCAAACTGTGGCCGCCATTTTTATTGTTTTCCAGATTTTGTAGTTGTTCAAATTAGTTTGTTGTAGTGTTGTATGTTATGTTTTAGCTTGTAGACCTATTTTATCAATTGTTTTAGGTTTGTACAACATAAAAACTTCAAGTTTTGCTGGATACGTATTTTCATATGACTAAAGCATAAACTATTACCAAAAAGTTGTGGTGTAGGTACACTTTTTAGTATAATGCCGCCTGTCTGCAAAGGTAATTTTTTAATGGTTTTAAAAAACTTTGTTCAATTGCTTTCAAAACTGAGAATCTTGATTTTATCTTGGTGGTATCGGGGTTTATGAGCTGGTATGTGAATAACTAGTACTGTCTACTTAAGTGGTAATTGCCTTTAGGGTAAAGGCCAACTTGTGATAGCAAGGTTGCTCAATAGTTAACTTTGTTATTTTGAATAATTTTTCGGCATTTGAGTGGTAGTGTTTCCTATACTGGGCGTAGTACCAAGTTGATGTAGAGTTTCATAACTAATTTAGTGTTCATTTAGTTTGCTACCTGGTGCAATAGTTGATGCAAAGGGAAGACGTATACTAATTATGGATGTATTTGTTGATGTAAATTTTAATTTTAACATCCTTTTTTGCATGCTTGACAGCTTAGCACCATGCACCATGCTTTTAATTTAAAATTAGTAAAGCATTGTCGCATATCTTTTTTTTAATAGTCGCTATGGTTCAAGTTTGGACTGTAGGAATAATAATGAAACAAGTAAAAACCGCATTCTCTTATAGCAAGTTGAACAACCTTAGCGGTGTGCACAAGTGCATTATCGTGCAACAACCTGACTCCTTTTGTTCATTTTCCTCAACGTTTTGCCCAAATATTTTCCCTCAACCTACGTAATGAAGCATAATAAACGCCATTCACCGTAGTATTTCTGTTTTGTGTACGGCAGTTGATATTCTTCCTGGTTCAGAAGACGGCCGTGGATTGCGTTTGCGATGTAAATTAACTGTTGTCTTAACAACTTTTACATCTAATTATTGATGTCACAAACATTAATATAACGTTAAAATAAAAATAACTTTCACATAAAAAGTATTTATTGTATTGCAAGTCTGATTACAAGTTTGTTACAAGTGTAGCTAGTACAAGTGTAGAAACGGAACTGCTTGTAAATTGTACAAATACAAAAAAGGTAAATTTATGTCTGATAGTGGTGGGATACAACAGATGGCTAATTACAAGGGCTAATTCAAAATTCCAGGAATTTAAGCCTCTTTGAAGAGGATTTAGTAAAAACCAAACACGTGCACCCACTTAACAGCAGGTACTTACAAATGTTATAAAATCAATTAACATAAATCTTTGTTTTATGACATGTAAGAAATAATAGCATTGTATCGCAAACATGCCGCCCGCCTTGAAAAACTGAAGTTTTTTGAAATAAACATGAATGGATTAGAAAATAACAATACAGATAAAAGAATAGTTATGCAAATCAACATGTAACAATATGGGAACTTAAAATATAAAGTATAATACAAATAATAAATATAAAGAAAACATAATAAAATAAAGCTGTTGATACAGTCAATCACTTCACTGAGCGTCAATTGGGAGGGTACACAAGGTTTTTACAGCCCGTTTCAAAACCCCGGTTGAAGTCTTAACGGTAGCTACGCGAACGATGTCGTCAGGTCCTGGATGAGTTTCAGTAACTCGTCCCAACTTCCATTGAAGAGGAGAATAATTGTCTTCTCGTAATAAAACCAAGTCGATAACTTGTATATTTCGAGTTGCATTTTGTTTCCATTTAGGCCTTTGCTGGAGTCCAGTTATGTATTCGGCAGACCATCGCTTCCAGAAATGCTGGGTGATTCTTTGAATTAACTGAAATCTGGACAGGCGATTTTCCGGTAAGTTCATCATGTTGGCGTCTGGCAAGGCAGTCATTGGCCTTCCAATTAAAAAATGACCTGGCGTCAGTGGTTCTAGGTCGTTTGGATCGCTAGATAATGAGGATAAAGGACGGGAAATAAGGACAGCTTCTATCTGTGTCAAGCAAGTATAAAACTCCTCATAGGTAAGCCTTGCGTTTGCAGCAACTCTTTTTAAATGAGATTTAATTGACTTTACCCCGGCTTCCCAAAGACCTCCAAAATGGGGCGATCGCAGCGGTATAAAATGCCACTGAATATCTGATTTACTAGCAGCATCTATTATTGCAATTTGGTTAATGCTTGCTTTAATAAAGTTTGACAAATCTTTAAGTTCCGAGTTTGCCCCAACAAAATTGGTGCCGCTGTCAGAATAAACATGTAACGGTTTGCCTCGTCTTGCAACAAATCTACGCATCAGCTGTTAAATCACATGCTAGTTCAACATGTATGGCCTTTGTTGTATAACATTCAAATAAACATATGTATGCCTTTGATAATTTTGAACCTCTACCCTTTCTATCTTTTATTGAAAACGGTCCGGCGTAATCTACTCCACATATATGAATCGGAGGCGCAGGATTAATTTGAGAAGGTGGTAGTTGGCCCATGATATGTGCGGTCTTTAGAGGGTTTGATCGAAAACATTTCAAACAATTATGAATAACTCTTTTACATATATTTCTGCCAGAAATTGGCCAATATTGACTACGAACTGATGCTAATAAAGCTTCCAAGACGCAATGCAGTTGCTTAATATGTTCTTATTGCAAAATTAAGTAAGTTAATTTGTGTTTATTGGGCAAAATAATTTGATGGTTTTTATTAAAAGCAAATGTTGAATTATTCAAACGTCCTCCCATGCGAATTAAACCAATAGTCATCTTGTATGGGATTTAGTGAGAGTAACTGACTTTTGCAATGAACAGGTTTGGCGCTTTTTAGATCACAAACTTCTTTTTGAAAATGCTCAAGTTGTGCTCGCTTTATAAGTGCAATAACTGATTTATTAAGTTCATTGACTGTTAAAGGACCCACGCGTCGCAATTCTCGATTACATGATGAATTATGAATAAATCGTAAGATATAGGATGTGACACGTTGCAATGATGTAAAATTATTTTTTTTATAAATATTGAAAAAGGTAATAATTCAGTAGCGGCTGTGCATATATTTACTTTTCGGCACTCAGGTACATCTGCCATATTAGATAAATTTATAGTCGGCCAATGAGTATAATCTTGATGTAACCATTCTGGGCCTGAAATCAAAAGTTTGAATAAATTTAATTTATCTGCGCTGACTCCACGAGATATTAAATCGGCAGGGTTATCATGTGTTCTTACATGTTTCCAAGTGCTAATGCTAGTTAACTCTTGAATTTTGCTTACACGATTTGCTACAAAAATTTTCCATTTATTGCAAGGAGCATTAATCCAACTTAGAACAATTGTTGAATCGCACCAAAGATATTCTTTGTCAAATGATAATTCCAAAGCAGTACGAACCTTTTGTAACAATCGTACTAATAACAACGCACCGTAAAAGCTCAAGTCGTGGTATTGATATTTTTTGCAATGGAGCTACTTTAGATTTGGCGCATAAAAGACGAATATTTGAATTGCCTGCATAATCAAATGATTTAATGTAAATACACGCTCCGTATGCAACGTCAGACGCATCACAAAAACAGTGCAATTCGATTTTAATATAATTATGACATAGCACATGTCGATCAAAGTGAATGGCCTCTAAATCTTTTAAATTTCTAACAAAATCCAGCCATTTTGTGTGTAAATCTATAGGAATCGATTCATCCCAATGAAGTTTGTTTTGCCAAAGACTTTGCATTATTAATTTAGCAACAATCACAATTGGTGCAATTAATCCCAAGGGATCATAGATTTTTGCAATTGCTGATAATATAGTTCTTTTTGTAACACGAGCGCCTATAAAATTCTGAGATTTGTATCGAAATTGATCGGCTTTGGGGCTCCATAAAATACCTAAAGTTTTTATTTCCGTTGAATTAGTTAGTTTTACAAATTCATCAACTGAGCAGTTATCTGATAATCCCGTTAAAGCGGTTGGGTCGTTAGAAGCCCATTTACGAAGAGGAAAACCAGCTGAATCTAATATTGAAGTAATTTCGTCGCGAATAATGATTGCTTCTTGAGCAGTGTTGCAGCCTGTGAGTAGGTCGTCAACATAAAAATCGTTTTCAATGATAAAACATGCTAGAGGAAATTTGACTTTATTTTCAAGTGCTAACTGCTTTAGACATCTTATAGCCAAAAATGATGCAGATGCGGTTCCATAAGTGACTGTGTTTAATTCAAAACAACCTATTTCCTCGGAAGGTGATGATCGCCAAAGAATACGTTGCAATGGACGATGCTCTTTTGTTATTAGTATTTGACGATACATTTTGGCAATATCTGCCGATAATACAATAAAGTGCCGTCGAAATCTTAATAGAATTGAAAACAAGTCGCGTTGAATTGTAGGTCCAACCTTTTGAACGCAATTCAGAGATAATGCCGTATTTGTTTTGGCTGAGCCATCAAAATCTACTCTAAGTTTAGTTGTAATGCTGGTATCCTTTAAGACTGGATGGTGAGGTAAATAGTATAATATATTTGGTTGAGGTTTTGATTCATCTATTTTTGTCATATGTCCTAGCTTATGATACTCCTTCATAAACTTTATGTAAGGTTCTCGAATGCTCTGATTATTATTTAATTTTCTTTCTAAGCTAACAAATCTTTTTAATGCAAGAGTCTTTGACTCCCCCAATTGATTTACATTATCATTTAATGGCAAGCTAACTACAAACCGCCCATTACAATCCCGTTTGGTGGTACTAACAAAATGACTTTCGCATTCCTTTTCCTCAAGTGTAAGAGGAGAAGATACAAAACTTTCCTCAATTTACCAGAATTTAGCTATTGATTTGTTGATATCTATATTATCTATGCTTAAATTGGACGATATTGACACAATAGATGAGTAAACAACAGGTACTGACCCAGCTAGAACCCAACCCAATTTAGTTTTCTGTAATAAAGGAAGATTTTTTCCTAATTGAACTTGGCCAATACAAATTAGATTCCAAAATATATCAGCCCCTAACAGCATATCTATATCTCCGTTTTTATCAAATGATGGATCGGCTAGTGGCAAGTTTTTTGGAATATTTAAAAATGATTTATTAAAAGACACTGCAGGCAATCTTTCAGTTATTTTGTCTAAAATTAGACATGACATATTTGACTCAAACTTGCTATTATTTGAATAAATTGAAACATTACATCTTCCTGTGAGATTTGATGTACTTTGATTAATACCCGAAATTGATATGTTTACTTTAGAAATAAAAATACCTAACAATTTGCGCATTTTTGAGGTTACAAAGATTGATTGTGATCCGGAATCAAGTAAAACTCGACAATTATGTGATTTGCCTCATTTATCGACTACTTTCACACAAGCTGTAGATAAAATGGTTTGAATTGATGCTGTAGAGGAGTGATTTGCTATCATTGATGTTGAGGGTTCTTGCAAAATGGGTTCTCTTTGAGTTTCAATATGCAATAAAGTATGATGCCGTTTTTTGCATGTTTTGCACGTGTATTTGCTTTTGCATTGTTTATTTGAATGACCTCGGCCTAAACAATTGGTACACAAATTTAAATTTTTTATTTTCTCTAATCTCGAGCTTACGTTAAGACCGAGAAATTCGCTACAAGAATGAAATGAATGAGACGTGCTTTCACAAAGTGCACATTTAAATTTGCTAATGGCAATATTAACGCTAGCCTTTTGCAACTGTTTAAAATTGTTTGACTTATTGGAAGTTTCATTATGGAGAGTATCTAACAATTCACAACGTTTTGTTAAAAAATCAGACAAGGTTTTAAATTTAGCAGTTTCGGTTGAATTGGCATGACATTCCCATTCGCGGCGAGTTATTACATCTAACTTTGAAGAAAATAAGTATACAAGTATTGTATCCCAACTGTCAACTGGTTCACCAAGTGCACCCAATGCTCTTAGATTAGCTAAAACTGTATCTAGTAACGTTCTTAATGCCACATGAGATTCCTTATGGATCAAGTTAACTTCAAAAATTGACTTAACATGCTTTTGAATTGCTAGTCGCTTAATATTAAAACGATTATTTAATAATTTCCAGGCAATATCATAATTGACTGCTGATATGTTTAATGATTTTATTACATTAGCTGCTTCGTTTGATAAGCATGACCGCAAATAATAAAAATTTTGTATGTTACTGATTGTATTATTTGAATGTATCAATGATAAAAATGTTTCTGAGAATTGACCCCACATATCATATGAACCATCAAAACTTGGCAAGTTTATAGTTGGTAGTTTCATAGAAGGCGTTAGTTCTACATTTGCTGCGTGATTATCTGAGCCAAGCTTTACTAGATTTGTATTAATGACTGTCATAAATTTCGCCTTAATTGAATGAAACAAGTTTTCAAATTCTTCCCTTAATTTATTATATTTTTCTAAGTTTTCTGAATCAGTGATTTCAATTTCATCTAATAACTCGTTGTGTTTATATAACGTAGGCCCAATTTCACTGAGACGCGACTCAAAATTATTAACAATTTCAATTGTTATGCCCGATTGAATAGAATTATTATAAAATATTTCAGCTCGTTTTGATAAAAGAGAAGGTAATGAAGCTTTTGGAGGCATTTTAATATGTTACTTGACACAAAATAAAAGAATATATAGGAAAGAGTGGTGTGATAATGCTTACTGATTGATACTGTGGAGATGTATGGTTGCTGTTGATTTCACGTAACGGCTTCCTCAATGATGGACGATTGGCGTCGCTGGTAGAGTGGTCCGTGAACAACGTATTAGATAACTTTCTCGTGATGGATGTAAATCGCTGACGAGAGAGATGGAGAATTCGCTCAAACTTCTTCTTTGTAAGACGGCAGTGGACAAATATGGCGTCGCTAACAGCTTCTTACAAATGTTGATTTGCAATACAACATAAAGATTTCAACAATACTTGCTGCATCCGGTTCGAAGGACCATGTTTTGTGTACGGCAGTTGATATTCTTCCTGGTTCAGAAGACGGCCGTGGATTGCGTTTGCGATGTAAATTAACTGTTGTCTTAACAACTTTTACATCTAATTATTGATGTCACAAACATTAATATAACGTTAAAATAAAAATAACTTTCACATAAAAAGTATTTATTGTATTGCAAGTCTGATTACAAGTTTGTTACAAGTGTAGTTAGTACAAGTGTAGAAACGGAACTGCTCGTAAATTGTACAAATACAAAAAAGGTAAATTCATGTCTGATAGTGGTGGGACACAACAGATAGCAAATTACAAAGGCTAATTCATAATTCCAGGAATTTAAGCCTCTTTGAAGAGGATTTAGTAAAAACCAAACACGTGCACCCACTTAACAGTAGGTACTTACAAATGTTATAAAATTCAATTAACATAAATCTTTGTTTTATGACATGTAAGAAATAATAGCATTGTATCGCAAACAATTTCTTCTTTTTAAATCAATCATCAAGATGTCCTCACAATCCCAAAAGATTGTAGCCATGATCATTTTGGTTGGCTTTTCTTGGTAGTGGTTCACTGCACGCCGCCATTCTATAAATTTCCTTTTAGACAGAAAATTATAACAGAAAACCATAGTATCATCTCTCGTAACAACAAATTGCAAAACTTCTTCTTGACCCCCCCCCCCCCCTCACAAAGCTTCAAAAAATATCAAGCACTGATTGTGCTGTGATGATGTTTTTGAACAGAAAACAGAAGTTTTGAGACTTATTTTGCACGCACTTTATTCATACCCAAATAATCATGAAGTATTCGGCAAATCAATGTATCTTACAGTCCTAGCATTGCTAATAATTCCCTCACTTTTAGTAGGCGATCACTTTGGACTAGTTTTTCAATAAAGAAAATTGATTCTTCTGTGATCACTTCAACTGGTCAACCAAAACAAGAGTCATCTTCTAAAGACTCATAAACCATCTTAAGCTTTTGAGCCTTTTTTTTAATGACAAAATAAAAAGGTAAATCTTTACCGTATACGCCATCCAATCTTTGTTTAATTTGATGAAAGGTAAGACCTTCCAATGAAATTATTTTTTCGCAAATCTAGCATAGTTAAAGCTTAACAATGTCTGTCTGGATACCACTACAAGACTAATTAAAGTAAAAGGTTATAATTGCACATTTACGTTAATAAAGCATTACACATTACCGACATTATTTAACGGTTAGTTTGTAATTTTTAGAAATGTAGTAAGCTAGGAGTTTATGGTTGTTACCTTGTACATGGTTGCTTCTCAGGGTGTGACTAGGCGTATGTGAAGCAACTTTTCACATAAGGTTTAATGTCGGTTCAGTGGCCTAGCCTGTGATAGTTATGTAATGTTTTTGAGTTTTGTTATTATTGTTATATTAACTGCTGCAAGTTCAGAGGTATTCCAGCTAAGCTGTCGATTAGTATTTATTTTTTTTATTTTTGATATATAAGAACTGGTATTTAAAGTATAAGTATAATTTTTTGGAAATCTATTCATTGCAATTTAATACTGTTTATAGTTTTGTAGAATTTAAATTTATTAAAAAAGCTATATTCTTGTCCTTTTATTTATAAATTAACCTTTGATTTTCTTTATTTAGAGGTTTATTAAAAAATATGTCTTATTTTCAAAAGAATGTGGAAAAACAAGTAATATATTGTCATTGAAACGTTACATACCAACAGTTTCCTACAATGTATGCTAGTAATTAAAAAGAAACATGTTGACGTGACATTTATATTGTCGTTTGTGTATTAAACATCCCGAGTTTCATTATTGCTCGTGCAAGCGAGTATTATTTGTAGCGTCTAGCGACGCGGAGGCGGTTTAAACCCATCGTATAGGCGTAGAGAACTTATTAAAATAGCGGGCGGTAATGAGTAGTGGAGGTCCCGATTCCGCGAGAGCCTCAGATGCCGCGGAACCTCTTTGTTCATTTCAAAGGAACTCACAGCAAACAGAAGGATTGTAAGGTTTTGCGTACATTTTGCCTGGCGTCGTGATTAATATGTATAGCAGAAGAATCCCGTACGGCAGCTTCACACAATCGTGCGGAAATCTAATTTACAGTGGTTTGGCTGTTATTGTAGCGTGTGTATAACTTCATAAATTCAATTACGACATCACAAACTGCAAATGTTTTAAACTGAGCCTCGCAAATTCATAACTAATACACGAGCACATCCAATTTGCTCCAATTACACGCGACGACATCGCAACACTGTTTATTTGGAATGTGTTGGTGATGAACCTGAAATTGAATCGTTTCATTCGTTTAATACATTTATGAAAACTACATTACATTTTGTAAATGATGGAAACAAGTAGCGAATATCACCATTATACCTGCATAGGTTTTTTGTAATAGAAATTTTATTTATTCAATTGTTTTTTTCATTTCCTGTTCAGTTCAACTAAATACCGTGCATACTAGAATTAACAACGCTTATTATTTGTTGCAAATAATTTAATCAAGCTTACATATGCTGCTTTTACATTCACAAAGCTGCTACTATATATTGTTGTATAATTTGTAGAATAGTATAAGTTGAGGATTAGTTTCTGAAATTCTAGCATGTTTATGGAATTTATCATGTTTATTTCCATAATTAAAAAAGTTTACACTCGTGTTTTAGGGTATGCACCCATCATCAGTGTGCCTAGCATCTCACTAGATGAAAAGGCAATTTACATAAAATACATCATTTATTAATTTTAAATTTGTTATTAATTTTCACGATTTTGTTCCATTCTAATTATTAAACTTTAATAACCAAAATTTTAAGCTGTTACTTTTAGTTTGTTTATACTATCGTTCAATAAACATTTATAAAAATTATTTTCTACTGTTTACCTATTAATAAGCTAATTAATATTAATTTGTAATTTAATTTATAGTTTAATTAATCTTAAATATGATAAATTGATGTCATTTTTAAAATAAAAATGTACCCTTAGAAAAACAGGAAGCAATTGGTTTACTTCTATTTCACAAACGATGAGCTGATCCGGCGGTGAAACGTAGCGTGAAGCGCGCGGTTGTTGTGTTTGTTTTTTTTAAGACAGTCTGAGGGTGGCAATGCGTCTTGTTAATAGACTTGGCTGTCCGTGCCCGTTTTGCCTCTTAATTTTTAAGTATAATTAGGCGTACAACTTATTTCCGGAAATAAATATATTTTTTCCTGGTGCACGGCGTTTTTCCCGTTATTTATTATTCTTCCGCTAATATTTCAGACGCGTCAGGATTTTCAACGTTGAGATAATTACTATTCTCCGCAAAATTCCTTTAAGAAACAGCAACGGGCGTACGCCCATGCAAGATCCGGCAAGACTCAACACACTTTCAACATCCCATTAAGTTAACAGAATTTATGTGAAGATTTATATTATATTTAAATGAATTTAATGGTGGATTTTAACGTTCGCACTAAGTGATGGTGTGGATTTAGTAAACATATCGTTTGCGGCAAATTTACTTCTAATAACTTAAACTATTTATCGGGATTTATATTTTATTTTATTATAGAAAAGCGACTTTAACGTTACACATTTATAAACATCAAATTTATTTATTGAATAATTAATGATAAACGTCTGTATAATTAGACCTTAGTCTTATATTTAACAAACTTCCAAAAATGTATTAAAACTCTCCAGAGAATTGTAGCAAACAAATATCAACTTTTAAAGTTCTTAAATTATTAGCAGATTTTTATTCAATTTGCTATACTTTAGTTAATATTAGTTAAACAGGTTGAATTGCAATAGCTAGTTAAAAATCTAACTTCATTATGGCAAAAATCAAAATGTTTGCTCTAATTTTTAATATAAATAATAGCTTCTCTAAGTATTAGTTTGTATTCATAAAAAATATGTTAATTTTTCATAAGCTATTAAAATGAACATATGCCGTGACGAAGTAGTTTACAGCTAATATGACGTTGGCTATAATATTATTAAAACAATTTGGTTTATACAGTTTTGAATTAAATTTTTAGATTTTGTTTTATTTAGGATGACAAGAAACAGTAGATTGTAATAAATTGTTTTTTATTTATTTATTGTGCATTTTACAGCTTTTTACATCGCCCCAGAAGTCATAGAACTTGTTTGAATTGATTCGATGGGACCAACGGCTTATTAGGTGACTTTCAAATTGCCCCAGTCAATAAAAAGCAAGTTATTACAGTATTTCAGTCATATTTTGAGATTAAACCCCGGACGTACTACGATAACGCTTTATAACTGAGCTAGCCACCGACTTAAGTAGAAGCAGATCTTCAAAGAACAAGACGTTTTACTTTAGCGATTGTGCCGCCACTGTAACACAGGACATAAAGCATTAACGAAATTCTACAACAACAGCAAGAACAACAACATCTACTTCCTAGATTAGATAAACCGTTTAAGATACAGTTGTTGTCGCCACTGCTCCAAGAAGATTGTCTAGGTCCCAAACAAGCTTTATGTGATAAGTGTTGCTACACGTAAACGAAAGCAAATTAAATTAAAAATATGCCAGCAAAATCACTCCAACAACAAAACAACAAAACAACAAGTTTTCAACTGCACACTTGTACATTAGTCACCACACAACTTTTTGAGTACCAAAAAAACTTGATGCAACACCTCAAACCACTTTATAACACACTGAGACTCATAATGTTAACAATCAGAATAACATTTAACAAACCATTCCAACATCGACATCCAAAAGTGGCTTCATTAACTCTTATATTTGTTACCTTCAACCAAACCTTGATCACATATTTTCTAGCAAACTGCTTCAACAGCAAATTTAATATCATTCAAACTTTGTAGTTCAATAACTTTATCTTTAAGACCATTCCCAACCTGTTTGTGAGAAAATAATGTTTCTTTTACTCAAAATGTATTTTCTAGAAGGAACAGCAAAATCAATCAATAACACCCTAATTTTTTTTGTTAGTTGTTTTTTACCCTTTAGGTATAAGCTTCCCTCTTCTTCTGCCAATCATCTTAGTTTTGAGCCATCTGATACCAGTTTAGCCTAGCCACTCTTTTCGGGTCGTTGCTCCACTTTATTTGTGGTCTTTCCACACTTCTTTTGGTACTACATGGCCTCCATCTTATCCATTAGTTTTCCGCTCCACTTGTCTTTGTCTCTTGCAACGTGTCCCGCTTAATTCCAATTCTGGGTGGCGGCATATTTCACGACGTCTTGCACCTTTGTTTTTTCTCTGATCCACTCATTAGTCTTCCGGTCTTTCAGTGATATATCCAGTATCCTACTCTCAATAACCCTCTGATTGCCTTTGAGCTTATCAAGTATTGTAGAATACACTGGTTGCATAATTCAGTTTTGAGATGGAAGAGAATGTCCATTGCCAACATGTTTTTAAATTAATTAATTTTATGCCGTAAATATCCAGTTTTTGATTGGTCTTGTCTATAGTTAATGATTGACCTAGGTACTTGTATGTAGTTACTTTATTTGTATTGTTTTCACTTAGAATGATTTGTCATTTGTCGTCTTTGTTTGATGTCATGTCGTTTGCTTTTTGGAAGTTGATTTTTAGGCTTATGCGTTTCGTGGCTCTGTAGGTTTTTCCATGAGTGTGATTAGTTCTTCTCTGTTTCCGCTTATTAGTACTATGTCATCCGCAAACATTAAATAGCTGAGGTTTCTCACTTGGTATTGCCTATTAAGATTGCATATTTATGTTCGATTCTAACGTTTTTTAGGGCTTGCTGCAGTGCCCATATTTTCACCGTAACAAAGGCCTGTCTGAAATCGATGAATGCTAGCCATACGGAGATATTGTATTCCACAGCTTTCTTTATAAGTACTCTCATTGTTTGTAGGTGTTCCGTAGAGCTGTATCCCTTCCTAAATCCTGCCTGTTCTTTTAGCTCATTATTATTTTTTTAGAAACACGATCCAAAAGCCCTCAGTCTTCAGCAGCCGCAAAGTTCCCTACAACGGCAGCTGTACTCAAAATAAAATGGCAGAAAGTGCAAAAAATTACTGGAAAAGATCAAGCTGCCGCACAAAGTTAAACATAGCTACGTACAATATCAGATCAATGGCACAAAGATAGGAGGTGTAGGAATACTAATACACAGAAAACTAACAGACAGGGTAAAAATGCTTAAAATCATATCCGAAAGGGTAATATAGGTTGTAACGGTCATATTTCGCGGCATAATTTAAATAAATATATTTATATATATCATAGTAAAAAATAATAAATATTTTGTCGCAAAAAATATACGAGAAGAAGAGGAGAATTTCGCGGAGGAAAACGCTCTCTTCTCTTCCGGGTTTTGTGCGAGGCGGACGAATGTAAAGGCAGCGCGAACGACTGTAGCTTGTTAGAAAAGCATCTCAATAGATGAAGATTATTTATTAACTCGACTATTGCCTTTATATCACCGTCCTGTTTCGATGTGTGTTTTAAAAATATTTATTATTTTAATTTGTGAAAGTTTATTAGAAAATAGTGGATACAGGGACACGTGGTGTTGGATTCTCCAAGGAGATAAAAGGGTTAGTAGTTTTAGTTATATGTTGCATGTTCATTAAACATATCCTTTGCTTTCACCCTTATTTCCCCATTAATTACGTATGTAAGAGTTGATCAAATTCGAACTTAGTCGAATATTCTATATTATACATTTTTTTATAAAAACTTTTGTAATAGCCGGCTAGGGCATTTTCCCGTAATTCTCCATTTAAAAATTATTTTTTCCTATTAGTATTATTCCTGCACTTTTTGTTGTAGCATTCTTTACTGTTTTGTACTGTAATCGATTTATTTAAAAATGGAGTCAGCTGATGTATCGTACCTACTCGCACACGAAGTGAACTACGAGCTACGAATTAGGGGTCAAAGCACCAATGCTACCATCGACATAAAAAGAAGAGCTCTCCGCAAACTAATTCAAAGGGATGCCCAACGAAAGGATATTGAGTATGCCGCGCTGGAAATCGATAGTGAATTGGAAAAGGCAGAAATAGAATCAACTTTGGATGCAATTCAGTTGCTGATGGAACAATATAATAGCAGTCAACAACATCATCGTAGGATTCAGGCCCGCATACGTCACGTCGGCGCGCGATTGGAAAGGCTGAAGGGAGAAGAGCAGATAGCAACTGATTACAAGCAGGAAAAAACGCTTCTCGTACTAGCACTTGGGGACGAACTTGATGAAAAGACAGGTATGTTGGGTCCTATTGACCAAAATGTTAATAATTTGGTAACTAATTGTGTAACTGAGCATACAAGTATTCTCTCTGCTTTGTCAGAACCAAAACAAGTTAGAAAGATTGCACCCTTTCAATCAATTCCAATCTTCAAGTGGAACGAAACGTTTGATGGTTTACCTAATAAGTCGGTCAATTCCTTTCTAGACCGTATAGAAGAATCGCGAGAAATACAACAAAAATAGAACTTTTTAATAGCGCAGTCGATTTATTTACAGGGCAAGCTTTGATCTGGTATAGATCTGTTCGGTCTGACTTGAAAGATTGGGATTCTTTAGTTGTAGTTCTGCGTCGTGATTTCTTGCCTACCGATTATGATGAAGCGTTGTGGAAAGAAATCAAATGCCGTGTTCAAGGAACTAAAAAAAGAGTTAACATGTATATTGCCACAATGCGAAATATTTTTAATCGTTTTATTGTTAAAGTTTCTGAAGAGACTAAATTAAAAGTAATCCGCCGAAACCTGTTGCCTTGTTTTACCAATCATTTAGCTTTGCAAACTATTGATTCTGTACAACGTCTATGTGAACTTTGCAGGCTCATTGAAGATGTGCAATTAGATCAAAGACCAAATTATAACCGTAAGTCAATTGCTGTGTTAGAACCTGATTTGGCTTACGCTACTTCTACGTCATCGTCATATCATACTAGGTCTCGATCACAATCTACTTCATCGGCAACAACCTGCCAGCTAACTTGTTGGAATTGCAAAGAGGTCGGTCATAGACGCCAAGACTGTAAGCGACCAGTCGCACCTCTTCATTGCTTTAAGTGTGGTAAAAAAGGGTTTACTTCTGCGAATTGCACAGATTGTCAAAAAAACTGAGTTATAGAGATAGTAAAGGTCGACTACCCGCTAAATGATTTTTTAAGACCTCAACATTTTTTTGCAAACACGATTGGAGCAAATGGTTATCAGTTGTTAGAAATTTTTATTTAGAAACCAGTTGCGTTGATGTTGCTCCAGTTTTTGTTAATAGGCCAAAGGATTGTAGACCATATATTGATATTTATGTTTTTGATTGCAAATTAATTGCTTTACTAGATTCAGGGGCAAATATGAGTGTGTTAGGTGCTCTTGCCTTGCCTCAGCTTAGGAAATATAATTTAAAAATTAATCACTGTAGAGAAACCAAGCTTACAACGGCTGATGGTAAGTCTCAAAATATTTTAGGGTCTGTAGAACTACCCATCGTAGTAAATAATAATTTGAAATTAGTTAATTTGTTAGTTGTTCCATCATTGTGTCACAAGATAATACTACGTAGTGATTTTTGCAAACTTTTCAAAATTATGGTAGACTTTGCGGATAACACCTGGAAAACTGGCCAAAATGATTGTACAGATAGCGGTACCATCGCTGCTTTAAATTTTATTCAAAGCCGCAGTGATCTCAGTAAAGACAACGAAATCAAATTAATGGAAATTACAAACAAATTTAGATCATTAACTTCTGAAACATTAAGTAGAACAAACAAGTTGGTGCACAAAATCGATACAGGCAATTGTGACCCAATCAAACAAAGGCACCACGTGATGTCCCCGTACATGCTAAATTTGTTAAACAAAGAACTCGACAAGATGCTTCGGTTAGGAGTTGTGCGACCGTCATCTAGTTCTTGGGCTAGCCTTGTGTTATTTGTGAAAAAGTCTAACGGAGATCTTCGATTCTGCTTTGATGGGAAAAAACTAAACTCCGTCACAAAAAAATGTGCTTACCCCTTACCCTTAGTAGACCAAATTTTAAGTCGTTTGTCCGGTGCTCAATACTTGAGTAGTATAAATTTGAAGTCTGCTTTTTGGCAGATATCTTTAGAACCCTCGTCATGCGAAAAAACTGCGTTTGTTATTCCAGGACGCGGTTTGTTTGAATTTGTTGTAATGCCATTTGGACTTTGTAACGATGCACAAACCCAACAAAAACTGATGGATAGCATATTAGGGCCTCAGTTTGACCCATATGTGTTTGTCTACTTAGATGATGTGATTATCTGCAGTTCGACTTTTGAAAAACATTTGGAAATATTAAACTTAGTTTTGGATCGAATTAAAAATGCTAATTTAACCATAAATTTTGAGAAGTGTGAATTTTGTTTGCCCGCTTTGAAATATTTGGGATATGTAGTTGATCGTTATGGACTTCGAACTGACCCAGATAAAGTAAAAGCAATGTTAGAATACCTCCGCCCTAAAACGTTTACGGAAGTAAAACGCTTTAATGGCATGTGTTCGTGGTATCGGCGATTTATAAAAGACTATTCTACAGTAATGGCTCCAATTAGTTCGCTAGTCAAAGGTAGAAAGAAAGGCAAATCAATAACTTGGAACGATGAAGCTGAAGCCGCGCCGCGTTTATAGACATGAAACAAGCTTTAGTTTCAGCACCAGTTCTCTGTAGCCCAGGCTTTAAAAAACCTTTTGTCATCCAGACTGAAGCTTCAAATGTGGGCCTAGGAGCCGTTACACACAAGAACAAGGCGAAGAAAAAGTTGTTGTTGCTTTTGCTAGTCGATCTTTAACAGATAACGAAAAGAAGTTCATGGCCACCGAAAAAGAATGTCTTGCTATATTGTTTGGAATTGAAAAGTTTAGACCATATGTGGAAGGGACCGCATTTACTGTTATTACCGACCACCACTTGTTGATATGGCTTTATAAACAAAAAGATCCCATCAGGAGATTAGCGCGTTGGTCTATGAAACTTCAACAGTATGATTTTACAATAATACACCGTAAAGGTTCTCTCAACGTCGTTCCTGATGCATTGTCTAGGGCTCCTGCTGTGGAAATTGGTTTGATTGATGTTGATCCTACAGCATGCTCAGACGACGCTTGGTATCAGAAAATGTTGAAAGATGTTACGGAATTGCCAGAAAAATATCCGGATTGGATTGTCGTAAACGGTTTTTTATTTAAACATGTTTTGCCGGATATCAAATCTGACAACAATGAACCTGACTGGAAATTAGTGGTTCCAGAAAACTCAAAGACTGCTGTCTTAAAAGAATGCCATGATTCGCCTATGTCATCCCACCTTGGTATTTTTAAAACTCTTTGCAGAGTTAGAGAACTGTATTATTGGCCCAATTTAAGGCTATTTGTTAAGAAATATGTTAGGAACTGTAAGATATGTAGCTCACAAAAAGTTTTATCTACACGTCGACCAGGATTTATGGGAAACCCGAAAAATGTTCATTTTCCATGGCAGTTTATAGCTTGTGATATACTTGGGCCCCTTCCCAGATCTAAAGAAGGTAATTGTTACTTACTAGTTGTGACCGATTGGTTCTCTAAGTTTAGTCTTTTGTTCCCCATGAGAAAAGTTAATTCAAAAACTATTGTTAAACTAATTGAAATCCATGTATTTCTTATGTTTGGTTCCCCACAAGTGCTGATGTGTGACAACGGTACACAATTTATAAGCAAAGAGTTTCAGAACTTCACGTCGTCTTTGGAACGAAAATTTGGTATAATGCCAAATACCATGCTCAAGTGAACCCTGTTGAGCAAGTAAATCGTGTAATTGGAGCTGCCATAAGATCCTACCTTGAAAATGATGATCACCGAAGTTGGGATAAACAAATACATAAAATTGGATTTGCCCTTAGAACTGCCGTTCACGAGTCTACAGGTTATAGCCCAACAAATCTAAATTTTGGTAGATATGTGTCAGCCAGCGGTAAATACTTTGGAAATATTGACCTAAATAAGATGGGACAATTGATTGATGCGGACGTTCGGATCTATGCCGAAGAAATAGATAAACTGCCGGAACAATTTTTAGACGTACGAAAAAGATTAGCTCAAGCCTATACGAAAAATGCTCACCATTACAATTTTAGAAAACGACCAACCGAGAAGTACCACGTAGGTAAGAAGGTATGGAAGAAAAACTACGTTTTATCTAATGCAGGTAATAATTTTGCGGCTAAACTTGCTCCCAAATTTGTGTTGTGTACAGTAAAGAATGTTATTACAAATTTGGTGTACGAATTGGTAGATAAGAACGAAACCAATATTGGCAGATGGCATGTAAAGGATCTCAAGCCTTTCCATGACAATTAGCTATAAATTTTGATTTACTGGAACTGACTCCCCGATATTGACTATGTATACCGATTATGAGCGCGCGTTAAATTCCCGATTATGACAAAAAGGACGTCCTTTACTTTACTTAAAGTGTGAACGTAAGTATGCATGATATGATTGAATAAATGGAGCGCGAAAATCTTGCTGAATGAGGAACTTCCAGATTTAACATTTCCCGATTATGACACTTACCTATTATTTAATTATTATTATTATTATTTTTATTAATGTTTTAAGCAGTTTATGAACCTGCTAGGTGTTTCAATGTTATTTTGTGTTTGTACATCGTACACCGATTAGGCAACGTTTCTAATATACAAATAAACAAGCTGGAAACACTAAAGATAATCCAGGCCCTACGCTACAACAAACACCGCCACAGACAAAGAAGTCAGTAAATTCTACAAGGCCATTTCTGAAAGAATGCGTAAAAACAGAACTTCAAAAGTTTTATTGATTAGCAACTTCAGCTGTAAGATAGGAAGCCAATCAGACCCAATCAAAAAATACGTAAGCAAATATGGGCTAGGCAAAAGAAACCGCAGAAGTGTTACAATGGCAAACTTTTTAGAGGTAAAACAAAAGAAAACCACAACCGCAAATAGATCTGGGCAAGCTCAGACAGACGTACGTTTAACCAAATAAACTACATTCTAACAAGGAACATTCATATAGTACATAATGTACTAAACAGATTTAATACGGGCAGCAATCACCGCCTGGTAAGGGCAACAATATGCATCAACCAAAAATTGGAACAAAGTAATAAAATTAAACCGATAAACAAAGAAAAACTCCAACAAAATCCAAACAAATTCTAAACAGACCTGAAGAATAAATTCATAGACTAGATACTGAGTACTGCGGATATAAACAAAGTAAACAAAAAGATCGCAACCACACTAAACCAAGCAGCAAAAGCATACGTACAAACAAAACTTAAGAGCACAAACAAACTAAGTGTGGCAACATTAAACATGCTAGAAAAAAGACGTCAACTTATAGTAGACAACAAAAAATCAACATTAGAATACGTCGAGTCAAACAAAACCGCCAGAATTCCGCAGAAAGTCTTAGAACAACATAAAAAATACAAAAGTGTTCAGAAGAGAATTAACAAACACAAAGAAAGAAATCGTCAAAATCAAAGACAAAAAAAGTAAACTAATCGAAAGGAGACAAGAGATTATAAAATCAGTACTAAAATTCTATGCAGACCTATACAAGACAAAGGCAACAAGCGACATACCCGAAGAAGAGCGCAGAGTCAAAGTCATAAACGTCAACTCTGAAGACATACCGGAGATTACAACGGACAAAATCTGAACTGCAATACAACATATAAAAAACGGTACAGCAGCGGGCAAAAATAAAATATTAGTAAAAATGATAAAACAAGACGGAGACTTACTAGAGCTCCAATTAAAAATATTGTTCAACAAATTTCTGGACAAGAAAGATATACCGCAGGCCTGGGCAAATGCCCTTGTAATAATCATTCACAAAAAGAACGACACCAAAAACCACGAAAATTACAGCACCCCAATTCCTAACGCAATTTTCAGTAAGAATAACATCCACCGGAAGCAACACACTGAAATATTTAAAGTTTTTATTCAAATTTCCCAACCGCAATTCATAAGACCACTAAAGCTATACTTACATTTAAAAAAAAAATACCAAGACGCTTTCAGGACTTAAGAAAACGTCTGCAACAAACTTCTTAAAAACAATATTTGTTTATCTTGACTTGAACAACTCAAGCCAAAAAAAACTATACTTGTTTTAACAATATCCTAGCTAAATGTATCATACTTTTTTTGTACGTCAGCCAGGTGTAGAAAACACACCCAATAAAATACTAATTAACCGTTAAGAAACATCAAGTGATTCAAATCAATTTTTTTTAGACAAAACCAACCTGTAATTACAATCCAATACAAAAAACCCTAAAAACGTACTTGCCTAGATAGAACCCACAACAACTATTTATGTTAAGATTGCTATTTTCTGCACTCAAGAGGCTGTTTGTTACACTAATCATCAATCTTTAACGCAATTTAAAAAAAAAAAGAACTATTACCAAAATCTGCACACTGTTAACAGTTTAATATCTTTATATCGGTGTGACCAACATCAACCCCAAGACCAACATCACCATCTCTAGTCTAACCACCAAAACTTGATTGCAAAAATTGGCACTGTAATTAAAGCAACTTGAAGCAAACAGTAATATACTCTTTACGACTGCCACAAATACAAATCTTATCCAATGAAGTAATCTTGTTTAGAAATGTCCAAAAACAACAAAACCTTGTCAATTTTTAACAACTTAAACCTAAGCAGTCTTAAATCTTAACTTACAGAGTTTAAAAAATATGCTTAAAAACCTTTGCAAAATGGCAATGGCTTTGAAATACACCAAATCAATCTACTGCCGTAAACTTTCATTAAGTTCCATGATTTAACAGCGTTTAAGACAAAAGCAAAATAAGATATATTGTTACCCATTATACACTCAAAAACTTTAACCAAAGCAAAAAGCTCTCAAGCGGAAAGTAGCAACTGGTTCTAGACATAATAAAAAGCTAAGTCTTAACAAAAATTAGCAAAAACCATAAAATGCTGGTACTGAACATTTTAAATCTATTTACCTTTAACAAACCAAAAAAAAAATATATAAAACCGTCAACAATTGCCCACAACGTTGTCTCACTAATATAGATATACCATTTACTTGGGACAGTGTAAAGAATACCCTAAACATACAGTTCATTAGAACCCATGTCAGTTGTGTAGCAAGAACGTTAATAAACCAAATTTCAGCCAATTCCTCAAAACGCAAAACCTAAAAACTCTCAACGGTGCTTTACCTCAAAAATATCTACCACGTTGTAGAAAGATGCTGTTTCCTGCACCCAATACGCACTCCCTTAGAAATGACGCAACTTTCAAAAAAACGGTTGATGGCCAAAAAGAAGTCACTTGAAAATTAAACAACTCAATCGTAACTTAAATTAATAAAGTTTTATTTTTAGTAATTTTTAAGACTCATTTTTTGACTAACAAAATTGTATCAAAATATTCCAAAAATTACTGTTTATGTAACAATAAATGTGAGCTGATTTGATTTAAATATTACCAAATGTAAATTGGCAAATTGGGCCAAAATAAGTTGTAATAGTTTTTTGTTTATAATCATTTTTGACATGCTTAAAGAATGCCTATTTTCCTCATTGCAAACCAAATTTTATCAAAAAACTCTAAAAAATATAGGTTTTGAACCAACAAAGGTGAGCTTAGTTGTTACTAGATCAATTGACTAATTGAGCCAAAACAAAAAGTAATAATTTTTGATAGGCTTATAGTACATTTAATTTTCTAAGTACAAACCAAATTTTATCAAAATATTCCAAAAATTACGGTTTCTGTACCAAAAAGTGTGAGTTTAATTGATTCAGTTGTAACTAATTGGGCAAAAACAGGTAAAAATATTTTTTTAGATGGGCCACTCCATAGCATAATAACCAGTCAGTAGTTTGGATTGAAATGGCCATCCACCCACTCAAGTGTTAGATATTAAAAGGTTGAATAGCAATCTTTTTTGATGATATATTGATTTTTGACGTTTGCATGAAAGTTTAACATGCATATTTTAATGAAGAGCAGTTGGGTGGGTGAGTAAGGCACTCCAATCTAAACTATTGATTGGTTATCATAGTATGGAGTAGCACACCCACCCAAGTGTAAGTTATCAAAAAATTGGATCACAACTTTTTGTAGTGATAAAATGACTTTTGACACTTCCAGCAAGTTTAAACATGCAAGCTTTTGATGACAAACAGTTGAGTAGGCCGGTAAGCCACTCCAATCCAAAAGTCTGTGATCAATATTTTTTTAATTTTGAATTTAAATGGCATTGACGTAGAACCAACGTGGTTCTAACAAGACGGAGTCAGAAAATTATTTCAAGGAACGGACCTGTTAACTGACTAGTGTGAGTTACCAAAAAGTTGCAATCAGTAATGCTAATTAAATATAGATATTGTGAATCTAAAACCTTAATAATATTAAAAACGCCATAAAAAATAAAATAAAATATTCTATAACGCAAAAAATATTTAGAGCAACAAATAACACAAAAGAAACATATTAATATTTAAACAAACGGCCTTCAGCGCAAAAAATATTTTTTTAAATATTTTTGAGCCACCAAATGCTTATTATGACATTTAGTCTGCAAACAGTTGTCAAAACCTAGTTCGATAGAGTTTATCTTATTTAAAACACTGACTTACAGTGGCTTCACGTAACCAGGCAGCTTTTTATATTAGTAAAACAAGATAAAAACAATAAACTAGCTGATAACTATTTGCAGAGTCTATCATTGGTATCGCCAGCCCAGGATTATAACTCCCAACTAAATTATTTTAATAAAATGTAAATAAAATGAATTATGCTAAGCTTAACCAAAAAAACATTACACATTGCAAAGATAGAAAAAATTACTAGTTAAAGAACTTCAGAGTTGACAAAAGCCAACCTCAGTAGAAAATGCCTACATCTGACTACAACTTAAATCCAGTAATTCACAACAAAAATCCACACTAACAACCTAAAAAGCACTTTATAAGCTTCTAAAAGATTTTATGTGCTTAGTTCTATTCTTGACACTAAGAATTCGACAACTAGCTTAAAATACCCTTTTCCTTTTTAACACCTATAGAATAGAATAGCCTACAAATTTTATAGTTTGCAACAAAACTAGCCAACTTTACCCGTCTATAGTTGTAAAAACTAAAAACGTCATTATTACCAAGCTTCTAAAAAACCTAAATCTAAATAAAAACCAATACTCTAACCTGTAATCAGCAAAAACAGTTACAACAACTAAAACCCAGACTCAGAACTACTACACAAGCCAAGTGCCCTCAAAGCTGTATAACCTCATAACCGTAGACATAGTAAAAAAATTATATAAAGTAACTAGCCTTCCTCAACTCAAAACTTATTAGGTTAATATATAATTATCCGTCGTTCACTAACCAGTAAAAATTCAGAATTGTGTAAGACCAAACCGATTAACTTCCACTTCTTGTCAAGTTTTCTATCTGACAAACAATCGTGGACTAATCGTTGATGCAGTTAGCAGCTAGTGTTCTAGTCCTCTTCCGCAACTGTCAGAAAGGAATGTTAATACAAATCCAAAGATCTATTTCTTACTGACTTGTAATCTAAGCTGGTATTACCAATTTTGAATCAAACAACTTTAGGCAAGCTTTTTTATAATTATAGATAAACCTAATAATTTTCAGCTTCAACTCTAACCTAACAAATCATACTGTTGTCCAACTTAAATAAAGAAAACATTACACCTTCAAAATTACACTTAACAAAAACTAAAATAACCTTTGGCATTAGATTAGGTACTTTTAAATTAACACTACTGCAATTCCTCAATCTCAATGGTTACTTTTTCATTATAGAAAACAAAACAAAATACAACAAAAAACCAACGTATACAATAATGTAAATTATCTAACACAGAATACTTTGAACAGCTCGAACTTAATGATATAACAACAATCATCACATAAAGCATCCAAACAGCATTGAAAAAGATATGCATGCGCAACGTAAAGAGAAAACAAAGCAAGTTAAGTCCAGAAACATTAAAACAGAGGCAAAACACATGTCGACACACTCAAGAACACAAATAATTGAACAAAATCATTAACAAACGTATTCGAAAAAAACCTAAAGTCACACAATACAACAATGATCCAAAACACAATTGACAACAATGCAAATATAAGAGTACTCCGGTCAAAAATGTCAAAAAAACGGAAATCTTTAGGATACAAAATACAGAAGGAATTGTTGTAACGGACAAAGCAGAGATTGTCAAAACTATAGAAACGTTTTATAATAAACTTTATGATACACACACAAATAGAACATACGACCAACCAAAATATCATCAATGTCAGATCAGAAGAAATGCCGGAAATTAGTAAATACAAACTGGAAACTGCACTAAAAAACATAAAAACTAGGAAAACACTTGGAGAAGACCAAATCACTAACAAAATGTTGAAAATGGGTAAAAGTATCTTAATAAGTACAGTTCTAATACTAATAAATAAATGTCTCAAAGAAAGCAGAGTACCAGGCAACTAGCGGAACTCAGAGTTGATACTTTTTTTAAAAAAGGGGACAACAAGAACTTGAAAAACTACCAACCGATCAGCTAAGTTTCTCACATGTATAAACTGCTAACAAAAATTATAAATAATAAGCTGTCAAAAAAGCTGGATTTATATCAAGCGATCATCTACAAACGTTACGCTCTCTCATCAAAAAAACTATCAAATACAATGTTCTTATACACCTGGCTTTTGTAGATTACCACAAAGCCTTTGACTCTGTTGAGACCTGGGCAATCCTAGACAGCTTTGAAAAAGAATTGACTCTAGATATACAAACTTGCTGAAGTATATATACACCAACTCAACAATGCAAGTTAAAATCGACAAAGATTTAAAATCAAATTTTGTACAGGTCAGAAAAAACGTGCGCAAAGGGGACACGATATCTCCTAAACTGTTTATCCTTGTACTTGAGAATATGTTCAAAACATTACCGTGGGACGAAATGGACCTGAACGTGGACGGCTTCTATTTAAACCACCTAAGATTTGCAGACGACGTAGTACTAGTCATCAAGGATATCGACCAGCTGGAAACTATGTTAAGACAACTACAAGAAGCGTCAAAATTAATTGGACTAAAAATGAACATAAACAAGAGCAAAAGCATGAGTCCAAAAAAATAGAAATTACTATTGACAACTACCTTCTTGAAACATTAAATGACTATATACAGGGTGTTCCGTGATTCGATGCGCATAGCTTAATAGCTTATTCCTTCGACAATCTTAAGTCGAAATTGCCTTGTGCACTTTTATTCAAAACTCAATAGTTATAGAGTTATGAGCAATATTAAATTCAAGTGAGCGTAAAGATAAAGTAAAAGCCATATTGAATAAAGTAATGTATAGTTTTATTATTTAACAATTTTTTTTAATTCCTAACAAGTATTTTATTAAAAGTTTTTGTTCAAAATGTCCACCCGCTGCCTCACAACACATTCTCGCTTTTCTAACAATTGAAGACGTAGTTCTTTGAATACTACTTGGGTTTTCTCGTATGAATGCACCTGCAGTCATAATATTTTAAATTAACACATCTTTGGTTTGTGGTTTATTAGAATGTACCAAACTTTTCATGTGTCCTCACAGACAATAGTCGAGAGGCGTTAGGTCTGGTGACTTAGGAGGTCAAGAAACTGGAGCTTTTCTTTCAATCCACCAAAATGTGGAGGTGCGCCATCTTGCTGAAGTGAATTTAAATAATGTGCAGATGTTGAATGTTCTTCAAATATGAATGGCCAAATAAGACGGTTATTAAGGACACCACACCAAACATTCACTGAAAAGCCATGTTGAAAATGCGATTCCGTAATTTTAAAATGAATTTTCAATTGCCCATGAATGTGAATTCCTTGTATTTGTGATTCCATCTCGTGTAAACGTAGCTTTGTCCGTAAACAGAATTTGTCTGCATAATTGTTGGTGTTTAATCAACCAACAACAAAAAGTAATACGCGCTGCGTAGTCTACTGGTTGTAATTTTTGAACAGATTGTATGTGATTGGGGTACAAACCAAATTTTTTTAATGTTCTTTACACTTTCATTTAGTTAACATAAAGACAATTAGATATTCTTTGTACATTAGTGGTAAGACTATGTTCAATCATGTTAAGAATAGCTTCCTTTTCAGCAAATTTTTGGCGTACGAGACGTTCTGCAGTAGCTTTTGGAACACTACCTTTTACTGTCAAATGACGATGCACATTGATGAATACTTTTGCGTTAGGTGGTCTTCCACAAAGAAATCTCTTTTGATATTCCCGAACTGACTTTCTTGCATTCGTCAACGTCAAATTGTCATCATCAAAACACTTGACAAAAGAGTATATAACATTTATTTCGTCACGCTCACTTGAATTTAATATTGCCCATAACTCTATAACTATTAAGGTTTAAATAAAAGTGCATAAAACATTTTTGACTTAAAATTGTCCAAGGAATAAGCTATTAAACTATGCGCATTGAGTCACGGGACACCCTGTATATCTAGGTTTTAACTAAGGAAAGACAATCAAACGGCAGAAATCATGCGCCGTGTAGGCCTAAAATGGGCAGCCTTTGGGAACTTGAAACATATTTTCAAGAACACAGATATCCCAACAATCTTAAAGAGAAAAGTCTACAACACGTGCATTTTTCCCGTGATAACATACGGATTAGAGACTATGACTCTAACTCAAAAAAGCGTCAATAAATTAAGAACAATCCAAAGGTCAATGAAACGGGCTATGTTGGGAGTAAGCCTTAGAGACAAAACACAAAATGAAGAAATAAGGCGGCAAACAAGACTTATAGATGTAATGACACGAGTGGTTTAACTAAAATAGAAGCCACGTTGCCAGACACGACTGTAATAGATGAACTACCAAAATACTACAATAGAAACCAAGAAATACAAAAAGAAGTGTCGGTACACCACAAAAAAGGTGGCTTAATAATATAAAGATAATCGCAAGAAAAAAATTGTTCTAAGTCGCGCAAAATAGAAAAACATAGAAAAACCTGAAATAGGCCTATATCCAGCAGTGGGTAAATTAAGGCTGATAAGAAAAAAAAAGAAGATACAATAATAAGTCTACAATCTTATCAGTTTTTACAGTTTATGCTTTTGCTACACTCCCAAAAAACATAAACAGTAACAAATGGAGCACAATAAAGTAAACAACAATCGGATTACGCCCGTATAGAGAAAGCGTTCTCAATGCCCACAACACATCAAAGCCATTAATGGATGTCTTGAGTAGCATCTATGCCGCTATTTCTGCTCTAGAAGTTGATAATACTAAAAAATCTACTACCCATGTTGAAAACCTACTTGACAACATACTGAATAAAACAATATTCAATCTACCTCCGTAAGAAGTACAGTGCAGAATTAAAACAAAAATCTTTGTTCTTCTTAATTATAAATACTGTTAAACTTCCTGCAACCGCTTTAAAGCAATTCTCACTAAGCTAGATAATGCCGTCATCACCCATTAAAAAAGTCGGAATGGTCAAATCACTGGTACTACTTAATACAGTCTACGTTATTAACACCTACAACAAATTTAACTACTTTAAAAGCCAATCCATGTCTGCCTGAAGCCCAAAATATAACGATGAGTCTATGATAAAGCGTTAGTTTAGAAAACTAGCAGGCCGGGTTTCAATCCCTTAAATATGAATAATAAAATACTAACTTTTATCTATTGGGTTGATAAATAAGTCTCATCAACCCTCTTTAATCAATTTAAATTTAATAAATGATGCCGTTACCTGTCCGTGTCTTACTACCTTTTCCTTCAAACAAGTTGTAAGACTTCTGAATCAATGTAAAATAGTTGTAAAAAGCACAATAAATAATAAAAATCTTTATTCACCATAAAATTACTAGACTCATGGCAGCTTATTTAACTGACTGCATTATCAACAATAAATAAAAGAGTTGTAAACTAGTTAAACCAAAATCGTCTACATGTTGAACCTAAAGCAAAAGAGCTAGAGCAAATAACAGTTCCCCAAAGTTAAAATTACATAACTAGTTTTCCACCATTAAAAAAGCAAAAAAAAACTAACTAGAAATCGTTTGTTATTAAGAACAGACTAAAAATAAATCACTCCGGATATGTATTAAAGATGCGCAAAAGCAGACAAATTTTTTTAACATCTACGTAACGAAGAACGTCGCCAAGCAAATTACGATATAAAATTTCATTATATTTTTTCTATTTTTTTTTTTTTAAGAATTTTTAAATACTAAATAAATATATTAACAGAATATAGCAATGTTATAAATTCAAAAACTAAAATAAAATAATACTAGAGCCGCCCCTGGCGTACATGATGTAGAATATAATCTGCTAACTAATTAGCGTCAGTTTCGATATATAGTATGGTTTAATTTTAATGTTTGGATTATATAAAATGCATTGAATAGAATAATCACAAATTAAATTAATAATGAGTTAAGGAATTAATCAATTATTTTATCTCACAATAGCAAATTGTTCATCATGCGGCTTCTGAATAGTTCCCGAAATTGTTCATTCACTTTCACCAAGTCGGAACAGAAAAAAAAATTTCACAATGTTCCAATTAATTTGTTTATTATTGTGAAAATATTCACGGATACTCCATCAATATATTATAAGAGTAGTAGGTCATTTGCACTTAATAATTTATTAACAATTTCTGCACCCGCACACCACCATCCATCACCAAAACGATACACAAAGTTAATACATATAAACAGTAGTGTAACTCTTTAAATTCACTTCGCCACTAAGATTTACTATTTCCCGCATGTATAGTGAATATTTACCGATTATCACTAATTTTGGAACACTAATTTTGGAACACTAATTCAGACCATACGTATCCCGCACGAACTGTCACTTGACAAAGACTGCATAGTTGCCAACATTTTGAAAATAAAGAACAAATATAATATAAAGTTTTAGAATGTAAATTAATGAATATGTTTATACACTTAATTTAGTTAAATAAACAGCTTAATTATTAATTAGTCAATTTAGATTTTAATGTGCTGTAATCATAGAAAATTGTCATTAGTATTAACAAAAAATTACCTTAAGTCAATAACAATAACCATCAACAATAAATACGTTATACAAAAATCATAAAACTATAACAGCAAACTGAAAAATCTATACAAACAATCAAACACTAAAAATAATTAATTCAATCAAAACATTGAAAACTTAAAGTGCCACTGTAGGCAACCAAATAAACAAAAGAAGTTACTTACAAAATTTTATCTGAGCAATCAATTGTTTAATATTTCTTATAAATTAATAACAATAATTTTATAAAATTATAATTATATTCTACAAAGAAACAATATTTTATTATTCTACTTAAAACATGTTAACTGTTTCCAAATATAGCATAAATAAATTTCAATATTTATTTTATTATTTGCACTTGTTCTATGCAGTACTTTAAATCCATTTACAGCATTAAAAATTGAAACTAAACACCACAATATTTAGTATAAAATCATTAAGAATTTATAAGATAGGCAACCAAATATACATTTAGATAGACAAAACTTTCTACATAGCCATAGGCGTAACAATTTTTTTTTCTTAATATTAATATTACTACTCAAACAAAATGAAAAGTTTCATGATTCAAACCATTAAAACTTTTTTAAATAAAACAGTACTGTTTTATCAGTTTATATAAAATTTATAACTTATATCACAGTAGAATCGGATATATAATTACCCTTCATAATAAATGTTAGTTATAGTGACATTTATTTTATATAGAGATACTCAATCAAATATTGGTTAATATTGTAAATATAACAATCTAATACTTCTAGTTAAAATAGATAGAAGTGTGTAAGACTAATAGAATATCTTAAAAAAAAACAGGAGTAAAAAGTAGCTATTATAAAACTAAATTGACAAATAAATGGAGCAAGCCACGCGCTTATGCAACCACCAAGGAAATAGACAAAAGTAGGCAACTAAACGTACACGTTCCAACCCCATTCTATATCTTTTTTTATAAATTGAATAAAACTGGAAAAGTAATAAACCAACATGTTATTTATTAATCTTATATCTAATTATTAATTACAAAATGCATTGCTTATAATTACTGATATTACTAAATAACAAACATCAATTTCATATTATTTATTCTAATATGAAATAAAACTACAACAATATAGGAATCACATACAAACCTACAAAATTATATATTTGGGCATGTTAGTTGATCAACTTAATTACATATTACTTGCTCCTAATTGTATCCTGCCACATGTAAATAAAACTGCCTTTGGTTAAAAGTGATGTACCATAAATATAAAAAAAAGTGATTAATATTGTAAGCGCACCATATGGATAATTATATTTTCAATTAATCTTACATTAACTATCAAATCTGATGCACATCACCTTTACAATGCTTGCAGCAAGTAGCATGCTGATTAGGATGTTGCAAATACATTTGTCCATTAGAGATGGCCATTGCTGATGCACGTAAAGCATCACAAATAGCATCACGTTTACCTACTAATGAAACAGGATTTTTTAATATTTTCACAGCTATATTTTCCCCGGGTGTATTTGTAGGCAATTTGAGCAATTCTTCATCGAATTTAATTTCCTTGAGTAATTCATGAGCTATACAGTCGGCTAGTTTGTGGTTATTTACAGTTAAGTCTATAATATTGGCACTTCGCATTTTTGTAGTGGTATCTTTGTTGATGATTAGGGTGTCGTTGATTTGATCTAGGATGCTGTAAAGTTGTAGCGAGTGGTTGCGGACTTTGGTGCGTTCATCTATGAGGACTTTCATGTTTTCTTGGAGTTCATTGATGCGATTGCTTAGAGCTGATTTCCATCTGGCTAGTTCCTCAACCATTAAACTGAACAGAAATATAGTTTAAGTATTACTATCAATGACAAAAAATCATTAGTAATTATTATATTAACAAAAATAAATAAATATACAAGGTCTTTACAAATAGTGTGACAAACAATTGAATAAAAACAAATCTTAAATTTTTTTTCTTCTCACACACATATAATTGGCAAAATTCAAACTTTGATATACAAAGTGTTTGTAAACATTTATTCATTTCAATATACAAGGGTCTCAAGAAGTAAAGAATGAAATACTATTCTGAACTCTTAAGTAGTTACTTTTTCTCCAAATAAAAGTTTTCTGAGTAATCAAATATAACGTAAACATATTTTTATTTATACAAGGCGATACAAAGTATTACAAAACACTTACTGACTAAAAATATCTAGACAAGATGTTGAAAATCGCTACTTTCAATTAATACAAAAATTTAAATTAAAATGTTCCGTTTTGGTGTACAATTGACATGCTACCAATCACTCTGTATAAATAAAAATGTTTTACGTTGTATTAAATATTAAATCTATAAATCTGAACAATATTTTCCAGTTACTAAGATTTTAGTGTATTCTCCACTTATTGGAACACCCTGTATAACTTTCTTGCTTAAATTGGTGTAAGGAAACTAATATTTCTTAAAAGTACTGATCTAATCAAAAAACACGTTTTACCTTGATGCTAAAAATTTGCTCCTCCATACTTCACATTGTCCAGATAGCCATTCGGTCTGCTCTTGATGTGATGTCAAGTGATTGGCAGAGTTCAATAAAGCCCTTGCTAATTGTAGTTTATCTTCTGTTAAATGCTGCACCCTACTTTCCAAATCCTCGCCCACAGCTGCCACTAGTAGTGTTTTTAATTCTGTATTAACCTGAAAGTTGAAAATATATAATAAACTCACAGTTATACAAAATGAAAAACAATATAAAAACAAATGAATAGAACAGTTGAAAAAGTTAAACTTTAGTAACATTCACATTTATTGTGCGAAATTGTAACAACATTCAAGAAGGCGGACTGGAAGCCGACTTTGTAAAACCACGAACAGGCCATGAACGACTGCTACCTATTAAATGTAGCTAAAAGAAGCAACCAAAAACCAGAAAAAAAAATTGGGGAACCTAATTAATGACCTATTCGTGCAGCCGTGGGATCAAATATCATGACTACAAGAAGGCTGAAGTCATCATCCTTAAGAAAAAAGCCGCGGTTTCATGTGAGTAATGCCGGTCGCCATAATAACAAAAAAATCAACAACATTTGTTTTGTTTGTCTTTATAATGACCGGAGTGATAGAGAACAACTGTGCAAAAACCTGATAATGGGCCATCGGCTATGACTGCGAAATGACTCGCAATAGATCAACGCTTACCAACACTACAAATCTGGGCAACACCATAATCTAATGCAGGATTTTCCAAACTATGTTCCGCAGAAAGTATATAAGTAACTAATATATGCCCCAAATAAATTTAATTGGATAGCTTGCTCAAGAAACGCTGCTTCTACAATCGATTAAGCTCTTAAGAAATCATTGAAGTCAATCACGTAAATGAACAAAAACCTTCTTCGTAACCGTCGCTTTCAATAGAATTGTGATTATCAAAATAAATCATAAAAAAACTATATTTAAGTCGCCACCTGGGACAAACTGCAATCCATAAGAAAAAATTCTTAATTATTTACTTAATAAATAAGAAATTATTCATAGTATAGATCAGCCCACCAACCCGCCAAAGTGTCCGTCTGCAAGAAATTGGATGTTTGACCTTTCTGCAAACGTCAGAAAACATATTGTCACAAGAAAAAGTAGTGATACAAGGCCACTCCAATTTAAACTACTGACTTGTTATCATGCTTTGGAGTGTCCCACTCACCCACCCATGTATTCGTCATCAAGAAATTGGATGCTTGACCACTATGCAGACGTTGGAAGTTATTTGGTCACTATAGAAGATCGTGATCCAACCTCTTGATAACGAACACCTAGGTGGGTGGGTGGGCCACTCCAGTCCAAATTACTGATTTGTTATCATAGTATGGAGTAGCCAACCCGTCCACCCAAGTGTTCGTCAGCAAGAAATTGAATGTTTGACCTCTCTGCAGACGTCAAATGTCATTTTGTCAATAGAGAAAGTCGTGATCCAACATCGTGATAACTAACTCTTAAGTACGTAGGTAGGCCACTCCAGTCCAAATTACTGATTCTTTATTATAGTATGGAGCTCTTAAGAAATAAGTGAAGTCATAAAAACGTAAAAAGACAAAAACCTTCTTCGTAATATAAGTCGTCACCTGAGGCAAACTGCAAAACATGAAAAAAATGTAAACTATTTACTTAGTAAGTAAGAAGATATTCAGCAATTAAGATTTCTTGAGTAGTTTTCTTGTTATTTCATTTATTGAGAAAATGCAAACGTTTCGGAAACATATCGTGTGTCCTTCCTCAGTGCAATTTTATAATTAATTTAATTTACATGCCATCGGGATACTGCAGGTCACGATTGCAGACAAATAGTTTAAAGTAGTGTAGTGTTAAAAAAAAGAAAAAGGTGATATCCAACTAAATATCACTAATACTTGAGCAGTAAGCGGGATACTGCAATTGAAAACACACGCTCTTAATTTATAAACTAAAATTTAATCTCTAGATGACCACTACTTAGTAGGTAGGCGGAGATTTCTAATTATAACTATTTCCCCACAATCAATAAACCAAACGCCTCGCCAGCCCACTTACCACTTAACCATGTTTTTCTTTAAAAGCTCAAGTTTTATAAAGTGTTCCGTTGGAATTTTTTTTTTTAAGAAGCAATATGTTCTAATGGCTTGAAATTGGACGGAATATCCAAAGATTTCTTTTTCTGTCTTTTGGCACAATAATGCATGTGAAATTTCAAAATGCCACGGGCCCTTTTCTGAAGGAAGCTTTAGATGAAGTTGATGGCGGTTGTCAGCTAGCAGAAAAGTAAAGAAAAACTTTAAGAAAATTCTATCTGTTTGTGTACATATGTTAATTCATTTATTTATAGTACCAACGCTCAAACACGGCAGAAGTTAAAACTACTACATCTGGAAACTTTGCCGCAAATCCAAAGATTCCAATTATCGAGTTCTTACTAACCTACTAACAATTCTCTTCTTATCTGATAAGCCACTCATCACATTTTTTCTTAAACAAAAGAAACCTCCAAACAGAGAACTCACGCTCAATTATAGCAGTTGAGTACACTAACACAGTCCGTTTACCATCAACAAACCCTCATGCACGCCGTCTGTTTCGCAAAAGCAAAACTGATTGAAAAACAAGATTCATACCAAGACAAACCAGCCCAACAGCAACATCGCAATACTTCATACTGTACAGGAAAGAAAGTCAACCCCAAGATAGCAGTGAACGTTCCCATCTAAAGTACAAAACATCACGATGACTTACTCTTGCGTAAGTAGGTTTTGCAAACGTTTCTCTTCTTAACCAAAAAAGGCATCACAACACATATCTAACCAAAAAACCCTCTACATAAAACTATCAACAAACCCACTCAAACCCAGTCGCAGTAACGGTCCATTTCACACTACTGAATAGAAAGACAACTCCGGGACAGCAGGCGCTGCAACTCCTCGCAGTACTGCCGCCGCCAGGACAAACTTGGGAACACCACCATCAAGCTAATCACAGATATCCCTATCCAAAAGACAAAAACACCGCAATAACTTACTCTTGCGTAAATGCTCATGTTGGCTTGGCAAAAGTTTCTTATCTTATCCGAAAAAAGAATACAACATAAGATGTAACGTTTGCAATTTAAACTACCGTTTATTTTATTTTTCAAAGATATAAAATCATTTATAAGTTGACAAAAATTTAGTTTTATGTTTGACATTTACAAAATGGGACGCTTTACACTTGAACAAAGTTGTGAAATAATGGGAACTTACTACCAAAGTGGGGAGTCTTCTACTCAGACGGTAAGAAATTTACAAAACAAGTTTAATAAAAAAAAAGTGCCTTCAACGCAGTTTATAGACCAATTTGTGAAGCAAGTTCGTAAAACTTGATCGTTAATAGATAAAACAACACGTTCACATTCTCGTCCAGTGCGCTGCTCAACCAAAAAAACTAATGCTGTTGCTCAGAGTGTGCGTAAACATGCATCAACATCAACTCGTCATCGTTCTCAGAAACTGGACATTTCTAGGGCTTCTCTGAGAGGAATTTTGCATAAAGGCCTCGGTTTGAAGGCCTACAAAGTTCAATTAGTCCAAGAAATAAAGCCTAGTGACCATCCGATGCGATGAAGCTCATTTTCATCTCGGAGGCTATGTCAATAAGCAAAATTGTCGCATTTAGGGATCAGTAAACCCATACATGACTATTGAACAACCTATGCACCCACAAAATTTTTCTTCAAAAATAAGCAAAAAAACGCCATTACCGTCAATAGCAAACGTTACTGAGCCATGCTAAGCCAATTATGGTTTCAAAAAATTGAAGAGTCTGAAATGGATAACATTTGGTTTCAACAGGACGGGGCCACTTGCCATACAGCCAACGTAACCATCAATCTTTTGCGCACTGTTTTTAGAAATCGAATAATCAGCCAAAATGCTGATGTCAATTGGTCGCCAAGAAGCTGTGATTTGACCCCTTTAGATTTTTTTTGTGAGGAGACCTTAAGAATAAGTTTTACGCTAACTATTCAGAGATGATTGATGCCTTGAAACACGAAATCGAAGTTGCCATTCATGAGATTGGAGCACAAACAATAAAAAATGTGGCAGTTTTTTGAATGATGTTGTGATTCATTCTTAAATGAAAATGTCCAATCTTTCTAATAAACTCATAATTTTTTTAAAAATATTTATTAGTTTTTTATTTATAGTCGCTTCAAAATCCAAATCCAAAAGTTAGATAGCCCACCTTTTATTTCTCCTAGCCAAAAAAACCTCTATATAGAAAACCCTCGAGACCCCTAGTATACCTAACCCAACCTAACCTAACAACCTTTTACCATTAACCCATCAACTCTGAATGAAAGTCAACATCGGACACTTCTTCTGAAGTGCAAGTGGGCTTTGCAAAAACAACTAGCTTAGCAGCCTTAAAGTGTCATTTACCGTTTACCCACAAGGCCTTTTCTTACACAGCAAAAACAATAAATCTTCATTAGCTAAAAACCCCAAAGTGAACACTCACCGGCTCTAACACAACGCCCATCATGTGTAATTAGCTGTAACATCTTCCAAAACTTTCTTAAAAAAGCCCGCAACACTCCAAAACTCCACACGCATTCTCATAGCAAAAGGCAAAAAAAAATCAAATCAATATAAAGACAAAACGGAGTTTCCATCCAATGTCAAACAAAAGTAATAGCAAAAGCACATTACTATTTACTGATCAATACCAAAGTGCACTAATGTCACTACTAAAGAGAAAGTTTAGTAAGTCCCGTGTACTGAATCCCTGAATTTGCGGCAAAATTCCCAGATGTAGTATTCTTAAAACGTCTGGTGTAGGTAATTAGCCTAGAAGCAAAAATAATTCAACATAAAAAAAAACATGCAATTTGCAGTTTACGCCTAAGCGACGCCTTTAACTGCACCATCAACAAACTACAACTAACATCACTACTCACCACAAGACCCAATATCCAAGAAAAACTTGCACGCTTGTCAAAGTTGTTTTTACAACAAAAAGACGCCAATGTTGGACACTTAGAAACAAATGTGCCTCAACCCTACTAACATTACCCGACAACATCTAGTCACGTAGACGTCCAAAATTTACAATGGTGCGCACTTGTCCAACTAAGAAATACAACAAGTCCAAACTGAGTACAAGCACATCGTGAACAACGATGACATGCCACTATCACCTGAAACCTCAAACATGTCACCTGAATAATATTACATAACAAAACATGTCAAGAACCGTATCAACAAAAACCCAACAAACCAAGTCTACAAAGCCAAAGCCACACTCTTGGATCTTGCTAAGCGGTAAATCACCCAAACTACACAACAACTTTCAAAGATAAAATTGTATATTAAACAGATACTTTTTGAAATTCATATTAGATTTTCAATTAATATACATGTTTTAGGTTTAAAAAAATTATTTGATAAAATGCAATATTTCAACACACAGTCGGATCATCAGGCAAATCAATAACCATCTTCCTGATAATGCCACTGTGTGGTAAATAATGTTATAGTTTGCAGTGCTTCAACCTGCACCGCAGGTATACTCATTCACTCAAAACTTACAATCAGAAAATAAATTAATAAACGCAAATATGCAAGCATTAAATACCAACTTGGTAAAGACCAAGAACAACAATTAGGCAAGCTGTTACAAAATAACAATACTCTTTTAAGTATCTACACACCCACTTTATCTAAAAGACCTAAACAGAAAGTTCTTCCTGCAATAAAACACATGGTCAATGAGAAAAAAATTCCGTGTTCATCAAAGAAGTTGTAGAGCTTAAACCTCAACCATCCAAAACCTTCAAAGTTACTTTCAGCAAGATCATATCAAAAACCAACATCATGGCTTCAACCTAAAGCTTAGCGTTTTCAACCAATCCGTACTTACCAATAAATAGAGGAGTTCCAAACACACTCACATTTGTTACCCATTACAAAGACAAAGACCTCTAAGAAATTGCAAAGCTTCATCATTGAAATAATAATAATATTCGTGGTACGCTCTCTCTCTAAACTATGATAAAAACCAGACACAATCACACACACCAGAGTGGTGTTCATCAAGTAAGAATAAAAACAGTTATAATAATACTACTTTAGTTTGGCCCATAAAATGCCAAAGCAAAAAAAAAGGATGCTCAAACACGAGACATGCAAACAGTTTTTTTTATTTCTATTACAGCGGCCAATTTATATTATTGATTTAACGATGCTCAAAATCTGATTAAAGAATTTACTTGTTCTCCAAGTGTCGCTTCTGTAACACAACTAAAATTCAAATGTAAAATCTGTTATCTTCAAACAAAAACATTAATAAGCCCAAAACTCTGTTTCAATATTATCAAAGACCGTTACGAAGTCAAACTAAGAACGCTTCCGCCTTCTATCAACGTAGACAACCTCTACAGAACATTGCGGACCCACATTAAAGCGTTTGACAAGTTCTCGGGTCATTACATGTTATATAAAATAACTATTGGATTGTACCAAAATGCCGCTTTCCCGCTTTGTTGTACCATCAAAATATTTTACCATTTATCGTCTCGGTATAAAAAATTGTACATGTAACGCTATTGTGCAGACTAAAGCTGCTAACTACTTGTAGACAATATTAGGATAGTTTAAGCGCAATCAAATGTTGCTTCTAATTTCGATAATAATACCACCCATAATTTACAATTAATCAAATGAAAAAAAAATGTGTGCAGAAATAATAATTATTATTATGCTTTTTACGGCTATTTTACATCGCCACAGTAAGTCTACGACTTGTTTAAAGTGGTTTGATAGGACCAACAGCTTAAAACGTGACTTCCGAACCACCCATCTTTAGTTAAAGTAAATTTTCTAGTTACAATTTTAACTAAAACAATTATTGTTAAAAAAATTTAATTTTGTCCATCTGGCAAACATTGTTTAATTTGTTTATTGACACAGCAATTTATAAACAATTTTATATGAAATTCCACAATTTTTACCAATAAATTGTTTAAATATTGTTTTATTTTAAAATATATAGATATGAAAAACTAATAAAAATTTGTATTTATTGCAAAAAACATCAAGTCTTAACCAATTTAAATCTCTCAATATATAACAAAAATTTCCCTGAATTCAACCCTGTTTATTCGTAATGCAACCAAGACAACAAATGTGTAATAATGGTTGCATACAGTAAAATAGAATAAAATATTTAAAAGCTAAATAAAAACATGTTCTAGTCTATAGACACACCCAAATTAAACAAATTCTATTGTGAAGCAAGTAACCTTTTCTGTAGTGAAATATAAATCAGATTTAGGTAGCTACTTAAATATATAATTAAAATATAAAATTCATGCCTTAGTATAATACAAATAATATAATTATCAGCAGAGCAATATCACTAAACAGTCAATATTAATAAACAAATCAATAATCAAAATATATATTGACCTTTAATTAAAAAAGTGAGTCATCACAGACTGACATGTCAGTTTGCAACTACATATTCCTGTAATTAATAAATAAATAGATTACAAAAATTCATATACTTACTTGTCCCTGAAATTTCAATTGATTTTCTAAATGAGCATTAGTTTCCCTGAGATTTTTAATATCCGTTTCGTACGCCAACCGTTCATCCTCCCATTGCTTAACAGGAATCACCATCTCATCCCTAACTAAAGCTTCTGTTTGCAACTTATTCATCTCCGTCGTTCGCATATCAGACATCTGCTGAACCAAATCATGTATATCAACATTATTCTTCGTCGCTTGTGAATATTTAATTTTAACAATTTTTCTAGGTATAATAGGATCCACTGCACCTTTAAACGGTTCGTATGGTATAAACTTAGGTTCCTTAGGTTTTTTAAAAATAGAAGTAGGTAATTTCCTTTCTTTGGGCACGTATTTTGGTATTGTTTTTATTATTCGTCCTTTCGGTATTATTGGTTTCATTGATGTATTCGATAAGTTTGGATTTAATTTAAGATTTTTGCTTACAAAATCCGAGAAGGAAATCAAACTATTATCCATTCCGTCACCCAATGTCCTTGTTTTTAAATCGAGCTTATCACCTGGAATATTTATTTATTTAACATCATCCCACTAGCAGTTATTAATAATTAAAAACAAACCATGCATTGTTTTCATTGTTTTAAGTTATAGATATGAATCATAATAAAGTCTGCTATTATAATTAAGGCCAATAATGTTGTGGATTGGTAATTAATTGTAGATATATTTTAATTGAGGTTAAAAGAGAAAATGTAAGTTATTTTAATAAATTAAAACTGTGCTGACATGTATTGAAGATGTGGTTTTTGATTAAGTTGTCAGATGCTTTACTTACTTTTATTGTCCATGATATATTCTTTTAAATATAATAGCTATATTAATAAATAATAATTTATAAATTTAATACAATCAACAGCTGTGTATGTTTAAATGTCAAAACTATCTAAATGAAGTTAAGTGAATATCGGGCCTGGAAAGCAGTCAATTGCTATGTTCAGGTAGTTACACAGGGTTGGGTTAAGGAAAATCAGATTGTATTGATTTAAGTTTGAAAGATTTCAAAACATTTATAAAGATATTGCGCATTTTAACTTATTTGTAAATGACATAAAACTAAATTAATTTAATTGTGAAATATAATTATTTTATAAATTTTATCACAAATGTTGTATAGTTTCTACTTGATCAAATATCTTCAGTTTTTAGGATTTTGTAATTTTTAACTTTTTTGACTCATTTTAAGAATTCACAAATGGTTGTTTATTTTATTGCAGTAGATAATATTTAGACTTGAATTTTGTTACTTTATTGTAAAGTATCATTATTTTGAAATTTCTCAGTTTTTGAGTTTTATGGCCGGATTTTTGTAGTTTATGGATTGTGGGCAAATAGTTTCAATTAGAATGCCTAGCTCACTTACATAAGTGTTAGTGATCCAAAAATTATATGTTTTTTTTTTTTGCAAATGTAATTTGTAATTAAATTAGAGAGAGATTGATACATTCAAATTTTTGATAATAAACAGTTGGGTGAATGGGTGTGGCACTTTGTTTATTGATTGTAAACAAGTAATATCAATTGAAATGTCTCACCAACAATACCAAGTTTTACTATTTTAGAAATTAAACATTTCTCAAAATTTTTGCAATGGTAATTCGTCATTAAATTAAGAAAGAAGGTTTATTAATCTAACTTTTTAATAACAAACAGTAGGGTAAATGGGCACTTAGTTTATTGATTGTAACAGCCATAAAAACGTTAGTAATTCAAAAATTAGATAATTTTTGTTTTTACCAAAGTAATCTGTCAACAACTTGGAGGAAAAAGTTTATAAATCCAACTTTTTAATAACAAACAATTTGCTGAGTAGGCTTGGTGCTCAGTTTATACATTGTATGCAAAAAGGTGTTTTAATTAAAAGACTTATTAGTTATTTAGCAATTAAATGTTTTTTTTTTCTACAAATGTTTATTGTTAACCCAACAGACTTGTTGCCGTAGACACAGATTCTGCAGTGTTTAAGCCAATAAACAAAAGTTTAATGAGTAGGCGGAGCATTTTAGTTAAAACTACTTGTTTGCAATCATTGTAAGCTGTAAAGAGAAAATAATTTACAATTGTATAAACATGCAGCAGCATCATAGCCAATAATTTTTACTTTAGGGGCCTAGATGTCTTGTATTTGCGCCCTCTTTGTGGTCAACTCAAAGACAATTACACTGCCAAACGAGATGTATTGTTGCCAAGCTGATTGTAGTTAGTGCGTCAGCACTATTGAAATTGTTTCGACAAACTATTTACAAATTGACCAACTAACCAAGTCATATGCAAAGAAGAGCCAATATTTTGTTCACTTTACCACTGAAATAACAATTTTAAAAATTTACAAAATAAAAGAAAGTTTTAGTTAATTATCTCTAACAAAAGTGTACTAAAGAAGCTATTAAAGTTTTTTTGACCAACACTACTCCTATTAGAACGGACGGCAATTAAAATTGTAAAAAAGTTAACTGCAAACTAATTTTAATTATGCAACAGATTAAACTTTGCAAGCACCAAATATTACTAATAACTCCCAAAAAAAATAGTTGCCAGGTTTTTGCATTACCAAGATTATAAACAAGACTAGCACAACTTAATTTGCTTGTTGTTTCTTGTCAGACGCTATGCTATTATAGTAAAAGGTTTTTCAATAGGGACGCCCCTGTTTTGAATAGCTGCTATTTGAACATGTGTGAAGTTAGCTCCATACTATAAACGTTAATTTGTTTGAGACATTATACCATTTTATCATGGTGAAGGAACGTTTGCAAATTATTAAAATTTATTACGAACATTCAAGTTCGGTCACCGCAACTTTACGTGCGTTGACGATTTTTGGTCGTTATAATCGTCCGGATAAACGGTTTGTGGTTTGTTTAGTGGCTAAATTCAAGTCGATCTACTTATTATTGGATGTTCCTGTGCCGAAAAGAGCAAGACCAGCCAGGAGCAAAAAAAAATATTGGCGCTGTACGAGTTTCTGTAGCCGAACAACCAAAACAATCGATTTCACGCCGTTCTCAGGAGTTGGGGATCAGCCAAACAACATTGTGGCGGATTTTGCGGAAAGAACTTGGCCTACACCCGTATAAGATTGTTCTAACCCAAGAATTGAAGCCGAATGACCATTTGCTGCGCAGAAATTTTACTAATTGGGCCTTAGACAAGATGGAGATGGATAATGATTTTCATCGAAAAATCATCCTGAGTGACAAAGTTTATTTTTGGCTATACGGTTTTGTTAATAAACAGAACTGTCGCATTTGGGCAAGGGAAAATCCTCAGGAAATCAACCAGTCACCTTTGTATCCATTAAAACTCACTGTTTGGTGTGGTTTTCATGCCGGCCAAGTCATTGGCCCTTATTTCTTTTTTAACAATGCAGAAAATGCCGTCACGGTCAACGACGATCGCAATCGGGGCATGTTAACCGATTATTTTTGGGACAAATTGGATGATATTGATGTGGACAATATGAGGTTCCAATTAGACGAGGCCACATGCCATACAGCCGGCCAAACAATCGATTTATTGAAGACCAAGTTTGGAGACCGTGTTATTTCAAGACACGGTCCAACCAATTGGCCGCCTCGTTCGAGCAATTTAACGCCCCTAGACTTTTTTCTCTGGGGGTACGTTAAGTCAGTGGTCTACAGCAACAAACCAACAACATTGGAGGAGCTCCAGACCAATATTAATAATAATAATAATAATCTTTATTAGCCCAACAGAAATCCAATAAGAGAAAAATATAATAAAATGAAATATAAAATATAAAATAGATAAAAAAAATAAAAATTTAAAAACATAAAAGGTACAATAATCATAAACAAAATAATAAGTACAACTACATACAGAGTGCACGAACAAACTAAAATAAGTCATCAAAGTGTTTATTGCCATTTTGCGTCATGTGCGAAATTGGTGATTTGCTTAATATGTTTGTTCGTGCAGTCTTAACAGAGAAAATGTTAAAGTGGCGTGATGCTAGCCGTGGTACATGAAACTGTATTTTAGCAACTAATTCGGAACAATCAATGTTATTATGAAGCAATTTGTATAGAAATGTTGCACTACATAAGTCCCTGCGATCAGACAACGAAACAAATTTATGCTTTTCAAGCAGTTCACTATAATTACAAGATCTGACAGGATATATTCCTTCAGTTTTGAAGCATAAGTATTTAAGGAAGCGCCTCTGAACTTTTTCTAATGCAAAAGAAAGATTTGCATAGAGAGGATACCAGATGATAGATGCATACTCTAGTTTGCTGCAAACCAAGGCAAAGTATAATACTTTCAATAAATCTAAGTCTGAAAATTCTTTAGTTGATCGTATTAGAAATCCTAGTAACCTTAAAGCTGACGACACAGTTGTATTTATATGGTTGGAGAAAGTAAGTTGGGAGTCAAATAACACACCAAGATCTTTCATTTCAGATTTCCTTTTTAAAGAAGTAGTATCAATATCATAATTTCTTAAAGTAGGAACAGCTTTTCGAGTATAACTGACAACGCAACATTTATCTATATTTAAAGTAAGTTATAATATTAAATATATATAATATTGTTAACATATCGCCAGATTTGTGTGAAAATGTGATGAAAATTGGGTCCAGCGTCTCCATTTGTGCCGGCGCTCCAGAGGTGGCCATCTGAACTATGTTCTGTTCCATTCTTATTCTTCATGGTATAGTGTCACTTTTAACCCACAATAAACAGATTTTTGATATCTCATCAATTGCTCGTTTTATTTACATTTCAAATGGGGCGCTCATAATGGAAGACCCTTTACAAACTACCAATCACATTAAATAAACCATAAAAAAACATGGGTTTTAACAAAAACACAATCGTTTGAAAGCCAGAACAAACAACAAATGTACTTAAGCAAATTAATAGCGTCACTACTTAACTTGTCTGTACTAAAAACTGTAAATTAGTATTGCAAAGCAAAAAGCAAATCCTAAAATCTATTAAAAAAAAACTTGAAAAAAGTTGGATAACTAAATTGTTTAAGAAAGAAGTTAATAGAAGTAACAATTACTAGTTTGTCTTTTTATAAGATTATTTACCGTTTCTAAATATGTCACAAAGCAAAACTAAAATAAAGAACATTTACAATGGCAAACATTGTGTGATACTGTTAGTGGTTAAACGTGTTTACTAAATATGTTTTTTTGCATGCGGCACTAGAGACAGCTAACAAGATGCAGTATTAAACTTGCACTTGGCGAGTTTGTTAGGTTTTTTCGTTGTAAGCTTTTGCATAAAGCGCTTGTGTACAACTTATCTAAAAACAAAATTTTTGTCTAAAACTGATATTACTATAATTAGTGCCGCGGAATTGCTTATGATTAGTTAAGTGTTTTTCAAAAAACGCGGTGAAAAGTATTGTTAGCGTCACTTAATTAATAGCAATAACAGTTTATTTTTATACAAGTAGAAAAACTTTTAGTTTTTAAAGTAAAAATGTTACTGATAACGTTACCCAAGTATCACACTTAATTTTAAGTCTACTTAATTATTTCTGGCAATATAATAAAACTATAAAAGTCTACAAGTTTTATTATTTGTCTTTTGTGTTACAAAAATTAAATAATAACTTGCGGTTTTGATGGAAGTTTTTAGTACTTGTTTTGCTTTTTGCGTTTTGGTTTTGAGCATTGTAGTAAACTTTTTCTGTCACAACTGTTGTAGTACCTTCTGCAACTTTAAAATCTACTAAATCTTGTTTTTGACAAAGATGGCTTTGCGTTGCTGTTTGAAAGTTTTGCATTCAATCAGTATTGGAGTCTCGTCTTCTTCCATACATTTGAGGTTATCGCACTGATGCGACTTATTTGTGTTACCACTGTTTTAATATCATGAGATAGTCCTGTTAGAAATATTCTTAAATATGTCAACCCCTTACAGCCCTTCCACAAGTTTTGTGTTTTGCCTCAAGTTTGCTGCGGATTATATATTTACCGGTCTTGCACGGGATCCCAAAAGCGGGCTTTAGTTTAGTAAATGTCCCACTTGCTTCTTGTTTGGCAAGCTGATTTACCATGAGATTTCATTTTGTCCCCTGTTTTTTTGGTATCTATACCAGGAAAACTTTGCAGGTTGTGGCTACTGCTTCCAGACTGTATAAGCAGGTCATAACCAGTTTGGGTTTTATTACTGGCAATTGCAAGGCCAGCAATACCGTTTGACTGTTTGACATGATAGCTATCAGTCTGTCCGGTTTTAGTCACTTCTCAATCATGTCCCTGGCGCACCTCTCAATGGTAGCCACTTTTATTGAAAAAATTAAGGCATGTTTGCCCAGAGGTAGCAAAATTTGCTTTTTTTGTGTATGTTCTCGTAGACTTTAGCATTGACACCTATTTGGTTTTTGGACTTACCTGTATATCAAATAGTTTCTTTGACTATTCTCAAGTATCTACTTCTTATTCATTTGTTTTGATATAGTATTGTTACATCAAATTTCTTACTGATGTAGTAGCACTTCATGAAGTCCAACCTCATCATTAGAATTCTTTTTATGCAACACATTTGATATGTTAGGTCTGTGGGTCCCAAGATTTACAGCAGCAGCTTGTATGCTGCTTGACTAGATTCCGCCATTACTATCAGGTAAAGTGGCGGTAACATAGCTACCGTGGGCGTCGTTTTTGTTGCCTCTGTTATTAGTAGACATGCTAGCCTCTAAACTTTGTCTAGTTTTTTTGCTGTACACTTGAGAATGATTTTTTGCCCCATACAATTGCTCCGTATGTAATAATAGGTCTTACCACCACTGTGTATAACTATCTGGCCTTATTAGGTGTTAACCCCCATGTACGACCAACCATCATTTTGGTTGTAAAAAGCACCTAAATGGCTTTTACTGTTATATTTGTCAGATGTGTGTTATACTTTATCCTAGTGTCAAGTGTTACTCCCAGATATTTTACCTCCTTTGACATTGGGAGCGTGGCTCCATACATTCTCAGGTTTTTTAGGACTGTAGTCTTTCGACGTTTTGTAAACGGTACAATCGTCGTTTTACTTGGATTCACTGAAAACCTTTTTTTTCTGCACCACCTTTCTACGATATTTAGTGCACTCTGAATCATGTTGGACACGGTTGCTCCAAACTTCCTGTATGCAAAGATAATACAATCACTGCGTTGCCTAAGGCAAAAATGCCTATGTCGTTGAGTATCTGTAGTAAGTCATCTATGACTAGGCACCACAGTACGGGTGAAAATACGCCTCCCTGTAAACAACCTCTAGCAATTTTGGCTTCTACAGTTTTTTCATAGTGTTATAGTTACAGTCTGGTTTTGAGCATGGAGTTAATCCATTGTTGGACAAAAAGATCTATTCTTTGTCTCTCCATTGCATTTGCTATGAATTTGAAAGTAGTATTGTCAAATGCTCTCTCAATATCTAGAAAAGCACTTAAAGCAATTTTTTTGCATTGTACAGTGTTTTCGCATTTGCTGACTAGCTGGTGTATAGCTAGGATTTACACATTTGGTAGACATACTAATGTTAGTGCAGTGGTCGGGCCTTAAGAGACGGGGTCTCTTATGTGCTTGTTGGCTATTTTTTCCAATAGTTTTTGCATAAAAGATGTCAAGTTGATTAGTCTGTAAGACTTAGCTAAGACATATGTGGGTCTTTCGGGTTTTGATATAAATAAGCAGTTTAGTTAATAGCGTCAATTTTTTTAAATTGAAAGATGCAAAATGATCCAAAATCTCCAAAATGTCTCTAGTTACTGATTTCACTCTTTGTTTTTTTTTAAGGCGGCAAAAACGCAATACTAGTGTATGTAGCGTTACAAAAATAGTTTTTAGTATTAAAATCTAACTTGTATTTGAAGTAAACATTTTTGAATAATTTTGTCAATTTTAAACTACCTAAGTGTGGCAAGCATTATTGATCACGTCAGTGGTGTTTAGTGATACACAACAATTTTACTGCCAACTTTAAAGCAACAACAACACTTCTGTTTTTACTAGTTTTAGAAAAAAATTATTGGTTTTGAAGGACTAAAACATATTTTTATTTGAGGCCGCAATGTGTCAAGATTGTTTACTCCTAAACGCATAACAAAGAAGGTATCTTTGACCACTTTTGCCACAAAACTTTATGAAGGATTACTTTAATTTTAAAACAAAATTTTGTGCTGAAACAATCTCTTTTGCTACCGTTTCTAGTTTTAGCAAGAATTAAAAAAAAAATCAAACTCAAAACGTCGCACACACTTCACATTAACACCCAATTTTAAGTAACACTTTACCACCACTTTTGACAAACCAAAGTAATAGCCAACCAAATAACCCCAACATGTAGTGTCTTAGAACAAAAACGCCCAATCCAACAGACCAGTCAGTACAAAGAACTCCTAAAACTTAAACATGCTTCTTCAAAGAGTTAAACGGATTCTTAACAAAAACCCAACTTATTAATTTTACTTTAAACACAAATTAAGATTAATTTTTCTTGTTTGTTATATAAACCCTAACTGACAAAACAAAGTCTAAAAAAAGTTTACGTTGTACTTTTAATTAAGATACTCATTAGTAACTACTCAACATTACAAGACATTAGCAAGATCTGCTAAATGATGTCAGTTGAGACTTTAACTCCAAACAAAAAAAGTTTTAAAGAATACTAAAGAAACCTAAGCACGACCTAAAGAAAAACCTTAAAACCCAATTTGGTTTGTTGGATATGAACTCAAACGCAAAAAACTTTAGCAAAAAATAAGTAGCAAATATGCAGATGTCCAACTTGATTAATTTTAATTGAATTGACCTAAATGACCTAGTTGTTTTCACTTAAAAACTAAACCCAAAAATAACAAAGGTTAACCACTATCACTGGTAAATATAATTATTTAACTATTATGAAGTAAAAACTGTAGGTTAAAGCTTAAGTGCTCACGTCTAGATAAACTTACACGTTTTCTAAACCCAAAACCGTATTCAGCAAAAGCAAACAATCTGGTCAAACTACAATCAACCCAATAATAGCCAAACCAAAACGTATTTTTAGACAAAACTTAATATGAACCAGAACTGAGCCACATCTAGCCTTAAACGTTATTTATAAGACATTTACTACTTTAGATTTACATACATTTGGCACAATATTTTTGTTATACTCTTGACGTTGAGTCTTGTAGTCTTAAAGTTAACAAAAAGTCTCCCGCGCCGCAAGTAAGCAAAAACCACATTTCACTAATGTCATTACATTTTTTGTTTTTTGCTTTTATAAATATGTTTTTTTACGATCTCAAACAATTGAAATTAAAAAGCCATCAAACAACCAAAACTATATTTTTTGTCTACTGCTACTACTTAGTGCCAACACCGTCTTACGTTGCAGATTCTCAACAACGGTGTTATTGATTTTCACCAACTACAATCTTTTGAAGATTCCGAGGCAAATTCCACAAGCCTTACAAACCATACCTTGTGCCGGCAAACCCCGCTAGGGTTTCAGAACAACCACTGATAGCTGCTATATGCACTTTTTTAATACTTTAGACAAAATTTATCATAGTTCTTAGTAGAATTGCATTTTGTGTGAGTGAGTGTGAGTGTAGAATGCTTATCTTTGATTTATTGAAAACTTTTACTAAAAACTTAGATTATCCGCTTTCAGCTAGTAACAAATAACGCTCAACATAGGGCAAAAATGGCATTGCCTACCTCATAGCAGAAGAAAAAAAAAAAACAGTTGCTAGAAAAATATTTTGCAGATTTTGGGCGCTACAACATTGAAACGTATTTAAAACCCATCACGTAGTCATCAAAGAGGTTGAAGATTAACTCACGCTCAATTAAGACCATTTAAAATATTAATATTGCTATAACCGTCAGTACCGAATAATACAAAGACGCAGATTACTTTGGCTTGGTCCTTACTGCAGTTACCACCATAAGCAAGTTACTACTAACGGAAACCGTTTTAATGCTAATGTCTAAAACTTAAACAAGACAAAAGACCAACTGCATTGCATTTAAGACAAATTTAAAAACACACAGACTGGAACTTTAAGCCGGATCCTCTAAACAAAAGGCTTACACTCTTATTCTTAACGTTGTCTTAACCTACCGTTGACAAAGACAAAATCAAGCTAAACCCGCTAGAAGATAAACTTGCCCATAACTAAAGACATTAGCAAACCACCTCATACTTAATTTGCAAGCAACCTTAAAACGAAAAAAAAATTGACTAGCAAAAATTGCCTACCTAAGTGAACTCTGGGCAAACCCTCAACGCCGTACCGCAAGTGAAACACTACCACGCAAAACAAAAAGATTTTAGAATTATAAACCAAAAGCACTATAGTTTATAGTAAACTTGCGTGAGTACATTAAGTGGGCATTTTGGGTAAATACGTTTGTAATTAATTTTGTTTTTAAAACGCTTGTCTTCAACTTAACGGCAATCTATACCAAAAACCGCATTTTTGTTTTCAAACTTAGATCAGCAGCCTTTAGAACCCTTTTTGGAAACCAGCCAGTAACATGCCAGAAATTGCTTATTGAAAAGTATCATTGACAATCTCTACCAAGATCTTAGAGTAACTAATCACTAAAAACCATCCACTGGAAAATTCTGTCAAAACGTTGTAGTACCTTGGAAAGTAATAATGTTAATAATTTATATAATAAACATTTTTCATGCCAGATTTGTAAATAATATAACAAAATAGTCAGTCAATAATTGCTGTGTCAAATTAAAAATGAAAATATTTCTAAGAGATTTGTAAAACAGTTGACAGTTAAAAGTTAAGAAGTTATATGATAGATTTATAAAACAATTAAATTAAATTCTTAGCTGACAAATTATACTGCAAATTGTAATGAGTAATGATTTATTTAAAAGTACTTTTTTTCAGTAGGAGTTTTATGTTAGATAAAGCGTGCGCAACTTATGGTTTACATAATTGGCCTATTAACCACTGATTTCGCTGTACCATTAAAAAAATTGAAACTCAGTATTTATTATTAGATAATACGCAACTAAATAAACCACATACAGAACGTAGTGATTAAAATACAGCAACGGTAGCTGAGTGTGTACGAAATCAGTTTGATGCTATTCTCAACAGTTTGGCTTGTCGTATGGAATAACTTGGCGTATTTTACGTAAGAATCTTGATTTAAAAGCATACAAAATTTAACTCATGCAAGAATTGAAGCCGAGCGATCTTTCAAATTGTCACCGTTTCAGGCTTCGGGACTTCTGGAAAAGTTCAAGAAGACCTACAGTTTTTAACCAAAATTTTGTTTAGCAATAAGGCTTATTTTTGGCTTAATGGCTACGTCAATAAGCAAAATTGCAATATTTGAGCTGAAAAGCAACCAGAAATGACTCAAGAGCTGCCATTAGATTAAACAAAACAAAAGTTTGGTGTGGTTTATGGGCTAGTAACTGTAATTTGCGCTTTTTATCGCACAAGGATAACAGACTATTTGCGGTCTAAAATTGAAACAAAACGGCACTACTTGCCCGTATAACCATGGCTTGAAATTGGTCGCCTACATCATGATATATTGCATCTCTAGACTTTTTCTTTTGGGACTACGTATAGTCTAAAGTCTACATGGATAAGCCAATTATGACTGGGAATGGAGACTAACATTACTTCCGTCATTTGCAAAATACCACTCAAAATGTTTAAACGCGTCATCAAAAATTGGAACTTCTGAATGGATCATGTTAGCCGTAGTTATAACCAACATTTGAAAAAAATAATTAAAAATAAATAAATCTACAAAATGGTTCTTTTGTATGATCATAAAGATTACCAGATGAAAATGATTTTTCTGTTTTTTTTTAATTAAAAAAAAGTACTTTTAATGGGATCACCCTTTACTTTAAATTTGAGGTTAATCTAGTTGGTAATTTATACATCAAGATTGTGAAATAAAAAACAGTTGCATTTTCATATTGACAGCTTTACAGATTTGTCAAAATTAAAGTGTGCAATTTATATGACACATTTGTAAAGCAATTGACATCTTTAATTGACAGTTTATATGACAAATTTTGTAAAACTGTTGACAATTTGATAGTTAACATTTTATAAGATAGATGGCTCATGAAATAAATTTATGCTGTTTTATTAAATTACCAGTTGCTAGTTTACATGACAAACTTGTCAAAAGTAAAGTGGACAATCCATTTAACAAATATGTATGACATTTGACAGTTTTTTTTTTGCTTTGTTGAATTGGCAGCTTATTTTCTGTAAAAAAAGTAATAGTTTTGAAAAATAATTGATTATTGCTTATACTGCGTACACACTTGCAACAATCTGTCGCGTACCATCACTCCGCAACACAACTGCGTACCGCAACATCGTCGCGTAACATTTTCTTTAATCCGACGGCAGAAAACCGACAAGCAATGGGAACGCTGTTGCGGGGTGATGTTGAGCGAGGATTATACACGACTATGTTGCGGTACGACAGATTGTTGCAAGTGTGTACGCAGTATTAGACAGTTGACAGTTTGCATGACATATTAGTCAAAAATAATGTTGACAGGTCATGTCAAATAGTTTTATAAACGTAGTCTATAAGTTGCATTATTCATTTAGATTTCAAACTAACTAAATTCCAGAAAGATACTGTAAGTGCAGTAAGTCAAGTTGGCAGTTCTAAAATAGTGTTAATAAAATGCATGATGTACTTAAAAAAATGAGTTGAAATTTTTTTAATAATCTATCTAAGAAGAGCGCAATAAATGATTAAGACAAAAAATATGCTGCAACACTCTAGAATACATATGTAAGCTATAATTTATTATGAGGCTCAAAAACATTTACAAAAACATTTTTTATTAGACCGGAGCTCGGATGCTTTCCACCCACAGCACCCCTTATGTAGCCGACGTTGTTTACTACAAAATATTGCACTTTGGCATAAAAAAGTCCAGGTATGCTTAAGTTTACAAGTAGACTATATAAAAACAAGTTAAACTTTGATTGCAATCTTTTTGACCTTGCTCCAAGGCTCAATCTTTTTAAAAATCAGGAAACAGAATTTGTCTTCGTTGTTAAGTATTATTATTATTTGAAACGTGTTAGATGTTTCCTTGATGCTAACCTTTGAATAACAACAAAACAAAAATTACACATCAGATAATTTAAATTGTAATATGCATTATCGTTTATGTTGTAGAATTCGTACTAAATTATTTTGAACTGCCATGAACTATTGATACACATTTTTGCACTTTAAAAAAGCTAAAACAAGTATTAAAAAAAAATAAAAACTATTTTGTTGAATGTTTATAACTGCTCAGTTTATTTGCAATAAAGATGTTAAATTAAGAAATCACTTCTCAAAGTTTAAAGTTGCACCAATTATAATAATATAACAATACACCCTTAGTAGCAACAAACTTATATTATACATGCAATTAACTTATTAACAGTTGTAATTTAAATTTAGCATACAAATATTTTGTTTTAAATATGTAACATTTTTCATTAAAAACCGGTTTAAAAATTCCTTTTATGTACATAATAACAAATATCTGATTATACTTTTCTCTTTGACACATGCAATCCAACATTGTTGCATTTTTATACCAGCAAAATAACATCCTTTGTTGCTTTAATCAAGATAATTAAAATTTAAATATTCAAACCTGCTATATATTGCGCCATAAGTGCAAATATCTCTTATAATATATCACGTCACACCCAATATGTCTCTATATAAAGCGCGCGCGTATTATTGAAAAGAAATCTCTCTGACCAGTTTTACGTGATATATAGCTCAATAATCAGTCAATCATTTATTACTATTATATCATAGTGAAGTGAAAGTGGTCTCTGAATTTGGAGTGCTGGTCCTGTCTGACCGGTAAGCTTTATTCATCTCAGTTATATTTTATTATTATCAGTCGAATTTTAAGCCTGTTCGAGTAAACATGTCTTTGCGTGGAGTGATTGTTGTCGGTTTGATACTGGGTGCTACCGCCTTTCCAGACGGTGCACCGGTTGATGCTTGTGTTAAGCCAAGACCCAATCAGCCTAATCATGGACGTTCTAGGCCCCAACCTGCTGATTCTAATCCTTATCGGGTTATTGCATCTACTGATCATTTTGGTCCTGGATCACAAATTGCAGGTTAGTTGATTGTTATGTTTATACATTCTATTATGTTGTCACGATGCTTAAGATGGGGTTGAATACAGTACTAGTTAATATTTTTTTAATAATTAAATTAAAAATTTTGAATTTTTCTTTGCAAAAAAAAAATAATTATATTTTATTATTTTGTAAATTTTTGTGATAGGTTTTTTTTTAAACTAAAAGCAAATATTTTTTTTTTAATATGTTGATATAAAATATGTTAATTATGCTACGTGTTTGTGGAGAAATTTTGCAAATATTAACATAAATTTAATATTTTTTTATATGTTGTAGAAAGCGTAGAAATTGATTCAAATTTCAAACCTGTTTTTGGACAAGAAATTTTAAATAAAAAAAAAACGCGAAAAATTAAAATTTCGTTTTTAGTAACGTTTTGTTGGTTATTGTATTTTTCTAAATTTATAGATTTTATTGACTTCCTAATAGAAAAATTAAATTTGTTTTGCAATTTATTTTAGAAAAATTGTATAAAATTTTATATAATATATTTAACTATACTTTACCAGAACTGGATTTTGCGTAGTGGAATAACTTTTATGGATCCAGAAATTTATGGAAACAATTGTAAAGGTACAGATGTTATTAGCTGTTTTGTTTTGTCTAAGTAATGGTAGCTTTTGTATTAGCAGATTTGTTCTACGACACAAACAAATAGTTCTTATATTACAACTTTTTTTTTCTTGATGCAGTTGGTTTTAAGTTGCTAGAGGGTGTACATTGCAAAGCTAGCGCAAAGCAGGTTTAATAAGTTTTCAAAAAACTTTAGTCGATTTTGCGGTAGCAATTGTAATGTTATATAAAATAATTAAAAAAATTTGCGCCGGAGAAAACAAACAATTTTTTTTTAATAACTACATAAGTAGTTTGTTGTGGGTGTTTCTTTAAAAAATGCGCCAAAGCGTTTGAAACTATTGAGTTTTGCCCAAATCTTTGTCAATAAATTAGCTTGACAAAGTAAATACTGGTTGTAATTTTAGGTAAAGTAGGTCTCAGTTAATTTGCAAGTTTTTATACAATTGTTTCTGATTGGTCTAAGTCTGCTTCTGTGAGCGCTAAAACAACAGCCATAATTATTAGCGTGTAAAAGTTGGGCTTTGTTATAAAAATACTGCAGCTTAAAAGTAAGGTGTCTTGGCTTACACTTGTTGCGCCTTTTTAATGCCACTAAACACTGCGCAATTGTCGTTTTAGTGTTTTTTATAGGATCAGCAAGTTTTGAGACAGTTTTTGCTTACTTAAAGGTTAGATTAAATTGTGGACGTATGGCTTTGTTTGTTTGTCTAACCTGTATTCAGATATTGATAATACCTTTTGCTAAAATGAATTTTTGTTGTTTCATTTTCTATTAGCATTTGGATGACAACTTTAAATTTTGATTGATTGCTGGTTAGAATTTTGGTTATATTTTGTGATTTTTTCTAAAGGCAACTACTTTGAACAGCATAGATTGTTTAAAGTACAGATATTGGAAGGAACTGTCTCAGATGATAAAGTCTTTCTGCAAAACGTCGCAGTTTAAGGTTTAATGCCGTAGTACGTTCTTTCTATAGGAATTGGTAATCAATTATACCTAAATATCTCATCTAAGTTATTCTTTTAATTTTTCTGGTACAATTGCAGTTTAACATTTTAATAGAAAGGCAGTTGTGTGAGCGATATTTTAGTTCAAAGTTTGTCATTTCTTTGTTACGCGGTGATTTGATGTGCATGAGTTTCGTTTTTGTCTGGTTAATGATTAGTTTTTTGTCATAAACTTCTATAACCTGTATCTTTCTATGGTTATATTTGGATCTTTATTTATGACCGTATCATCAGCGTACATCAGATATTCACAGTTTTTAAAACAATGTTTGATATCATTCATAGTATATAAAGTAGCGGTTCAAGGACACTCCTTTGAAGGACACCTACATCCACTTTGTTATAGCTACCGCGGCACTTTCCAATGCTGACTTTATATTTTTTTCCAATTAGGTTGCTTGTAAACCAGTTCAGTACCCGTTCTTGGATGCTATATTCTTCCAATGTGTTAATAAGTTGGTCTTGGTCGATTATGTCGAAAGCCTTGGTAAAGTCAATAAAAACTCAAAAAATGCATGTCTTCGTTCAATTGTGCATTAACGTTTTCTGAGAAAATTTTAAGCAAACGTTTTTTTTTTTCGTTTCACAAAGCCATATTGGTTTGTATCCAAGATGTTTTTGGCTTTTGAGTAATACAGAAATTTAGTTTTTATGTATTTTTTTATCAATACTTTGGTAACCAAAATTAGGATTGCAACATATAACACCAGAATCATGCGACAAGAAGAACACCTTGAATCGCTGCAACAAGAGCTTCAGCAAATAAAGTGGGACGTACTGGGAATAAGCGAAACACGATTACTCGGACAGAAAACAACTATACTAAAATCTGATCACATGTTATACCAAAACAACTCCGAGACAATCTCGCACATCGGAGGAGTAGCCATCGTGATTCATAAAAATAAAAAACACTTCGTCACAAAAATGTGTGCAATATCAACTAGAGTAATATATATTATGATAAAACTAAATAAAAAATACCAGCTCCAAATTATAAAGTGTTATGCATCAACCAGCGCAGCAGATGATGAAGACGTGGAACAATTCTACGAAGACATCACGGCTGCAAAAACATCTGAAAAATCAAATACTGTTATTGGGGACTTTAATGCGAAAATTGGAAATAGAACAGAAGAAGACATCGAAAATGTTGACAAATTTGGCATGAAACATAGAAATTGCAGAAGAGAAATACTTATAGATTATCTCTAAAGTGAAAACCTCTACTGCATGAACACCTTCTTTAAAAAACCGCCGCAGAGAAGGTGGACCTAAAAAAGCCCTAACGGAAATGTAAAAAATGAAATCGATTATATCATCAGCAGTAAGCGAAAAATATGCACAGATGTATCAGTACTTAACAAATTTAATTCTGAAAGCGACCACAGAGTAGTTAGAGCCACCGTACAAATTAATACTCAAATTGAACGCAAAAAACTAGTGAGTAAAACCTGCTATACAACAACAAAACAAATTAAGCAAAGAAAGAGCGAGTATCAAGAGACACTACAGGCAAAATTAAAAGCAACTAAACTATTACAAGAGATGGAAATAAATACCCTAGCACAGAAAATAACAAAGAGTATACAAACAGCTACAAAAAAGTTATGCACACGATTACAACAACCGGTAAAATTCGACAAAAAACGACAAAGCTAATGGAAAAGCGCCGGAATACAGTCAAATAAATATAAACAATTAAACAAAAAAATCCGCTCAAAAATCAGAAAAGACCTAAGATCATATAACACTAAAATAATTCAAGACACTATAGAAGATAACGTAAATATGAGGGTATTACGATCCAAGCTGCTGAAAGGTAAATTTAAAATATGCAAGATGAAAAACGAACAAGGAATCGTCATTACAAATAAAACCAAAATCAGAAATGTGATTCAAAACTTCTATACGCATCTATATAGTTAAACCGTTTCAGAACCAGAGCCAAGAACTCGGCAACAAACGATAATAAATGTGGGTTTGAAGGAAATTCCCGATATTGATAAAGCGAAAATGGAAATGGCGCTTAAACAAATGAAAAACAGGAAATCATCCGGGAAAGATAGAATAACGGATAAAATGATCAAATTAGGTGGAGACGTCTTGGGAGAGGCAGTCAGAATACTCTTAAACAAGTGTGTCTACCAGGGAAAAATTTCAGACACATGGCAGAATGCGGAGGTTGTTCTACTTTTTAAAGGTGATAACTCTAGCATGAAAACTATCGTCCAATAAGTTTGTTGTCACATCTGTACAAATTTCTCACAAAGATAATCACAAACCGTTTATCTAAAAAACTTGATTTCTACCAACCGGTTGAACAAGCAGGGTTTCGTAAAGGATTTGGTATGGCAGATCACCTGCAAACAATCCACAACTTAATTAAAAAGTGCATGGAGTACAACATTCTTCTTTATCTTGCTTTTATCGATTATCACAAAGGATTTGATTTGATAGAAAAATGGGCGTTCTTAACAGCCATGGACGAGGCAGGGATAAGACACAAAATATACGAACCTTATAAAATACATATACCAAAACGCAAAACTCCTAGTTCTAATCGATGAGGATTTAATGACCAATCAAATCCCAATCAACAGAGGCGTTTGTCAAGGAGGCAACTATCCTGGGAAGCGAGAGGTATTAATATAGACGGAATATACCTACACCATCTACGCTTTGTGGACGACATTGTCTTGATAAACATATGATGACCTAGCTACAGGAAACTTCTAAACAGGTTGAGCTAAAAATGAACTTAAATAAGACTAAAATTATGAGTAACGAAGAATTACATATAACTATCGACAACCATGTTTTCAAAACGGTAAAAGAATACGTTTATCTCGGTCATTCTGTCAAACTTAGTAAAGATAATCAGACTGCTGAGATCACCAGGAGAATACAAATGAGTTGGGCTGCATACAGGAAATTAAGGCATATCTTAAAAGATGTGAATATACCTATTAATCTCAAGAAGAAGCCATATGATGCCTATGTTTTGCCAGTAGCTACTTATGGTTTGGAAAAGGCGTTCTGCACTTTTCTGTGTTAGGACATAGAAAAGTACAGAACGTCTTAGAACAACGCAGAAGGCAACGGAAAGATTCATGCTCGGAATAAGCTTGCGAGATAAAATACACAATATAGAAATAAGAAGACGGACGAAGGTGAAAGACATCATCGAGCGGGTAGCTGAGCTAAAGTGGCAATGAGTGGGACATGTTGCAAGGCAAGATTCCAACAAATGGACAATCCGCATTGTTAAATGACGGCTACGGCAATCAAAACGGAGCATAGAAAGACCTGAAAAGAGATGGCTTGATGATATAAAACAACTTACGGGCAGAAACTGGCGTCAAATCGCCCAAAACAGAATTGCATAGAAAAATGTGGAAGAGACCTATATTCAGGAGTGGATGAGCACAGGCCAAGAAGAAGAAGAAGAAGAAGAAGAAGTATTTTTTAGGATTTTGTCTATGCAAATTTGCAGGGATATTGGTCTATAATTTTTGTAGAGATTTTTGACTTCTTTTTTATAAATTGGTTTTACTATAGCTTTTTTTAGAGAATCTAGTACTTTTTTTATAATGGATCTATTTATTATAGTAGTTATTGGTAGACAAAAGCTTTCAATTTTGTCTTTGATGATATTGGTTGACATATTATCTATGACGCAAGCTTTATTTTTTTGAATGTTATTACAATTTTTTTAACTTCTGTTTCTGTTGTTAAAGGTAGATACATTTAGTTTTGTAGAAATTTTTTATACAATAAGAATTTTTTATCAAAAACGTAATTTATTTGTTGGACCTGGTCAGATAGAGTAGCGGCAAAGTTATCGGCAAAGTTTTGGTTGCAGTTTTTAAATATTTTTGAAAATTTATTGTTGTTACCACAGCTTTTCTGTTTTCCTAGAGCATCATTAGTTGTACTCTATGATTTTTTCATATAATTTTACAAGTATCCCTGAATAATATTCCTGTTTCAATTTTTTGATGTAAATTTGACACTCTGTTCTTAATTTTTTGGTACGCGTTTCTTCCTTCTTTGACAGTCTCATGATTACTATTTCTGTTCTTCTTTTTCATTTGTTTCATCTTGTGTAATTTATGGTTGCAGTATAGTTTTTCTCTCTTTCCTATATGTGTCTTAGTTGACAATGCTCTTGCTTGTTCAAAAATAGATGAAATTTTTGTTGTTATTTCTTCAGGGTTTATTAGTAAGTGAGTGTGCTTATTTTTTCTTTGGCCAATTTATAACAACTTTTAATAACGTAATGGTCCGATATTTTTGTTTTAATTATTGCGCATTCTAATCTGTCATGTATTCCTCTAAAATATATATGATCAATGCAAGATTGTATGAGTTGGTTACATCAAATTTTTTTAGTAAAACTGTTAATTCTAGAAATGTAACCTTTTTCAGACAAGATGCTTTAATATTCAGTAATATGTAGGACTGTTGTGACAAGGTTAATGTTATCATTGCCTGCAAATTTCTTCATTAAAAAAATTTACGTTATAGTTGGGAGGTCTGTACAGAACAAGAATGTGCGTTAAAGGTATATTATTTTTGTAAATATTAAAAAACGAGGATTTTGTGTTTCTAAAGTGAGTTACATGTTCTGAAAAGTCTATCTTTTTATTAATATGGACCAATATATCTCTTTTACTACTGTTTTCTTTAGGTTTATAAATTGCATGGTAGTTGTCTACTTGGTAATGATGTAAGTTAGAATTGTATTCATTTTGAGTTAGTTTAATTTTGAACAAAATAATTAGATCTATCAGATTAATATCATTGTTGATAAATTCACAAAACTCATCAAAATGTGCTCTTATTGAGTTTATGTTAAGACGTAGGAAAACTACCTGTTTTTTGGTGTTTATTGTTTTACTCCAGGATTTAAAATTAAATTGAATTGAATAATATAATTGCACATTATTGATACTGTAATTGAAACATTAAAATATGGGTACGCTAGGCTTTAGTGGCTAATTTCTCAGTCTAAAAAAAAGCCCAGAAAAAAACCAATGTAATTAGTTTTGGACTGTTATATTTGTTTTGCTATAGTTGATCTTAAAAGATAAAGTTTTGTATAACTAACAAAAAATAAAATAGAGGATGTATTTGGTTATATAGTTAGTTACTCATTAATTTTTTACTCGTTGATATAACTTCAAATCTTTAACCGAAAAATAAAAACATAGAATATTGTATGTAGTTCAATATATAAAAACAGTGATGACTAAAACCTTATTGTTTGGATATTGATATTGATAAAAACGGCGCTGTACGTGTGAATAAGTTTCTAGAAAAAAAAAGGTCTACCAATATTCTCGTAGATGTGATAGGATTTAATATTTTTGTATAACAATACTACTAGCGGCACCCCAACAGAACGCGGCAAAAAAACTAGGCAGTTCTCTAGCGTTAAGCAAAAAAATCTAAATGTACATCTTTTTCCAGAAATTCAAAAATATAGGTAGGTTGAATCAATTCTAAAAAAAACATTTTTTGTGCACTGCAGAAAGATCTTGTTTTGGGGATCCGACAAAAAACTATTTTCTTTGTGGCACTTTTGCGATTTGAAACCAAAAAACTGCTATACTGCGTGCAAAATATTTTTCAAAATAAAAAAAAAAAAATTTGAATTTTTGCAATACTTAAATTTTGTTTGTTGTGCATACTAACAACAGTTGTACGGTTGGTAAAAAACTGAGGCAAAAGCTATTTAAAAAATTCTTACCTGCAAATTGTTTTTAAAGTTTTTTTCACTTTTTTAACTATAAGTTGAATTACTTTAATGACTTAAACTTTTTTATTATCTACGTAGCTTATACAGGGTGATTTAAGAGAACCGCATGGATTTTAAACGCGTAGTATACAGCAAGTAGAAGAGTGGGCAAAACTGGTACAGTGTCATTCAATTCTGCAAGCTATGCCATTTTAGTCGCTATATTGCAGTGGGATGTGCAGCACTGTATGTTCTTGTACGTTTGTGTACAATAATTTTGTTAAAAGTGGAAAATCTGTTATTCAAACGAAGCGTTTATTTTTGTTGAAATTTCAATATGAAATTAAAGAAAACTGCTGCATTGGGCCATGGATAATCCACAACAGTTGTATCAACGGTCTCTACACAGCCCCGAGTAACGGTCTTGGTTTGCTGTTGCTAAATTTAGCGTAATTGGCCCAGATTGCTACATAGAAATAATTACTAACTTTCCGGTTTCAAAACTACAGAGACAGAAAATATATATTGGGAATATATAATTTTAGCGGGATAAAGCTATACAATACAATATACAGTAAGAACCTTAAAGAGAGTTTTTTAAGAGATTTTTCAGGAAAAAATTATTTTATGTTTTGGCAATGCTCTACTTACCTAACAACTTAAGAATTTTCTTGTGGTGTCTATAAAATTAAACCTCAAATATTAGTAGAATTTATGACTCCGACGGTCTTCTTATGCTAGGCATTAGCTTGATTAGTGCGGTTGTTGTCTTGTTTGCTTTTTTATTGTGTGCTTCCAGTTTGGTTTTGTAATTGTACTATATACCCAGGTATTTTATTGACTTCTTAATCATGATATCAGTTCTGCCTACCTTAATGAATGTATTTTTAAATTTTCTTCCACCTTACAGGATTATTGTCTTGGTTTTTTCTTCAGTTCTTCAATTTTGTTTATTACCCGTTCTAGTGCTATGTTGGTTTTGTCCGTGATTTTTTTTTTTAGTTTTTGCCCATTGTAATAATGCTTGTGCTGTTTGCAAAGCAAATCATTGTTGTTTAATGAGACATCTTTTCTTCTAGGATTGTGTTAAAGTAAGCGATCAATAGTAATGAGCCTAGAATCTAGCCTTGTGGTACAATCGTACGTGATTATTTCAGTCTTTTTATTGTAAATATATATTGCTGCATGTAGTTCTTTGTCTGTTAATATATTTTTTTTTTATTTTGCTATGATACTTATGTCAACGTTGTTTTCTATTGCAGTAAGCAACAGTAGACTTATAGCTGCCTTTCTTCTACCTAAATTGGTTTGCAGAACTCTTAATAGAGTTTTTTCTAGAAATTCTTTCTTTTTTGTTCCTTGCTTTCTCTAGCGTTTTCTTATAGTTTTGGCACGTTTTCTTGTTTGCTTGTGGCAGTATTTTTTGTTTGTGCACTCATTGAGGATGTGTCCTTGTTCTCCACAGTGCAGTCTTTAACTTTGTGTCTAAAATCTAGGCAGTTGTAGCACTTGGTGGGGGTTGAAAATTTTCTTACCCTGCACCTGGTCCATCCTACATTTTTTTGTTTTTCTTTAGTGCCTATGCTTTGTCGCTTGACAACGTGACTACTGAAAAATTAAACAAACACAAACAAAAACGTTTGTGTTTGTTTAATTTTTCGGATATTTTGACATTTCTTCTATCTTTGTCTTTTTCTTTTGTAATTCTTTCTAAGTCTTTCTTCATATCTGATTTTATTCTGCCGTTTTATGTATGTTTAGTATTATGAAGGATTTCCTTTTTTTTTACCTTTACTGCCTTGGTTTTGTTTCCCATGTTATCTTCAATAGTTTTTTGAAACCTGTTTTTTTTTGTAAATTTTATTTTTACAAATATCGAATTCCGGCTACTTCCAGGCTTATTTTTGCTTTTATTTCTTTCAGTGTGTTTGCGTATGATTTGCTTCTTTCTTGGTTTTTGATAATTAGTACGCCATTTTTTTTTTAATCTTTGTTTCTTCTTTTGTGTCTCTTAGTTTTAAATTTTTTCCTCCTGTGCAACGTTTTTTCTGATTTGGTTTGTTGTTGCCATTTCTATGTTTAAGTTCTTGAAAGCATACTCCATTACTTTTTGAGTTTTGCATTCTTTTCTTATGCACGTTATGTTTTTGCTGTTGCAGTTTCTTTTCTGTTAGTTTGTTTAAGGTCATTTTTGTATATTCTTCTATAGACATATCTTTATCGCCTACTACAATGTATAGGTTTTTCTCCGTTTACTCTACCCTTTCATGTCTTTCTATCGTTATAGCCTGCTTGTTTGCTATTTTAATCTTTGCCTATTACGCTTTTTAGCTGTGGGAGCTTGTCTAGGATGATTGCCGTTTTGGGTTCTTCCATTTTAAAGACATCTGTAAATTTATTCTTTTTTGATGATTTTTCTTCTTTACTTTTTTAACCATTTTAACCAGTTCTGTGACCTGCTTTATGTGTTTATCTTCCGCGGTAGTTCTCTTTTCTCTATTGTCTATTTCTATGTTCTTTATAGTCTCGACTTTTTTTGCCAGTTTTTGTATCTGTTCTCTAAGCTGTGCTTCCGTATTGGCTCTTTCTTTCCTTATTTCTGTTTTCGTTTGTAAAAAAAAAATAAAAAATTTTTTTTTTTGCTAGATCGTATTTAGCATTTTTCATCGGTACATGAACGTTTCTGTTTTTACTGTTAAAGTCTTTTGCTTTTTTAAGATGTTCTTCCAGATCCTTTATATTTTTTGAGAGCATGAACTTGAGTTTACTCAGTTTTTCTTTCTTTGTCTGTTTAGGTGTAGTTACTATCTTTTTAGTCATATCCGTTGCTTTGTTGTCTTTTTTTGGAGCTGGAAATAGCTCTTCTTTCCGGTAATATTTTATCAGAGGCGTTTTTTTCTGGTGATTCTATTATTAGTTTTTGATTGTTTTACAGCTACTGGACAGCCTGTAGGGTGTATTTTCCCAGATTGCCAGTGCCTTACCGGGTTACTACTTGCTTTGCAACCTACCGCTGGAGGGTTTTAGTCTTCCGGCTTTGGCTACCGACAGTTGCGCATTTTTTTTGTTTCTATTTGGTATGGTTTTGCTTTAGAAAAAAAAAAATAGGGAAAAAAGTTGCTTGAAAGTGATTCAGAGTAGATCGAACAGTTTGGCTAATAGAAGCCAACAGTTTAAAGTGTTAAAAAAGAAAGGAAAAGTAGGTTTCCTTTTGATTAAGACTACCGTGCAATGATGTTGGTCCGCGTGTGCAATCCTCTATCCACCATTTGGGGACGCGCTTGGAAAGAGTTTTACTTTTACCTGCCCCAAAATATGGGTCTAGGAACCTTACTTAACCTAACCTAACCTAACCTACTAACCTAACCTAACCTAACCTACTAACCAAGTAACGGAAATGACAGACTTTATTAGGGTTCGGCTATATTTCACTCCATTCACATTATGGTTACGTAACAAAAAATCTATTCCAACTTTACTCTTACTGCAGATTAATAGTCAAACGCAGCTTAAATAGATTTTAAAAATTTTGACTTTTATTGTCAAACTTGACTAGTATTAGATTAATACTGCAAATAAGATTTTAAATTTTGGTTATGTACTTAACAGTTTATTGGGGAATGTTTTTTCCAGAAATCATTTGCGTTCATTTTTGACAAATTAAAAAAAAATACATATTTCATCAATTTTTGCTTAAAATCAAATAATATAAAGCTGAAAAGTGGAATATCTAATAGTTAATATTAAGTTTCCTTCTATTTTTTAGGTAAAATTTACGAATAGGTAATAAATACTTGCTGATCTAATACTCCTTAATGTCTGTGTAACATCTGAAAAATTAGTTGTTTACAAGATATAATTTTGGAGGTCAGGATGTGTAATGTTTAAAGACCTACTGTCTGTCTACTGTAAGTCGTTGGAAGTTAGCGCTTCTTATGACGTTAGAGCTGCATTAAACCCACAACAAACAAGTCTTTTTCAAAACTGTAGAAGATAAAATTAATTTTAATTTTATTGCTCAATAAAAAGATGCTAACGTTTGCCATGCTTAGCAATAGTTGGGCGCAAAAAAAGTAGCGTTTAGTAATACGGATCTTTTTTAATTAAGCCTAATATTGTTAGTGTTGCCAAAAAGATATTGTATAGAACGTACTGGCAGCATACAAAATGCCAATCTTAAAGGGTTCTGTGATGTTAAAGTAGTTGTGTCTAAACAATAGTTTTTTTTTTAATAACCGCCTTTATATTTGCAACAAATTTTCTAAGTTGTTTGTTGTTTGTAACTATTCAGCCAAGTAATATATGTTCAAATTTATATCAGTAATAAAACTAAGAATAAATAAGCTGTTGAGTGCTTTGCTGACAAGTTTTCAAAACTTTTATAATATGAATCAATTATTAATGGATTTATAATTCCGGTAAATTTGCTGTTTCAAGTTTTATTTGGAAATTGTTTTCAACCATTTGTTAATTGCAAAAATGTAGCTCTAATCGATGCAAATAAAAAAAGCTTACTATTTAAAATATTTTACTTTGTTTTGCATTTAATATTAACAACTTAACTAATTATTTGAACTGTCAATATTTTAAAATAGTCTGCACAAACTATCAAACTGTATAAACCAGTTTTTGAATTAACAATAACAAATTAAAAAAAAATTAATAATGCTAGGCATGAATAGGATTTAGAATAAAACATGAATGTAAGTAACAAAAGATAATGGCAATATAAAAGTGAACAGTATAAAAAGATAAAGATATCCAAGTAGAGAGTACGTTTTCCATGATCAATACACAAACAAGAGAAAAGAAGATATAGACAATATTGTTTAATACTGCATACAAGATATACGCTATGATGCTAGACAAAATACTGAATAAGCAATTAGATATGAAAGGAATATTGCCAGATCGGTAGCAGGGTTCAGAATACGAAGACGTACTATTGACATTACACATTAAATTAATTATAAGGAAACATAACAAAAAAATTATAAACTGCAATTGATTATAAAGAAAACATTAATGTAGTGTGAAGGTTTAATAATACTTGTTTCGTTATAAAGTACAATCGAGTTTAAATGTAATATTATAAAACAGTTTTTCAAATAAACGACAAAAATATTATACAAATTATTAGACAGATATGAGGTAGATATTATTGTAAACGTTTCAAGCTTATTAAAAAGCTGTTTATAATAACAATCATATCATTAGGTATATTATAAATATTCTTAATTTCAATACACACTAAAATATTCACTCTGAATCTCATTAAATAAAATATTCAATAAACATAAATCATTGAACATTTAAAATATTGCTACCAAACACAGTCGAATTACACATGCAGAAAAAGAAAGGCGATTTATTAATTAAGGGCCTTGCGTAATCAGACAGCGCCGATAAATTACGCGGCACAAACATAAAAACAACAAGAAATTTCACAGCGAGATAAATACGAGTTTTTCGACACAGATGTGGTTCACTGGGTCATCCATGCATGTGGTGATTATATCATTTTTTTATTCACTTACGACACGCAAAAAATCAATAAAAATTTTTAATTATAGAAATTTAATGGACGAAGAATTGCACACATTTTTGCATAAAGGAAATATGTAATTAATTGATTTCTAAAATTATATAGATTACTATAATTATTATATTTCATATCTGGGATATTATTAAATAAATTGAAAGTTAAATTAATGTGTGAGGTTGCAAATGATTATTGAGAAATGATTGTTAAGAAATATTTAATGTTTTGATATTATTTCACTAAAAAACTGTTATTTTTTTTGATAATTTTTATCATATTATTTAGTTTAAACGTTTCTTGTACTATCAACTTATTTAAAATTTTGTGTCTAAAACTATTGTCTTGAGCTGGAACAAACAGTGCTTTGACGACAAAAAACTCACTCCTCAAAGTTCAACATTTTGCGTTCTCAAAGTAGAAACATCTTATACAAAGTTTTTATGATAAAAAATTCATCGTGTGGTTTGACATTGAAGAAAAGTGATGCAAGAACGTTTATCTGTGACAAACCATTTTACTGTTTCTTCCACCGGCTATGTTTGTTTTGCAGGGTGGCAAAAAGCGGCTATTCTGATATCTAAATAAATAATATTCTTTCAATAATACTTTTTGATGTTATCTAGTTTGTCAAAGCTATTGGGAGTATTTTTGATGTAACCTTATACAACAAATTAGTAATATTTCCTAAACATTTTATTTATTAATTAATATTGTAAATTGTAATAACAAACAAATTTTTAAATCATCAATAATACTTTAACTAATTTGTATATGATTATTTCAGTAACCATTCAAGGTCAAGATACTTTTAAAGGCTTCTTCATCCAAGCCAGAAATGCTGAAACCAACGAATGGATTGGAGGTTTCCAAGAAGCGCCAAATACCAAACTCCATCCAGAATGTAGCGCCATTACACACGCCGATCCTAAAGATAAACAGCACGCCACTTTCATTTGGCAAGCCCCTCATGATATCCCTCAAGGCACCGTTTATTTCACGTGAGTATTGCATAAATATTTCAAAATCATTATATAAAAAAAAGTCTGTTTGATTTCCCTTTGTTTGTAATGTGTGGGATGAATTTATCTTGATTTAATATTACGATTGCGTATACAAGATTTTTTAAGTTTTATTTAATGGAATGTAAACTGGTTTTGATGGAATTGCGAAAGAAGCTTGATAATAAATAATTTCATAAATTATTAAATTTGCTAATCGATTATATAAAAATAAAAATTTGCCTGACGTTCAAATTAAACACAAAAAAAGTCAACAACACATTTCATTTATGTCATCGTGCGTGTCGGCATTTATCAAAGTTAACACTAAAAAATAAAATCGTGCACTGTTTGTACAGTGATTTTTTTTCGAACCCTACATTGATGACTGGTTTATGTTTCCCGTCTGTTGCACGTTTACATAGGATGGTTAAAAAAGCGTAAAGCTGCAATTTTTATTCAAAATTTATTGCATAAAAAATTGTTTTTTTAATGTTTTCTTATTGTTTTAGGGGCACCGTCTTGAAAGGATATAGTACTTTCTGGTCTGACATTGTTAATGAAGTTGGCAATGCTTTGTAAAATCACATGGGAAGAAGATGCATTCAATTATTCATTCAATCATCGAAAAATAAAATTTCACCATCATAGTTCTGCTTAATATTATATTATTATGTTCTAATAAATTTGTAATAGTTCCTTAATAATGTTGTAATTTTACATTATTACATGTAATTTGTCAAAAATCCTTTTTTATAACCATATTAAATTTTAGGCTGATGAAACGCAACGACCTCACATGATAAAAGTGATAAAACTTTTAATCAAGACAGTTTTTGAGTTACGTTAGTAAATTTATTTAAATCAAATAAATTGTTGTAATCTTACGCAAATTATATACCTTTGCATTTTGGTCGAGGTACATACACTAATTGTTTTATAGTATGCAAGGTCGGAGTTGCCTATAACAGAAGTACAACCAAAGCATATTTAGGAGCCCCAAAAACGTCAACATAAAATAATTTGTTCCATAAAGAAAAAAATAACTTTTTCAAAAAGTTAACAACTGATTTGTCGAACTGACAGTTTATACTATAGATTTGTTAAGAAGGAAGTTTTAACATTTATATATATGTAAAGCAAGTTGTGAAAACAGTTGACAGTTTTTATGTGGGACAAATTAATTGTTAAACAGTTAATTTATATAACAGATTTATTAAACAAAAAATTAACAATTTATTTATAAAGTTTATATGTATCAGTTAGAAAGCTTATATGTTAGACAGTTGAACGTGTGTTAAGGTGAACAGTGCACACTGGTGGCCGTAACAATATCTCATCGTTTTCTTCAACAAAAGCTTGCTCTTGTTTTGCATATTGAAGAGATTGTTAACTGCTAGAGCAGTGTAACATAAAAGGAGGTTGGTAAATTGAGTTCTCAATATCAGTGTCTCTTTGTTGGCTAAAGCTAAGCCTCTGTTTTAAACTATCATCTTATCTAATAGTTTGCTTGAACTCTGTTTTGTAGATGCGTTGTTGCGCTTGTTGTTGTGGAACACAACTAGGATTATTAGTTTGTCCAATTGTTTTTGAAAATTCTACAAGATTTGCTTAAGAGTGGTTGTAGTTTGGTGTAAGCCCTTTGTGCCAGCTAGTAAATTGTGGGCCATTGTGTACAGTATGATCTTGGGGATTACGTCATATATTGCAGCTGGGACAAAAATTGCTTTTACTCACATAGTGATTATATCAATAGTGGTCAAACCAAATATGTTTTATTTCGCGTAACATCTAGGGGTCATATGTGATCTATGGCAATTCTTTTTCAAAGTTAGCAGACGGTAAGATAGCAGGAGGTTTCTTAATCTTACGTGTTTCGTTTTTGTCTGAGCGCACATTAAATGCATTTTTATACTAAGGTTTGTACATCTTAAAACACAGCTAGTGAAATACTTTTAGTATTAAGGATAATTAAGTTTTGTCTCTGCTTAAGAAGTTTGATGTATTGTTAGAATGGTGGTATTTTAGCACCTCCTGCTGAGCGTCGAGTTGCACTAGCAGTTAATCATGTTTATTTTTTTCAGCTTTAGTAACTTTATATCCTACACCTTTGCTTAGTAAAATCTTTAGGTCTAACCGCTTTTTTGTGTGTCTCATGACTTCTTGCGTTTGAGAGCTAATTGTCTAGTATTTTTGTAAAATGGCTGCCAGCGTTTTGTTTTCCAAAAAGTTTTAGCATTCTTTTGTTTTGGTGAGTATGCGTGTTGCAGGCGGTCTGGCTTCTTTTTGGTGTTTAACATCTTCAATATTAGGGTTGTTCCAACCGACATCGCTCGGCAGTTTGCAAACTGGTTGCGACTAATACATGGATTATTTTTGCGCAAGCGCCGACTTTGTACTGACCCCAAACTGAATACAAATTGCTTGTCGGTTGGAACGCGCCACAACCAAGTTTTTGACTAAAATTCAAACATGAAATAATAAAACAATTTACTACGTTTTTTTATCACAAATTTGTGATAAATAAATATATAGTTAAACAGTTACTCATCTTAAAAAAACTATTTTACAATGAACTTTATTCCTTTATTTTTCACTAAAACTATAATTAAGTTTCAGATAAATAAATTACTGTTATTATCATTAAATTTAAATTCTACTAATTAAATTAATTGCGGTAGATGCTGCAGGAGGTATTTCAATTTTAATAATTTCAATAGCGGCAACATTTTTACTCTCTGCGCATGACTGGGACGGTTCCGGAATTTTAATACATGCTTCTGATCGCTGACTGTTTCTGACGGTCCACAACTTGGTTGCGGACGATTTGGGGTCAGGTTGGAACGCCCGACTTCTAGTCAGAGTCATGGTTTGTGTACGGTTGGAACGCGAAAGTTCAACTGCGCACAATCTTGACGGTCCCAAACCGCGTTTGGTGTCGGTTGGAACAAACCTATTGTCTCCGACAAACTTTTAGCCAGGGTTTTTTTATAGTACATTGGGTAAATGGTCAATGGCGTTTTGGTGTATTTTACATTGAACAAAAACTTCTGACTACCAAAACACAATAGTCATTTGTACGTTGTTTAATTAGTTTTGTCTCAAGTAGTTTTTCCACTTATTGATAAATAACGTTCTTTTTGTTGGCGTTATATGAATAACGCGGTGCACGTGCAGTAGTTAGTTTCTTTAACTGAGTTTTATGTATCAATGTTTGCGTAACAGTAAAAATAGAGCTAAATAACAGGTTAAACTTTTGCTACAATTGTTTTATTTGTTGTTTATAGAACTATTTTTTTTTTCTAGAGTTGTAGCCAATAAGCGGTAGCACAGTGGTGGCAACCAAAATGTTAGCATTTTTGGGTATAGTTTATACTGATATTGTTTTCTAATAGCCAAGAATGGCCTAATGTTTTTCCACTAAGAAAGAAACCACAATTTTGGATCATTTTTTCTGACTAAGGTACATATGTATAGCGGCGGTTAGGTCTGTTGTAAATTGTTAATTTGTTTGTTTTGAACCTAGATAGTGTAAAACTTTAGTTGCTTTATTATCAACTTGATTAAATTATTAAATTAATTCTTGTGGAACATGTAGTTGTAACTAAGATTCCAAATGTAGAATTTGTTAAGGATTTGCAATCATACGTATTAGACTTTTTTGATAACTTTTAGTTTAATTTATGTTACCTAATCCTTATACGCTTTGGCGATATAAATATTCTTGCATAAAATAAAGATTATTACTGGACTGAGGATGATCCTCAGTCCAGATAAATTGTTTTGTGCATAAAATAAAGGTTATTGGGGCGTGCCTCCTAGTAAAAATTGCCATTTTATGCAACAAAATCTGCAAGTTCAATTGACGATTGTGTAAACTTTGTCGTCAGTATTAGTCTTCTTTGTATCTTAGCAGTTAGTGTATGCACACGCAAATTGTATGTTTAATAATACTGAATTTATGCAGCAACAAGATCAGGTACATACTGAATACGATTTAAAATTAAAAGAACAAAATTATTAGCAATTATTTAAGTTGATGAGTAACTTTGCCGCTTGACGTAGTTTTCTAAAGTTTTTGATTAATGCTCAATTTTGTATGTTTCGGAGCTATAAAAATTGTTTACGGCAAATGTCTCTACTGCCTTCTATACTTTTTTCAAGCATCATCTAGAAAAACAATATTTGGGCTTTTTTAATATATGGCCAAAATAGTAACTTTGTTTTATGTGGTTAAATAGGAATCTGTTCACTAACGCTCTTTTTACACTTCTTTATTGCTAATCTGGTCAACCCACAAGATTTAAAACATTTTTCTCTCAAAGTCTACATTTTGAGGGATTTTATCGATCTTCTTGATAGATGCTGCCTTTATTGTTCAGGTTTTGGCTTTATACAAGAGAACTGGCCAGACGTAATTTTTAACCAACCTAAAACAGATTTATAAGTTTAGGTTTTTGTCACATAGAAAAGTCGTAAATTGTTAAACACTTGTCTAGTTTGTTTTACTCTACTTTTGATCTTCTGTTGAGAATCTCATCTGACATTCACAAATGTGTTTAGGTATATTGTGCTTTCAGTTCTTTCTGTCGTTTTTTTTTTCTACCGCAATTGAGTTTCTTCCTGGTTATTATGAATTTTATTCTAACTCTGTTTATTTTTAGTCTAGCTTGCTTGCTGATTGCTTGTTATGATTACAGTGTCATCTACGTATCTAATATTTTTAATTGTATTTTACTTTTATACTAACTTTTAGATCATCAAAATCTTCTAAGAATATTAGCTTGACGTAGAGGTTAAATAACATTGTGACAAAATTCACATTTTCTGTACCAGGTTTTTTAATTTTTCTGTTGTTGTTTGGGTGGAAAAGTAACTATTTTTCTATAAAACATACATTGCTGTTATATGTTTTTTCGGGTTTTTAGATTTATTTTGAGGAGATGCAAAGAACGTTAGTTTTTTATTTTTATATTTTTGTAACACGCACTACTTACTGAACTGATAACAGTCCAAACTTTAAAGCTAATAGTCATTTTGATCTAAAAACTACTACTACAGCAAAAAACCAGTTTTATTTTGTTAGTTTTTTACTGTATTGTTTAATATTTTGACTAAGATAGAATGTAAAAAATTATAAAACCTAATTGTAAAGTGTAAAAAAAAATTTAAAATTATTTTTTTGTATCAATTTTTGTATCATGTTATTGCAACAAAATGCGTTTTTTAGTTTTTATAAAATAACAGAAAAAACTTATAACATTAGCAATTTTAATTTATTTGCATAACTGATTTTTCACATAGTTATTGAAATAAAAAGAAAACATAGCACTTCAAGAATTTGAATTTATCTTAGAAAAAATCCTTCTTAGTGACCAACTACGATTTAGGCAATAAAATTGCCGGACATAATTAGGTTTGATAAACCAAAAATATGGTCAATAATCTAATGCCAATGCCATTTTACAGTTTATGGTAGCAATGAAGTTAATTGAAATACAGCTTAACAAAAAAATTATTTTACTGACCAACTACAACTTCTAGTATACAATTATAAAAAAAAAAACAAAAAATAACTTTGGGCAGCACAAAATTAACCATTTGGGTCATAGGTCCTAGAATTAAAACATTTTGCGTTCAAGGTAGCAAGTTTTTAATACGTTTTAAGCAAACTTTTAAACTAATTTAAAACAGTTTAGAAAAATGTGCACAATTTCTTAAACTTAAACGTAACTAACCTAATTGATAATAAAGTTTAAAAAAATTAGTTGTTTTTGAAGCATAAGCCAAAAAATTACATCTTGCAGTTTAAATGTGTTCTATGTAAAAGTGAAACTTGACTGGCACAACCATCTGCAACAATGCCTTGAGCTTGAGCTATTACATCCCAACACTAAAATTTAAAATGTCAAATAGAATCTACGTTAAGAAACATTAAAAAAAACTAAAAAACAAAACCTTCTTTTAGCAATAAAAAAACCGGTTCTAAAAAAATAAATAACTCAGTCCTTAACATATTCAGCTTTGATGACTAAAATAAAGTCAGAAATTTTAACTTAAACTAATTATAAAATAACTACTAATTCCGACGCCATCTTATAGTTTGTGGGAACAAACCTGTGATCAAGCAAAGTCATTACATGCAGCTTTGTATTTAATTACTCAACAAAAAACAAGACACTAAAACTAACTACATCAATAAACTGTGACGACCGTATTTGATTTATGTGGTAAAAGCCAATTTTAATCTTAGTTATTTATCTTATTAGTAAATTTTGTCTAAAAATTACGTTATTTTAGTAAAACTCTAGTATTTTTAAAACAAAAGTCAGAACTGACTTCCTGGACAGTTTGAAACCGAATAAAAACATGTGTAGTTTACGTTGTTGTCAGAAGAACTGCAACTCTAAACTTGCTAGAAAACAAAGCTCAAGAAAGTGCTGGTGTTTAGTCTTAGTACATGCAAAACCATTTAAAACCTTGTGCAACAAAAACTTACATTTTGAATAAGTCTAGCACTACCAAACCTTACTAAAAACCTAAGTATGAGAATAAACTGCTACTACTTTTAAAGCTGCACTTTTAAATCTACCGCTATATTTCAAAGTTTTTTTGGAACTAGCTAAATGGAAACCGTTGTTCTTAAATTTCTACCAACTACTATCAAAGCAAAACAATAATTTAATTAAATTATTTATTGTTAAATAAAAAACATGGCGCAGTAGATTAGGCATCTGATTGCTGCACTTATTTGCAGTTCAAAATTCAAAAACTAAAAAAAAACTTTACATATTAATTTTAATATATTAATATATTCTAAATCAAATTTTTTTTTTTAATTTGGAGCAGAAAAATTATTATTCTAGTAATTACATAACTCAAATTTGACTCAACCAATCAAATTGCCTATCAAGATTCTAAGACGTAATAATTTTTGAAACAGAACTTAAAGAATTATATTTTGTGCAAAAGTAAAATGAGTTTTAAGTTAACTAACTTTGAACCTAAAAAACAGCACAACCATTTAGAGAGTTTTTTTATCTAGACTAAAATAGTTAAACAGTGATTCAAAATCTACTCAATATTTTAGGCTTATTTGTAATGTGAATTTTTAGCATTACAAGCTAAGAAGAAACCAGCAATGCCGTATAGAACAAGTAAACTGTTGCTATTAACTTTTACATTACGTCTTTTTGATATCACTAACACCAACAAAATTTATCAAGGTATCTACAACTATTCTAAAATTTTGTTTTTACTTTCAAATCAAAAGACTAAAACGGGGATTTTTAAAACAACAGCATTTACATATATTCTTCTTTATTGTACGGTCTCATATATACAAAAATCTACATGTAGTTTTACAGACTAAATTTGCCGACTTCTAATTTAATGTAATATGATTGCTCACTAAGATGATTAATTTTGAGTAAGTTGTTCAAAAAATTTAAATAACCTAACCAAAGACACTTATAAATTTTAAACGTTGAAAAAAAAAAAATTAGAAAGAAACATGCAAATTATAAACGTGTCTGTCATGGCGAAAGCACGTTACAACTGTCAGCATCTACAAATTTTATATTCCAAGATAGTTGCTAGTGTCTGTGTTAGCATAGTATATTTATGTTTTGCATATACAAGTTTGCCTTTTGTCTTTTTTTATTATTTTTTTAATCAACGTTTCAAGTATGGTGTAATAGCAATTTTTTATAAAAGAAACTTAACAAATGGCTGCTAGATTGATAACATTTCAAATTGAGTACTTAGTATTTATGCCACAAGATCTTAGACAGTTATGCAAAGAATTGTAAGTTTTTACGCCTGGATGTTTTGTAACCGCATAGATCTGTTTAGCGGTTAAAAAAAATGTCTGTTTTGTAGTTAGCTTTATACATGCCTAACAATTGGTTAAACATAAGTATTCTTATGATTTTTACTAATTTGCAATGTTTGTTATAAACCAACCATTGCGAGGTTTTGCAATATTTTTTTTAGGTAAGTTGGCTAGATTTAGTGTTTTTTTTTTACTATATTTTTACAGCTTGTTTTTTTTGTTTATAAAAGTATAGTTTTGACTTTTTTTATATGTTTTATGACTTTTTTCTTTTTTAACTGAAGTTTCTAAAATTCCCTTTAGCCTTTTCGTCGTTACTTCTTTAATAGTTTAGCTTAACAACATTTTCTAAAAAATGATGTTGAGCTTTTATTTAGTTAAACACACTAGTTTTAAATATATTGTGATGCTTTCTATAAGCCATAACACTGAAGAATTTTTTAATAAATTATAACAGATTAAATTTTTGTAGTTTAACGTTGGATACTTTTTACTGAACATTTTCCTCTTTTTTTATGTCTAGGGTCTGTGCTGAGTATAGCAATAGCTTATTTTTTATTTTAATGTCAAATTTTGTTAGTTTATAATTTTTTTCTACTTTCTTTTAAACAGTTTGTTTTTGTTTTTATTTGCATTGTCTTGCTTCTGCAAGTGCAGGTTGAAGTCAGTGAGTTGTAGTTTAAAAGTTTAATTAATGTTTACTATAAGGAAAGTTGCTTTGTTTATTTTTTCCGTAATACTCGTATTTAAAACTATTCATGATATGACAGAATTCATTTAGTATTGGATTACTGATCATGATTGGTGAGCGTGTGTTTGCTATCATGTAAGAATTTGTTGACTGCGTTTGCATTTTTTACAAACGTGTCTAAGTTCATATGCTAAATGGTTTGTTGAACAAACTAATACTAACTGGGATTTAACTTATCTATCTACTTAGAGTGATATTAAAGTAAGTTGCAAGCATATTTTAAGTAAAATGTAATGTCTGTAATTTATGTTGTTTCAGCTTCTGGTTCAAAATACTTTTGCTTAATTTTTTTTTTTATTAAGATCTGGGTTGTCAGTTTGAGACATAATGTTCTACATAAAAAAGTTAGTGTCATATTAGCAGTTTGACGTTTGTGTATATATAAATTAATTTTATTAATAGTAACAGACTATATTTTTTCTATTGTGCGTTTTACATATATTTTATATTGCCTTGTAAGATTTGCAATTTGTTTGAAAAAGATTGATAATACCAACGGTTTATTAATTGAAATAGCAAGTTTTAAATTAGCTATGGAATTTATTTTACTTACTAGATTAAATTATAATAAGGTTCAATCAATTCCTACTTTGTGTAAAAGTTTCAGTACATTCCTATACAAGCAATATATTACTAAAACAAAAATCAACATTTAATTTAACCCTAAACACTATTGGATATTTTACTAAAAAAACTAATGATTTTCCAGCTATAATCTATTATAAACACTAAACTTGCAATAAAAAAAATGAATATGTTTATAAATTTGCTGAATGTCTTTTAATAAAGAGTTTAAATAGATTCTATTAACACAGATTTTTCAAAGATTTTTGATCGATTTAATAATAGAATTTTAATTGCTACGCTTCAGACTTTGGGCTTTCATAAATTTGTTGTGGTTGTTGAGTTTTTTGGAAAATCGTACTCAGTGTTTAAAAATTAGTAACTTTTTCTCTCAACCAATTATAATTGTTCCAACTGGAGTTTTCCAAAAAAATTATTTTGAACCAATTCTGTTTTTACTTTTTATTAATGATATTTTATTTTATTTGCTGAAAAATTTATAAAAAAATATTATTTATCGTTGATTGCATTAGTTTTCAAAATGATATAGATTCTGTTTAATAGTGGTGTCTTATTAATAACTTGTTGTTTAACGCAAATAAATGTTTTTCGATAATCTTGTATGACTATACTATCAACAATATTGTTTTGAAATATGTTACACAAATAAAAGATTTGGACGTAATTTTTGACTTAAAACTAACTTTTGTTGAGCATATAAATTATTTGTGCAACCGTATTATAAAAATGTTAAGGTTTGTATACAGAATGTCTACTGACCTACCTCCAAGCATCCTCAAACTACATTATTGCGCTTTGGTACGCTCTCATTTAGACTACGCTCTGTCAATTTAATGCCCATTCAACAGCATTTGTATTTGCAATATAGAATGCATTCAAAACAAAATTGTTGGTTTATTTTGTACAAATTAGAGATTTTATCCAAAAATTACGACTTTAACTACATTGCATTGCAATATAATCTCAGCCGTTGAAAAGTCGGCGCAAAAAAACCTAAATATCATTGACAAAAACTTATGATGTCTAAGATTGATTGCCAAAAAGTACTAGTAAGTCTTCTATTTTAAGTATCCAACAACTAGGTTGTCTCCATTATTCAGAGAATCTATACATTCTACCAATTATGAATTCAATTGGTAAAATGTGCAGAACTGCGAATAGCTTCTCTAATAATATTAATTTATTTTGTGTTTTAAAATGTACGTTTAAAAGTTAATTAAAATGAGTTCTTGAATAATTTTGTATTTTTTTTATATACATATGTTTATATATTTTTTTCTATTTTTTTTTTGTAGTATTGCTTGCTACTCATCATCATTTATGTACATATGATGTAGATGTAAACGGTTTTTTATATGTACAGTAAATAAAGTATTATTTATTTTACTTTAGAGATTTTATTACTGAGTTGTCACACCGTTTAAGACACATACATTAGTATGTTATTTTGTAAACTGTGATTGTGTTTGCAATATGTTTCCAATGCGAATATAAAATGATACGAAAATAAAATTTTGCATAATATATTTTGTACACAAATGAATACAATTTCTTAGTAAAATTAGAGTAGCTTTAAAATAATTACAATCAAAGCAGGATGCGAATTGCATCCTTCGGCCAATTAGACTGGCTTTGAGTTTTCCAGCAAGTGCTCCCTGCAATTTAGAGAATAAAGCTAATAAGGAGTAGATTGTTTCTACTTAAATTAACAAACATTATAAGCATTGTTTTGTGTAATATAATATAGTTCAAAATACTTAACTTATTATAATTCTTTTTAATCAAATTTAAAAACTTATTACTATATATAAAAGCAAACTAATAACAGTTTCTTTATAAAAAAATCCAATAACACTAAAATAATTCTTACTATAAGCTCGTGACGGTGCACTTTGTGTGAATATTTTTATTTAAATAAATATTATGCTGTATAACAGATCCATAAAAGCATATAAAATATTCAAAGTGCATGTTGCTGTGCTTGTTGGAAAAATAACAATGATAATCAAATAAAAACAAGGTATTTTGTAGCATATTGTTAGGGTATTATTTTTATAACAATATCAAATATGTGTTTATCATTATTTGATATTGATTGATTGATATAATATTACTGTTTGTTTTTCCTTTCATTTCTAATCGTTATTTGATGATCGAGTTTGTTTGCTGAAATAAGGAAAAGCCTACCCACACATAAGTTATATTTAATGTAGTTATATTTATATTATTTAATGGAAAATATAAAAATAACTTTTTGATGTTTACAGTTGGTATAGGGTAGGATAATGTTTTATTAATTAAAAATTAAGATGCGTTTTTTATTTGTATTTAAAAAAGACTAATTGTTTTCTACAACACGGTTTCAATTTTGCCTTATTATATAGCTTAAATTACTTTAGTCTGATTGCAAAATAAATATAACGTTTTCTGTAAAAATGCAAAACAAAAATTTACACAGTTCTGAGACGGTATATTTTGAATAACTTACTAATTCATAATTTTAACTATGATCAAAACAACTTAACAAATTAAAAACATTTTTGTTTACCATAATTGTTTGAAACAATTTATTTAGTTTTAAATTATTTAAGTTGGTACTTAAGATTGCCTTACTGGAAATATCCATTAAACACCTTTAATTGACAGTCTTCTATTCGGTTCGTAATTATTCATTGCAAAAGTAAATTAAACACGCGATTATAGTGCCGAAACTATCAGAAAAGTTATTTAAACATGTCTCAGTGGTATTCCGAATGTAATTTCTGCTCCAGTCAATCGCGCCGGTGAATAATATGTGTGAGGATACTGCCATACTGATTGGACCTGATCACCGGAGCATATCAAAATGGACGCAATTAAGGTTTGTCAAATGAATATTTATAGAATGTAGAATTGTATTTGGTGGTTGTAAACATAGATTTGATGATATTATTGTTTGTATAATGCCTTATTGTTGATGTTTAAGTAATTTATTTTAATTAATTATATTCAAAACCCGAGAGTAGCCAAACGCGTGTTCGGCTTTTAATATGTTGTAAGCACTACTGTTATTAATATGTGTCACATTTAAGTTTTGATTTGCAATAAATAACTTTAATTAAATAAACTCAACTCAAACTTTTGTTTATTAAATTATTAAAGGCATTTCTAATCAAGAATAACTTTCAACTAAACATACAAACACTGTTTATACCCAAATATTTGCACAATAAAATGTCCTTTAACTACGTAAAGGGAACTTAAACTTCAGTTTAATTGCCGTGAAATCTCTGGAATTGTCCAACCCGTTCCACTCACTTCATACAATGTACCTAAAGTGTTGTAAATATAAATGAAACACGGTACATGATTTTTGTATCGTTTTTGAGTTGTTAAATAAAATTGTCACTTGCAGTGCAGCACGCTTTGCTGAAAAAAAAAACTGATAAAAATAGTTTTCAAACTAAATTGAGTTGGGCTGCGATAGAAGTTTTTGCTCATTTATAAAATTGGTAGCTGACAATACATTTATTTATTATTTAGTTCAATGTACAGTGTTGAAAAAAAATGTTTTATATATAACGTGTTTAGTAAATTTTATTATACAAGCTAAATTATAATTTAATAACAGACTACACTTTAAAGTATAAAATCTATAAACTGTTTAAATAAATGCAGAGTAAAAGACTGTAGACATATCTTAATATTTATAGATACCTTTTAAACATTGGTTATCTGGGCAGGTGTTGATGCCTGAGCGTAAGGAAATTATAAGAATGTGCGTAGCTATAGTTTTTTTTTTTAGAATTGCCACAAGGCATTGATTGACTCTTCTAAGATTTCTGTCCTAGAAAACAACGGTTTGTAAACTTAAAGCTGACTGGATGTAAAGTTTTGTTGAATTTGAGATTACGTCTATTGTGGAATACGTGCTTGCAATATTGGGTACAGTTTTGACAATTTCTTTCAAAGTCTTGTTGCGTAACAAAAAATAGATTACCAGTATTTTGATTCAGATGCCGCCTAGTTCTGCCAAAAAGCAGTGATCCGGGAGCTGGGGTAGATGAATCACCATAAGCGGTGTTGTTTTTGGTGTTTGTTGAGGGCTCAAGTCAGTGCGTTCAAGGATATAACTCTTTTCCAACGTGGTTGGACGTAGTTCTAAGTTTGCTATGTCTAATATGACTATGCAGTGGGAAAAAATAATTTTTTTAAAAGGTCTTCAAAGTGTAAATAATTATCGTGGCACAATGTTTTCTTTCAAAGGTTTAGAAAAATGTACATAAAACATTGAGGCGCGACGGGGTTTAGTTACTTTTTAAAGCCACGTTTCTTTGTGTCGCAAATCTGCATTAATTTTTTCTTTCTTGACTTGTTCCAAAATGAAGAATTTTGTAATGTACGGTTCTCTAACTTACGGAGAAACGTGTGATTTTTGACACTTAGCATGATAGGTTGTGCAGTTTGCCAGTTTAAAATTTAAGTTAAACGATTGATTCTTTTTACTGCTGCGTTCTACCCGTTAATGCGGGTCACAATTGGGTATTTTGCCTAATGCTGCTTTTAGATGGTTTGTTTAGAGGTTGTTGGTTCAGCCAAGTGGTTTAGTGGTAAAGCTAGTTTCAAATCATCCGCGTGAATCTTTACGAAAAATTGACAAAAGGGCATTGTCTTTTGACGGAGACGATTAGCTTACTGGGTTAATATTTGATGGCGGCGTTGCGTTCTTGGAGTATTGTTGTTGGCAATGTCTGGCTTTTTGTAACTTTTGGTCTTTGGTTTTGGCAATGTTGTTGACATTTACCCGGAATATGTTTGAATCTTCTGGTGTGGTGATATTTACTGAGGCCAATGGCCGCATTGGTGCGGCAGCAAAATTAAAAATAGCCAAATATAACAGTTTGTCCCAAAAGGTTTTGAGGTGGTTGTTTAGTAGACACCATACGACTTTTTTAACTCTGCGTGGTTTTGCTTTACAGAATTAACTTGCAGATAAAACGTGGCTGTAGTATGGTGATGCCACTTTTGTTTTGTGGTAATCTTTTAAAACTTGTGACTAACAAATTGTGGACCGTTGTTTCTCACCACACACACACACAGTTCTAGAGCTTTGATAGTTAAGTCACTAATAGTGTGATGAGTGGCCAAGAATTCTACCCATTGAGTGCATGTCTATTACAGTTAAGATGAACTAATGTCCTGTAGGGGTACTGTTCAAAGGACTTACAGGGGCCGCTGTTGGGATGGAACTATAAGAAAACGGTTTTCAGACGGCATCAAACTTTATCTGCGCGCAAGTGATGCATCTTTGGACATATGCTTTGATGTTTTTTTTTTTACTCCTGACCAATTTCTCAAAATGTTGCAACATGTTTTGTTCCGCCTTTAATGTCCAGCTGCGCCGTCGTTGTGTTGCTGTTTTATTATTTGTTTCTGCTATACTAGTAAAACGGCTAACTAGTTTCAGCCCGCTTGGATGCAATACAATTTTCTGTTAACACCTTGCTAAGAACTCAGTCTTGACTAACCTTTCTTTATTATGTTATCGAAGCGGTTAGAGTTTCAACACAAAAAATTGTAGTGCAAAAATTTTGATGGCTTTGGTTTTGTTGCAACAACCAATGGTAGAGATCGTAAAGCTAACAGGTTAAGCTATGATTTTGCAAAGCACCAGCCGGTTTAGGTTGTTGGTTTAGCTGCCAGCTGCTTTTTTGCTGCTTTGCTTGTAGTAGGACGTAATTGGTTTTCAGTTCTAAACAAGTGTTCTATGTCAAAAGCAAGTTTGGCTAACAATAGCAATCATTGCATATTTGGTTTTGGTATCTTGCGTGCCGCTCAACCACACTAACGCGTTGTTGTCCGTTTATAACAAAAACCAACAGTTCTCCAAGTACTTCTAAATTGCCTACACAATTGCGTACTTTTATAGATTGCATTGTCTTGTATCCGTAAACCAAAAGTTAACATAACTAATTATGCGTTTGCGGTCAGTTTCTTTCTGATACAGCACCGTTTCTATATTTACCTTGTGTACTTCGATTTATAAACAAACCGCAGAAAAATATTGTTTTCTAAATCACGTGCAGATACCTATAAAACTGCGTAGTTGTGACTTTGTGTCTCAGGTACTTTATTTTGAGTTGCATTTCTAATTGTTGCATTTTAACTTGTACTTATGCAGTTTTTTTAGAAACCAGTGGTCAGATTTAGCTTAAAGAAAACGGCCGCGGTTTTAAATTTTTTTAACGCTTTTTTAATTTTTAGTAACGACTTGGCATCCTTTTTCTTGAGAGCGTAAAAGTTGACGCAAAAGCGTGGTTACCGTCTTTTTTTATGATAACCTCTAGAGTTTAGTAGTCGCTGTTGGAAAGCTCATCTTGTTTACTTGTTTGTAAATTAATTGTATGCGTACGGTCAAATTAGTAGTATTCTGCAACAGCTTACAAAATTTGGGGCGGTTAAAAAATGCGTACTTAGGCATGTTGGCTGTAATTTGATTAGGAAGTAAATTTAATAGATTACTACTCGAGTGTTGTACCCAAAATAGACAAGATGACGCAGGTAATTGAGAGTGGCTTAGTTTTATATTAGCCACGAGTAATCTAAAATTACTTTTTTGCCAAGGACTGGCAATTGTATAAAGGTAACATTTTGTTGTCAGGAGCTAACCTAGTTAATAATAGTTGGTACTGTGGTAATAAAAAGTTTATTGTGAGGGTTAGCCTAGTAGACAACATAGTTGGTTGCAACAAATGTTGTTAAATTAAAATAATTTACCTCAGCTGGGTAGCACCAAAAGTGCGTAATCCTACCCCGACACAAACCAGTCTTCTCCATAAATTTTGGGAGAAGCAAACGACTGATTATGATTAAAACAACCCGACAATAAAATTAAAAATTATAATAGATTCATTTGCAAAGAAAGGACTACCCAGATTGCCACCAAGCTAATTAGAACAAGAAGCAAGGCAAAAATGGTCAAACTAATTACTAAAAAGCAAGACAGAAGAAAATAACAAGTCCGGCGTTAGCTACAAAAGTACTATAATTCAGCTAATTAAAAAAATGATGTCACTCAAAATTGTTGAAGAAATGTACAAACCAAAAAATAAAACCAACAAAAGTATCAACGCAATAGTTTTGATTGTTGAGAAACTACAAACCAAACATCTGTCTGTATGGTTGAAACAAACTGCACATAAGTTAGTTGATTAAAGGTTTGACAATTTGCTAGTCAAAGAAATTTAACAGTTTTGGAGAAAGTTTTAATACAAAATAGGTCAAGAAAGCTAAAACTCAAAAAAAAAAAAAAATTTAAATTGCTGATGGCAAGGATATCCTTTCTTAAAATAACGGTTTATGTACAAAAATTAGACAAGGTAACAACAGTCAAGAAAATAAATGAAGTCATTTTTAAAACAACCCAAAAGTTGTGAGATTTATCATACGGAAACTAGCTAAATGTCTTCATAAGATAATCAGAAATCGACGCTAAAAAAGTGAATCAAATGTTTTAGTTGTTAACAAATGACTATGCTAAGATCCAGACAAAGACATTTTTTATTAAAAATGCGCAAATAAACATGTCAAGAAAAAAAGACAAACAAGAATCCTTCAATTCAATATCAACAAAAGCCTTCCTGCTTACAATCTAACTCTGGCTACTGCAAAAAATATTAAAATAGAGAAACAAATAATATTTGAGTTAAACCAAAACGCCATTAAAAATAAAAAATATTAGTTTTGTTTTGGTAAGATAGACATAACAATAAAAGTACTAGACACAAACTAAATAATTAACAAACATGGTCAAAATTTTGTGTAGTCGTATATCAAAACAACAGTTTTCACAATATATAGTTGTTACTCTTTTGGAAAGATCAATATTTATTACCTATACCTTGCACAAAATAGGTATGAAAATCAGATGCAAAAGAAAGAGTTCAATTATTGCAGATAACTGCAAGTTTGATGCAATTTGGATTAGGAAGTGAGTTAAATAGATTATTTCTTGAGTGTTGTACCCAAAATAGAGAAGATGACGCAGATAATCGAAAATGGCTTAATTTTGTATTAGCCACGGGTAACCTAAAACTACTTTTTTGCCAAGAACTGGCAACTGTAAAAAAGTAACATTTTGTTGTCGGAAGCTAACTTAGTTAGTAACAGTTAGTACTCCGGTGATAAAAAGTTTATTGTGAGGGTTGACCTAGTGGATGACATAGTTGGTTGTATGCAATCCAGATAAGACTAACCGGGTGAAATTAAAGCTAGCTTTGCTGTCTGATATACAACAAGTTTAGTTTTACCTTGATATATTATAAGTTTTTGGCAAGTAATTATAGTCACCAATTCCTTCTACTTAACCAGGTAATGTTTTGATATAATTTGTGCGTTCTGCATTAAACGGGTCTAGCTAGGTCTTGATTTGGTTGTATTGCTCAAGTGTTAGAGATTTTTGAAATACATGATGTCAAACATCTTTTAAATTTGCTGGTCTACTAGATTGACCAACCGATTGGTTATGGTTGCCTTGGAAGCTTTGTCGTATATGGGTTCTAAGTTTTTGTCCACTTATTCTTTGCCATGTCTTGGCTTTGCTTTTTAATGCATTTACAACAACCAATGGTGATCTTTGTGTTCAAATTTGTAGAATTTTAGCAGGTAGTCTATAAGACTTATTTTTTTCAAAAAAAATTGTTTTTTACACTACTAAAAAGGCAGAGTTTAAAGCACGTTTTTAATATAATATTTCTGTAAGTTATTTCTACAAACCGTTTTTAGTATTTATATTTTTGTTGTCATTTATCTTCTTCTTGCTAAAAATATTTATTATTCCAAATTAAGATGTGGAAATTCTTCAACTACATTTTTGATGTCACGGAGCAGAACGTCAACTTTTTAGACGTTGTTGCATGTTTGTTTACAGCAATGTTGGCAAATAATAAATCACATAATAATTGGGTGGCAAAACTAGTTAAAGTATTTCTTTCTGGCATCTTAGTCTAAAGTAAGTCTTTATAAAGAATGTTCCATAAGGTTAGGCCCAAAACTAATCCTAGTGGGACACTACAGCTTTCTTTAACCGTTTTTATTCTTTACTTGGTCTTTAAAATACTGATCTTGTCTTTTAGATAAAGAGCTATAATATTAGTTAAGTTGTCTTATATCTTGTCTTTATGTCATCTTTGATTAACTGCGTTAATGCAATGTTAAGCGCATTTTCGACGTCAAAAATTACAATTACATACAGCTTTCAGTAAGAAGCTCAATACACGATTTTTTTTTTAACAATTTTTATAATTTATCTAAGAGCGTCTACTGTCTGCCGTACGTTCTAACTTCTTATTAAGCGCATGCTGCGTAGCAAATGTTTGTACAGTTTTGTGTTGTATTTTTTTTTTCTTGTTACACACAACTGGCGTATTCCACCAACTTTTAAGTTCCACCAATATACCGGCAGTCATCTCACAGTGAGTTTTGTTTCTTATAAATTTGTGACAGGTTTTTGCTTGGTTTCTGTTAGAACATTTTAAAGTTATTTTTGTCTACTTTTTTAAGCTGCAAACTTTGTGTTTTGTTCAAATGCATCCCTTTTTTTTACACTTGATGTACATGCTTATTCTATGCAAGGTACCTTTGAAATAATAAATATTATTCTTTTTAAAAGAGTAACACTTATATATTGTAAAAACTGTTGTCATAGTTTACGTATATCCAAGATTTTGCTTATGTTTGTTAATATTTAGTTAGTGTTAGTACTTTTACTGACATGTCTAACTTATTGTCATACAACCAGTCTTTTCAATTCTTTACTTATTATTTGTATATTTGTTTTGATATTTTTGCAATGACAAGAGATTGTGAGCAGGACGATTTTTATTAGTATTGATATAAAATTTTGTGTGTGTTCTTCTTCCCCTATTATTTTTTTTTTTGGTTTTAGATCCAGATTTTCTTTGTCAGAGTTATTGCAGTCTGCTTTGACATGCTTTATGTATATTCATTCAGTATAATTTGTATTATTGTGTCGTCAAATGAATATTCTATAATCTTTTTGAACATAAATCTTTCTACACTTTTCAACTTGGGTACGTCCAATTTTGTCTTGTTTTGTTGCAGTTTGCAGTTTGTTAGCCTTTTTTTTTGTACGAATCTGTTTGTTAGTATGGGGAAGTAAATGCATATCAACTTTGTCCGAGAAAGTGAACTTTTTTAACCACCTTTTCCTTTGTTTTGCCTTACTTTTTAAGCACAATTTTGCTGCCAAACATGTTGATTGTACTCTCAACCGTTGTTTGAGCTAAAATTCTTGTTACATAGAAGAAATATATTTACTCCCAAAAATGCTTTATGCACCGGATTCTTATAAATTTTCATCTTTGAGAACATTTTGTAACTTCAATTTTCTTTAGTTATTAAAAAAACTCAAAAAAATTTCAAACTTAGATATTCTTTTTTGATTTAGTCTCATTCGTTTAGCATTGTTTGCATTAAATGCTGCGATTTTCCGCGGTAAGTGCTTCTACTTTTTTTTTCATGCTTTTGCTCTAAGTTTTGTAGCTGTTTCAAACGCTGTTGGTTACTTTTGAGTAGCAAGTCTTTTTTTTAACTGACCCATGTACAACTTGTTTTAATCAAACAGACAGATCTTTTGGTTTCTAGTTTTTCAACAATCAAAGCTATTGCGCTGATATTTTCTTTAATTTTATTTTCTGGTTTTTACATTTTTGCAACAATTGTTATGAATGAGTAGTTTTTTCAATTAATTAGGTTATGGTATTTTTGTAGCTAACAACGGTCTTGTTATTTTTTTCTGTATTACTTTATGGTAATTTTATATAATCTTTTTTGCTTTGCCTTTTGCGCTAATTAGCATATTAACTAAAGTTTGGTTTCCTACACTTAAGCACTTTGATTTACTTTTGTTTTTTTTTTAAATTTGCAGAACTCACTATCAACTTATTGGGTTTCCCCTCAGTCAGTGTGAGCCGCTTCAGACGCCCCTAGATAATATTTGGGCGACGAGGGTTTTTTACCCCCTAAAAAAGTCCACCTGTGACGATAGTTATACCACCCTGGGATCGAGCTATCTTCAGGGTGGAATTGTCATGGCGAGCAAGCTTACCATAGATCTCACTATAACTTCTTTCGTTTTCTTCTATTATCTCCCATTCTAGCTAGCCCTTCAGCATTACTTCCACGGTGTTGTCCGGGGTTAGCTCTATTTTAATCTTTGTACAAATGCTTTTCCTTGCACTGCTCTATCTGCAGCATTCGTAAAATGTGTGCTGTCCTTTTCGTTGTAGAACATGCATTGGTCGCTTTGCTCAATTTTGAACCTTATTAGGTATATGTAGCATCCGTGTCCGCTCAGGTACTGGGTTGTGTAGTAGTCCACATTGCCGTGCTTCCTACTAATCCAGCCTTCCAGGTTTTTGATTAACAGCTTGGTCCAGGTTGCTTTGCCAGATTCTTTGCTCCATGCTGTCTGCCATTTGTCTAATACTTTTTTTTTTTACTAGCTTTCTCTTCCTTGCTCTTCTTGTGTGTTCTTATTTGCTGTTCCACTATGTATTCAATGGGCATGACGCCCGCTATCATCCTTACAGCTTCAGTGGATATAGTGCAATATCCGCAGGCTATGCGTAGTGACATTGTTCTTTGTTGTGTGTCTAGTAACTTCCGATGATTTGCTGGCCTCATTGTTTCTCCCCATATGGGCGCGCCATATAACATGATTGAATGAGCCACTGTGCACAGTATCCTCCTTTTGGCGGCAGTCGGGCTTGTAATTCTGAGCATGAGTCTTGTGAGTCATGTTGTGGTCTATCCATACTCCGAAGTACTTTATGGCTTCCTTGGATTGTATTTATTTCCGCATTTGAGTGAGACCTGCTTCAGTTTCCTTCCCCCATATAGGATGACCACTTTTGTCTTGCTTTCTTTAATCTCTAGTTTAAGTTTTTCTATTCTCTTTTTGATTAGTCGGATTGCATGATTTGCAAGATCGGTAAGGTCTCTTGCTTCTTTGGCTTATACTACGATTGCCGTGTCATCAGCAAAACATACAGTTTTATTTCTAGAATGTAGTTGTAGTAAAGTATTCACAGAAGTGGTCCCAGCACAGAACCCTGCGGTACCCCACAGCTCAGCATTATCTGCCCGTTTTTTCCTACGTATATCTTTCTGCTTTTGAGGTAGCTGCTTATCACTTTCCTTATATGCTTTTTAAACTTTTTTCTCTTGAGCATTTCCAGGAGTTCCTTCTACTTGGTTAAATGCGTTTTTAATGTCAATGGTTGTTAATAGACAATACTTCCTGTTTTTTGTTGCATAGCTTTTGGCTTCTTTGGTTGCCCTCTTGACTTGTTCTATGGCATCTACCGTCAACTTTCTTTTCATGAAGCCATACTGGTTGCTGGAGATCTTTCCTTTCATTTTCTTCCTTAACCTTCTTGCTATTAGCTGCTTGTAAAGCTTAACCATAGAGTTAATTATACATAGTGGTCTGTACTTTGTCTTTGCTTCTTCTGCTTTCTTGGTTTTTTTTCTATCAGGACCAGTATTGCTTCCTTTCACTTGTCTGGGAATCTTCCTTGTTTGTACTTGTAGTTAATAATTCCAAGTATCATTTCTCTATTAGTCTTGGCGATGCTCTTTATGATTTCGGTGGGGATGTTATTTGGTCCGGGCGCTTTGTTGTCTTTTATCTTTTTTAGTGCGTCTTCCAGCTCCTCTTTAGTGAAGGGGTCTGTTGTTTCTATCTCTATATTCTCATCTCTATAAAGATGGTGCGTGAGAAATAGTTCCTTTGCTGTTGCCATCTGTTCATCGTCGTTGATTTCCGTTTGTTGTACCAGGTTAAGCTTGTTAGTGACGATCCTATACCCTAGGCCCCATGTGTCTTGTTCTATTTCATTGCACACTTTATTCTAGGCGTTTTCTTTGGCTTTATCTATTGCAATTTTAAATGCGCTCCTCTTATTAGCATATTCGGTGCTTAGCTCAATTTTCCTCTCTACATTGAGGCTGCGCTTGCTGTTTGCTCTAGTCGATGCTTGCCTAACTTTACACACTTTCTTGATTATGTCGAATTCTTTAGACTACTAGTATATCGCGCTATTTGTTTTAGATTTGCCTTTTTGTCAAATGTTTCATCCATGGCTCTCTTGATAGACAACATTAGATTCCTTGTGTCTTTTGTACTCATCATCGCTGCTTCTTTAGCAAACCGTTTTGTGAATGCAGGTATAAGTTCAGCCTTGACTTTCCATCCTTTCTTTTTGGTGTTATTTCTGCATTTTCTTGGTGTGTTGACTTTGAAATAGATGTTTTTGTGCAGGCTCAGGTTTTCCTCCCCTGATACAAGCCAGTTTTGTATCTTTGCACATGTTTTTCCTGTACATAGGGTGAAATCTATGTACAATTTGCTTGCTCTTCTGAAGAATCTTGGCTCCGTTCTGTCTTTTATAAGAACGAGGTTTTTTTCTGCCGTCTAGCCGTTAAGCATCATTTCTTTGTTGTCGTCCTTTGTGCTACTCCACAGTGTAGCCTTAGAATTAAAGTTTCCCGATATGATAATGTGCTTGTTGTGCATCTTTATGTTTTCTTCAAGTTTGTGTAGGTATGCTTCCTACTCTTTAATGGTCTTATTTGGGGACCAGTAGCAGCTGTATATAGCTATGTTTTCCACTTTGGCCCAGGCAAAGCCTTTGCCGCTTCCTTTTCATTTTGTTGTGGTCAAGTTTTTGTTATATACTCTGATAGCCACATTCTTCTTTTGGTCCACTATCTATGGGCTCCCAGTTACCATTTTTTTGTTGGGTTTAGAAATGATGACCCTCAAACTTTGGTGGCAATCTTGGTAACCTTTTTTTGCAAATGGATTTTTTGTCATTTTTAATTTTATTGTTGGGTTGTCATGATCATAATCAGTTGTTAGTATACTCTCTCAGAATTTATGAAAAAGCCTAATTTTTGTCCAGGATTACTCATTTTTAGTGCTTCCTATCTGAAGTGAATTATTTTTATCTGCCAATATTCCATAAACAATAGTTCCATTTCACTTTCTTGTAGGCAAAAGTTAGATTTTAGAGATGTTTGGTTACTTAGACTTTGATACCTAATAGCATCAGTAAACAAATGAAGATTAAACGTAGATTAATAGAAAAAGAAAAAAGGTGTATATTCTGTCAAGAAAACACGCATGACGATGCAGAACGTACGCTAGTAGAGTGCGAAGCTTAGAAGGAAAATAGAGTTAAAAAAGGTATTAGAAAACAAATCCACAATTATTAATATATGTTTGAGTGACAAAAACAAATGGAGCGCACTAAGAAACTATGCAACAACAGTACTGAGAAAAAAAATAAAAAAATTAAAAATTAAAAATTTAGATAAATCAAAAGCCACAAAAGACAAAGATAGGAGGACCAAGAAGGTAAATAGAAACAAAAAAAAAAACAAAGAAGATTAAGACAATTGTTCCTACTAAGAAATGGACAGTGAAAGGATAGACAAGAGAAAAGCATTTACTAAAACATTAGTACCAACCAAAATTGCAGAGATAAAGAAAAAAACTGCTTAAAGAAAGCAAACTGAATAAATTGACTAAGCATTTTTCATAAGGAAGATACGCTATCTTAAGGTTGACAAAAATTCAAATTTTGAAACAATCAGAGTATATCTGGCAACCAGAGAACACGAAAAACAAATTCCAAACGGAAATTCTAGAAGCTCAGTAGAAGTGAAACTAGCAAATCTAAGACTACCAAAGAGAATACATTTAACAAAGCTACACAAAATATTTACAAAAAAAAGAAGATACGACGATGAAGAAGTTAATGAAGATATAGAAAAACTAAGAAGATATTTAAGGACAAAGCAAATATCTAAGCAGAATACAGCAAGAATAGGAGAATGAAGAGTGTAAAAAGTAAAACAGCATAAGAGAGTATAAGGAGAGATAAACCGGGGACAGCATGTGTTGCCGTATCAAACTGTGTAAATGACAATGACAAGGACAAATTAACAAAGAGAAGAAAACCGAAAAGTATCGTCGTGCGCTAGTCATTCTCAAGAGTCAGTTGTTGAGGCAAAAAAAGCTCACTACGTCTTAAAAAAATAGTTGGCCTAAAAGTTTGAAAGATTAGAAATGGTGTTAGTCTTTTACTTATCTTTTAAAACTTTGATCAGTTCACATTTTTTTAAATTTTATTTTTTTGTTTTATATTTGATAAATTTATTGTTTTGTATAATAAACTAAAAAAAAAATGTTTTACTATTGTTTTAATTTTATTATTTATTTTAAACTACAAACAAAACAATATATAGAGTAATAAAAACCAAAAAGAATTATTATGTTTTTCTGTGCAATTGTTTTGAAAAAGATTATATAAATGCTGCATACAACTATAATTTCTATATATGCAACAAAATGTTAACATATTACATTAATTATGTACAACTTAATATAGAGGAAAACATTCACGTACGAAATGTTCCCTTTGGAATAATATATCCAATTTTATCTTAAATATATCACAAGCTCGCGTTTGAACCTTTAACATAGCAGTATCATAAAATACTTCATCACCACCACCACCAACCGCAACTTATAAATATTAATAAAATTACATTATTTATTAATTGTCTCCCACATAAAGTCATCCAACCCAAAAACTTGGCCGCCACGCACAAAACAGTGATCGATAGATGGCGCTTCATACTGCTCGCGTTTTCGGTTTGTTTACCCGGCGCCGCATATCGACGGCGGAAAGGGTGCCAAGCGTCGCGGCGCCGTCACTTATACACCGTCTGTTGATCTGTGCGTATTGCTGTAACAGTGTTATCTAGAACGCGATTACGGTGAGTAACATATGTATTATAACCATGTGTATAAATTATTGTGAAGTGTATTATTTGATTAAAATCTAGTGATATTTTTGAAAAGTGCATATTGTGTAATGTTGAAAAAATTATAGTGAATTTAAAAGCAAAGTTGATTGCATGTTTGTGGAAATTATTATTGCATTATGCATTGCCTTATTATTACGTTACTTTGATAAGCAGTTACAAGTATTTATTAATTTATATTTAAATTAATGCTTTTATCATTCAGTGAATTATCAATTACGATTAAATATTTATGGAATAAAATGTTTTGATCCTTATTAGATTTTCAGCTGATTACATTGTGATTTATGTTAATCTGTTTTTAGTTGCAACTATTTGTGCCATTTGGTGGCGAACAAATTAATTTATAATTTTCGTCCTGACCTTAAGTTTGAACTTTGGGTAGAAGTCAAGTCCTTCAGAATTTGCTTAATGTTTGCTATATAAATGTCATATTTGCAATAAATTTTTTGTAGATTGATATTTTGATTTCAAAAAGAAATTAATTACAAAAATTTAATTACATTTTGAACTGTTGTAATTAGTTTTGTATAAAATTTGTTTATTAATCAAATTAATACAATTTGGTACAACAATATTTTAATATTCTGAATAATTTATTGATTTATTCTGTATAACCTGCAGCAATGATTCAATTAGTTTAATTTATCATAACATAAATATGTAGAGTAAACATTGTTTGCTTTGATAAATATTTATTTTAATTAATTTGCATTTCCATGCATTACATATTAATTAATTACGTAAGTTTGCTTACAAGATGAAACATTTTTTGTTAAAAAACTTGAACCGTTTTATCACTCTGTTAATTACTTTGCAGTAGCAGCAGAGTGTGCTACTATAAATTAGATGCAGCTGAGTATATTACAATATTAAGTTCTTAAAATATTGGTTACTTTATGTTTGTTTAGTGACATGAATAATTTTTGGTATTAATGATTAATGTTGGAAAACAATTTAATTAGTTGGAAAGTAAATAAGTTTTGTACTTAAAATTATGTTGTTCAATTAAAACATTAATAATTTATTAATTGCTTTGTCAAAGTCTATGAGTATTTTAATATTTAAATAAGAGCAAACAATTATATATTCTGTGTACTGACATAATTACTGCTTGGAATAATTTATATTTCAAGACAGTTGAGGGGGCTATTGTTTATTTAATTCTTATAACATGATTCAACTATTACAAATTTAATTATTTTCAATAATATAAACCATCAGTTTTTTATACGACTATATTTCTAGTATATAAATGTATATATGTGTCACTGAACCTTTATTGGTGCATCAATGCATCTTGGTCTCGGATAAATTGTACTTCTCCTTGGTTGCTAGCAAAAAGAATCATTCGTTTTAAGATATATCACATGTAGTTTTAGTGAATAGAAAATGCACTTTTGTAATAGCCGGATTAAATATACCACATTATATTATTTTGTTTAAAATTCAAATCCTTTTCGCGACATTGGTTCTAGTTATCGATAATAATAATGCAGTTTTTGGTTTAATACTGGTGTAAACCAGCAATTTTCTTTTAGTTTGCTGCTGTATGTAATTCTAGTACGCACTACGTGTTTAATTTGTTTATTTAAAAAAGTTTTGTGGAATAAACTAGTATTTCATTATTTTTAAAATAAAATTATTATCTATTATAGTTATTGATTGCCACAAAACGCTTTGTTTATTGCATCTCTATTCAATCAATTTTTAATATATATATTTTTATCTTTATTGTTTTAATCCTTTTTCAGTTGAAAAAAAATGTATTTTATATTTATCAAATTGTTTTTTAATATTCAAATCATACACGTAAATAAATCTAGGTCAATTTACCGTCAACCTACCCTCAAATGTATGTAATAATATAACAAAATATAACGTTCAAGAGATTTTCTTACAAGCTAAAAATTTTTGATAATTGATGTTTTACGAAAAGATTCTTTATGGTTTAAGTATTGTAAGTTTTTTTTACTTCTTGACTGCGTTGATTCAATTATGTATCTGCTTAACTAGTATTTGTTAACAGTCTTAGTTAATTGTGTTAAATTTTTTTTCTAAAGTTGCTTAATTGTGAGTAATAGATCTACAGTCGGTTTATTTATTTTAATTATTTATTAATGTTTATACTTAAAAAAAAAAATTACTTGTTTCTAGGGGGCAAGTTTGTTGAGGATGTTTTTTGATGTCTTTGCAAATCAAGTTTGTTAGAAGACAGTTTTATGTTTGTTTTGCAGGGTGAGTTTGTTGGGGAAACGTTTTTTGCTTGTTCTTGCAGAAAAAAAATGTTAAATGAGGGTTTTCTTGCCTGTGTCTGCGGAACATGTTTGTTGAAGTAAGGTTTATTGCTTTGCGGGGCCACTTAATATCTTATTAGCAGCCTTCAGCCACGCAAGAATTTTACCTTGTCTTCATATAAACAGTGTTTTTTGTCTCTTCTTGCAAAACAAGTTTGTAGAGGAGAATTTTTGTTGCTCCTGCAGAGGAAGCTTGTTGAGGAAGGATGGTTTGACTGTCTTTGTGGGGCAAGTTTATAATGAGAAAATTTTACGTCTGTTTTGGCAAAGCAAATTTGTTAAAAAAAATTTTTGTTTGACTTTAAAAACCAAGTTTGTTAAGGTACAGTTATTTGCTTGTTCTTGCAAAGCAAGTTTGTAGAAAGTTTTATGCTTGTTTCTGCGGAAAAAAATTGTTAAAAAAAAGTTTTTTGTTTGTCTCCGCGGGGCAAGTTTGTTGTAGGATAGATTTTTGCCTTTTCTGTCTGTTTTTACAAAGCAAGAGATAGTTGTTTGCTTGTTTTTGAAAGACAAATTTATTGGAAGAAGGTTTTTAGCATGTTTTTTCAGGGGAAGGTTTTTTGCTTTTGTTTTCATGAGGCATGTTTGTTGGGGGAATTGTCTGCCTATTTTTAATGGTTAAGTTAGTTAGAGGAGGGTTTCTTACTTGTTGCTTAGTTTTAGTCAGTCTTTGTAGGGCAAGTTGGTTGAGAGGCTGGTTTTTGCTTGTTTCTGTAAAGCAAATTTTGTTATGGGAGGGTTTAACGCCTGGTTTTGCAAGTAAGTTTGTTTAAAAAGAAATTTTTACCTGTTTCTGCGAGGCAAGTTTGTTGAAAAAGTTTTTTTGACTGTCTCTGCAAATTAAGTTTGTTAGAAGACAGTTTTTTGTTTGGTGTAAAAACTTTTGTTTATTCAAACAGGGCAAGTTTGTTGTAAAAGAATTTTACTCCTGTCTTTGCAGGAAAAATTTCTTGGAAAAGTTTATTTGCCTGTCTCTGCAAATCAAATTTGTTAATAGACAATTTGCGGGGCCAACTAAGGTTTTATTAGCGGGCGGCAGCCACGCAAGGATTCTAGGTATTGACTCATAAATTTACCTTGTTTCTATGTAGATAGTGTTTGTGTTTTTTTCTTGTAATTTGTTGAACATTTTTTTATTTTTTTTTTTGGAAGAGGAAGTTTTTTTAGAAGAAAATGATTTGCCTGTTTTTTTTTTTAACTTTTACTCATTTCTACATGGCATATTTGTCTTTGCAAAACAAATTTGTTAACAAAGAAGTTGTTGCCTGTTTTTGCGGGGCAAATTTATTAAAGAACACAGATTTGTCTGTTTCTGCGGGGCACGTTTCTTAAAATATATTATATTATTAAACCGAGTGTATATACTTATATAATCTTTAAAAAAAAATTTTTAGCATTTTAGAAAATCATTTTGTATGCATTTTTGGGTAGTACATGGACTTTTGTCTTCTAGGAAGATTCTAGTAGTGTCTTTAGGTCTTGTCCCTAGTTACAATTTTATAAGAAACTTTTTTGTTTTCAAAAAATCAGTCAAATTCTATTTTTGTGTATCACATATTTTTGCATCTTTAAACTAATTTAAAAATTATATTAAGCGATTAATACCAATCTTTTTTTCTTTTTTTTTTTTTCTTGAAATAGGCTTTCAGCCTGTATGTGTTGGTTTTATTCTTGTCGTCTCTACCTCGTTCATCTTACCATGTCCTGTATGTCGCACATTTGCCTTATTTTTTGGTTGGGTACTCTGTCACGTAGCATGTGTCCTATATTACTTTGGAGCGTTCTTATCTCTGCCGTTCGGGTTATGCTGCATATGTGATATTGGCCTCATGTATGATTTATATATTCTGGTCTTTGCTTCTATTTTTTGGAACTGGTTTTTTTATATACTGTCTTTTAAACATCCGGTTATTCTAGAGGCTTTATCTATTTGATATTTTACCTCAGATCTCTTGTCTTAATGGGCGGTTATTTCTATTTCTAAGTATCTGAAGAATACTCTGTATCGTAATCGACATGTAACGTTTTGCTGTTAGGTAGAATTGATAAAGTAGTTTTTGTAAATAATCTTTGTTCTTTGATATAATTACTGCGTCATCTGCGTAGCACAGTATTGTTATTTTTCTTTTGTTAGTTCTGTAGGCATGCCTCGCGTTATTAACGTCTTCTATTATTTTATTCATAGTTAAGTTGCAGAGTACCAAGCTTAGAGAGCCTTCTTGTTTTATTCTTGTTGATATGATTATTTCTTGAGTCAAGCTGTTGTTTACAAGTTATCTGGTCGTTATCTTGGTGTTTATGTTTTCAATAGTTCTAGGTATTTCTTCCGAAATATTACCCTGTCTGAATATGGTTGTGATGTCATTTAGCCTCACTCGATCAAACGCTTTGCTTAGATGTATGGATCACATATACGCCGGTGTTTTGTATTTGATTGATTTCTCAACTATTTGTCGGGTGGTGAACATGGCGTCTGTAGTAGACCTGTTTTTTTTAAAACCCTGTTGTTCTTCCCTTATGGGTATGTATTCTGAGATGATACCGTATATGATTTTTGTGAATAGTTTCATCACGGCGCTTAGGAGAGTTATTCCCCTGTAGTTTCCAGGTTGTTTTTTGTTGCTTTTTTTTAAGATAGGTATAGTGATACTTTTTTTCCAGTCGGTTAGGAGTTTGTAGTAGTTTGCTTAGTGGGTTACTTTTGCACTTTATTAGTTCGTTGTTCAATTCGTCGATCCTTGGTGTTTTCCTGTTTTTTAGTTTTTTGGGATGTTTTTCTACTAGTTTGTGGTTGATACGAGTAGTTGTTTTTGCTATTGCTAGTTCTTCCTGGTGTTGAGTCTCATCTTTGTCAATCACTTGTTTGAAGTAATTTATCCATGCTTCTTCCAGGATAGTCGTTATCATTTCCCATATCTTTTTTTGGCTGCCGTAGAGATCATGTTTCATATCTGCAGTAAAGATTTTCCAGTATTTGGTTTTTATTTGTCGTATTTCTGCTTGCACTCTGTTTTTTTTCCTTGTATCGTATCCACTCTTTTGGTGTTTTGTCATTTAGGTACCTTAGGTAGATTTTTCAATTTTCTCTTGCCATTTGTTTTACTTCTATTGTGAACCATAGTGTGTTATGTTAATTTGAGTTTTTGTTTATTTTTTTTTCCTAGTGCTTTGTTGGCGGCAGTCTCAATGTGTGATTTGACTTTTTTCCAATTGACTTTCGTCCTGATCCAGAATTGGCTGTTATCTGTTTTTTTTGGGTAAATTTTTTTTGTATAGGTCCGTTACGGTCTGATCATTGATAGATTTGATGTTCAGTGTGCCTTTTTTTATTGTGTTGTTAGTAGTAGTATTGCCATGACTAATTGGTGGTCCGATCCTATGTTTGCTGATGTTAGGGTGCATACATTGATTATCCGAGACGGGTGTACCGCTCAGTTTGAGATTATATAATCGATCATAGACGAGTCCCTTGTATGTTGAACCAGATTGTCTTGTGTCGTGGCTTGTGATTGAGATATGTATTATTTATTCTCATCTTGTACCAAACTTGGAGATATAAAATATCATAAACATTTGACATAAGAAGTTTTTTGAAACAACCTATTGTTTTTATAGCTGAGTAAATAACTCTCTTTGTATATAAAAACAGCATAAGAATATATTCTTGCTATATCATTCCGCAAAACGTTCAAGTTTAATATGTATGTGTACAAATTAGACCAAGACATAAAAAACTGCAAAAAAATTGGTAACTCGATAAAACCAACTCGCAAAAAAGTCCAAACAATTAGCAAATAAGTAAAAGTGAGCAACTAAGCTAATAAACAGTTTAATGAGATAAAGAAAAAAAAAAAAGTTCAACACACACAAAAAGGATTATAAAAAATTAAGCTTTAAGATAGAAAGCGTATAGAATACTATGCAACAAACTAGAACAAAACCTATAGAGTATAAAATTGTTACTAATAACAAATAAAATCTTTTTTGTTTAACCAAATAAATTATAATTAACAATGGCAAAAAATTAGTTTTTACTGCGTAAAAAATTATTTAAATGACAGAAAGGGAGTTAAAACAAGTTGCACAATAAAGGAATTACATGCAAAAAGATTAAAAATAAATACATAAAAGACACCTGAATTCAGTCTAATGTCCCCGCAAATAATCAACTTGCCGGCAAACAAATATTAAGATTTATAGACTTGTATGAGATTTCTCAACACCATCTCAAACACTCTATAGGTAATATAAAACTAATCTATTACAAAATACTATCACATAAATCAAATCAAACTACGTACTAACGCTTACAGGACTGATAACCGGATACTGTGACCTGCATGCATAGAATGTATGACGTATTTTTAGGAACCCTAATGTTTGGAGAATCTCCATTACATCTAACTGAATGTGAAGCGTACAATATGCAAGGAACAGATTACTTTGGCAAGAAAAAGCTAACCAAAAAATGTTATTAAAGACAATTTCTTTGCAAAAAATTTTATACTGTATTAAAAAAAAAAATACAAAACTGTTAAAGACACACAATAGGACAATCATGTTTGCAGTACAGGGATGTTAAATAGACTACTTAAACCAAATATAACAAAATAATGAATACAAAAAAAAAATTGTTACAAATATATCAAATAAAATATTTTTTAATAAGCAAGTTTAAATTTCTTGTCGAGGTTGTGCTTGTAGAAATTTTGTAATACAGAATAATTATAAAAGGTTGTTAGTACAATTTACACTATCAATTGGTGAAATAATTTATAGCAAAAAGTGAAGAGGGCAGTTTAAGTTACTATTTTTATACTTTACGGCAGAAATTATACTATGCAAAAATCTAATTGGCATAGTGAATTCTATAATAACTGTGTTGAATAATTGTGATTGTGTTTGGTTTATAGTTGCAAAAATATTACAATGTAGGCCTGAAATAGCAATAACTATACAGAGAGCTGTAATACCTAACACCTTATAAAGCATCTCATCTCAACTATTAGCTGAATAACTTAGTTTTTAATTAAAATTATTTTATTAAAACTTATAGACAGCTAATTAAATGTATGATTAACATATATACTTTTTCACTAACGGGCTTGTAGGTACAGCATTGAGAATATTTATAATAGTAGAGTTAGATTCAAATTGGTTAGCAAAAATATCTGCTTTTTCTTTTAAATTAGTAATTAGATTGTTTTGATTATTTTGAAAAAGAAGTATTGAAGATTCTGTATTACCTTGCAATGAATTTATTGGTTTATATTTTTTTTTGTTGTTTATGAAAAGCTGAGAAATTTAATTAGCTATGTTTCTATCAGTTTTACTTTTTCAGATAATCCTGTTTAGTCTGTTTGAAACGATTACTGATGTATTTCTTAAATGTGTTTTGGTATTTATTAATTAATTAATTATTTTTGTCTAAATTCAAACCAAATACTTTTGTTTTGATTTAATAAATTTGTCGATGACTTTTAGAACAGTTTTTTTGAGATTTTCTGCTGCAATATGTATTATTAGAATGTAAGCAATAAGTAACAAAATTAAAATTATTAAGAATTTCTTTCATATTTACTATGTTTATCTTAGAATATTAATAGATGAGGCGCGGTTTGAGTTTAGTAATAATAGGAAGAAAGTTATAACAACAGAAGTAATAAGTAAATGATCAGAATTTGCCAAATAAATTTATAGTTTGTTGTCCAGATGGTGTTGTAGAAGATAAGTCAATTAACCATTCAGTAGTATGTAGATTAAAATCTTTCAACAACATTATTTTAGCTTATCTATAATAACCTTAAAAAAGTTTGTCAACATTTTTAAAAAGATTATCAAAATTACAAAAATAGTCTTATCAAATAGATTTAGTTTAAGAAATATGCTATTATAACTAATACCTTGAATTTCGTATGTTGTCAGTCTAGAATATGCTTGTTGTTTGTGGATGGAGGCACCTGTGGGTCAGCAAATAAATGTTCAAAGTAAAATTCAGAATTTACTAGATTATAGCGATCTGAATAGTTATAGTTTATTTTGATTTTACTCTAAAAGAAGACGGAGTTTTTTATGTTCAAGAAGTTGATGAACAAATCGTAAATTTTTTTTTTCCACAAATATTAGCGAAATTTACTTTTAAACTATAAACTAAATCAATGTCAATGTTGATGTTTGGTTGATTGATTTGGTTAGTAGAACAAGCAAGACTTTGTTAGTTTTTAGTTATGCACTGGCCGCGTTAATATTCTTTACACTAAAATTTTGTAAACATTTTAGTTTTAACTACTCCGTTTATCTACCTGGAAGCTAAAGTGTACTATGTTTATTAATAAAAATATGCTGCAGAGATAACAATTTACTTTTAATGTATTTTAATATAAACATTTAAAATTAATTAAATAAACAATAGTATAATGTAGAGTATATAAAACAGAGTTTTGGAGGTATTTTAAAATTAGCAGTATGTTTATATGTAATAAAAGTGACGCGTTATGGTAGGAACAGTATCTTTTGTCATGTAGATTACTAAAGTGTCAATGTACATGTATTTACTGATAAGCGAAACTACCCAACACTGCGACACTATTGTCAATAATTAAAAAACACTGTTTTTAACCTATATTTACAATTTTGAATAAAAGAATTAAAAATAAAAAGATTTATTTTTATTTTTCAATGTTAGAACCAAAAAACCATATGGCTTTAAAAAATGTCTTTGGTAATTCTGCAAAATACGACTCAACTGTGTTTTTTAAGTTATAATTTAGAAAGAGAGAACAGTCATAGATGTTGTAATTTCTTAATACCGCATTTATTAGATATTTTTTAAATATTTTGTGCTTTATGCCTATCCTGCAGTTGTTGTGCAAAAACAAAGTTTTTAATTATGTCTTGATAGACATTTTTGTTATTGTAGTTTTTTTTGGGATATTCACAATTAAGAATTTACCCTCAGTGACCTAGAAAACTGTGTTTATTACAATTTGTGCAAAAACTTGAGTCTTTGCTTTCTTAGATGGTTTTTCTGTTCTTCAGTTACAATTCTATAAAAGAAATTTTTATCAGTCATTTTTTTTTGCAAATTTGTTGATTTTGTTTGATACTAAACAAATTAGGAATTTATTGTGCTAACATTGCTTATTTTCAAATCTTTTTGTAGAATTTTAAAAACTTTTATTTTTTAGCAATAACTGATAGTTAATCAACACCAAATTTTTAATTTTTTTGATGATTTTGTGTTTTTAGTTTTCTACATTTTGTACAAAAAAGAAATTAATATATTTTTTTTTTTTTTTTAATAAATTTATTATAATATATTTACATATTTACAACATTTTTTTTTCTCCCTACTTGCTGCAAAGCTTCGTATTCGGGGCACCATTTTTATTTTCTTTTTCTATTTATCTACAAATATTAAATTTATATAATATAAACTTATATATTTTCTTAACACTATCTCTAAGCAAATCTGTAGTTAACAAGGTCATTATAAAATACAATTATATATGACTCAAATCAAACTATAAAAGTTTTGAAAGATGAGTAGACTTTATTATCTCTGAGTAAACGTAAGACATACAATTGGAATGCTGTAAAGCTAGCTAAAATAAACTGGCTTCAACCAACCGTTTTTCATTGTTTGCTGTCAACGTGTTTACAATAGTAAGCTAGTCAAATTTTGTATGACAATATATATATATATATATATAATATTTTATAATTTTCAATAAAAAAATATTGTTTTTTTTAAATCTGGAGTCGTGGGCTCGTCACCGGTGCTGCTAAGAGTTAATTGCGTTTTTTCTTTAAGATTTATGGTTTAAAATTTTGTTAAAGTTGGTAATGTGATAAGATTAAGTGGATAATTCTATTACTTTTTGGCTATAATCAAAAACTGAGTATCTACAAATTAGCTAAAAATAAAACTTGTGATTGAAAGTACCAAAAAATGTTTTTCAATTTTTTAGTTTTTTAAATCATTATCTCAATTTTTGGAAATCTCAAAACTTCAGAAAAATAACTAAAAAGTACATTTTTTAGATAATTTTTAACATATTTTCGGCGCAGGAACATTGGAAAAAATTTTACAATTTTTTTTTATCTAACCATTAAAATTTTTGTAAGCTAGATTGTTTAAAAAATAGTCCCACAACAGCCTCGCATTGAAAATGCCGTGACAAAGTAAAATTTTATTAAAATTTGGCAAAACTTAACTTAATTTTTTTTGCTTTAAATTTACAGTTTTGCAAAGTTTTTTCTAATCAAACATCTAATTCGTGAGATTACTTTTCAAAAACTAACATTTTGGTCAAAAATGCTCATTTTTGTATAAATTGAAGCCGCGGTAACTTTTTAAAAGTATTTATAAAAAAGGTTTTTTAATTTTAGCAAACAATATTTATATAATAAAAACGTACAACATTTTCAATGTCGGGCTATTTTTAGAATTTTAAAAAAATTTCTAAACGGCCTACGTTTTTGAAATTTATAAATAGTGAAATAAAAAAAAAATAAGTAAAATATTACAAACAAAAAATGAGATTTTGTAAACTTTTTTCTAAAGTTTCTAAACTGAAAAAAAAAATTAAAAATTAAAAATTAACTAAAAAATGTAATTTTTGGTAGATTTTCTGAACTTTAGGAGTTTTTTTTTAAAGCTGAATGAAAATTTGGAAAAGATATGGTACCTACTATCACATATTTAATTTTCAAGCAATTTGGTAATACTCAGTTTTTAAGTATGGTCAAAAAGTAATAGAATTACCCATATATACAGGGTGTTTCAAAATATGTGTCGGAAAATAAAGAATGGTATTTGTTGGCTAATTATTAAAAAAAAGTTCCTATTAACATGGTTCCACAAACGCACCGTTTTTGAGATACAGGGTGTATAAAAAATATTTTTTTCTATTGTTGACGATACCTCAGGAACGAAAAGAAAAAGTCTCAACATGATCACAAAACCTTTATTTTAAAAACAAGAGAACCAGAAATTTTTTTAAAATTGTTGAAAATGACCTTCTCCTACGATAACGCAGACTTCCAATCTACGTCATAGTGACTGACGTATCCTTTCAAAAATGCCTGTAGTGTTTCGTATTGTATTGCAGGATGCAATAATGCAATCGATTTCTTAGTTCTTCATCAGTATTAACTGATGTACTGTAAACTAAACTTTTTAAGTAACCCCACAAAAAAAAATCCAAAACATTTAGATGTGGAGACCAAAGAGACCAAGCCTGTAGGCCTCCTCGACTTATCCAATGGTTTTTATACTGTTCATTTAAGAATTGACGCGCATTTAAACTACATCGTGCATGAACTACATTTCGTTTCTTAATTGAACTGGAACGTCCTCTAAAAGTCTTGGCAGCTCTTTTTCAAGAAAATTACAATATGATTGACCATTTAGCCTAAATAGCAAAAAATATGGACCTATTAAATAGTCTCCTACAACATCTGCCAAACATTAACGGAAAATGTTTGCTGATGATAGCCTTCCTTTATGGCATGGGGATTTTTGTCGGTTCATACATGATTACTATGGAAGTTCATAATCGCATTGCAAACAAAATTTGCTTTGTCCGTAAATAAAACTTGTTTTAAGAATCGAGGATTTTTCGCAATTCTATCTTGAAACCATTGACACATAGCCAATCTTGTACTCGCTGTATGTGATAAGAATATAACATCTGGCTTTTTTTTAACCTCCACACTGTAACGTAACTAAGGTTTAGGTTTAAAGCTATTCTTCTAGTGCTAGTTGATAAATGATCTTCGATTTCTTTTTCAATTTGCGGAGGTAGCAAGCGAAGTCTTCCATTTCCTGCAGTTCTTTTATGTACACTTCCAGTTTGATGTAGATGTTTGTGAATACGAATAAATTATGACAGATTTGTTTAAAAGTTGCTTTGTTGAATTGACATTTGACAATTAATCTGACAGATTTGTAAAACAGTTGATAGAATGTTCAATTAATTAATTTAATTTTAAATCAAATTATAATCTTAGACTGCATTGTACTAAAATAGTTATCAGCTGTCTGGTAAAATTAACAGTTGTCAGTTTATTAAATAAAATATTTAATTAATTTTCTAACCAAATTGTCAAATTTGACATCAAAAAATATTTTACTATTTAAATAATAATTGAGATAAGGAGTAACACCTTGTTAAAAAATCTGGGTTCATCTGGCTCCGGATGATAGGACCTTGTAAGAGCCCCTCTGTCTAGGGTTACAGGCAAAGAAAACGACTAACAGTCTCAATTATAAAATTAAAGAGCGGAAGAGTCAAAAGGCTTGGACTAGAAACTTAGACATGTTTTAAGGATGGGTAAACTACCCATTAAGTAATATCATTGTAAGATAGTACTCTCAAACGGCGGCGGAAGAACTATTGATTAGCCAATGGCGGCTTCTACAGTCCTCAGTCAGGTAGGACTACTACAAACCCAGAAAAGCAAAGGGAAACTATCTAGGTTCCAACTTCCCAAGAAAACCACTTCATTATGACAGGAAAAATCAACAATGGCCCCGAATCACGGCGTTCCTTGATTGAGACAATGTGGTGCAAAAAATCACCGATTTTGTCACAATGAAAACACTAACAATCGCGACGTGGAACGAAAGAAACTTATTAGTTTCCGAAAAAACTACAAATTTAACAGGGGAAATGGATCGACTGCAAATAGATGTATTAGTATTAAGTGATGTAAAATGGCCCGGAACTGGAAAAACTAAAATAGACGATTATGTTTTATACCACTCAGGAAGTGATGAGCAAAGAATTCAACGTTATTGTGTAGCTGTAGCTCTACGTAAAAATCTTGAACAGAGCGTTCTAAGCTTTATCCCGCTGTCAAAACAAACGGCAAAGCTACAACTAAAAGGCGATAAAACCGATATAAACATCATGATAGTCTACGCACCAACGGTAGATAAAAACGAAGAAGAAATAGAAGAATTTTATCACCAAGTATAAGATCTTACCTCTCTAACAAAAAAACACCAAATTAACATCATTATGGGAGATTTTAACGCTAAAATAGAAAAAGGAAAAGTAAATGACATTGTAGGAGAATGGGAGACCGTCTACTACAATTCTGCAACGAAGAAGAATATGTAATCTCAAATACATGGTTTAAATTACCGAATAGACAACTCTACATATGGACGTCACCTTAACACAAACCGACACATATAATGAGAAACCAAATAGACTATGTAATAATTAACAAAAGATTATACGAATACACAATGTGCAAAGGCCTACCCAGGCGCGGACATAGCATCCGATCATAATCCCGTGATAACCAAATTAAAAATAAAACTAAAATGTATACGGAAACCTCCAGCCAAACATAACATCAACATTGGTAAACTCCGTGATAAAGAATTTGCAAAGGAAATACATACAAAATTAAACAAAAAACTCAACAAGATGGAACACGGAGAAGATGATGACATTGCTAAACAATGGGGTCTACTTAAAGATACCTTACAAGAAGTTATAGCACAAAACGTTGGCACGCCCAAAAAGCTCACAAAAAAAAAGTGGATGACTGTAGAAATCCTCAAGTAGATAAAAAAGAGAAGAGTATGTAAAAACGTAGATATGGAAAACTACTGGAAAGTACATAAAGAAATTCAAAAAAAGATAAAAACAGCCAAAGAAAAGTGGTTATCAGATCAATGCAGAGAAATTGAAGAGCTAGAAAAGATGCATGACAGTTTTAATCTCCACAAGAAATTTAAAGGCAAGTGGAGTAAATAAAAAAAGACCCACAAAGATTCTGACAGACGAAAACAAATTGGCTTGAAAACATTTGAAAGCTTTATCACTAAACTTTTTGCAGATAATCGAACAAACAAGAATATTATTTATGAAATAAATGGCCCCCCTATATTGCAAACAAAAGCTGTATATAAATTAGAACTGCAAAAATACGCAAAGCAAGCGGACCAGACAAAATTCTTGCGGAAACAATAAAACTAGTTGAAGGCAAAAATACTAATATCATCCTTGACTTTTTCAACAGAATTTATGACACGGGAGAAGTACCAAATGAATGGTTAAAATTCGTGTTTATAACCATTCCAAAAAAAGCTAATGCCAAATCATGTGAAGACTTCCGACTCATCAGCTTAATGAGCCATACTCTAAAAAAATTTAAAAAAACATAATCAAAAACAGAATATTTAGTAAATGTGAAAGCAAGAATAGTGACGTGCAATTCAAATTTTGAAACGGCTTTCGAACAAGAGAAGCTCTTTTTTCATTACAAATACTTGTGCAAAAATACTTTGACTATCAAAAGAAGGTCTATACATGCTTCATAGATTATCAAGAGACGGGGTAAGACACGACAAGTTAAAAAAAGATTTAAAATTTAGGACTAGATGGGAAGGACATCCGCATCATCCAGAATCTATACTGGTATCAGAAAGCCATTATATCGCTTGAAAGCAAAGATACAAAAGAAATGGATATCAAACGTGGGGTTTGCCAAGGTGCTTTTTAATGCTTACTTGGGAAAAATCTTCAAAAATGCCTTAGAGAACCAAATCAAGGGTTTAAAAATTAATGGCCGATGGATTAATAACATACGCTTTAAGGATGATTCCTGCATTATGGCGGAAAACGAAGTAGATTTACAATATATGCTTGACAAAGTTGAACTTGAAAGTACTGCAGCAGGTCTATTCATAAACAAGACTAAAACAAAAGTAATAAAAGTAAGCAGAGCCTCCACAAGTATTGGAGATATAGACATTAAACTCGACAGTAGTAAAATCAAACAAATCAAAAAGTTCAGATACCTGTGAACAATGTTAAATAAAAAATTGGACAAAGAACAAGAAATAAGATCTAGAATAGAGCAGGCCAGAAATACATGGAAGAACTTACTTTGCGATTAAAGTTTAAGCCGTTGGCAAACGGTCAAATGCTACGTCTGGTCAGTGCTGCTGTACGGAGTTGAGACATGAACCCTAAAAACTAATATGTTAAATAAACTAGAAGCTTTCGAAATGTGGTTATATCGGAGGTTTATATTTTTGACGAAAAAGGTCCGGAAATAAACGGTACTCCAGAAAATGAGTACAAAAAGAGAGTTGCTCTTAACTATCAAGCAAAGGAAAAAAAAACATTATTTTAAAGTTGATAATAGAAGGCCGCATTGAAGGTAAAAGATCAATTGGCAGAAGAATACTTTCCTGGTCACGCAATATCCGCAACAGGAGGGGCATGGAGGCTGCCGATAGGAAGAATTTTAGTGAAGTGGTCGCAAACCTTCAGTAATGAAGATGCATCAAAAGAAAAAGAAGTTTATATAATAGATAGCTCATACATTTATATAACAGTTAAATTATTAGTTGCATAAATAATAGATTTGATAAGAATAAAGTTGATAGTTTATCTGATAAAGTTGTGAAACAGTTAAACGTTTTTTTGCATTAACACAAAAGTGAAACAGATGTGTCAATTTAATAGTTTTTTACGTTTTAATAGTCAAACATAGGCGGTAAATTTAATGAAGTCATTGCTAATAAGAATTTATGAATACCAAAACTTGATTAAACGTTTTATGAATACGGGCATCTATGATAGATTTGTAAAACAGTATTTTATTGCTGCTGCATAATGAACTACAGCAACTTGCAATCAGCACAGTATGCGAGTTGAGTGTTTACTAATAAGACCATCTAATTGGTTGCATTCTAAAATATATTGAAGTGAACAAATCATTGTAAAAAATTGATTTGTCAACTAATAATTTTTTTATTTTGCACAAAACACAAATTGTTCTATTTTTATGCAATTAGTAAGAAAAAAGATTTTGTGTAATATTTGTTTCTTTAAATATACTTTATAAATAATTTAAATTTTACATAAATATTCTGAAAAAAGTAGAAACAACACAATCAATGCCAAAAACATGTTATTGTTATTTACCCAATATTTTACATTTCAATGAAATGTAATCAAGTTAAAACTTGTAAACAACATTTTTTTATTAAACAATTTAAATCAACGTCACAACTCCAATGCAACAGGTAAACTCGCTCATATTGTTCTAAAATCAATAATTTATTATCCGCCCAGATTGAATTTAATTTAATTTGAAATCAATTGATTATTGATTATTTTAAACATTTTATGCAAGATAAAAAGATATATAAAATCAAAACAAGAGGGTGAAATGATATACGCCCTTATTTTATAGCACCGTAGTAAGTCACGACATCAGGGGTAGAATACATTTAGAGATTGTGAGAGTATGGATTGTATTAGAGCAAAAAATATTTATGAGCATTAATAATTCAATCGTAAAATTGTCAAATATATAATGTTAGTATTAATAAAATGGTTGCATTTGATTGAATTAATTTTATGCAATTTAACGTTATTGGAGATATCAAAAAAAGTTATGCGACGGTTGCTCGGTCAGAAATTCATTTGAATACTTATCAATATTAAAATTTGAAAAGTTTTTTATGTCCTACTTCCGTCTCCTATAAATTCTTTGAAATTTTAATCAAAGTTATGAAATAATAATGCAAGATAGGATTTATATAAAAGGGAAAATATAAATTTAGAATAAAAAATATGTCATAATAAAATAGAAAATTAAAACATTATTAATACAATACATGCGCATAAGGTTAAAAACTATAATCGAAAAATTTTATCAATTTATATTGTTGAAAACGTGTTAGGAGCGCATTGATCTAGTTCAACTATTACAAACTAAAGTACTTTTTAAATGTAATGTCACTCTCTAGCCTGCTTTGTCAGATTGTGGTTTTATATTTAAGTTGCTTCTCTGGTATGTAATTTAAGTTGCTAGCAACATTTTTCTTGAATTTTAATACCTAAATTCATAATTATTTCAACAATTTTATTCTTATTTTTCATGTCTTGACTACTGTGCTAGATACATTTTGTTCAAAATTATATATAATTTCTGTAACCAAATGCAAACTAGCTAGACATTTGTAATAAATGGAGTAATTAAATCTTTACAGCGTGTTTCCATGTACTTGCTACGTAAAACTGCAAGGTGCACAAAATTGATTCCGCCTGGAAAATTTATCACGTACAGTATATGAGTTAACCGAAGCAGAATAAAATAAATATTATTAGATTAAAAACGCGAACTTTTATTGCAAATCTCGTGTTAGATAAAGTTTATTGTACATGTTCATGGAAAGACTTTTATTAATGTTATCTTCTCTATTCCCGGAAACATAAAAGTGCACACATACATCATAAAAATGTCTTCCTATTTTCACTGGATTTGGTAAAAAATCATTTTAATTGGATCGTTTTTTTTTTGTGGAACGATAAAATTTGATTAGTTTTGCAACAATTCCTAATAATAACGAACCACATATATCTCCACTAATGGTGATCTATATTTCACAGGAAACCATTTGAACGAACCCATTTCATATCGAAATATTCAGATAGGGTATAATTTATAGGCAACTATTAGGTGCCGAACCGCGTAATCTCAAACGTGAATTAAATATAAACAGTTCCGATGGGAATTTCTGGACTTTTCCGGACCTGTAGAGTTTTGCTAATTGCGGCTTGGATATAGGGTTGGATGACTGTAACTTGTCAGCCGTTTTGTACGCTTTAATCATGAACCCTTGCGACGATATCTAATTTGTGACGGTAATTGATTAAGGACTACTATTATATATTATTTTAGGTAACTGGATTTTAGCTAATTATTGAAGCTTACGGCTATTGAAATTAGAGATCTAAAGATCTTTCATTAACTTTGAGATTTTAATTAAAGGATTAATTTACCTTTATATAAATATTGTATCGTTTTTAGCTAGCTATAAATAAATTTACATATTTTAATGAGCTCTCATCAATATCTTTATCTTCTTAGAAACGGATCAGCTAATAGGAAACAATTAATTTAATACAAAATATATTTCAATTTTAAACTCAAATTTTGAAGCGAATCTGTTATTTTAATATATGAATAATATATTTATATGAAACGCAAGCAAACGCACAGTAGAAAGTAAACAAAATTAAATAATTTCCTGAATAATTCAGTACTTCGTATCATCTGAATGATGAGGCAGTCGTATATTTATAATTAAATGAGACATTGAAGTTTGTGTGCATTTCATTTCATTTCGTTTCATATTTTGCAAATAAAAGAGTTGAACAACCCCATTTCTCTAAGCACACCCCATTGCAAACGAGAAATGAATGAAAGTGGAGGGTAAAATAATCAGTAAAGAAAATGCCATTGTTTCATATTTCATCTGAAATTAATGTGTAACGTACAGACCAGACGCGTGTTTATAGATTTCCGAGGGAAATTAAATTTTCATGCATCGTGGTGGAATTTTTTGTTCGAAACAATGGCCGAAACTTTTCAGAGACTGATTCACTGTGAAAAGTTTAAACAATAGGATAATAAGCTGCTGTATTATTATTAAAGATGAAGTTTGGATTTTAATTTATTAAATTATGATAGCAAGATGTATTTCTGTTAAGACAAAATTTACTTTAAGTTAAGTTTCTTTAAACATTATTTAACAAATGTTTAATTACTAAAGTCTTTATTTTTTATTTATTGATATTTAAAGCTTACGTTTATTTTGTTGTTTGTATGTTTTATCTGTCGTTTTTCAATTATTACAGTTAATTTTTTTTGATAATTTATATGTTGCCAGCATGATTAACAGTTGTGTCACGATATGCAACCAACTTTATGTTATTTGCAATTGTCAATGCATACTTCAAAATAATTTGATACGTTGTTTGTATCAGTAAATATGTTCTAATTTTATGACACTTAGTTGTGTTTTAATTGACAATTGTATTGTTTATTTGAAGATGTTGTCTAAGCATACCAATAATTTTTTTCTTAAAACTACAGTTTTATTGAAACATCACTAAACAACAAGAGACATGCTACAGTAATCCCAGAACAGTGTGGCCGGTATGGTATGCAACTTAATGTGCTCTGTTGCACTTATTTGCTAACAATCATAGTCTAAATAGCATTACCCTGAACTGGTACGTAGCGCCGTCTGGAGTAGCAAACGCCGTCAGGTGTCTAAATTTTTTTGTAATAGGGTCCTGCCGGTATCTGCTTTTTTAAGTCTATATTTGTAAAGACTCTTGCTCCCCCGAAGTTTTTTTGTAACGCCGTTTAGTTGTTGGTAGTTCACGCAGAACATTGGCAAACTAGCCTTCTTCTTCTTCTTCACAAACACTATCGGCGCGCAGTATTTACTTGAGTTGGCCTCAATAATTTTGTCGGCTAGGAGTTGTTCTACTTTTCTGTAGATTAGTTCCTTCTTAGCCGAGGTGTATGAATACGACCTGACTTAGGTGGGGGTAAATTCCTTAAGCTAGATGTGTTATCTTACTGTATTAGTGATGCTCGGCAATAGTGAGTTAAACGCGGCCATCAGTTCCCAAAACTTTTGCTAGTCTAGAGAGCTGTTCTTTAGTATTACTATTTTGGTAAGGGTTGGTTTGGTGGTGGTCAATTTAGTGGGGAGTTTTCTGATCTAACAGACGTCGGTACTGAGTAATTTTCTAAGATGGAGGCATTGCCGGCCGTAATCTAAGTTTCCCTCCATCTCCAATAACTAGGCTTGTCTCAGAATTACTTCTACTCCAAACTGGAAAACTACAAGGAAGGAAGTGGTGTCAATAAGAATGATTTGTGGTTGTCTATTGATAATGATATCAATGCGGGAAAATTCTTGCAAAGCTCCTAGGACGCCAACTTGGGCCGGGAATGTTGGGACTTTTATTAGTCTCCGGCACTTGAGGAGTTTCCCGACTGGTTGCTTGTCTGTTTTGATTTATGTTGTTGGCGGTTATCAATACTTGCTTCTATTCTTATTGCTATTGCCATCAGGTTGTCATATGACGTTGGTAAGACGGTGTCCATGGCTGTTGCAATCTTAAATTTCAGTTTATTTATGAGTACGCTCTTGATGAGTTCTCTGGCTTCTTGGGAAATTAATCTTTTTTATTATATTTTTTGTACGAATATTTCAGAGACTTTATGTAAGTTGCCAAAAAGAGGCGCGTCTTTCCTTGGGTTGCTTCCAGAAGTCAGTGTTAATGCGCCAGCTTTGAAACATAAAACTTTTTGAAATTCTGTTCCAACTTGTCAAAAAAAATTTCGAATCTTTATAGAAGTATCTGTTAAACTTTTGTAAGTACTTCTTTGAATAGATGACTGCTGGGTTGATGATTGGCATCTTTAGCTTTCTTCTGCTTTTGGTTTGGCTTTGATTTTCTTCTACCGCGCTGTTAGTCTTTGCTTTTGGAGCTGGAGTTTCAGTTTTTTTATCCTCAGAAAGCATCTGATGAAGTAGCGGCAGTTGCAGTGTAGCGGCGGCAATTTGTGGAGTGGCGTTCATCGTAGACACACGTGCTTCTAAAGTGATTATAAAATAAAACATTCGACTGTGTGTCTTACTTCATACTTATAAACAAACTAAAGTTTTACAACTTTTCCAACGTCAGTTGTGATTTAATCAAGTGTTATCTTAGTAACCGGAAACAAATAGTATCTTTTCAAAACAATAGTTTAAGAATTATGGGCCAATTTTATTTCTAATTTACATAAATGACCTTCCATCTTCTTTACCTGATTTGCATACTGTTTTGTTTGCTTTGATAAATTCTAGTATAAAACATAATGTAGTACTTAAAAATATAGAGAATTCTCAGTCGAATGCTTTAAATTGGTTTCAAGTAAACTACAAATGAATTAAGCAAAAACAGTTAAAGTTTTTTTTAGCTTACGTAACATATCATACGACAATCCTCCATATGTTAAAGTCATTTTAACAGCATATTATAGCTTGTTTCAACCTCAATTAACCTACGCTATTCTCAATTGGGGCATTCCTCACATTGCTCTCGACTATTTGGACTACAGCGCAAAGTCATACGCGTAATTTCTGGTTTAGATTTCAGAAAAGATGTAAAACAAAAATTTATTAAGTTTCAGATATTAACTCTTCCTTTTTTTATATATTTTTAACTGCGTTATTCATATTAAGGAAAATTTACATTCTTACTGTCAACACCAGCACTATCATTATTGTTGCAACTCAATTATTTTGCAAGATTGGCTAGAGTCTACATTCATCACATTGCCAAAATAGGCAAACGCAAAAAACTGTAGCGACTACGGAACAATAAGTTTGATGAGATATTGACAAAAAAGTTCTTAACATCATAGCCAACCTGTATTGGCAGCAAAAGACAGATATCTGAGTAAAAGAACGCTTAACTAAAGAAATAGAAATCCGGAGAGGAGTGAGACAGAGTTGCATTTTGCTGCATCTTTATGACTTGACTTGAGTTATATCAACATTGTAGTAATAATTTTATATTGTAACCATATTAGTAGCAAACACGGCTGAATTTGGGTTCAAGAGCTGTTTAGATCTAGGTAGCACTTTCTACTGTTGGTGGTGGTTGCATTTAGACTAAAAAACAATTTGTGGTAGCAAAATTGCCAGATAGGGTTTGGCTTGTAACAATGTTGGTTTGTCCAATAAAGTATGGTTTGGACATAACTGTCGGATAAGTGATTCAATGTTGGAGTTTTAAAGTTCTATGTTAATTAATTTACCAGACGTTTGATATTTAACTGCAATGTTGCTTATTTTGACTGTAATACAAAATTGGTGTAAGCGTTACTAGTTTGGTTCACAATAAATTCTATTGCACTACTTGGAACTTGTTGCACAATTAATTCACTACAAGTTAGAAGAGAATTAATTATTAGCTATAAATTGTTTGTAGCTTAGCTCAAACTTGTAAAATGTTTATTAATGAGTTCTAATTACGGTTGTTGGTGTAGTGATTATAGAGGCAAATGCGTATATGTGCAACAATTAAGCAACGTAGTTTCTTAAGTTAAACGTTAAACTTCCCATCCACCACACTGTGCGTTTACATCGTCTATTAATACTTAACACTAATTTATCAAACAATCAATGCAACAGCCATTTTCAACCTTATTATTTTACTTTGCAAAAATCATTAATTTTTCTTTGTTTTGCAGACGACTTTTGCTTTAGTTGCTTTTGCCCTACTGCGTTCCATTTGTGCTAGTCCGGTCTATTTTAACTTTTTTTTATTAGTTTGCTAATGCTACAACCCGCTATTATTTTTGCTTGTTTTTTTTTTAATTGAACTTGCACATAATTACCAAACAAAATCTTTCTCCAAGCATATGACTTAATTAGTCCAGTCAACGTAGCTTTCTACTTCTAGAAAAATCCAAAAGTTTTAAAACTTTTTCACTGGTTTATAAATAGTGAAGGATATACTAAAAGTCCTGACACATATCAAATATGACAAGAGCTCTAGCTTTTTCGGTTTTTTGTTAATATCTCAAGTACTGTAGGTCGGAGGTAAAAGTAAAGTTATACGTAATAAAAGCTAATAAAATTTTTAATAAAAATGATCATTTACATTTTTTTAGTATTCCTAGCGGTTACAAAGTTATAGAGCGCTAATAATTGTATTTTTTTCAAAAAAAAAGTTAGCACGGCACAATATGTTATTTATTGAAGATGCCAAAGCAAGAAAAAAAATGTACTTTTTTCTATCATTTGTTAGATACTTGTAAATTAACATTCAACAATGTTTTACCTACACTTTTAGATACGTTGGATCATTGTGGAGACAAACATTACAACTTGATAAAAGAAAATAAAATCAATTTTATTAAATAATAATTAAAAATATTTAAGAATACATAAAATATAAAAATTCTGAAAAATATAAGAATCGTCAACATAATCAATCCATTCTTGATCGTTTGTTTCTAGAAGGTCCAGCAATCTGTACATCTACTTGAGCTGTGACACTTGCTGCTTGAAACTCAGTAAGAACAAGTAGCTATAAAATAATTGTGTGAGAGATCCGTCACACAAATATGAACTTTATATATATTTAACAAGAAGTAAGCAAGCTGTAAAACAATGTATGAACATTACTGATTACTACTGCTAAGCTGCACGTAATCAGAGAAGAATAAGAAAATGCAATCTCACATGGTTTCTAGTTATAAATCTAGTAAACTCAGCATTTTGATTTTTATTTACATGCCTTTTTACCGATTGTTGTGTATCTTCAAGATGTATAAAGAAATCCAAATCATCAAGGTCATCAAAGTTTTTTTTTGAGGGTGGAAGTAATGCCATTCAAGCATTCTTCATAGCAGTTTTAGCAAGTATTTGAGCACATTATTCCCGCTTTTTGGCAACTACATCTGTTTCCACATCTAGTTATACATTTGTAAGAAATGATACTGAGGATTGCTTTAGGTTCTGCTGCGTCTTCTGTAGTTACTGGAATCAACCGGCTGGCTTAAACATCCAACTCTACTGTTGTGGAAGAAGTTTATTTTCTAGCCAAACTTGGATTTAGTGATATACACAAAAAGCATGCTGCATTGCTGCTCCAAAGGTCTGGTTTAGCATTCAAAACCAGTTTGGTAAAAGCATTGTAACAATGCATGCTAAGGGAAATTTGCTTGTGGAGTGCATTGTATCATGCCAGGAATATTTTGTATCCAGTTTCAACTTTATTACATCAGTAATAAAGAAGCAAACTACACTGCAAGTAGCTCGCTTCTTCAACTAATTGAAACAGACAAGTTTCCTTTTTTTGATGTGCAGCGGAAGTCGTATCACATCTGCTGAATGCATGCACAAGAAGTATGCAATTTTTTATTCTTATAGTTTGCAATTGCTGACTCAAATATACCTTCCTTTCTACTCTCCCGTGGCTTGGTTTAATAAATAGTATCTGTCTTTCAGATGAAAGTTATGAGGAGGACAATTAGATTGTCACTAGTTAAAAATTTCATGATTTCTGTGCAGATGATCAATTTACCAGCGTTATTAGATTCTTGTTTCGCTTTAATTCCATAGTCGTAAAAAGCAGTTAAGAAAAATAAAATAAGTCTGTATTTATTGTGTTTATTAGAAAGAAAATTATACTGTTTGACTGTGATTTGTGTTTTGTGTTTAAAGTTTGTGTCAACTGACCTTTTAAGCTTGTACTTTGGTTCTATTTAGCTGTATAAGTACTGGATGGTGCCGCTAAATGGCCATCAAACATAACGGTACAACTCTTGCCGGAATAATGCTTGAGAACATAGGCGACATAACATTAGCAAGTTGTTTAGTTTTTGGGCTACACCACTTTGTGTAACAGTAATCTTCCATCAAAACGATGTCAAAATCAAAAAGATAGGATTTTTCTTGTAGTACAGGAACAGTATGGTATAAAGCTCGTTCTACACGTATACGGTTTTATTAGGTTCGGTTTGTTTTTGGTTCGTTTTTGGTTTGTTGTTGGTTTGTTTTTGATTTTTATTTGGTACCTCATAGAAACGGTATAGCACCGAATACTCTCTCAAAAAGTGATGAGATAAAATAAATAAATAAATAAATTACTACTCTGCCTGTGTACGAAATAAACGCAAAACCTGATACAAACCGTGTATGTGTAAAAAAATTTCATTTGTTTTTGGTTGCATCCAAACACAAACCGAACCGAATGAAACCGTATACGTGTGAAACAAGCCTAAGGTAGATTTTTTTGTTTTTTGCATTCCAGTTTTCTTAAATAAAGATAAAGAGTAACGAGCAAATTTATGCTATAAGTTGTTTAAGTTCTCAGCACTCTGTTTGTTGATAGTTATCTTTAGAAACATCGTTAAACGGTCGATTACCATCTTTCGTCATTAACAAACTTGGCTTGTAACAATACAAATAACTTTTTTTTAAATTCTTTAGCGCCCTATAACTCTGTAACCGCTGGGAATACAAAAAAATCTATATGATCATTTTTATTGCTACTTTTATTAGCTTTCATTGTGTATATAGCCAACCTACCTACAGTTCTTGAGATATTAACAAAAAACTAAAACAAGTGCCCTGTTTTTGAGCATTACCGCTAAAGCTCGTGTCATATTTGTTAGGACTTTTAGTATATTCTTTATTAAGTACCTGTAAATTAGTGTACAAAGTTTCAAAACTTTTGGATTTTTGGTGAGTCAATATTAGAGCATATTTGACTGGATTAAATAGCCCGTGATGCCAAAATTTGTATTATCATTATTAATACGTAGTAAACTATAATACTTGTTAACAAAACTTCAAAATTCACTCTAATATAATTGTTACTAACTAATATAATGTTTCAAAGCCTAACTGGCTTGTATAAAATTGACATTTTTTTGCAGTTTTTGTGCAACCCTATGGTTGTAACCGCAATGTCTCTGCCAGTTTTTACATAGTTTAATTAGTACATTTTTTTGAAAGTTTTTTGTTGTTTTAAGTTTTTGACTAAATGTTGATGGTGAAAGATAATTGATCTCAATTGCATTTTGTTTAGATTAGTAAAGCCAAATACATAATTAATAAAACTTCAGTTGGCTTTTTATGTGGTTTTTAATACTGGTAGACGGTTTTGCATCAATTTTAATTTATGCTAAAGCGTTTAGTTTATATAAAAGTAGTTTTGTGTCTATTTTTTTCTGGTATACCTAAGTTTGCTAAACCTGACTTGTTTTCCAATTTAAGAACATACAAGAATTTTTTAGCAATTTTTATATAAACCACTTTGCATTAAACAATGGAAGTGACCAGACGCTCAAAGTTGTGTTTTAAGGTTTTTTTTATGCCAAGCCAAACAAAATGTTTAAATTCAAGAGCTGGGTTGGATTTTTGTGTTTAAAATTATCGAACTGTCAAAGGGTTAAATTGATAAGCCGGGAAAAGTTTTCAAATCTTGACAATAAAATGTCAGGATTGACCAGAGATCTTAGTTCACTCACAAAGAAGTAATGTGTTAGCAATTTTTTTTTGTGTTGGCTACGTCTAGGCTTGCTAAGCTTTCTGTCAACTGAAGATCAAACAAAAATCTTTGGGTCAAGGAACGCGTGTTTTGATGTCGGTTTCCTTTTTTTGTTGCACTTAGGCGTTCTTATACATTGGTTAGTCTGTTTTAGTTCAGTTTCAACTTTTGTTATTTTGTTTTTTGCATTAGACAAATAAGATTATTGAAATATTTATCTTTTATTTTTCACAAAGTTTTACGTGTACATAGACATTTTTTATTAAACTATTAAATTGTTGCAACAATTTTAGATTTTTGAGGAAGGAGAACTTTTTGGGTACCATACGGAGAGATCAAAAATTTTCTAGCGGCGGATTTAAATGTACTTAATCATTTTTTGCTTGCTCTGCTTTAACACCCATGTCATACAAAATCTTTGTTTTACTTTTGCTTTTTTGCAGCTGAAATTTTTTTAACCTCAACTAATCTTCCGGGGCAAAACATTTTTTTTGGTTTTTTCGCCAATATTTAAAATTTTAAAAATAATACATGATAGCATTTTTAAGCAGTTTTTTTTCTATTTTTGATATTTGCTTGTGCCTCAATAACTTACAGATTACTATGTCCGTGTTTGTATTGTATGTTTATGTTAGTCACCTTGATGAGCCTCTTGGTGTGAAGAGTGTATCCTCGTTTAAATATCCTTTTTAATTTTTAAAACAATTATAAAACTAAACACATGGTTGTGACTAATGAGTTTTATCCTCAAAGTCAAATTATAAAAAAAAAAAAAAAAAAACTATGTCCGTGCCATTTTTATGTTGTTAAAAGAAAGTTGACAATTGCTTAGTAAAGTGGACAGGTGACAGTTTACATTACAGATTTATTTAATCTTATGATTTGACTGTACACTTTTGTAGTGTTTGGAGTTTTCAATGAAATTAAGACTAGGTAAACAGTCTATAAGTTAGTGTAAAGTTTTTTTAGATTCTAAAACACAAACAAATTGCTCTAATTAAAACTTAAATATAGTATAAATCATTTCAAATTAAAAAAAAAATAGTTTAGTTTTGATAGTCTTGTTAACAAATGCAATAATACATTTAAAATTGTTTAAACAATAATGATATTTAATTTTAGTCTTGGAACTTTTGTATGCAGTTTATGCTAATTGCATTTAACATTCTGTATGCAAAATAAATTTGCATATCTGTAACCTATAGTAACACATAGTGCACTGGTTGGATGTATTTGTTCCAAAATAATAGGATAGTTATGTTGATTTGCATAATGTAAATAAATCATTTGATATGCATTACTTATTTTACATAAATTAATAGAAAAAAAAATGACTACATTCAGTACTTTCTACAAATAACTTCAATGCAACATTACAGTAGTACGCTCTGAAAAATATAATTGAATATACAACCAACGCATAAATTTACACTTTTATAAACTTTTTCCATATTGCTATTATCCTCCATTTCTTTCTTTCTGAATCCATGAAGATCATTTAGAGGGTGCTGTAGGGACAGTTATTACTAGTAGGGTGGAGTATCCAGCAATTTCAAGGCAAAGGGACGATGTTCTCTACGGCTCTTACATAAACGTAATATAAGAAGGAAGGGCAAGCAGTTTCCTGATATTAAAAGAATGCAATAATAGAAAATAAGAAAATTATAGCGTCATTAGATTTTATTGTCAATGTAATCTCAACAAGTTATATTGAGTTTAGCTTTGATTATTGGATTATTGGAAAGAAAGTAAATAGAAAGAATAACAATATTTAATTATTTTGTATACGTCAAATCTATTCGATAGTATCTATAATTCTATCTTGAGTTATATTTATATATAATTTTATTATAGATAAAATTTTTAATTTGTAGTTTTAACAAAACAGTTGAGTTATGTTACAAACGAATGTAACATTTCTTAATCAATTTCATAAGTACTCAGAAAAAAACACGACCTTGAAACGTGACCCCCAACAATCGATTCTCATTACAATGCATCACCTTCTAAAGGATAATCCCTAAATCGCATCAGCACGTTTTTTGAAATTGTTTGCCTCCCCTCTGATTAATCGAATCAAATGAAGCCATTGGAAAATGACTGCAATACGGCAGACGACTTAATTCTTACGCGCCATAATCAAGGGAATTATAAAAATAGGAGCAGGGGATTATGTTATTAAACGATCGGATGTAAATTTCAGTAGGATATCCGTAGAATTTAATATCGCCTGGAAGCAGATGTTCCGACGCTGATATTAAAAAAAAAAAGTAATGGTGAATGTATTAAATATTGATTTTTTAATTTCAAGAATGAAATGCTTTTATTCATTGTGAGAAACTTAAATAATTACTTTAGGTCGTAACAATTCCTTTTTAGCTACTAATGTTTTGTTTGATTTAAAAAAAAATCTGTTTGGGTTTAATCAGAATGATTCACAGGTTTTTTTCTGCGTCAAGGACTAACGTATTTGTTTAGGATAATGAAAAAACTAACCTTTAACATGCGTATGTTCACTTGCAGGTCTTTTTTATATAGAGATTTGATCTTGATTTTAAACAATTATTCTTTACAAATCGGATAACGTTTTATTATTGTAGCCTGGTTTATTTGAGCGGTAATTTGATTCATTGTTATGCAAATATTGTTTTTAAACTTCTTAACATTTAGTTGATTTTAACGTACTTTATTTTTATACTATCTACAAAGAGAAAAGTTAATTTAAGTAAAAGTGGTTATGTGGAAATTAGGTATTATATTTGATTATTATATTATTTTTGAACAATCATGATTTTACAATACTTTACAAACTATTGTATTTTTTATGACAGCACAAATCGTATTTAAGATTGTAATGTTGCAAAAAAGCACATGTGCGGTAAGTAATTGCATACAAGAAAGTATATTTTAAATCATACACTAAATGCGAATAGAAAAACACGCTAAATTAATAAAATGAAAAATGTAAGTAAAATCAACATAATAAATCAATTTGAACTGCAATCAGTTAATTCTATTTTAAATATTTTATTAGTCAAATAAAAGTTTAAATAAATTATATTATATTTAAATTTAAATTGATATTTTTCTTGTTGTACTTATTGAATAGGTATTGTAATACACTATTTTGGTTAAGATGTTTTGCTTGCGTCCGGAAGTTTAAAGTCAGCACTACTGGTTTGCTAAAAGTTGAGCTGTCTTTTTAAAACTAAAGCTACACTAGATTGACAAAGTTTTGTCTTTTTATTGGTAGCATTTATGAATAGTTATTCAATTCACATCTGCAGCAATTTAGAACAGCTAGGTGCTATGTTAAAGTATCATATTGCGTTACGTACTTTTTTAGTATTTACACAGATTAGATGCATATTTTGCAATTAATTACATTTGCATTAAGTTTATATAGCAGAATAAATATTTTTGAAAGTTAAAATTAGAAAAAAAAATTTAAATTGACAACAAAGTTATCAAATCAGGTCACAGGCCTTTTTAAAGTTTACTAACAAGTAGTAAACTGTTTGCTATGGGGCACTCTTTTGCAGATCGGGTTTATGATTTTGATTTTTTAACAGAGTTTTCTAATCTGAAAGGCAACGCAAATATTATCTAAGTAATTTTTGACTGGTTGATGATGAAACGGCTTTATACTTATTAGTAGGTTGTTTGAACATTCTGGGGAATTTATTCATGTTATCTGTAAATCTTTACTAGAGTAGTGTTGCCTTGCTGTGCATATTAGTTTGTTAGGGTCAAATTTTTGCGTTCTCAGTGCTTTATCTTAGTTTGGTTTTTAGTTGGTACAGCTGCTTTTTGGCAATTGGGGCATTGGCAGTGATAGGTCTTCGTCCGGCTTTTTGTTTACATAGTAAATAGTGTTTTTTTTTAATTTGTTCTACGGAGAGTAGTTATATAGCTTTTGTTGGGCAAAAATTTTCTGCTCTGGTTAATGCTCTGACAATGTCGTTTTTTTTTTAAGGTGTCTATTTTGTTTTTCTCTTTTTATTTTAGGATAATCCTAAGTTTCTACAGTGATAAAAGAATTTACTTGAGTTTTTTTTAAGTTCTTTGCCGTCGTTGTCAGCGCATAGTCTCTTTACTGCTTGTAATGTTAGCAACTTACATTTCAAGGGACTTACAGTTTTAAGTGGATTCCAAATCACTGGAAAGATTTCTTCACTTCATCATCACGCTGGCAACGTAGGGGAGTGAGAGAGCGTATAGACATGTGAAAAGTTTATCACGGTATATGGGAATTAAACTCACAATCTTCGGTACAGCGGCCGGATGCTTAGACCACTGCGCCACACTCTTCCGTTCTTGCCGTTGATTTATTGGGTTTGTTTAGAGGTGATAGACGGCAGTGGTGTAGTCAAAGCATTTTTATCTCTTGCAAGCAAAAGGTTAGGTGTTAAATTGGTTTTGGTTGTCAGAAAATATAATCTGGGAGTATCTATAACATATTTATTACCGCGGTAGTATCTGGTGACATTGTAGAAGCTTACACAGTCAAAGTTAATTTTTTTAAAGTTTTTATGGGTTTTTAGTATGTTTTTTTGTTTAGTTTTTTTTTTAAACTCAGCATAGTCCTTATCATTGTACATTGTCTCAATTAGATACCAAAGACAGCATTATTATTGCCATATTGTCCGGGTCTAAGTTTTCTTCCAACAATATAACCTAACCTAACCGTAAACTTAATCTATTTTTTGTATTAGAAAAAAACAAATTTTTAGTTAGGACACTTAGTAGTGCTGGGTTTCTACCAGCTAAACATCTTTTTCCTTTTGCGCTTCAAAATAGCCTCTAAGCATTTCCTTAAAGCATTTCTTGGTTGTTACACATCAAGTATGCTTTCTTTGGTATTTGTTAGTTTTTTTAGTTTTTATAATTCTATTGATCATTTTGGTTATAGCGTTTCATGTACTCTGGTATTTTATGAGAAAATTGTTTATGGGTTTTTTTGGTATTGTTTTATACCGCATTTTGCGTCTACCGTAGCTTATATGCTTTTCTATTGTGAGCAGTAAAATAAAATGGGTTAATCTGTTTTATTGCAATACGTACGTGCTAAAAACTTTGAAACCCGTAAACGTGTAGAAATTGCTTATTGTCCATGTAATGCTTGTTTAAAGGTTCATGCTTTTTATAAAAATGTTTGCTCAGCTTTGATAAGTATTTCAATGATCCTGCTACTGTATTAGCGTACTTTGTTTTGCTTCTGTTTTAGATTTTTTTTTGTAAATTTGCATTTTTTAAAAATGCCAGCTTATTGAGTGTGAGCTTGGCTATTACTAGTCCCAACAACAGCTGCAGTAGGTCAATGTGATTATTACTGCAAGACTTCCTTTGATGTTTGTTAATTTTGGGTGTTTTTTTTTAATGTTTGGGTTTATTATTGAGTTTGTTGGTTTAACAAGTACAACTTTTGCAATGGATTTTTTTACATTAAAGAAGTTACTCGTTCTTATTTCAGTAATTGTAAATACAAATTTGTTTTTTTTTATTGTTTTGATGTTGTTGATGTTTTTGATTAGCTTTTTTGTGATTTGCATATCTTAACTTAACTTAACCTAACTTTTTTTTTAGAAAAAGAGTATAATGCTTTGTGCATGCATAAGTGTGTGGGACTTGTTTACTAGTTTTGTAAGAACTTTATCTACTAACCCTCTTCTTTTTTATCTTTCTTAGTTTTATGGTATTCAACTAAGTTTTGTTGTTTAATCCGCTTCTTGGTGTTTTGTTATTGCTCTTCTTTTTTTTTTCTTCTTTTTTTGTTATGATCTGGTCTATCATTTTGTTGATGAAATCTTAGTTTAAGCTACTGTCTAGCACTAGGTTGACCATGTTGTCAACTTTAAGCTCTGTGTAGAGAGCAGTCTTTGCTCCTCTTCTTTTTATTTCCCATTTTGAGCAAGCCAGCAGCGTGTGTTGCGCTGTATCTACATCTTCACAGTATACGCATTTGTTGTTGTTAATTCTATTAAGTCCAAAAGTACCCGTGTCCAGTTAAGCATAGGGTGAAAAAGTACCTTATGTTGGTCAAGTTTTTTTTTACCCAGCTGGTTGTTTGAGATTTGGTCATAGGTCTATTTTTTTTTGCTTGCTTTTGTTTGCCATTTTAGCATTGTCTCTGATCTTGCTTGCGTCTTATCTTTTTTATCCATGCTCTAAGTAATGCTTCTCTTTTCTGCCAAAAGCATGTACGGAATTGTTCTGGCCAGCACCATCGCACTCATTGTCAGTATGGTTGTAGGCTGTTCAAATCTAAAAAACTTATATTTACTAAACTGTTTTTGGGCGTAATTGTATCTGTTCTCAATTTAAAATTTACTTCTTTGCACTTTTTTTGCCGTTAATCATGATTGCTTTTGTCTTTTTAGTTGTCAGCTTTAGCTTATGGTCAGCCATCCACTGGTTAATTTTTTCTAAGCTGTTGTTTGCCGTGGTCGTTATTACGTACGCAGTTTTCTCTACTATTAGCTTTGCAAAGTTATCTACGTATGCTAAGAGTGTCACTTGTCTGTGGACATTTGTCTTTAGTAAGTTGTTGTACAAGATGTTCCAGAGGCGGGGGCCCGAGCACTGTGGTGCTCCTTTCGGTATTTTGTGCTTTTTTTACGTTTAATGTGATTAAGGTTTCTTCTTCCAATTTTTTTTTTAGCTTTTTTTTTGCTGCGGCTCTTCTTAATTTTTTCCGGGTTTTTTAATTAACTTGAGGTTTAATGTCTTTCAGCAGATCGGAAACTCTCCTTTTGTTCACATTGCATTTAGGGTTGTTTTGGAATTTTTTTTTTTGCTCTTTTGACCATTTTAGTCGGTATCATGTCTGGTCCTAAAGTTTGCTTTGCCTTCATTTTACTTTTTGCTTTTATTTTCGTAGTAAGGATCTTTTCCAGTTTTGTCTTTGCTTATTTAATCTTTGATTCGGAAACAGCGCTTTTCTTACTTTGTCTTAAAAAGAGTTGGTTAATTTGATTCTACGAGCCTTCCATTTCTTTGTGATAATCTTGTAACCGTAGTCTAAGGAGTTATCTTCCAGTTCATAATTTATATTTCACCACTCTTTTTTTTTGCTTTAATAACAAGGTTTTTTTGGTAGTTTTATGTTTATTTTTTTTAGCCTGGTATCCGGCAATGCCTGTTTTTTGTTCTTATTGGCTTCTTTTTTGTTTGTACACATATCTTTCTTTGAGTTGTTGTACGCTTTTATCTCTTAGTCATAATTTTTTTTATCAAGTTTGCGTAGGTTCCACTCTACCGTTGTTCACTACTGCTGCTGGTGTTGCCTTTGCAAGGCTGTATCTTAAGTAAATATGTAGGCTTAGTGTCTAATGTCACACTAGGGTGACGGAGATACGGGATCATACATAAAGATTTTAAATTAAATTAAAATTACTTACATTTTATTTTCTTTTTATAACTATAACCTTAATTACAAATATTGGCCATACGGAAACTACTAAGACTACTAAGACTACCAAGACTATTAAAAGCGCAGACAAGTTCTGCTGGCCTACCAATAGCCGGAAATGCCGCGTATGTTTATTACAAAGCAAGTAAACTACTTACATTGCAATAAGCACGCGCGGTCATCGACTATCCAAACTCTCCAATATCGGTATAGCATTGCCCAGCGGCAATCTCAGACGGTAATCGGAGCTGTTGCTTTCAATATCTCACCGTGGTACACTATTTCCATAACATGTCAGTTAATTATCTAATTTGTTAGAGTCTCGGTAGACACAGTAAAGTTAATATTTCAAATGTGGGTTTATTTCATTGTTTATTAAAGTTATTCTTTTTTTTAAATTTCTGGATATCTATTCTGGTGACTTTGCGTTAAAATGGCTTGCAATTAGCACTTGTTTATTTGCCTGCCTGGTTTCTGTATCTAGTGCAAAGATGAACTTTTCAAAGTCTGCGATGGGGCAGTTGGGCAAAGTATAACAAGACATAATTTTGATGTTCTTTATGTTTATCCAAACAATTTCTTTATTTTTTTTTGGCCAATTCTTAAATTTCTGTTGGTTATCTTAATGCCGACATTAAAGTTGGAATTGTAAATTAAAGGTTTCTTCTTGCCGGCAAGTTTTTTGTTGGGTTTACTTGTTACTACTATGTCTGCTCTCACAGTTTTTACGGTAGCTTTAAGCAAATCGTAGGCAGCCATTGCTTTTCCTAAATTAATTAGTAATATTTCCATTATTAGTTTTTGTTTGTTCAGCCTCCGTACTGTTTCTGGTTTTGACTTTACTTCTCTGACAATTTTTCTGCTTGCCTGGAAGCCCTTTTAAAAAAAAAGTGACACTTTAACAATGTGTTCTGGCACTTTTTTGCCTTTTGTTGTTTATCTCCACATCTATGGAATTTCCTCTTTGCTTGTTTTTGTGATTGGCGTTGGTAGGCTTCATGCCCGTATCATTAGCAATTAAAGCATTTTGGTAGATTAACCAGTTTTTTTACCCTTTACGCCCTCAACTGTTTCTAATTTTTTTTATTTTATTTTCTTAGACATAGTTATTGCCATGTTGTTAATGTTGTTTCCTATAGTTTTTTTTACCGCCTGTTTTACATCATGCTTTCTTCAATATCTTTTACAAAGATAATGATCTGTTGAGATAAAATTTTACTTTCAATTACAACTTTTCTGAACTTAATTAGTGTTGCGCAGTCTTTTCCTTTCTCTTTGTTGTTGATCACAAGTTGAATGTTTTTGTTTTTTGTCTTAAACAGACGGTCTATTTTTACTTTTGTTTTTTCTACTTTTACTTATAGTTTTTCTTTCCTTGTTGCTTAACCTGCCTTGTTGTCTTTAGTCGGTTTCTTTATTTATGTTGTTAGTTTGGTTTTTGGTATTGCTTTTTTTGGTGGGCGTTTACTACTACCTTTGAAAAAAGCGCAATTTGACATCTTTTTGTATATGCTCAGGTCCATTTACTTTAGCCTCTCTCTAGCTCACCAAATTTGCTTAGTTTAAAAACCCACTTTTTGTGGTTTTTTTTTTGGTTCTTACTTTGACCTTTATAATTACATATTATAATGGGCCTAACCTTTTTTGAGTAATCTTTTTTTTTTTAGTTTTTTGCTAGTTTTTTAAACTCTAGATAGTTGTCTTCTATATTTGAGTTTTCTCTAATTTGGCCATGCCGAGTATGGTTATTATTTTATTCTTCTTTTATTCCGCTTTTTCTCGGGTTTGATATCTTGCTTTAAGGCTAGTGTTTTTCATTGCAAATTTCTTTTGTTTTGAACTTTTGTTGTTAATTCTGCTCTTATGTTGGCGCTTTCCAGACGTATCTCATCTATCTCTCTTGCTGAGAGGAGGTCGCTTATTTTATTTCTGAGGTTTGCTATCACCTTTTTATCTTTTTTTTTCGTAGCTAACTTCTTCTTCACTTCTCATTACAGCGTCATTCTTCTTTTGATGTTTTTTGAATTTTTCTATTTCTGTCTTCAACTTTGTTGTTTTGTCGTTTATCTTATGACTTGCTGGAGTTTTTCTTTTCTGCTTGGCTTCGACTGTTGAACCTTTTTTAATTTTTTAAGTAGGACAATATTGCCCGGATATGTACTTTTACGTTGCTATTTACATTTTTGCCACTCGAACTGTCTATGAACGCTATAGTAGTAGCTGTTGTATGTGTCAGCATTTTTAAGGTTTTTTTGCATTTGAGGTTTTTGAGTTTTTTTTGCGCGCTTTTTGCAAAGCTTTTGTTGCATTTTGCTTACATCGTCTCCTTGTTGGCTATTCTTTTTTAAAGTTATTTGGGGTTCAGACTATCAAGAGCTTTGAGCCTTTATTTTAGCCGGTTTTCGTTTTCTTTGGAATAACCCCCCCCCACCCCCACCTTCTGTTTGTTTTTTCAGTTTGCAGTTTTGGCTACTGGCAGCAGCGCTCTCTGCTGGTTATTTTTTGTTGACATTGAGTTTTGCACCAAAAAAAAGAAAAAAAAAAAAAGAAAGAGAAAGATGTTTGGCTTTCTAGCTTTAGAAATCTACTAGGATCAGTTGCCAAAAAGTGATCCAGAATAGATCAATAAGTTTGACCAAGAAAAACCGACAATTCAAAGAAGTAAAAAGGTAGTCACTGCCAAAGCAAGGCTACAGTGGAATGGTGTTGGTATGCGTGTGCAATCTCTTATCCCCTATCCAAAGACGCGCTTGGAAAAGGTTTTACCTTCTCCTGTCTTCTAACTGTAGAGTCCAGAAACCTAACCTAACGTAACATTACTTAACATAAACAAATTAAATTTAAAACTTAAGAGATAGCTTATAAAAATGCAACTTGTAAATGATTTATTGGATTATTTTGCAAATTATTCATTATAATTAAAATTAACTTTATGAAAATTGACAAAACGCTTAATTTTGTATAACTTAAAATTGTGTGCTAGCCAAATTCAAAAATTAAAGATAAAATAATCTCCAAACTAGTAGCGTGAGTATTTATAAAGTAGATTATTAAAAAAAAAAAAAAAATTGAAAATATTTACGTTATCTGACGGTGATACAAAAAACTATACTTGTTTGTATCACCGTCAGATGATGGCCTTGTAAACAAGTTGAAACTAGTCACGGTTTGTAATATAGTACATAGTAAATGTTTTTTTTTTTTTAATAATTTATAACCTCTCAATACCGTTAGGTGTCGAGGTGTTGAACACACCGAGCCACAGAGAAGACATGTGTATGTTTGGATGCCTATATGAGATAACGGACCCATATTGGAAAGAACGCTACGCTCGGCATCACTTTGGGGTTACCCATCCAAGTTGTGACTATAGCGGCCGTTGCTTAACTTTCGTTAGCGCTAGTATTCGTACATGCCCTCTCTGCCGTACAGCCAACATGACATAGTAAATGTGTTTTATTTATTTTCTATAATGAACTATCCCGTAGTAATGACCACCACCATTCAATTTTTTAATTTAAAATAAAAGTTTTCTTTATTAAACAATTTTTTTCTGTAATTATATAAAATATTGTTACCGCACCCTACGCAACGTTTCTAATTACAACTAATTTGTAAAATAAACAAGATCTTTTATTAATTATGTAAATGAGGTTTAAAATAGACTAAGATTTATAGTGAATATTAAGGTATACACACTTGAAATAATAACGCGTACGTAATTAGGGTAGATATTAATATCAATTACTAGGAGACGTGTGTGTGTGTGTGGGCATGTATTTACTGGGCTTGCAAATTGTTTATTTTGTCCCTTGTAATTTTCCAGAATAAAATATGATGTATGACTGGTATAATATACCTTGATTTATGAGTGTTATATGGCATGTGTATATATGCAAGAAACGCTCAATTTCAATCTGTCATTCTTTGAAAAAAAAAAACATATATTTCAATTTACTCTACATACTTTTAATATTAATATTTAATGTAACAGTCTAAGTATAGGAAATCAATATTGAATTTTATTACAAAATGTTTTAAAAGTTTAAATATTTTATACACAATATTTATTTATAATTTAAAATTCAAATTGCTGCTCTTTTCATAGTACAAATTACAATGGCTATTAAAAGAGCTACGATTAATCCCGAATGCGACATAATACATTTTCTAAATTGTAATTTAATATGTAAACTGTAGAGCTTTGCGCTGCTATTACATTCTATAATTAATGCATGCTATACGGAAATTAAATGCATATAACACATTTATGCAAGTATGTGGTGTAATTTAATACTAATAACAATTTTCGACTTCAAAGTATGCGATATGCGAATACATTATTCAAATGTAGAAAAGCAAATATTAAATAGATGTATGTAGGTAATTTCAACTAAATCTAATTATACTTTCCAGTGATTTATTAAAATTATTACGAGTTTGTGTTGCAAGAAATATTGAAAAAAGTTAGCATACATTAAATAATAATAATGTTTTTAAAAATTGTAATTTATTATTTAAATCTGATTACTAATCATAATGATATCAATAAATTATATAGCATGCCGTCATTGCATTACTCCATTGATGACAATTTGGTATCTAATATAATATTTTTCTTTTGTTTCAGGTGAGTGAAGTTCAAAAACTCTATCTACTATCTACAAAAATAATAAAATTGTAAGTAAAAAACATGATTTACATTAATTATTATGTACATTTAATTACGAGACCACAAACAACCAAAAAAGAAACGATTAGAGATTTATCACCACGACACAGAGCTAAACTAATTAAAATTCATGAACTTTACCAGCATTATCTGTATTAACATTTTCACTGCTAATAAACTTTGTGTGCTCCACATTAAGCCTGAATTTAAATATTTAAGTGCACCAAGCGCATATTTGCTAGCCAGCATATTCAAACGCGCGATGCATTCTCTCCGTGTAAATTGAAGGGAGGCGCACATGCCGTACTTTATTCCCATTACAATTGAGAAACGCTCTTCACCTTTATTGCATTTCCAACAATGTCACTAACACACTATTAAATATTTTATAACAGCCTTGAATGAAAAGATGCAATAATAAATCTATATTTCATTTATTATAATTGGAATACATTATTTCTAAAGAAAATAAAGTAAATTGATTCATTCATGGAATTCTATTTATACATTCTGATTCAATAAAGTGTAACACAATGAATCACTTAGATGCGATCAATTTTGATTAAAATGGTATTGTGTAAACGTTTCACGCGCATAATCATTTATCCACGAAGTGAAAAATTCACCTAGCTCCCGCCAATTTATTAATTCCGCCTTAAAAGCGGGCATAGATTTATAGCCATGGAAAAAGAGGCAGGCACCGCACGTATGTTGTTGAATAAGTGTAAACTCGAGGAGTATATATTTAACGAATTTATCTAGTTTCCACCCTAAACAATAGGCTTCCTCACTTTGTAATACAATACACGAGGAAAACCAATTACATTGAATAAAGGAAGCCAATTATTTTGCGTTTCCATTCGTTCAATTATTGTGTAAAAATGGTTTAGATAATTGCTTTATTATTTTATTAACAATTAAACAAACAATTTACTAAAATGGCATAATAATCTATTTGATATATTGTTTAAAAATATTTTGTTTGTCTTGGTATAGTACTGATAGGATTGTTGTAAATACTACGGAAATTAATTATTTGCATAAGCAGTGTTTTTGAAGATGCTAATGTCTTACGCCAGCCGCGGGATTTCAGGGTTGTTGAGATGAAGGTAGCGTGGGTACTTGCGGGAGGTTTTGATAGCATTGAAAGTCTTTGATTGATGGGTAATCGATTATGTCTGGCGTTAATATAGGTCAAGTAACTTAAGCGTCGCTGTGTTAACAATTCCGCATTTTTTGGTTTAGTCACCTTTTGTTGAGTCTGTGGAGCGGTATAATTGATAAATTTGTTGTGGTTTTTTAATTTTTTTTGTTTTACATTTTTTTTTCTATCACATGCTAGAAGAAGTGTATAATGAAATGTTAATATAGTAGAAAAAATATAAAGATAATGATCTATAGATTCTTCTTAACAAAAAATAATTTTGGTTTAGTCAACAAAGTTTTACTGTTCTATCAATAGCCCCAGTTTGCAAATCAAATTATATTAAGTATTAATCTCCGTCTGTTTTCATTGACGCTTTAACAATGCAGTATTGCTACTCAGGTCTATCTTTTATTAATGGTGTCACATATTGCTAAAGTTTCCAAGTTAGATCAGATATTGTTTTAAGGTCATTGTTTATAAATTCTACAAATTCTAATCTAGAAATTTTAAGACGTTCTGTCATATTTGTCGATATGGTCTTTGAAAAGTATGAAGTATGAAAAGTGTTATCATCTGGAAAATTATAAATAATACTTTTAGTTATTTAAAAATTTCATTAATGTAAATTAAAAACAAAGTTGGCAAAAGAGCAAAACTTTGAGGAACGATGAATAATTTTGAGGTTAAGACCATACCGACCGCTACCTTGATTTGTAGTATTTTAACAAAAACGACAACTTTGGAACTTTGGCTGTTTCTACAAATAGTTTGATAATTAATTAATTTTTTTACCAGCACATTTAGAAAAAAATAAACTATGGTTCAATGTGCCCGGGAGTGTGGGACTTTTATTCACTAAAAAACCCCAATTCTTCTCAACGGGTAGGCGAAATACCCCGATTAGGGTTTGCATCACTTACCCATCTGGTCTCATTTAATTTGCTTGTTGTTGTTTGACTTTCTGCCTGGCCAGTTCTTCTCGTTTTTTTGTACTCATTGTGTTTTTTACAAATAAATGTAAATGTTTTCAGTTGTGCTTGCTTTGGAGAAGGAGGTCCGTAAGGCTGTCAATCGTCAGTGCTTTTCTTACAGCTACCTCTACCATCGCATACAATAAAAAAAATGGTGTGCTTCGAGGAACCGGTTTAGCCGCAGTGGTGACAATCGTCGCTCTGAGTCTTTCTGATCCTCTTGGTGTAAGTGCCAAAACTCCCGTGAATTGTCAGGAATTGTGTCAGGAAGTAGTCTGTGATTTTGTGCGGGCATCTCACCCATTTTCCTATTGAGGGAATAAGCGACTTTGTCCACTGCGCTGTGTCATGGGTGTCGTCTTATCTACGCTGCTACTGCTCTACAATGTTGTACGTGGCTTTGCTGCCTTCTTTTCTGGCTTGATGCTTCTCTGCCAATTCTTCCACTTTTAGGTTGATTGGCGGGATTGCCGCAATAACGCAGGCACTCTTGCCACTTGTCGTTGATATTTCTCAGTACGACTTTTTTCTGTGTGGATAAAAGCGCTGTCTGGTGCTTGTTTGCGCCGAGAGCCCGCCTTCAGATCGGCGCCGCGTAGGTCAGTATGAATTGGATCATGGAGTGGTAAACCGCCCTTCTTTTAGCGCTTTGTCCGCTTACGTTTGACATGATTTTTATTAGAGCAGTCATGGTTTTCTCTGCTTTGCCAATGGTGTTTTGAACATGCGAACCAAAGATGCAGTTCAAATCCAACCATACTCCCAAATACTTAACGGATTTTTTTGGGGTAATGGTTTCTCCTCTTAAGACAAAGGCAACTTTGGTCTTTTTCCTCGTTCCTTTGACGACCAATGCCTCGGTTTTCTTGGGAGCTAGTTCCAGGCCTCTTCCCGTCCTCCATTCGTCTACTGCCTTTAGGGCTTTGTTTGCAGCATCCTGCATCTCTTGCATGTTGTTTGCTCTGACCACCACCGCTAGTTGTAGGATCAGCACGGGGTTGTAGATGACGTTCTACAAAGTAGGTCCTAGGACGGAACCCTGCGGAACCCCCTGCGTTAAGTTCTTTTCAGTTTCTGCGGCAATTAGAATGGTTTGTTCCTTCAGGTAGTTTGCTATGAGATCTAGGAGATACCAACTTGCTCCTATCTTTGTCAGCTTTTTCCTAATTTGCTCTCAGCTGGCGGTGTTGAACGCGTTTCTTACGTCCAGCAAGATGATAGCGGTCCACGCGCTTGATCTATCCTCGCAAAACTCTCTTGCCTTCATGATGCGGCCCTTTCTGAATCCGTATTGGGTTTCTTTATCTTTTAGTTTTTCTTTAAACGTTTTCTTTATCAGGTGTTTGTACAGCTTGCCGGGTACGCTGAGAAGACTGATGGCCCAAAATTTTCTCCTTTAGGGATCAGCGCTATCTTCGCTTTCTTTTAAGGTTTGGGGAAGAAGTTTTGTCCAGGTGCTTGTTGTACGCTTCCAGTCAAAGATTACTTTGTGCGCAAGCTTGATAATTTAACCTTACTTAACCTAACCTAACCTAACTCTTTTGTACTAATGCTCCTAAAGCCACTTGCAAAAAACGCGCAAACTCGGCTGAAAATTTTAATTTTTTTAGAGAAACGTTTTTGTCAGAGTCAGTACGTACTACTACGTATTTTATGTTGCAGTTACAAAGACGGCGTTTAAAATGATCTAAAGATATTTGTAAATCATGTTTTTACTACCATCAGTAGGCTCTTTTTATCGACCTGCAAAACTTTACTTAAGTCTTTTGGGCGTTTTTGATGCTTACAAGATTTACTTTTGAAGTCAATCTTTTTAGACCAACCCCAAATAACAAAATACGCAAGGTATGCCCATTACATGGCAATCTAGAAAACGAATAAAGTTTTATCTGATCTGATCAATTTTTTTTCTAATAACCAACAAATTTAGAAATCGTCAACAGGTTTTTATGCACCCAAACGGTTTTAAAGTTAGTCCACATATAAACACAAATTGGACAAAAACTGGTTAGTAAAATTTTTCTAACAATAACTGTCACTATAAACGTTAAAAAATTTAAAGCAGAAACACGCTAGTAAAACTAGCTAAAGATGCAAAAAATACTAAAACTAACAGCTCAATAGCACTGTAATGCATTATGATACAGCCAGTCAAAAGCAGTAGACAGGCAAAAAATTAAAGCAGACATGCAAATTGTGGTATTAGCAAATAATGCTGGGCGTAGCCTGCACAGCCAAAAAAAAATAAACATATTGTTTTTGTCCAATAAATAAACAAACCCCAACAACTTTCAAAAATAATCTATTTTTATTTTTTTTATTGTTATGAATACATCACACAAAAATACATACGCAAATGTTTTTTCAAGGCTCAAATACTGCCAAACATTAATTTAAAGTATAAAAATTACAAAATTAACAATCAGACACATTTTTGTTGGGACCCTGTCAGCAGTTGCTAGAAACGAAGACAGCAAACCAGCGTAATCTCTTGCCGTAAATTGCGCTCACTTGCTATCTTTGCTTCTAGCAACAGCTGACTGAAAAGGTGTCAACAAAAATGTGTCTGACTGTTAGTTTTGTGATTTTTATACATTAAATTAATGGTTTGGCATGATTTGTGCCTTAAAAAAATATTTGAGATATCATCGTTTTTTTGACATGTAAAGTGTAGCGTTGAGTCCACACGTTCCGTTGTTTTGCTGTCTGACTGTTGGACTTGTGTTTTAGATTAGATTTACTAATGATATACAAATTTTGAGGTTTTCGAAAACAATTTGGAGGTGCTAATTAATTTTACATCTTTGCTAGCGTTTTAGCGCCAGGTGTCTCAACGGCAGAACTGCTGACTCTAGGCAGGCTCTTTATGAATGAAATGGAACCCAATATCAAAATATCAAGCTTCCTAAAACTCTTGCATTTTTTTGACGCGAGCTCTCCGACTATTATGTTTGCTTTTTTGAACTAATTTAAAAAACGACAAAGGTTAGGCAATTGATACCAAACTTTGAGATTAAGCTATAAAATGTTTAAAATTTGAAATTTTTGTGATAGCAATTAAGACTTTAAATTTTATGCAAAAACATCCAAAGGTATGTACTTTGAGATGCTTGAAAAAAAATTTCCCACACTAGAAGTAGTTTTTGTTCTAGAACCTCTTGAACGTACAAAACCATTTTTTAATCAAAATTTTTGCACGTATTGATTAATATATACAGGGTGGTAATGAATAGGGGTAACAAACTTTTAGGGTTCACCCGAGAAGATGAACGTCAATTTTTTTTTTCAAAATATCTCTCTTAAAAGTTTAAATTAAAAAAAAATTAATAAGATATAAAAACTATAGACAATTAAATTTTCCATTTTTTTTAAATAGCATATCTGGATCTATCTCTAACGGTACTCATGTCATAAATCAAAGAATTTTTTTTAAATTTTTTTTGTTAATTTTGTTAAAAATCATGCTTAAAACTTTGACCTATTTTTAAACATTAATGCAATATCTAAATTGGTCACACTAATTGCTTAATATGTCTATCACCAACCTTAATGCAAACATTGCACATTCGCAGCATATTTTCATGAATTCTTTTAAAATTTTCAGGCGTTTCTCGAATTTCTTGCGCAGCTGCCATAATACGGGCTAACAAATCTTTTTCAGATTAGACTGGCGTCTTGTACACCAGATTTTTTATGTAACCCACAAAAAGAAATCTTAGGGCAATAGGTTCGGAGATAGTAACGGCCACGTTACTGGTCACTTTTGCTTAATCCATCTATCTTCAAACTGTTTGTTAAGGTAGTTCCAAACAACAAGCAAAAAAATGCCGGCGCACCCTCAATCGTTGCAATCACATCTGTCGGCAAACCCCAATTGGTATTTTCTCTAACAATTCTGGCTAGACTTCTTCTTAAAAGATCTTGTAAATAAAATAATGCCAGCCCACACGTTGATTCCGAACTTGTGTTGGAATTTGGATTGTCAAATAGTATATGGGTTTTTGTCGGCCCAAATATGGTTGAATGCTTTTTCTGTTAAATCAGAAAAAAAAAAACATACTATAGAAATTGAAGCTGCAAACGACAGCAGTTTACAAACCAACAAGAAAAATTAATACGTGGTAGAAAATTAATTACACTTAAGGCTTGAACTTTTTGCAGATGATAGGGCTAGAGCTGATGTTTTTTTTAAACTTGCCAAACACTTGCATGATTAGCACCAATGTCACGTGCAATACTTTAAGTGCTGCCGGATGGGTTCTGCTCTATCTTATAAAACCCATCTTCAAATCGTAAGGTTCGACGATGTCTTGCAATTCCGCATTTTACCTTGTTGACTGCAAAAGTTACTGTAACTTGCAATCACTGATAAATTTTTGCAAACACTCTATTGGAAAGTATTGGACAATTTGGAAATCAAAAAAACAATGTGTTTTGCCGTAAACTAACATCATATTAGCAAAATCTTAAAAAGTATGCTGGTTTATAATTTAAGTAACAATTAACACAAATTCTACTATTTCATACGACAAAATCATAAGCGATTTAAAACATGAAACATATACTACTTGAATAAAAAAAGTTTTTGACGTGCAGTTTTTAGGGTAAACATGGTTACCTATGAGTTTATAAATAAAAAGTGTTTTAAATGAACTTCCCTACCCACCCTAAAATTTTGTTACCCTTGTTTATTAACAGTCTGTATATATTAATCAAAATGTGCAAAAATTTTGATTGAAAAATGGTTATGTGCGTTGAAGAAACTTTATAGTAAAAACTACCACTAGTGTGGACAAATTTTATTCAAGCATCTTAAAGTACATACTTTTGGCTGTCTTTGCCCAAAATTTGGAATCTTAAGTTCAAAAGAACTTAAGACTCAAAAGAGCGCTGCTAATTTTATCATATTTTAGCAGTTTTTTTACCCCTAAAAGCTAAATACACAAAACAAATTTATATTTTTCAATTAAATTACACCAAAATACGTCAAATTTGGCGGTTAAAAAGATTAAAACAAATGCTTATTTTTGCTCAACCCACTGAGAACAAAAAAATAGTCTTTTGTATAGACTTAAAATTGCGCCGGAATTAGATTTGACAAAAAAATTTTGTTTGATTTTATTATTAAAATTTTGCGTTAAAATTGCAATTTTTGAACAAAAAATGCGATATTAAAGTTAATGTTAAAAAACAACAAAAAAACATTTAAATGTTTTATATCTATATGAACTGATCAAGAGACTACTAATAAGTTATAGAAACAAAAACAAACATTACAGCAAGTTTCTCGACGCACCCACCTCCTTCCTAAATAAAAACATTGTGCGTTGTTGCAGGAGAGATTAAATCTAAACTTTAAAGCTTTGATAAATCAACAGAAGTTCGAGTTGCAAGAAATTAGATTCAACTCAAACTAAATGTCCAGTTAACGCGTAATGGTGTAAAACAAGCATCAACAAGTTGAACGATTCTTAAAATTTGTCATTATTTATATGACTTAAATCTGGATAGATTTTATTAAAAAAGTTATTTTTTAATGCCACAGTTTAGAACAGTGTAGCCAAGTACATAAACAATATTTTTTGTAAACCTTTATCACAGAAAAAATAAGTCCACGTTAAAATTAAATTTTATTTTTCAACTAATCATATCAACAATCTTTTGTGGAGTTTGCAGCAAAAAGACCCGCAACGTTGTTTGATTGAAAGTTTTCTAGTTAAAAAAAAAATGCGGTTTCTCTTAACACTGACGGTTTTTCAGATTTTTTTGCAATTCATTAGTTGTTATTTTTTTAATATATTTTGATTTTTGTTTAACCAAACCAGCATTTAATAGGTAATTCAGTTTATCCTTTAGCAATAGTGTCTTAATCTTTAAATTGGTGCACTTGACTAACCTTTTAAAATAGTTTAATTTTACTTCTATTAATGTATTAAGTAAGCAGCCACAAGTTCATTTTCTAGCAGAAAACTTGCAAGTATCTCGGTTTTTATGAAACATATTTAACATTTTTTCTATTAATGGCATGCACTTCAAGTTTGCAGTAAAGAATTTTACTTAATGTATTGAATAAGCAGCAACAAGTTCATCTTAAATTTTAAAGAAAAACTTGCAAATGTTTTTGCTTTTTGTAGAACAGATAAGTCAAAGTAGCTGTAAAGGAGAATAAATGATTTCAACAAGTTTTACAACTAGTGAGTAGTATGAGTTTTGTCTGCAGTTTTTTTTCTTGGTTTTTATATTTTTTGTGAGGGTTGGTGGCACTATGCCATTTGAACTGTTGCTTTTTATGCTTGCTTTTTCCTGTTTTTTTTTTGTGGCCTCATGTAGAAAATTTTATCCGTTGATTTTTTTTAGACCATTAATTTTTTTTAGAATATACAATATAATATACAAGACCAAAATATTACAAACTCACTGGCGACAAAATGCAGTTTAGCCTGACTTTTGATCTTATATCAAAAATGCCTAAATTTGTTTTATCTACTTTGATCTTGGGTATACTGTATTTGTGAAGATTTTCAATAAGTTATATTAGATAACAAATTGTACCTATTTGTTATAGGATTATATTCAGTTATTTGTTTTGTTGTAAATTTTAATAAAACTAATTTACTTTGTTTATCTGGTATTTATGACAAAAAAAATTATTAAAGCAACCGTGCTATATTGCATTCTGTAGGTGAGTTTTTTTTAAAGTGTAATTTTTTTTATTGAGTTTTTTACAGTTATTTATTTTACATTGTTCCAAAAGTCTTACAACTTGTTTGAAAAGGGTTGATAGGACCAATAGCTTATTAGGAATGAATATAAACTTGCACTATTTTTTATGCTATTTCTTGGAGTTTCAGGCTGCGCTGCACTTCTACGCCTTTTTCTTTTATGGACTTGATTACTTTTATAGGTTATGTGGTGTTTATGATTATACTTTTATATGCTGTGTATAATCATAAACACCACATAACCTGTATAATAAATTATATGCACAAGATCAACTCAACTATTGATTACTTTTGCTATTATATTATTAGTACCTAGGGTTTTTTAATTGGTTAGTTATTTAATTGCATTTTTCACTTCTAGTTTTAAGATGATTAGATTTTTTTCTTAACAGTTGTTGTGCAGCTTGATGATTGGCTGGCATCGACAAAAACAGACTGGCAGTACAGTTTCCATACTTCAGCAAATTCCTCTGGGTTTGTTATGGTTTCTTTATTTTTGTTTTTTATTATTTGCGTTTTTAGTTTAAATTCTCTGAGTAGGTATCTTTTTATAGTGCCATACTTGCTACAAGCGTCTGCATTTCACTTGTATGTTTGTAGTGCGCGATAATAGTTCTACACAAACATACGGGATCTACAGTTTAACGTGAAATCTGAACCACACCACTAGAGAGGTTTACTAAGCAAATATTTTGGTTTGCCATTGCTTTGCAAAAAAGACGACCGCATCAAAATATATTCAACAAATTAGATATTGCTGTCTGCACAACAGTCAACAACACACTAGACCAGTTCGCTACGGATAGGTATCAAATATTGTCAAACAATTTATACGACTCATTGTTCACTGCATAATGATCAGTTTTAAAGCAAGTTTCCCTTATCTGCGCATTCTTGTCAAATCTGCATAGTCCAGTCAGAATTGATTCCACTTTGGAAAAATCCAAAAGTTTTGAAACTTTTTACACTGATTTATAGATATTTAATGAAGAATATACTAAAAGTCGTGACAAATATGACACAAACTCTAGCGGCAATGATCAAAAACAGGGCAGCTTTTTCAGTTTTTTGTTAATATATCAAGAAATGCAGGACGAAGGTTATAAAGCTGATAAAATTTGCAATAAAAATAATTATATAAATCTTATATAGTTATAGTGCGCCAAAAAAATAGAAAAAAAAGTTGTATTGTTATAACCTAAAGAGCCGGTCTCTATTGTTTGGTGCAACATTTTTTTCTCTGTATACATTTCTTTTCTCTCCTCCGGTTTTTCTCTTTTCCTTTTCGGTTTTTCTTCTCTTCCTTTTCTCCCAACTACCTTCTTTCTACATAGCGTTCACAAGTTTACATTTTAGTTTTAAGAAAAGTGACGGACACAAAAGGAGTCTATACAAACTTTCTTGAATCAGCAGTATAAGCCTCTTCATCAACAGAATGCAAAGTAGCTTTATGCCCCAAACAAGATCGTCTGTGAGAACATTTGATTTTAAAGCAAATTATTTCTTTTGTGCAAATGATATTGATGATAAATATTTTAAAAAACAAAATAAAAAACTTATTGAAGCTTGAAAAGATGTTTACTATTGTTAAAGTATAAAAACTGTATTGGCAGTTGCAAACAGGAAAATGATGATAAGACAGAAAAAGTTAAACTTTGTCTGTCTGCCGTTAGTGATCTTGTTGCTGTTGAAGGAGTGTACCATCTTTATTGCAATTAATGATTGTTTACCCACTTACTTTCAGACAAAAACAAAAAACGTAAACGGCCTCAATTAGATTACATTTTAGAGGGTATGGATAAGATATACAACTTTATTGAAAATTGTAACAAATGCCAATATTTTTTTGAACAATTACGTTCCTCAGTATCTAGAGAAGTTTTGTCATCATCTGTTACAATGATATTAGATTCAAAATCTTGAATTTATGGTACAATGGCAAACGAAAGTAAAAAACGACTGAGAATTGTAAGAGCACTAGCAGAAATTATAAAGCAAAATGTTAAAAAAAAAATTGTTTGATACATCCATCTATTCTCTACGCAATAACTTTTTAAAAGAAGCAGCTGTTTGTGTGCTCCCAACAATTTTGTTTATGTAATTGAGAAGGTTATTTGATCTGCATAAAGAATATGGTTCCTTATTTTTATGCAAGTAGACATTTTTATTATGCCAAATCAATTCACTTGTACGTACAACACATGATGTGTCTAGTCTTTGTTACAAACCCATCAGAATTTCAAAGAAAATTTAGCCTTTGGTTATTTTACTGTGCAAAAAACTGATAAATTTTGGACTAGAGTTTGGTTGGATATGATCATAGGAATAAATCTTATGCGTAGCATAAAGAGCATAAGTGGTTTGACACGAGAACGCGGCATTACGGACAGTGTTTTAGCCAGATGGATACTAAGAATGACTGCAACTCATAAAATTTGTACATTACTTAAAGAGTATCTTTAATAATCTTTATTAGACATTAAAAATGATCGTGTACACGATATATGTCAAGTCAAATATGTATGTATATATGGTAAAAAGTACAAATAGAATGCTATCTATAAACTACAATCAATTAAAATTAAGTACAATACAATACAAATAAAATACAAATACAAAAGTATATTTCAATACAACATGATATTATATAATACCTAAATATACCTAAATACCTGTTATTTATGTTACATTTGATAAATAATCACTAAACAAAAATTAAGTATTAAAGTATTCATCAAGAGTATAAAAACACCCGTCAATGAGAAATGATTTTAGTTTACATTTAAATAAATTTAACGTTTTGACGTTTTTTATATCAGATGGCAGTTTGTTGAAGATGGTGATGCATGATAAATTTGGTGATTTTTTGTATGTTGACGTATGGTCCAAGAATTCTGTTCTCTACAAGTGAACAGCATGAAGATTTTGAAAAAATTAGTAGAGCTAAAGATTCAGCTGATACCGCAAAACTTTCTCAGTAGTTTGAAAGTTATCCTTAATTTCAATTATTAGTGGTATGGTGGGAAATAGCAGGGTATAGCTATCAACATACAGAGGAATAAGGACTTGAAGAACTATTTACAACATGAGCTTGCTCTTTACTTTTTATAATAATTTGAAGAAACTGAAGTGTAAAAAACAAAAAAAATTGCTTTATACGATACTTTTTCTGTATTACAAGAAAAAGCCAATTTCGTCAATATTGACATCGTTTTGGATGGAGAATCCAACGTATTCAAAAGTGTAAGTAAACTATTGTCAAAAATGTACATTTAATTCCTTGTTTGTTTTATAAGTCGTCACAAAAGACCCTGTGGCGTGAAGCGTGTTTTTTGTTGTGTTTTTTTGTTTTATCAAATATAGAAATAGTGAATATTTATTTAAAAGCAAATATTTTACTACTCATATTGATTTTAATCCTTTTATCTTTTAATCTTTTTTATATTACACATTTTTAAAAATGATTTGTTATAGATGTAAATCTTCAGTACAAACTGGAGTGTCGTGTGAAACTTGCAGTGGTTTGATGCATCATAGTTGCATAAAGCGCTACAAAGGTTTTGCTGATCTTATTACAGATAATATCAGCACTGTTTTAATGTGTCCTATTTGTAATCGTTCTGATGTCAATGACAATTTATCCTTAAATGGTTTTGCTCCTTTAAGTCCCAACTTAATAACAAATGAGTGTGAAATTTTATCTTGCAAATTTACCAAGTGCAACGCTCTTGAAACTGAGTTGCGTTTTTTGAGACAAGAGGTTCAGTCTCTTAAGCGCGATATACTTGATCTCAAATCATTGCCAAGCTTGATGGCTGTGGAGAAGTTAATTACTGATAGTAATAAATTAATTTCTTCCAAACTTAATTCTTTATTTAAATCGTTTTTTCAACACTTTACCTGAGCTTACAGTAACTAAATCGACGGCCTTGCCGTCAAAGAATCCATCAGGTATAATCCAAAGTAATGATACTACCACAATTCGACCAACTATTGCAATTGACGCAGCAGCTAGCAACTCTACGACAACCAGAGTTATAAAACCTACTGCAAAGCCTTCTTCCCAAATCAAAACTGTGATAAAAAGTAAAACCAAAACTCAAATACAACCAACTATTGTACGTGGGACTGCCGAAATTCAAAGCATACAAACGACGCACTTTTTATCATATTAATAACTGTGCTCCTTCTACCAGTGTTGAAGATATTAAGAAGTATGTTGAACTTAATATGGGAATAAGCGACCTTGCTTGCATTCCACTTACAAACAATAACATTTATTGTTCTTTTAAAGTTGGTATTGTTGCTGATGTTAACAACGTAAATGATGATTGTATATTAAACGCAGAAAAATGGCCTAAAGGAGTATCTGTACGTTTATTTACTAATCGCCGCCGACAACATAAACTGCCAAAAACTGATTTTTTATCAACAACAACATCCAAACCTTCGACATCGATGTAGCGTCTTCTCAACGTCTATCTTCATCGACATTGTCTGCACGTGCCTTAGATGTGACTTCCGGTTGTACCGAGTTAGAAAATGTGAGAATATTTTATCAAAATGTGCGCGGATTACGGACAAAATTGTTTACTTTAAATGCCAATATACCATTAATGGAGCATGATATTTTTATTCTTAGTGAAACGTGGCTTATAAGCTCTATTACAGACTTAGAACTAGGATTTTTTAATTATAAAGTGTACAGGTGTGACCGTAACCATATTACAACATCAAAATTACGTGGCGGAGGCGTACTCATTGCCGTGTCCAATAAGTACCATTCATATGAAATATTTAGTCTATGGAATTGTATGTTTGTGTTGATATCGGCAGAATGAAAATAGTTTTAGGTACTGTTTATATTCCACCTGGTTCGGAGTACTCTACTGGCCAACGTCACTGTGAAAGTGTAGAATTAATTAGTGAATGCAACACTGTTTATATTATTGGCGATTACAACTTGCCACAAACGTTGTGGATTAATGATGAATTTGGTGTAAGAACGGAATCCACTTGTCCTAAAGGTACTTTAGTTGCTAACACGTTTGGGTATATTAATTCGCATCAATGGAACTACATATTAAACATAAATTTGGTTTTGCTAGATTTATTGTTTGCGCCTTTGGCATTTTCTTCAAACTTGAGCCTTACAGAATCGTTGTTTCCTATTGTACCATGCGATCTTCAACATCCTGCTTTAGATGTAGTTTTAAAACTTGACTCTTTACAGGATACACCTGACAACGTATGGTGTGGAGAAGATAACGTGATGCAATATAATTTCAAAGATGCTGATTATGTTTCCCTAAATGATGTTTTTCTCAACACCAGGTGGGATAACATGTTTGTCGATTGTAATATTGATGAAGCATGTCACCGTTTTTATTCATTACTTTTTGACATTGACCATTATGTTCCCAAAATAAATAAGTGTAATAAAAAAACCTATAAATTTCCAATATGGTTTACAAGAGAGCTAAAAGACCTTGTGTTTTCTAAAAAAAAGTTACACAAAGCATATGTGTTATCTAGATCAGCAGCTGACTACCACAAATTTAATTCAATACGTGATAAGTGTAAGCACATGGCTAATACGTGTTATTCTAATCACATTAAGAAAGTGGAAGATTCGATTAAATCTAATCCTAAAGCTTTTTGGGGGCACGTCAAATCTAAACGTAGCAGTAATCAAATACCATCTACTTTCACAAATGGTAATTCTCAAATTGACACTACTGATGGCATTGTAAATCTTTTTGCTGATTTTTTGGGTTAGTTTACAGTCCGCTGACGGCATCTATGAGTGCACACAGCACATATTCTCTACCATCTGTTAATACCCATATAAATGAATCGCATCTTGTTTTAAAAATATCAGAAGTTGTCAACGAACTATCACTATTAAAACCCAATAACTGTCCAGGGCCTGATAGATTAACGGCTTTTTTTCTCAACAAATGTGCGTTTGCCCTTTGTCGGCCCTTATGGCTTTTATTTAACTTATTTCTGGTTATGGGTACTTTTCCTACTTGCTGGAAACAAGCTTATGTCACTCCGATTTATAAGTCCGGGGCTATAAATGATGTAACAAACTATAGACCTATATCTATTTTATCAGTTATTCCAAAAGTTTTTGAAAAGTTAGTTACCTGTCAATTGACTGCCATTCTGCAATCTGTAATTGCTCTCAATCAACACGGTTTTCGAACGGGCAAATCGACATCTTCCAACCTTTTGTTGTATGAATCTTATATAACAGATGCGCTCGAAAACAGATTCCAGGTATATTCAGTTTACACTGACTTTTCAAAAGCTTTTGATACCGTTGACCACAAGATACTAATTATGAAACTACGTGGTATTGGAGTTAATGGCACCTTGGTAATGTGGATTCAATCCTATTTATCTAACAGATCTCAATTCGTGCGCATTGGTCAGTGCGTTTCTCGTAATATTTGTTGCTAATACACAGCCAAGAAAACAAGTATCAATAGTTGCAATTAACCAAACAACAAAACAAGTATAATATAGAATATATTCAGTCAGGTTTATAAGTTCGTGTGTTCACGTTACAGCTTGCTTACAGACTACTTCTTACACTACTACATACACATACATATCATTTTACGTTCTTTATGCTCACTGCACGACCGACCGCGAGCCCGCACGCTCGGGTCACCTCGCATTCATAACCTCGCAAAACTTGAAACTACGTTTTCACAACACTCTCACCAGTTCCATGTTTCACGGATGTGTCGATGATTTGCAGTCCGTCTCGGAGTTGATGAAAGCTTTCCTTTGGTAGTGCCTTTGTGAGTATATCAGCCAGCTGCTGATTTGATGGTACGTAGATGATGTCTAGGTGTCCATCTTCATATTTTTCTCTGATGAAATGGAACTTTGATGTGTTTGGTGCGCTTGTGGAACTCAGGATTCATTATGAGCTTGATCGCGCTCTTGTTGTCCACATGGAGCCTTGTTGCAACCGGCTCGTCGAACCCCACTGCAGCCAGAATACGTCGAATCCATATGATTTCTCTGGTGCAGTCACTAGCTGCAATGTATTTGGCTTCGGTTGTCGAGAGGGCCACAATTCGTTGTCGTTGCAATGTCCACGCCACTGGTCCACCGTTGAATATAAGCACATAACCGCTGGTGGATTTTCGTGTATCAGGATCGCCTGCGTAATCGCTATCCGAATATGCCTTTATCGTTTCTGATGTTTTATTGCCGCCGTACATGATCCCGTAACTAGACGTGTCTTTTATGTATCGTATGATCTTTTTGACCGCCATCCAATGTTCTTGCAGTGGTTTCTTAGCGTAACGACTGACGACAGCTACTGCGTACATAATGTCAGGACGAGTTACGCATGCCGCAAACATCAGTGATCCAACCGCTTCACGGTAGGGTACCGTGTGACCAACGGCTTCACCGATGGTGCACAGCTTTGTGCGTGGATCTGCCGGAACCGATACTGACTTCGCGTCCTCCATTTTAAATTTAAAGTTGTTTCGTTGCGCGGTTTCTATATATTTGCAAATTCACAAATACCTGCCCAGCTCCGACCACAACTTTGAAACTGTCTTTCAGATTTTTCATGACGATCTCAATCGCAGCTCCGCTGGGTGACAGAAACAGCCCGTCATCAACATAGAGCAACAACACGTTCATGTGGCCATCCACGTTTCCTGTGTACATGCACGGGTCTGCTTTGCTTTCAATGAAGTTGTACTGCTTCAGAAACGTGACAAAACATTTGTTCCATTGACGTGGAGATTGTTTCAGACCATACAATGATTTCTTGAGTAGTACTATACGGCCGAGCTTGTGTGCGACTTCTTCAGGAAGACGCATATAAATTTCTTCCTCCAGCTCGCCGTATAGAAATGCAGTCTTAATGTCAAACTGAGCAAGTTTCCAGTCTTCCCTAGCTGTCAATGCTAACATCATTCTGACTGTTTCATACCTTACTACCGGTGCAAATGTTTTTGTAATCGATCCCTTCACGTTGTGAGAAACCGCGAGCCACCAGGCGCGCTTTAAACCGCTCGATTTTTCCGTCACAGTTCACTTTCCTTTTAAGCACAAATTTCGAGTCCACCACTTTAGCACTTGTTGGCACTTGATCAACTTCAATCCATGTTTTATTTTTCTCTTGAGAGTTTATTTCTTCCGTGACAGCACCCCGCCAGTTTGTTGACTCAGATCCGTTGTAGGCTTCAGAGAGTGACGTCGGTTCGTCGGCCTGGACTGAATTAGCTTCGTATCTGGCAGGTCTTCTTATTTCGCCTCTGGTGCGCAGCTCGTACCGTTTTTCTTCTTTTTCAGGTTCGTTTCTTTCTAGCGGAATTTCTTCGTTCACCACGTCCGAATCATTCAAATCGATTGCTGGCCAATGATTATCAGTTTCTATTGTTGCAGTCTCTTCATTGAAAGTAACATGCTTACTGATGGAGATCTTTCTTGTTATTGGATCTAACAATCGATAGTTTGGACCGTTCGAATCGTACCCAACCATTATTCGCTTATTTGCTTTCTTTTGCCATTTCTTTCGCAACTCCTTTGAAATATGTTCATATGCAACTGATTCAAATGTACGTAAATGAGCACTCTGCGGTGCCCGGCCAAACCATAACTCGTACGCAGATTTCTTTCCGGATCGTTTCGATGGAGTTCTGTTGGCCAGATACGTTGCTGTCAATACAGCCTCAGCCTCTTACGCTCAGATATCCCGTTTTGTTCTGGAGTGTAGGGAGCTGTAGTTTGATGATTGATGCCTCGATCCGCCATGAACGTCTTCATCCGGTGATTGACGTACTCACCGCCATTGTCGCTTCTCAATACCTTGACCTTAATTCGGTTTGAGTCTCGATCAGATTTACCACTAGTTTGAATTTTTTGTACACTTCATCTTTGTTCTTTATGAAGTGCACAAAGGTCATATTGGTGGTGTCACACACAAAATTAACGAAGTATCGATTTCCTCCATGGCTTTTGTGTGTCATCGGTCCATTTACGTCTGAATGCAGAAATTCACCTGCTGCATAGTTTCGTGGTTGTGTGGTTTTGAATGATTTCTTTGTTGATTTCGCAAATACACACGCTTCACAAAACAGTTTGGCATTAGCATTAATTCTAATATTAATTTGACCAGTATCAGCCATTTGACGCATTCGGTCCAAACCCGGATGGCCGAGTTTCCGATGCCATCTCATGAGTTCTTCTTCTACCAAATTTTCCGCTTCATATTCCAACGGCTTTAGTTGCATCTCGTACAAGTTGCTTGTCGTGAGTATGCCTTCAAGATGGGTTTGTCCATTTAGGTTGAATTTGACCTCCTCACCAGCCATTAATATTTCAGCGCCTACCTTTTGGAATAATCCAGTGCTGATCAGATTTTTCCGCAAAGTTGGAATGTACATAGCATTTTTGAAGTCGACTTGCTTCCATCTATTTCCAACTTTTGCCAATGCGGTTACCAAACCCCGACCAGCTGCTTCTAGTTCATATTTACCCGCCAATTTTAGTTTTTCACTGCCTTCATTCAGATCAACAAACCACTTCTTTTTATTAAACATGTGGCAACTTGCTCCACTGTCACACAACACTTTGTCATCGCGTTCACTGACCATCGCTGCCTCCGCCGCGCTGAAGCATATGTTCCCCATGTTGGTGCTGGTGCTGGTGCTGCCGCTGTCTTGTTGTTTGCTCCGCTTTGGGCAATCTCGTCTGAAGTGTCCTTGTTCCCCGCACCCATAGCATTTTGCCCTTTTTTTTTGATGAGGCGTTCCTTGGTTTTTGCGACACGGACTTTGTTGGCTGGTGAAATGTTGACTTTTTGACGAACATTGCTTCGGCCGTCATTTCTGGATTCACACGAGCCTCTTCGGCAAGTATGATTTCCTTTAGTTCATCTGGCGTCCTTTTATCGTCACTAGCCAGATGGAATGCCACATGCACTGTGGAGAGTTCTCTTGGTAAATTATCCATTAGCTTTATTATGATGTCCTCAGGTGACTTAATGTCACCGCTGCGTTTGCATTTTGCAACCAACGATTCGATTTGAGCAATGTGTATAGCCATTGACCCGCCCATGTAACGATAAGCGTGGTATTTGCGATTTGCCTCCATTTTGCTACTTCCATCGGAACGTTCGTACACCGATAGTAGCTTTTTCCACATTTCACCTGCGGTCTCGCAAGCTGCCACGAATGTTTGCTGATTGTTATCGATCGCCGACAGTATTGCAAAAGTAGCCCTTCCATCGCATTTTCCCCATGCTTCGATCTGTGCTTCATTGCTGCCATTGCTCTCCGGCCGTAAAACATTACCCTGTGCATATTTCAGCAAGGCATTCACCTTGAAATATTGCAGCATGCATTGTTTCCACAACGGCCAATTTGAGCCCTTTAGCCTTTCAAAATGTGGCATGTCTGTTTTATCCGACATGTTGATTTTATTCCCGAAACACTCACGAAAAACAAAAATAAACAATAACTACTCTACTGTCCAAGATGTCCGACAACACGTGTTTTTCACTTTCGTTTCACAGCACTTTGATACAGTTTTGTGGCGCAGTGGAAGCGTACTGGGCCCATAACCTGTTGCTAATACACAGCCAAGAAAACAAGTATCAATAGTTGCAATTAACCAAACAACAAAACAAGTATAAAAAAGAATATATTCAGTCAGGTTTATAAGTTCGTGTGTTCACGTTACAGCTTGCTTACAGACTACTTCTTACACTACTACATACACATACATATCATTTTACGTTGTTCATGCCCACTGCACGACCGACCGCGAGCCCGCACGCTCGGGTCACCTCGCATTCATAACCGCGCGAAACTTGAAACTACGTTTTCACAACAATATTGATGTTACGTCGGGTGTTCCACAGGGGTCACATCTTGGACCTTTACTGTTCAATATCTTTATCAATGATGTGGTACATTGATTTTCTAATGCGCGTTGTTTAATATTTGCGGACGATATAAAAATCTTTATGAAAATTCAGTCTTTAGATGATGCTATACTACTTAATAAAGAAATACAGATTTTTTCTAGTTGGTGTCAGACTAATAACTTACTACTTAATTTAAATAAATGCAAAGTGATGACTTTTTCTAGACGTCAGTCTACGGTGATGTATGGTTACTCTCTTATGAATGTAACGTTGTTAAGAGTTAACACTATTCGTGATTTAGGCGTTACGTTTGATTCAAGCCTTTCATTTACATTACATATCGATACTGTTGTGGCTAAAGCTTATCAACTTTTAGGATTTGTCAAGCGTAACTCTAAGGAGTTTTGTGACCATCGTACTCTACTTATTCTTTACAACGCTTTAGTACGTCCCCATCTCGAGTATTGTTCCAATGTGTGGTCACCATACACCGCCGTCAGTAAAGGGAATATTGAACAGATTCAAAAAAAGTTTGTTCGTTTTTTGGCGTATAAATGCAACATTGCAGGCAGCTACACGGAACTGCTCTCTACATTTAACATGACTAGTCTTGAAAAAAGACGTTTTAATTTTGACGTGACACTAGTTTTTAACGTGTTTCGTGGGATTATTGACTGTCCTGACTTGCTCAGCTCTATAGGTATTTATGTTCCAGCTCGAGTTTTACGCAATGACTATTTATTTCATATACCGTTCAAACGCACTGATTATGCGGTGCACTCTGCATCTACACGTATTTTGCGGCATGCCAACGAAGTTAAAGTGGATTTTTATAAAGATTCTTTTAATAACCTGCGACGTGCACTTGTCACCCATACGTAACCTTTTTTATATTTTGTAATTATTTAAGTTTTATTCTTATTTTTAATATTAGTTGTTTTATGTTTAATTTATGTTTTTTAAATTGTAAATATATACTTATTTTGTAATGGCTTCCGTTGACTAGTAAATAAATAAATAAATAAATAAATTCTCTTGCTTTAGCATCTTCAATAAATGACATATTGTGCCAACTTTTTTGTTTGTTTTGGAAAGTTGCAATTTTTAGAGCCGTATAACTCTGTAACCGCTGAGAACAAAAAAAAATGTATATGATCATTTTTATTGCAAATTTTATCAGCTTTCATTATGTATATAATTTACCTCTTGAGATATTAACAAAAACCCAAAAGAAGTGGTTTATTTTTAGTCATTGCCGCATATTTGTCACAACTTTTATTATATTCTTTTCTAGGTACCTATAAATCAATGTAAAAAGTTTTAAAGTTACTTTGACTGGACTATGCAGGTTTGTTTTATTTTATAGTCTATTTATTTTAATTTTAGATGTTTTTTGACTTTTTAAGTTTTTGTTGGTTTTTAAGTTAGAAAGTAGCGTATAACATTTAGTGTTTTTGCCTGGTTATTGTTTGAGTTGGAATACATGTTAATACGTTATCTATTATCCATTTAATAGTTTGTTGACAGGTTTGGTTGATGTTAACTTGTCAAAATTTGTTTATTTTTGGTGTCATCGTTCCTTTGTTGGGCTTTTATTTAAGACGGCGTTGATAAATTTTAAATAATGTATTTGCAATAGTTGTGCTGTTATTTGCAACTAATTCTATCTTTTTGTACACTTATTAGTCAATTTTGGCTTTGACATCACTTATTACCAACAGTATGTTATTTTTGCAAGATGATTAGTCTTCTGTTAATTGATACATTGTGTCTATTTTTTTGTCCGTAGCATCTGTGGTACTTAAATAATATGTATCTTGTCAAACTAGCTATTTATAAATATTTTTGTTAAGTGGTCATTTATAGGCTGGCATTCTTCTACGTATTTTGCCATTTTTTTAATTACTGCTATTGCAACTCTATTTTTTCTTGAATTATTTGCATCAGAGATTTACATTATGTGGTTGGTTGTTTTAGAATGGGCAAAAATTTTTCAATTCATTTTCAATATTGCGCATATATCAATTTTTTGCAAGTTTTGTTGCTTTGTGCTATTTTAGTCTAAATAATTTAAATTTACATTTCAAAATAAGATAATGTATATTTATTTTCAATCAAACTCTAAAATGATATAAAAAAACTCAAATTATTAACAAATATTATGTTTTCTAATTTCTCCTAGTTAATTTATTGAAATTTTATTGCTAATATAAAAAATTTGCTTAAATATTAAGTAAGATTTGTCTTTGCCCCACAGAAGCTTTTGTGTATGTTATATAATAGGCAAAATATGCAAATACGGGCAATCTAAAGTTTCCTCTCCTGCACTTAAATTCCACTTGCGAGTTGTGGAATGGCCATAAAATGTACCACCTTAACGTACGTAACGTTGATCCTCACGTTGCGTAACACCCGGCGCTTTCGCCAATTCTCTCACTGTTGCGTAAGCACTCTTTAAAAAGTCCGCTAGGGAATATTAGGTTGTTATAATATCAACAGATGAAAATAATACCGGATGATCCTTTATGTTATGTGTGGATTCTGTTTACTGTTGGTTTTATTATATGCGGAAGTATTGTACTTTAGGGATATAATTAAAATTATATATTAATAAGTGACCCAGTGAACATGCTCTGGGGAAATAAATTTCAGTATGCTATTAAAATGTTTTATGGTAATATTTTTTAATGATTCGTAAAAGCTAAATGTAATTTATTTGCTATTAAAACATTTAGGTACTGTGAAATTACTATATTATGATTTTTATATTTGTTTTGATTAAAATATTAAAACTATATAATGTTTATATGATGATTATTATTAAATATTTAGTTTTGCAAACTATTTAGTATCTTACTTAAACTTACTTGCATTTTTTCTAAAAAATAAGTGTTTGTAAGGATATTTATATACACTTAGTATACTGAGGTTTTATTTATAATTTTGTGTAGTTTTTATTCTAATATCCTAATTGTAGCATACATTTAAAGCTGCAACACTGTCTGCACATTGTAGTAAGCCATTACAACGAATTAGTCTTTTCCTAACTAATTAATTACAGAAAGAACATAAAAAGGTGTGTTCATAAAAGTCAGTAATGTAATTAATATGGGGAAAATGCACGTATCCGAGTTCATTTCAGCTGAAAAGGCAGCCGACTAGATATTGGATATTTCATGCGCGGTCGAAGCGCATACAAATCCACACTAAGTAGACCGCATTCTGACAACATTGAATTGCTTACCTACTCTACCCGTAATTGCCGCCGATATTATTTATTGCCAGCTGAGGGATATGTGCGCTCTGTATAGAGCCCGAATTTATCAAACACAACTGCAGCATAATATTACAATGAAAATATATTAAGCATTGGAATTGGCCGCATTTCCAATATGAATTATTAACGGTGGAAATGGTGGAACATTCCGAATAAACGTGGCTTGCTTCATTTTAAATAAACATGGCGTGTTATTAAATTAATAGTGGCTGCATGTGTATATGAAAATGTTTTATTAATAAATAGATAAAAAAATGTTTTTAGTTCAACGTAACATAAAAATTTATTTTACAACGTACATCTTCTTCCATACATAACTTAATTTATTATATTAGTAAATTTAAAATTGTGTATAAAAAGCTAATATTGATTCTTACAAAAAAATAAAATCAACAATTCTTACAGTTAACAAAAACAAATAAATTTAGATCAAAATAAATTCATTAATTTCAATTAACTAAATTTAACAAACTAAACATTATTGCAATATATTCCCAACACAGCATATCAATATTAATTAATAATTAATTTAAAACTAACATGGAATCAATAATAAATAATATTGTTGAGTGTATGGCAAATATTTATACATTACACATCAATTATATTCAATTATGTTAAATTAACTATATTTTAATGCAACAATAATAACAAACCTGATATTGTTTGATTTTATAAAAGTTATGAACCAATTAATAATTTATTTAAACGCAATTTTACCACAAATTTGCTATTACAAGTTTATTTATAAATTTAATAATACGGATATTACATTTTAAAATATTTTATTTTTAAATTTAAGTACAATCTTTCATATTTTTAAAACCTGCAGTATAATTTAAGTATGATAACAATGAAATTTTAAAATCCATTTTTATATTGTAAAAACCATTGAAAAAGACATCCATAAAACTGATTTATACACATTTCCCCGCTGTGATATTTTATGAAATTTAAGAAATATTGCGGCTCGTCTATAATGTCACCGCTTCGATACTAGCGGTCAATTTCCGTCGATCGTTGCCGTATAAACCTCATGAAAGGTAAAAATATCGCCACATATTTTCCTGTAATGTGAAATGTAATTTTACTGGGGGCGACGGACCGCATAGGGATGGGCCATCTACCCTCCTGACATATGTTATTTGAGAAACGTGTTTTTATAAAGAGTCACCATGTATCGATTACATCCCACATGATCGAGTCGGGCTATTAGTTTTTATGTTACCTTATTTTATGCGAAGACGATGTTATAAGGAAGGAGAATGTTACATGGATTGTGATGAAATATTAAATGTAAGAAAAATAGCTGAGTCAAGATCACACTTGTCTTGTTTAATAATTTATTTGCTTTTTATAAACAAATGTTTTATGTTACGTTTTTTTAGGAAGTAGAGAATTGTACATTTCTATAAATGATAAATTTATAAATGTTATACAAATATTATTATTTTTTGCAATCTGAGGAGTAATACAATTACTGCATGCTGATTTTCTGATGTTGTGGATCAAGATTTTGATACCGTGCGTTAATGTATTATTTTTGTTGTTGTTTTATTGAGTGTTTAGGATTCCGTATAGTAGAGAATGTGTAGCACCTCAACATGCGTATTTTGGTATCAAGATAAAATTAGTGGTTTTTGAAGAGGTTATTTATTGTATTCAAAGCAACTTAAGCATTCCCAATTCTATTCTTTATCTTTTGACTATTTGTTCACAATTGTGCTTAAGAGTGTTGTCTGCTTCACTCTCTCTATTTGTTAGTTGTGAGCGCATAGATTTACATGTTTTTTTTTGTTTATGACTATAAATGTTTTGTTGCTGTTGATATTAAATCCAAACTTTTTACTAGCCGCTACAATTTTGTTTAATAATGTTTGAAGTTTTTCAAGAAAATCGGCAAAAATTATTGTATAGTTAGCATATCTGATGTTGTTCAGCTTAGCTCTGTTCAGTAAAATGTCTTTTTCTGTATCTTCTAGGGCTTCTTTAAAAATTTGTTTAGAGTATACATTAAACAAAATTGGTAAAAGTATGCACCCCTGTCTTATCTCTCTTGGTATTTTGATGTCTTCTACTTGTTTGTCTTCAATATTCGAGAATGCGGTCTAGTTCCAGTACAAATTGATAATGATTTGGAGATTTTTGTCGTCGATCCTCACTTGTTTTAAGATTTCTATTATTTTATGATGTTGCACTCGATTCTTTTTCGTAGTCAATTAGACATTTGTCTATATTGCAGTTTACGTCTCTGTTTCTTTAAACGAACACTTGTGCTTACAGCTTTGATGAAGCCAAATTGGTTTGCTGAGATGCATTCGTTGTAAATTCTCTTATGTAATATTCTAAAAAATATTTTGAGAAAATGACAAATAAGGCTGATACTTCTATATTCCTCAAATATTTTTGGCTTTCACTTTCTTTGGTAATAGAAAGAATTTTGACTTCAACCATTCTTTTGGTATGCTACCCGAGTTGTATATTCTATTAAATATCTTGGTGAGACTTTTGACTTTTCATTAAGTAGTTTTAGGATTTCAACTTGAATGTTGTCAGGCTTTGTTGCTTTTTCTTTTTTTATTTGTTTTATTGCTGCATCCACTTTCTCTTCTAGGATGTGCAGACTTGTTTCTCCTTTGATGATTGTGTTGATTATATTTTTTCATCTTCATAAAGTTTGTTGCGATGTTCTCTCTACGTTTTCATTTTGTTTTTTAATTTTATGAAAATCTTTCCCTTATTGTTCACCAGCTTTCCAAAATTCTTTTTTTTGTTTTACTAGTCAATTCTTTAATTTTTTACTGTACATTAAAAACGTAATATTTTTTCTGCAGCTTTTCTATCTCTTGGCATGCTTTTGTTTTTTTTTTAGGCTTTTCTGATTTCTTGCTCAATTGTTTTGTAAGTTTTTCTGCATTCTTCATTGTTGTTCTTTTGACTTATTCTTTGTTCTATTAAATTTATTATTTCTCTTGTTATCTATAATTTCTTCTTGCTTTTTTTTGCCTTTCTTTAGATGTGTATTTTTGATGTTTTGGGTGATTTTTTTCAAAACTGACTACTGACTCGGTTTGGTCAATTTCTTTTTTGCCTCTTTTTTGATGCTACTATTTTCATGTTGCACTTGTTATTGTATTTGTTTTCTTAAACTAAACTTTAAATTTTTCAATCACTGTTACATAAATGGAATTAATACCTGCACCGGGAAATGTTTTAACACAAATGCAGCTATTTTGAAATTTTTTATTTATAAGTATGAAACCATCCGATTTTTGATAAGATTTCCTGGTCTGCTAAGGATTTCCAAGTATAGAGATTCATTGGGGGCATCTTAAATTGTGTGTTTAGTACGATTAATTCTTTTTTTTTTTTACAAAGATTTTTATAGTATCATCTCGCTGGTTTCTCTATTCTTAACCCGTACGGTCCGATACATTCTGACTTATATTCTGTACTAAGTTTTAAGTTAAAATCTACTATTGTAATGGTGTTTTCCTGTTTTTGTAAAACTTGTAATAGTTCTGTAATGACTTCATAGAATTCTTTCATCTCTTTGTTTTGTTTATCCGCAGTTGGTGCGTAGACCTGGATAATATTTGGGGTTGCGTCAAGTTGAATCAGTAGAACTCTTTCTGATACCGGTGTAAAGTTCTTCACGCTTCTAGCTATTTGTTTGGTCATAATGACGCCAACTCTATATTAGATGTTTCAGAATAAAATACTTTGTGGTCGTCTATATTTATTGCTTCTGTGCTCGGCCAACGTATTTTGCTTATCTTTTTTATGCCAAAATTTAGTTGCTTCATTTTTTTTAGTGCGTTGAAGTTTTTACCTTCTTGTGCTCATGTTCTAACATTCCACGTATAAATTTTTGTTTTTACTTTTTTTTCCATCTATTGATGTAGTAGGTTTGCTTTTCATTGTCTCTCCCGAAGATCCGAATAGGAGACTTAAAACTCCGGATTAAAATTTAGGTCTGAGCATAATTATGTTCAATTTACTAAGACTTCTTTCCTTGAACCTTTAATGCGTTGAGTGATCAAATTTTTTTGCCGTTTACGGCATTGAGTCTCCTTGGACAAAAACGTGTTTTTCTTTCTGCTAATTCTTCCACCCGAAGCTGTTGATTGACAGAAAAGAGACTACTTATACCGGTAGTTGTTTGGTCGATAAAACCTTGTTAGTTTCTGCTTAGTTTTTGGTAACACACTTCTTACAAGCAGTTTTAATGCAAAGGCAGCAAATTATTTGGATTACATTTTAAACGACGGGTAATCTGATGTTTTTTTGGTGTTATGACCGGTGGCGTTTTTTAAGTTTGTTTAAGATGTGTAACTTTTTTTGGTTGTAGTTTTTTTTTTTAGGTAGTATGTCTGACGCTTCTGTACTGCTGTCTCTTAGTCTTTTTGTGCTTCTTAAAAGTTCTTTTAGTAGAATGTGTAACATATCGGCGCCTTTGCCGGTTATGGCAATAGAGACGGTATTAGCATTTCTGACGACATTTTCAGGTTTAACTACAAATTTTGTTGATTGTACGTAATAAATGCAAATTGGTGTGGAACTGTGTCTAGTCTTTATTTCTTCTGGTTCATCTTGAGTACTAAAATATAATCAATTACTTCATTTATCACGTTTGGTTGATTTTAATTTTGAATTAGCTTGCAGTTAACAAAGTGATTAAGATTGGGTAATGTATTGATTTTCTAATTCAATTGATGCTGGTGGTTTTATGTTTGCAGTTGATTTTATGTCAAAGTTAAACAAGTTTGACTATAACAGTTTTCTTGACTTTCCTTTCTTATTTTTTCTTTTGATGTTTACAAGTCTAACTTACACCGGTTTGTGTACTGTTTTTGTTTGTTATGGATAAATAAACTTTGACTTTATTTTGGTCAGATAACTACGTTGCGTTATGGAGTTTACCAACTAAGGTTTACTTAGATGGATTGTATATGCTTTTGCACTAGTCTGCCTTTTTTTTAATTTACTGCAGAGCGGGTTATTAGAAAAAGGTTGCTTACGGGTTCTTTTTGCCAATCTGTTTTTTTAAGGTGAAAGGATTTTTATTAAACGTTTTGAACGTTTATGATTTGCAAACGGGTAAAGTATTATAAATGTATGTTTGTGTGTTGTAAAGTGAATATTAGTGTACTATGCATAAGAGCTGTGTAACACGAGATTGTAATATTACATTTAATGATACGCGCTCCAAATTAATGTAGATTTGGATGTAAGAAAATAGAACAAGTTCTAATTTCTTGAACAAACCTAATAGCGCGCGCATTATTTAATATTAAACGTAATATTACAATCAAATTTGTGTCAGAGGGCTCTAAGTGTGGGTAACAAGATGCTTGTGTAACTGTAGTAGGTTTGTCGGTAAAAGGTTTAGCGTTTTGATCGGATTGCAATTTTTAGCAATCAAACTACAAAATAAGAAGATTTTTGCGTTTAAAAGCTTTTTTGTTAAACTTCTAAAACACTGGATAATTAAAAGTTATTTTTTGTGACGGCGGAAAAATTTAAATTTGAAATTTGCTGTCTAAAATTTAAATTTAAGAGATACCAAAAAGAAAAAAAAAAGATAATGTGCAAGAATAATTATTTTTTTTATTGCATAGAAGTAGATAAAAGTTATTATATTATGAATATTTGATAAGTGTTTGGTGTTTTTTCTTTTTTTTCTTGAGCTGAACTCCAGTTTTCTTACCATCTTTTGGTGGTTTTCTCAGAGGTCTTTTTGATTATGGTCCATTCTGTCCACATGTTCTCTCTATTCCCGCCTTTTGTTTTGGGCCCATCTTACCACGTCTTGAATGTTGCATTTTGCTCTGAAATCTCTTGGAGACAGTTTTCATCTTTGTTGTTCTCATAAGTCGTTATCCTGTAGCGTTTTCTGCTCTAGTTTTGATCGCGTATGTCATAATAGGCCTGACACAGGTTTTGTAGATTTTTGCTTTGCTTTTTACAGATATTTGTTTGTTTTGCCATATTATATCTTACCTCGATATTAGATCTGCTTAGATCTGCTCTATGTGTTTGACGCTTTTGTTGTATAAGGCGAGCTTACATCTACGCAGGTCTGTAAATATTGTAAGGGACTGTGTTTTGGTCGTGAATATTTGCATGTTAAACTTTGAAGCGGTTTGTTCAAACTTGTAAAGCATTTTTTGCAAACTGTCTTTGTCTTTTGAGATAGTACCCCATCATCCGCATAGCATAAATTTTTTATCTTTTCATGTCTTATCCGGTACCCCTATCTAGTTTTTTTGATTTCAGTAATCACTTTGTCCATTATAGTACTGAACAGGGCTGAATTTAAGCTGTCTCTCTGCATTATTCCGGTTGATAAAGGCACTTTGCTGAATAGTTTGTCTGCTATTTTTATAAAGGTATAGTTGTTGGTGTTGAGTTATGTGATGATTCCTGTTGTTCTTTGCATATTCCGGAGTTGGCTACTTTTTCCTCAAAAACCTTTGTGAGGAGCTTTAATATTGTGCTTAGGAGACCAATTCCTCTGTAGTTTGATAGGTCAGATTTTACTCCCGGTTTTGATTATTTAAATTTTGTTGTTGGTTCTGTTTTTTACAAGCTTATATTTATTGTATGTGATTGATTTTGCTTTGTATTGTAGATATGACTTTCGTTTTTCTTTGGCCAGTTTTTTTTTTCAGCTATACCAAATAGTTTTATCTAACAAATTAATACACTTACTCTTATACTCTTACCCTTCTATATTTTTATCTTTCTATACCTGTATCTTTTTATATCTTTACCCAAGTATACCTTTACTTTTTTAATTTTAACCCTTAAATTTTTAAATTTTAACCTAAACCTTTAAAAACTGCTTTTTGACAACTGGCTAGTGGTATAACTCCAAAAACTATATAGGCGTGTAGTGTTTAGTGTTGTTTTTTTATTGTGCATATAGTAGCGCAGAAGTTTTATTTTTAAACGGTAAAACGCAAAATGATTATCCGCACTTTTTTTAAAGACAATTTTAAATTAAATATTTTGTTTTTATTTTGATCATAATGGGCTTGTAATTTTTTTTCTAAAATTAGTCGGTAAATAAGAAAATTTAAAAGGGTGTCTTGTTACATTATTTTTAATCAACTTTTGTCATTCCAAATACCCTTGCTTTCTAGCTAAAGAATTATTTTTTAATTGACATTTGTTATATTTTTTTAATAAAATTTAAATTTTAAATAACGTTTTTTGTACAAAAGAACCAACTCTGTACTCTTACTTGTTAACAAGAAAAGTATAAGCTAGAAACCAAATTGTTTAGAGTAAAAACATTATTCATTTTTTTCAAAACTATCAAAATACTTCAGTAGCATTCATCAATTCAAAAATTAAATTAACATACAAAACAAATTGGTTCTAAAATTTTTAGATTCAAATTTGGTTAATTAAAAAATACAAAAAAAAGAAAAAACTTTTTAAAAGCGCGCTACTAGTTAACTCAGACATATACAACACTTTGCGTAGTCTCAATAAAATTGTTTACAAATTTTAGTACTTAATAGTTTTAAGTATCCGTACAAACAAACTAGATTGTTTGTAAAAGGTCCCAAAAACTCAATTTTAGCAACAAGTAGTGTTACACAAAAACTATTTTTTTTTTAGATTTATTTAGTTTGAGAATTCTTGCACGCAACCCGATTTATGGTCTTTTAAAGTTAATTATTTTTTTATAAAATCAATGATGGATTTTTTTTTAAATCTTTGTGTTTTTGGTGTCTAATTAAAAGTCAAAATTGTTACTCAAAAATGAAGTCTGCTCTTGTAGCCTAAAATGTGTAAACCAGTCTAAGAACACTGTTTTTCCGCAATTTGCAGTTATTGAACATTATTAATAAAAATACTGCTCAATGATTTTGGATTATTCTTTCACAAAATTATAGATTTTAAATTTTGGTCCAAAAAAATTTTGCTTAAAAAATCATTGTTTTGCATGAATTGCATTTTTCTCTTTTGGCTTTGTAAATAAGTAAAATTCTTTTATTTTGGGCTTAAAAAATCCACACAAGATTAAAAAAAAGTCAATGCATATTACGCGTGTGATTGTTGTTTAAACACCTAAAAATTGATGCAGATTTAGTATACAATTTGATTTAAAACATTTACAATTGCCTGTATACTATCTCAAATTTTAACATCCTAGAAACGGATGCAGAATTATTTTTTAGATCAACAACTATTTGAAGAGTTTTTTGTGCCTTGTAGCATAATCAGTAGTTTGGCTATTTAAAATAAATTGAGGAAGCATAAGCTTATAAGTTTTTTGACTTGTTTTTTATTGTTAAGTTATGGGTGTTTTTAAAATTAGCTTGAAGCGGTGTTTTATGGGTGGGTTTTCTCCATTTGTAATGTTACAAATTAGGTATTTTACCTCTTTTTGTTCAAATCACCGTTTTCTTGAAGACGTTTCAATACTTCCTTACATGGTATAAATGTTTACTTATGGTTTTCAAGTGACATTAACTTCTGACACCTAAAAATCAATTTTTTCAATTTTTAGTGCAAAAAACGGGTTTTTCTGTATTTCCTATTAGTATTTGCCAATAACTAGAGTGCAGGTCCATTTTAGTAAACGAGCATGCACAGCCAAAAATCTAAAAAAGTTTATGCAAAACTTTACTGTGACATCTTTATATAGTACTAATATTACTAGTGAGCAGTAGTCGTTCATGCTGGGTTTTATGGGCTAGTAACTTCTACCTGTTTGAATATTATTGTTTTTTTCTGGGCATTATTAGTGTATCTGGTTGACCATACGGGCGTGTAATGCTTTATTTGAATGTGGTGGGCTACAGTCTTGGTGATTGTTAATGTTGGATAACTTTGTGCAGCTTTAAATCTTTTAAGTAAATCTTAGTCAACTTAGGCAAGAATGATAGTTTCATTAGTATTATTATTTTTTAGCTAAAGGTGACCTAGTAATAAGTATTTGTTTAACTGAGGAGTGATCAACACTTGATGGGGGTGTGTTTGATTGCCCACTTGCATGTTAATAGTCGTTTCTCCCGTAATTTTTAATTTTACAGCGGGGTTTGATTGGAATTTTATTTTATTTTAATATTGCGCTTTTAGCGAGTCAATTAGTACTTCTATCGTTTTTTTATTGATGTTAACTTTTATCTTGAAAATGACGTTGTAGTTTTTGACTAATTGCTGAGGTGTTTATTGGCCCGGGTGTCTTTCTCTTGGTGCTTTTTTTATCAATATGCCTTTTGACTTTGTTTACATTTATAAATGCTTTGTCCGCTTTCAGTGACTATTCACAAGATTTTTTGCAAAATTGGTAATGTTCTTCTGTAGCCAGGTAGATAAGACTATACATGTTTTGACTTGTTGACGTTAAAGTTTTTAACTAATTGCTTAGGCGTCTTTTGGTCCGAGAGCCTTTCTCTTAGTATTTTTTTGTGTTTTAACATGTATTATAAAGTGTTGAGGGATTATTGAATCCTGGGTACTAGACTGGCCAATGCATTTGTCATTAAAACTCTTTCTGATAAAGATTCAGTTAAACATCAACAACAAAACTTTTTACAGGTTTTTTAGGTTAATAGTGCATTGTCATCAAGACAACGGCAAAATGTGCCACTAAGATAGGATTTGTATATTGTTGAAATAATCTCCGCTTAGTATTAAAGTAGTTTGACTAGGTCACTTGTTTATATTTTTGTTCAAATTGTTTGGCTTCTCTACGCAGGTATTTAAGTAACGTTGCATGTTTAGATGTTTATGATCTACGGTTGAATTGCAATACCATAAGCAAGGCAACAATTTTAAAAGTTTGACAGCAAAAGGTGGTGTGGATGAAGTTAGCTTTTTATAGAATAAGTAAAACAGGTGGTTTTCTACTGTAATTGCAGTGATAGCAAAATAATGAGTTAACTTTAGGGTAATTCCTTTTTTTTTTCTACAGCTGATAATCTTCTGCAGTAAGTCTGTTCACTTAAAATTAAGACTTTGACTAATACTTAGTTTGAAAATAGATGCTTTTTTTACTTATGCTGTCTAAATGCATTTTGGTTAGGTTTTGTTTGTTGCTAGATTTTTTAACTTTTTTTTAGCAACTCATTTGCTAGGTTTACGCAAGTTTTACCATAGTTTTAATAGTCAGGTGTATTTTCTGTTGCTGCGTTAATGCAACGGTAGTAGTGATATGTTGTCAGCAATTCGTCTCATTGTTTCTGCGGTTGTTTTCTTTTAGTGCTCAAATATTTATCTTTAACTCCGCGTGTCTTCTCTTTACAGAGTTTTGGATGATAAGTCGCTCATAAAGTAAATAGTTTTTTATTTTTTATTGCTTTGCTGAAAATTTCGCTGACAAATTGAAAGCCGTTGTCACATAAAATTATCTTTGGGTAGTTATAAGTGTTATAACGGTAGAATGATTTTAACAGTGACTTTGCTAGTGGCTACTAAGTCTTAAAATACGCCAAGGCGTACTTATTTCTTATTTCTGTCTGTGTTGTTTTATAAAGCTGCCATCCGCGTCCCTCTCCGAAGGCTAAAAGTATGTTTGTTTCACGTTTTTGCGTTATAAAAATTTACCAAAAAACCGCTTTTAGTTAGATGGTGAAATGTTAAAAATATCAAATCGCCGATTTTGAAATCGTAATCAAGAGATTAAATTACCCCAGAAATTAAAAAATAACAAACTTTTATTTGTATTTGCAAATTTTTGTCTGTCGGCGATAACAATTTGCTGGGTTATTAGTGGTATTACTAATTGGTCGTGATTTTTAAAAGTTTGTTTTAACTCTCCAGTTTTTTGAAAGGTAACCCAAATTGTCATTTGGTAATTCATCGGGATTACTTCTGGAAGCTTTACATTTTACTTTCAAGGCTTGAGTTTGTGGGCATTTTTGTTGTGCTTGCATTTTTGTGTTTACCAGTGTTTTGGCCACCACGATTGAGATTTAATGACGTTTGAAATACTATAGTTGAACTAAATGTTTTTACAAGGTCTTAATTAATGTTTAATCCTGCTTGTTTATGGAGATAGGTAGTACCAATCATTTTATCGTTTTTATAAGGTTTGACTAGTAATTTTATGTCTGAGGTTTTTGAATAGTGCGTCTGATAGCAGATTTTTTGTGCTAGGTACATGTTCTACAACGTAATTAAAGTTTTCTAGCATTAACGCCTATTGAGTAAATTTTGTTTTGTTCTTAAACTATATTAATTCCAGATTGTACGTCTTTAGAGTAAAGGTTTTGACTTCTAAGTAGGTTTTGATTTTTATGACTAAATCTACTTTTAACAGTTCTAAATTGGCATATAAAATTATGTGGCATTTCAGTTCTTCCTCTTGATATAATAACGCGCCTATTCCGGTATAACATGCATTGGTTTGCAGCATGTAGTATAGGCCAGTGCGCGGATGTGTATGTTTTAGAAGTTGGTCCATCAAGGTTTTTGGTAACTATTCGAATAGCTTTTGTGTGTTTTTTTGGCAAAATTAGGTGTGTATTTCTGTATCCAAGTGCATAAGTCTATATTATTTTAAACTTTGCACTTAATGTTATAGTCCAAGTATTCTACTTCTTTTTGTCTAAATGCTTACATTATCAGATTACATTTTAGACCGTTTTTCTGCAGGCGTTTCAGTACTTTTTGTAAGTGGTTTAAATGTTTACCTAAGGTTTCCGAGTAAGTTATAATGATATCAAAGCTTACTAATACAAAAATGTTTAACAATCCCGAAAAAACTCTAGAGATTAGCTTTTGAAAAGTTGCTAAGGCGTTCTTTAATTCAAAAAGAATTTACCACTTAGTACGGCAAACGTAGTAAAGTGTTTGATCGATTTTTTTATAAGTATTTGCCAATATTCAGGGTGCAGGTTTATTTTAGTAAAGAAACGTGCAATGCAAAATTCTTTAACGTTTTTTAAATACAAAGCAAGAGTGTTGTTTTGTCTTGGGTTGCATTGTTTATATTGCAAAGTTTATGCAGATTTTTGCTGTGCACTAATACCACTGTTGAGCAGTAATTGCTAGTGCTGGGTTCTATTATGCCTGTGGCTTGTAGTTTTTCTGCTTGTTCAAACATTACCGCTTTTTTTTGGGCATTAGAATTCTTTTTCTTTTTTTTCTTTTTCTTTTTCTTTTTCTTTTTCTTCTTCTTTTTCTTCTTCTTTTTTTCTTTTTCTTTTTCTTCCTCTTCTTCTTTTTTTTTTCTTCTTCTTCTTCTTCTTCTTCTTCTTCTTCTCTTAATTTAAGACTAGTCCTGTTAATTTCTAACTATTGTGTCTTTTGTGATATGTACGTCCAACTGTCTTTCCATCTTTTGGGCGGTAGTCCAAGGGGCCTTCTTGTGTTCGGTATTGATGTTGCGGCTTCCTTGGCTAGTCTGTTATCAGCCATTCTTAGTACGTGACGGTTCTATTCTCGACGTCTTGTTCTTATCCAACGTACAATATCATAAACAAGGCAGTCCCTTTGTGTTTCCTTGCTGCGTACTCTTTTCCTGATGTTGAGACTCGATATGGTTTGAAAGGTTTTTATTTCTGTTGTTCGTAGATACCCTTTTGTCTTCTTTGTGTCCGCTCTGGTCTCAACTGCATACGTCATAATTGGCCTAACGCAAGTTTTATACATGCGTACTATACTTTTTTTTTGCATTATTTTGTTTAGAGATGATCTGGATAATCCTTCCTACGGGCGTGTTATGCTTTAGTTGAGTGTGGTGGGTTACGATATTAGTTGTTGTTAGTGGTGTCTTTGGTAAAGACAGTTGGGAATTTGCTGGGTAGTCTTTGGTTGACTTAGGCAGGAATGTTAGTTTTTTGTTTAATGAGTGATCTAATACCAGATGTTTACCTAACTGTAGGGTGATCAACATTTGTGAATGAAAAACTGTACTAGTTACTGACAAGTTTAGATTCTGTTTACATTTGCTAGATAAAAAAGAACAAGTATGGAGACAAATGGTAGAACAATTTGCGGTGTGCAATTTGAAGCCATAGTGGAAGTTCCTTGATAGTGTAGGCAGGAATATTAATAGATAGATTAAATTGATTGTCATTGATAGAGGATCTTTGACTGATCAGCGGTATATTGCTGAGGTTTAGAAAATTACGTAGTCCCATTTGCTTTATTTATCGGCGATGGCTTTATTCTGATGCAGGTTAACGCAAAACCGCATTCTGCAAGGTGCGTCACAAAATACTTGGTTGGAGTTGGAGTAAGAAAATTCAACTAGCCTCCATGTACCTCAGATCAAAATTCTATAGTACAGGTTTGGGACATGCTGGGCAGGCGTGTTGGAGAATGTGCAGTTGCACCTACCACAATAAAGTTTTGTGTGGCACTTTCAGAACAATGGCAGAATATTCCACAAAATGATATTTGTGACCGCATTAGTAGCATGAGCCGCCGTAAGCAGGCAATAGTTAGGGTCTGAGGAAGCAATACGAAGTATTGAACTCGTATTCAACTAAAATGTTTATTATTAATTTCTCTAAAGTTTATTTGCATAAATGCAATTTTTTTTGTGTATACGTACATTATTGTTTTAGCTTATTAATTTTCATTAAATAAGTGATAAGTACTATATGTTGTTATTTTCAACATCCTGATGGTCTCTTTGATAGTAAAACACTAAAACTATTATAAAAAAAATACCTGTTTTCTTGCAAAAAATTACTCAATGACCTAGTTTTGTTATTAAATCAATAGATTTTGTTTACAGAAAGCATTTTCTGTAAGATTTCTGCTATTAATATGAAGTGCCAAATAATTAATTAATTAAACTCAATAATAAACTACTTATAAAGTTTATTCATTCTGTTCTAGTACAGTACTCAATTATTTTATATAAAAAATTTATAAAAATTTTAGATGCTCCATAATTAAAAATATTAATTAATTTTTATACGTCATATAAAATTATTTTATAAGCAAGTTTGCGCTTACAAACCACAAGCAAGCTATTAATAAATTTAATTTAAAGTTCCGTACATCAATCATTAAACTCATGCACGTATAAACTAATTAATGCCTCAATCCCTCGTAAAACACCTCTCGACATTTTCAGATAATAATTCCAACCATTGAGCTAGTGTTTACGGCCCTGTTTTGTTCAATTTATATGCAACACGGTCGTGCATGTACTCCGCTTTCATTTGTGAGACGAGGGGGTATTTATATTGTTTAAAAATATATATGTGCAGGTTGAATGCACAAATGAATCCCAACTGAAGCGGCATTCCGCGCATTTATGAAATCCATTAATTATAAAGGCTATTTTATCAAATTAAATTTTCATTTTAATTAATCCAACACAGCGTATTGTATGTTTAATCCATGTACTTCCATCTAGTGTTTATAAAATTGCAGATTTGATTATTTGTAATTTTATTTTTAAATTAAATTTCTTGATACAAAATATGTATGTTGGGTAATTCATTCCACATTGTAATCCTTTGTTCTGCTTGCTACTTTATTCCAAGCTCGCGCTATTTAATTAGATTTATTATTACAACACAACATGTTCACATAAGATTATCACTTCCACATCAGCATTATCTTTTTGCTAGAACTACTCTAGCAACATTTTACGGTAATGTTTGCATTATCGTTACACCAAGAAGTAAGAAACTCAGACAGATTAAAATCTCTTAATGATTTATTCATTAGTAAGACGAAGCAATATTAAGAGCTGAGTGCAGCAACCATTTTTTGCCAAATTAAGCTACAATGTTTAGCAATAGTTGATTTTACAATAAGCATAAAATAAATAATTATTATCTACTACAAAATACAATTCTTGCATTATTTGAATAAAAAAAATTCAAAACAATTTTTGTTAAAACTTTTATGTTACATTTAAATACTATACTGAAACTCTCTATAGAACATCCCCAATTAAAACAGTTTTCTATTGAAAGCCATCGTTTGCAAACTCAACATACAAAATAAACAATCCACGTCAGCATTATTTCCTCTCCCTTTTTGGAAAAGCTGAATGGCTTTTATGGGTAATTATGTGTTTTTCTGAATAAAGCTTTGTTTTTTTTTTTTAGTGCAATTTAATATACACAGAGTAATCATCATCGTCATGATTTGTAATTAACATAATGCGAGTATACACAGCTAGGCTTTGATAAATGACACGAACGCGACCACTCTGCGTGATGTTTACGTGTCCCAAATATTAAGCGGGGTGCTTATTAAATTAAATAAATGCGTTTATAGATGGAGATGGGAATAGAGTTTATTATGGTTGTTTATGTTCATTTTGTACTATATATATTTTAGCCTAGATTATTTTACTAAAATTTTTTAGGTCAAAAAAATAGTACGCAAATATTTTTGTTAATTAAATATGAAAAACACCAATTTAAATGTAAAATTAATTTATAAAAGTTGGTTACGTATATTTAATGACTAATTACATCAACGTCCTGTCAAATCTGATCAATTTTAATTAGTAAACTCCAATTATATACATGTTTTAATTATAATAAATTTAATAATTTAGGAAAAAAATGATTTACTAAATATTTGATTATGATTAAATGTTTACATAACATTTGTCGATCTGTCAGATATTATCTTTTACAATGAATCTAGAATAAAAACCAATTTACATTTAATCAACTGTTGATAGCTATAATATATAATGTTACCAAAGTTATAGATATAAAAACATTAATTAAATGTAAATCAGGATAAAACATGTCTATTTAAGTTTAGTTAAAGTTAGACATACATATTCTATTGTCATAGCTGTAATTCATCACTGCAAGAGGAAGATGTGGATAGATTAACGATGTATCTTCAGCTTCCACTAACGGAAATTTCTAGTAGTTGAGGTTGAAACTTGTTCATATTGTCAATTGCAATTTCTTATATTAGAGAGATTGTGCGACCATTTCACAAATTATATAATATTCTATAAATAAAGTTAAAACTACTATTATTATGAGTATCGAGCAATCATTTCACTATTCATAGCAAGATAGAAACTGCCAAAGGTTAAAAAAAAATATTGTTTGTTGATTATTAAAAAAGTTTTCAGAAAAGCTTTACTTGTGCTAAAGTAAAAAACATTGTTGCTTAAAATTATTTACCCTGGAAGCGTATACTAATTGACTACATAGGTCTTTATAACATTATCTAGGGAGAAAATAGATGTGTTACTTATGAACATTTGCACCGGGTAGACCGAGATTTTTTGTTGCTGAAAAGCAATTGCTATAGCACTACAAAGATATAAACTTGTAGTACGTAAAGCTCTGCTTGGAACAGGAAGATTATAGAAGAACTACTATAGAGTGCAACACATTAACAGTTTGATAACCTTGTTGCTCCTTAAATATTTTAAAAACTTTAATCGTAGTAAAAGAAAAAAAAGTGTTTTTGTTAGAATTTTATTTAAAACTGCACGCTTTGCCAACAAATTTATGCTTGTTTTTGTACCGTTTTTTTTTTCATAACCGCCATTTAAGGTACTGTTTATTTGGAAACTACAATTTAAAGTAACTTGGTTTAGTTCCTGTTGTTTTTGGGTATTAAAAGCAAACATGTATTATCTGACTAGTTTAGTTTGTCATCTATCTAGTAGCAGTTTGTTTTGCTGTAGTGATGGTAATTTTTTTGAATTGTTTGAATTTTTGTTTGTTATTGTTTTACAAATTTTGTGTGTGATAGAAGCAATATTATTTTTGCATATTTTGTCAAAGTTATAGTTAATACATTAAGCTTTGTTGTTGAACATATTTGGTTGCTCTAAATTATTTTGTGCTGCAGTAGTAGTCGCCACGTCTTCTTGCTTGTGTAGCTGGCTCGGAAAATGCTTTAGTTTATTACCGTCAAGGCAAAGTGGTTGCTTGGTTACATATGCGCTTAAGCAATCGATAACACTTTATTCACATTTTATTTTGTTTAAGTGTGGATGCATTTCTGTTCTTTGACTGCTCAGAGTATTAATGTTAAGTAACAAAATTACTTGTCTTTGACTGTATTGCTTGCGACTAATACCTAAACAATAAATAGCGATTAGTAAAAATTTATTTTGACTTTTTTCTAATTGCAGAACTTTGTTGTAATAGTATGGTGACCATATAGAGCTACCATATTCTAATTGAGAACGTACAAGTGACATGTAAAGTAATTTGGTAGTGTTAATTGAATTTTTTTTGCTAAAACGATAAATAAATACTAAAGTTCTCATAGCTCGTGTGCATGTAGTATTAATATGAGTAGTAAATGTTAGTCTACTATCAAAAATGACACCAAAGTTTTTTGCTTCAGGTAATATTTTTAATTTATTATTGGCAAGGTAATAGTCTCTACTAACTACACTTACTTCTACCAAATGAAATTGAAAACATTTTTTTAAATTAAAATATGTTGATTATGTAAATATTATTTTCCCAAAACATTTAAATCGAATTGAAAAAATTTTAGTCAGCATGATTACAAACCACATTAAATAATTTTAAGTCATCTGCAAACAAACAAAATTTAGTATATTTAAAATACTTCCCAATGTTATAATTAAACAGTAGGAACAATTAGGGACCGCAATGAGACCCCTGAGGTACCCCAGACAAAACACTAATATGCTTAAATATAAAATCATATAATTTAACATACTGAACTCTATTAAAATGATAACTAAGCAGCCACTTTAGTATAATTTCTCCAAATTCTAGCGCTTTTAATTTAAACAGCATCAGTTTGAGATCCTTTCTCCATGTTTTCCAGTATAATCAACACAAACAGGTCAACCACAGATGCTGTTTTAAAATACCTGTAATATTTTTACGCTGGGTAAAATAAAAAAGAGCAGTGTTTGGGCATATTCTTATTTTAAGTTTTATTATGCCTACCCTACTTTGAAGCATGCATATCTTACTGTATTGTTGCATGCGGCAAGTCAAATAAAATAAGTCGTGTAATAAAGTAACGTGTGAATTCCACCTTTTTCATTTTCAATAATAGTTTTTTCCAACAAATTAGTGGTTGCCCAATGGGTGGTCCAATCAGTCCATCGATTGCAGAAATAGTTATGAACACGTTACTTTATTATTGCTCTTCTTTGGTTCTTTTTACTTTTCCTTTTATTTACCAATATGTAGATGACATTATTTGTGCTGTTCCTATAAATGAAGTAGACAATACTCTGAATATTTTCAATTCGTATCACCCAAAATTAAAATTTACAGTGGAAAAAAAATTAAGAGGAGGTGTACCGTTTTTAGACACGTGGGTGATGAGAGATGCAGATAATAGAGTAAAACTTGACTGGTATATCAAACCAACAAGTTCCAAAAGATATATACCGTTCGATTCACACTATCCAATAAAATATAAAATTAACACTGTATTAGCGATCAAGAATAAGATACTTAATATCTCTCACCCTAGTTTTCACCATGATAATCTGAATAGATTATACAAAATCTTAAAAAATAATCGATACTCAAATAAGCTGTTAAAAAAATTGTTATTTTGCTCTAGAAATACACCTCCTCTTACGTCTAATTCAGTGAACACACAGAATATAATGGTATCACCACCAAAAAAAAAAAAACATTTCATAAACTTCCATTTATTGATGGACTGTCACAAAAATTAGTCAATTTATTTACCTGCCCTAACAATGGGAATAGTAACATGATGATTGCTTATAGTATGACTAACACTTTAAATAGTCTATTAACCAAACTCAAATACCCAACTCCTTTTTTGTGTCGACATGATTTGGTGTATTCCATAAAAAGCCAACAATGTGATTCGGTCTCTATAGGACAAACCTCACAAAGATTGGATAAACGATTAGCACAACACAAAAGTGATATTTGTTACAAACCCAAACCAACAGGGTTGAGCATACAATGTGATACTACTATACATTCACCAAATTATGCCTACACACGAATTTTATGTTCTGAAAATCATACGTTTAAACGTAGCTTCTTGGAAATGTGGTATATAAAGGGTCCGCCATTTAAAGTTTTTTTTTTCAACTAGTGTTTATTTCGTGAATGGTAACACTTAGCTCATGTCAGATTTGACAGATGATTAGTTTTATCCTTCCGCTGATCGAATATGGTTGTGTATACGCTTGAACAACGCTGGGAAATATTGCGACATTACTTTGAAAATCATGGTAATGTTGCAGAATGTGTGCGAAAATTGCGTACAGATTTTGGAAGAAGAGAAGCACCGTCAGTTCCGTATGTTCGTTATCTTGTAAAAAAAGTGAAAGAAACTGGCATCCTCATCGATAAACCAAAGCGTGAAAAACCAAAAATAGTGCGTACACTCGAGAATATTGATGCTGTGGCAGAACGTGTGCGTGAAGCGCCATCAACAGCAATTCACCGTCGTTCTCAATAATTGAACATTTCGGAGACATCATTGAGACAAATTTTGCATAAAGACCTTGGTATGACGCCATACAAAGTCCAATTGGTTCAGAAGTTGAAGCCAACTGACCATCCAATGCGTTTTCGCTTCGCTGAATGGGCCTGCGATCGACTTACAGAAGATGCCGATTTTGCCAAAAAAATCATCTTTTTGAATGAAGCTTATTTTGATCTTGGCGGGTATGTAAACAAACAAAATTGTCGCATTTTAAGCACAGAAAACCCGCACGCATACATTGAAAAGCCGGTACACCCAAAACGAGTCACTGTTTGGTGCGGATTTTGGTCCAGAGGCATAATTGGGCCATTTTTCTTCAAAAATGAGCAAGGAGTGGCCGTTACAGTCAATAGCAATCGTTATCGGGCCATGTTGAACGAATTTTTGTTCACAAAAATTGAAGAGGAGGATATTGGCAACATTTGGTTTCAACAGGACGGCGCTACGTGCCACACAGCTGAAGCTACACTCGATGTTTTGCGCCCTGTTTTTGAAGATCGCATTATCAGCCGCAGAGCTAATGTCGTTTGGCCACCTCGAAATTGCGATTTGACACCGTTGGACTATTATTTGTGGGGTGCCCTCAAAGATAAGTGTTACGCCGACAATCCAGAGACAATTGACGCTTTAAAGAAAAATATTCGTGAAGCCATTGGTGAAATACAGCCGCACACAATCGATAATGTGCTTAAAAATTGGACCGATCGTGTAGGCTACTGCATGGCCAGCCGAGGCAGCCATTTGAATAAAATTATTTTCCATTATTAACCGGAAGGATTGTACTTTCAAATAAAAAAGAAATTTGAAAAAATATTCAGTAGTTTTTTTTTATAGCATTTTCAAAAAAAAAAAAGTTATTTGGCGGACCCTTTACAATCACAAAATAAATCAATAAATTTCAAAAAAGATATTGCAGGATTGAGTAATATTTATGTAAATTTGTTACGCCGCCACTGTGTGATCAAGCAACCAATAGTTTCGACATAACGAAACGAATAATTTGACGAGGTTGGCATTTAATTGCGTGCGCATGTGCCTTCTTCTCTCCCGTTTGATTGATGTCCCATTGACATAACCTGTTATTTCCACGTGTTGTCTGGTGGTTTCCTCATGGACTATGGTGTAATGTCCCTAAAAATAAATCATATTTATATAACAATTTTAAAAATACAAAGATGGATGGTTTAATTGTATTGGACTTATATCAATTTATATGTGAGTCCAATTTTTGTAATGTAAGTAAGTTGTCTGTATATGTATTAACTTTTAATAATTTTTAATGTGTATTGTCAATAAGGTGTGTGAAGATTTACTTATACATGTTCCACACATGTGTTTATTTAAATATTAATTATATCATGTGTGTTTTTTTTTTATATATAATTTTACTGTTCTTGATGTATCTAGAATTAATTGGTGTTTTGTGTGATATTTTAGGCCCTGAAGAAGCTACCATTATAGTAGCGAAACGTTGGCTAATTGATTTTGTGTTATTTGTAAAATCAATTGTAATCAAAAAAATAATGTGGATTAATATAATAAATATTTTAACAACATGATATAGAATCATTAATGTTTTGACGTTGTCTCCCGTTAACCCTTTACTATACATATATATATATATATATATATATATATATATATATATATATATATATATAAATGAATATAATACAAAAAAGAAACAAGACGTCAGACCTGATTTTTTACTATTAATTAAATCTAGAACATTAAATAATTACTATAGATCGAATGTCCTTCCTCCAAATGTAAAAATTCTGCTATTTAATAGTTTTCTAAGCTAAAAATTTCCCATTTTCTTTCTATGCACGTTTTTTTTCTTTTTCATTAATTTTTTTGTATCTTTTGGTAAGCCTCATTTAACTTGTTTTTATCTTCATCTTAACTTTTATTTTTGTCTTGTTTATATTTTGCTTTCTATTTCATATCTATTTATAGTAAATGGTGGTCGTTTTTCCGCTTTTCTTAGTAGTAATCAATAAAAAATGTCTCGTTTATGGTTTGTTGTGTTTTTGTGTATTTTCTGTGTTTGAATTTGGTGTTTGTTACTACAAGATTTTTTTTTATGCAAAATTGGATAATTATTTCTTTGTTTTTGTTTTCATTTGTTCTCCTTTTTGTCCCATCTTTTATTTTGTTGTTTTGGATTACTATTTTCTTATTTAGATCAACTAGTATTATTATAATTTCTGTTCTCTCTATTCTTTGTTGTAGTTTTGTATAAAAACTGTCTTTATCTTCTTTTTTGCGTCTTTATTTGGTCCGTACGCTACTATCATGGTCTAAGTTTCATTCTCTGATAGCTTTATTTATTTTATCATTTTTTTACTGGTTCTGCTTCTTTTTCTATGTAATCTCTTACATTCCATGTTTCTATTCTTTTTTCTGTATTTTTTATATTTATGTTCTTTTTTTTTAAGTGTCTTATTGGGTATCTTTTTCTTTTCTGTTAGCTGTTTTTTGTTAGTATTTTTAAAGCTTCCACTTTTTCTAGTCACTATATTTCTTTATTCCAAGAGGAAAAATAACCTCTTTATTGATTGTTAACTTTTGGTAACTTATCTTTACGCCTTGGTTATTTGCTTTTTCTTCTCTTGCTATGTCTCTATTTTTTTTTGTACGCATCTTTCTTTATGTGTTAAGTTATTGTCAATGTAAATCCTGGTTTCGTTCAGATTTTTTTGAGTTTTTTATTTGTTGCTTTGATTCCCATGTTCTGGCTTCAACTCTTAATATTTGTTTTTTTTAAGTATTAGATGTGCTTTTCTTATATATATAACATTTTTATTGCACAAGTAATTTACAACATTTTGAACAGGTATAATACATGAACGAAAAAAAAATGTTTTGTACAAACGGTTATTGACCGTAGTCTTTCAGCCATTGAAATAAGGTACATTATATTGTAATTTTTATTAAAAAAAAAAAAAAAACACAAAAAAAAATGATGCATGATGTATGATGTATGATATATGATTTAGTAATATGGTTTGTCAGGTGATATTGTTAGTTAGTCGTTGTCATTAGCGAGAGTCAGGATATGTTGGATTAGTGAAAGAGCAGGATTTTTATATTTTGCAATAATCCCTAGATTTCTAGGAGTTATTAGATTATCTAGAATCTCTGGGTTGTTAGGATTATTTGCAAATTTGGTTTGAAGTGTGTTGAGTCTTTCGGAAAGTGGGATGAGGTTGGTTTTTTCATACAGTAGTTTGTTTGACGGATTATGGAGGGGGTTATTGGGATGTCGGATTTTGGTAATAGTTCTAAGAAATGCCCTTTCTCCTACATAAAGGGGATTGAGAGTTTGTTTATTGGAGTTCAGGAATATTATAGATGCGTAGTCAAGGATTGGGCGGCAGATCGTCTTGTATATGTGCGTGGCACATTTATTGTCAATTCCATTGTTTCTATACGTAAGGGATCGGAAGTGTTTTGCTCGGGATCTGATTTTACATTTAATGGAGTTAGTGTAAAACTTAAAACTTAGTTTAGGGTCAAAGTTTACTCCTAGATATTTACAAATATGAGATGGATTTAAGGATTGTTGGTTTATTTGGATACTAGGTGAATTTTCATGGATTTTGTGGTAGGGAATTAGTAGTTGGGTTTTTAGCGGGTTTGCAAAAAGGCGCCATTTATTGAACCACAAGTTTGTAATATCTAACAAGGATCGCAATTGATCCATAGATTGGTTTAGAGATTTAGCGTGAGAAACCAATGTTGTATCATCAGCATATTGTAGGATGTAGGAGTTTGGATTAAAACAGGATGGGTTAGAACTATATATATCAGTGCAAAAAAAATTATATAGAAGAGGAGACAAGGGAGATCCTTGTGGAACACCTTGTTGTAGAGTGAAAGGATCGGAGTAGGTATTAGCTATGCGAACCTTAAGAGTTTGATCATTTAAAAAACCTATTATTATATTAATTAAATGGTTAGGCACCTCTAGGACTGATAGCTTAAATAGGAGGCCTCTATGCCAGACAGAGTCAAATGCCTTGTTTTTATAAACAAGACGCTCGAGTGTCTGCCTTCGAGGTGGGATGTTTAGATGTTAGATGTCAGAATAGTTAATGGATGGCTTGTGGATCTATTTTTTACAAAACCAAATTGTGTAATGGGTATTTTATTGTGGATACATTTTAGAAGTTTATTTTGCAATATACCTTCAAATAGTTTACCAAGAACTGAGAGAAGTGTGATAGGGCGGTAACTAGCTGGGTAAGAAAGGTTAGCATCATTTTTAGGGACGCATACAATTGTTCCCACTTTCCATTTATTAAGAAAATATTGGTGAAAAAAACAATAATTGAAAATTTTTAATATGTAGTTATGAACGTCGTCATTGAACTGTTTTAAAATTTGTCTAGTTAATAGATCATGTCCTGGTGCTGAATTTTTACCTTTATTTAACAAATCGTAATAGTCGTCTTTGTGTATTGTTTCGTCCAAAGGAGTGTCGTACGTCTGTCTACAAAATATGTCGTACCATTTGTATACGTTTTCTAAATGAATATTGTCAAAATTGTCACAGTTGGAGAAGGCAAATGCGTGGTTAAAGTGTTTTTGAAAAGTATTGGCAATGTCAATGTCAGATGAAAAACTATTCTTGGAAACCGGGTCTGTTATCGATTGTATGTATGATGTCCGTTTGTATTTAGTCAGTTTCTTAATCTCTTGAAAGTAGTTTTTTTCTTTCTTTTCATTAATTTTGTTGCAAGCCGTTATGTATTTGTCTTGTCTGTACTGGAAAATTAAGTCGTGTATGTTTTTATTCAAGTCATTTTAATGTTCTGTCATTTGCATTTCTAAACTCACGATATAATTTTCTTTTATATTTAATAAGACGCATAATAAATGGGGGAAGAGGGTAATTATAGTAGGATTTTAATGTTTTAGGGGTATGACAATGGATAGATGATGCTATTAGTTTAAAAAATATTGAGATGGTAGTGGGAGATATATTTGGGTGAGATATAGCAAATGAAGAAAGTTCTTGGTTCACTTTTGTTATGTTACACATATTTAGGTTATAAATAAACTCTTTAGGGGAAAGTAATATTTGGATATCAATACTAAATCTAATTGCCAAATGGTCCGAACAAAGGTCAGGGATAACATTAACAGAGTGGATAAGGGGTTTTATACTAGACAAACAAAGGAGGATATCAGAAGTAGTGCTCTGATTATCGTTCATAATAAAGGTTGGCGGAGTAAATATTTTAGAAAAATCAGAGTTTGTTAGAAACTGTTGGAGGTGACGGGTTTTCCTTAGATTAAAGTTGAAATCACCAACATTAATACAGTGAAGATAAAATATTATCTTCAATAACAGAGGATGGGTGAATGTAAACAAGGAATATGTGGAGTCTGTCCTGAAGGAAAGGAATTGAGAAGTGGATGCAATCATTTAATGCATTATTGATGCTTGGAGGGTTTTCTTTCCTAATTTTAATGCATGGATGAGTTATAGATACGGATCCACCTCTATAATTCTGGTTAATAATATTGGCAGGATTTTGGATTATGGACCAATTTTGAAACGATATAGGATTTGGAGATTTCGTTTCAACAAACAAAGCACAGGAGATGTTATTAGTTGGAAGGAAGTTTTTTATGATATGGGATTTTCGAGCAAAACTATTAATGTTGGAATAAAGGAAATTTAGGCTAGACATTTTGGGTTTGAGTTATGGTGACTTGTACGCCTCCTATGGGAGAGGTGGGAGGGGCTTCATCTGGGTTAAGGAGATCTAACATTACTATAAACATTCTGTTGTTGGAGAAGGATACAATGGTGTCAATGTTGTATGAATGAATGAATCTACTTTTTAATTTATGGATTAGTTGTTGTCTGTCTGTTATTTTGGGAGAATTAATTTTGTGTACATACGTGTCAATGATATGGTCATGAACGGTGACAGGTGAGTGAAATCTTGAAGTCTGAGTTATTTGTTGCGCAATTTCTTCTGATCTCTTGTTTGCCGATTTTATTTTGATGTTCGGTATTCCTTCAATTGGAGCAGTAGGTCGGTTTTTACACTTAAGCGACTTCTTCCTTGCATGATGTGCATGTTGGTGGGTTGGTAGTTGTGCAGCTAACAGTCTTATGGTTTCCTCCGCATTTGCTGCATTTTGGCAAAGAAGTGCATTTGTCTGTGGTATGTTCAAATGAATTGCATTTGCTACAAGGGACGGGTATTGGTGCTGGAGCAAGACTTTCATACACCGCAAAGTGTTTGCTTTTGTAGAAGACGCCATGTTGTAATAAATTTTGGTAGGCATCCACATCAGCGGTAATAATTCGCATTTTGTAAGTGGGAGTGCCTGTCAGTCTAGATATTATTCTTTTGCAATATCTAATGTTTAAATTATTTGTCTGGAGGACTTTAGCCATTTCTTCATCCGTGATTTCTTGGTTAACTGAAGTTATAACAGCCGAGTATGACGCTGACGGAGTTTTGTAGGGTGTTGTTTTTGTCGTTGTAGTCTCTTTAAAGGATTTTAAAATGTTAGACCCTTTAAGTTTTTGCAGCAAGTTTATTGTAGATGGTTTATCATTATTGGATTTTATAATGAATCCAGTTTTGGTTGCTAAGATAATATCTTTATTATTATTTGTATTCTGACACCATATGTCAGATAATTGTGTACGTGAGAGCTGTTGAATTGTTTCTATGTAGTACGCTTGATTGTAGTTGTTATTGAATCTATTTGGTATATGTGGTGATATTTGTGGATGTTGTTGACGTTGTTGTATTTGTTGTTGTTGCATTTTTTTGTTGTTGTTTTTGCATTTGTTGTTGTTGTTGCATTTGTTGTTGTTGTTGTTGCATTTGTTGTTGTTGTTGCATTTGTCGTTGTTGTTGCATTTGTTGTTGTTGTTTTTGCATTTGTTGTTGTTGTTGCATTTGTTGTGAATGTGTCGGTTGTGGCTGCGACAACTGTTGGTGTTGTTGTTGATGTTGTTGTTTATTATTCATTGTTGTGGCGGAATTTTTTGATGTGGATGGCGTTATAATATTATTTATATTATTTGGAAATTTAAATCCCGCATCTCCTTTTCCTTTTTTATTTGGTTTGTTATTGTTTTTTTTTGGCCGACCCCTTTTTTTAATGTTAGAAGGCCGCGTGGAATCATCGGTCTCGTATTCCATTTGCTAGCCCGCGAGACTTTCTGCCTCGCTAGCGGCTTCATGGCCGTCGTTTCTCCCGGCATCACTCATTAATAAATAATGTGTAGTTCCAGCTATGCTGGAACTATTTTGTATTTATTAAGTACACTAGGACGACACTTATTTAACACTCACAACTAACAAAAAATAATTGACAAATTGAACTGGTTATTTAAACGGAGAAGGTTTATTTGCGTGTTGACAATACTATTGTTCACGGCGGAATGTGTGCCTTTCTTATTTTAACTTGAATGTGTAGTTTTTTTAAGATATTTTTTACTTTTTTTTGTTCTTTATTTTCTTTTTCAGTTTTTTTTTTGGGTTTTTAATTTTTTGTTTTATCTGTATTTTGTTATGATCTCATTTTATTTCTTTATTTTTCATTTTTTTTTTTAGCTCTATAATTTTTTATTTTAGTTCTTCTGTGTTTTTTGACATTTTCTACATTAATTTTTTGAACATGTATTTTGGTTTCTCCATTTCTGCCATTTTCTTTCTGTATTTATATTGCTTTTATATACAGGGTGTTAGGTAAACATGCGGCAAGGGGTTATTTTTTTGGCCTATTCTAAAAATATTTTGTTCTATAATGATTTCTGAAAAACCTCTTTGTTTCAACATTTTATCATTAAAAAGTACATGTAAAGTTGTTGACTCTACAATAAATGTTTGTGACATCCTCTAGCCTACAATTTTCTCGTCATGCTAAACTTTTTTAAACACACCAGGGTTGTTTCTAATTGAGTTACACCTAGCAATTATTATTACTATAATTTTTGTTGCTAATGGTACATTATCCAAAAACTGAAGTAGCATGTGTTCAAGTTTTAATATACCTTGCTGGTAAGTCTTCTTGGTAAAAATATTGGTCCAATTAGACAGTCGCCTACAATTCCAATTCAAACATGCAAGGAGAACTGATGTTAAAAACGATCATTACATAATATTTCTTGAATAAGCCAAGGAACAACCTTTTGAATTTTTGCTGCATGTTTACCTAACATCCTGAATATGTTTGTTTAATCTTTGTTTTCTTTTTCTTTCTCTTTATTTTTTTGTTAATTCACTGTTGTATTGCTTTTCTACTGTTGTTTCTTTCTCTATTTTCCTTTGATCTGAAGATTTTAATATATTTTTACTTTTTTGAAATTCTTTAAATTTTTATTGACATAATATAAGTAGATTAAATTAGCTAAACTCTTAAGAAACAGATAATTATTATACTAATCGTAAAAATGTATTGAAACTTCTAATGGAGTACTATAGTATATAGTGTTTCAAGAGCCGAAAATCAGCGTTACCCACCCTCAACAAACTCGTTGAGGGCTGATAAAAGCAAATTTATTATAAACATTATGAATGATCTCTAGTGTCACTGTAACAATATCATAGTAATTTTTTCAAAATTTTAATATTATCTTGCATGTCCGTAGCATACACTATAAGTTTAAGATAACCCCACAGATAATATGTGTATAAATCCATTGAAACCCATCCAATTTGAAAAATGTTAATTAAGTCAATTAAGACACTATGCGCTTGGCAGCCATTCTGCTGAAATATCATATTTCTTCTAAATTCCAAATTTTCTTAATCCAATTGAGACCAAAAGTATTCACTAAGAATTTCCAATTAATAATTTGCGTTCACGTTTTAACATTACCATAAACATCAAATTAGTGTTCCAAATTTCTTAAAAAACTTACAGATACTTGCACACCGGGAAATTTCCGGTAAAGAAACTATAATTGCGTATTTATAGGACACCTCTCTAATTCCGTAATATTTGATCAAGTAAATGCTCTGTTGTAAGGTCATCATCTTTCTGGAGATATTAGTTCAAATGTTAACAAATAATTGTAGTAAGTTACATAAACATTACTTGACAGCAACAATCTTGATTTCCAATTATAAAATGAGGTTTATATTAAATATAACTTCCTAACAATAACACCCATAAAAAAAAATTTTACAATACTTAAAACAATTTAGATTTACAAAATTTTAGTTTTTTAATATTGCATTTTTAGCATTATTATGACAAGCAGGAGACATTTTAAAGAATAACTTTTTTTAATGTTCTATAAAAATGTTTAAGGTTATAGTAAAGTCCATCCGTGGATACACTGTATATTCTAATTATTCAGTCATATTATGTTAAATAAAGTTGTTGTTAACTTGAATAATTTAAACTATTTCTGGTATAATAAAACGACACGAGCGTATAGTGGTCGGCAAGAGAAGTGCAGGGTTAAACAGATCAAACTAAAAGCCGGTACAGTATGTAGCGGTTGTAGAGAAGCCCAAATAAAATCAATGTCACTCAAGAGGCAAATCAAGTAAGCACATACCTTTTACAAACGGCAATAAAACTCAATTCAAATCCAGAAAAGCAAGTCAAAAATAGTTTATATTTTTTTCTATTAATTGTAGATATAAATAAATAAAAAATTCTTTATTTAAATAATATCTACAATTCAAAAAATGTTTATACTAAGTATCTACGTATGTATAGTTTATTATTACATATGTATATAGTAATTTGTTATTGCTTTCATGTACTTATTTTATACTTTCAAATTATCTGTTTAATCATAATAAATATGTTTTAATTTTATTTTTAAATCTATAAAAATAAAACAAATATATTATTTAAAATAGACTTCACAACCAATTACACGTTCGCTTCTATCCAAACTAAGAAAATAACATTAAAAAGTTAACCCGTAACCAGAATACTTTTCACATTATCCAAAGTAATTCCAAAATGTAATAATTCAGACATAATAATAATTTAAAGAAAATTCCTCGTTACCAGATTTCTATAAGACGCCGGTGATAAGAGCCGTAATTAATTCCAGGTCGATTCCTGCTACTCGTACACCCTCCTACTCCTATCGTCGTTTTCATCGTCTACTTCTATGTCGAGGAAATTAAGTTTTTAAGCGTTGACGCTCTTTGAAAATGTGTCGGCCCTTGAGGTAGAGGAGTAATTGCCACCGAGTTTCGCAACAGTTCTAATATGCGTATATAGGTAAAAGTTTTCAATTAACCTCCAATTTAAAATTCATGCCGTAAATTACAACGGAAGAACAAATATCGCCAAAAATTAATTAAAAGCGTATATAGGTTCATTTCTATTATGCGTATAATATGTACAGATTTCTTTCTAAATTAATAAGAAACTCTTATACTACCAGCATGTTTTTTTTATCTTAAAGTTAGCGCGACAGAAAACATTCAATTTGCTTTTATCAGTGCAAACTGTATGTACTGAAATGGTGGCCGGGAGTAATTTAGAAGAGATTAGGACGAAGTTCCATGAGGAAAAATACAAGGGGAGAACTGTTTATATTGCCAGATTGAAATTGTTAAGAGGAATTCCTGCGCAGAAAAAAAAACAACAAAGTAATTGACTTTTATTCGGATATAAATTGATGAGCTTGCTTTTCTTTTCATTAAGTGCTATGGATTTGTCACTTGAGAGCTCTATATTATTTCCCAAACAAGACAAATGTGGATAACGTGAAATGATAAACTGGAGCAGTAAAAATTGATTTATATTTATATCTTTTTTTTTTTAAATTTTAATGATGTTGTTTATTAAGTCAATATCATATAAATGTTTTTAAAAGATTTTAATTTATAATGTTAAATACAAACTTAATAAAGTATTATAAGCCAAAGAAAATAAAAACAAGAAATCAGAGTAGAATGTAAAAAATACAATAATAGAAAAAATATTTTATTAAAGCGTAACTGCTTAATTGTGCTTAAAGCTAAAAAATATGCTAATAATTTTTTTTATTAATTTTTTTTTAACTTATTGAAACGGTTAACATGTAAGATGTGGTAAACTGTTTAGAAGCAAAAGAGTTTTTTGCAAATAATGATGAGAGGCTTCTATTGTTTATAAAATACTATTGTTTTATACTCTGGTTAGTTAATTAAAAAAAACAGATGCAATCAGTGTTAGATTTTAAAAATGTGCAGTTAAGTCACATAGTAATAGTAATATATATTTTTTTTTTTAATTTTAAAATGTGATTCTAACCTAGAAATTTTAAGACGCTTTGCTATATTTGTGGACATAGTCTTTGGAATATATGAAGTATGAAATTTTAGTTATTTTAAGAAGTTTATTATTGTAAATCAAATATTAAGTTGGCAAAAGAGCAGAACTTTGAAGAACATCAGCATTTATAATTTTTGGGTCAGAGTTAAAACCATTAATTCTAACTATAATTTTTCTATTGTCAAGAAAACTATTGTTCAGATTTATTGTTATTTATCGAGACCTATACAATGGAACTTGTTGACAAGATTGAGATGCCATACCCTATCAAACGTTTTGGAAATATCTAGAGCTACTGCAAGATTTTCCACAACATAAATCAGAAGATCTGTTGTCATACGTTTTGATCAAAAACTACAGGATGTTCAAAAAATAATTTAAAATATTTAAAAAGGTGGTAGTACAAACCAAAACATACACAAAATTCTTAATAAACATGGGTTGTCATAGCAACGGTTTCGGAAATATGGAACATTATTTATTTTTATTTTTTTTTTCTCTTCAATTTTTATATTGCAAAAAAGAATTTAAAATATTTAAGGGAGTAGTAGTGTTTGGTTTTAGAATTTGGTTAGTAAGCTAATTTGTGTTTTTATGACAAAATGTATTTATTTTTAATAGAAAAGTCTGTTACTGTAGAAATGAGATAAAATATTATTTATGATTTTTTCAATTGTCGACATATCACCAAAACAACTTTTGTAAGAAGATTATTTTATGAAAACTGTTTTAAGAGATAAAAATGGACTTTATATTGCTTGGTTATTTTTTAAAACAAATGGTTGTCTTGTTATAGGTAACAATAGAAAACATGCTTTAAAACGCTTTTATCAATTAGAGGCTCGTTTTGAACGAGATAAAATTTTTAAGAAATTATACTCCGAAAACATAAAAAATTACATTGATCAAAATCATTTGATGCTTGCTTTCAAAACAATCAGTTTCATATTTTTTGTTACATCACGGAGTAAAAAAAAACCGTCTGATGTAGTTTGTTAAAGTAGTTTTTAATCCTGCAAAGAAGAATTCTAACGGTATTTCTTTAAATAATACCCGTTTCTCTGGTAGAAAACTGCAGACAGACATTGGTCAGATATTGACACGTTTCAGGTTTCATTAAAGTGCTTTAACTTGTGATAATTGTCAAAAGTTTTGAGAGGTAGGGTTGCATGAAGAAGATTGTATTTTCAACATATTTTTTGGCGCTTTAATTCCAATGATCTAATCAAAGCACAAACAAGAGTAATTTTGGGGCTAACTTTAGTTCTTATTTGGTTCAAAAGTCCGTTCTTCAATTGGTTGAAGATAAAGGAAGTTGTTTTTTTTAGCAGCGAAGCTTTAAAAAATGGAATTTAAGTCGATAATATTTTATGGGGAGCTCCTGATGAGGATAGAGCTTTAGAATTACAAACTCAGTTGATAAGTCTTCTGCGTTGTAAAGATTTTGAATTGGCAAAATGGGCCAGTTCACATCAGTCTGTTATAGAATCTAAAGATTAGGTAGTTCTTAAATTTGAAAATGTCTTTGAATTTCTTGGAATTCTTTTTGTTATGCTTTTTGGATTTTTGACATTAATAAATATTTGAGTCTTTTTGTTTTTTTTGTTAAAGGTTTTATTACAACAACTTACTGGTTGTTAAAGCTTAATTGGGATGATCCATTGCCAGTAGATATTTTATATATTTGTACACGAAGCATGAATGAAATAACTGATTTGGAAAAAATTGGATAACACGATGTATTATTCCAAAAAGTTTTGTTAAACTTTGCTTAATAGATTTTTTGGATGCCTAGTATTTGTAAAATGGGAGCAATAATTTATTTGCGTGTTAAAACTTTTGATTCTGTTGAAATTAATTCTGGTTGCTAAATCTCGTGTGGATTTTTTAAAAACTTGGACGGTACCCCGTTTGGAATTAGGAGCTGCATGGTTGTTGTCAAAATTGTTTCTTTTTGTTTAGACTCTTAGCATAAGTTTGCGCTTCTCCTTATTTGTTAATGACTTTTATTGCAAATTGCATTGTGCAAATTTATGAGTTGAATCCAAGAACAATTAAGTGGCATGTTCCAGGAACTCAAAATCCCGCAGATCCAGCTAGTCGGGGTATGTTTGCTTCTGACTTTATTAAATGTTCGCTATGGTGCAAAGATCCAAATTTTATTCGGAATCTAATGGTGGCTTGGCTTTTGAAAGAACCAGATTTAATCATACAGGATTTACCTAAATTGATAAATTTATTTAACAAGATGTTTTTTTTTAATTAAAATTGCAAAAAATTGTTGCATTTATGCTGTGGTTTATTAATATTTTACAAAAGAAGATTGCAAAGAATGAGGTTCTTAAATCAATAGCTCATTGTGACTATGAAAAAGCAATAAAATTAATAGTGAAATTAACTACAAAACAATGTTAAATAAAGCATAGAATCAATTGAAAAAGGGTGTAAAGACTTAATTTGTTCCTCAACTTCGTAGGTTTTGTTATGACCCATTTAAGTAAACATCTTTAATTAATTTTAAATAAAAGCTAATTAGCAGTTTTGTTAGTAGATCATTTTCATATTTTTTCAGAGCATGGTAGTTCAAGATTGATTCCATCTTTACTTTTTCGTAGTTTTTGGATTACGGGAGCGCAAAGTCTAATTCGTCATTGGATCTTTTAAATTTTAAAAGTCAAAGCCTATACAAGGCAAGGATTTTTAGTCATGTTAGTATCGATTATGTTTTCTATTAAAGCATCACTTCTTAGATGTAATAAAGTAGAGAAATTTTGCTTGGTGTTGTTAGTTTGCATTGTTACTAAAGCAATACATTTAGAATATGTGACCAGTTTTTTATCTGAAGCATGTTTGAGAGCTTTGGATAGATTTTCAAGTCAAAGAAGTTTACCAATGAAAGGTTTTTCTGATCAAAGTAATAATTTTTGTGGGGCAGCAAAGAAACTCAATGAGTTGTTTAAAATTATGTTTGTTAACAATAGAGTCTTGTCTGATTACATTGCCGTTCGGAAAATTGAAACGATATTTCAACCTTCTTATGCTCCTAAGGTATTTGGGAGGCTGAAGTAAAATCGTTCAAATATCATTTTTGAAGAGTAATTGGACACCCATCTATATTTTAATCTTAAGTTATTTTAACCATGTTATAATTTATTTAAATATTATATGTATTTTAATAGTATCCTTTATTTACAATTACAACAAAACTCTAGGAAAATTGAAGTCATAATTTTTTTTTTTAATGAATAATTAATTATTTGTAGTAAATAAAGAAAAAAAGAGAATTTTTAAAAGATCTTTAATTGAAGCTTTTGAATGGATCAACTCAAATAAGTGAAGCAGAAATCCAGAAAATATAGCTGCAAATTATAATCTGACCGCAGAGAAAAACGTTTTTAAAAAAGATAAGATTAATTTTATTAATGAAACGAATAGGCTCACGCCTTAACATAGACTGAACTAAATGGTTATTTTAAAAGTATTTATATAAATCAAAAGTGATTAGTAAGCTTAAATCTAGGTGCAGATGCACGGTGTTAATAATATCTGAAATAACATTTATTTATTATTCCGCTGAGCTGGCATCTGTGTGGATGAATGGCGTTCATATAACTCGCTGATCTTGCGTCTGGGTCAATGAATGGCATTCATATAATTAATGAAAGGCTTTATATAACTCCTCCATCCTTAGATCAGAATTCTGGGGTTTGGAACAGGATTCTGCAATGTCGCATCTGGGTTAGGTTCTGCTTCTATCTCATTTTTAAACCGTAGATTTTTAACATAATTGAAGACATAATATATTATGATAATGATAATTATAATATAAATAATAATTGTCCAGACACTGATGTTGTTGTAGTGTAGAGGCTCTTCCAATATTGTTTGGATTTTTTGGTCCTGCATGTTTAATGCGTTGTGGATGTTCTTTGTTTCGTCAAGATTAATAGAGTTTAGTTTCATTGGCTTAAACTTAGCCATTGAGTTGGTGTTCTCGATTTTAAATTCGATTGTAGGCAAATTAATAATTTTGAATTTGCTCTCGGAGTTTTTGTAACTTGGAATGGTAATAATTCCAATTTTGATTTCACAGATAGAGTTTGTTTCCAGAACATACGTTCCTTGAAGTGGTATGTTATCTTTGTTGGGACCGCAAACTTGTGTAGCTACTACTTTATCTGGTAAAATGACGATCCATTTGTTGTAATTTTTGAATTTTTTCATTCTCGATTAGGACTGGTATTTGTTGGCAGTTGGTAATATTTTTTGAATACCTTAACATCTGTACTTCGCATGGGGCTTCATCTTCGTGGATTCTTGTTGGGTATACGTAGTTGCAGATAAAATCTTCCGGCGTTATTATTTGGCAGTTATTGTTAAAAAACATGTAATTTCTTTCATTTAGGATAAGGTATTTGGACTGCGGTAAAATAGTTTTGAATGTTTTCTTTTCAGGGATAGGTAGTGAATATAAATGAAAATAGTTGTAGTTTTCATTTTCAACTATTGGAATTTCGATAATAAATATGATTTTATTCTCTTTGCTGTAGCTTTTAATGTTAACAATTTTCTCAAACAATAACACGTTCTCTATCTTTGGATCGAAAGGTAACTTGTTTGTTAATAAATGGTTATTGATTAATTTTATTTCCATTAATAGCTCGCTTGGTTTAATCATAGAATTATGAAAAATGTTTAATTTAGAAAACGTGATGGCAGTTTCTATTCTTTCTAGAATCTCATTGATTACTTGATAAGACGTGATTACTTGAGATGTTATTACATGTGTTAGAAAATAATGGTAAGTTTCAATATTCTTTAATTTGACTGTTTTAATAATGCTTTCGATTTGTAAAATTTGAGATTGTAAATTTAATTGATTGTGAGCCAGAGTTTTGGTACTTTCTTTAAAAGTTTGAATCGATTTTTGAAGAAGTGTTATTTGGTCTTTTACTAACGATTTAATCTTAACTTGGTTTTTAGAAAGTGTTGTGATAGCATTATCATATCTCTCTGCATCATTATTATCTAGGTTACCTGTTAATGACTTAATCACATTTCCAAGTCCATTTATAAGTCCTCGTTTTGTTCTTTTATTATTTAGAGGGTTTATTTGATGTATTAACGTTGATATTTTATGTTCTAATATATCAACTAACCGATATTAATTATAAAACTCTTTATTGTAATTAGACTTGGTTTTGTTACTTTCAAATGCATTTTTTAATTTATTGAAGTTTGTTTGAAGTAAGTGAAACTCATTTATTACTTTTGATATATCGAATATTTGGACGAAGGACCAATGGTCAATTTTGATCTGTGCGTTGCCTATTTTGAGTGGTAATAAACCTGGGTTGGAATTCAGGTTTTGGAATTTTGGGGAGGTTAATTCACTACTGCTGTAGGTGATGAACCTGTAACAAGAATTGGTTTTCTTAATTCTTTTACGTGAATTATTTGCTTCTTGTTTTTATTTTGTTCATTAGTAATTTCTACTCTATTTCGGTCTAAGACTTTTGTTATTTTATATGGTCCAATAAATTTGTTATTTTTCTTGTTTCTAGTATTGGGGTTTTGTTTATAAACTATTTGTCCTAGATGAAATTCATTAGATTCTCCCTTTTCATTTGATTTTGATATAATTTTATGTTTGTGGTCCATAATTTTTTCAGTTACATCTTGATAAACATAATCATTGTAGAAGGAAATTGGTGCAAAAATTTTGTTTGGACTTCTTGATTGGGTATGACCAAAAGTTAGTTTAAATGGTGTAAAGTTAGTTAAACTATGTATTGAACTATTATATCCTATGATAGCATAATCCATTAAATTGTTATCATTTGGGTAATTTTCTTTTAGTAAACGTAGATGTTCGATGAGAGTTGAATAGAATCTTTCTATAATACCGTTGGATTCATGGTGAGCCGCTGTAGTAAAATGTACGTTGATCTTGTGTAACTTTAATATTTCTTTCACCATTTCGTTATCAAATTCTTTTCCATTATCGACTACTATTTTTTCTGGTACTCCAAATGATGTAAAGTATTTTATCAAAGCATCACTGATATTGATAGCTGTTTTTCCTATGATGGGTAGAGCTTGTGCAAATTTTGTAAAAGGATCTACTAAAGTTAGATAATTATTGTTATTGTAAATAAACACATCAATGTGAAGTATTTGAAAAGGCTTTGAAGCTGTTTCGGTGAGCATTAGCGGGGTATAAGGGGTTTTTCGTGCATATTTTGCTCTTTGACAAATATCGCATACGTTAATAAATTTTGTTACTGTCATTTTCATGTTTATCCAATAGTAGTTTCGTTTGAGATATTCGATGGTTTCATTTATCCCTCTGTGGTTTGATTTACCTTCATGGTGATTTTTTATTAAAAGAATCTGTTCTTCTGTATTAGTAATCGTATTTACTTTTTTTAGACATCGTATTAATGTAGGGCCTGTTTCGGAGAAATGCTCTAAGTATATTCTAGAAAAATCTTGATATAATTCTTCTTTGTAAAAATGCAAATGATATAATTTTTTTGAAATAGTATAATCTCTTAGAAATTGTAAAATTAGATTTGAGTTGTTTGTACTAGGAATTTTTAAAGTAATTATTTTATGGTGTTCATAATTTTCTTGGCTGACATCTAATTTATCATATATTTGTGGATAAATTAAAATTTGGTTTTGTTTATTATTTATTATTTCGTCTAAAATTCTTATTCCATCATTTGTTGTTTCGTCAAAGTTAGTATGTTGCGTTGTCATCGTGGTATACTCTTTTGGTTCTACATTCTCTATTGCTGGTCTTATTTGTATGTCCGATATTATGTTAAGTCGTTCCCTTGGTTGAATCAAACTAGTAGTTTGAATAGGATTTTCAGCTAAATAGCGTAAATATTCAAGCGTCTCATTATTAATCTCGCCTGGGTTATTGATCATCGATTCGTCTTCTAAAGCGTTAATTTGGACTTCTGAGTTTAGCTCATATATGTTAATATAAAAGCTTTTGTCAAATATATAATAAATCATTTCATAAACTTGTGAGTAATTTAGCTTGTCTAATCCACATCCTAATTTTGGCATGGCAATTTTGTTTATGTTGTTGTTTAAACAAAACATTTTTAAATTTGATAAACAATTAAACTAATTTTCATAGGTAGGTTTTTCAAAATATTGATTTTTTGTTATAAGGTAGAATATATATCTATTGTTGGTATTTAGATAGACAAAAGAATTTAACTTAGGGTTTTGATTTTTTAATTCTAAAACGTTATTATATCTGGTCTTAAAATCTTTGGCTATACCACTTCCCATATGTAGATCTTTGCTTACACAATGGCATAAAGCAAAATCAATTGGTGCCTCAAATATGTTTCCACATTTGTTTATAATAGTTGGTGATTTTTTAATTTGTTTGTTATCGAAAAGTTGTTTAAAGTGATCGTAATTTAATGTTAAGTCGTTTATGGGACTAATTCTACTCAAAGCGTCCGCATTTGTGTTTAGACTTCCTTTTTTGTAAATAATTTCGTAATCAAATTCTTCTAATTTGAGTCGCCATCTTACTAGTTTTGAGTTTGGCTCTTTTAGTTTGAATAACCAAATCAGTGGTCTATGATCTGTATATATGGTAAATTTTCTACCATACAAATAGAGTCGGAAATATTTGCAAGCCCAAACTATGGCTAATAGTTCCTTTTCTATTGTACTGTATTTTTCTTCAGATTCATTCAAGGTTCGTGATGCAAATGCAATTGGTTTGTCAGAACCAATTGTACCTTGTGATAAGATTGCTCCTAAGGCAATATTAGATGCGTCCGTGGTCAAAATAAATTCCTTTGAAAAGTCTGGATACTGTAATATTGGGGCATTCGTCAATAGATTTTTACAAGTATTAAATGCGTTGATAAAGTTCTGATCATGAACAATTTTGGTATCCTTTTTTAGGCATTGTGGTAATGGTTTCGTAATTTTAGCGAAATCCTGAATAAATTTTCTGTAGTATCCAACTAGTCCTAGAAAACTTTTAATTCCTTTTGTAGTATTAGGAATGGGGAAATGTTTTACTGCCGTGATTTTATCAAGGTTGGGTCTGACACCATCAGTTGTTATTTGATGTCCCAAGTAACTAACTTCTTTTCTTAAAAACTCTGATTTATCTAATTGTATTTTAAAGTTTGATTGTCTCAATCGTTCAAACACTAGTTTTAATTGGCTTATGTGTTCCTGAAGAGAGGTGCTAAAGATAACAATGTTGTCGAGGTAGACGAGACACATTTCGTTTTGGAGACCTCTCAATACATTATCCATTACACGTTGGAATGTTGACGGTGCATTCTTCAAACCGAAAGGCATGCGTTTAAATTCATAATGCCCGTTATCAGTAGAAAACGCTGTTTTTTGGACGTCTGGGTTCATCTCAATTTGGTGAAATCCGTTGGCCAAATCGAGGGTTGAAAAGTATTGGTTTCTGCCTAATTTGTCTAAAATTTCGGTTATTAAAGGTAAGGGATACTTGTCGTCTATTGTATGTTCGTTTAACTTGCGATAGTCTATTACTATTTGCCATTTCTTTTTTCCTGATGCGTCGGATTTTTTCGGGACGATCCAAATTGGGCTAGACCATGGGGATATCGAGTCTTGTATGATATCTTGTTCTAGTAGTTTTTCAATTTGTGTTTTAACTTCTAATTTATGAATTTCAGGGTAACGATACGTTTTGGTAAATATTGGAGATTCATTGTTTAAATTAATTTTGTGTTGAATTTTGTTAGTGAACGTTAACGGAATTTGCTCGTTATAAAATATGTCGCGGTATTTGTGACATAATTTTCTAATTGCTTGTTTTTCTTCTAAATTACAGTGTTCTAAGCGAAGATTTTTTAAATTTGATTTTAATAAATTATCGTGCGTTTCGTTTAGATCGTTATCAGTTTCCATCGTTTCTATAAAGTTTAATTCGTTGACGTTTAAAGATTCGATTGAAAAGGGGGTATTGATCTTAATATCTACTGTTTTGGTGTTTGAGTTGATTATAGTAGTTAAAGCAAAATAATTTTTTATATTTACAACTGCGCGGGGTGACTCCACTAAATTTTCGAATTCTATATAATCTAAAATTCCCAAGCCTTCTTTATAATTTACTGGTAATTTGACTACTTTTTGAGTTCTGGCAGGTATTGTTATTGTATAACTTTTAACCTGTAAAGACCTTTTTAGTTTGGTTAACTCTTCAGTTTCATATATTATTGGGATTTCAGTGTATGGTGTTTTTATAATTTTTGAATCAAGGTTTACTAAAGCCCTGAGTTGTTTAAGTAAATCTATTCCAATTATGCCATCGTATTTTTGACTAAATTTGAATAAATAAAATTTATGTATTTTGCTTGTTTTAAAAATTTTGAAAACTGGTATTACCATAACTTCATTATGATAGCTAGTATCGTGAGCAGTTTGAATGTTAAAATTTTTATTAAAAATGTAACGCTTGTAAAATTTGTGTGCTAATTCTGGGTCAATTAAACTTCTTGAACTACCTGTATCAATTAGAAAATTTTGCATTTAGTTGTGGAATAAAAATGTATGGTAGGTTAGCTTTAACTAAATTTAGATTTATCATCTCGGATCGTTGATAATATGGTCCTGATAAAAATTTTCATCAGTATCATTTTGTTGGTCGAAATCATTGTTGTCCGGTTGCAATTGTTGTTCTTGTAGTATATCATTGTTTTCATGTTGATAGTAATAATTTTCATTATACTCATTATAATCATTTTCAATAGGACAAACTTGTTGGGAGTTGTCTGGCATGTCAGAAAATTCTGTTAAGCCATAGAAATTTTCCTGTGGATTTTCACCTTTGTTGATATTTTGCGAATATAGCTCAGTATGAGTGAAGTTTCTTTGTGGTTGGGTTGGTTGTCTCCTAGTGTTTCTAGATGACGTATCCATAGGTTCAGGAATGTTTCCTCTTTGATAGTTTTGATTTCCGAAAGGTTTGTTTTGATATTGATATTAATTTTGATTTTGATGCACGTAGTGATTACGTTGAATTTGACTTGGCCTTTGCAGGAAATAGGGTTGCTTTTGATTTGAAAAATTGTTATTAGGTTTCCATTGCATTTGGGGCCTCTGTATAAAATTTGGTTGTTGAAAATTAGTTGGAAAATTTGGTTTTTGGAAGTTAGATGTTGAGTGTTTAAATTGTTGATTCTGAAACTTTTGATAAGAGTTTCCAGGTTGGGTTGTCTTTTGAATGTTTTGATTCATTGGACTTATTCTTTGATTTGGTTTAAATGTATTTTGAAAATTTAAAGTGTTATTTCTATTTTGGCTATAGAGGAAGTTTTCTTCTTCTATTACCAAAGATATGGCTCTTTCTAAACTGTCTGGGTTTCTTAAGCGCACATTGTTTTGTACCTGACCTGATAAACCGCTTATAAATGTCTTAAGTGACAGGTTATCATAACTTTGTAATTTAATTACCTTTTTTGCAGCTGGTATATTTAAGGTGTTTAGTTTTGCAATAATAAGGCTTCTGGCATCTTGACAACGCATACCAAAAGTGTAAGGTGTCTCGTTTCTATTTGGATGCAAAGTAATTAAATCTTGGATCAAGCATTCTATGTTGCGTTGATCACCAAAACTTAAGTTTAATAAATCTCTTATTTCGTTCTAGGTTCTTAGTTCTATTCTTGAACCAATCAAGCTTAAGGCTCGACCTGCTAATTTGCCGATAATTGCTCGCGAAATAAAATTATTTAATTGTAAATTATTCGGGTCGGAAAACGTATTTATTACATTTTCACAATTATCTATAAAAATTCCTAAAGTATGGGGGTTTCCTTCGTATTGAGGAATAGTATCTATGTGTAGTTTTAATAACTGGTAATTGACTGGTACAGCTATTTTGAAACTTCGTGAATTTTTACAAAGTCAATTAAAATTATTTGCGTAAATTGTTAACATCAATTACAGTATTTTATTATTATATTTTCTTAATTAAATATATACTATATAACTTTTTGTTTGGTTGGGATAGGAGATAAGAAATTGTTTTCGTTTTTGACTTACAGTAGTAAAATAATTGTGTTCATTATTCTCGTGTTAATCCCTTGTTCTTAATCCTAGTGCCAATGGGATTCGGGCGATGTGTGTCCTTTGTCCTTGGTCTTCCTAATCTATGTTGTACCAAGAGATGTTGGCGATGCTTGTCCTTTATCCTTGGTGTTGTTGTCTGGGGTTGGCAATGTTGTCCTCTTCCAGATGTTGAGTCTATGATGTCGTGGGTCTAAATTTCTTGCTGTTTCTGTTTGTGAAGTTGACGAACTTTTACAGCACTTGTAATTTAATTATTCACTTCTCTTCGGTTCAGTTTATTTACACTTTTGTTTCGTTTCTGTTCTTTAACTATTAAAATAGACCGGTTTTGCGATTTTTCGTAACCGTTAGACAGATCCTACCGACTGCGCCAATTATAATCTGACCGCAGAGAAAAACGTTTTTAAAAAAGATAAGATTAATTTTATTAATGAAACGAATAGGCTCACGCCTTAACATAGACTGAACTAAATGGTTATTTTAAAAGTATTTATATAAATCAAAAGTGATTAGTAAGCTTAAATCTAGGTGCAGATGCACGGTGTTAATAATATCTGAAATAACATTTATTTATTATTCCGCTGAGCTGGCATCTGTGTGGATGAATGGCGTTTATATAACTCGCTGATCTTGCGTCTGGGTCAATGAATGGCATTCATATAATTAATGAAAGGCGTTCATATAACTTGCATAAGAAACAAATCGATGCTCATTGAACGGAAATATTTAAAAACCTAAATCCACAATTTTTACCTAAAAATAAAATACAGTCCATGATCATATTACACAGGTAGTACACACCACAACAAACAAAATTTTTTAATAAACTTGGTTGTCATATCAACGGTTTCGGAGATATAGAACATTATTTACTTTTATATTTTTTTTCTGTTCCACACATGTTATATATTATCTTTCGTATTTACTGCTCGATACTAATTAAGCGCTTAAAACACAAGAATAAAAAGTAATTCAATCAAAATTGTTTATAAAATGCATTTATTATAAATGTTGGTTTTAATTTATTATAATCACTATTAAAATTGTGGTTACTACTTAATACTAATAAAAATCGCTTATAAGAAAAATCAAATAAATTATTCAAGTTTGTTGATAAAATGCATTTGTTGACCTTTTTAATAAATTAAACTCAGAAAAGTTATTATTCCATCATGATTTTGCACTAAAAACTATTTTGTTGTTTAATGCTAATTCAAAATTACTAATAAAGCACAAGAATCATTAGTGATTTATTTTATAAAAAATTTTTATCACTTACTAAATGAAGCGCTTATAAATCAATATTATTGCATGTAATTTATTATAACTTGCACTGATTAATTATTTAAATTGCTTAAAAACACAAATAACTTTAGTGATTTATCAAAATCTTCTTTCAAAATGCATTTAAAACATTTTCACTAAAAGAAAAGGTTTAGAATTTAATTAAACAAATCATTTATAAAACTTAAATAAATTTATTTAAATCTGAAATGATTAATATTTACATTCTAGAACAAATCGATAAAGTTATAAATAACCAAACAATATTATTTCAAGCAATAAAAACCATAAAACTAAAATTCCGACGTGATTGTATATAAAACAGTTTTTTTGCGTAGCGCTTATCTACTCACATTTCTTGCGTATAATGGAACGACTGAAGTGGACCCAGTTGAGTGCTTTCACTATACAGAGAGAGAGTATTTAATTGCATTTATTTATTATCAATAACTATCGATTTAACTAATAATTAGTGTGTAATGGTTGAAACATATGCATTGATGTATTGGAAAGGAATAACAGATGTTATTAAAGGTATAATAATAATATTTTCTCAACAGTATTAATATATAAATATTATTATAATGGAAAATTAATTATTTATGCTTCTCAGTATTGATAATATTGGTTTGATTGAAACATTATTTATTACTCTACAATTATAATTTTATTAATATGACATGAAAGTAATATTTTTTTCTTTTTGTTTCAGGTAAGCAGTTTGAGGTATTTTAGAAAATACATTAGTATTACTAGAACGTGAAATAATTCCATATAATAATATACTGCATAGTCTACACCCGTCTACGTATACTCTAAACAAATCTGCGTGAGTATGGTATAACTTTGTTATACAATATCCATCTTTGTTTATTTTACAAATAGTTGTAGTGAATGCAAAAATTTTATAATAAATTTTCAATTTCTGATTCTATACAGGTTTTGTAATCTTAATGTTATTCAAAATTGATATATTTAAATCAAGAACAAAATACCATATTACCTATTTCTACTGGTATAAGGTGCTTAAATTAATAATAAAAAATTTATTTTAAAATAAACTAATATATTATTTCCACTTACAACTGAAAATAATAAAAACATATATCCTATATCAAAAAGCATGATATTCTAAAATATATTTCCCACGAGTTTACCTATATATTTCACTCTACTTCGATAAACTATCTAGTTTAAAATCAAAATATATAAAATTTTATTCTAAATAAATAGCAAATTTAGTTGTTTCAAATATAATAAATATTTAAATGTAAATATCATATTAGTTTACTTCAAACATAAAATTTACGAGTGTTTAATTTGAGAAAATTAACACCGCCCTATCAATTCGTTTAATCTCTTTTTACATGTAATATAAATTAAACGGCAGTAAGTGCACTCGAAGTGGCTAATACGGCGTAAAGTGGACAATGATAATTCCATTTTAATGCCAATATAAATTTCCCGTTGGCGAGGAAGACGGCTCACATAAAATATCCCTGATGCAGGGCCAATGATGTCATCTGATAATCCTGGTGAATTTACGTCAAGATTTATTCCTGCATCTATAATAAAGATATGTGTCCTCTCTGCCGTGCAAACGTGCCCTATCGTATAGAACTAAACAAATATCGACGCGAATGTTTATCCTCTAATGTATTTTCCTTGCAGGAGTTTACCTGCATATTTCATCCTCTAACTATATTGATTTCTCATAGTAAAACATTGGATATATTTTTATAACGTTTACATTGAAACTATAAATTTAATTAATTTGTACCTTTAGGACTATATAAGCAGATCGTTAATTTGTTCAGTAACTTCAAAGTACATTTATTGGATCATGATCTCTACTGAATTATGATTATTTTGTATAGCAAAGATGATTGGATTGAAAATCGTTTTTATTTTTATAACAAAATGATGAAATGATTTCATCTTTGTTGTACTAGCAATACACATCATACTTTAAACGTTGATTTTTTTAATAAAAAAATATTTTTTAGCATTGGTTTTAGTAGTACGTACAAATTATACTTAAATATTATTAACATGAAAATTAGTGCAGAAGCAGAATGCTGTGCAAAGCCTGTACGTTTATACGGTATGAAATAAATATAAAATAAACTGTTTTTTTTTTTCTAAAATAAATGTTTTGAAAACAGTTTGATTTTTTACACTTCAGGTCATCTTGATTGCGTGAATCCCACACCAAAAATTGTATCAATTTTTTTTTAGTTGTAACTTTTGAAAAATTACGACGCGGAAAGTTCAAGTTCTCCCCTAAACAGATTTATTATAACACTTTTACGCATCTCTTTGCTCACAATACAATCATTCATAGCTTTTAATCAGGTTTATCCAATACAGGTACAATCGCAAACAACTATATCTTGTTAGTACTTGCGTAAGGTTGTAGGTAACCTTGTCAAGACCCCGACTCACCTAGTGTTTTATATCTGTGGTAAGCCATCTAGGCTATGCATTACCTTTCCAGACCATTTTTTTTTAATTGCACCACAAAATCGTAAGACAAACAGAAAACGAGGTGTCAACGCTGCAGACCGTCCGTCAGTTTTTTTGCGAGTCTTTAGAACTTATTTCTTGGGTTGTTTTTTGCTATGCAAAACGTTTCTGCATATTTTTGCTTTATATGGGACTATGAAGGAAACTATTAAACATATCAGGCGCTTAGTGGAAGCCCTGGTAAAGTATGAGCCGCCTTCTGTGCTTTCTCGTACGTTTTTCGCACAAGTATTTCCTACGCTAAGTTTGTATCCAACGGTGATCCACGAAACAGTTATCTTTACTTGTTACACTCTTTTTGAGCAGGAGAAAACTGTAATTTTTTTTTACTTGTTAAGCCTAATTTTGTCTTCTCTCGTTCTCGTCTTTCTTTCTTCTGGAGCGTTTAATAACGATCACCGTCAGGTTGTTGGCATGACCATTCTTTCAACACTTAAAACTGTTTTAGGGTTTCCACTTCGTTTTAGAAAACGTGTCACAACTTATCTTTCTTCTCTTAGTTAAAACTACCTTTTTCAAGAAGAGTGTAGTTTTTTTTGGCAACGGCAAAAATCTTAGCTGTTGGTTTATTTCTGGAAGGATAGCTAACAGTAGTCATTAGATTGATTGTTTATATGGATGGCGTTTTGGAACAATGACGCTTGAAATGTGTGTGTAAAGCGTCCGGGTTGCAATGCCAGGTTTGGTCCAGGACGTGTGAGTGCTTAAATCTAGTGAAACCCGGTCAGTTTTTAAAGTATTGGTAGATTGCAGCGGAGTTTATTTCTGTCGATATAAGATTTTGGTCGGTCAATGTGGCGTTGGTCTACTTTTGAATCAGAATGAATCAATTGTGATATGTTATCGGTTTCAGTTTTTGTAAAGTTGTAACCAATAGATGTCGCCTGTGTATACAAGTTGTTACACTTGAGTAATCATAAAGTTTGTTATTCATCCATATCTTCTTTTCTGTGACAATGTTGTCAAGATTAAATATTAAGCATATGGTTGTGTTGTGCGTACGTGTCTTTGAGTGCAAATTGGGATTTGTCTGGAGGTTGCATTGAGACGGAGTTTTCTGTATGGTTGGTTGCACAACTGTATGGTGTTTGGAAAAAGTTGCATAAAATGAGGGATGCAAAAGAGTGAGATATGTTATGGAGTTTGCCGGGACAAGCATAGCTTCGATTTTATAGTAGGATTAGCTGAAAGACGGAGACGGAATTTTAATCTGCTGTGTGCCAGCGATTAGCTTGCTGCTTCTAGTTAACCTTCTAGGATGATGTTGCTTTTTTGACGGCTCTATGAAAACTTTGAAAACTCAATAGTTAACATTTTTTTAATTAAGGACAGGGATTTTTTTAAGACTTGCTCCAGTTTGGTTCTTACGACAATAACCATCCTGTTTAGCTATAAGTTAATTTAATTTTGGGTTAATTTACGTTGTGTAGGGGTTTGTGGGAAACTTCTACTAGGTCTACGTCTAGTTTATAGACTATCTAGTCATAGTCTGAGTTCTTAGCTATCTAGTTGGCTAGAAATAAATATTTTTATAAAATCTTTGTCACTATCTGGAATAAACGGAGCAATCCTGATTGCTTTTTGCGAGCGTTTTGAGGGTACTTAGGTGGAGCAAAAGTCTCTGCTGAAAAGCAGCGGCTACATGTCTGGACTTTTTTTTATTGTCCATGACGCATTGGATGAGTTGCACCGGGATGCTCTGTGTCCGTATCGTTGGCAATAGTTGCATTGTGTGATCTCTGCCGTCTTTTATTTATATTCCAAATTATATATCAGTGAGAGCCATGATCTCTTTATTTCTAGCTTCTTGTAGAAACTGAATGTATAGCACGAGGATGTTGTTCTTGTTCTTACCTATGCGTGTAGTGGACGTTATATTATACCTTTGAGTAATGAGCTAAGCTTGCACCACATTAGCTGTGATGCAGCCCCTGTTTGATAAGTGTAATGAAAGACTTTGTTTTTTGTACAATAATTGATCACTGAACGGAAGTTTGCATGCGAGAGGATGTGTTGCGGATACCACCAATCATGTTTCCTGCGCGGTCAATAAACGATGTCAACAGCTTTTGATAAACAATTTTTTTCGAATAGTGATAGGCAAAGAATGATGTAAACCTTGTAAGCCTTTTTTTTGAATGCTGATACATTTGTTGAGTTAGGTTAGGTTACGTTAGGTTAGGTTTGATGACAAACCGAGAAGGACTTCAGTACGCAGTAATCACATTACCAATCGTGGAAGGAAGAAAGCTGTGCAACCAAGGTACCATCGAAACAGGATGGGCAAGATGGCGAATAGAAGAAGTTATTCAGCTCATGAGATGCCTCAAATGCCTCAACTTCGGACATAAGGCAAACGAATGCGACAAAGAGGAAATGAAAACTTTGTTTTAAATGTGGCAAGAAGAGACCAGAAGGTACAAAAAGACACATTGCCAAGGACTGTCAGGAAAAACCAGGGTGTTATACTTGTGATGAGGAAGGTCACAAGGGCGACGACATGGCGTGTCCAGAGTATAGAAAAGCGGTAATGGAGGTTAGGAGGCAATAAAGGAAACCGTCCCAAAAACCATCATTATGAAAATATTTTAAGTAAATCTAAATAGGTGTAGGGCGGCTATGGACCTTCACAGGCAAACATGTGTGAAAAAGCGTATAAACCTGTCCATAGTCTCCAAACAAAACCAAAAGATGACAAAAAACAATCCTAAGTGGTTAATCGACAAAAACATGGACGTGGCAATTTTTTTACCGGACAGGCACATAAATGTCACTAAAACAGGCAGCGGCAAAGGTTTTGTTTGGGTAATGGTAGGTAACACAACCATTTACTCATACTGCCTGTCTCCCAACACAACGACCAAAAACTTTGAAAAATTTCTGCTTGACATGGGCATAGGCATCAAAGCCAACGGACCCAACATTCTTACATGTGGCGATTTTAATGCAATATCGCCTATCTGGGGATCAACGGTTGAGGACAGAAGAGGGCAAATGTTAACAGAGTAGTTAAACAGTATGGATTTGGCAGTGCTCAACTCAAGGGATACCCCAACGTATGAAATAAACAACAAAAGATCCTACGTTGATGTGTCTTTCTGCACCCGAAATCTTCGAAAAAAGGTTCAAAAATGGCATGTAAGTGAGACAGAAAACCTGAGTGACCATAAAACATCTTTATCAACATAAACGAAGCAGAGTTAAACAACCAAAAAACCAGCACTACTGAAAGTTGGCTTTTTAGAGATGAACAAAAAACTATTTTTTTGTTACACATTGAGCAAGAAATGAGTCGCCATGGCAAACTGACTTCCGCAGCGGTGCTAATAGACGCTGTAAAAAACGCATGCGACAAAACTTTTCGAAAAGACGATAAGGTTGGAAGAAGACCAGTTTTTTGGTGGACAAAACATATTGCTACCCTACGTCAAAGCTGTATCATAGTAAGGCGAAACTCAACAAAAGCAAATAAAGTAGCGCCAAATATGCAACGTACATCCGAACGAAGCGCAACTTACAAACAAAAAAAGAAGGAGACAAGCAAAGTTAAAAAAAAATAATTGTTGGTTGAAACAGTACGAAGAAGTGGACCAAGACATCTGGAGTACTGGGTTTAAGATAAGTACGGGCAAACTAGGAGTACGCAGCCCAATTAAATTAAGCAACAAGGAACAACTGGACATAGCCAAAAAACTCTATCCATGCCATGAGAAAGCCAAATGGCAGTATAGCTCTGCAACAAACGAAGAGTGAGTAGTAAGAGTAGCCGAAAAAAAAAATTAGACAAAGAAAAGCCGCCGGCCCAGACGGTATTTCTCCAGAAATCCCAAAACAGTAGCAAAACTAAACACGAAAATAGTAGTAAACTTATTTAACAAACTGTTTCCGCTTATCTGGAAGACGGCCAAGATGGTGCTACTTGAAAAACCCCAAAAAAAAGAACAAGAACTTACATACAAACCCCTCTGTCTTCTCAACACTATGGGGAAATTATTTGAGCACGTTATAAACCTGGGACTTCACGACAAAATTAAAGCAAAGAGCGGACTAACAGACAACTAATACGGGTTCTGCTAAAACCGCTCTACGATAGATGCACTAAAACAAGTTACAGAATTAGCGGAAAAAGCTAGAAACCACAAAAAACTTTTTATTTACACTTGATGTAAAAAAGAAAGGCATAATAGATGTGTTAGAAAAAAAAATTTAACCTTACTTAAAAAACATCATTTGCTCTTATCTGGAGGACCGGATAGTAAAGGTAGGAGAAAAAGGCGTTATGAAAATAACGTGTGGGGTTCCACAGGGCTCAATTCTCGGCTCTACGCTGTGGAATCTATATTACGATGACGTGCTGAGACTGGATCTGGGCGAGGACGTAACTCTGATTGGGTTTGCCGACAATCTGGGTGTCGTAGTTTGCGGTAAAAGCAGGGAGGCTATAGAAGAAGTGGCGGAATAAGCTATTTGGAAAACTGGTAACTGGTTAGACGAAAAGCGCTTAACCTTAGAACACCGAAAAACAAAGGCCGTTGTTATAGCCGAGCAAAACACGCTTAAACAGGTGATGGTAAAAGTTAGTCTGGACAAAATCTAAAGCCAAAACAGCGTAAAGTATCTCGGAGTACACATCGTGAGGAACATAACCATGTGGAGTCATCTCAAACAAACCTCAAAAAAAGCGGAAAAAACAGCGGACCTTCTAAGCCGTTTGATGCCAAACGTGGGAGGAGCAGGACAGGAAAAACGAAGATTGATGAGCTCGATGGTGAAGTTCATTATGCTCTACGGAGCTCAAATATGGGAAGACCAACTTGAAAAGGCCAACCACAGGAAACTGCTTGAAAAAGTGCAACAAAAATCAGCATTAAGAATTGCAAGTGCTTATAGGACAACGTCTACCGGAGCTATCCAGGTGGTAGCAGGGGTTATTCTAGTACACCTTCTGGCAAAAGAGCAAGCCGATAAAACCAGCAAAGAGGATAAAAACAACGCCAGACAAAAGACCATTGAGAGCTAGGAAAAAGAGTGAAGTCTACCAGGAGACACTGCATGGTGGAGCCAACAACTAATCAAGAAGGTAACACCGTGGATTACACAGAAACACGGATATGTAGGATACTTCATAACTTAATTTTTAACAGAACACGGTTGTTTTGCTTCATATCTAAAAAGGATGAAGAAGAAGAAAGCAATGCATGCGCCTACTGTATAATAATAGACACCCCGCAAAAGGTGGTCAACAATCAGGGAATCCGCCATATCAAAACTGTCAACAAATTTGAATAGCAATAATATTATCGAAATTATGCTGGACAGCCCGAAAAGTTGGCAGGTGATAGAAGCAATGGTGGTATCTATCATGAAAAAGAAAGAAGAGAAAGAAAGAGCAAGGCAAGTAAAGTAAACCATATATGGGTCTAAGTAACTGAAAAGAAATGCCAAAAGGTGATACCGAAATACTTAAATAGATAGGAAAAAGGGGTTTGTTAGTCGGTAGGTGTCTGGCAATTGCACAAGATGCAGCGTTTTAGACAAATTTGGCACAACGTCTATAAAGATTTTTTACCTCTTTCTTACAAAAACAAAAAAAAAAGGTTGATGGCTTGTTTGCAAGAGTAACTGGACTAGACTTACTCAATTCCTTTTTTAGTTTTTTAAACTTTTATTTTGTTGTCCAGAATAAATTTCCTTTTGAAGGGTTTGGTTTTGTGGTGGGCAGTGATATTGTTGTCCGTGAATACAACTTCCATGTTTTGTTTGTCGTCGGAAGTAGCAAGTTTTTGCGGATTTTTGGCGGAAATTCAGCTGCAGGGGAAAATATTAGAACGTTTGTGGTTAGAGGTGAAAGGTTGGGCGTAGCCAAAATTGCTCTTGTTAACATCTCTATTTTAATTTTTTTCTTGTTTTGTTTTTACTTTGTTTGAATTCAATTTTCTTGTTTTTGATCAGGTCTAAAATTTGGTCTGACTTTTTGTTGATCGAGTTTTTGATGTGTTTTTTAATCTATTTATTTTTGTTTTTCAAACTTTGTTTGCTGCATTTCTAAAATAGCTTGTTTTTGTTGTATTGAACCAGATTTGATAGTTTTTTAACTATAATTTTTTTATCTACTTTGCCTTGTAATACAAGCTGCAATAGTCTATATTATTGACCGTTCTACATTATATGATCAAGATATTCCAGTTTCTTGGTTTTATTGATAATAATATCTCTATTATTTTACCTATTCTTTCCAAAACCTCTTGGTTGGTAATGTTATCCGTCCAGGAAATTTTGAGTATACGGCGGTATGACCAAATTTTAAATGCCTCAAGTTTATTTGTATAGGCTTTCTTCTATGTTGCTCTTTTGTTTTATTATTTTGCGTTATTTACCTATTAACTTTGTTATTTCAATTTTCTTATATATAACCTTTCTTAATTGTTTTTTTTTTAATAATTATTTTTTATTTTTATTTTAAACGTTACTACTAAGGTGCAGTGGTCTGATGATATACTGCTTCTAGGTATGTCTTGGATGATATGCAGCTATTTTAAAACCTTCTGTTTATTAGTATGTAGTCAATTTCATTTCTGATTATGTTGTCTGGTCTGTTTTGAAGTGAGCTTAATGTGTAAAGTTTTTGCAAAGGTAATTTGTATAAAGTATTTAGAAGTCTGTCTTTTCGGTTGTTTGTTGTGCTTAATTTATGCTTCTCGATAGGTTTTCTAAATTTTGCATTTAGGATTCTCATAATGATAGTCACTTGTTGCTTGTTAATTTTTTTTAGAGTATTGGTTACTGACTTGTAAAGTTTTTCTTATATTTTTTTGCTTTATCATTATTTATGTCTATTTTATCAATTTTTAAAATAGCGTTTTGTATTTTTATTTCATTCTAAGTACCTATTTTGACTTTTTTACGATTTTTTTTTGTATTGTTGTTTTTTTTTTGCTGGGTTTTTGCTGGGAGACAACCTAAGTGGCATTGCTTTCTTTTCCTGCCGGATTCAGTACATTTTTTACTACTGTTTATTTTTTTTATATTGATAATTGCCTGTGAGTTTATGATGATAAGCCTCTTTATAAAGATTTTCTTTTTCTGTAGACTTATCTTACTAAACGGTGCAGTCTCGTGCTTGTATTTGACTTACCCATATCTGAAAGGCATCTTCTTATCCTCCACCTGTGGAGGTGCTTCACACGGAAACATAAAATCAAACATTCTGAAAAAAAAAATCAATTAATTTTAATTTAATTTCACCAATAATAACACTAAATTAATACCTAAAAGTTTAATTAAAATATAATTATAAAACAGATTACCCGATTGCAACAGACTACATTAATCCAAGCGATCTAACTACTTGATTGCTTGTTTAGTACAAAATGAGATAACGACACGATTTCCTACTACATGTTGCAACTGGCAACAACTATGTTTCATCTGACAAACACGTCTACTATACAGTTGAAAGTACAAAGCTTCAACTTTCCATGTAGCATGAAAAGCCGTATTATGTATTTGATATTGAATGAGTAGGACGCTATCTTTGTAACTTCGTTACAGCCTGTAGGGGGTTCACTTTAATTATGAATAAGCCATAGCCATGGGGTTGAAGTGGTGTCTGATGAAACTACTACCGGCACCCATTAGCTACAGTATTACAACCGTATTTAAACCCCCTCGAACAGGTTATTTAGGTGCCGGATGAGTATTTTATAAACGACCCCTGCTTTTCAAGCACTAAATTGTCTGAATAATTCAATTAATATATAACCATATTGTAATCAATCTCTTAAACAAAATTTTTTAATCAAACATACAGGAATCAATATTGGAAAAAGTTGCTTTCCCTAAGGTAATCTGTAACATTGAACAACTTTCCAGACAGTTAAGTGCCTATAGCGCATTCCAACAAACTTTTCTAATTATTAATTAATTAATAAATGCACTAATCTAATAATTATTGTCTAGATTGATACTTCTAAAAGATGTTAACATCTTAGTCGGTTTATTAAGCACACTCAATTGAATGGGCGCTCATCGTCCTGTAAGTGATCTTGTATTTATAGATCCAATTGACCGTGCGCCATTTCATTGCTCCCCAACCCAACTAATTATTAGGAAAGCCCGTTCCGATACGGGGGGTAAATTGCCACATTTTCACTTAATGTTCCATCCCTTTGCATCCACTCCAATCAATACGCACTCAAAGCGAACCAGAAACCAAACGATAAATACACACAGCGGGAGAAAACGACAAGGGAAAAAAGGGAGAGGTTGACAAAATGGGAATTGAAAAAACAGTTTGATCGGGTGCTGAAGTGATATTAAAAACGAATTCAATAAACTACTACTAGGGAATCTTGTTAGTGTTTAGTGGAAAACGATTATACGGAAAGTTCTGCGCTACTTTATATAAATATAGTATACGGAAGAAGTGATGTGGGTTATTTTAAAGTTTTGTGGAATTTATTTTTGAATTATCACAAATCGATAAGCAATTATGTTGGAATATGTGTAGTTCCAGTACTCATAATGGTGAATAATTATGGTGATCATTAAAATGTTTGACAATTATTACCCGTGTAATTTCCAATTTTATCCATTTTCAACAATTTGGGCTTCAATTACTGATGGCTTTATTGCAATGTAAAATTTAAAATGTAGAGAGAAATAAAAGTATTAAATAACAATATTTTATATTTTTTGCTAATTTTGAGTTTCAATAAGGCAATTTAATTTTTTTGTATTAAAGTTGTCAACAAAACAAAACTACTAGAAAACTTTAATTAAATTATCTTTTATAAGTAATTTTTAATTAACTTTACTAAATGTTGTTTGTTTTAAGAATAATTGTTTGCAATGAATGCTTTTTTTTAACAATTTTGTTTGTATTTTGTGTTGAAGAATATTCATTTTAAATAATTGTAACTATTTTGTTTTTGTTTATTTTATATAATAATGTATGTAAATATGTATTCCAATTCTAATAAAAGTCTTTACAACTAAAAAAAAATTATATAAATATATAATTTCAAAACTATCTCGAGAAGCCAAAAACCTTATTTTTATATTATCAAATTTTCTAAACAATGAACTAAATTTGATTTTGATATATTAAATACATTCTAATACTATACTGTGCAGCTTGCATAATTTTATTTTATCAGTTTTATTTTTGCAAAATATGCAACATGGGCAAGGTTTGAAGTAAATAGAATTATAAAAATTTTAGTACTTAAAAAACATTTTGAAAACATTTTTAAATAAAAAAACTGTCTTTATTAATTTAATTAACTTTTAGTATTTCTGTGGGAATTTCATCTGGCTCTGTAGCTTTCCTGTTCTTCGCGTTCTTGATTGCTTTCTGCACCTCCTCTTTAGTTATTGGAGGGCCAGTCAAAATATTTTGCATGTCTGGTGGCAGTGCTGTGCGTGTGTCCGCGAACAGTTCTTTAACGTATTCTTTCCATCGGGTCAGTCTGCCTTCGATGTCCATAATTAGTTTTCCATTGCAATCTCTAAGTTTGTCCTGACTTTTGTTCTGTTTGAAGCCTGCTGCTTCTTTGATTTTATTGTGTAGGTGGAACATGTCGTGCTTCTTGTCGTAATCTTCAATTTCTGCACATTCATGGGAGAACCATTCTGCCTTGGCAAGTCTTATTTTGCTTTGGTTTTTATGTTGTCTTCTTTCCTCCAGAGATCCATTATCTCGTTTTTCATTCACTTTCTTTTTTTGGTGGTGTATTTGCTATGCGCTAGGGATTTCTTTTATTTTGTTTATTTTTGTTTTGAAATGTTTCCACTCCTCTTTAATCGCAGTAGTTAGTCTGTTCTGTCTGTCTTCTAATTCTTTCTCTAGTCTCTCTTCTATATCTTTTCTTGTGTCAGGGTCTTTAAGCTGCTCCAGGTCAATATTTTGTTTCTTTGTGGCTTTTGGCGTTATTTTCAGTCGGACACGGATTTGGGCCACTTGGAGGTTGTGGTCTGAGTTCACATCCGCTCCGGGGAACGTTTTAACTGATTTTATTACGTTCTTATGCCTGTTTGTTATTGTGATGTAATCGATTTGGTTTTGGATTATGTTGGTATCTGAGTCAGCAGGAGCCATCCACGTATACAGGTGGCGTTTGGGCACATTGTAGAATGTGTTTGTGATAATTAAGTCGTATACTGTGCCGAAATCCACAAATCTGTCCACTCGTTTGTTTCTTGTAACGAGCCCAAATTTGCCGACGACGTTTTCTTTGTGTCCATTTCCTACTTTTGCGTTTAAATCCCTCATTATGATTGTTATGTTGTTGTCTTTCGTTTGTCTGAGTAGTATACTTGAATTATATTGATGTTCAGCGGCGTTGCCTGTATTTGTAACATTATGACTCTATCTGATATTGGCAAAAAGTTTGTAACGGCTTTATTCATCTCTTTGTTCACTATGATTGCAACACCGTTCCGGTGATGTGTGCTGTCTTCGCCTGCATAGTATATGGTATGTTCATCAAGTACACGTTTTCCATTATTTGGCTATCTCATTTCCGATATGCTTAGTATCGTATATTTAATCTTGCCATTTCCTTGATAGTATTGTTGATCTTCCCTGCTTCATACATACTTCGCACGTTCCAGGTTCTTAATCTCCTATTTAGTTTCTTGTTTATCTTGATAGTGGCTGACCGGGAGATTCTTCGCACCCCTGTCTCAGCTAAGAGACGCCTGTACTCGGGGCCATTGTTTGATTCTTCAGCCATTGTCATGATTGTCCTGTGGATATCCTTAGGGATCTATAATGAGTTACATAGATGATTCTATTAACAAAACTTATTTTCTTTCCACAGATGTTGTTGTGTGTTGCGAGTGGTGTGAATTTGTTGTGGTTACTGTTACATTGATTGGTTATTGTGTAGTGTGGTTATTGTTGTTGAGTGATTAAGTGTAGTGTAGTTATTGTTTTTTTTTTAATTTCTGTAAAAAACGCGTCAAAAAAGTTGTTTTTTGTCAGGAAATCTCAATTGCTGCGGCATTACCATTACAGAATCCGTAAACAAAAATGATATCTGCGTATTCTCCGTTGTTGAACAGCATTTTTATCAAATTTTACTAACAGAACCAAATAAAACTGTTTTAACAAGTATCAAAAGCTTGCACCAATGCACACTTGTTAAAGTAATGTTGTTTTGTTTGTGTTTTTTTCTAAATAAAAAGTTTTTAAAATATTTTGTATTTGTTGACTATCTCAAAAACAAAGCAAGATAGACAAAAAGTGATTTATATTTTTCTAAAGAACAATGCCGATTTTGACAATTATTGAATATTAAAAAATTCTTGATATTGCCCAGTATACCATTTTTCATATAAATAACCTTTTTTTTTTTGTGGTCTAAAGAGTATTTACTGAAATTTTGACTGAAATCGACATAAAGTGACAGCGTTTTTTCGGGATCTAAAAATTACAAGTTTTGAAGATTGCGAAAACATGTGCAACTTTCTGCATTAAAATAGTGGTGAATATGTATTAATTCTATAAGTCTTGTATAATCACTTTAAAGAAAGATTGAACACAAAAAAATCTAGACCTTGTAGATCAAATTTCATTAAAATTTGACAAAGTTAGAATGGTTTAAACAAAGCATAATTTTGCAGTTTTGCTAAATTTACGGTTTTTTTTTGGAATAATGTTTGAAGCTTGATATATCAAAATGAGTGTCTCAACATTAAATAAACAAGTATGGGTTTTAAAGTACATGTAAAAGGGAGTATTACTTTACGCTGCACCAACTAGCCTAACTATGGAGTACTTTTTTGTGTAAAATTTTAGTGAGATTGTGATCTTTGCACAATTTTACTTAAAATTGCTCTCTAGTGTTTTTCCACTAAGTTAATATTGATAATTATAACCAAGAATCACTTTTTATAGATTGTCGTTAGTAGTGTTACCAACTAGAGTATATCTACGGGTAGCATTGATTAAGACCTTGTGGGCTTGTTTTTTTTGTTTTGACTCTTTGGTAAACAAGATGACTGGACTAACTTGTTAGCGTCGGCAATTGTTGCCAGTTTGCCCATAGTTAATTCCAGTTTGGTTTCTTGACTTTAATTTGGGCAAGAAAATTTAGTGCAAAAACTTTAGGGGTTTTGAGTGATTTGCCTGAAGTTTGACTGGGTTTAACTCTTATTGGGTTAATAGCAGATTATATCAAATGTGACATCTTAAAAACGGGAACAATGCTCCCGTGTTCTCTTCTTAGACCGGTTGTGGTGCCACAGCTTGCTTGATTTTGTTTTGTTTTGGTACACTTTTACTTTCTATCGAAAACATACAAAGCATTATGTTTCTTTGCTGTTCTTATCTTAAAAGCGGAATATTTTTGAAATTTTTTGAGCAATTTGGTGGAATCAATTCTTCAGACATCTTCCAGACGACTGCGGTTGGTTTTAAATTTTTTATTGATTTTGTTTTTGATTATTTGCTGTACAGAGTATAAGTTACTATATCTTTGTGACTGGTTGCTTTGTTTAAAATTATGTTGTGTTAAATTATTGTATGCATACATACAATATGTTTTTTTTTAGTTTGAGCAAAGATTTACAATATAGTTTTTTTTCTTTTAGATGTTTAAATTTGTAGAGCGTATCCGTGGTTTTAGTGTGATTGTAATTGTTTGTTTTTTGGTTTTCGGGAAGTTTTTAACATTGTAGAACCTTGGCACAAATTGCAAATTGCTCTACGCTAGGCGTTAATTGTTGCGGATCAGTTTTTGTTGGTAGAGCTAGAAACGGTGTTAATGGTCTTGAGGTTGATGTTAGTAACCTGAAATAATTTAAAGATTTGTGTAGTGTATTGCTTTGAAGATACATTTTTGGGCACAGGAAACAATAAGTTTTTTTATAATAGTGTGCTAAAGGTCTTAGTGGTAAAAAGTTTATTGGAATAACATTTTAAATGTGGGTTAGATTAGGCATCTCTCACGTTCTGTTACAAAGTTTGGGTAATACTGAAGTTGCAGTGGAAGCAGTAGTTATTGCTTGTGTGTTGATGTTGCTGTAGAAACTTGCTGGGAAGTTTAGTCTTTTGAAACGCACGCAAAATACAACAAGATTGTAATTTAAATGTCAACAAGCTTTATAGGTATTTGATAAGAAGTGCAAAAACTTAACTATATTAAACACATTGTTTTTATGACGTTTTTATGTTAGACTATTATCTGTAACTAAAATTGTGGTATTTATGTGTTGGGCATAATCTAAAAATATTATTGCGCAAGTGTATTATTGTTAAAATTGGTACAAAAATTTTAAAATAAAATTTGCCTTTATTATTGTATAACTTGCACTTTACAAATAGTAAATAAAGCTTACACGCTGCCATACCGATTGCATTGCATTGGATCACATTTACGTCAATTTTGTTATGCTATTATATGCTTGGAAAGCTATAATTTTCTTATTATAAATTTTATACTCAACAAACTATATATATTCTTAAATGGCAAGATATAAACTATAAATATGCATTGATAATCCTAAGCCTTAGTATTTTTTTGTTTTCTAATTGTGTAGAGTTTTTTCTATAATGTGTGAAAATTATATTCAATTAAATTTAAGCGTTTTCTTGCCGAGTTTGATTTTGTGAACACTTATAAGTTATAATAGCGAAACTATTCTCCCTTTTTATATAGTTTTTGAACTTTGATTTTAAATATTTGCAGCTTATGAGTCTCGGAGTGTACTGAATTGGAAAATTTATTTCAATTGTCAATAATACGGTAAAAAAATCTTTTTTATAAGTTTTGAGTAGTGCAGTTAGATGCAAATTGGTTTGCAAAAATATCTGCCAATTTTTGAATTACTAGTTCATTTCATAGAAAAGGAATTGAAGACATTGAACTACTTTCCAAAAAATGTATGTTTCATAGATTTTTTTGTTATTTATGTAAAGCTGAGAAATTTGATAAAACACATTTTTTTGATGACATTTTGAATAGTTTTTGTGAGATTTTTCTAATGCAACTTTCATAGTAGTTGTTGTAATCTCTGGAATAGTTGAAAGATACAAACTTAATAATTTTGGTATACTAAGAAGTCCATCATAAAAAATTTATGGTAGATGCTGGAAAAGCTGAGTAAGATTATGAGAAGCAGCAAAAATCATAGCTTGTTGATCGAATTGTATTGTAGACAACAAAATTATTTTATCTCTTTTATGATAACTTTTTAAAAGCTTATCAAAACTCTTAGAAAGGTTTTTAAAATGTTGTAGCTGCTTTATGAGGAGAACGGTATATGTTTATTACAAAGATTTTTTTTTAGAAAGATTAGTTTTATAAATTATGTTATTGTAACCAATGCTTGAATTTTTTACCTTGTCAGTCTAGAATGTGCTTATTGTTTGTGGGTAAAATTACAGATACCCTGCTGGTCAGCTAGATAATATAATTTCAGTCAAAAAGAAAATATTGTGTTTTCTATGTTCAAGATGCTGATAAACAATATTAATTTTTTTTTTATACTTTAAGGTACAAACTAAGTTTTTGTTTGATTGATTAAAATAGTTAGTGGAATATACGAGACTTTGTTTTGCTAAATTAATTGTTTCTTTTATGTCCAAAAGTAATATTGTTGTACATTTGGAAATGTGTACTTTTACTGAAGGTACCAGAATCCAATAAACTTATGCTTATGCTTGGGGTACATGTATATTTTTGTCTAAATTTTTTATTCATAAGTATAATATTGCAAATTATACTTACCACTAGGTTGAGTCTAGACAGGGACATTAAAACAACAGGATTTGCGCAGAGAAGAAAACCGGAAGGTATTACCATGCGTAAGTTATTCTTAAGGGCCACTTGTTGAGAGCCAAACAACTCACTACGTCCTAAAAAAAAAAAAAAAAAAAAAAAAAAAAAAAAAAGGTTGAGTCTAGTAATTATTGTCAGCAATTAGGTTATGGTGTAAGTTTTATAAAGCATAACATTGTTTTTGTTTGTGTACGCAAGGTCAACAGTTCTTAAAAGCTGCGGAGAACTTTGTTTGTAATTTGCTAAAGCTATGAGATTGTGTGCAGAAATATAGTTTGTCTTTGTTTAAGTTCAAATTACAGTGGTTGGTGTAGTTTGTAAATTTGTTTTGTTTGTTTAAAGTTATCACATTTTTCTTTGAGGAATTACAACTTTGATGTAGATTGGTTCAGATTTATTGTACGTCTTGCTGGAATTGCTGGGAAAACCGTAGTCATTGTGTGTTGACTTTGTGGTAGAAACTTATTAGGGAGTTGAGTTGCAGCTGTTTTATTTATTTTAAAGACTAAACCGTTTTCAACAAATACAACTAAATTTTAATCTAAACTTAAGTAAACCTTTACAGTCATTTGATAGAAGATGTTTAAAATCTTAACTTTGTCAATCACATTGTCTCTATAACTCTTTTATAGTAGATTATTGGCGTTTGTAACTAAAATTTTTATATTTTATTGTTGGAGTATAATGAAAAAGTATATATTATTAGAGAATACTTTGCAAGTCGCTTTGAATTTGGAGTTCCAAATATTGTTTGCATTTTACAAATAATATTTTGACTTTTTTGCACTTTATGCTCTTAACTGACAACGGTTTGTACTCTATTTGCTAAGAATTTAAATTAAACCTTGTTGTTTGTAAAGCAGTTAACAAAGGTACCGCAAATAACTATTTTAAAAATACTGTTTTGATTGGTTTGGTAGCTTTAAATGTGACATTCTGCCATGTCAATTGCATTGTAATTACGACAATATGACCCTACTATATGTTTGGATTACTAACGTAATATCTGCGTTATTTTGACAAATGAATGTCAGCCTTGACTTTTATACTTAGCAAACTCGACGGATTTTTAGTCGTTTTTTTAAACGGGCGTTTATTTGTATTTTTGTAAAGATGTATGTATTGAATTTTTGACGGGGTTTATTTGCGGGAGTTTTGTTACATAAGCTGTTCAAAAAACGACTGTAAGATGCTCAACATTATTGCAATTTGAAAACTTTTTTTGGTGTTCTACTGCTCTTAACTTTTATAAAAAAAACTTTTGGGCATTGGAATGTTACAAAGGTGTTGATGCCAAACTTGTGGTAGCAAGTTTAGCACAAAATTGTTTCCACGTAGCATGGTTTTAAAAAAATGAGACATTTGTTATAAATTTGCTTGCTAAGATTATAGCTATACGTGGTGCTACCAAAAAATACATCTTAAATGGTGTATGTTGTTAGTCTTGTCTAAAAGGTCTTATTATATTAATCTGTAGTTTATGTTGACTTGCAATTTATGTTGTATTGATATTGAGATCTGTTTTTTGTTATCATTTTTTTGGTTATTGATTAGATAGTTTTGCTCTGCTCATCATTTTGTTTGTCAAAGTATCAGGCTTCAGTTATAGTTCTGCTAATTTTGAACCAAGTTTTTGACTTCTTTCATGTTTTTTTAGTTTTTGTAGCTGTAATTTACAGTGGTACAATAATTATAGATTTACAGTGGCGAAAAAGTCAACAAAGTTGAAAAACAAATTTTTTTACTTCTACTATCTGCAATATTTTTGATATAGATAAGTTCTTTTTGTTTTGTACTGTTTTGGTATTTTCTGTGGCTTTAATTAATTTTATTTTATTGTTAAAATCTAGCATATAGTGTGTCTTGTAGTATGTGGCGGGCGTATTTGATGCTGCTTTTGGCAATCATAATGCCGTACAGTTTTGCTGATTTATTGTTATTGACTTTTTTTGCATTTTTGCCAGTTTTGTAAACCTAGAAATATTATTGGGTTTTAATCTTTTTAACATTTTTAGTAACAATTAGGTGAGCAAAAATCTCTAGTAACATAATCGTATTTTCAATTCTAGCATGTAACGGTTATTAGCAGCTTCATTAATCTTGAATTTTGATTAATTTTGATTGTAATCTATAAATAGAAATAATAATTTTTGATTTTTTGATAAAAAAGTTTGAAATAAATTAAGTGGAGTTGGCCGTTTTTGATTCACAATCAATACCTAATCTAACCTAACTTAAAAATGAACCTTTAAAACCGCTTTTTTATTCAAGTTTTGCAGCTGGCTTGTTACTGGTGCATATTTTGCTAGTGGCTCAAAGTGCATCAGAACAAATTTTGGTTAGGTTAGGTATTGACTACGATAAAAACTTTCTCATTCAGCATCTATAGCTGGCTTGTTACCGAAACGTTTTTTGCAAGAGGTATGAAGAGCTTTAGTTCAAAAGGACGAAGCATGGAGTGGGTTGTTTTTAAGTTAGAATAGATTACGTATTAATTGTGTGACAAAATCTTTTACAACCGCATTCTTATTCAGTTTTCTTAGCTAGCTTGTTACCAGCGCACTTTTTGCAAGTGGTTCTAACGGAAACAGTACAAAAGAACTGAACGTGGAGTTAATTGTTTTTAAGTTAGGTTAGGTATTGATCGTGACAAAAAAAATTTAATACCATTTTTTTATGCAGCATCCGCAGCTGGCTTGTTACCGGCGCATTTTTTGCAAGTGGCTTGAAGCACGCCTATTTATAGATGAAATCCTTTGCGGTAGTTTTTTACGAGCAAGTGGTTTTGAGTGGATTTTAAATGTAGACAATTTACAAAAAATCTCATTCACACACAAACAATTCAACGTTTTTTCTTATAGCAGGCATTGCTTTAACACCTTTGACACATTAGTAAACATAAATTGTTTAGTATTTCTTCTTCGTCTTCTCATTTTCAAAAACCGTGTGGCTTGTTTTGGTCAAATTCTTGCCCCGGGTCCTGCTCCTGTGATATCGACGTCCAGCTGTCCTTTTACCAATTTATTGGCCTGCTGAGAAAGCGTCTTGCGTATGTTTTACCGTCTTAGACTGTCCTGGCGATTCTATCGTCCTGCATGCGTGACACGTGCTTGTATCACTGTTTTTTTTCTGTTTTGCGCCCATCTCACAATATCCAGCGTGTTGCATTTCTCAGGTAGTTTAATGTTAATTCTTTGGTCGGCAAGTGAGTAGCCAGTGATAGAGTAGGTGAGAATGGGTCGTAGATTCTTGTTTTGTTCTCAGTTGATATGTTAGACTGGATTTCGGAGTGCTTTTAGGTCTTTGTACGGGTTTAAAGTTATTCCCATGTATTGGAATTTTGAGACTTGCTCAATGATGATGTCATTCACGACTAGTTTGCGCCTGATTGGGTGTTTTGCGATAACTAGGCTTTTGGTTTTAGCTGTGGCTGTTGTTATGTTTATTGTCTTTTTTCTAAACGTGTTTAGTAGCCATTGTAAACCGTTTTCTGATTCTGCAATCAGTACGGCGTTGTCAGCGTAGCACACTGTTTTAATGAGTTTGTTTCCCAGTGTGTAACTATGTTCGATTGGGTCAAGGGCTGTTATAATTTTTATGAGGAGGTTAACAATAGAAGACTTAAGCTGTCCTCTTGCCGTATCCCAGTTCTAAATTAGATATCAGTTTCCACCCCGTTTGTTGCTCTAGTTTGGTCGTGGTGTCTGTGTTCAGTTGTTTTATTGTCTCATTTATCTTGGGGTGTATGTTTTTGATAATTAACGTCTTTATTACGTCTGAGAGCTTGACTTTATTAAACGCTTTTTCTAGATCCACAAAACATAGATCGCTTTCTCTGCGATTTGTCGTACCACTTAGGTAGCGTCTGTGGTGGAGCGGTTTTTTTAAGCCTTGTTGCTCTTTCCGCATTGAGGTAATCTCTGTTACAATGTTTTGTGAATATCTTTATTGATGCATCCAATAAGGAGATGCGTCTGTAGTTTTTTGAGTCATTCCTGGCGCTTTTTTTGTATAGTGTTATGCTTGCACTTTCTTTCCAGTCTAGTGGGGGTTGCGTTGTTGATAAAACTATGTTATATAGCTTTGCCAGCTGCCCTGCAAGTGGTTGTGCTCCGTATTTCAGCATTTTGTTTTTTTGCTTTGCCGTTTTTGAGTTTTGCTAGGATGGCTTCGACTTCTTAGGTGGATACTTGTTCGAGTGCTGGCTGGTGTGGTCTTGTTGTTATTGTTATTTTTTCCAGTTCTGTGTCTTCTTGATTGTATAGTTTGGTGAAGAAAGGCTTTAGCTGTTTATTTGTACTGTTTTGTTGGTTTTTTGGAGGATTTTCTAGATCCGTTTTTGTGTCCCGTATAGGTCGTTTTCTATTTTCCTACTAAATTGTTGTAATTTTTTGTCTTTTTATGGTGCGGATTAGGTTGTTAGTTTTGTGTTTAATAGTTACTGTAATTTTATGTAAATTGTTCCTTCGACCAGTGAGATGCTAGGCACACTGATGATGGGTGCATACCTTGAAACACAAATGTATGTGTGTCTCTTACTGGACAAAAAAAACAATTTACATAACATAGATAATTATTAATTTTAAATGATAAATTTGTTATAATTTGTAATAGGGGGCATTGCGTTTTATTGCGCTTTAACAATGTTTTTGTTTGTATTATTTTTACAATTTAAGAGGTTAGTGAATAAAGGTGTTATGGCTTATAACACAATTATGAAAGTTAGTTCTTTTATCATCTTAATAATGTGAACATGTTTGAAAAAATAGTGACATAAGATAATAAACTGCAAAATGATACCATGCATCTTTAGCTCTTAATATTTCTATTTAAAAAAAAAATGTTGGTTGACATCTTTATTTATCCATCAACTTATTCAATTGTACTAGTGTGAGTTAATACTTTTGTTTTAAATATCATCAATTAGTTTATTAATTTTCATATTATTTATCACGTTATAAAAATTAAATAGATGTAGAATAGACATAAAATGATCTTAAAAAGTCTAATAACTTAGACGTTTTTGTTTCATTAATAAATAAAAACCTTGTTGGCATTTTTTATAAAACAGCATTTCAAACGTCAGTCAGGTGAGATGATAAGGTGAGAGAAAATTTACCTTCTGAAAATGTATTCAGTCGTGAAAGCAACCCACATAAAATTAAAAAAATAAATGTTTTAAAATAAACCAACTAAAATATCACATTACGTGAAAGCAGAAGGTAAAAAAAATATACCTGCAAATGCAACACGTTCGCAATCAACAAACTAAAGTAAAAAATAACCCCATTAATTGAAACAGCAACAAACTACTTCTTTTAATTAAATATATACGAACGTTAATTATTCATTCAAGGGTATTAAAAAGCTTACAGTTGCGCTTGTTGAAAAAAAGCACAAAATAACTTTACGGTACGCTTCCTGCAAAGGTAATACAGAAAGAAAACTTTGTAAATTTCCTTTGGAGTTATAGGAAGGCATCCGTCTTTAGGATTTATCCCCTCTAATGTTTACCAAACATCCCCAGATGATAGGAGCTCACTTTATGAGTTTCTGTTTAACGCTAAATAAGGAACTTTTATGTAATCGATTGATTTTAAATTATTTACGTACAATTTTATAGAAAGATTGTGGTGGGAAATGGGATAAAAATTGCGACATTTGGGGAGAATGTAGTAGCAACTTGGGAATTTGTAAAAATACAAATAATCGAAAGAACGTTACACAGGGGAACATTGAAAAAGAAATGTTTGTTTTTTTGCTTACAATCTGAAGAGTCGTGCTTGTTAGTTGTTCTAAGGACCAGTACTGTTATTTGTTTTTTATATATAAAATAATGAGGAAAGTTTTTTGCGCAACTATTTTTTTTATTATGAAAATTGTGAACTAGTGGGAAATAGAATAAAAGTAGGGCATTTTACAAAGCAAATTGTTTTTGTAGCAGTGATTGTATTTTACTTCATAAGCTTTGTAATTATTGTTTTCTGAGTTTTTTTTTATAGAATTTAATTATTTTTAAATTGCAAATTTTTCAATTACAATTAAAAATTTGTTTACAATAATTTCAGTTTGTTGCAACATGCCAGTAATAATTGCCTAGTATGTATTCTATAATCTATTCTGTATTAATATTGAACTAAACGTTAAGCCAAGTACATTGAGGAGTTAATTTATTTACAAAGTTAATTAATAATTGCGTTTCTATTTTGTATTGATTTGCAACAATAATTTTAAATTTATTTTAGTAAACTAACTAAATCGCACATATTTAAAACTTCATGCAAAGCAATACTCCGTGTTTAGTAATGTTCGTCAAAGTTTTACCTTTATCTCACTTCGGTGCGGTCACAAAATCACACATAGGAATTTAATTACGAACCGCAGCTGCATTAAATGCACTCTAAAAGTTTTATTAGTTTGGTCAGTAAGTTTGAAGTATTAAATTAAATTAGTTTATTATCAAGATAATATAAAGAATTTACTTAACTAAAAAAATTGCTTTGTTTTGAATGACTAGAATGATTTAAATTTGTTATTTATATTTACTACTGAATGTTGTTTATGGTTAATTTTAGCATTGGTTTTATTTGAAATACATTCATTAGGTGGCCACAATTTTATAATTAACTATTTACAAACATATGAATTCAGTACAAATTACCTTTTGTTGCAAATCACACAAATGCATCATTAATTCATTAATGCATTTAAATTCGTTTATCGTATTTGATTTGGTTGGTCATTTCTGTAAATTAATGGATGGTGCTATGCCGGTTTATAATATTATAATAGCAATAATGATTTGTGTTAAGAATTGAGATTTCATTTAGAATATCTTATTTAGTTAAATTGTTATTAGTTATAATATTAGATTAATAGTTGAGAAGTTTAAAATCAAAAGATTTAGACTAAATCGAATTGGAATTCTATTATAAGTTATACAATAAAATTTTAATTAAAAAATAATTAAATTGCCAACAAACTTTATACGCTGTATTAATTTTAGGTTTAAAATTGGAATTAAATTTTACTTAAATTTAAACATTTTTATATTATCAAAACTGAAATAAACGATAAATGTTAATGGAAATTTTGTTTGTGATTTGTTTGGAGAATGTTCTAAAGAAAATGTCGAATTAACTTTCTGATTATAGCCATGAGACGAGAATAGCTTTTGCGTTTCCTTGCGTTTGCTTTGAGTTAGCAGTTTATCAATCAATTGTTTATTGTTTTTATAGCCTTGCAGTAAATATTTTATTAAGTAAGGTTTATAAATTAAAAAGGAGAGGTAAAATAATGAAATTTTGAAGGAATTCTGCACTTCTAAGGTGAAGTTGAGATGTGATTAAGTAGTTTGATGGCTAAAGTTCTGCGTTTCTGTGATATTTATTTATTTTCTAGTCAACGGAAGCCATTACAAACTAAATATATATTTACAACTTAAAAAACATTAAATTAATCATAAAACAACTAATACTAAAAATAAGAATAAAACTTTATTAGTTTCAAAATATTAAAAAGGTCACGTATGGGTGACAAGAGCACGTTGCATGGTATTAAAAGAACTTTACTTTGTTGGCATGCCGCAAAATACGTGTAAATGCAGAGTGCTGCGCATAATCTGTACGTTTGTACGGTATATGAAATAAATAGTTATTGCGTAAAACTCGAGCTGAGACATAAATACCAATTTAGCTGACTTAGTCAAGACAGTCAATAATCCCAAGAAGCCTTTTAAAAACTAGTGTCACGTCAAAATTAAAACGTCTCTTTTCAAGACTGGTCATGTTAAATGTAGCAATTAACTTTTATTATTAAATTTTAAGGTATTAATTACATTAGAAATTTTTTAGTAAACTTTTTTAATGTGTTTAACGTTTTTGTTTTTAATCAAAAAAGGAAGCATTATATTTTGAGGCTATTAGCAAAAATTTTAGTTTTTTTTTGTAATATATTTTTTGTATGTTGTCTCAAGTGGGAATACGTTTACTGCGTAAAGCTTTGGAGATTTTTTACATCAGATTTTTATTTTCTATAATTCTATTCTATTATTTTTGGCCAGCACAAGTTTTATTGTAGTTTTATTGATGTTTTGATCTGATTGTGTAGTCTATTTATGATTTTGCTGTTTGTAGAGTTGCAAAATCTTTGCCTCTGGCGTTTCTATTTTGGATCAATGCATTAGTTGCAAGTAATAATTCTAAAATGTTATTAATCTGAATTAAAAAAAACCTTTAAAAGCTTTGTCTATAGCATTATGGATATAGTTTCTTTTTGTATTTTTTTTACGCTACACTATAACGGTTGCTTGAAGTTAAGGTTTTTAGCAATTATAGTTGGTTGGGGGTTTAGCAAAAACCAAAAGTTTTATTGAGAGTTAAGGATTTGTAAGAATGTGCCTAACCCGGGCAAGTTTATGACTATTGTGTTTGTTTCTAAAATTAGAGTGTCAGGGGCTTACGTAAATGAATTTGGTATTTTTAACGTATGAGTTTATGATTCAACTCTAAAACGAATGCGAGGCTTTGAGCAAAAAGTATTTTTTTTACTAATACGGTAGTTGGTTTGTGCATAGCTGCACTCTCAAAAAAGAACAAAGTCAGGACCGGCGTTGGCTGGGGCAACAAAAATGTTGCTTACACTGAAATTGCTTTTTTTGGAAAAAAGTAAAAGAATTTGAGTTTACTGCTGCTTAACCGTCTGATGTATTACGGGCTAAAAGAGTGTTGTGGTTGCAGAAATAACTTGACTTTAGTAAAAGTTTTTTTGGATTTTTTATTCTGTTTTTTTTTGCGGGTTTTAGACTGATAGTGTGCGTAGAAGGTTTTATTGCTTTTTAGACTAATGGTTATCATTATCATCATCATCATCAACCAGCTTGTAACGGTCCACTGCTGGACATAAGCCTCCCTTAGTTTTTTCTATTCTTCCCGTTGTTGCGTTGCTTGTATTCAGTTGGATTTGATACGTTTTAACCGACCTCTACTTCTATAAGCCTCTTGTATAGGCTTCCATTTGATAATTTGTTTTGTCCATCCGTTATCCGTCATTCATGCTACGTGGCTTGCCCAATTTCACTTTAGGCTCGCAATCCTTTCAACCGCATCTGCGACTCCAGTTTTCTGCCGTATTATAGTGTTAGGAATTTTGTCTTGTAGTTTTATTCCTAACATGGACCGCTCTATAGCTTGCTGTGTGATCTTGATCTTGATCTTGTATATAATTTTTTTGTGAATGTAAGCGTTTTATTTCCGTACGTTCGAACAGTAATAAGCATTGATCGTACACTTTTATTTTTAAGCACATGGGTATATCAGCTTTAAGTATTTGTCACAACTTACCAAAAGCAGCCTAGGATAGTCTTACTCGCCTGTAGAGTTCATTCGTTTGGTTATCTCTACCGATTCGAATCTAGTGTCCAAGATATTTGTATGAAGCAGTTTGCTTTATTTTTACATTATTCACTGAAATAGTTTTACTCAACACCAGGTTGACAACTTAGTGTGAGGCAGAGTTTAGTTTTTCGAGCATTTTTCTAGCTTTGTCAACTATGTCTACTTTAAGCACAATATCATCGGCAAAGCTTAGTTTCTTTTTGTTGATGTTGACTCTTAGATGTTCGAAATCTATCTTCTTAAACATGTATTTAAGCAGTGTGGTAAATAATTTGGGCAAGATGTTGTCTTCCTGCCTTACCCCTCTTTCTATGCCAAGTTTGTTGGTGTCTTTGTGCAGTCTCACGTATGCAGTTGCATTTTTGTATATGTTTTTGATTAGGGCTGAGTATCTGTGGTCTATACGGCATTCAGCTAGTGCTTCAATTAGTTTTTGTTGGTTTATGGAGTCAAACGCCTTTTCGTAGTCTACAAATTTGAGGATTAGAGGCTTATTGTATTTTACACATTTTTTAACTAGTGACTTGACTACCTGTAGGTGGTCGTTTGTGTCAAAGCCTGCTCTAAAACCTGCTTGGTCCTTGGGTTGGTAAAAGTCTAGCTTAGATGTTAATTGCTTAGTTATGATATTTATTAACAGCTTATAAATATGTGAAAGAATGCTGATAGGCCGGTAGTTTGCGAGGTTTTTTGGGTTTTCTTTTTTGTGCATATTGATAATCAACGCATTGTTCTATTTTGACGGGATGTTTTTCTCCCTGAGGCACTCGTTGAACAAAGTGTGAAGTGCTTGGATAAGATTTTCTCCGCCCCCTTTTATAGTTTTAATCTTTTTTGTATTATCAACTTGTGATGTCTGGAATATCCTCAGATTTTTGGTTTAAGACTTTGGGTGTTTTAGGGTATACATGGTGGTTATCTGTTAATTTATACAGTTTTTTGTAGTATAGTTTAAGTTTTTAACTATGTCTATGATCTTGTCTTTATTGGTTGTTATGTTTAAATTTGCATCTGCTAATTTGTGGATGTTGTTTGTTCCAATAACTAGTTTTCTGTTCATTACCCTCATATTTTGTTCCTTTCTATAACTTCGGAAACTTTTTTGGTATTGAATTTTGGATTATCTTTTCTAGTCTTTTTAGATATTTCTTTATTTAATTTTCTATATTCTTGTGAATCTTTATCTTTTAGGTCTCTTTGTTGTTTTATAAGCTGTTTTGTATGTATATTTACTTTTCAACTTTTTTTTTCCACTTTAGATTTGCATTTACTTACTGCCTTTTTAGCGAAGTAACGATGGTCTCATTTACTTCTTTAAGCCTTATGTTTGCTAATTCTTCTTTGTTTGTATTGTTTGTTTATATGTGTCTAGTTGTTCAATAATTGTCCATTTGTTAGTTTTTTGTTTTTTGGTTAGGTTAGATTTTTTTTAATGTTTAACGATCACCGTATTGTCAGGGCAAAAGTCCCGACCATACGGTGATTACTGTCCACTGAACATTTAGTACTGTGACATCTTGTGTTATGTTCTTTTTGTCACTTATGATATAGTCTAGTTGGGTTCCTCCATGTCCGCGTTGTTTTTTTTTAATGTGTTCATTGCGTAGAAGCCATACTGTAGTAGTAATTCCAATAGTAAGTTTTTCTTTTTATTTCTTTGACCAAGTTCTTAGTTTTTAATGGAAATTTCTTCTTTTTGATGTTTTCCGCCAATTTTGGCATTAAAACTGCCAATTAGAAGTGTGAATTGAGCCTTGGAATTGCTCATAGCTGTGGCAACTTCTTCATAGAAACTCTTGTTTTCTTCGTTTGTGTGGCTGGTAGTGGGAGCGTATGCTTGCACGATTCTAAGATTATATCTTTGGTTTATTTTAAATATTAAGTAGGCGACTTTTGAGTTTATGCTTCTCAATAATGGTTTTGGCATATTTTTTGTGAATGATAAAACTAAGATGATGTTTTCTGATTTTAGTGTCATTTGGCCTTTATGCACCTTTCCTCCTAAATTTACTAATACCTACTACGTCCTATTTAATGTGTGAACATTTTTCTTCTAGTTCTAGTACTTTTACTTTGGTTGATAATGTTTTGGTGTTTTATATGGCGATTTGCAATTTTCTTCTCTTATAGTAGCTTGATCTAATTTGGGGATTCTTCGCCCCTCTGTTCTCTGTCTGTGTCAATCGCTACCGTGATTGGTAGATTTTGAACTGCCGGACACTAAAGGCTTTCTGCTGTTGATGTTTTTTATAAGAAGGTTTTAGCCAGTGACCTACCACGCTGGCAAGTGCGGGTTGGTAGGTGGGTTACGTTTATTCAGTGTGTGGAATTACATTTTGTTAATTCTTGATCGTGCGGTTATTCCGCCGCGACTTGGTCGACAGAGCTTCGTTTGTTATCTAGCAGCAAGTACCAACGTGCAGGTGAGGTTGTTATTTGAGATGGACTTACAGAGATGTTAGCTGCCAACTCCTTACCTACCAGACTAGTGGTACGGCAAGGATAAATACTTTAAGAGGGTAAAAGCGTTTGCTTGGTGGTGACTGAAGGTCTGACGGCATGCTTAGTAGGCACTAAACGGAAATTTATTTTTAATCTTTTATATTTATGTTTTTTTAGACTGTGAACTAGCCTATTGCTTTGGGTTTTAGTTCTTAATTTTCATTTGCGTAAAAATACGGTCGTTGGTTGGTTGAAGTCCGCACTCTGTATTGCGTTGTTGTATTCTTCTTTATTTGCGTGAAGTTTACTTTTTAGAAAGCTTGATTGTTTTCATTCTTGATTGCGTTTTGTCCGCTTTCTCAATAATTAGGTGGGGTGAGATACAATTTTATCTTTGTTTTCCAAAGATTTTCAAAACTTAATTCTAGGCGGAAGAGCGTTGCGGCTTTTTTTCAACATTTTTACTTTATTATAGATATTTTGTTTAAAAATATTAAGGGGACGGATGGAGGAATGCTTGTTTTAAATCCTGTACGGAGTGTTTGAAGTTTTTGCTTTACAAGGAAGCAGTCTTTTGATGACGTTTTTCAGCAAATGTTATTGAAGTTTATAACTAGTAGTCATCTTTCCAATTTTGGCTTGCATTGCAACTAACTAATTCGGGTGGTTAATTTAGTTGGTTAACATTCCTACTATGCTTTTTCAGTTTGAATTTTTTAAAGTTAAATTTGTTGGGGTTTATTTGCTATTTTGAAATTTTTTAATTAATTAGGAATTAACTTAAATAATATATAATATACAATAAAAATTACATTTAATATAGTAGTCAGCTTAACTTGTCTGTTTTTGGTAGTTAATTCTATTCTAGCATTATCAATAAATAATTGGTTAACATTTTTAAAGCATGCATATAATTTGTATTTGCAAAACACGTTTACAATAATTTGTAATTTTTTATTGTAATAACACCAATGCAATGAGTTTTACGGTAAAAGAATTTTTATATTGCAAAATTTGAAACTTTAACAATGTAAACGACTGTGTCAGTTACTGGGGCATTAAACTTAATTTAAGAAACTGGTCGTTTTTTTTTGAAAACTAGTGGTTGCAGTTCCAAATCTCAGATGCATCGAAGGCCATTTTGATCAGCAATTTGTCTTTAATTTTTCAAAAATAGCAACTGGTTTTTAAAACCAAAATGATCTCAATTATTGTTTTGTTAATGGTGTGTGAAACTATTATTTTTGTCTTTATATAGAGATTTCATTTGTGTTGACTTATATAGTTAGGTTAACATTCTTATATCTCAAGAGAAGTGGGTTAGGGTATAATATATTGATAGGGATGTCAGTTTGTATTGGACTGCACTTAGTTTCCTGACTGGCATTTGAAGATCTATTTGCCGACAATCAAAGACAAAATCATAAATCATCAGATCAGAGGTAGAAAGAGCAATAAACAACGCAAAAAACAGAAAGGCTGCAGGCCCAGACTAGATTCCTACTGAAATTCTAAAATTACTGCAAGAAAATGGAATGAGATTTATAACAGAATTATTTAACTCTATATATGATACAGGGATAATTGCATCAGACTGGCTAAAATCGACATTTGTCACAATACCGAAAAAGGCAAATGCAAAAGATTGTAGCGACCACCGTACAATAAGTCTCATGAGTCACGTTTTAAAAATATTCCTGCGTGTAATACACCAAAGAATTTATCGTAAGGTAGAAGAATACATAGGAGAAACCCAGTTTGGATTTCGTAAAGGCCTCGGTACTAGGGAAGCACTATTCAGCTTACAAGTGATGATACAACGGTGCAGAGATGTGAACTGTAATGCCTTCTTGTGTTTCATCAACTTTGAAAAAGCCTTTGACAAGGTACAACATAACAAAATGATCATCGATGACAAAGACCTTCGTCTAATTGCAAACCTCTACTGGCAGCAAACAGCTAATGTCAGAATAGGCGATAAATTTACACAACTTGTAGAAATACAAAGAGGAGTAAAGCAAGGGTGCATTCTATCACCACTTATATTTAACATTTACTCAGAAGAAATGTTTAATGAAGCACTACAAGAACTTGACGATGGTATTAGAATCAATGGTTTACCACTCAATAATTTAAGATATGCAGACGACACAGTGCTCATAGCAGATAGTCTACAAGGACTACAAACACATATTAATCGGGTGTCTGAAACTTGTGAAAGATATGACCTAAAACTGAATATTAAAAAAACAAAATACATGATTATTAGCAAAGAGGCCGTGGCTAACCATAATATTCAAGTTGGCGGCATACCTCTTCACTACACCAAAAAAATAAAATACCTGGGTTGCACTCTGAGCGATGATTGGGATCACTCGTTAGAGATTCGCTGCCGTATAGAGCAAGCCAGAGCTGCTTTCACCCGCATGAAGAAAGTATTGACTGGACACGACTTAAACCTAACACTACGATTGAGAATGCTGAGGTGCTATGTATTTTCTATTCTTATGTATGGAGTCGAGGCATGGACGTTAACAGAAGCAACTCTTAAGAAGTTAGAAGCATTTGAAATGTGGTGCTATAGGCGCATGCTTCGTATCCGCAACGATACAGTGATGAATAGGATGAACAAAGAGGTAGAACTTGTCAAGACCATCAAGACCAGAAAACTCTCCTACTTCGCCCATGTAATGCGACACTCCGAAACATACAATACCCTACATCTTATCATTCAAGGGAAGATAAATGGAAAGCGTAGCGCAGGAAGGCGCAGAACATCGTGGCTGAAGAACCTGAGGCAATGGTTCGGCCAAACCACAGAATCACTGTTCCGATCAGCAGTGAATAAGATAATGATAGCCAACATGATAGCCAACACGCAAAGAAGAAGAAGAAGATTGGTTTTGTTAAAATACATGGTTTGATGTAGGTGCGGTATTCCAGTCGCAGGTTGTCGTATATTATGGGAAGCGTTACATCTGTTTTGAAACCATTGTGTCGTATTATTAGGATCTAGATGTTACCACGTACGCCTTTATAATTTTTTTTTGGCATTTTTAAAAGGCAAAGTTTTGGCTTGGTATTGAAATGATTGCAGTTTAGTTTTGTGCGTTTTATTAGCAAGCCAAACTTTACTAAAATTTGGAAAAAGAAATGCAATGCAAATTTTTAATTTTGCAGGATTTAATTGCATGGTTACTAGTAGATTGTTTTTTAAAAGGTTAGAAAACTTGGCAAGTTTTTGAAACTTTTGATGTGATGGGGCATTTTTATTGTAAGACTGATAAGGGACTTGATTGGTCTAAAAATATTTTTGCAGCCGTTTATGGCATTTGATTAAAGAAATTATAGTTGATTTACGTAAAACGGTGGGTCTTTGTTAGAGTTGTCCGAAGTAAAATATTAGGAACAATGGTCCAAATTCCAAACCTTTTTCGGAATACTGCTTGTTTCACCGATTGGTAGAAGTCTATTTTTGTTGTTAGTTTGTTGTTGATGATTCTACCCATTAGCTTGTATAGGTGTGATAGAAGACTTATTGAGCGGTAGTTGCCTATATTTGAGTAGTCTCCTTTTTTGTGTATAATAACGAGTTTTGCGTATTTTCATGCTTTTTTAGTGTATGTTTAATTTTGGGTATAATAATTTTTCGTAGGTCTTTTGAGCCAGAATTTAGTATGTACTTCCTTAAGTTCAATGTCGGGCTAGGTATGGATGTTGTATACAAATGTTTGTAGAATGTTTGTATTGTTGAGGCGATTTTTGCTTTACTATAAATTATGGTTCTTTTGTGGTCTCTTATTTTTGTAATTGCCCTTTTTCCTTTAGACAGTTTTGATTTAAGCACTTTCATGATTTGTTTAGTTCAATCGTTTAGAGGATGTGTTTGGTTTTATACGCTTTTATGTCTGTCCATATCGTCCTCTTTACTGTGTTGTTTATTGTTTTAAATTTTATTGCATTGAGATTGGTTTTTCTTCTCTCTTGTATTAGTTTTAGTGTATCCGTTGTCAGTTTTGTTTTCTTCTGGTTTCTTATTTTGCTGCAGATATTTTTGGTAGCTGTTTTTATGCTTACCGTTATGTTTGTTATGATATCATCTATATTCATTTCCAGCAGTGCTGTTCCTGTTTTCAACCTCCTTTGGATTGCTGCTTTGTATGGTTGCAACAACGATTTACTTAGGAATTAACGTCTAGACATAGCCAAATTTACTTTGCTGGAAATTAAAATTGTTATGAGATTTTATGCTTTATTGATTAAATGTGTTAAAAAAAACGGACACAACAAACATTTAACCACCCAACTACCACACCAAGCGTATTTTTTTTAGCTAAGATAGGAATCTTTTTAAAGACTTTGCATTGTCGGCTTTACTTTCACGGACGTTTATTGACTAAACCTTTTTTTCCTGAATGAATGTTGAATTACATATTGCATTTTTCTGCGCTCTATAAGCTTTGCTTAGATTTTGTGTAGAACTTGTATGAACAAATTTGCCACTCAAGTTGGCTAATAGATTTGCTATAGATTTTTGTTGCTTTATTTGAATTGTACACGGAGCTTGGATGAGCTTTGGCGCATTTAACGCACGCATATGGTGCATTATACAATTTCTGCGGTTTATGGCTACTAGGGTTGCTATTTATGTATTCAGAACTGGCAACACTGGTATTGCCAGGTGAAATCTAACATTTCCATCGTAGTTTGACATTTTTGACATTATAACTCAGAACGTTTTGACGTGCGAGCACTATTTGTGTTGTTTACACTAAGTTAAATTTTTTATCTTGGCGAATTAGGTCACGAAAATGTTTGAGCTATGGTTTATTATGACTTTCGACGTGGCCTAACTAAAGAACAGTGCATCAATCAACTGAATTCAATTTTTGGTGATAAAGCGCTATCTATAACCACTGTATATTGCTGGTACACTGAGTTTGAACGTGGCCGTAGTTTGCTTACGGACGAAGATAAAGAAGTCGTTGTGCTGGAAAATATCAAAGCTGTGCAAAAACTAATTGAAGAAAATTGTTATGTGACATATTGCAAAATTGAGACATGTTTAAGTATTAGTATGGCTAGCATACATAAGATTTTGGGTTCCACATTTGTTGACAGATGCTCAAACAAATGTTCGTGTCGATTGATGCCGTAAAATGATTACAAAATACAACTGTGGTGCATCCAAAGCCGTATACAGCATTGTCACAGGTGACGAGTTGTAGATTTATGCATATGATCTAGAAAAAAAAAGGTCAATCGGCAGTTTGGGTGTTTCAATGTGAAGAAAAGCCAACAAAAGTTGTTCGTTGTTGAAACGTTAAGAAGCAAATGCTGGCATGTTTCTTCACAAAAACCGGGCATGTGGCAACTTTGGCTTTTGAAAATCAACGGTTTATTCAGCATGGTATACGACCATTTGTTTGCCTAAAGTTTTTGGTAAATTAAGAGACAACAACTCAAAACGACAAACCATTTTGCATCACGGCAATGCGAGCTCACACACATCACATAAAACAAACGAGTATTTGGACACACAAAAGATCAAATTGATGGGTCTTTTGTTTTACAGCTTAGATCTGGGACCAAATGATTTTTTTTGTTCCCAGTAATTAAAGATAAACTGTGTAGACAACGATTTTTATCGCCCAAAGAAGCATGTTTTAGAGCTATTATCTTAAAACTTGCATAGCTCAGAGAAAAACAAGATTTCTTTGTTTTTTGCAAAACATAAACATACAGCATTGGAAAGGTTTTTCCGTCTTTTTTCATTTGTGTTGTTAAGGTGGGTATGTATTCTTGAGCAATGAACTGTCTTTACTACATTAGCCGTAATGCATACAGGTTATCCCTGATAATATACTTTAGGGACTTTTTAGACCATAACTGATATGTGCAGGGGTAGACGTTTTTAGTTACATGGTTTATCGTTGCACGAAAACCCGAATGCAAAAGAGGATGTACGCGGATACTATCGGTCACATTTATGGCGCGGTTGATAGTTACGTTTAATAATTTAATTGTGGTTAACAACTTTGATAAACGGATTTATCTCGAATTGTGATGAACGGAGGGCGGCATGTGCCAGCGCTCTCTGTGAGTGTTTTGCGTGACGACTTAGGGTGCTGCTAGTCAGACCAGAGTTAGTTGAGTGCAACTTTAGTGGCTAAAGGCTTATGTGGCGCTGAAGGTACTTGACGGAATGGGCCAGCTGGTAACCTAATAGAGTTAGACATTTTTTTTTTTAATGACTGTAATGAATTTTTTTCCTTTTTTTCCTTTTCCTTTGACTCTACAACCCTTTGTTGGTTTTAGCCTCCTCCACGGTTTTTGACCTTTTAAGTGGTCTCTCTTTTGGCCTACTGATGATGGGTTTCCATTCTGTGATAAGCGTGGTATTTCAATCTGTCTTGATTCATTATATGTGGCCCATCTATTTTAGTCTCTGTGCTTTTATGTGTTTCATTATGTTGCTGTTATTTTAGAGAAACTCAACATTCTTATCCTGAATGTCTATATGTCACAACCGTAGGTAACTATTGGTCGTATTAAGCTTTTATATATCGTTAGTTTGGATTTTTGGCTTGTGTTTATTGGTAAGCAGTTTTTTTTGCACATTAGGATCATTTTCCTTTTACTATTCTTATTTTTATTTCTTTGCTCTTGTTATTTTTGTCATTTAGTTGAAAGCCCACATACGTGAACTGTTTAACTATTTTAAAGCTGTAGTCGCCTACTATGTATCAGATTTCATTTTGTGTTGCTTTTCTAGTCATTAACATATAGTTTGTTTTTTCCTGATTTACTGTTAGGCCTACTTTTCGTGTCTTTTTGTCAAGGTTTTTAAAAGTGTCATTTATTTCACTTGCTGTGCGTCTTGTGATAACAATGTCGTCTGCGTAGGCTTTAACTTGCTTACAGTATGTTAAGTTTCCTGCTACATTTAGTTTTTTTTTATAGCCGCATGTAGTATTGTAGTTGAAAAGTAGGGCTAATAGCGCGTCCTTTTGTCTGACTCCAGATTTAATGGCAAATGGATTTATTGCTTTGTATTACTACTGCTGTTTTTGATTTATTTATTGTTAGTTTTTATTGATATGCTCATTATTATTAAGTATTGGTACAATTTACTATTGACTGAGTCGAAGGCTTGCCGAAAGTCAGTAAATTGGCAATGAATGTCCGAGTTGTATTAGTATTCATTTTCAAACAATTGTTGCATTTGGTGGATTTAGTTGAATGTCGACAGGTTGGGGCGGAATCCACATTGATAGTCATCTAGGATATCCTTTGGGTAGGCATTTAGCCTATTATGAATTATACTTGAAAGGATTTTGTATGCTACGTCGTATCTTCTTTCTGTTTTCTATGTCAAATCATTTTTTGTTTTGCTTTCTCTGTTTTTTTCCCAATTCTTTAGGTTCTTTTAGTTTTCTATTTTTGATGTGTTTCCATTCTTGCTCTACATTATCTTTGCTTTTGTGTTTACTTAGGTGCCTCAATATTGCTTTTTGATATTTATTTTTCTCCTTTGTATTGTTTAGTTTTTCCACATTCTATTTTTTTGGTTTTGCACTGCCGCATTTCTGGATATTGCTTATTTTTGCAGTTTTTTGTTTCCGTAATTTTCTATGTTTCTTTGTGGATGCGCTTGTGCAAAAAGAGTGTGCTGCTTATTATCATGTTTTGCATCTCTGCTAGGTGGCACATTTATTCTCTGTTCGGGCTTGTAGTTGTGTGTAGTTTGTGTTGTTCAGCAATATTTCTATCCTAAAATCCTATAAAATCCACCATCATTATCAAGATGTCATGATTGGGTACCTTGTCTTATTCTTGTTGTATTATGTCGTATAAATTGTCGGTTATAGTTTTGTCTGCTTCTTTCGTTGGTGCATATGTTGGTTTTGTTTTTTCTATCTGGTAGGGCACGTTTTTCTTTGTTTTTTTTTTTACTATTTTGAAAGCTTTTGTAGCTGCGTTTTGTGGTGCTTTTGGCAATATGTTTGTAGTGTAGTTTCAATTTGCTTTTCTTAAATTTAGATTTAAGCGTTTTCTGTACTAAAGACGTGCTTTTGTCTTCAAACCTTTTAAGGTAAATTTTTGTTTTTTTTATTGAATCTATGTATATTTATGGATTATAATAAGGTACATAATACTTGTTGATTACGTTAATCAACTTTGAAATGCAGACGAGTAATTTCAGTCAGTTATAAAGTACTTTGTTAACTTCAATATACTTAGTAATACACACTCCCAAGACTTATTCGGTTTATGTTTGAATAGTTTCAGACAACTTTTAAGTATCTCAACAACTTTGATCTAAAGGTTAATGTAGTTTATTCTGCACTTTCTAATATCTCAGTTACGTGCAAGTGACTTAAGTTAACTATAAAATACTTTAATGACCTCAATGTCAATATACTTTGTAGTACACACTTTTATGATCTCTTCCGTCAATATGTTAATAACCTTAACCATATGTAAAATACCTCAATTACCTCAACGTCTATGTAATTTGTTATTACAGACCCACTTAGTTTATATTTAAAAAAATTTAGAAAACTACGTTGTACTAAATTAATTATGCATGTATTACGTTTCTTAGTATAGACAATGCTAGCTATTGACATTGTTAAAGGATTATATTTGTTGGTGTTGGTACTACTGCGCATGAACATTAACTTGGCTTCAGTCACCCGTGCGCTGTCGAGGTTTTGTCGTGCTTACATCCGTGCTCTTATAATTCCTGTGAAATATCTATCAAAATACTACGGAGAAGTGTAAAAACTTTCATAAATGTTGTTATCAGTGCTCTTGTGTAGTTATGAGTGTTATTAGAAGCTGCCGAATTCTTTCCAGCCCGATAAAGGTATGCAAATATAATTAAAAGTTCATTGACCTTTGAATAATAATAAATAAAAATATTTGATAACAGTATCTAAATATTTATGAATCAATTTATTTCCTATAACAATGTTTAATAATGATATTTTTAAAATTATTTTAACCTAACTAAATAATGATTATTTCTTGTTCTTCCTAACTACTTCATCAAAGCATTAACCCTTTCTCTAAGTGCATTCAACTGTTAAATAATAAAAATGGTCCTTCCTTATTCCAGACAGGTTATTAAATGAAGCGAGTTTTTCATTGAGCACCGCCATAATTACATCTGGAGGATTTTAATTAAATTCCACCGAATTAAAATACTAACTGCTTATAAAGTGCCACTGTTTATGCTCCCACTGCGGGAGAATATAAAATATGGCATATTTTAAGAGGAAAGATTTTAAATCATTCCATAATCCATCTTTATTAAATAGAGTAAATCGGATAAGTTCATAATAATCATTATACAACAAAAATCAGAATTTTTTACTATAAATTTTGTTCGAAATTAAATTTTTGAATGCCCATTTTAATGGCAATAAAATGTTTTACTAGATATAAATCTAATACGTTTTATATATCTGGATAGTTTATTGGTATAAAATCCCATTGAAGAAATCCAAATTGCAATTTGCCACCTCGCATGATGATCATCCGTATATCCCATCAATTGAATCACACACGGACCATTTCATCCAGTTGCATTTTTCAATCAAATACTGAATCCTAGACACTCGCTGAATAAAATTCGCATTTCTATTCCCCACAGAAATCGCACTATTTATTCAATCATCCATACAGAATTATTAGCAAGAAACAGAATAAAAGTTTTATTTCTAAATTATACAGCATGGTTTTAAATAATTTCATTTAATAAATATTTATTGATTTTAGAATGAATATTTTTAATAAGCATATATTTTTTCTTTTTAATATTATTAATAAATAATGAGACAAATACAATTAATTAATTAAATTTGAATGGGTTTATATAAATTATTTCATTATATCATAATATAATTAGTTTTTAATTTAACATTCAATTCATGTCGTATATTTTATAAATCAATAAAGAAGCCTTAATACTTTAAGAGTATTAGGAGCATTCACGAGTCATTGAGACACCGTAAGCATCACTTCAAATCTTCTTATATTTCATTATAAATAAATTTATGTTGTGTAAGAGGAAATTAAATACGTTACATCATTTTCCATCCTAATATCTGGCGATGTCATTAATGTAGAAAATTTGTTTGCTTTGCACCAAATGTTTGATGTAAATATTTAGTTTAAAGCTCAAAGCATTTTTTTAATATATTTTTAACAACGATTTTTTTAATATGTATTTGTTGAGTAGAGTAGATGGAAATAGATGAGAAACATTTTGTACTGAGAGAAAATGTTTTTTATCAGATGTTTTGAAAATAATATAGAAAGAAGGAGATATATTAAATTTTTACTATGAGAACCAGTCCATATTAGTTTACAAAGGAAATATTTTGTAAATTATTTAATACCCAACCAGTTTTTATTTAGGGGATATGTTTTGAATTTATTTTTAATTAATTTTTTTAGCTGATTTTAATTTGTTTTTGATTTACATTAATGAACTTCTTCAAATAACTAAAAGTCTTATTTATAGTTTTGCAGATCATAGCACACTTCATACTTTTAGTATTATCTGTACCTAATATTAAACTTAACAGCAAATCCATATCTAAATCTTCTTCAATTTATCTTCTAAAAGTAACAATCTCAAATAAACGACCATGTTGTCGACATAGCTTCTAAAGTATCTAGAAAACTCAGATTTTTTTAATAGATGTAAACAGTTAACTTATATTTGTATTGAATATTGTTCCCAAGTATAGGGAGGAGCATCGGAATTGTATCATTGCCGATCCAAAATTGACTAATGACTCAGATACTTTACAACACATGTTGCAATGTTGCATTTTCTATAAATATTTTAATCGGCATTGTTCAAACAAAAGACATTTTGGCATCTAAACATATATTTACTCGTAGTACAAGGTTTGCTAGGAATTTTAACAAATATTTACTAACAGTTCAGAGATATGTAAGATCGAAACTTTTAAAAAAGATTTCTTTAACCGTACTATTGACAATTTTAATAAACTTCTAAATTCAGCCTTTCCCAAAACTTATAAGCTACAAGTAATTATAGTTAATGTTTGCAGATTGCTTAAATCTAATCTTTAATGTGATAGTTTAAGCAAGTGTGGTTTCATTTATTGAAATTAAGGTATTTTTATGTTGTTGTGGCATATTATGAAATTTTTAAATATCTTATTTTGAAATTAATAACGATAAAAAGAAGATGGTTGGTGTTAATAAATAACGCGGAAAAACATTGCAATATTGCTATCACTACCATAACATACAAAATTTTGGAAGATCAAACGTACGATTTTTGGAAAATATGTTAAACCCTTTAGTAAAAACAATTGATATCTACCATAGAAAATTTTGGTGCGTACTGTGAATGAAAAGTTATAGAAGTCTTAATAATTACAACTTTTTAAATTAGTTGACTCAAACATTGTGTGATTTGTTGGGATGTTGTGTTCTCAGAACTACGTTCTAAAGATAAAAATGAATGTAGAACGTTTTTTTACGCTAGTCACTTGATTTGTATTTTGAACATAATGTTTTTTACGTTGGCACGTTGGAAATGGTTGACTGGTGTTGGTGGCTACAATCTCAATCTAGAATCTAGCAAACGATAGATTGTTAACGTTGTGCAGATATTTGCTTAGAATGCCTGAAACATGTGGTTTTGAGAAGTGGTAAATGTAACATTGAGGTAGTTTCTTCCTCGACTGGTTTGATTTGGTGATTGTATGCATTTTTTTTTTTTAAATAATGCAACGATTTATTTTAGCATTTAGTTTGGTTTATTAGCACAGGAAATGATTGTTTACTAAGCAATTAATCCAAATTGCTCAAAAAAGTGGAGGTTGATTATTTTGGAGAGAATATGAATATAAAAAACGCTGTCAGTGGCATCTATATAAATGCCAATGTTGGTTAGAAAGCTTAAAGTAGGAAGTTTTAAAAGTAATAGTTTTGCATGTATTTGAAAACAAAAATTAAAAAACCAAGTTTTTTAAAAGTGAAGAGTTTTTCTTGGATGGTTTTGTTGTGTAAACTAGGGTGGAGTTTGAGGGAAGTTTTGTTGCTTTTGTAATTTTTTTTTTTTTAAGATCAGTTTTTATCAGTCAATATTTTCTTAACTAGTTAGTTAACATTGTGATACTTATATTTTTATCTAAAATTTCTTTCAGATTAAATTTTAAATTTAGTTGCATTTTTTGCATTTACTGAAACTTGGTTGAACAATTACGCATTTTAATTAAAGTTTGTTACTATTTTCTATTTTTACTAGAGCCTTGCAATTACACAAATATTGCAATTTTTTTATTTGCATTCTTGGTAGTAGTTTATCTGCCGATAGTGTGAATTTGTTGTGCGGCAAGCCTTTGGGGTTGGAGTTTTGTTGGTAAACTTTGGCGGTATATAGGGATTGGCCCATCATCATGTTTTTTTCATGGAGTGTTGTTGGAGTTTTTGAATGACAAAAAAGTTGTCTTATTAAAATTATTATGGTTTTAATATTTTAACTTTAGTTATATATATATTTTAACTTTCTGGTTGAAAGTCCGTTTTGTAAGCAGTAAGGTTTCCTTTGTCTGTAATCTAAGTCCAGTATTACTTATACTTTTGACGTTCTTCACAGGTTCATATAAAAATGTTGTAAATGTTTATGTTAGTTAAAGATATTAAAAACAAGTAAAGTTACCAAATGGAAAAAACAGAACAGATGGAAATTACAAATTAAACATAGAATTTAGGCAAATAAATCATAAATCAAATTTGAAAAAAATTAGAAAAAGCAATCAAAAATAAAAATGTTAACATTTAAAAACAGCGTAATAGAAAATTGGAAAGAACTTTTCTAGAAACTGATTGCATGAACACCTGATTAAAAATAAAAAATAAACTTTAATTTGAAAAAAAGAATTAACAAAAAAAAATAAAAATCAACAAAAAAGTCAAATAGACACGACAAGCACATAAAAAATTAAAATAAACATGTGAAAACAAGGAACGGATAGGTTTAAAATATATATTAAAAAAATAAATTAATACCAAAAGGCTTGGAAATAGAAGTATTAGTATTAATATTTTTTAAAAGAAAAGGAAATACTGAAACAGTTATAGAGAGATAGCACTATTAAGCATTTCCTTAAAAATGTACAAGCTGATAATGTTAGATTGGTGCATAATTATCTGCCGTTTTTTGTGCTATGTTTTGTTGTTTGAATTTGGCGTTTAATTATTATTTATTATAATATATTTCTTTAATACCGTTAGTTAATTAAAATGCGCATTGAAAACCATATGTCACATTATGGTTTACCATTTTGAGATCAGTGATCTTTTCTTAAACAATAAATCAGGAAGTGGCAAAATTTTACATTTTATTACTTTATGGCGGCTGCAGAAGATGAAATGATCTTCTTCTTGTACCGTGTCCGTTAACGAACTTTGGCATCATATTGGCTATTATTATTTTATTACATGCCGCCCAAAACAGGGATGTCGTGGATTTATTGAACCAGTATTTTAAATTTTATAGCCACGATGTTCTTCTACGACCTGGAGCTCTACTTCCCGCTATTTTGCCTTGTATTATTAGGTGTAATACGTTGTAGCGTTCGGGATGTCGCATAACGTGACCAAAGTATTTAAGTTTTTTGGTTTTTATTGTTGTTATAATTTCTTTTTTTTTTGACATGCGGTTTAGGACTTTCTCATTGCTCCCTCCAATTTATACGCAATATTCTTCGGTACACCCACATTTCGAAGGCCTCCATTTTATTTTAGCAATTTTTTTTTAGCGTCCAGTTTTCGTATAGCAATACTGAGAATATGTAGCATCTTATAAGCCGGATTTCAAGTTTGAGGCTAATATTTTTACCGGACAGCACTTTCTTTAATTTAAAGAATGTAGTTCTGGCTTTCTCAATGCGGATTCTGATTTCTTTGCTCATATCCCAGTCACTGTTTATATTAAAACCAAGATATGTAAAATTCTCTTTTCTCTCAAGTGGTATATTATATGCTGTTATATCTGGGACGTTCTCTGTGATTTTATTTACTATCATAAACTTGGTTTTTTTGTATTAAGCTTCAGGCCAAATTCATCACATTTTTCTGTAACACTGTTAATTAGCTGTTGTAGTTCTTTCTGGTTGCTAGCTATTAATATCGTGTACTGACAGTATATCTCAGGTTATTAATTTCTTATTTAATTAATAATTAATAATATAATTCTTAATATTAATTTCTTCCAGTGTTTCCTGAAAGATGTTTTTGGAGTATATATTTATTAGGAGGGAGGATAAAATACACCCCACACCATCGTTTCCGAGATGTTTTGACCGATTCTGATATTTGCTTCTTGATGCCAGTACTTTGTCGTCTATTCCTACTTTCTGCAAGATTTTAATCATTTTATCATGCTTCACCTTATCAAAGGCTTTCTCGAAGTTGATAGAACAGATATAAACCGGCTGCCCAATATCTCTGCATCTTTGTATCAGAATCTGAATACTAAAGAGTGCTTCCCTGGTTTCCAAGTTGTTACAAAATCCGAATTCACTATTCTGTTCTTTCACTTTATTGTATATTCTGGAGTGTATTATTTTAAAGAAGATCTTTAAGACGTGACTCATTAGACTTATAGTTCTATAATCGCTGCATTTGTTGGCGTTTATTTTATTGGAAATCATGATAAAACTCGATTTCAGCCAATCGGATGGTATATCACCTGTCTCATATATTTTATTGAAAAGATAAAGAAGTGACTTTTTGTCTTTAGATTGGAGGAATTTTAATAGCACGGTAGTAATCTCGTCTGAACCTGCAAGCTCAGCAAGATGTAGAAATTGACTAATTTTATCTCTCATAAGTTTTTAGACAAGCAACTCTAATTTTTTTAATTTAATTAGTATTTATGTTTCTGTCTATGTTTTATGCAATGATATTTATTTTATATTGATCTAATTTTTTTTTTATTATTTGTGTTTTTTTGCGCCATTGCATTCAGGCAATTCTATTTTAAACGGACCAGAGTTTAGTTTTTTTTTTTTTTTATAACTTACTATAATATAGTCTTTTCATCAGTTCAAGATGGTATTAAATTAAAAAAAAAAATACGATTAAAAAGAAATGTTGTTTTTTAACTTTGAGTTTGCAGTTTAGAAATTGCAATTTTAACTAAAAAAAATTATTCTGTCTATAAGGCGCAAAATCTATAAAATCAATTTTTTGTTTTCAGTGGGCTGGGCAAAATGGTGCATTTTTTGGATTTGTATTAACCGCTGAAGATGACGTATTTTGATGTAAATTAGTTGAAAAATATAAAGTTTTGGGTATTTGGGTTTCTATTCTACATGGAAAATATTTAGTTATTGGGCTCGAAAAGTTTACCTAGAAAAACATTTTCTTTTACTTAAAAAATATATTTTTTAACTGTTTGCTTTTTTAATTTTTTTTTCTTTCTATATGTTTTTTTTACTACCGCTTCCCTGATTGTTTTTTCTAATTCCCTCATTATCTATTCGACATTTCTTCTGTTTTCTCTAATTCTTCTCAGATTTTTTTTGTTTATAATTAAATTTTTTTTCGTTCATAATATCCTCTCTTCACTTTTATTTTTTATTTTCTTGTCTCATTTCAGAAATCTTTTATTGCTTGAACCAGTTTTGGGCAATTTTAACTTATCTATCGGCGCCAAATTTGATTTTTTTTTGGCAGTCAAACATAAATCGGTCTGGCGCTCATAAAAATTTGACAAAAAATGCTAAGCCCTACCCTAGTGTGTTTATAATATTGTTGGTAATTATGAAAAATATAATTAATTTTTAACTCATTTTTTGCTTGACAATTTTGTAAAAATTTCTTTCAAGATAAATTTTTCTACAGCCGATGAGCACGGCACTTACAATTTTCTATGTAAAGTTTTCCGCAGAATTCAAATTTTTAATAATATTTGGTGTATTGTTTTTCTGAACGCTGCTAAACCTGTATTTGTACAAAAGTTTATGTTAAAAACTTAGCCTATTTTTGCAGTTTTTCAAGTTTTAGACCCGCAAAACTTTAATACATAGAACAAATTTATATTTTCTAACTAATTTACATCAAAATACGTCAACGGTTAAAAACGTATAAATTATCAAAGCATTTTGCCTAACGAATTTTGCTTTTGCTAATTAGGCTTGCTTTAGACGGCTGTAATAGAACTAATTGGATGCTGAGATAAATTTTGAAATTTTTTTGTATTTTCTATTTTAGACGTTGTACGTTTGTGTATTTTTATTTTAAAGTTCTCCTCCAAATCTACCTAACAATATTTATATCTTGGTTTACAAAGACTTTGTGTTCTCTTTCTAGTCATAAAAGCGCTGTGAAAATAAGTGCTGTCGGCATCTTTGCTACTAAAAGGTAGCCATAACATACTTCTGGATGCTGATCTGTTGAGTGATAACATCAAAAAAAGTGCGTTAACTCTAATGTCGATATCTTTTGGTTTCTTTTTTTTTCTTGTTTGCGTTTTCTGCTTCTTTAAAATTTATTTGTTATTATTATCTGTACGTTTGCATTTTGAACGCCTTCTTTTGTTAAAGCATTTGATAAAATTCAACATTTTTAAACATAAATACTAGACAAACACTTATTATCTTAATACATTTTACGCAGTTTATTGATTTTTTGAGTTATTTTTAATACATTACAAGTAGAAATTTTTGTTGTTTTTTTTTCATTTTTTTGGAGTTTTTACTTTATAAACATTTCTCGCATTTTTTGATAAAGTTTGTGGTTTTTTTAATATTTCTAATTTATATTGTTAAATGTTTTTACAAAGATTGATATTTCAGTTTAACAATTTGCAGTAAATGGGTATATTGTTAGAATATTAATACAACCACAAAATATATATGAAATTTTTTATGCCCATTAAATTCTTGTCGTTTATGCATATTTACAATAAATTATTTTTTGTGCTATTTGTCTTGTTTTAAGCAACAAATTTACAAATTTTACATGTATTATGTAATGAATTTTTTTTTCGGTTTTTATATAATATTGCCATAAAATATTTTTTTATCAATATTTTTGTTTGGTTTTCTGATTGAATTATCTCTTATTTTGACTAAAATATTTGTCTTATCATACAAAAATGAAACATTTCCAAATTTTTGAAAAATTGCAAATATTAAACCTATACTTTCTTTAAATTATAGACTGATTGCATTATTGTCCAATCTATCAAATTTTTTTGAAAATATTAATTTTTACATACAACAAGTTCTTAGAACAAAATAACTTCATCTCAGATAATCAATATAAATTTCAAACAAAACGATCGACAACAGATTTTCTGATTCATGTTAGTCACAAATAGAATTCTACTTTAGACAAATAAAAAGAAAATTTTGCAGTAGCTCTAGATATTTTTACAGCGTTTGATAGGGTATGGCATCCTAATTTTAACAAGTTTTATTGTATATGTCCTGATAAAAGTAAATGTCATCAATAGTTTTTTTAACAATAGGAAAATTATAGTTAGAACTGATGGTTTCTACTCTCCAAAATTATAAATGCTGGTGTTCCTTAAGGTTCTACTTTTTTGCCATTTTTTTTTAAACCATATTGACACATATAGCATAACGTGTTGAGGTTTCTAGGTTAGAATCTGTAGCATCTATAAACAAAGACCCCAAAACAATATCTGAATGGGGCACTTTTTACATGTCATTTTTAACTCAACATCAGTATCATCAGTACCAAATATTAAGCTAAACAACTTCTAGGTGTTACAATTTCATATAATCTTCTCTAGAACGACCATGTTGTCGACCTAGCTTTAAAAGTATCTAAAAAACTAGAATTTTTTAATAGATGTAAAAAGCATTGGAATCTACACTATTTTGTCTAAACTCTATTCAGAAACGAGCTTCAATTTCGTCCGAAATTGACTAATGGCTTAGATACTTCAGAACGCAGGCGTAATGTTGCAGATCTTTGCATTTTTTATAGATATTTTAATGGACATTGTTCAAACAAAATACAAAATTTTTTGCCATCTAAACAAATATTTACTTGTAGTACAAGACTTGCTAGGAATTCTAACAAATATTAACTGACAGTTCAGAGATTTAAGACGGAAACTTTTAAGAATTATTTTTTTAACCGTATAATTGACAAATGGAATAAACTCAGTATGTCCCAAGAGTTATGAGTAGAGAGTGGATTCCTAGCTATTATGCTTATGCTAAATACTTAAAGCATCAAAAATAAGTCTAAATATATTCACGAATTGTGAAGAATGTAATCATTTGGCACTAAGTTTTTTACGCTTTTTTACTTTTTTTGGTATTTTTTTGAATTTGGTGCTTATTTCAAAATTTTGTGCTTATTTTTAAGCTTTTTCTTCAGTTTTTGGTGCTTTTTTTTTTGATAAATCAGTTTTTTTGTGAAATTTAGTAGATTAAAATGTATATAAAAAAACGCAAATTATTTTATTCTTTAGAAAACGTAAATCAAAATTTACGTATCAAAATCTTGCATATTTTTTATAATATTATTTAGACAAGTTTTTTAGTGCCACTTCTTCAAGCAAATCAAATAACTATATTTTATAATTCCCAAAACAATCGGTAGGTCTGCGATTTTCTCAATTTTGAAAATTGTAAAAACGTTGTAATACAGTTTTCGGATCTTGCAAGTAAGTCAGTAAAAACCTGTCAACCAGTTCTAAAAAATAAAGAATTTCAAAATAATTTAGCTTTTTTAAAAGATACCGTAATTATCTTGTGAGTCATGCCATAAAATCGCTAGAAAAACACAAAAATACGATAAATGAAAGTCTAAGTATAATTAGAGATTTCAAAGATGCAATTTTAAAAGTACTAGGCTATATTGGGCTCACAGTAAAATCAAAATCCAAAGACATATTTTTGAAAAATTGAGGTTTATCTACATTAAATAAAATAAACTGTATTTTGAGTGGAGAGAATGTTCTAGATTTCGATATGAATCCAGCTTTTAAAGCAAAATTTAAACATGCACTAGTAACAAGTGTGCATGTCGAAAGAAGTTTTTTTGCCTTTCAAAAACATTTTAAGTGATCAAAGGCAGAGTTTTACAGTTAAACACTTAAAGCAACATTTAATTATTAACTGTTTTTGTGGATAGTTTTTTTTAGTTATTTAATTTTTTTTTTATGTTATTTAAAGTGTGTGTAAAAAATATCATACTCAAACTGTCGTAATTATAAATATTATAAAACCTTTATTTGAATATTTTATAGTTTTGGATTTTTTTATAATAATAATCTTTATTTCCCTATTGCTTACATCTTTAAAACTTTGAATAAAATTAGTTTAGATAAAGAAAATAATCAGGTTCAAGTTTATTTAAGTTGTAGCACAACTTTACCTGATCTTATACCTGACTATTTAGTTTTATTATTTTTTTTCAATTGTGTCATGCCTTTTTAATGCTTTTTTACATGTTTGGTGCTTTTTTAATGCTTTTTTAGTAACATTTTCATGCCTTTTTAAGCGCTTTTTTTGTATTTTTAATGCTTTTTAATCCGCTCTCTACTTATAAGCCACAAATATTCAAAGTCATTGTTTACAGATTGCTTAAATGTTGTCTTTAATGTGACAGTTTTAGCGAGAGTGGTTTTACTTGTTGAAATTTAAAGGAATTTTTATGTAGTTGTGGCATATTATGTAATTCCTCAATTCTTATAAAGTTTGAAAAAAAGATGGTTATTGGTTTGTTAAACTGACAGGGAATTATTTTTACTTAGAAAAATAAGACATGTTTGCTAAAGGATTGCGTAGTTAAAATTGTTAAAATTTACTAGTTTTTGCCTTCATATACCATGTATTTTATCTAGTGTTATTTTGATTTTTGTGGCATATCTGAATAATTTTATCACATAAAATTATTATTGAAATTTGACATTGCTTACTTTTTTGCATAAAGATCACTTTCTGAAGGTGCACACAAAGAAAATCTAAAAAAAAAAAGCAATTCAAGAATCAGTCTAATACATATATCCAATGAAATGTTAGCAATTTTTTTACTGATTTTCATTTTGAACTTTCAAATATCTTGTTGTTTATCAATAAAAAGTTTGAGATAACTCGATTTTTGAAACAATTTTTGTAATGCTTATATTGTTGTTATTGCAGTTTGTGAAGTAGCTATATTTTGCTAAAATTAACTGTTTTGGTTGGTTTGTTGAAACCACTTTAATTGTGGTGTCAGAAACTAGTCAGTCATGTCAGTATAGTGTAAAGAATTGGCTATCAAAAAGTTGTTCTGATGCTCAAAAAAGTTTTGATTAATATTTCCTATTAATGACATTTCACATACCTGTATGGTACTTTCTAGTTTTGTTACGGTTGTTGATAAAATTTTTGTGGATTTTCCAAAACCCAATAACCGCAGTTTTGTTTGTTAATAGTAAATAGCCAGATAAATGAAATTGTGATCAGTCTTCCATAAACTGAAAACATCAATTTGATGCTTTAACATTTTTGTTTGTCTATGCTCTGTATATGTTGGCCATCACATTGGTCTATATTACTATATTCTAGTATGTATGCTGGGAGTTAAGTTAGATAAAATGTTTTTTATCTTGTTAAATGCAGCATTTGTCTTTTTAATTAGGCGTTTTACATCTTGAGAGTAATTTCATTTTGTATTCAAAATACATCACAAGTAATTGTTTGTCTCACCAGACCAATGGCTAGCATGGTAGTTGATGATCGATGTGGCTATTGCTGATGATTAGGATTATACCAAATTGTTTTCTTGCTAATGTTATGCATACGGCTATTAGTTTTTAAAGTTATTTAGCAGTACCAGTCGTAAGAACAGTGTCATTTGCATATTCTTCTTCTTCTTCAGCCTGTTGTTGTCCACTTTTGGACATAGGCCTCCCTTAAACTCTTCCACATGTTTCTGTTATGTGCTGTTTGTTGCCATTTTTGTCCAGCAACCTCGCGGATATCGTCCTTCCAACTTTTCTGGGGTTTTTCTGCACAGCGAGTCGTTATTCTAGGTCTCCACTGTATGATTCTTATAGCCCATTTTGATGGATTCTGCTTGGCAACATGATCTGCCCAGATCCACTTGAGATTTGCAAATTTTGCAGATTTTGTCGTTTCTGATGTGGTTTCTCAAGCTTATACCAAGCATCGCACGCTCCATGGATCTTTGACAGGTTCTGAGTTTATTTGCAGATCTTACTGTAAGGGTGGTTGTTTTGAGTCCATACGTTTTGATGGATGGTTTTATTTTTTAAAATGTATCCAAGTTTATCGAACGCTGCCCAGCTCATTTTTACGCAGCGTGATATTTCGTCTGTTTGGTTGTCCTTCCCTAGTTTAATGATATGGCCAAGATATACATACTCGGTCGCCTTTTCTACCATTTGTCCTTCTACGCTAATAGATGTCTCATTCTCACTCATGATCTTAGTCTTCTTGACGTTCATTTTTAGACCAACTTCTTCAGATGCTGTATTTAGTTGTAAGAGCATGTCTTTTAGTTTGCTGTAATCTGAACTAATGAGGATAATATCGTCTGCGAAACGTAGATGGTTAAGGTGTTTTCCATCTATGTTTATGTCTTTTTTATCCCAGTCTAGTATTTTAAAGATATCTTCCATTGCAAGCGTGAAAAGTTTTGGTGAGATTGTATCGCCTTGTCGCACCCTTCTTCTAATGGGAACCTTGTCTGTTAATGTGTTGTCATCAATTTTTACTTGTAGAGTAGCGTTATCATAGATGTATCTGATAATGTTGGTATATCTGGAGTCAATACGTGCGTTAGACATTGTCTGTAATACTGCCGACATCTCGATAGAGTCAAACGTTTTTTCGTAGTCTACAAATGCCAGGTGTAAGGGTATATTGTATTCTACGGATTATTGAATTAAGGAGCGGACACTTTGAAGATGGTCTGCTGTAACAATGTCTTTCCTGAAACCTGCCTGCTCTGTGGGTTGATAGAAATCCAGTTAAATTGTAAGTCTATTAAATATAATTTTAGTTAACAGTTTGTATAGGTGGGAGAGTATACTAATTGGCCAATAATTCTCGATATTAGTGGTGTCACCTTTTTTGTGTATCAGTGTTACGTGTGCATTTTGCCATTCTATCGGGATCTTTCTTTCTTTCAAGCAAAAGAGTGCTTACTGCCTCCAATAGGGCGTGTCCTCCAAACTTGAGCATCTTGCATGTAATTCCGTCTGTCCCAGGAGCTTTCCTATTTTTCATTTAGTGTAGGGCTTTCATCAGTTCATTTGTGTCTATATGTGGCATTTCTTCGGTATTACCGTTAGTGATTTTTTTCTTTCCGATGGCGAGTGTTGGTGGTTTCTGTACTAGGGAGGCATATAGTTTTGCGTAGAAGTCCTCGATTAATTTTTTAATGTTTTCTTTTCCTTTAACAATTTGTCCAGTATTATTTTTGATTTTGTAAATTTTCGTTTTCCCATTGTGAATGTGCGATTGTAATACTTTCATGTTTGCATTATCTTTAATGACTTTCTTGATTTTTCTAGTATAAATGATCTTGTATCCTTGCGAATTTCTGTCATTATAATTCTGTTTAGTTGTCTATATTTCGGGGAGTTGTGGTCTAGCTTTCTTCGATGTTCTATTAGTTTTATTGTGTTTGTGCATACTTTTTTATTTACGGTTCTTATATCAGCTGCGATTTTGGACAGTGAGGTCCAAGTCTTTTAAAGAATGTGGACTTAATTTGGAATGTAGCTCGAGTTGATACTTTCCGGAATGTTGTTTTAAGTCATCGGTTTGTAGGTGCGTCCGTTTCAGAATCATTTTATTTTGCTTGAGTTTGGTGTTTAGCAGTAATGTTGCTCTGACCATTCTATGGTCACTTCCTGTTCTGAATATATTTAGGACAGAGACATCTGTTATTAGTGATTTTTTATTCGGTATAATGACTGACTGGCTGACTCATGTCCATTTACGATGTTCCGGTTTTTTAAAAAAGGTGTTCATGCAATATAGGTTCTCCTGTTGCAGATAGTTTAGGAGCATTTTGCCTTGGTTGTTCCTTTTTCCCAGTCCAAACTGACTTATGTTTACTTCTTGGCTGTCCTGTCTTTTTTCCCATGATAATGGAAAATTTTGGTTTTTTCAGTTTTCCTTGCTGTTAATAGGTCGTCGTAAAATTGCTCTATTTCTTTCTTGTCGGATGTACTAGTTGATGCATATACACGGATAATCTGGAGGCAATACCTTTTTAAAATCTGTACCATTATATTTAACCCTGCTCGAGATAGATTCCAATTTTGTAACAAGATGTTTCAGATGTTTGTTGATAAGTATTCCTACACTCCCATTTTGCGAGTTGGTATCAAAGTTGTTTTGGTACAAGACATGTCCTAATTTAAGAGTGGTACATTTCTCCCCTGGTCTTCTCGTTTTGCATAGCCCAACAACATCCCATTTTATATGTGAGAGTTCCTCTTCTAGTTCATCTAAGTGTTTGTCTGATCTCATAGTCCTTATATTGTACGTTGCGATTATTAGTCGTTTCCCATGACAACTTTTGTAAGCCCAGTCATTCTTAGCACCCCTCAAATGCATATCTCAGATTATTTAATACTGTATCTAGTACTTTTGAAATAAAAGGTGTTTGTTTTTTTACTTGGCAACACTGTTTTTAGAGACAGTCAATTTGATGGTATTTTTTGTTCAGTATGTTTTGCCATTTTATCATAAATAGACTTACTCCAGAACAACGCTTGCAAATTGTGTAAATTTACTTTGAACGTTGTGGTTCTATTTGCGAAACTTAACGTGCACTACGTTTATTTTACCGTTGACATAATTGTCATTCCGAGGAAGTTGTTTGGAAAACCATCTGTTGTTTTTGCACTATTTGATTGATAATGTGCATCCGCAGAGACGTTGTTCAGTGTGCACCAAAGAAGTTGTTGCAGCTGTGGAGCGTAGTGGACCGGAGGAGTGGATTTGTCATTGTGCACACTAATTGGAGCTGTGTCTATCCACCTTATGGAATATTTTGCAAAAAGGTCTTAGTTTACGAGCTGTTTAGCAATGAATACGTAAACAAACAAAATTGACGTGTTTGGAGCAAGAAAAATCTAGAAGCCATTATTGAGACGCCTTTGCATCTACAAATACAGACTGTTTGGTGTGCTTTATAGGCTGGTCGAATTATTGGCTCACATTTTGTTGGCCAACACGTGATAGTCAATGGAGAGCGTTATTGATTCATGATGACTGACTTTTTTGTTCCCCAGTTGACTGGCATTAATGTGGAGGAGCTTTGGTTTTAACAAGACCTCGCAATTTATTGCAGGAAATATTTGCTAACTTCATAACCTCACGTAACGGACCCGTGAGTTGGCCTCCACGGTTGTGTAATATTACATCTATAGACTACTTTCTGAGGGGATATGTGAAGTCGCTAGTGTAGCCAATTATCCAACGACGTCAGGTCAGCTGGAAGCCAACATTCGCCGCGTTTTTGCCGATATACGGCCCAAGCTGCTCGAAAAAGTGGTCAAAAATTGGACTTCTTGATTGCACTTCATCATTATTGCTGCAGCGAAATTTCTTTACGATGAGGAATATTGAAATTAATTGCTTTTGTGCTGTGTCTATACAATCATAATTTTTGCAGTAAGATTTAATTACAAACAAGCGTTGTTTGACTATTGCTTTATGATTACTTAATGGAACACAACTACAGATAATGTGATAAATAAATGTACAGCAACTTATGCATAAATAAAAAGAACTTTTTATAATCTTTTCGTTTTTGTGATCCACACTTTACATCAGCTAATTAGCACATTTTTTTAATTATGTTTATAAATTATTTTAAAATTTACTTAATGCAAAGTGAAAACAAAATTATATCTAGTATGAGATAAATAAATAAACGCAAAATGTATCGCAGCATTGAAACTAGTTCAGGTTTATATTTAATTTTTTTTTTTTTTGTATCTTCTACCGTGCATTTATGTTGTATTTTAATTTATTAAATAGTAATTTACGTAGTAACCGTTATTGTGGTCTGTTGCCCACTGCCAATTTATATTTGCTGTACTGCTCTCCGTTTGATTTGGTCTAGTACATTTCTTGCGTGAGGTTGTTACAACAACAGCTACGGTCACTATCTTTACCGCATGCTTAGTTGTAATTGAGTCTGCTCATAATTATTAAGTAAAGTTTATTTGGTAATGATAATATCTTCCTTGAGCATAAAACCGATCATAATTGCTATCATAATACTAATATATGGTAAACTATAAAACCACACTATTTATAAGGGTTTAGATTATTTTTACTTAAATACGTATTTTTGTGTGTGTATTTTTAACTGTTTATTACTTTTGTGCTGTATTTTGCATGCAATCTTAAAGCTTCACAATTTTTTTCAGTTGTTGTGCTATTTTAAAGCTTTAGATGCCAGTGCACAGCGTGCTCTCAACGATTGTTACCTACAAGACTTAAAAACTAAACACGGTGTTAAAACACAACCCCAACTAAGCCCTTAAATGCAAGTACAACTTCAACTCTGGCTGCATATTTACCAAGCTACAGTTGTTAAGTATTTTGATGGCCTTAATGCCAATGTTCATTGTTTTGTGCATCTCTATGACCATAATAACTTTGAACAGCTGTGAAGTACTTTAATTATCTCAATATCAATGTATTTTGTCACACCTCCAAGATCCACTTAGGTGGTTTTCTTCTGAGGTTATTCAAGCACTCTACTTAAATACTACTGTTAACATTTGTGAGTTTTAATGGATATAGAAGTTTTATACATATAACATTAGTTACTTTGTATTAACGCGGACAAAAGAAATTATTCAAAAAACTTATTGTAAGCTATTTGTGAAAAATCTGAAAAGTTTGATATATTACCTCAAGTAATGTATTGCTCAAAGCATAAATTTGTTAATTAAAGTTTCTAATTACACATTCCATAAACTATTAATGACGTAGATCAATAGCTTTCATACAAAAACTATAATTATATCAGCGTAATAAAATTATCCACAACATATAATTTCATACCAATATCTATTAAAATTGTTATTGTTCTATATATAAGAATTATCAGAACCATTAATCAAAATATAAATGTTTGCTTTTATTACTGCAATTGACCATTTGTTATGTAAACTAATATCCTTATCGGCTAGCAATTATTAAACATCGATTCCGCATTATCATAATATATATTCTTGTTATTATACAATATGTTGGTATTGAGTGGTGTTTATTTAATATAATGGAAGTATGCGCACTACAATACACTCACTCAATCGATGATTAAATGTGATTGACATCAAAACTAATTTACTTGAGAAGTTTATTTAATCTACTTAATGGATTCTATTATGCTGATAGTGCAAATGGTGAATAGGAAATTGAATAATTATATAGAAAATTGATTATCAGAAATTTGTGTTATAAATTGTATGAATATTTTTTATTGTGTTAGATAAAATTTACAGACATTAAACTATTCCGTTACACAATAGTGGCGCTTAATTGTGTGTAGCTGTATGTAAATTAAACTGAGTTTTAACCGGGATTATCTGCTGAAGACAGCATAAATTACAACAATAAATAACGACTGGTGATAACTGGCAAACTTTAATTACGAATTAATTATCATTATGTTATGCATATTAATCAGGATCATGTCAGACACAGTATGTGATGAAAAGAGTAAGAGAGAGAATTAAATTGAAGTAAAATTGTAATTTATTCTTAACACACTTTTAGTGTGTTTGTATGCTGTAATAGTTTGCTTGAAAGTTTAATAATTGTGTTTAAGTTGAGATTACTTTTAAATTAAATATTTCCTAACACTTTCTGACCTCAAATATTTTATGAAAAGTTTTATAAAATGTTTATTTATAAGATGCTGGTTACTTTGTAATTACCATTTTAATTTGTATTTATTTTTCGCTTGACTTATTACCAGTTTATAAATAAAATTCAATTATTTTCTTACGTAAAAATATAAATTAAACACGATCTAATAAATATGTCCCTCCTCATTTTAAACCTATTATGCTCCCCAACATAAGTAAATTCCTCCGGTGCGAGGGTGTTAATTTATCCACTCGATAAAACCCGACAAGCATTTTTCATAATAAACACATCGCTACTAGCTACATCTTTTAAAAAATTAAGATGATGCATCGATTTCTTCAATTCTACTATAAATCATAAACTTTTTAATTCGAGCTTTTAATGAATCCATGACCGGCGAAAACGAACCTCCGGAAAAGTTTAATTGGAAAACGTCACCGTGACAACAAGCAGAGAGAAAAAATGTAGCTGTGCAGGACATTGCGGGTTGAACGGAACAAAACGCATAAAAAAATATTGCGTCAACTTTTGTATGAATTTTGTGTTGTATGGAAATTAAAAAAAAGTAATGCAGCAGCTCGTAAAATTCGGTTATAAATTATGTTATTTTAGCCGGAAAAAATATTTTCAACTATGACGTTTGTAATTTATGTTGGTTGATAAGGGATAAATTGCGCGTTTGTAAAATAATTTATTTCATATCATATATTATTAAAAATTATTCATAAATATAATAGCAGAATATTTTTATAAAATTTATGTTTTTAACATAGTCGTAGATGATTTATAATAAATATATTTGAAATTGCAACTTTTTGTTAAAAAAAAATCCATTTGGTATTTTGTCAGTCATCAAAAGACGTTTTTTGGCAGGTAATCAGTCTTCTTTGGCAATTGATTTATCTTTAAAAAACTTAATAGTAATAATTACTGTTTAGTAATTTATAAAATTGATTGGTTTGTAAACCAAATTAATGATCTGTTGTTACGTAAAATGAATGGTCTTTAAGTACGTCTTGTATTTTTGGACTACCTACGCAACTGCTTGCTGATCCAGTTTATTATTGTGCGTTTCTATTGCTTAATTAAGCAGATACTTTTTCTTTTTTGAATTGCTGTTTGCAGTGACTGGTAATCCACACAAAATTTAAATTTAATGTCTTTATTTTTCAGGCGTTTTATATTGGCGTTGAGACAGCATTAGGTCCGTTTAAGTAGTTTTCTTAAACGGCAACTCTAAGATTGGCAGTTGATATGCTCCTTAGTACATGCAAATTTGGGTTTGGATAGTTATCTATGTTTTCAATATAAGATTATAAGACGTTTGTCGGTGTTGGTTTTATGTCCAGCATTTTATTGTTGAGGTTGTATTTAAAGATTTGAAGTGGGTTGATTGTGTTGCATATAGTCAAGTCGAGTGTTGTTTATAGGAACATTCCATGATAGGTCCTATCATTTTTTTTTCTAAGTTTAGCTAAACTGTTTAGCCCTTACATTGATATCACGGGAGCAGTTTTTTTGACATTTTTTTTTAGTTTAGAGGTTTATTAATTAGGTTATTTATTATTCTAGCTTAGATGTAAATATAAAGATTTGCTTTGCTACCGACTAACTCTTTCTAGTGTTAAATTACCTTAAAGTTTGAGACTTTAAAATTCATGTACTTTGGAGATGTGTTTTTGAGGATGATTATAGGACGCTTTATTTGCTGTGAAGTGAACCATTTTAGGTTACTAATTAATTTACCGGTCTTCTATAGAAGTATTCTTTCTTGTTTGGCTTATCAAGTCTGGCCACATCAAAGTTTGAGTAAACCGCGAGATTTGCAAAATATTTTTTGGTCAAGGCTTTGATATGCTGACGCAACAAAGGGATGCCAAAATTGCTACATACTTTTTTTGTTTCTAACGTACCACAAAGATCCGACAATCCAACGCAAAGTTAGACTTTGAAAGGTTTCAAAACAATTAAGGTCCTTAGACTGAGGATACAAACGTGGTTTGGGGTCTGATGATAATAGTGTACATTTGGATTTTGATTCAGAGCAACGTCCCTTACTTTTTTCAAAGCATTAGAACTAGCAGGTTTTAGATTTTTGGCAATTTGGTTGTATCTAAGATAGACACTACGTGAGTTTTGTACGTAAATTTTTTATTGAAGGCAATTCTCATATACTTGGCAAAATTGGATTACAGAATAAAAACTTTGTTGAGGAAGACGATTTTATGAAGTATTGAGCATCTTGAAGATTACTGGTAGCTTTTTGTAGCCAATGCATAGATTGAACAGTATTGGCAGAAGAATAGAACTTTGCAGTATTATTCTACCTTTTTTCTTTTATGGAATTGGCTAATTTGATTAGTCTAATCTCGTTGATATCATGGAGACAGTTTTTTTTTTGTGGTAGATTGGTGCATAATTTTTTTTCGGGTTTGATACAAATTTCTGCTATTATAATAAAATTGTTGATTTTTTAATTTCTTAAATGTTATCACTTGTAGGTCCCCACTTACTAGAAAGACTTGTGAGTGATATTATTGAGTTCACTCACTACTTGGTTGTTGTTTTTGTGTTTAAGAACGCAGAAAGCAGCAAATTGACAAATAGTGGCCTTAAAAAAGCACCCTTTACACATTAGGTACACATTTTTTTTCTCTTCTTGTTTCTGTGCTATTGGCAGATCTAAAAGGCATTTATAGAATCTTTTTTTAAGGTTCTACTTGTTATTGTCATTATTAATTTTATCCAGTTTTTCGGGTTCTTTGTTATTTTACTGTATCTTTCTTTGTTCTTTAGAACACTAGTTATCTTGCATCATTTTTTTCCTTTATTTGAATTGGTATTAACTATTCATTTCTTTTTATGATTGTGCCTACTAGTTTTATGCCATCTTCTGCTCTTCTCAACGCTGTTTTATTACAAATCTTGTCTTACCATTTAATCAATGCCTGTTAATCTTTTTCAAATTTTTTATTCTAGAATTACATTTTGAATGTTTTAATAATCTTTTTTTAACTGGATGTGGTGTAGTAATGTCATTGTAATACTTGGCGTAGGCAACTTAGCAACCGTTACATCAACTTTTTTTTTGCAAATCCGTTTTTCTGTACAACAGTTTTGGTAGAATCTGATTCAGTGGACGTCGGTTTTAAGTTTTTTTTTTTATATGGAGGCATTGCCGGCCGTAATCTAGTCTCTACTAGCTATTATTATTTTAGAATTATTTTTTTTGTTAATTAAGCGACCAAAAGAGGTAGTTGATTTAATATTGCCCAGATATGACCTCTGTTTTTGTTACTCTAGTGATGACAAGGCGGGTACTACGGGTCTTTTGTTTGTGCAAATAACTTGGAGCACGTTAGCGCCGCTATCAATAAAGATGGTCTGTGGTTGGCCGGTTTTTTAGTACTAACGCTGCGCTGTTTTTGCTTGTGCTGGATATGGTGATGTTGTCTGCTACAAGTTGATTTACATCTCCGTGGATTTTTCTTTTGGCTAGGGTGTACAAGCATAGCTTTATACTGGTGGAAGTTTATTTAGCTGGATGTGTTGTAGTACTTGGCGTAGGAGTGTTAGAAAAAATTGAAGTAATGCTGGTTGCTTTTGGAAACTTTTATTGATCTGAAAAGCCATTTTTGGATACAACATTTTTTGTAAGGGTTAGTTTAAAAGGGAGTGTTTTGATCAAATAGACATTGGTTTTAGGTTCTTTTTGTAGATCCAGGATCAAATTTATTGCCACCAGCCATTAATATTTTAGAATCATTTATTTTCTCAACTGGGAGACCACAAGGAAAGAAGTACTGGATTTGATAATAATTACTTTAAAATCTTCTTTTGTCAATGAAGAAAGTGTGTGGTTGGTCGTTGATGGTCATTTGGTTTTGTGTTAGTTTCCGCATAGTTTCTAGACAGTTTTGGCAAACACGGTTAAGTGTTGGATATCCGGTTTTTAAATTAATTTTGGTGAACAATCTTGTTCTTCAAAAGTCGTAAAAGATTTTGTCATTTTTACGTAGCTAAAAAAAACTTGTTCCTTGTAGCATTGTTTATTTTGTTTTAAGTACTACCGATGTGCAGTTTGCGATTATTTGTGCTGGATTTGATGATGCCGTCTGCTACAAGCTGATCCACGTTCCCGTAAATGATGTTTTTTGGAGGGGATTTACAAGTAAGGCTTGATTCTGACAGAAGTTAACTTTTAAGCAAGATGTGATGTAGTACCGTCTTTATAGTGCATAGGCGGTGTTCTGATCTAGTAACTTTCTTCTATGTGAAGGTATTGTTGGCCGTAATTCAGAATTGCATCTATCTTCACTATTCAAAATTTTCCTAGGATTATTTTTGTAGTACTTGGCGTAGACGACTTAGCGTAGAAGACATGGCGTAGAAGACTTGGCAAAAATGGTCATCATCTTTTTTTTCTGTTGATCTGGGAATCCGTTTTTTGAAACATAAGTTTTGGTAGGGGTTGCTTTAGTGAGGAGTGTTTTGATCTAGTAGACGTTGATTCAAAGTTTTTTTTTATGTGGAAACAATGTTGGCCGTAATGCAGGATTGCAACTAGTCAAGATTTTTTTAGAATTAATTTTTTTTTAATTAGGGGTCTTTAAAAAAAAAGTAGTAGTTTTGATGCTGTTTGCTTAGACCTAAGCTTTTACTAGTCCGGCGATGACAAGGCAAGATAGACCGGCTTGTACCACGGGTTTCTTGTTTGTCAGAGGACGTTTACGTTAGCGCCGTTTTCTATGATGCGAGTGTGTGTGGCTATTGATGTTTACTTAGTTTTGTTGTAGTTTTTGCTTAGTTCCTTAGACGCTTAACTTGGCCGGAGTGGTTAGGACATCTATTAGTTTCCAGTTCTTTGAGAGTTTTGCAGATTGGTTGTTAAGTTGCTTGAAATTGTGTTGTGTTTGGTTTTCATGGCCAGCGTCAAAAGGTCTTCAAACAACGACAGCAACGCAATGTTCAGAAATGCGATATTTTACTTCAATTTGTTTAGTAGAGCGTTGTTATCTGTTTTTTATTGTGATATGGGTGCACTTTCTAATACAAGGCTCTTTTTATACGCAGAAATGCTTTTACAGGTTTTTCAGTTTTTTGGCGGCCTGTGGATAGTTCTCTCAATAGATCGGCAATAAGGAGTGTGTTGTAGTACTTCTAAATGAATTTTTTTGTTGTTCTAATACAAAGATTTTAAACACTCTTTATAGATTTCTAAAAATCGGCGTGTTTTTTCTTAGATTTCTAGGAATTGCTGTCTGAAAAAATGTTTTTTAAAGAAGATTTTTGGGAATTTTCTGGTTTTTTAATTAATCGTTTAAGTTATACATTTGTATACGACACTTTAAACAAAATGTTTCAAAATATTTTTTGCAGATTTATATTTAATTTGATACTCAAAATTTTGTTTTATTTAATACTAATGTGTATTTGTAGCTAATAAGTTTTGTCCGTTCTACCAAAGGCTCGTCAAATCTTCAATAGAGTTCCCAGTAGTAAAGGTTTGTACTGCTTTATAGATGTTCTTCTTGACTTACAGTCTTTCACTTGCTTTGATTTGGGCTGCTTCTGATTGTTAATTAAGCTGAGAACTAGGTTTTTGGCTCTGACTTTGTTGTTGCTATTTTTTGGTTAGCGGGTACATTCCAAAAATTGTTAAAGGTGCAGTAGATCTAGTATTAGTCAATTTTGAATGTTTGGCTTGAGTCAGTAAATTACTGCTCATATTTTTTCTTAATTGTTATGTTTTGTTATTAGGGTTTTCTAATAAGAGTTTTTACCTTGCGGCTTTTGGTATGTATTTCTTGCTGCTTTAAAGCCAATATTAAAATAACTTCCAGTGTATTCTTCAAGTCATTTTTTGTTTTGTTTTTACGCCTTGGGTATAAAGATGTTTTTTTAAATGTTCTCTGCATGATTATTTTTTTGCGGAATCTGGCTTTTCTGTCAAAATTGTCTGCGGCAATATGTTTCTATATCTGGATAGTGTTTGGCGTAGTAGACAATTTTATAGTTTACTTGACTAAACTATCATACGTTAGGACGGTATATTGGTAAGTACCAATTTATGCCGGCAGTTTTTTTTTACCTGTTTTTTTCTCTTGTTTGATGACTATGATAAAACGTCCGGTAACTGGTTTTCTGTTTCTGAAGTATGCTCAACTTTGTTATTGAACTCAGTTTACAACGAGTTTTGTTTTGGTGTTGTTGAAGTTTTTAGAAATCCGTTTGTCTTTAAGGTTAAGATCAATTTTTTAACCGCCAAATTAGTATCAAACATTTTAATGCGTCAAGTGTATTTGCATTGAGTATTCTTGAAGCAAGAACTGGCGTAGCTAATTACTTGCTTGATTTTTTTAAAATTTTAGTAAAGCAATGCACTTATGTCTACGTTGCAAACATAGTTTGCAGCAGAGACCTTAAATTGATCTAGTGTTAACAATTGGCTTAGCAGTTGTTTTATTGCTATAAAGGCTTGTTTTGTTTTTTTATTAGTCTGTTTTTTTATAAGTAGTTTGATGGCGCAAGTATTTAATTTTATTAGTACTATTTGCGAGGCTTACAGTGCAAAATCTTCTTCTTTTCTTTTTGTTCTTTTTGGAAGCCTAAAAGCTTGTTTTTTTCCTATCCTCATTGCACGTGTTCTTGAGATTCTGACGACCAGTTGTCTTTCTATTTCTTTAGTGGTTGTCCTGATGGTCGACTTGATGCTGGTTTTCCGTTTTGTGAAATTTTTGCTATTTATAATCACTTGGCTTTGTAGAAGTTTTTGCTTAGTTGGTTGGGACATCTATTAGTCTTCGGTTTTTTGAGAGTTTTGCAGATTGGTTGTTGACTTGCTTGAATTTATGTTGTGTTGGGATTTCATGAACATAATCAAACAACTACAGCAATGTTCAGATTGCATTGATATTTTACTTTAATTTGTTGTAGAGCGTTGTTTTCTGTTTTTCGTTGTCATATGGGTGCACTCTCTAATACAAGGCTCTTCTTATACGCAGAAAAGCTTTTACTGGTTTTCCGATTTTTTGGCGGTTTGTGTATAATCTTTTCATTATGTCGACCTCTTTTGCTGTTCTAATACAAAGATTTTAAACTTTCTTCAAAGATTGTTAAAAAACGGCGCATTTTTTCTTGGATTTCTGGGAAAATGTCTGAAAAATACTTTTTTAGATTTTTAAAGAAGATTTCTAGGAAAGTAAAACTTAAACAATTAAATTAACTAATTTCAGAATATTATTTTGCAGATTTATATTTAACTTGATACTTAAAAAATTGGTTTCCCTTTTATAAGCTAGTGCTTGCCACACAGGTGTTATTTCTGTCTTTAAACTAATGAGTGTCTGCAATTAATAAATGTTTTGTCTGTTCTACCGACGGCTCGTCAAATCTTCAATGAAGATTCTAGTGAGGGTTTGTACTGCTTTATAAGTGATTTTTTTGACTTACAGTTTTTCACTCGCTTTGTTTGCCTCTGCTTCTGATTGTTAAATCAGCTGGGAACTAAGTTTGTTGGTTTTAACTCTGTTGTTTCTACTTTCTTGCTAGAGAGGTTTGCCAATAGCAACTTTTATTTACGGTACATAGTACATACTAAAAATATTGCCCAGTTGTGACCCAGTAATAATTAATTTTGGGTGTTTGGCTTGAGCCAGTTTACTACTGCTTACATTTTTTTTTTAATTGTTATACTTTTTTATTAGTGTGTGTCGATGTGAGTTTTTACTTTGCGGTCAGTTTTTGGTATGTTTTTCAAGCTGCCCTGAAGCCAAATGTAATTTCTGCGGACACATTGTAAGATATCTTGAAGCGTAGCACACGGCACTAAAATTTTTAGGGTATTTTTAGCACATATAAAAGCATTTTTTTTCTTAATATTTGAAAGAAAAAAAATACTTGCTATCTTTTAAAGCTCTGCAAAATTTGCAAAATTTAAAGAAAAATTGACTATAAAAATTTATTCTTTGGATAATTTTGAAGAAAAAAGTTTTTTTTATTTTTTTTTCAAAAATGCAATCTTGAGAAGTTACAAACGATAAAAAAATGTAGAAAAAATCAAAAACCTCGATTTTTTCAAACTTTGATTGTTTATTATAGCTTATTGAAAAAAAAGAAGGCATTTTAAGTAGTTTGTGCATAAGCAAATTTTTATTTATATTACAATTGACTTTGTTACTGGTAGCGGACTCGCGCTCTGCAATTGTTTATAAAACGCAAACTATTATGCAAATGCGCTTTTATCTCTTAAATATTGTTTCTTGTAACTAACTTGAGAAATACCTAAAAGGGCAGATTAATGGAGTTTTAGGGTTCAAAGGTATTAATTTATTTTAAATCTGTGCGTAGTAAGAGACCGCTCGCCAGTGACGGAAGGTTAAAACTAGATGCTCCTTTTGTAAGCTATGGCAAAATTTTATTTTGGATTTGACAAAACTTACTTACTGAGGTTGGTAATGTTAGTTTGTCGGCAGTTAAAAAAATCAATAACCAGTTTTATGATATCTTTGGATGCCAAACTCACAAGCATTTTACAGTATTTTTTCGTTTTGCGTTGCACTTCTCTACTGGATTGTCCGTCGGCTGGTAAACGGCAGTAATAATATAGTTTATTAATATATATTTTATGACTACCCAGACAATTAGCAGTCTTTTAGACTGCTTCAGTTTTGTAGGATAGCTCGGATGGTTTAATCCTGTCTAGGGTGACTGGACAGCATAATAACAAAACCTTTACATGTTTCAGTCAGCAACAGTGGTTTAATTTAGTATTTTAGCGTAGCTTCCTTGAGAAAGTTTGCTACTGTTAAAATTTATTGCAGACAAACAACTACTGTGCAATCTGCTTTTAGGACTACTGGAATTGTTTTAATTATTACAACTAGGGTGTTAACTTTTAAAGGTTTAGTTAAGTTTATAGGTTGGCAAGGTGATGATAAAACGTCCGGTAACTGGTTTTCTGGTTCAGCAGTGTTTAGCTTTGTAATTAAACTTGACTGACAACACTAAATGTTGCAATAACTTTGTTTTGGTGTTGTTTGAGTTTATTAGGAAACTTTTTTGTCTTTAAGATTGAAGTCAATTTTGTCAATGAAGTACATGCGTTGGGTTTTCTTATAGCAATGCTGGATATAGGTCTCCCGTATATTTTTGTATAATTTGTCAGTGTGTATCTAATTGCTCATTACAATACCTAAAGGTTTTATAAATCAGTGTAAACTTTTTTTGCGTTTGTTTTGCAACTCTAAACCCGCAAATGCCAGTGCACAGCATGCTCTTAACGGATATTATGTACAAAGTTTGAAACTTAAGCAAGGTTTTAAATGCCAGTGTATGAATAACATTCTGGTACCGGTTCCTTAACTCTACCATGCAACTATGCGTCCACTGCTGGACATAGGTCTTTTGTATCTCATTCCATTTGTCACTATATTAAGCCACTAGCATACAATTTTTTTGGGTGCGCTTTATGTTTTGGTTTGTGGAGGAGGCTCATTCTATACACATCTTTTTTTGAGTTTTACTTGAAGATTTACTTTGTTTGTCTACCATTATTAGCTTAGTTTTTTTTAGAGCAGATACTTTTTTAACAACATCTGTTACGGTTTTGTTTAGAAATTTGTCTTAAAGCAATATACTTAGCATAGACTTCTCGCTGGATAACGCGTAGTTTATTTGCTAATTTTTTGGGCAGGTTTAGGGTTCTTGTTTAGTTTGTCATAACGGGTTACACTTAAAAATGTCTCTTTAGTTTTTAAACGCCGCCTACGTCAAGTCTATTCTTTTTAAAATTGATTGTTTTTGGTTAACTGTACTCCATAGCCTAGGTACTTGTATAGATATTACTTTTTTTTATTTAGACTCTTTCTTTTAAGATATGACTATTTAGTACTATATTTGTCAAAAAATGCATGTTGATTTTTAATCCAACGTCCATTGAAGCACGGTGCAGATACTCTTGCGTCTTGCAAACATATTTTAAATACACGGCAACAATTAGTGTCGTTGTTTTTGATATCTATTTTTTTTAATAAATTTGTTTGAAAACTTTTTTAAAGTGGTAAATAACTTTGGGGAGATAGTGTCAATCTGATAAACACCTGTTTTGGTGCAAAATTTCTTCATACTTTTGTAAAAACTTATAAACGTGTTTTATTTTTGTATATGTTCTTAATTAGGTGTGTAGTTTATGGTTTACACATAATTAGCTCATTTTATATTATTTTTCTATTTGATTACAAGAGCACTGTAGTTGCTACTGGGAAAACTGAACACGTTTTTGGCAAAGCATCTTGCTTACTTTTTGATAAAAAACGTTTTAAGTCATGTAGACATAAACAAAACACAACACCTATAAAAGTCCAGCAAACTTTTATAGGTGTTGTGTTTTTGAGTTTAATAGTGTGCGTTTATGCATTAGTCGATAGTGGAGTGTGCTTGTCCACAAAAGTCTCATAGTTAAGCTTTCTTGATTTGTTTTTTTTTCTAGTAAACAACGGTCTTTTTAAAGTGTACCAGTTTTCAGTTGTAGTTTAGAGTAGCCTATATTTTTAACAGCCAACATATGTTTTACTCAGTTAGCGTGCTTGTAAGAATTGCATTGTAGTGCAACTATGAAGTTGTCAGTTATATTTCTGTAGTCTAAAAGCGAGAATTATTGTTCATAACTTTTGGAAAAGTACGATCATTTTGGGAAGATGGAAAGCATTGTGCTTACTCAGCGTTAGATTAGTTGATGGTTTGAGCATATGTATTGTTTCTTTGAGGTCTGTTTTTTGGCAGCAAAGTTGGTTTTAATTTGCTTTTGTTTGGTTGCATTTTTTGTTTATTAGTTTGGTAAAGACGTTATTATTTTAATTTGTTTTTGATTGTGGTAATGAGATGTGACACACTTCACTTGAAAATACTTCTAAATAATTTTCTTTAATCTTACAACTCAGTACAAACAAAAACTACAAAGTATATTTTTATTATCGTTGTTAGAGCTCATTATGTGTTTTTTTAAATTGTGGTTTTAGGAATGCTTTACAAACTGTGCGTAAATGTGCTTATTAAAATTCTAAACCTATTAGAATTTTTATGTTTATTCTGGTATTAATAAAAGCTTTTTTTATAATAAGTTTGTTTGGGCACGTGTTCTATGAACTATAGAAGTGACCAGGTTTATCCGCTTAAGTCTGGATGCTGAATCTTCATCTTTGATTTTTTTTTTCTTGATTATTATTTACTGCCAAATATTTGTGATGTAGTATCGGATAAAGTTTAAGTACTTTTCTTTTTGTATTATTAATACAATTGTGTTTTGTTGGGTAAAACTTTGTTTTTGCTTAATCTTCAAAATGGTTCTTTTCCGGGTTAATTGTAAAATTTATGTTTTATTAGTTTGAATTTGTTTCAAGTTGCCTTTAAGCAGCCAAGATTGCTTAAGAATTGGGTTAAGTAGTTATAACTCGTCATTATGTGTTTTCTTTTTAGCTATTGGCCAACATCTTTTATTGGTAATTTTGTCTACTTTAATTTGCCAGTATTTTTTAATCACAAGTTTTTAATGTTTTTTTTTGTAGATATTTAGATTTGTTTCTTTTTTTTTAATAAATCCAATTATTTTTGACCAATAGACATTACCTTGGCAATAACTAAAATTGCATCTGTCAAGACTGTTTGAATACTTTTTGCGATTATAAACAAACAAAAAATTGTATTGGGAGATGGCATTTTTTTTTAGTTCTTATATGTAAGCGCGTGTTCCTTTATTTGAACTTTGTACAGGATGATAGAGTGAGCCACCAAAACTAAGCAGTTTTTTTTATGAACGTAGGTTCCTGAGCTTTGGGCATTATTTTGCTTATAATTTTTTTGATATGCTCATTTATTGTAATTAAACCATATCCCAAGATATTTTATTGCAGTTTTGGCTCTAATTTCTATTCTACCTATTTTCAGAGCTACTTATATTTTTTCTTTGTACAGTATCCCTCCCTGCTTTAGTTTGTTTTTTTGCAATTTTTAGTTTTAATCTTTAATTTTTTTTAACAAATTTGAGCAGAAATGCATTTTTAATTTTTTTTTTAATTTTGAAGTGTAAATGACAGCTGTATTGTCAGCAAAACATACGATATGCACCTAATCTGATATATTCATTTTAAGTGTATTGTTGTATTAAACATTAAGATATTGCATAACATCATTAGGTTTTTGTTCTTGGATAAAAAGTTTTCTGTTTATTTGAGTAACTAGATAGAATTATTTTTTTTACATTATTTAATTTTTTTTTTCTGCAGTATGGATTTATTTCTATTATTTGAATGCATTTTCAATATCTATCGCTACAAAAAGGCAAAATTATGTTTATCTTTATGACTTTTACTGCAGCTTCTTTTTTGTTACACACTCTTTAGCTTCTTTCTTCTTTTTGGAATTACCGTTTACAGATTTTGTGGGATTTTGAACTCTATTCTTAGTCAATTTCAGTAGTTTAAATGTACATTTTGTTAAAGTTATATGCTCCATGGTGTTTTCTATGTCTTGTTCTGTTTCATTTTTTAGTCATTTTTCTTTTTTTGTTTTGTTTTATCTTTGTTACTACTTGTGTACAGTTTGCAACTTTTAAACCCAAAGTTTTAGTTTTAAATTCAAAGTTATTTTTATTTTATTTTGGAATATTATGTAATTCCTAAATATCACTTTTTGAATTTCAACAAAATCAAAACCAAAATGTTTACATAAGCGTTGTTTTCTTTTTAATTTACAATATTTTTTGTTTATGGAATGTATTAAATATATAAATAATAAGACCATGTTTTTCAAAATTACAATTTTCCTTCATTAATCTTTGTATTCTGTTTCAAAATATACGAAAATGTGCACATATAAAAGCAACCCGAATAAAATACAACATATTTATTAACTTCCCCTGAGGCTAACTTGAAGCTATAAATAACGCTTGTTATTCCAGTAAAATAAATTATAACTATAAAATTATAATGAGTTAATATTTTCTATATCCAGAGTTACCGTGTTGAACGCAGTTAGAACTTCTTGCTTGAAAAATAGAGCAAAGATTAATAATAAAATTTGAATATTAAACTATTTATATTGCTTATAAACATGCAATTTTATTAGTTTCAATTTATCCTTGGCAAAATATATAATGAGTTTTAATAATTTTTAATATTTAGATCTAGTTGACAATAATATATGTTATTCCATTTAATACTTACCTTATAGTTTATGTTCTTTGAACTAATATTCCCGGTTTCTTATCATTAACACTTTAGGAATGGCAATAATTTCCTTTGGTTCTCCGGAACTATATAACTTATCGCTATCTTGTGAACCTCTTAGTCTCTGTCTTAGTTGGTCTTATTTTTGTTTCTTCCTTCCATTCAAGCTGTGATTCATCGTCGCTATGCATCATAAGATTATCTACTAGGGAAGCAAACACACAATAGGAAATATAAAAGCGAGTTGATTGAATAGAAATGTAGATGTTCGTGTACAATAAAGTGAAAGAGTTGGATTGTAAGATTAATTGCCAATCAACAATTATTATTTAAATTATTATTTAAATAACATACAAAGTAATATTATTTACATTTTATTTAAATAATATTAAAAACTTTTACAAAATAAATAAGAAATATAAAATAAAAGGATTTTGTTTAACAAATATGCCCGGCGCATTCACCATATAGCAGTTATGCTATGATAATAAATAATCAATTATTTCTGCTTAATTTAATTAAATTAATTAATTAAGTTATATTTGTTTGTTTATTATTTATGTAAGGTCATAATGTTAGCAACATACTCAATTTAATTGAGACCTTACAAACAATTATTTGATTATGTTGGAGCACTTTGACAATGTTTTAATACCTTATAACTGATTCACGATGCCCCGGCTTCTTTTTTAATCAGTTTGTGAATGCCGGTGAGTTTGTTGACGCAAGGAAGTCTTATAATGATTGTTTACTCTGTAAGAAAAATATTGGATTTTACCTTTGTGAAAAGCGCTTAAAACTAATTAATATAACACAATAGGCAGTTTTAGGTATAATTAAATATAATGTTTACACATTTACTGCTGTAAACATTACGGTAAAATGATATAAATAGAAAGTTAAACCGTTTAAAAAGCAATTCTAAATGCTAGTAAACTTTTAGAATACATTTATTTTTTTATTATTTTACTTTTTATGTACAAGTTGTAGTACTAATAGACATCTAATGGGCAAAGTTTGAGTGGTAGATATACAGGGTAGTTCAGATTGTTGTTGAGAAACTTAAACTCATCAAATTGAACATAAAAGTTTACCAAAGGCTACACACCATTTAGCTAAAGTAAACCAATACCCCAACATCGCTGGTAAAACCCCGCTCTGCCAAGAATAAATAAAAGTTTAACTCTAACCTTTTCCCAAAGTTAGGAAACAAGTAGAGTACCGGCAAAGAACCAAACAATAAAACTAACTGGTTCAAACACAACAACAATTGAACTAAAAGAAAAAGAAGCAATTGAAGTATTACCTAAATATTTACTCAAATGGCAGAGCTATTAGCTAACGGGACAATCAACCGCATTGAGGAATGTGGTCTAAAGTGTCATATACGGAAGTTTTAACAGACGTTCTCGGCTACCAAATCAGCGCCAATGGTAACCAATCTCTGACGTACCACCATAACTTAATCGGAAAGCAAAGACCGCCCATAAACAAGAAACAACTACGTAGTGTACGTGGTTAAAAAAATACATACCCGGGTACACTCAAATGGCCGCAAGCCATTTGTCTGGTCCCAAGTTGAAGAGACGGCATTTGAGCAAGTTAAAACAATCACTGATAAACCCTTGAAGTTATTTAAGCCACGACTTGATATATTATTTGTGTTGCAAACAGATGTTTGTAACACCGGCGTTGAAACTGTGCTGTATTTGGAAATAGATTAAAGTGAACATCACTCAACGAGCTAAAATGCTTGGCTATTGTATGTTTTTAGAGGACGAACCGTTTATCTTTTGCGCGAATAACAAAACTCTAGTCTGGCAAGGGAACTTATTGGATGCTAAAGCAAAATGCACACGTTAGTCCTTCTACTTACAAGAATATGACTTTAAGGAGAACACAAACCGGTAGCTATAAACCTGCTACCCGACATTCTTAGCCTGCACTCAAACTTTAAATTAATAACACCTGCAACGGACAAGTCAGAATACTCTAGCAAACACAAGTTGCTCACGATAAACTACCTGTACACGCTTTTAGCAAGAGAATACAGGATCATCTACGCCAAAACCTGCCTTTAAAAAAAAAAAACTTTTGCAAGCATGGTCAGATGGGCACAAACGGAAATCACTAACATGGCTGATGAGCTCTAAAGACAAAGATTTAAAGTACACATAATCCACATGCTACCTTTTTTCCATACCACAAAAAGGAAATTGCCAATACTTATTACCTAATACGGGTATTATCTACGCAGCTTTGAGTCAACCCAGGAAGCACTCAACCCTCAGATGTATGAGTACTAAACTAGTATTTAAATTATTTTTTTTGAAATTTTTTGGGTGCACCCTCAGAAAGTGATCTATATGCAAAAAAAAGCCATGCCAAATTTTAGCTTTTGGGATACGTAAGTATGAGCAAATTTCTGCAAAACATTTACTCTTAAATTGGTTCAATATGTCTAATCTGCGCATGTTGCATTGTTGCACGCTTTTCTATAAAATTTTACATTTTTGTACGCCATCGTATCTCTACAATAGGATAATATATTGATCTAATGTACACAACGTTAATGTAAGATTTAGAGGCACAATCTCACTTTCAAGAGTTTGTTTGGTGGGGGTAGAGAAGAGTGATGCATCTTATAATGTTTTAGTATCTAAAAGTTTGTTAGGGAGTGTTTTTAAATATTTTTTAAAAGGGTGGAGTGATGGAGGTTAGGTTAGGTTAAAAAGGAGGCCTAGATAGCACAAAGTATGGTTTTGCAAAGGGCAGATCGATCATCCATGCAATGGAGATAGTGTTAGACAAAGCTAACAAAGCAAGTGCACCCTGCATGGCAAAATATAAAGCTCTGTTTACTAGTCACACTTGATCTTTGAAACGCATTCAACTCTGTCTCATGGAGGAGTGTTGTGAGAACGCTTAATAAAAAGCAAATACTGCCGTACTTGCTGCAAATGGTAAAGTGCTAATTCTTGGATCAAACATTGCTAGTGGGTGAGCAGACAGTAATGAAAATTACATGAGGGGTTCTACAAGAATTGGTATTAAGTCCATTTTTATGGAATATTTATTATGACGAAGTTTTATGGTTAAAAATGTCATCATGGTAGGATATAAATTGTCACAGCCAAAATAGAGGATTTGTTCATAGAAACCGTTAACATAGCTATACAGCAAATTACAAAATGGATAAGCAAAAACAAACTAGAAATTATTGCGGAAAAATTGGAGGCAGTACTTCTGAGTAACACAAGAATACCCCAAGAAATAATTCTGAAAGTATTTGGAAAAGCCATAATCACAAAACCAGATATAAAATACTTTGAAGTAACGTTTGATTTTGGAACAAAGATTAAGCTGGACGCCGAATGTGAAGGGATCTACATAAAAATGTTATGTGAGAGGAAAAAGACTAAAGTTTTAGAACTACACTAATATGTTTATGAAAGTGCAAAAAAATAGCTATACTAATATGCAGTGCACAGTATATTAACAGACATGCTATCTATAGACGTTCTTGTGGACAAAAGAAATAGCGGGTATGGAAAAGACCAAGCAGGAAATCAGGCAGAAACAGAAAAGAATATAATGGATTGGCAGAACAGATGGAGGATGTGGGCCAATGGCCAAAAAAGTTATTCTTAATATAAAGCAATGAGTGCAGAGAAGTCATAGAGAAATGAATTATTTTATGACCCAGATGCTGACGAAACATGTTTGTTTTGAGGAATACCTACACAGATTTAAAATAACTGCCATAACCCTGGCTATGTGGAGCATACATTTTTTATATGCCCTTGTTGGGGTCAAGAAAGAAGCTTGGCAAAAACAAAAATAGAAGTAAAAAAAACAATTTATTGAAGCACATGCTACACAGCACAAATTGCTAGAACACTATAGCAAATGTCACGCAGGCCAAAGTAGAAGAAAAACAAACAAGATTAAGTTTATAATATATAAGTATGATGAAGTAATACAAAGAGGTGATTCTGTCATATCTGATTGAAGAGGGGAGGAGGAGTTTCAGTTGGATGGTTTTTGGTAAGAACGAAGTAAATCCGACAGAATGGGGGTCTTTTGAAGATCACTTTTTTTTTGGTTGAAAAAGAACTCTTAAAATACACTGGCGATAAAAAAATAGAGGTTACTTTAAAATTATGATTTAGTTTTGGATTTTTTTGTTAGCAAAGTGTAAACAATTGTACTCTATATTGCACACTAAATTAAAAATTCAATGTAGAATCGTAAAGCATATTTATTGCTTTTATTGTGGATTTATGACCGGGCTAAGAGCTAGCTAAACAAATTGCAAATTTTCACTTTATCCAGATAATTTCTGGCAACTCTGGCTACGTGAGGTCTAACGGTATCTTTTAATGAAAATGTTGCACTTGCTCATAGTTGTTATAAAGGACATAACATGATCTTCAAGAACCTTCATAATGTATTTGTGAGTTATCATGGAGCCATTCTTTATAAAGACCAACTTTGTGCGTGTTTTTGTAAATTTTTTTGTTCAAACCATAACCGTTGCTTTTTAATACAAACTGAATCGTATCTTTTTCCGCATCTTCTCTACACTTTTTGGCGTCTGTCTGATCTATTGAAACAAAAACGTGACTCATCTAAAAACAGTATCCTGCTTCTGTTACTATTTCATGCTTGGTGGTTTTGGGCAAAAAAAGCCAATCTTGCAACACGATGTCGGCGTTGTAAAGGTAGATCTGTAACTATTTTTCTACAAGACAATCCAGCAGCCCAAACTTTTTCCTAACGATCTATTTACTAACATTTACATCTCTAACTTTATGGAGTTGATTTTGTAGATAAACTGCAGAAGCTGTTCTATTCCGCAAATTTGTGGACACCAAAAAACGGTCATCTCTGTTTGTTGTGACTTTTTTTGCCCGGATCCTGATCTTTTGGTTATCAGGCCAGTATCATTTTTGTTACAACAATAAGGCCTAAAGGCATTTTGATTTATTTAGCACAGTACACTGTGTGAATGACAAGTTTTGCAGAGAAAAACCAACACTAAGTAAAAACCAAAATGTAGGTTTTCAATTAAAGCAAAATGGATGCTGGAAAAGGTCATTAGAACTCTGTGGTAGCTCTGCTGAGTTTGAGTTTAGTAGGGTTTAGTCTAAAGCTGCAAATCGAACACTTTTCGAGCAGCAGGGTGCGGAAAAGCCAATTGGATTCTTCGACTCGAAATGACCGTTTACACGCTTTCACGTAGCGGCGTTGATGATTGCAAAATTAAGAGGGATCGACAGGTAAACGAGATCATTGCATCTACCTGGAAAACATATCCTCGGCGGAGTCTGAATCCGCTAGAGAAAGACACATAAACACTACAAAGAGGAGCCAAACAGACACTCGTCAACACGCTCATGGCAAGCGCAATATTTTAAATTTGAATTCACAAACAATACTATTCCAGTTGAGTAAAACTAAAAGCTCAGAATCTTAAACTGATTCATCAGTCCGCTCTATGGATTCTGGGGAAACGCAAAATTCAGCAAATTTCATAAGGAAATAATCTTTGTACTCAATCAATTATATATCTAAGATTTTAGGAAATTTTTGTGTATCTATTGCTAACATTCTCTATGGTTTTAACAAAAATGTTGATATTTTGAAAGGATTTGTTATTTTGGCAAAGCATCAGTTAGTTTTCTTTTAAATTTGATAATACAAACTTGAGAAATAAATTAGGAAAACGTTAGTGATTCAAAAGAAACAGAAAATTTAGCAAAGTGTAAATGAATCTTGCAGAAAATTTTATTTGTTTTTAAAAAGTTTGAGTTTTGCAGGAAGTTTTTAGGTAGATTTGTACGTTTTTATAGTTTTTACTAATTTACTAAATTGAAGTTTTTTTTGTGACTTAGGAAAAGAATCTTCTAAAGACTTAAAGTGTCGGATTTACTCTCATGAGGAAGGTGCCTACCGACTAAACTTTCTGTGGTGAATTAGCTAAAAATTTGAGACTGTCAAGTTTATAAACCAGTGTCAAAAAATGGGACAGATGGCGCATCATTCTTCCCTCGACCTATAGGGCGCTTATAAGTCGAGGAAAGAATCGGTAGGTAATTAGGAGATGTTAACCCTGGCGCTTGTGTTGCGATATTTCCTTGCTTGGTTTGGCATGTTGGGCCAGATCAAGATTGGAGTGAACCGCGAGATTGTAGATGTACTTTGCTTTACTTGTCTGCGCAATGGAGGATTTTTAAGATTGCTTTAAATTTTACGATTTTAGACGAACTATAGAGCTCCGAGAAGCATTCTCAATGTAAAACTTTGAAAAGACTTGAATTTATTAGGATGCGTGTTGCGGCGGTTTCCCAGATGAGTCAAGCGTATGTCATCATAAGCCTGATGGTAGACGTGTACGTCCAGATTTTATTTCAGAGAGATAAACCACTGTTTTGCCGAAGCATCAAAAGCAGAAGACATTTTGCCGTTTTGGTTTTTTTGAGAATTGACTGCACGTTCAACTTGTACGTGAGCTTTTTGTCAAAGGTTATCCTTAGATACTTGGCAGAATTAAATCATGGTATTCAAACGTTGTTGAAGCAATTGTTCTCATGAAGAGCGTTCCGTCGCCGTCTGAAGAAAACGGCTTTGCGGATTCATTTTGACTTGCTAGTTATTTAACCAGCATTTCAGATCAGTAGTAGGTTTTTGTAATTTGATCATTATGTGTGACCTTGATAAGTAGAGAAGCGCTGTGTCGTTGACGTATTGTGCTAGTGCTTTTATCTCGAAGGTATGTTTGCAATAAAAAACTATCAGCTTTATAAGACAATAAGGAAAGTTTTGACTGTGGAGTTTGTAAAGAAAACCTTCATGCTAGATTTTGTCCAAGGCTTTTTCTAAGTTGAAAAGGACTATCCATGTGGCTTTTTCAATCTAATGCCCTCAACGATGATGTCTGTAACTTGATTTAGCTGGTGGACTGCTGAATGTTTCGATCAAAATCCGTGCTGGTGAGAAGGAAATAGATTGTTAGAATCAACGTGATCCTGAATTATGTCTAATATAACTTTTTCTATGACTTTACTCAAGATGCATTGTAAGCTGATTGGCTGGTAGTTTTGAGGAAACCGCCGTTTTTTTTTAGGTTTTGGGATGTTAATAACGATTGAGCCTTTTGGCTATCCTCACTTTACCGTGAAGGGAGTTTAGTGTCAGGCAATCTAAGGGGTTGCGGTGCCGCTGCCAAAGGTGCCCGGTGGCGTTGCATTTACGGATTAGGTTTTTCTTGTTCCGAGATAACTCAAGAGGATTATTAACGCAAACTTAAAGGGTTTTAGAAGACTTTTTTGAAACTTGTTGGATTTGGCGCGTAAAAAGTTTGACGGCGGTTGTTCTTACTGGAGTCATGCAACCTATGCTATTTTTTAGACAAATTGTTTTCTCTTCCAGGGTGACTCTTTTTCGAAGAGCTCCAGCCGGGGGGTCAAAGCTTAACTTGTTATTAATCATGAGGGGAAAAGAGACAAAAAAAAATGCCAAAAGTTCTTGATTTTGCTAAGAAAATACGGACTGCTCGATGCGAGCTCAGATTGAACCGCGTATTGTGATGATTGGGCAGACAGAAATTGGGAAATTTGATTTTAATTGGCTTCTGTTACAAAGATTCAATCGACTTGATGCGTTGACTTGAAAATCAGAAGAAAGTTTTTGGGAAATTTCTTTTTAAGGTGCCGGATAAACCTGATGGGTTTGAAAATAGCCGCGTGGCTGGGCGACGACCGGAGGCTTGCCGAGGTGGAAAACTTGCCCTGGAGGTGCTGAAAGCGTGAGGTGAGGGATTTTAGAAAGTGCCGGAAGGGCCGATGAAGGATGCCGAAGGAGGAGATTAAGGACGCAACAAATTATTTTTCTCACCAGGCTTGCGATTGAAGAGATGTGGGTATGCCGTGCCAGGGTTAGAGTGATTGCCTGGTAATCTACTAGAGGTCGGATAAACATTTTATAAGTGTATATTAAAGGTACCGCGGAGTTCCTTGAGGAGGTTAAAACGATGTCTGATCTGGTTGCATGTTGCCGAGCTGGTGACTGACGGGTTGAGGGTGGCGGAGAGGGTGATGCCCAAATATGTGATCTTGTTTATGGGTGATATGGCCTGGTTCCAGAGGTTGATACGAAAGTGGGAATTGTTGTGTTTGATATAGAGATTGGGTTGATGGAAAAGAATGAGTTGGGTTTTGTTTGGGTTGGCGGGCGGTGAGCTTCTATTTCTGGAGCCAGCTGTTGGAGGGAAGAGAAGAAGGTTTGGAGGAGTTTTTGAGCAACTTCCGGGGAGCGACGGGATACCCACGCCGCGGTGTCATCCGCGTACTGCTGGAGTCTAATTCGTGGGTCTGAGGGTTGGGGGATGTCCATTACGAAAATGTTGAACAAGGTGGGAGATAAAACGGAACCCTGCGGTACTTCTGTGATGGGAGAAAAAGGATTTGATAATGAGTTTCCGCATCGGGTTTGAGTTGCTCTATTAGCCAGAAAAAAATTGATTGAAGCTATTATGTAAGGGAGGGGGGGTGTTGATAATGATTAATTTGAAAAAAAAAAACCGTTGTGCCACCTTCGGTCGTAGGCTCTAGTTATGTCCAGGAATATTGCTAGGAAGCACATTTTGGTGTTAGAAGCTAGGAACAGGTCAGAAATTAGATTGGAGATTGCGTGACGGGTCGAGATGCTTTTCTTGAATCCGAATTGGGATTGAGGGAGGGCATCCCTATCGTTGCAGAAAGATTGGAGACGCGTTTGGAGAAGTCTTTCAAGGAGTTTTCCGTGGCCTTTATTAGTGAAATCGGGCGGTACAAATCGAGGTTGTCCGGTGGTTTTTTAGGTTTTGGAATTAATACTGTATGAGCGTGTAAACCGAGGGGGGAAATAACCGGAGTACATACAGCAATTGAATATGGGGACTAAGTAAGCTAATGCAAAGAGGGGCAGTTTTTTTAATTCCAGTTTCCTTATTCTGTCTGGGCTGGGGCGGTGCTTCTTCCTGGGGTGTTGAGCAGCTCCTGGATTTCTTCCTCTGTTGTTGGTGGGAAATTTTTGTCCGGTTCTTGGGGTTGCTGCCTGAAGCACGGTTGTAGCGACGGTTGGTTGGAGGCCTCTTCGCAGATTCGGGTTTGGGATTTCTGGAACAGCGGGTCCTGGGGGATGGTAAATGTTGCTTTCAGGTGTCCTGCGAACAGGTTTGTTTTTTCTTGGGTGGTAAAGTAGAACATACCCGTCCTTTATGAGGGGGTGTTGCTTGGCTGCTCTGCGGCCGGTCAGGGTGTTAAACTTATTCAAATTTTTTTTCCGTCTGCTGTGGCTGCCATCCATTTTTTCTCCCTGAAACATAAATGATTGCGACGGATTTTAGAATTTAATCTGTTCCAATGAGTTTTGATAAAGAAGTCGCAAGTGCGGAGGAATAATTTATAGGTTTTATGCTTTTCCATGATCAGAGTGATAATAGGGGGCGGAATTATGCTATTGTCTATAGCTTTGGTTTTGATGGTATATGGGCGGCGGCGGCGGTGTTAACAGCGTCGAAGTACGTGTAGATCGCCGAATTGATGTTGCAGATGGAGTTGATCGCGGGAGGTTTGGTGAGTTTACGCTTTTTGTCCCGTTGAAACGCTGGCCAGTTTGCTTTGTTGTAATCTGGGTGAAGGGTGAAGGTGAAGCCAACGAGTGACATGTGGTCGTTAGTAGCGCAGGTAGGCAACACTTGGGAAGCAAGTTTGAAGTACGGAATGAGGTCGAGTTTTATTACGATGTGGTCGATTATTGAGGTGCCTATGTTGTTTGAAAAAGTGGGGTCTGTGCAGCTGAGTCGGTATTAGGGATGGTTGATAAAGAAATTTGCCAGAGCGACGCTTCTGAAATTTGATGCGTGATTGCCGAACGAGGTGTGACGGGCGTTCATATTACCTAGTACGATTGATTTTCTCTTTTTCGCGACGTGTTCGAAGAATTCTGATGAGAACGTGTTTTTAGGGTTAATGTATATGCAGAAGATGGATATGCTGTCGATCGCGTATGGCAGCGCAACCGCCACCACATCAAGGTTCTCCCAGGTAGGGACGGGGGTGGTAATGGGAGAGATAGGAAGGAGGACATTGTAGGTTATTGCTACGCCTCCCGATCTGGCTACCGCATTTTTGTGGTGGATTATGAATTTTGAAAGTGTCAGCTGCTTTGTTTTTGCGGACAACTTGGTTTCCTGAAGGACTATTATTAAGATGATTTTTTTTTTGATTAAATTTTGTATAAATGGACTTAATTTCGGGTGTGCTGCCATTATTGGTTGGGTTCGCACGTGATATGAACAGTGTTACCCGTATACAGAATTTGGGTCTGTATTCCAAATGTGAGGGAGGCGTAGCAATTTACAGTTTGCGCGACCCGTTTGCAGTCGTTGGGGAAAAACGCGAGTAAGGCCATCGTCACAAATTGCGTGCAATTGGTTTCGAAAGAGTCCGTTGGTTTATTTATAGTTTTTAGCGGGACGACGGTTGCTTCTGAAAGAAGAGCTTTTGAGCGCGAGGGGCATTTATGAGACCATGCCGCATGGTCTGAGGAGTCTCATAAAGTGCACTTAAGTGTGGTAGACGTGCAGGTGTGGGTGGGATGATTTGCGGCACATGTGGTAGGGTCGTTGCAATGTTTAAGAGTCGAATGAAATTTGTGGCATCGAGGACATTGAAACGCAGTGTATGGTTTTAAAAATGATTAAGCAGTTAGATAATAGGTCCTTGATTGTGTCGGCGTTGGTTGATATTACCCTGACTAGGGTTGTTAGTCGGTCCGTGGCTCTAGCTCTAATTCTAATTGCTTTTGTAAAGTTCAGCCGGGTTTCCACTAGGGCTTCCGTAACAGTAATGTTTAAGGATGCGTTCCAGAGAACGCAAGAGAATGTGGGGGGCCGGGTGGTGGGTTAGAGGCGTTTGCGTTTGTTAGCTGGTTTTATCGAAAACGGTTTGCCAAAGCTGTCAGCGATGGCAGGCGCGTGTCGGTCGAAGTTAGCGGTAGTAGTGATTATATAAGCAGTAATTTTGTGAATGTAGAATGAGACAATTTTGTTATTAACCGGTTGGAGGGCAGTAAATAGAGCTTTAGTTTCTTGAAGGGGTTTTGAGAGGGAAGTTATGGTAAATTGATACTTAGCTGTTTTCTGACTCTTCTTTTCCGGTGGCGCTTGAATGGGGGACATAGATGCCTGGCGTTTCAGGTTAGCCTTGCGTTGATGTCTCTGGAGCTGAAAGTCGTCATTGTCTTAGGGGTTGTCTCCTTTAGGGTCCGGGTTCTACGATGTTTCTGATCCTGAAAAGGCTGCTCCGCAGGACGATCCCAAAAAACCATCCCCTGCGGCGGCGGATAGAATAAAGCTTAAAGTGGTCGAAAGTCGGTGTCGGTTGGTAGCGAGGGTTGGAGACTTTATGGATTGCTCAATATTGTCTTGGTATTGTTTGTCAAAATTAAAGTTGTTTTGGGTGCTTAGATTTCTCTTAGCAACTTTAGAATTAGATTTTTTTTGCCATTGTTGCTTCTTCAATTGGCAACAATGATTCTGAATTTTTTTGATGTATTTACCTATACATGTTTAAATAGATAAATCTGCACGGACCACCAACAAAACACCTTAATAGTTAGACTGATATTGTCAAGTCAACTCTAATATCATTAATATTTGTTTTTATAGATTTTTTTGCCGCAAAGATACAAGTAATGATTTTAATTGTACTAGTTTGAATTTAGATATTTTTTGGCCAAACTACGGTATCTTGTGTTTTAGCTTTCTAATGTTGTGAGTTATCTAAATTTGCTGATATGCTAGAATCAGTTTTGTTGTTTTTATTTTATAATATATAAAAGTTGTGCAGAGTTTAAATATCTTTGCACTAATGCAGTAATAAATGCATTAACGCACTAGTGCAATAATATATATACTAACGCGCCAGAAAGCAATAAAAAATGTCTAAAACATTAGGTTACAGCTAAAGGAAAACTGTAAGAAACCATTTAAAAAATTAATCTAGGGTTACTCTGTACTCGTAAGTCAACAGCAGTTACAAAGGTTTGTCGGAATGTACTGGTTGCATGTGTATACTTTTTGGTTTGCCCATATAGACGTCTTTTTGAGGTTTTTATTGCTGCTAAAGCGGGCATAGATATGTTCAAACAGCTCAGAAGATCCAAGCTTAGCTTTGGGTTTTTTATTCAAAGCAACGCTAAAAAACTATTTAATGGTAACTAACTTTGTTGTTTGTCCAACCAAAATTTTTTTTTTTAAATACACTTGCAACTAGCTAAAGAATTTTATGCCAAACTAGAAAAACAGTATTTAGTGAGGCTATTTTTTTTTAATTAGTTTTTTGTTTGATAATAATTAGTAATAAATAATGAAACTTAAATCACTTTAAAATGTTAAACATTTTACGTAAACGTCCGGATAGAAAATATACTTATGATTCAATCTAAATGTTAATATTTAATTAAATTAAAAATGAATAATAATAATAATTTATATTTATTTGTTTCAGTGCTTGTGAACATCATGTGGACAGTATTTACTGTAGCCGCGCTACTCCTAGCCGTAGGAACGCAAAGAAGTTTCGTCGACACAGCTCCATCTCCGCCACCCCAACAAGGTAAATTACAACTCCTCTTATCTCAAAAACAATTTACACCCTGCGGATGATAATGATCCGCGTCAACTCCATCAAACAAACGCCCGCATCAGTATGCCTATTTCCCACACCCTATGTGTCACCAAAAGCGGAAACAATACACATCACAACTATATACGCAATTTAAGCTTTTTAATATCGTGAATATTTCCGGCAAATTTCCGCCTTACACGGATGAGAGAGGTTTCATCAGTTTTCCGCGTTATTTGAGCGAATTTACGCGACGCGAATTTTCCGGAGCGTTACAAAATATTCCAATAAGTGTCTGGGGATGTCGGCTCCGTTAAAATAAAGCCGAGACGCATGGTAGTATTGGGCACACACTTTTCACGCTTGAAAATTATTCAGATGCTTTGAAAAGCTTGCGCTGTCTTTCTTCTATCGAATTTAATTATGGAAATTGTGAAAAGAACGGCGACATACTGTGAAAAGTACATAAAGTTTAAATGCGCTACGAGGAAAAGCGTGACATATATAAAAGGGGAATGATAAAATAAGTTTTTTTTCTAAACAAATAATGTTTGGGTTTGAATTATGTACGGGTGGATGGCATGCGTGTTCAAAGAATATTGACTGTTGGGAAAAGGAAATAATATAGGTTGAGAATATAAATCTTTGAGTTAATCACTAGTAATTTTATGGGTTTTTGCTTGTATATAATCCACCTTACTAGTTTTATTTGTTAAGAATATAATGCATATAAATGAAATATAGAAATAGTTTTTTAATAATCAGATTTACTATTCAAATTTCTTTTATTTAAAATTCAACAGAAACAATGCAGCACACCCAATTAACCACAAAAATAATAGAACAATACCTAAAATTAATCCATCGTCCCTCACTTCAATTCTTCCTATTAATAACCTCCAGCGATTCATTTATTTGTTTGCTTAACGATTTTTATTTGGATAATAAGAGACCATTTTTGTTTATCAACAATATCATAACTGGCTTATTATGTATACCCCCAACGAGTTAATGCATAATGATGAGGCAGAATTGAAGTTGTGGCCGGAGGTGAAGAGACGCAATTCCATTACATGCTTTTTATATAATAATATATTCCCGGGGTAAAATCTACAGTACATTTAATTATGCAACGGGAAAATTATTCTTGCGTGGAAATGCGGGGATTATGCGTATTGTAGGATTAGGGAATTTTTATGCGCGCCCATTTTATATGGATTAAATAAATTAGAATATTATTCTTATGTGAATAACTTTAAATAAGTATTATTGAAGCTGCATAGAAGGATCTGCTCAAACATGAAAGATTCAATATTAGAAATATTCAATTCAGTCCCGCGAACACACTTCTGTAGCATAATGTACATCTCTCGTCTCTGCATATCCTTAAAGGGAAATCGAGTTTTCCCTAGCTCGAGACATGTCATGTAAGACTTTCCTGCAAGAAAGATGGGCGGAATCAAATTTAAATCTATACGAAATGTCATATTAAAGTTGAACGACATGTATATGTATGCAGTTCATGATTTTATTGCTATGCAGCAACAGACATAATTTGATATAACTTTGATGATTTTATTGTTGTAAGTTGAAAATATTATTTTCTATAAGGTTAATTGTTTTGGTTAGTTTTGTGTGTTTAGCTTATATTTAATTCAAGTTGGTCTCATGTGGGAAGTGGCGTTTGATTGATTGTTGTACTTTACAGTATGCTTTGTGCTAATACCCGCGGGGTAATATTGGGTCGTGTATTTGCGGCTTTCTTATCAAGATTGTATTATTTTTATTTGATCGCAATGCATTATACATGTTGTTTATAATACATTATTAATTAATTTACATTAAAAAATTTAATCATTTTTATTTTTATGTAATGTAACGGAAATTCATAAAGAATTGGTATTTAAGTATTTGTCAATTAATGCACATGAGAATCTGTAATGAGATACGTATCTTAGTTGATGTTTTTTAATAGCAATTTGTAAAATTTGTATTAATTGATACAAATTTGTAGACGGAGCAAACTATTACATATCTATCTAGAGAACTAGAAAGTATTGTAAATGGGTAGTGGAAAGGCAAACCACCAAGTAAAAAAACGTTTTATTGGTATGTACATTAATTATAGTTTAGGACTAAACGTGCATAAAGCTAACTAGCAAAAATGGTGTTAGAAGACTTAAGACGTAAAATTCATCAATGAAAAATTAATAGCATGCTGATATGCTGAGATTTGTGCAACTTATATGAAATGGCTGATGGTCTCAATAATGATCCTTATTTGTGGAATTTGTTGTAATGTCATATCAGCCGGTTAAAGGTAAACCAAATGTCATCATCTTCCAGGATTACAAAGGTTTGGTAAACAACAATTTGCAACCAAATTTGCTTACAAATAATTTAAAAAAGATTGAAAGTTTTACCACATATACTGTGTGTAAATTATGTAATAAAACTGGAAACGTAACGTTTGATCTAGAGCTACTTGGTTGTCCGTAGAATTTTTTATTTTGCGTTCTAAAAACTAGTGACATCAATTTCAAGCAAGTGTGCTCAGGTTTTGCTTCAGACTTGCGTATAGTGCAACAAAAACGTTTAATAAACTTTAGCAATCTTAAGGAGACAGTGTTTTATCAAAGGTTCAGGTTTTTTAGTGGTTTAGGATATTTTTGGAAAGTCTATTGAAGATAATCTATGTAACGGAAGATTTTTGTCTTCAAGAACCGATGAAAATGTTGACATAGTCTAAGATTTTGCGCGTTCAAATTGTTGGTTGTATGTAATATTGATCGGAAAATTTAACTCTACTGTTTATAAAATTTTGATCAAAATAAAAAACAAAAGGAATGATTAGAGAAAATCTGGCACGGTTAATTTACATTTATGGATATATACGAGCAGTTCCAAATTGTTATGAAAATAGGACTTCTTTTACAAATTATAGGTATGATCGCAGTCTTTAGTTAAAACTTTATGTCAAAGGGTACAAGAATTAGTAGTACAATTAAAATGATTTGTGGCAATAATAAATAGTATGAGTAATGCTAAACTTTATACCACAGATGTGGTTACTATTTACGAAACAAAACGGACTTATTCATACAAGTACAAGATTTTGGAGTTAAAGGTCTAATAGCGCAATATACTAAATTTACGGTTATTGGTAAAAATATGAGTAGTTTAAGGATTTATTCAAAAGCATTCTTTGAATAGATTTTAAATATATTTCCATAAATTTAAATCCAGTACATGTGGCAAAACTAAATAAACATATGACAAAAATTATGAACCCAAAAGTATTTGAAATTATAAAGCAATTGCAAACAGACTTGTTGGTAGTTTAAATAGAAATGAATAAAAGATTAATTAATTAATATTATTTACCGCAGTATTCTATTGAGGAAGCGGTTGCAAATCCCAAAGGAAACTATCCAGCTGGAGATCAAAACTTTTTGAAATGGATTTTTTTTTGCATTTATAATGCAATCAAATTATTTATAATATCACTAACGAGTTTAAAAGCTAGTACACACAAATAGACCATGTTGCGCGATTTGTCTATAAACCGTCTAGAGACACGGTCTATAGACCGTCTAGAGACACCGTTCTTTGTTTTGTCTAGCGTCCACACTACGATGTGAGTGTCTCAGTTTCATCTTTCCAGTCCACCATAGATAACTTTTTTTTTGCTCGCGGTTGAATAATGTTTTTAAATTATGCATTTTTTTCTATCTTTGCCACTGTCACCATGTGCTTTGAATTCAAAGATTCCATGGCCAATTTTTTTAAATCTGGTTTTTATAGTCAGGACTCGTAACATCTCACCAACAATAAGACGTATGGTATTCTTCAGTTAGTTTTAAAACTTTTTTGTTAGACCACATGTTTTCAAAAAACTAAAGTTTTAGAAAAAAACTGTAAACAGCCGATCCACACCACTCGGTAGGTGGAGACAGACTTGGCCGTGTCTTGCCTCTAGAAGTGACGTCCACACTGTCAAAATGTTGCGCAACATGTCTAACGTTGCATGCGGTTTTCCATTCCAATTGGGAGACTTTAGACCTGCAATTTTTGATCTCACAACAAGACCGTAGACGGAGTTTTGTCTATAGACATGTCTACGTAGACAACCTAAGACACGTCTCAGAGACCAAAATTGCGCAACATATCTACTAGTGAGTATTAGGCTTAAGAGTGGCTATTTTAAAAAGTTTCTAGTAGAGTGTACAATTGTTGAGCAAGAAAATACTATAAAAAGGCGCTAGTTTAATACATTTATGAACAATTGTATAAGCTATCGACTATTTGCGATTTCTCAGCTTTGTAACTCCGAGGTTTGCAATGGGAAAGGTAAAAGCGTCATTTTGTTATTTGAGTCCTACTATTTAAATTTGTTTTTACTGGCTGCGGCGTTGTTAAACCATGTTGACTTTTTGATTTTAAGGTTTGTTGCGTGGTTGATATAAAGACTAAAAATGGCGGATAATTGATAGTAAATTAACATTTTAAGGAGCGGCATACACAAGTACGCACTATTGTATTAATTTTGGTAGAAAGAATTTTTTATCAGTATTAGTCTTGTAATAGTAATAGTATTTATTAGTGTTAATATACAGAGTATTTACACACGTCACAAAAAAATAATACATATCATAAACTAATCTAAGAAATTAAAAGTTAAGTATTCTGAAAAATTATAAAAAGCATTGCTGGTTAACAATTTTTTTATTTTTATTTTAAATTGCAGTAGATTAAGAGTTTAAATGCTAAGCGGTAGTACATTAAAAAAATTTATTCCATAGTAATTGGCCCCATCGCGCGTTTTGTTTATGCGTTTAAAATCAAAGCGTATATTGTTTCCTTGTCGTGTAGGGTAAGAATGAAGTGAGCTTTGTAATTGGTAGCTGTCTATGTTAGTCCTTATATATAATAAGCATTCGAGGATGTATATGCAAGGAACAGTTAAAATTTCATATTCTACAAACTTATGTTTGCAGTCCGCAGAGTAATTTAAATTACTGATAACACGAATTGCCCGTCTTTGGATTTTGAAGATGTTAGTCACAGATGGAGAATGACCCCAATTTAATATTCCATAGTTTATAATACTATGAATATTAGCATAATATATTGCCAACAATAATTGCTGAGACGTTAAATATGATAATTTCCTGAGCAAATAAATATATTTTGTAATTTTATTACATACATAGATTGTATGTGTATCCCATCGAAGTTTAGTATCTATCATAACTCCAAGAAATTTGACAGATTTTGGTTCACCAGCTCCCGTTTTAAGAGTAAATATTAATTCTTCCGTTTTACTACTATTTAAGCTAAGTTTATTTGTTAAAAACCACTGATTATCATTTGATTGCGCAAGTTTAGCCGATTCTCTCATCAAACCAAAGTTCCCGTTTGAACCAGTAATAGTAGTGTCATCCGCAAATAAAGTAAAATGTGAGCCAAGGTCGCACATTGGTAGGTCATTAATAAATATAAGGAAAAGAATTGGACCCAACACTGAGCCCTGTGGAACACCAACTGATACTTGTTGCAAATTAGATTGTGCTCTTTTCTAAATTTTTTTTTACTTTACGGTACAATGTTTATTGTAAGATTGTTGTTTTTTTTGTTTATTTCTTAAGTAAAACATCTAAAGACGCCGATCACTTGACGTTTGTTTTGGAAAATGCGTGTTTTAGTCTTACTGTGTGGATTACTGGTAAAAAAAAACTAAAAATTTGTTTATGTTTTTATCATAAATTTATTCTTACGAATAAATTAGCTCTACTAGAGTTTTCTACAGATGTAATAACTGAGTTAACTTACATTACATTTTATTATTATTTTTAATAATTTATTCAAGCTGGTGCATTTTAGTGAGGGCTCTTTAAGCTGGTTTTGTTGTTGTTTAGTATTTGTGGGGGTTGACGTGAGTTGTAATTAAATGTTGAAGTCTATTGTAGATGGCAAATATGCAACATTGCCAACGGTAGTTTTTGCTTTGAACTTTTAGATAGGCTGGTTTCTTTCTTGATGTTGCTGTAGGCACGTTTTTGCTTAGAGTTAAGACGTCAAAGTAGAAAATTGTTAGTGTAGTGACGTTGCAAGGAACTTATACAAAACGTTAATTGAGCATTGAAAGGCCGTGTTGTGTGGATAGTCTTAAGAATATATTGGATTTTGCTTAGTGATAACAACTATTCTTTTTACATAGCTAAAATTGGGGTAATCTATTGGAAGTTAGAATAACGTTTTAAAGTTGGCTGGTTGTTCTTATTTTGAGATGGCCACGGTATTATAATTAGCTAGCAAAAATGTCTTTAGTTAGGTTGCTTTTGTTTGTTGGTATAGAGAAGAGTTTTTATATTTTTAGTGGTGACAAGTATTTTGTCTATAAAATTGTGTTCTGGCGGCATGTACGTTATCTTGGATTGTATTGATGTTTTCTTTAGTTTGGGATGAATTTTTTGCTAAACTCGGATTTTTTAATGCTTTTTCCCGGCGTTGTTTGCTAGCTACATAGTTTGCTAGAAATTTGTAAACGTGCCAGTTTGGTTGGATAACATTCTTCTTTATTCTATATTCTGAGATGTTTTGACGTTGACAAATGTTTCTGATTTTTGCTAGCCATTTGTGGCTTGATTAGAGTCATTTTGATTTAATACATTATAGAGTCGCAACACTCTTCGGGGACTCTATTTTTATTTGTTTTGATTGTTTTGTTTAATTTCTAAACATGTTGTGTCAAAAGAAACTAGGTGGTTACTGACAGCTACTTAACAACCTTTCTTACAGTGCCGAGATTGGGGACTTCATACTAGCTACGGTACTCTAATTGTTTGTGGATTTTTTTGTAAAATCTTTTTTTAATGGCACATTACCACGTGCTAAAGTAAGAGTTGAATTACTTCTCGGGTACTTATATTTTATTGAAATGTGTCGGCGGGTATTTAAACATTTAAGAGCAGTATTGGAGGATTGCTATGAGAAGGATGGTCGACATTTGGACAACATTGTGTTTAAAAAATGAAATCCGCATCTCTGTACTTTCTTAGTTTAATATTAAAATTATTCCAACACTTTTTATACTGTTATTATAACGTGTTAAAAACTGAAATCTTCTCTGAGTCACCTTGTATATACTTTGAAGTGGCTAAGGAGATCTAATTGTTTGCGAGGCTTTTTGTAAGCCATAAGTTATTAAAAATCTGTAGATTGCTGACCCAGTTTGGTTGGCTAGCATTTTTCCTTTTTTTTGAGGGGGAAAGGGGGGGGGAATTTTTGGGTTTGACAATTTTTTTAAATTTTGCTGGTCATAGAAGCGGGGACAGGACACATTACTACGTGCTGGATACGCAATACTTTTCAGGGACTTTTTTAAAATTTGTTTTGTTAGTTTTTGTTTATTCTTTGTTGGTGTTAACAACACTTCTTACATAGCTGAGTTTGAACAAATTACTAAAAGTTACGTTCACGACTTAATGGTGGCTGATATTTACTTTGAAGTGGCTATGATGATCTTATTGTTTACTGAGTCTTTGTGGCAAAAAGTCTTTGTTAAGGTTGATGCCTGGGTTTAGTGGCATTCCTAAGCTAAGCTAAGAGATTTTTCACTTCTAGTGGTGGTAAAAGTTTTACCCGTCTTGTTCATCAAATCTTTTTCTAGCGGCAGGTATGTCATCCTGTATGGTGTTAACGTCTTATTTAGTTGAGGGTTAGTTTTCTTCTTAAATTTGCGTTTTTTGCAAACTACAAGTTTGCTAGAAATTTGTTGACTGCTAGCCCAGTTTAGTTTGCTAGCATATTTTTATTGTTTTATTTTTGGATTTGTAGGATTGACAAATGTTTTTTTATTTTTGCTGATTATTTGGGCTTAAACAAGATTAATTTTTAAGAGCACATTATCACTTGCTGAAGTAGAAGCCGCAATACAAAAATGATTTTTTAAATGTGTCGTATCAAAGGATACTGAGAAATTAAATGGTTAAGCTCATAGATGAAATGTTTTTTTATTTTGTCTTGTTCAGTGTTTTTAGTTTTCTGAAGGGTTGTTAAGCAGCTTCTGAATTGGTTCAGATTGAGTACACGTTTTTTGCAGATGTTGGATGGTTTTAAATTTTGATTATATATTTTTGCTCAAACCACTGAAAATGCCTTCTTCTACATGAATCCTGATTATGTGAATTTTTTAAGTGAGCCATTTCCAAGTAATAAGCAATCAAAATTTGAAAAAATGAGGTTACATTTCTTGATTGTTTGTAATTTTTCAGGATTGCATATTCAAGAAAAAATTATAAAAATTTTATTTGTTCAAAATTATTTAAAGAATGAGTTTTTATAGCCAAAATTTTTTTAATAATTTTTTCCTAAAAATGCAATCCTGATAAGTTACCTACGATCAAATAATGAAAATTTAAAATTTAAGCTGTTTTTTGCTATTTTTAAGTATTTCTGTGGAATATTGTAAGATATCTCGGAACGTTGCACACGGCACTTTCTGAAATTCAGGGTATCTTTTGCACATATAAAAGCACGTTTTTATTTAAATTTAAAAAAATATTATACGTAATCTTTTTTTAAGAAAAAAAGTTTTTTAAAGTTCTGCAAAATTTTCTAAATAAAAAAAAAGGTTTTTAGACACTTTTGAAAAAAAAAAGTTTATTACAGTTGTTTCTTAAAAATGCAACCCTGAGAAGTTACAAATGATAAAAAAATGTAAAAACTGCAAAAAATATTTTTTTTTTCAAATTTTGATTATTTATTACTCAAAAATGGCTTATTAAAAAAATCTAAAAAATTTACAAGATCAAGACTCATGTAGAGAAAAGCATTGTCAGTGGTTTGAGCACAATTAAATTTTTGTTCCGTACACTTAACTCAGACATGGCCATATATAGATATAAAGCAAATTTTTATTTAATTTTATTTTGGAACTTGAACTTGACTGTTACCATTTTTTAAATTTTTTCAATTGACTCAAGCAAACAAAATTTTTGTTCACTTTAGTAAGGGCTAGTTCTGTTATCTTTGAGCTGATGTTGCTGTTGTTTAGTTTAAGTGGGGGTTGACGTGATCGGTAATTGAGTGTCAAAGTCCGTTGTTGATAAAAAAATGCGACTTTTGCTCCTAAAGGCCGTGTTGTGTGGATAGTAGATTATCTTTGACTTTGCATTGTGACCACAATCATTTTTTTACGCAGCTGAAATTGGGGTAATCTATATTTCAAATAAAAGATGCATGAAATTTTTACTTTACTTTGTTTTAATTTTAGGAGGCTACGGTAGACTAAATGTTCTAATAGTTTTTAAGAGTCTTTGTAGCAAAAATGCTCATAGTTTGGTTGGTCCTAAGGTTTGGTAGAAAAGTGAAAAGACTTTTTATATTTAGTGGTGGTAGCAAGAGTTTTGACTATTTTGTCTATAACATTTGTCTTTTCTTTATACCCGGACTATTTTAATACCTTATTGCAGCGTTATTAGCAAGTTACATACTTTGCCAGAAACTTGTAGACAATAGTTTGGTTGGCCAGTATTTTTTTTGTAATTCTAGGTTTTGTTGGCGTTGAAAAATGTTTTTCAACTTTATTGGCTATTGGAATTTAAACAGGATCTTATTTTTGGGGGTTGCAATACTTTTTGGGATTTTTTTTTAATTTGTTTGTCTGAACTTGTTCTGTTGAGAGAGACTAAGCGGTTACTGATGTTTGACAAACTAAATGGTTCAACTTTGAGTGGGACGACTTTTTATACTTTTGATTTATCTTGTTCCGTATTATTCTTCGTCTTTTTCTGGTGCATCTTTATAACTAGTGGTTTGCGACCACTTTTTTGAATGACTATCTGCAGCTTTTCTAAAAAGTTCTTCTACTATAAGTCCCGTTCAATTTTGATTGTTTCTTAACTATGATATCGATTTTCTACTAATCCCACGTTTTCCTTCTATGCACTCTTCATTTATTACTCAAAGCAAAAGTTTTGCGTTTTTTGATTTTGGTAAGTCTCTATCCCGATTTATGATTTCAAGCACTGTTGTGTTCCGCACCTTTTAACTCCTAAGCACCCTGCGGCAGACCCACATTTCAAATGCTTTAATTTTTTGCATATTTCTTACTTTATTATTATTATTCTTATTTATGTTTATTGTTTTTTTTGCCAAACTTGAACTTTATTTTTCTGGTTTCCTTCTTTTATATTCAGTTATTTGTAGGCGTTGACAAATGTTTTTTATTATTGCAATCCATAGAAGGTATTTTTTAAAAGAACTTTACTACGTGCTGTGGTAGAAGTTGTGGTACTTTCTTTTTATCTATTTTGTTGGTTTTTGATTGTTTTTTGAATGTGCTGCATTGAGAGAGATTATGCGGTTTATGATGTCTGACAAACTAATTAGCTTAGCTGGGAGTGGTATTTTTATACTTTTGTTTTATATTATTGATATTGGGTGTTTTGCTTTCTCGCTAATCTTGAGTTTTTGAATTTTTTTAATGCCAACTTAGAGTATTGTTTGCAAGCATTATAGTTTGCTAAGAATCTGTAGACAATTGCTGGCCCAGTTTGGTTAGCTAGCATTCTTTTTTTTTTAATCTGAGAAAGCTTAGCGTTGATAAAAGTTTCTTATATTTCCTGGCCAGTTCAAGCTTTTATTTTTAAGCACATTAACACGCGCAGTTATAGGAGTTGCAATACGTTTTTTTTAAATTTATTTTGTCGGTTTGTTCTTTGAATGTGTTCTGTTAAAAAAAACTAGTAGTGTCTGACAAACTAAATGATTCAGTTGGAACATTTACTAGAGTTAAATCTTTATTTAAATTTAAATTGGCTCGGTAGGGTTTTTTAAATTGTTGACTATATAGTGGCCATGTATGAGTGAAGTGGTACAAAAAATATTTTTTTTATGTCGCAACTTTAGGAATCGGTTCTTTAACATAAACTCTGGTTCCCTGATTTTTTTTAAATTTTTTGTGCTACCCAGTGCCGAGATATTTAGGGTACAACTTTCAAAAATGTCAATTTTTTACCCTTTTTGCAATTATCAAACGCCTGTAACTTTTTAAGGAATTTTTTTTGCAGTAAAAAAAAAACAACTTTATTATGCAATCGTTGCAATTTACACCTAATGCTTTAAATTATTTTAATTAATTTAAATAACCAGTTTTGTATTTACAATCGGTTTCGACGTAGATGTTCCAGCGATTATGAACGCGTTAGAATAAATATAACATTAATTCAATCGGGTCATTTGGCAACGCTGGATCAATGTCAAATGAAGTGAAATTCGTACAAATAATGGCATTTACACTTAAATTGATTTTTTTACTGCTTTTTCAAAAACAATATAATAAACAATTGCAACTAATATATTCAAACATTTTTACAAGCTAATAGAAACACTTAAAAAAAATAGTGAGGTTAAATAACAAAACCTAACCAAAATAAAAGTAAACATCAAAAATTACAGTTTGCTTTTGTATCGCATTGTAAAAGTTTATGTTAATTTGTAAATACGTTACTATATGCAATTGAAATTATTATGCAACTACGATCTACCTAAATATAACATTAATGCACGATAAATTCAATCGCGTCATCTGGCAACGCTGGATCGATGACGAATGAAGTGAAATTCGTACAAATAATGGCATTTAAATTAAAGTAAACGTCAAATTTGACAGCTTTTATATCTCATTGTGAAAGTTTATGTTAGTTTGTAAATTCAAAAATTTTGGTTAAATTTATATAAAAAAATAAAAATTTAACTACATTGGGATAATCTGCATAACTGTTATAACTGGTTGCTGATTAGTGAGCTCAACAAATATTTTATACGAATTATTTTGGCTTTTTTTTAAGAAAACACAAAATTTTGATCATCTTGACATTTTTTGGGTTTTTCAGTTAATAAATAATTTAAATCTAAGAGATGACATAAAACTTTGCTCTGTTTGCTATAAAGATGCAAGATTAAGAACTAAAACTATAGTTGATGATATTTCAGGTAATCATTAGTTTTTATATATGTACATAATTTTATAATTTGCTAACACTGTCAAATTATCAATAAATACTTAGGAGAAGTTTCAAATTCTCAAATATCGACTACTTCAAAAAATTCAGAGTATACAGGAGAGAGTGCTACTTTAGAAATCAACAATTTTAAAACGTTAGATTTGGATAAACGTCTTTCATCATTTAATTTATAAGACGTTCAAGATCACGTCGAGTTTTTTAATAATCTCAAGACAATTTTTAAAAATCCAACTACGACAAGAATTTAAAAAATACAACTTTTGAATAAAATAACAAGTATTTTTGGAGTCTCACACAGCGTTGTAGAAGCTTCTCAAAAAGTTTTAGAGGAGAGTGGAATATTAGGTTCACCTAATCTAAAACCAGGTATATTATTTTGACTATAAGTCTACTTGTCATTTATTTGATAAACTAAATTTTTACATATAATCATAGGAAAAATACTCGACGATGAAACAAAAGAGAAAGTTATTAACTTCTATTTAAAAGATGATGATAGTTTACAAATGCTTGGTAAAAAAGATTTTGTCACCACTAAAAACGATGCTGGGGATAAAATAAAAAATTAAAAACGATTACTCTTGGGACCACTGAGAGAAATTTATGCTATGAAAAAAGAAAAAAAACCTGATCTTTGCCATCTTACGACCGATTCAATGTGTTTTTGTCAAGAACGCTGGCACTCATACCGTTTGCGTGTGCACTATACACCAAAACGTCAAATTATGTATATTAGGTAAAACAAATCACTCATGTGTTATTAATTAATTATTAATTTTTCAATAACAGGTCTAAAAGCTTTAACTCAAGGCAAAAAACATGAGATTGCTACATATCAAGACTGTTTGAATTTAATTATGTGCAATATTCCAACAGAGAGTTGTTATTTTTTAATATGTGAATTGTGTCCAGGATATACAAAATTACGTACTTATATTGAGAAACTGTTTGATTTAAATGAGGTTGATTTTGTAAGTTTTAAACAATGGGTCAACTCGAAACATTTACAAAAGATTCAACGGAATTTATTGAATACTTTTCCGAAAAAGTCCATGTCCTTTTGACACATGCTTACATCGCACAACAGCAATCAATATTTTTGAGAGATTTAAAAACAAAAATATCTGAGACAGAATTTATTGTTCTTATGGATTTTTCTGAAAATTATAATTTTGTTGTACAAGAGGCTGCACATGGATATTATTGGAAAAACAATCAAGCTACAATTTTTCCTGTAGTGATATAAGTCCAGAGAAGGAAATCTTTTGCATAAAAGTTATATTATTACCTCTAACAATTCAACTCACGACAATGTTGCTGTTCATACATTTATGAAGATTATAATTCAAGAATTAAAAAACAAATTTAAAATTATTAAAAAAATTCACTATTTTTCTGATGGAGCGCCGCAATTTAAAAATTATAAAAATGTTTTTAACTTATTTAACCATAAGAAAGACTTCAAAATTGATGCAGAATGGCATTTTTTCCGAACAGCGCATGGCAAAGGACCAAGCGACTAGGTGGAACCGCTAAGAGAACTGCAGCAGCTGCAAGTTTGCAATTACCTGCCGATCAGCAAATCTTAACGCCCCAACAACTTCATGGTTTTTTTGTGTCATCTGAACGGTTGAAAAATATCAAGTTTTTCTTTTCTCCGGCTTCTGATTATACTTTCAATGAAAAGAAACTTTTTCAACGATTTGTTAATAAAAAACGAATTAATCATATTCAGCAAAATCATCATCTAATTCCGACAGAAGATGGTATGTTTTCAAAAACTCACTCTTCAACTAATCATTTCTTTTTACAAAACTAAAATAGTATGCTATAGAAGTTTTTACAATGTACAGTATAATAAATAAACGAATAAGTGTAATTACACAGAAGTTTTATTTTTTTTTATTATAAAAAGCTTATTTGATAATAAAAATAAAAAATAGGAGGATATAAGTATTATTTACAAATGCACAATAGCTAATCATTAAATTGAATTTTATTTAAATATATTATTTATCAGAATCATTTCTGAAATTATTGTTAATTCTAAAATAATAAATAAAATAGACAGTGAGTAAAAAACAACATACTAAGAATAAAGTTGATTTTTTTGTACAGCAGTTATTTTACTCTCTAAAAATATATAAAAAACTGTTTTATTTTATGTAAAGTTTTCCGTATAATTTAAATATTGCATAAAAAATTACAATACTTAAAATAATTTAGCCATTATTTTTGTTGTTTTTTTTTGATATTTTTCTTGATAACAAAAACGCTGATTTCTTAGAAAGTTCTTTATTGCTCATTCTAAAAATTTTAGGGTATATCAATAACATAAAGAAGTATTTTTTTGACCTATTAAACAAAAAATTAAAAATACCCAACCTTTTTTTTTTATCTGTTTTTAATAGAATAAAAACATTTTAAAAATTAACGGAAATGTCTTCAACACATTTTTTTTAGAATTTTTGATCAATTTTAAGCAATAAATGTTATCTTCAATAATTTGCAAAAAAAATCCTAAAAAAGTTACAGGCGTTTGAAAATTGCAAAAAAGATAAAAAAATGACATTTTTGAAAGTTGTACCCTAAATATCACGGCACTGGGTAGCACAAAAAATTGAAAAAAAAAGTTTATGTTAAAGAACCGATTTCTAAAGTTGCGACATAAATAAAATATTTTTTGTACCACTTCACTCATACATGGCCAGTATAGTTTTTCAAAAGGTTGTCTAGCAGTTCCAAAATTAGTTCTGATTAGCAGCGGATTTTTGACTGACGTCTATGATTTAGATGGTTTTGCATATTGGGGCGTAGTGAGTAAAACTGTAAATTATTTTTTTAAAGTATTTGTTATTTTTATGCATTTTTTCAGTGTTTTTCTAGTTTTTAAAGACGTAATTGCAACATTTACAGTTTTGTAACGTGAAGAATAGTAACGGAGAAGACAAAAATGTTATTTTAGTTCATTGGGCTTTATTACTTAGATCTGTCTTCAGTGGCTTCAGAGTTGTAAGGGTTTGTTGTGAAAAAGTTTATAAGTATGTGCTCCCATCTGCACGTTTTAGAGCAACCGTCTAAAATAGCTTTTATTTTTTAACTTGATGGTACGCCAGAGTTCAGTCCGGGTATGTTTACTAGCATTAGGGCCGTTTGAGTACAGATTTTTTTGGTGTTTTTTCAGTATTTTGCTTGTTGGTTAATTTGATCAGTTTTTATGTGTTTGCGGTAAAAGTAGTTTTAATCATAGTGTTTATTTTAAGTTTTGACGTCTGATTATAATCTATAAAAAAATTATTTCAGAAATTTGTAAAAAAATACGATATTTCAAAATGATTTTGATAATATATGCTCCTTTCAGATCTTCCTTTTTATGGCAAACTAAATGCTTCGGGTAAAAGGGAGAAGTTTTTTTTTGTTTTGTTTTGTTCCGTATTCTACCTTTTATGTGTGTTGCTAAAATTACTTTAAAGTTTTTTGTACCTGTCTATTTTTGGAGTCTCTAAACACTTACTAGACTTTAAATTTAAATTGGCCAAGGCGTAATAAATAAATCTGTAAAAAAGGTTAGTCAGCATAGCCAAGTTTTTTAATTAGTTATTCAGCACTATAAAATACAGAGTTGGTTTTTTGAACCCTACCATTTGAAACCGTTTTTAGTAACCACAGCGTTGTCAAACTATGTTAACTTTTTGATTGTAAGGTTGCTGCTTGGTTGATATAGATAATTTCTGTTGGTTAAGTTTTGTTTTTGGCATTCAGTTTCAAGTAGGTTCCTTGTTGTGAAGAAATTTGTTCTTTTTTGGTAAATAAGAAGCAAAAAGCATTTAAGAGACACATTAGTAATTGTTCTAAACAGATTAAAAAGGATTATAAATTAGTTCGTAATTATTGTGACAATCTACTACAATCTGAAAAGATAGGATTGACAGAAACATAGCTAATTGAATTATTCATAAACAACAAAAAAAAAATTATAAAACAATAAATTTATTGCAATGTAATACAAAATCTTCTATAAATGATCAAAACAATCTAGTTATTATTCTAAAAGAAAAGACAGATATTTTTGCAAACCAATTTGCATCTAACTCTACTATTATGAATCTTCCTATTGCTGTACCTACAATGCCAGTTAGTAATAAAATATTGGGTCTAATTTATTTTATGCAACGGGTTGTCAAAAATTTTCTTCTTAAATTTAATACCAGAACGGCATCAGGTATAGATGAAATACCACCTGTTATTTTTACAACAGTTGCAAACAAATTAGCTCTTATTTTGAACAAAATATTTGTTTTATTATACAAAAATGCAACATTACCAAATTGTTGGAAAACTGTAAATGTTCAACCTGTTCCTAAAAAGGGAAACAAGTCTGATTTTTTAAATTATAGACCAATTGCATTATTGTCTAGTCTGTCAAAAACTTTTGAAAAATATATTAGTTTTCACACTGTTAAGTTCTTAGAACAAATACAATTAGCAACAATTGAAGATCAAAAATTTATTGTAATTCTAGTAGAAGAAACAAAATCTAAATTTAAGAAGCCAGTTAAAATAACTAAAGATACACCAATTAAAGAGATTGAACATGTTTTTTTTTTAAATAAAAACGATTTATTTTTATTAGATAAAATGGAAAATCAACTTGAAACAGTTCCAGAAGTTACCAATGAGTATTCAAAACAAAATCCTGAAGAAGTTGCTTCAACTAATGCATCAAACAATGAACAAAATACATTAAAAACCTGCGTTTGGGGCTCTTTTGAGGGCTACACCTACCGAACGTCAACATGCTAGTCATCTCTGGCGATTGTTAGCTGAAAAAAATATAGATTATGAGAAGGTTGAGCACGCTTTCAAGAAGAGTGCCAAGGATGAATTGGAAGAAATACATAAAAATGAGATCTCGAATGCAAAAGAAAAAGAACTGGATTGTTTCTTTGATCCAGAAAAGAAGGTTGTGCAACCGAAACCAATATTTTACCAAAACAACAACAGACGGTACAGGACAAAGATGAAAACGCTAATAACAAACCTACCACTGACACTAAAACCAAGAAGAGCACCACCGACGAAGAAGAAACTACTATTATAGATGAAATAAAGCAGTTTCGATTCCAGTAGCTTAACGATAGTTAGTGTTTTGCAACTAATCAAATTTATATAAATATGACCTATGAAAAGGTAAAACCTTCTTCTTTTAGTGCCATTCTTGCTAGGAGCGTCGGCACTCCTCTTGTATGTTTGTGGTTTGCGATAATAGTTCCACACAAACATACAGGACCTTCACTTTAACATGGAATCTAAACCACACCACTAGAGGGGTTTACTAATCAAATGCTTTCCTGGTTTGCCATTACCTTGCAAAGGAGGCGACCGTATCGAAATATAATTGACAAATTAGATATTGCCGCTGCCGGGTATCGAATTCGGGCTGCCTGCACAACAGTCCTTGCACTAGACCATTGTGCTACGGTCGATACGATATTTTCTACTTCCGCCTAGACGAATCCGTTTTGTTTTTGTTCCCATTTTTTACTTTACTAGTTTTTTATTGTATATTCTTAAAGTTGCATCATAGTTTTGTAAGCAAGCCAGGGCTCATTGGATGTCATGCTTTCATTGGGATCCAAAACTATACATAAATTACCTTTGTTTTCCACAGCCGTTTTGTGAAGGAGACTCATAGCTGCCCTACTCATAAATATGTTACATTGTAGGACTTTCATGTTTGGTGTTGTCAGGTTTTTTGTGGTGTTTTTGTTTTTTGGCTTACGGTTCTTTCTGTTGGCTCGTAATGCTTTTCAGAATATCAAACATCTATTTGCGTGGGCTTTGTGGCCAGATTTATGGCACCGTGTACATTTATCTTAATTTTTGTAGTTGCCTTATGTGTGACTTTTTTTCCGCATTTATAGTACAAGTTAGTTTGTCCGTGCTTTTGCATTTCGTGACTTTGTGGTTATAAAGCTAGCATTTATAGCATTGTTGAATATTTTTTAAAAGTGCAATTAGAATACCTTAAGACCTGATTACCCAGTGCGAGCTAGTATCAGAGCTAGCCTAGTTTTTTTTTTTTTTTTTTTTTTTTTTTTTTTTAATTATTTATTATATAAATATTTACATTTTATTTTATTTTATTATAAAGTGGTTATTCCAGCAGTGCCGCCATCCATCTGTAGAACGATTCTCGCACCGTGTGACCGCAACATAGGAGTTATTGTCTCTGCAAGTAACTGACTAGGCCAGCTTGGATGCAAGCTCGCACTGTGTAACCAGGCTTTCATTCTCATTGTACCAGCTTTTAGTAATTTTTTGCCTTCTTCTCTTTCTATGGTTATTATAGTTGTTTGGGTACTTTTGTTATTTTTTGAGTGATTTTTTTAATGTATTATCAGTCATTTGCAATATTCTGAATGACAGTAGCAATTTCTTTTTGGATGGCCGCTGCGTCAAAATCTCTTATGACCATTGTTTTTATTTTTTTTGTCTCTAATTTTTTAGATGTTAGGATTGTCTCGTTTTTGTTTGTCTTTTTCATACTTTCTAGCGCCGTTATGTCTTTTTCAATGGTTATTAGCATATTGCCTTCTTTTGTATTTCTTGTCTGGATTGTCCTTAAGGTTATGTTTGACCTGTTTGAGCAGTTGCATATAGTCTGCATATTTTTTTGTTTTACTATCTGAGCATATGTATTTTTTTTAAGTTTTATTGGTATAGATCAAACCTTTATTACTTTTGTGTTTGTAGACACATTCAGTAATGTTTCTCAATGTTGTTATGATGACAGCGCCCATTTTATGCAGGATCCTTTCTTTAAAGCAGTAAAATTATTTCACTGATCTTTCAGGAGGACATCCAATTTTATTTTATTAATTTTGTTTCTTTTGCACTTCTTAAGGGTATTTTTGACGTTTGCTTTATTACTTCAAATTCTTCGTTACATGTTTTAAGTACTTGGTTGTAATCTTGGACTATTTTCTGGATGTTTTTTTTTTAATCTGAATGACCGTGTTTTCTACTATTACTATCTTTGTTTTTGTCAGTTTGTCATCGATACCAACAAAGATTTTCATGGCTTTGAATAGCTTTGCTGCCATCAAGAGTGAGGTGTTTTATCGGTTGCTTTGTTTGGGCTTTATTCCATTGAATGTCTGCTTTAAGTTTGTTATTTACGATCCGTAGTTTTTCTATTTCTGTCTCTTGCTTACTTTTGAGAAAACTATTTTCAATAATATGTTTTTTGAGTTTTACGTTCTACGTTCTACGTTCTACATTTATTTTTTTTAAGCTCGTATTAAGGTTTTGGTTGAGAACCTCTTTATCCTCAGTTTTATTGCTATGTTTGCTGCCCTAACAATACTTTTAGAAACACTAGCGGGTTTTGTAAAATCAGAAATTGAATGCCGCCTTAAAGGGGATCTGCTTACCTTTTTTTTGCCAAAGGCTTCTTTCTTCTCAGGGTCGTTCTTCGGATTTGTATTATTTCTAGTTTCATAGGTTGGGCTGTTACTTGTTTTATAGTTTAGGTTTGCTTTACCCAGATACCACAGAAGATTTTATCTCAAATACTCAATATGGATTTTGATCAAAACATTTGACAGCAGATTTTCTGATGTTAGTCGCAAATGAAACTCTACTTTAGACAAACAAGGAGAAAAGGTTGCAGTAGCTTTAGACAATTTCAAAGCGTTCGATAGAGTATGACATTTTGATCTTGTCAACAAGCTCCATTGTATAGGTTTTGATAAAAAAAAACTATAAATTTCAATAGTTTTCTTGACAATATAAAAATTATAGTTAGAATTGATGGTTTTAACTCTGGCCCCAAAATCAAAAATGCTGGTGTTTCTCAAGGTTTTTTTTTTGCTTACTTTATTTTAAATTATCATTAATGAAATTCTTCAAATAACTAAAAGTTCTATTCATAGTTTTGCAGATGATAACATTTTTCATACTTCATACTTTCCAAAAACTATTTCAACAAATATGGCAGAGCAATTTGAAATTTCTAGGTTAGAATTTGTAGCATAAAAGATCTCAAAACAATATTTGAATGGGGCATTTCTAACATAGGCAATTTTAACTTTAAAAAAACTTCTTACTGTTTTAAAATCTAAATCCGAGGTATCATCAGTATCAAATATTAAACTAAACAACGGATTCATATTGAAATCTTCTTCAATTTGTAGTCAGGTGTTACAATTTTACATAATCTTCTCTGAAACAACTATGTTGACGACATACCTTTAAAAGTAGGACTTCTTAAGAGATGTAAAAAGTTTTTTACTTCTGTTCTACTTTTGCATATATATATTATATATAAAACTTATATTTTTCTTTGTATTAAATATTGTTTCCAAGTATGGGGAAAAGCATTGAAAACTACACTATCTCTTCTACACTCTATTCAGAAACGAGCTATTCGGATCATTGCCGATCCAAAATTGACTAATAACTTAGATACTTTACAACACTGAGGTAATGTTGCAGATTTTTAAATTTTTTATAGATATTTTAATAGACATTGTTCAATACAAAACAAAATACAAGACATTTTGTCATTTAAACAAATATACTTGTAGTACAAGCCTTGCTAGGAATTCTAACAAATATTCACTGATAGTTCAGAGATGTAGAACCAAAACTTTTAAAGGATTTTTTTAACCGTTGAATCGACAAATAGAATAAACTTTCAAATTCAGATTTTCTCAAGAATTATAAACAACAAATATTTAAATTCAATGTTTACAGACTGCTTAAATCTAGTCTTCAATGTAATAGTTTTAGCGAGTGTGGTTTCACTTGCTGTAATTTGAAAGTATTTTTGTATTTTGTGGCATATTATGTAATTCCTAAATATCACATTTTGAAATTAAGAAAAAAAAGTCTTATACTTATTAGTAGAGACCGGATTAAAAAGCATTAAAAATACAAAAAAAGCGCTTAAAAAGGCATGAAAATATAACTAAAAAGGCATTAAAAAAGCACCAAAAATGTAAAAAAGCATTAAAAAGGCATAAATCAATTGAAAAAAAAAAGAAAACTTAAAAAATCCAAAACTATAAAATATTTTAATAAAGGTTTTATAACATTTATATTTACAACAGTTTGAGTGATGATATTTTTCACACACATTTTAAATAATATAAAAAAAAAACTTTTAAATAACTAAAGAAAAAACTATCTACGAAAACAGTTAATAATTAAATGTTGCTCTAAGTAATCAACAGTAAAATTCTGTCTTCAATCACTTAAAATGTTTTTGAAGGGGAAAGATTTTTTTCGACATGCACACTTGCACACTTGCACATTGGTGCATGTTTAAATTTTGCTATAAAGCTGGATTCCTATCAAAATCTGGAACATTCTTTCCACTCAAAATACAGTTTATTTTATTTAATGTAGACATACCTCTGTTTTTCAAAAATACATCTTCGGATTTTGATTTTACTGTTTGCCTAATACAGCCTAGTACTTTTAAAATTGCATCTATGAAATCTCTAATTATACTTAGACTTCTATTTAACGTATTTTCCTTTTTTCCTAGCAATTTTATGGCATGACTCACAAATCTAAAAGCTAAATTATATTGAAGTTTTTTATTTTTTGGAACTGCTTGGAAGTTTTTCACTAATTTACTTGCAGGATCCAAAAATTGTATTAAAACGATTTTAAATTTTTTAAAATTGAGAAAATCTCCGACCTACCTGTCATATTCGGTTAGGAATTATAAAATACAGATATTTGACTTGCTTAAAGAAGTGGCATTAAAATACGCTATGAGCTCAGTCGGGATTTACAGAATTATATTAAACTTGTCTAATTAATATTATAAAAAGTTTGCCAGATCTCGATACGTAAATTTTGTTCTACGTTTTCTAAATAATAAAATAATATACGCTTTTTTTATTTGCATTTCAATCCACTAAATTTCATAGAAGAACAGATTTATCAAAAAAAAAATTAGCAAAACTGAAAAAAAAAAACTTAAAAATAAGCACAAAATCTTAAAATAAGCATCAAATTCAAAAAAAAGTACTAAAAAAGCAAAAAAAGCGTAAAAAACTTAGTGCCAAATGATTACATTCTTCACAATTCGAGCATATATTTAGACATATTTTCGATGCTTTAACTATTTAGCGTAAGCATAATAGCTAGGAATCCGGTCTCTACTTATTAGTATATAACTATCATTTTTAGTTTTGCACTTTTCATTTATTTATGATTATTTTGCTTAAAATAAAATGTTAACATAATTTGGCCACAAATCTCGTTTAAACAGCATAACTATGTTGTTTATGTTTATTATTATAAATTGTCCAATTTGTAAGTCAGACATGTATCATTAAATCAGATGTTAATTCTAACAGTTCCTAACCCATATAAATACATCCCGTATACTAATTTTTGAATAGATTTGAATACAAATGCGAATTTCCGTAGGGTAGATTTAACCAGATTTGACCGTTTGGTCAAGCAATATAAATGCATTTAACAATGTTCTATTTTAAACGGATAGTAAATTACAAAATAATACATAGAAAACAAAATTTACATAAACCGAATTCATTTAATTTTTTAATTAAATTTATTTGTATTGATTTAGATGAGTGCAAATAAAACATTTATTATAATTTAAATTAAAATGAAATGCTGGATTTATTTATCTTATATAATTAATATCAAAAATAAATAGTTGAATTTAAAACATCTAATTAATGCTTCAGTGTGCAATTAAAAATAATCCCTCAAATTTCATTCTTTTAAAACGCTAAGAGGCTTTTAAAAACTTTTTTCATTTTATGTAATATTTTTGCTAAACAGATTTGCTTGTGTAAGTAAAGTTTGATAATTAAGCGCAACATAATGCAACAAAGTATGAAACTGCTTTTATTGTGACGACAAAGGGAAGCATAAAGCGGTAAAAAAGAGCGCAGGAGTAAATGTTCCGAGATAATTTGAAATGCGATATGCTTTCTAGTGTGTATTGTTTGATCAAACAGCCGTTATTTTTTTGGGTGTATAGCGTATAGTGAACTTTAAGCTTTTAAGAGATATCGACTGTTTGTATTATTTCTTGTTTCAATACTTGCTATGAGTATTAAATAACGTAATGTTTATTATAAAGGGTGTTTTTCTTAGAAGCGGATAAATTTAAATTGAAATAAAATACAAAAAACTGTTTTTAGTATCTATGAAATTGGCTTTAATTGACAGATAATTTTATGGCATTATTGTTTGAATATGATTTCGAGCATGTGACTGCCGCGGTTGGAACGTATTTTTACAAACTGTTTGCAGTAATTCAGGCTGTATTTCGGCAATAATGCGTCGAATGTTGTCTTCCAAGTGATCAATTGTTATTGGTTTATCGGTGTAGGCACTGGACTTTACATATTGCCAGAGAAAATAATCTAATGGCGTCAAATTGCACAAACGAGGTGGCTAGTTATCGGGTCTATTTTGTGAAATTAATCGTTCGTGAAATATTTCGTTCAGTAAATTAATTGTGTGGCATGTGGCGCAATCCTGCTGAAACCACATGTTTGCAACATTAATGCTGTCCAATTGAGACACAAAAAAGTTGGCAATCATATCTCTGTGCCGCTTACTATTGACTGAAACTTTTTGATCATCACCATTTTTGAAGACATATGGACCAATGATTTCACAGGCCAATAAAGCGTACCAAACAGTGATTTTTTCTTGATGTAATTGTGTTTTGACAATGGCTTGTGGATTATTATTGCTATAAATGCGACAATTTGGATTGTTGTCATAGTCATTTAACTAAAAATCTGCTTCATCACTGAACAAAATTTTCAAATAAAATTGTGGATCAATAGCAATGTTTTTCTTGGCTCATTTACTAAATGTACGACGCGAACGATGATCGTGTGGTTTCAATTCCTGTACAAGTTAAATCTTGTAAGCTTGTAAACCACGATTTTTTTGCAAAATTCAATGAACACAAGTTTAGTTGTTGAGCACGATGACAAATTGACACAGTTGGATCATCATTAACACTACGCTGCACACTATCAATTGCTTTTTGTGTGCGCACTGTACGACGTCGTACTGGATGTTTATTATTGTTTAGATTAAACGTGTTGCAAAAACGATGCAGTTTCTCGAGTTAATCGCTTTGATGGACGATTATGAGTTATTCATGATAAATTGCCAAACCAAGCTAACCTGAAAACAACCGAGAATTATCAAATTAGCTGTCACAGATAAGAGTGCTGCCTGAAAAAGTCTTGGGGCTGCTTGTTTTAGGAATTTCCAGTTGCTTGGTGAATCGGCATTAATGCGGCGCTAGGTCTGTTCAAATGGCCGCCTGAATTACAACTCTGAAGGCCATGTGTGCAATGCCGCCAAGCACGTGTGGTCTACGTGTTGATGGTAAACCACATCTTTTGCGTGAGAATGGTGCATTTGTTAGTGTGCACTTAGTAGTTTTTATTACTTTTGCTAACCAGTTTATTGCAGGAGTTGTTGTTTTGGTGATTCTGTTTGGTTGCTGTGTTGCGGACTTGATCACAATTTAGTATTGATCTTCAATTAAAACTTTAATTAATTTTTTTCTGCAGTGCTACTTCCATAATTATGACTGATTAGTGATCTGTCTGTCATATCATTTTTGCCATCTGCACTACGCCATGCTCCGGAATCTATCTGTATTGAAGGGTAGTGGCGGCGTTTTTTTTCTGGTTTTGTTGATATCTGTTTGGTATTGTTGTTACCTCGGTTGGTAGTTTGCTTTGACTGTATCGACTTTTTATGGTTTGGGAAAAGATTTTTAATGACTAATACATTCTTTAAAGGAGAATGTCTACAGACTAAATTTTTCTTGAATCTTACATAGCAGTTTGAGGACGTGAGGTTTATATACCTTCAGTTTGGAGATTGTATTTTAGGAGAACGTTAGTTAGGACTTTCTACAAGTAATCTCCTATAAGAATATTTATCTTTGCTTGGCTCAAAAAGTTTAGCCAGATTTGGGTTGGGGTAAACCGCGAGGTTTTTGATCAAAGTTTTGATGAGTTGGCGCAGCAGGGGGACACCGTGGTAGTTACAATTTTGTTTGTTTTGAACATACCTTAAGACTCCAACAAGCCACTGTAAAGTAAAGCCTTGAGGCGATTGAGGTGCGTGTTTGCAGTTGTTTCTTATACTTAAGGCATAAACAGTTTAAAGATAAAAGTATACATCTGGATTTTGTTCCAAAATAAAGTATATTTGTAGCTATCTTTGTCTAGGATGGACTGCACGTGCAATTTGTACTAGGAAAAAATTGATCAATTCCGTGTGGTCTTGAATTATGTCTAAGATTTTTCTTTCTATGACTGTATTTACGGTGCGTAAAAGACTAATTAGCCAGTAGTTTTGAGTAAATTTTTTTTTTCGGAACATTTATGACGTGAGAGTTAGGTGCAAAAAAACGTAGTAGCAATATTAATGACGGTTATTATTGCTTTATGTAAGAAAGATTTGAGTGCTTTGTTTAGAATTTTGTCAGGGTCAGGAGCAGATTGAGTTCATAGTTTTGTTTTTTTTTTTTTTTTTAAGAACGTTAAACGCTATTTAACGGTGTGACATTGTTAGTGTGCTTTAATTGACTTTAATTGACTTCTTCTCCAGATTTGCGTTTTAAGTCGTTGTGGAAGAGCATTTTGAGAAGGAAAGCTTGAAAAGATTAGATGAGATATAATAGGACTATTGGAAGTCAGAAAAACCTTTTATCATATGGGACCAAACAGCACCGGGGAATTAGAGTTTTTATTAAATAAACAAGTAGCATCATAAAGAACTTCAACGCTAAACTAGGATCAAAACTAGAAGAAATGTGCAAGGGAACACATTGTACAACTTCCTTGAGAAGCAAGAGTTATTTGCAATAAATTTTTTTTTTTTAAGAAATCCCAGAATAAATGGACAAGCCCAGTTTAATTAAAGTTTTGAGAATAGGAGAGAAAGTGCCTGTAAGAAGGAAAATGGAATTAATTGGAAACATGCTACAACTACAAAAAACGATTAACTGAAAAAGGTAATAATATAATTGAACAAAAACTGAGTCAGTTTAGATTCGTAGACAATTTTGCAATATTTGCTAAAACAAGAGATGAATAAATGACAAAAAGTAGTGAAAATAACCATTAAAAAACCAAAGTCATGACAAATCAAATAGAAAAACTGCAAATACGTTTTTAGAACAGATAGACCAATATATATACTTTGGTCAAAACATTAGACTAAATAAAGACCAACAGAAGATTTATTAAATATTGCCCAAAAACAGTATAATTCAATCAAAATTTATTTTCTTGAAAAAACTTTTGTTTAAAACTCAACAAAACACTCATTTTTTGTTTGAAATTTTACATAATCCGTTTTAAAAATGCATTTCACAGAAAATTAATTAACATTGTTTTAAATTATATCTTTTGTTTGTTTTGCACATAAACAATGTTTTTTTACTAAAAATTTGCTCAACACAAGTATTTTTTTTTGGTTTCAAACTATAATGAAACGTTTTAAAAATGCATTTTAAATAAAAATTAAATATTTTTTACTTAAAACTTAACGAATTCTGCATAAAAACTGTATTTTTACTCAAAATTGACAAAAAATGTCAAGAAAACGTATATTTTTTTTTTATTTAGATAAAACGTTCTAAAAATGTATTTCTTAAATTAAATATTTTATAAATTTACTAAAAAACTAATTAATACTGTTTTAAAATATAGTTTTTGTTTAAAACTTAACAAATTTTGACTAAAAACAGTATTTATACTTAAGATTCTCTAAACAAATGTGTTGTTGGTATAAAACTGTTTTGAAAATGTATTTTGAATATTAAAGAGTTTTAAAAATTTACTTTTAGTTAAAAAATTCAGTTTATAAATTATTAATACTTCTTTGATCGGTATATGAACCCACAAAAAAAAATTCTACAATTTTTTTTTTAGTTTTTTGGTCGTTCTTAAACTTAATCGCATTTTTTGTATAAAAACCGCAATTTTAACTAATAAAAAATAAATGTACTGATCAAATAAATCAGAAATTGAGTTTTACAAACAATTTTACATAAAAAATAGTCAGTGTCATGATTATCTGGCAATAAAACCAATCATGAAAAAAAAAATTGTTCTACATTTACTTAAATTTTTTTTAAAGATTATTTTGATTATGTTTTTTTAACAAAAAATTTAACACAGTCATTTTTTGTCGCTTAAACTAATTTAAGGCCATTTTACTCTTTGTTTGATAGTTTTTGCGCTTGCAGCACAAATTTAGACACGATTTGAAAATTTTATTGTTTATGGCATTCAAACATAAATCCGCCTGACGCTTGTCAAAATTTGTAAAAAAAAAATTAAACTACACCTTAGTGTGTTTATATTATTTTTTGTAATTATAAAAAAAATAATTAAATTTTAACGCATTTTTTGCCTGAAAATTTTGTAAACATTTCTTTCTAAATGGACTTTTCTATAGACGATGAGTACAACACTGACTATTTTCTAAGTAAAATTGTCCCTAGAATTCAAATTTTTAATAATATTTGATGTATTGTTTCTTTGAGCGCGGCTAAACGTGCATTTGTAAGAGTTTATGGTAAAGATATGGCCTACTTTGCAGTTTTTTTGAGTTTTAGACGCTTAAAACCCAAATATACAAAACAAATTTATATTTTGCAATTAATTTAGATCAAAATACGTCAACTTTGGCGGTTAAAAAAAGTTAAAAAATGCTTTTTTTTGCCCAGCCCACTGAAAACAAAAACATGGTTTTATGGCTTTTGCGGCTTATAGACAAGGTATAGACTTGAAATGGTGCCAGATTTGGATTCTACGGAAAATTTCTGGTTGATTTTATTAGTAAATTTAATTCTTTTGAGTTAAATTTCGGTTTTTAAACAAAAAATGCGATTAAATTAAAAAACGACAAAGAAACTAAAAAAAAAATATATTTTTTTTTATGAGTTTCATACCTTCATATACCAATAGCAAGTTTTTCAATGGACCTCCCCCACCCCCCTCAGCTCTGGTCCGTTTGAAATGGAATTGCCCAAATAGACTTTTTAAATTTTGGCCTAAAACCAGTAATTTTTTTCAAAATTTGCTTAACAAATGTATTTTATGTTAATTAAACGTTTTTAAAATGCATTCGGAAATTTAGATAAATCTAAAAAAATTTCTTATGCTTAAAACTTAACAAATTCTACATAAAAGCTGTATTTATTTATTTAAAATTGACAAAAACGCTCAGAAGATTTGTTACTTGTTTTTAAATAAAATATTTTATAAATTTACTAAAAAACATAAATTAAAATTTAACAAATTTTGCTCAACAAATGTATTTTTTTGGTATGAAATTGATTATAAAATGTAATTTAGGTTTTAAATTATTTTGAAAATTTATCTTTTACTTTAAACTCAAGAAGTTTTACAATTTTTTTTATTTTTTTACTAAAAATTTAACAAAATTTGCTCAAAACACGTATTTCTTGTCTGAAACTTTAGATAAAACGTTATTTTTAGAACAGCATTTCTAAATAAAAACTTTTATAAGTTTTACAAAAATTTAATTAAAATTGCTTTAAATTATATCTTTTGTATGATGTTTTGCTTAAAAACAGTGTTTTTTAATTAAAATTTGCTCAACAAACGTATTTTTTGGTATAAAATTGTAGATAAAATGTATTTTGGGTTTTAAATTGTTTTGAAAATTTATTTTTTATGCATTTTAAATAATTTGCTCAACAGATTTATTGATATAAATTTGTTGATCAAATATATTTTAGATTTGAAAATTTATTTTTCATTTAAAACTTTGCTCAAAATGCGTGTTTCTTGTCTGAAAATTTAGATAAAATGTTCTAAAAATGCATTCCTAAATAAAAGCATTTATAAATTTTACAGAAAACTAATTAAAATTGTATTAAAATTTATTTTTTGTATGAAATTATTAAATTTTACTTAAAAACAGGGTTTTTCACTCAAAAATTTGTCTAACAAACGTATTTTTTGGTATACATTTGTGAATAAAACGTTTTAAAAATGCATTTTGAATATTAAATAGTTCTAAATATTTATCGTTTGCTTAAAATTTAAAGAATTCTGCACAAAAACTGTATTTTTTATTCAAAAATTGTTCAGAACACGTAATACTTGTTTAAAACTTTGGATAAAACATTTATAAAAAAGCAGTTTTTAAATTAAAAAAATTATACATTTTTGGAAAATGGATTAAAATTGTTCTAAAAAATATTGTTTGTTTAAACTATATATATATATATATATATATATATATATATATGTATTAAACCCCAGTTTAAATTACCGGTCGTACTCATGTTCTGGAGTGACTCACATATCCGCCCACCTAAGTGTTAGTCACTACAGGATTATTATTTATTTATTTATTTATTTATGCTTTTTACGGCTATTTTACATCGCCACAGTAAGTCTACGACTTGTTTAAAGTAGTTTGATGGGACCAACAGCTTAAAACGTGACTTCCGAACCACGCTGGTGGATAAAGAGCAAGTTATCATTTCAGTCATATTTCGGGGATCGAACCCAGGACTGCTCGCATGATATGCAAGTGCTCTACCATTGAGCTATCACACCATTATTAGATATCACTATCACCTTCTTGAAATTTCTTGATAAATAACACTTGGTCGGGTGAGGTACTCATGTTTTGGAGTGACACACCCACTCACTCAAGTGTTTGTCACCACAGAATTAGATATCAACATCACCTTCTTGAACTTTTAACGTTTGTAGAGAAGAGATGCCCCAGTTTAACTTACGGTCCGTACTCGTGTTTGTAAAGTAAATAAAACATTACAAGCCAAAATGTTAATGTGATGTATTAACGGTAATACACACTCTAATGTAAGGGTTAATCAAGGGATTAACACTACACATATATATTTAATATCGTTTATTGAAGATGGAAATAAAACTGAATCTCTTCATACATTTTACAATATATATACAAATAAAACCATATAAAAACTAAACATATAAAAATCTAAAGAAATACGTTTTTACCCAACTATAAAATATATATTCTTTCTATATATTACACCTCCACCCTTATTATAAACATTACTACTAAAATTAATTTGAACCAAAACTATTATACATAAATCGAATTGGTTTCTTCCTAATTCGTTTTGGTCTTGGTGAAATCCCTTTTTCACATTTACGTTTACTTCCCTTACTTTCTTCAAGTATAGGAATAGCATCAAAATTAATAATTGATTTTAAGATTTGGTTTACATGTTTCTTCCATATTATATTACCATCAATTTCAATTAAATATAAACATGTGCCTATTCTTTTAATGATTTTACCTTTCACCCACGATGCATTTCTTATATTTCTAACAAATACATTCTCCCCTACTTCAAATTTGACATTTCTATTGCCTTTGAAATTTCTTCTCATACGACTCTGTTCATTGATAACATTATCATTAATATTTTTTAAACGTTCTACATTTTCTTGTTTATCATTAGGCTTAAACAATGTAAACCTAATTCTTAATTCTCTACCAAACATTAAGGAAGCTGGAGAAACTTTCGTTGTTGAATGTGGTGTTATTCGATAATCAAATAAGAAATTATTAAGAACTAAATTTACATCTGTTTTTACATTAGAGCTCAATGATTTCTTCAAGGCTAATTTAACAGTTTTTACTGAATTTTCGGCAGCCCCATTTGAGGATGGGTTATAAGTGGGTGATGTAATATGTTCTATTCCTTGCTTGGTTAAAAATAATTTAAATTCAGTACTCACAAATGCAGTTGCATTGTCTGATACTAGCGTTTTACATATTCCAAATCTTGAAAAAATTGACCTTAATATGTCAATCGTAATAGCAGACGTAATAGATTTTGTTTTAAATACTTCAATCCATTTTGAGTGTGCGTCTACTAACACAAAAAAATAACTATTCAGAAACGGTCCCATATAATCAATATGTACCCGTTCAAACGGTGACATTGGCCATTCCCAAACATTTAGTGCTGTCTTTTCTGGACTTGGTTGGTGCACTTTACAATTTTCACATAGATTGCACACATTTTCGATGTCTTGCCCTAATTTTGGCCACCAAAAATATGAGCGTGCTAGACTCTTCATTTTAACAATACCTTGATGGGATTTGTGTAATTCGTTCAAAACTCTTTCCCTCAAACTTTTAGGAATTAGAATGCGGTTATTCCACATGATTGAATTTTTAATTACACATAATTCCATCTTATATTTTCCATATTCTTTTATATCATTATTAATTATTATGTCTGGCCAACCATTTAAACAAAATTTCCGGACCATGCGAATTAGCCTATCATTTTTGGCCTCTTTATCTATTTCATTAAAATTGATAAATTTCATATCACTAAAATGATTTAAAAAATTTAATTGATCGGTATCTTGTACGTTTTCTATTTTACCTAAGGGCAACCTTGAAAAACAATCAGCCGGATTATCACTTGATTTTACATACCCTATTTTGTAGTCAAAACCACTTAAAAAAATTGCCCATCGGCGCAAACGATTTGCTGCATACTGCGGTATGCCTTTACTTGGTCCAAAAATGGTCACCAATGGCTTATGATCCGTCAATAATGTAAATGGTTTACCATATAAATATTGAGCAAACTTTTTTACTCCAAATACTATACTTAATGCCTCTTTTTCTATTTGAGCATATTTGCACTCGGCGGTACTCAATGTTCTGGAACTACACGCAATAATTCTCTCACTGTTATCTTGCATAACGTGAGATAAAATTGCGCTAATTCCATATTGACTAGCATCTGTTGTCAGACGCAATTCTAAATTTGGGTTATAATGTGCCAAAACTGGAGCATTTTTTAATATCTCCTTTGCTTTATTAAATGCTACGTCGCATTCCTTTGTCCATTGCCAAACCGTATCTTTTTTTAAAAGGTTATATAATGGTGATAAAATTGTAGCTAATTTGTCTAAAAATTTACCATAATAATTGATCATACCTAAAAATGATTTTAACTGAGTTATGTTTTGTGGAATTTGACATTTATTAATTGCTTCAATTTTGTCATCACATGTATGCAATCCTTGTGCATCAATTGTATAACCTAAATATTTAACTTGAGATTGAAAAAAATTACACTTATCCGGTGTTAATTTTAAACCCGACTCTTGTAATCTTGATAATAATTTATCCAAACATTGATTATGTTCTTCAACATTCCGACCCGCAATAAGAATATCATCTAAAAACACAACACATCTTTCAATATCTTGTAAGAGTGTTTCAATCATTCTTTGAAAAATACCCGGAGCGGATGATATTCCAAAAGGTAGTCGATTATAAAGAAATAATCCTTTATGAGTCGATATGGTTGTTAATTTTTTTGAAACATCATCTAATACTACTTGTTGATAAGCTCTTTGCAAATCAATAGTAGAAAAAATAACTCCTCCATGCAATTTTGTTAGTAAATCTTCAATGCGCGGTATTGGATATTTATCTATTTTTAAATAAGGATTTAAAGTAATTTTGAAATCACCACAAATTCGAATATCACCATTTGATTTTAGTATGGGTACAATAGGTGTTCCCCATTTACTATATTCGATTGGTGAAATTATATCCAATTCCTGCAATCTAATTAATTCTTTTTCTACTTTATTTTTAACTGCAAACGGTAGCGGTCGCGGACGAAAATATTTGGGAATGGCATTGTCAGCAATATTTAATTTAATTGTACCCTTGTTAAATGTACCCAATTCATTTGTGAATAATTTATTATATTTTTGTGTTATCGCATCAATGCTATTTACAAAATTTAATTCTGCTATACCTAAATTAAATAAATTTAAAAAATTTCGACCAAGCAAAGGAACTGATCCATTTTCGATAACATAAAATTTTACATTTTGTGAAATATTATTATAAATAATATCTGCATAAATAAATCCAACAGCTTGAACTTTTTGTCCGTTGTAGAAATAAAATATTTTATCATTTTTATTTAATGTAATATGAGAAAAATATTGAACATAAATATTATCGGGAAGGACGGATACACTAGATCCCGTATCAATTTGGAATGTTAATAAAAAATTCTCAATTTTAACTTTTGCCGTTATTGGATTATCTATATTATCTATTTTATGATCATTTAAAGAAAATAAATATTCATCATTATTTTCATTTTCGGTAATAAAATTAACATTTTTATTAAATGATTTTTTATTTAGCTTACCACCAGGGTGTTTCTTTTGATAACATGTAGTCGCAATGTGTCCTTTTTTATTGCAAATGTTGCAATTTCTGTCTTTATAAAAACAATCGCCGCTGGAATGGTTTTCCCGACCACAAACACTACACATCACTTTTTGTAGCTGGTACGTTGATCCATTGCTGGGCCTTCCACTTGATGACGTTTGTCTAGATGATTTTGAAAAATTAGTCGAACTTCCGGACTTGCGCATCCAATACATCTCCTGGTTGGGTTCTTGCTTCACTTCGACGGAAACTTGATGTGCCGTCATTTTGGTTCTTGCAATTTCCACTGCTTTTGCAAATGTTAATTTTTCATTTTCTTCAAACAGCCTGTCTTGAGTATTTCCCTTGCTGAATCCTACGATAAATTGATCTCGAAGTCTGTTGTCAATTTCGTTGGCATTAAATTTACAATGCACTGCCGCGCTTCTTACTCTTGCAGCCCATGCTGGAGCATTTTCTGCATGTTCCATTTTACAATTGTAAAATTTGAAACGTGCTGCAAATACAGATTGTTCACATTTAAAATGCACATTAAATATATTAATTAGTTCCGCAAATTCTATTGCTTCAGGAACGTTCGGCAAACATAAACTGTATATGAGTTTGTAAGCTTCTTCATTTAACATATTTAAGAAGATCGCTCGTTTTTTTGTAGCATCCTCAATATTATTTGCCATATAATAATTTTCTAAGCGAGGTTTAAATACGCTCCACTCACTAGTTCTTAAATTAAACTCACGTAATTGTCCTATTTGTTCAGCCATTTTACACGTGGTCGCGAATATAATGTTTAATTCGCAAATTTAATAAAAGTTTACTTTATGTTTTCAGTTAAAGCAATCCTCGTCGCCACTGTGATGTATTAACGGTAATACACACTCTAATGTAAGGGTTAATCAAGGGATTAACACTACACATATATATTTAATATCGTTTATTGAAGATGGAAATAAAACTGAATCTCTTCATACATTTTACAATATATATACAAATAAAACCATATAAAAACTAAACATATAAAAATCTAAAGAAATACGTTTTTACCCAACTATAAAATATATATTCTTTCTATATATTACAGTTAATTAATGATATTTTTGGATTTAATAGTTAATTCAGAAAATCGGATTTTAATTACTAAAGGCATCTTTCTTAAATTTTCAATAACACTAAGAGCAATGAAACAAAGAATGCTCTACTTTACCCTTATTTTCTTTATGTTGGATAAGGGAGAGAAAAAAGGTTAATTTAGCCAAAACAATTCTTGGATTAATTGGATTTTGAAGGACATAATGCACAATACAAAGACGTCGTTAGAATAACGTCATTCAATAATGGAGGCTTTGGCTTGGCAAAAGACCACGGGTACAACTTCTAACTCGGTAGGATGATGATGTAAAAAGAGTAGCTAGTAACACAAAACTGACAAAGATGGACAGATATGAATGAGGCTTACATCCAATTAATGATTAAAAAGGGTTAATAGAAATAATTGATTTTTTAAAACAATAAATTGAAAAATAAATCAACAGTTTTGTTATTTATTGTATGTTACCAGATATTTTAGATAGCAGAATTGAAAAAAAAATATGGAAAAAATAATTAGTAAAAGCGCGTATTGGGAATTTTTTTGAAGGTTTTTTTTAAGTTTTTTTTTTGATATCTGGACTTAATCTTTGGCCATTTTTGGTGATCTAGTGCCGTCCTGTCGACATGGTCTCTCCACTTCTGTTTTTCAGTAATCTGGATGGTTTTTAATGTTATTCTCAGTTTTTTCTTACAGCTCTCGAAAGTGTTTTTTTAAATCCTCGATTGTATTCTTTGTGGTTTGTATATGTTTGATGGTTGATTCTTTTTTTACAAACTTGTAAACATTGTAAATTATTGACTTTGATCTATGCTGTAGATTGGCAGTTTTATTTCAATATTTCAAACGAGTAATCTTTTAATCAGTTCATGATTTTTTATAAAAGGTTTATAGCCTTTTAAAAAAAATTTAAAAAAATTCTAGGATTTTATTTAGTTTTTTTGTCGTTTTTTTACTTTGATTTTAAAAAATTGCATTTTTTGTTAAAAATCGCAATTTTAATTAAAAAAAAAAAATTACTTGTGAAATCAATCAGAAATTTTTCGTAGAATTCAAATCTGGCGCCATTTTAAGTTTACGCTCAGTCTATAATGTATATATTGTTCTCGGTGGGCTTAGCAAAAAAGGGCATTTTTAAGTTTTTTTTTCATTAAAAATAGTCAGTTCATATTTATAAAAACTATTATAAACACACTACCGGGCGGATTTATATTTGAATGCCAATAATAATATAATTTTTAAATTTTGTCGTCGATAGATTGAGTCTAAATTTGCCGCAAGCGCAAAAACTATCAAACAAAAAGTAAATTAGACTAAAATTAGTTCAAGCGACAAAAGATGTTGTAAATTTATTTTTTTAGATTGGGTTTTCTACAACAAACAAGCACGACACTGACTATTTTCTAAGTAGAATTATTTGCAAAACTCAAATTTGATAATATTTGGTGTATAGTTCTTCTGAACGCTACTAAATGTGTATTTGTAAGAGTCTATGTTGAAAAATGAGCCTATTTTTGCAGTTTTATTTGAGTTTTTGATTCTTAAAACCTAAATGCACAAAACAAATTTATATTTTTTAACTAATCTACAGCATAATACAAGAACGGTTAAAAAAAATGTTTTGCTTAGCCTACTGAGAACAAAAAATGGTTCTATGGCTTTTGCGGTTTATAGACAGGGTATAGACTTTAAATGACTTAAAGGTTTATAGAAATATAATTAGAAAGTTTACTAAAATATAAAATACTGTAGGCTACTAAGAAATTCATTCCAATCATTAAGAAGCTATTGAAACATAAAAAAAAACTGCGTGTTAGTTCAAAAAGTTTGAAAGTTACTTATGGGTGGTTTATCTAGTGGTATCTTTTTAATTGTTTGTTATTTTGACAGTGACAGGTCTTTCCTTAGAAAATCTTGAAAGAAAGTCAGCATCATATCTTTGGAAAACAAAATTAATTGTTTTACGTTTGAACAACGTTGGAAAATATTGCAAACTTATTTCCAAAGTCAATGTTGTGTAGCCCAAACAGAGCGTTTATTGAAAAAAAAAACGAAGCTCCCACCTCGCGTGCTGTACGCAAGTTTGTGAGAAAGGCATGCTAGTGGCTGCTGTAGCCGAGAGTGTCGACTCAGTCTTGGAACATCGACTCGCCATCGATCTCAACAACTCAACATTTCACGCACCAGCTTGATTTGAATTTTGCACAAAAACCTTGCATTATTTGCTTATTAGGTCTAATTCTTCTTTTTCTTTCTTTATTTCGCGTTTTACAGCTATTTCACATTGCCCCAAAAATCTTACGACTTGTATGAAGGGGGTTGATGGGGCCAACGGCTTATTAGGTGACTTTCGAATCACCCCGGTGGATAAAGAGCAAAGTTATTATTTTAGTCATATTCGGGGATTGAACTCCGGACTGTTAGCGTGCTACGCTAACGCTCTATAACTGAGCCATCTCACCGTTACTCAGCAATTGAAGGCACACGACCATCCGGTTTGTTATTGCTTCTCAGTTTGGACCTTAGAGCAGCTAGAAATGGACAACGATTTTGCTCGAAAAATTATTTTCTCTGACAAACCGCATTTTCATCTTGGCGGCTAATAAAGACAATTGCGGTAAACTATCTCAAAATATTAAGGGTGCCTTTCAATTTCCTCCTCAACAATAGAAAATTTTTAGAAAAGTGGAAAACTGAAAAAACTGATCATCATAAACTTGTCATTAATAAACGATTGCTAGGTAAATTAAAAAAGAAAAAAAATTGTTGCCAGCACGCAATACGGGTTTAAAAAAGAACGCAAGCGAACAAAAGATAAATTTGTTATATTAGTAACGCTAGGTGTGAGGAACGTCTTTAACAGGGTTAGATAACACAAAAAACATGCACAAAGAGGACATTGCGAGCGGAATTCTGTAAGGATCTATTAAAATCTTATAGAATTTTAGTTAAAAAGTCATTTTTCATAAACCAATGCTAGAAGAAGTTGGTTTAAAAAGGCATGCAGATGATTCAGCAATGGTCGTGTATGGAAACAGTGAAGAAAAAATAGTAGAAGAAACTGAATGGACAACAAAAAGAATAATAAGATGGATAAAATGCGTTATTAGCGAACAGAAAAAAACTCAAATATCTTGACATAACTTTTGAGCACAGTATAAACATGGGCATCTTGCCGAAAAAGACGTACGGCAATATTTTTGGCATGACGTTTCGATATAGAGCAAATAAACAAATTTAAAAAAGTAAGGGAATAGTCATGTCATAAGTCAAAGAAAGGTTACAATAAGAGTTGCTTGCTCTTCCAAACTGGCATCTGCAAAGGCACAAGAAAAGATATACGGAATCTCCACTAGCAAAAATATCATTGCATAAAGGCAAAACAACTTGAACGAGAATATTGGCACCGGCCAGTGGACAAAGCTTTTGATACCAAAATTTCCTCCGTAGGTTAAACAAAAACTTTGGATTTTTTGCGGGACACGAGTCTAGCTATCTGCAAAGATTTAAGTTGAAAGACATTGACAAATGCTTAAACTGTGGGCTCAAAGATACCTCTAAACACACGGTGGTTCACTGAAGCAGATGGCAAAGAGAATTTTAGGATTATGGTATTGTGGTTGGTGCAACTAACGGAAAAAAAAATTTAAGACTATTTAACTTGGCAAAAAAGACTTGTTGTTTTGGGTACGTTGTAACTCTAAATAGATTCTTAATAAAAAACATGTTATAATAATGCAGTCTGTGTGGAGTGCATTTGAAACTGTGTTTTTTTTAGACGTTTATGTGTCTGCAAAGTTTGTGTTTTGTGCTTTTTGGAACCGCTTAAGCCACATTCTCACTAAACTTTTATTTGTAAAAATGTAGTATCATCAAGTTTAAGCATATTGGAATATAACCATTCACAATGACAACTAAGAGATTTTAACTAAACCAATTTACCTAATTCTTGTTCTACACCGACCGGTATGATAATAATAATATTAATAATTAACTTTAACAATACACAATAACCAATTAATGTAACGGTAACCACAACAAATTCACACCACCCGCAACACATAACAACACCTGTGAAAAGAAAAGAAAAAACTGATGATGGCCTAACCGCCGAAACCGGTCTTAATATATAAAAATAAAATCAGCACAATAAAGTATAAAATTTTTATTAAAATACGCTAACCTCAATTAACTTTACTTTGTAATAAAGTAAATAAATTACATCCAATTACATCTTAAACTATAACCGGAAAACCATAATTTCTATAAAATAATTTTTTACAGTAAGCTTACGTATAAATTCTTACTCACAATGAATATTTAAATGTAAATAAAATGGCATTTATAAATTCAGAATGTAGCTATTGTATAAACATTGTAATACCGATACGATTGTAAATATGATAAATCGTTAAATATGGCATAGATATTCCTGAAGCGACAATACAGTAACCGCAAAGTTGTTCATGCAACTGGCTGGCGTATAATGTAAAGTAGATATACAAGTTTGTTTCAATTGAAACTTTCCTGTAACATATCTTAATTGGTGGAAGTGCCTCCGAGAAGATACGTGAACAAAATTATAATTGAATTACAAATACTGAAAATAAATTTTATTTATCACAACCTATATGTCAGTAGATAAGAATAATAACCAAAACATTGCAAATACAATTAAATAACTGTTCCTGTTTTAAAAACGAATTTGCTTGAAAGTATTGATTGATTTTTTATACAATTAGTACAGTATAATTTTGTAAAAGCATTAAGCAATTTTAAATAATTTTCTTTTCAAACCATTCAAGCAAAAGAAAATTAATTTTGCTTGAAAAATACGCAATTCTTATTATTCCAAGATGTTAATATATTTTTGCTCCTTCGACAAATCCACATCTGTAAACCAAGCGCCCACATCTAAATAACCACTCGAAACAGAATCAAGTCGACGGAGCGGATTGGTGCGGTCTTACGTTTTGGAAAGCGGATTTAAGTATATAGAAGTCTGCGTTGGTGGGTATGTGGCAGAGGCCCCGAGCGACAAATGTGAAGAGATTTATGCCTTATTATGCATTCACCTCCCCGTGTATTTTCGGATATTGTTTATGTCCCCGGGCGGCTGGCAGGGAACACTTCCTCTCACTTTACAACCGACCAAATTCCTATATTACATAGTTTTAAGTTTTAGATGAGTTATGAGGGAGTTTCAATAATGTACTTTCCACTTTCATGAATACATTCTTAGCCAAGGAAAAAGAAAAATAGCGACTGAGAATGTAAATTGCTTTCACCTTTATTCATAAAGTGCTTACATTTTTATATTAGATTAACTTTTTTATTATGATTTAAAATTTAACTTTAATTAAAGCATTTCTGTATTTGTATGTTCTGCAATGAACTCAAAATATAAATAGCGAATGTAAATAACCTCCGAGGAGTTCCGCAGTTGTGCACCCCCTGAAGTATCTAATAACTGGAAACAATGGGGATACGGTGCAGCTGTTGGAACGCTTCCTCATACACAGACCCCCTGTATCATTATGGGCATAATAGAGCAAGTTTCCGGGGGCATCGGGTCTCGTTATGAACGAAACAACTCGAGGGCAGTTGGGTGGTAAGAATATGCGCTTCGTAACTAGTCCATTGGATTTTATATCCTCGCGAGAGATTCGAGGCCGGCTACCAATTAAGTACGAGACGTCGTCACCTCGCATCCTTAACTTAATTGCCGCACGCCGGTAGAATCATTAATTGAACTAATTATTACGTGCTATCGAGACTTTGAGCTAAACCACGGGTCGAATTTTAATTGACGGCTAGGTCATCCTCGAGCTTACTGTTTATTAGTATTGTCTTGTTAACACAATTTGGGGTTTATTTCATTAAAGAAAATTGTTGTATGCAGCAATTGTTTTAATTACTCTTATTAACTTAACCTGATGTAATTCTACTTCAATAATATTTAATTAATACAAAATTAAAAATTAAATTTTTTTTATTGTTTCAGGTAAGCTTCAAATTTTATAATCAGCTGACAGGTATGATAAAATAATATTAAATTAATTTCAATATGAATAATATTGTGGGCGTCATATTTGATATGTGTGTGTTGAGTTTAATTCTCATTAGAGGTAGTCATTAATTTTCGGCAAATCCATCCACAACAACAAACAACATATTATATTTAATGATGCATTTAGCATTATGCAGACAATAATTTTAATATTAACATATTTCTAAACAATGCAATAAACATGAATCAATAAAACTATGGATAACATACTACTACGTAATTTATTATATAATTATTTCTGTTTATATTTATGTGTAATATTACTGTATGGCGCCGAGTTGCGGTTTTAATACCATAGTGGTTCGATTGCTTGTAGAGTTCTTCCAGCTTGACTGTATAGGATTTGTTGTCGATAATGGTGTGTTGGCCACTTTTAGATAGAAGTTTGTTTTTTGTTGGATAGAGCATAGTTTTCATCCGGTGAGTTGCGGTGTGTAGCCAATCAGGTAGTTAGCTTTGTATAGTCCGTTGCGTTGGCACAACCCTTTGGAGGTGCAATTCTAGATGTTGTTTAAGAAGTTGGTGTTGGTCTAGGCGTTTAGAATTATTTGCTCTATTGTTGTGGTATGTTGGGAAACTTTCTTTATAGATTGATGGTTTTTAATTTTTGCAAAATTCTTGATATTTGTGCAACAAAATTGCTATCTTCTACTTTGGCGCTGGTTTTATTGGTTGATGTAGCAGAACGTGGTTTTTTTTTCTAAGCAGTATTGTATTAAAAAATTTGGAATTGAGAAGAGATTGTACAAGTTTTGCATAATTTTACTGTCACTAAAGATATCCGTTATCCTTATTAGGCTAGTAGATGATTAGAGTAGTAGCTCAACGTTGGAAGCGTTTTAGGATGAAGCGGGAGTCTGTTTTTAAAAAGAAAATGCATTGGTTTGAGTTTTTAGAGAAATTTGGCTTGCTTTCAGCTTAAGATAAGCTTGGCAATTTTTACAGCTTGATGCGCATGTCTCGACTTTTTTGTTTATTTAGAGCTGGCGGCAATAGCACTGGATAATATTATCTAATTTGTGAATCATGATCTATCAACTTTTTGCGTTATGAAACAATTAAACGTAGAGCATTGGAAAAGGTTTTTTTATCTTTTTTCATGCACTTGATTGATGAGAAGGCATACCTTAGAGTTCTTAACTCTACTCTACAGTCGGGTATGTTTCTTTTGACGAATTTTAGAGTTTTTTTAAACCCTAATTGATAGATGTAATAAAACACGTCATAGTTTTTGCAGTAAGCGATAACACCTTAAAAGTTTGCATGTAAGTGCTAGTGCAAGCGGATGTTATTAAACACGTGGGGGGGCCTTGGGAGCTAGTGAGCAGAGCAGAAGTAGTCTTTTGGAATTTAGTGGCTGGCTGGTTTGAGAACTCTAAGCATTAGTAGCTGATGGTTTTAGTTGCGCTATGGGTTAGCTGATGGTTTATTAAAGGAGTTGACTCTGCCGTGTTTTGCTGTTGCCGTTACGGACTTGCAAAGTGAAGGTGACGGCGTTGTCATGCGTGGGCAGAGGTCAACAAACCCTGCCCACTGGTTTGGAGTAAACTCTGTTTTGTATCTGCCCCGGTGAAAGAACTCTCCAAATCGTGTTTACGGTTAAAGTGTAATGCCGTAGGCACGGCGACGACCAAAGAGATTGCTTTCTTTGTGCGTGGGCTGCTAGACAAAAGTGTAAGGTCTGGCGGCGGAAGAGGTGGTGTGGTCCTACTTTGCCGACAATGTTGTTGGTTTGTTGGTGTTGTTTTTTTTTTGTCTGCTCACAATGGACTTGTAGATAGTTACTGCCTGCAGATAAGTGCAGTGCTTGTTGATTTTTATGCTGTTTCTGGTGTAAGTGTTAATTATTTTAGGTAGATGTAGTCTGCCTTGGACAAGATTGACTGCCTAGACAAAAACCTTTTTAGAGTGCCACGCGTCTAGCAGTATTTTATTTAGAACGTTCATATTGGTGGACTTCTTTTTAGTTGGTTATTGCTTTTTGTTAGACTCTAACTTAGTTAAGCGGCATTAATTTTTTTTTTTATGTGAACTTTTGGTCGATTTGCAGATGAGGTGTCTTTGTTGTGCGATGGTTTGTTTCTATTGTTCATTGCTTTGCTAAAAACATTTGTTTGGTAGCTATCACAATGACTATAGCAGTTTTTCAACTTTTTAACGTTGATTTAGGTTTGGTTTCTGATTTAGTTATTAAATGCTCACCCGTTTTGTTGGGAGAGTATTAAGTTCGTTTCTAAGACTATTGTTGTCTGGTTGTAAGAATAACTTTTTTTAAAAAAAATGTTGGTTTTCTTTCCCATAGCTTTTCTTTGCTTTACAGTTGCGGCCGTAGCATTCATGAATTTTGTTGTATTTTTATGTATACTTCTGGCAAGTGCTTGAATGTTTTTTCAGTTTGTTAGCTGTACTTTTGGCACGGTTGTTGGTCCGAAGGTTTAGTTTTTGTTTTTTTAATTTTGGTTTACATAAAGTTATTTTTGTTGAAGTCTTTTTCTTCTTAAGTGTTGATCTTTGAATATTTGTTTTGGTTTGTTTTTATGTAATTTTTTTTGTGTTTTTTTGGATTACTAAATGCTATTGAGTTTAGTCTTCTTTCAGTTTTAAAAATTTTATGTTATCTTTTTTAAAGTTTTTTTTAAGTAGGTGGTTTTGGGGTAAGAGAATGCTCTTTGCTGTTGAGTTTCTTGCGTTGGGCGCTATTTGTTACCGGCGCAGCCTTGCAAAGTGGAGGTCATATATTGACAAGGGTTGATGAACCTTGCCAATTGGTTTAAAGTAAACTTTGGTTTGTGTGTGTTTTGTATGGGGCCCGGTGGAGGAGTTTTTGAGGTGCATGGCCGTATGTATGGCGACGGTTCAAGGAATTGTTTTTTAAGTGCGTGGGCCGTCATTGGCCGCCAGATGTAAGTGCAATGCCTGGTGGCGGATAAGGTGGTACGGTCCTTCTGTGCCGACGATGTTGGTTTTTTGGCTTTTTTAGGCTGGGTGGTCTGTTTGGTAATAATGGACATTAATTCTGTTTAGCCTAATCTGCTTAAACTTGTTTTTGTGAATATCTATCCGTTTGGAGTCTTTGTCGATCAGGATGACGATGAACTTTTCTAGCCCTTTATTTTTATTTTTTGCTTTTAGTCTTTATTTTTTTGAAACTGAACATACATTATTGCTACTATTTTTTTAATGTTTTTGAGTAGGCGGGGAGAGTAAAATAATTAATTAAATTTTCCTGATTGATTATTTCAGCTAAATTAAAGTGTAAATTGAGTGAACGTGCTTTGCAGTTGGGCGCGGAGTTTCCTCTAGGTGTTGACTAGTTAGTTGCTTGCAGTCGAATTGTCTTCTGTTTCCTTTTTGGAATCCTGCAAGTTGAATGAATAGTGTTGAAAAAATTTGTTGTTTTAGCTGCAGTGGCGGTTACTTTTTTCTTGCATTTTTCTTTAACTTGTTTTATTCCTTACTTAATGACATTTGTCAGTCATTTTTTTCTGAAAGTGGGTTGCTGTAATACAACAAATGAGAAAAATATTCAATTTCTTAATGACAATCACATAAGCGGGTGGCTGGGTACTCAACAACAAGTTTCACATTTGGCAAACGGTTAAAATATAACAAAAGTTTCACAAAATTGACAAGTGGCTGGTAACATAAGTTTGACATAAACGAGTTTGACGTATACTAATCAGATAATAAGCAACAGAAGTTTGAGAAATGACAAAAATTTTACATTGGAAGAATTTTTCTCACAACAAAAGTTTGATAGGTAATATAATGATAAATAAGAAGTTATGCCTATAATATTTTTTTATTACTTTATAGATAGATAACAAAAGTTTAATAGATTGCAAAATTTTAACAAATAACAGAAGTTTGATATTGATAGGTTTGACAAATAATAAGCTAAATTTGATAGGTGATAGAAGTTTAGTGACAAGACAAATTTTACAGATGACAAAAGTGGAGCAGATATCATAGATTTAACACTTACAATTGACAGAAATGTATTAAATGTTATAAGTTTGACATATGACAAAACTGTTCTAGGTCCTGGGGAGATCTGGACTTGTTGGTGGTTGCGGTATTTAGTTTTTTGTAATAGTTGTAAAAAAAATTATTTGTAGACACTAACAAGGCCTAGTAACTGGTCTACCCACACTCTCATACTAAATGTAATTATGTTTAACTGAACACTAACTATATATTAGATTAACGTCCTGAATTAATAAATTCCACAATTTTTTTTTTGCCGGAACTGGGGCTTGAATAAATTATGCGCCGAGATTTGAGTTAGGTGGTTTACCCAACTGTGAACTGAACCACTCTCATTATTAGTTAAAACTTACATTGCACTAAAATTTATCAACTACATTTAATGTTTTACTACATAAACGAAATTGTCTCATACCAAAAGTTATATATTTATGGTAGCTTGATTGGCTGCAGTTTCTTACTTTTTTAATATTTATATGAGCATTGTTTTGATTACGCCCGGTACAGCTCAAGCTTGGGGTGTAGATTTTATTTATAAAATTTATCGTTGAGTTTAGATAACAACTTCAAGTTGTTTGTCTACGTCTACGAATGGTTCTTCTTTTTCTTCTCAGTGCTTTGTCCGCTCAGCGGACGTTGACAATCATCATTGCTATCAAGATTTTGTTGACGGCAGCTCGATAAAGTAAAATTGATGTTTCTACGTGTTGTTAAGGTATTGGTTAATGGATCTAGGCATCTGATTAATGCACCAAAGTCTGTGGGTTTGATTGCTATATACCGTTATATTTTTTTTACATATTTGTACGTTTTTCCACTCTCCAGTTTTACGGTAAAAACCTTTTCTGATGAAGTAAAGTAAGAAGAAGATGGTATTGAAATCTTAACGTATGATGTTGTATAGATGCAGAAAATAGTAGTGGATGTATTGTTGTACTAGTTTGCAGAAGTTTAATTGTTGATGCAAAAATATATGCACTAAGTTGGAGCGTGCTCTGTTAAACAATTAATAATAGTTATTGATAATACTTGCAAAACAATTTTTTTTTTTTTTAATTTTGTTGTAATGTGCAAAGGTCGCATTTTATTGCGTTCGATGTTGGGACCGGTGAAGTTGTGTTTTAGTTTTGTTGGTTTTAAATAACTTAGAAGGAACAAGTGTCACTTTTCAGTGTGCAGACCAAACAATTAGTTGACATAATATTTGCTGGTGCAATGATTAATCTTGAACCTAGATACATCCAAGTTTGTTAGCGTGGTAGGTGATTGATTTAATCTAAAATTTGGTACTTGAAATAATAATTGTTTTTAAAATGTTGTTGGTTTATTTTTGTAGTTTAGGCAGAGGTGGCCGTTTTTGGGTAGTTGCATAGATGAAAGTAATTACAAGTAAACATAAAGATCGAATTAGTAATAGTTTAGTTTCTGCGTACTTGTATTTTGTTATAATGTTTAGAATTGATTTGAAAAAATCAATTCTGGTGGAGACCTAAGAAAATTTTAATTTTTGAAATGTCAAGGATAAGTGACCCTTGCAAAATCTTGCACAGTACACTTACCAGAGGCAACTCCTGTTTCTTTTTTTGGATTGTTTTTGTTGTTAACCTCTGGCAGTTTCTTGTTAGCAAAGGTTTTACAATAAGGGCGGTAGTCCAAGTTGGCACTGTAAACGCGGTGGCAATAAAGATTTTGCTGGTTTGACGTCTGGGCTCAAAGTGTGTGCTACAAAAAAAAACGGTTAGAGTATGGCCAAGCTTGTGGATTGCATACAAAACGTCGCTCGAAAGGAGAACCTTGATAGTGGATAAACAGTATTTCATAGATGTTAGTTTTTTTTTACTTTGACAACGTTTTCATACTAATAATAGTTAGTGTAGCTTAAGGTGTTTGAAATTTATTTGGTTTACACCGCTTAAAACACGCGACGAATCGGTTGCTTGTAATGGTAGAGGCGTTTTCTCAGTCTAGATTTTGAAATGTGTGATACAACTGGCTCTGCGGCAATAACATGTAATGGCCGTTATTGCTAATTTGGGGTCCTCTGTCCTTTTATCTGCGTTTGAAATGAATGTTGCTCTTTGATGATAGTGTTAAAATTGGCTGACCTATTTTACCACGCCTTCTTTATCGCAATTTGAATTATTGTTTTGTAAGTTTAGTTTTTTAACAATGAAAACATTACAATAAGTCTATTTGACTGTTTATATTTTTTAATTATTTCTAAAGAATAACATTTCACGAAATCACAGAGATTTGCTTAATCAAACTAGTAAACTATTTATCTAGGAGTCAATTAAAAAAAATCTAAACTGACGTTCAGTTGATTCATTTTTAAGCTTTAAATCAGTTCTTGTTATTAATTTTAATACTTTATTGTTTATGCTAAGTATTGGAAGGTAATTAATACTATAAAATTGTGAAAAACTAAATTTATTTAAAACAGAAACTTACTAGTTTTTTATTAATTTTGAATGAGACAGTGGTACTAGGATACACAGTTTTTTGTTTGGAGTTTGTTTGATACCCTTTAGCAAGAAATTGATTTAAGACCATAGCTGTTAACCTTCCAGTGGTGTTGCCTTTTATATATTACTATAAATATATCTGTTAGGGCATCTCCTCCGTGTTTTATTATCTCGTTTGTGATGTGATTCGTTCCCGGCGACTTCCTGTTTTTCAGTTTCGCAATGGTTTGTTGTATTCGTTGTTTCGTGATCGACCAGCTATCATTGTCGTTGTGCTCTTCTGCTGTGCTATCCTGCATTGGTCCGTCCTGCTCCTTTGCGGTGTCTGTGTTTGCGAGCAGTTCGTTAAAGTATGTTTCCCATTCTTTGACCGTGATCTTGGTGGTGTGGATATTCTCGTTGATTGGTTTTTTGCAATTTCTCAGCATATTCCATATCTTTTTTTGTCCGCCATAAAGTCTCGCTCCATATTGTTGGAAAATTTTTCTCAGTAGGATTGTTTGAGTTTACTTATGCTCTCATTCACCTTGTTTCTTACCGCTTTGTATTGTTCGTATGTCGTTGTGTTGTTTTTGTAATTCAGGTAGGCTTTTTTCTTATCTGCAGCCAGTGTTTTGACCTCAGGTGTAAACCAGGGTGTTCGGTGGTTTCTGTTGTTCCCGCTTACTTTGCGTGTCTCTAAGCCCTCTTTCGCCGCATGATATTTTTCCCCAAGCCTCTTCTACGCTGTCCGTTTCTTGTATTTTGTTATTTTGTATCTTCTCTTGTAGTCGTTTTTAATACAGGTACTGCGTGGATTGATCTGCCAGGGATTTTACGTTGAATTTCTCGACTTGACTGATGGTCGGTTTCGTTCTTCCGCACTCGACGGTGATTCTCAACTTTGCTAGAACTAGACTGTGCTGTGTCGCAGCGTTGGTAGATGAGAGGGCTCTTATGTCTAGTATTTTCTTGGGGTGGATATTTCTGTTTGTTATTACGTAGTCGATCATTGACTTTCTTCCTCTGGTGTCCTCGAAAGTGTATTTGTGTTGATTTTTGTGTGTAAAGTATGTGTTATTTATGCGGAGTTTATGAAAACTTTAAGAACATTAACAGGGAACACGATGCTCGATCACAGAAGGAGCGAGGAAATAAGGAATGCTTGTGGCATTCAAGACGTAGTAAGATGGGCGAGAGGCAGAAGAAGAGAATGAAGGGACCACGTAAACCGCATGACGGACGACCGCCTGGCAAAGATAGCCCTAAATGAGAGACTCAAAACCAAACGACTTCCAGGAAGACCATCGAAACGTTGGTACGAGAGCTGGACATCCGGCTCACAGGAACTTCCAAGTTGAAGAAATACAGGACAGCAGTCCTATTACAAAGAAGAAGAAGAAGAACAAGCAAAAGTAGCTGAAAGTCTGAATTTAATATAATTCAGAAAATCCTAGAAAGGGTTTACCAAAAATAGAGAAATTAGGAATAAACCAATAATATAAAACATAAAATTAAATGATTACAATAAAGCTTAACACTAATTACTTTCAAATAACATCCGCTTCACCGTATTCTGAGAATAATGTAATTTACTCTCTCAATTTAATTAAATTAAAATTTAAAAAAAAATTATACGAGAGTAGTAACAGCGGTGTCTGACACCGCAATAATTTCTACTAGACGCAACAATTAAAATTTTGCAATCAAATTTAAACTACATTTGCAACCACATTAAAAGTTCAAACTCCTAAAATATTAAGAATCAACTTCTTCTAGGTAAAGAAAAACCTTAAATAACAATTGGCGCGGTGTCACACACCGGGCGTTACCACTGCAAGGTTAAGATCTAGGTAATGAAGTGTTTCACATTGGCCGTGTTAAAAACTGCGGTACATTTGCATTTTGTGAGCAACTTCTTGAAGCTTCTGGTTACGTATTCAACGGTGATTATTTGAATAGACTGCCACTTGGTAAATGTTTTTGCTACCAGCAACGCAAATAGAGAGGCTACCATCAGTCTTTTGTTGAAAGAAATGATGAAAAGTTTAGAAAACTATTTAAAAAAAAGTTACTAGAAAAAAATATGGTGTTCAGAAAGAAGGGTGTGAGAAAATAGTAAAAGACTGGAAATAGAATGGGCAAGGTAGTGCAGAGATAAAACTTCTTAAATACTTGAGATAAATTTTTGCACAAACAACAGCAAGTGCGAGCACATTTAAGAGGTTTTTTGAAAGGCAAATAAAGTAGTAGGACAAATATGGAAAATAACTGAAAAAAAAAATTGAGTGTATGAGAATAAAATGGTTTATGTTTGATAGTTTAGTTATGAGTATGATATTGTATGGGTATGAATATGGGGATGGAAAGAACAAAAAAAAAAGAAACAATAGATGTAAAATATTGGATATGGGTGCTACCTAAGTCAAAACAGAAAAAAGAGCAATGAGGTATGAGAAAAGAATGAGACAGAAACACAAAGGTAAAATCTTACAAGAATACATGGAAGAAAAAATGAGAACAAAATATGAAAAGTTAGGGGAGATTTAAAAAAATTATTTAACAGAAATATTTATGCTAGCCAAGAAATTGAAAAAAATGAGAGAAACTTAGAAAGATACATGACACAATTATGAAAAAAGATAGAGATGTACAAAAGCAAAAGAGGAGAATCCAGGTATAACGCAATTTACAAACATAATATAGAAAGTGAACTGCCAATGAACCTAAAGAGAGCGATAGATATAACAAAGATGATTGCAAGTTTCAGATGTGGTAATGAAGAGCGAGATTTAAGATTTTGGACAAACAAGAAAATGTGCAAAATGTGCGGGGAGACTAACTATCAAACATATGTCAAAAAAGTGAAACGAAATAAGAGAAAAGGAGATGGAAAGAATGAGATATTGAAAGTAGATAGAAGAGAAATAAAATTGAATAAGGACAATTAAAAACTAATAAAAGAAGTAGACAAACAAAGGAAAAATTTTTTTGTTAATTTATTGTTTTGGGGAATTATAGATATATTTGTAAATGTGATGTAATTTTTAAAGCGTAAAGACAAAAAATAAACAATAATACATTTATTTCTTGTTTTTCTAAAACTTACAGTTAAGTTAAAATGTCAACAATTTACGCCAATTCTGTAAAACAATGCCACGCAAAACTAAATAAACTATTGAGGTGTTTTATGGTCAGGCAGCCCAGAAAACTTAGACTAATTACAACCCACGGCCTAACTTAATCTAACTCTAAGTTAAGCTATACCCGTAGCTTAAGATGCAACGGCAATGAATTCAGGAAATGACATTGACAGTTTTGTTCCAAGCCAACCAACTATCTATCAGTCTACCTTATGATATACATTTTGATACTAACGCCTGTATCGGGAACAACGTTTTTGGTTTATTTACATCTTTAAAATACCAGAATTGGATGCCATTTACACGGAATATTTTAAACAAATACAGGAGGAAAACGTAGACGTAGTTTTGAAGATGTTTAACTGCATACCGGACAACTTCCAACGGACTAATTAAAGTTAACATTCATAATGTTTCCTTAAAGCAGAATGTATACAAGTGCAAAGTCTATAGTTAATTTTGCTAATGAGCCACGTTCTAAAAATATTCTTGCGCATTTTACATACCAGACTATTCAAGAAATTTGAAGAGCTGAGTGGAGACACCTAGTTTAGGTTTAAGAGTAAAACCGGTACACGTGAAGCAACATTCTGGCTAAACAATTTAGTACAACACTGTTCTGAATAAAGAAAGAACATTTTTCTATATATCATTGACTACGAAAAGACATTCAATAGCATCAATCAAATGCTTATAAAGTGCTAATATAAACGATAAGGATGTAAAAATAATTTAAAATCTGTACTGGAAACAAGTGTCCAATGTCAGGATTATTAACTAAATCACGACAAAAGAACTCAAAATAAAAAGAAGGGTACGGTAAGGCTGCATTTTGTCAGTAATGCTATTTAACTTCGAACAAACATTCTTGAAAACATTTGATGATCTAAAAGTTGGCATAAAGGTGAACGGAACTACAATTAACAATATTAGATATGCGACAAAGCTAGTAATCAGCAAGACTTACAACTGGTAATATACAACATAAACAAACAAGGGATAGAAAATGCACTAAAAATTAACTGAGCCAAATGAAAATTTATAGTTATAAGTTGTAATAACTATGCAAAAGCTTTAATTGCAGTAGGAGGAAGACAATTAAAAGAACTGAAAGCAAGAGTAGGGTAAAACAGGCCAGACAAACATTCAACAAGTTACGTTGCGACAAGAGAATGAACTTAGAAATTTATTTTAGAAAGTGCTACGTCTGGCCAGTCATATTGTATGGAACCAAAACTTAGACGATAAAGGCAACATCCTTTAACAATATTGAGGTTTTTAAAACGTGGACTTTAACAGCGTAAGATCAACTACTAGGGCCCTATGTTAAAAGAGTCGAGAAACCAAACATTTCAGCGAGTCTTGAAGAGAAGAAAGAAGACAGAAAAAGCATCTTATGCTTTTGAAATGTAAGAAACTAGACGGAAATACGACAGGACAGAATATACACTTTGTTTCTTTTGGATTTTTACCTTGATTATTAGCTGTAGTATTTTATAATTGTGTTTTTTAGAGATGTGGTTAAAATCATTTAGATATAGTTTCTTAACAGAAAAGAGTATTTTGGATTTTGTGTTCATACTTTAGCACTTTAACGTTTACGATTTTGTTGACCCATGGTACCCAAGCATACAACGATGAACCCACATATTAAAAGCCTTTACCTGTTTGGTTGTTTCCTGGTTTAAAATACAGATATCCATATCGTACAGGCGGGTTGGGAAAATGTAGCAATAAACTATTCTTAGCAAGTATTTTCCAATTGAAGCATTATCAACAGTTTAAAAATATATTGTTTGTATGTCAACAATTGTTAAAAAAAAATAACAATGGAGTATGTGTAAGATACAAAAACATCAAATCGACTTTCACGCATCAGTTTAAAAACATTTAGTTTTAAAACTAAATTACAACTATTAATAATTTTATTAATTAAAACTTATTTACTATAAAAATTAGTTACGTTTTCTAAACAAACAATTATTAATACAAGAATCAAATACCTTAAGAAAGTACTGTACTATGCAGAGAACAAACAATTAAAGTCCTCAAATAACAAACAAGCGTGCGGCTAGTTTCCAATACAATATGACAAACTTGCTGGTTTCAATTGAAAACAACGATATTGGTTTGCAACAATTTAGAGAAATTTATTATGCGCCTAGTAAGTGTATTTAATGTAGGAAATGTATATGGAAACAAAATAGTTAAACGTGTGCTTTCAGTTTGCATGAATTATATATTATATTAATAGAGAGGTTTTAATGCATCAAACGATTGAAAGTTAAAAGCATTGCCGCAGCAATGCATATATAATTAATATAGAAAGCGTTTTAAATAATTTAAACAAGATGTAAAGTTGCACATAAGTAACTATTAAAAACAGATTTTAACTTATAATATGAGAATAAACCAATTGCAACCTAATTTTCATTCATGAAGTTTTAATCAATGAATTTAATAAACAGTAGAACACGTAAGCTTATTAACTTCATAATTCATTCAACTTGTTAACTCTGTAATTTGATTAAAGCGGTCGTCGATATTGACCCTGAATTTAAATGAGCCGAATACAATTAAAGTTCTTAATTATAGATAAATATTGGAATTGGGATCCTTCTATAATTGGATACGTTTAATAGGATCATATGAACAGTTTATTGAATAAAACTTTGTTAAAGTATCGATTATGAATATTTAATGGATAGTTTAATTTTATTTTAATTTCTTTCCCTGAATATTTAATTTAATTATTTTATAAAATTATTATTGAATCTATTATTTGTAATATTTTATAAATTGATTGATTTTTTTAAATTGAATCTAAGCAAATTTCAGAAATTGTTAAAAACCTAGCAAAAACGTCACATTAAGTAAACATTAATATTTAATTAGAAATTTGTATCTAAAATTAGATTTCGTACAACCCCACTCCGCAAAACGCATCCCCAATAATTAGCTACACGTAGCTACCTACATAGCAGCCAATTTCATAAATACGCTTTCCACTCTAAATTAAATTCGGCTCTCTCCTGCAATTAGTAATAGCGCGAGCGACGCACATTGCGAAATAACAACGTTACGGCCGTGTTTAGCGTTAATAAATTAGCGTTGAAGAGGGGGCGTTATTCGGGTTGCTCTCATGCATTGTGACAGTCTCATTCCAGTAGATCTTAGATGGAGAAAGGGCGTACAAAACCACCCCACGAAAACTTTGGCCGGCTCGATCCAATCGTAATAAGCTCCATTGTTAACTCGCCGACGTCATGCACTGGCGGCGTCGTTATCAACGTTTCCGGTCCTTGGGTGGATTTTAATTGAAGGCTTGTATTGCAGTTTGTGTGTTCGACAGGGTTTAAGAGCTTTGCATGTCTCGAAACCAGCTATTTGTAAGGGTTGATTTATTAGCGGCAACAATAATAACTTAATATTTTTTGTTAACAGGGATTTAATACATTGTGTAAACAAGCGATTCAGTTATGATTATATTAATAATAAATGAATAGCAGTGGCTTTATTATTAGATTATTTAATCAAAATTGCACTACTTTCCACACATTTTCACTTCAATATTTATTAGATTTTTCTATAAACACTCAAAAAACTTTTAGTCTGTTTGAAATTAGATTATGGATCAGTTCTTACTACAAGTCAATTGGGGAAATTTTTATCCACAAAACAAAGTTTTCCACTTGACTTCTGAAAGCTTATATAATATTGTAAACGTTTAGAAAGTTTAATGAATATAAAAGTTACTTTACCTCTAAGCTATTACATATTACAAGAAATTAATCCGGTATAAGAAATGACAAGCGGGAGGGTCCCTTAAGCCAGCTCTGTAATTAGAAACCTTCATACTGATTATAAATTTATGTTCTCCTAAATAATTCCATAAGGTTCTATGAAGCGGTTTACCTTAGGGTTTTGATTTTATTTTGCGGTTTATATCAATTTATTAAAAAAAAAATAATTGATATGGTTTTATGTTTCACTAAAGCTTACAATGATGAAGTTTGTGCTAAATGCAATATAATTTTCTGCAGTTCTATTTTATATAGTACACAAAAATAGCTACATTAAACGCGCCCTATTATTATGTGAGCAACAGAATTTAATAACATTACATTTGCCACTGGCACCATGAATTTATTTGATTACATTTTATTTGGACATTAATGTGCAGCGAAACGTAAAAACATGAATGTATGTATATTATGTATCTGTGTGTCGTCCGTTCGTACACATTTTTAGAAAATAAATCTTTTGTTCAAATTAATGAAGTTATATAATTAATTTGTGCTAATGTTATATTTTATGAACATAATTATGCAAAAATTGAATTAATTTAAAACTTTTACAATTTTTTTTTATTATAAAAGCTTAATTTACAAAAAGAAAATGTGAAAAAATACAATCACAGCTCTATAGGCTGTGGAATAAGTTAGGTCGTATTGGGTAAACTATTTTAAGATGACAGTTAGTTTATCAGTGTTCTATAGAAGTATTTATTTTGTCTAGCTCAATTTAGAGTTTGAGTGAGTCTCGAGTATTTCTTGGCTAGAGCCTCATCAGGTCTTTACCAATATCTTTGTTTTTGACGTATCTTGGGATTTCTCTGACAAACCAACGCTAACCAAAGTTAGACTTTCTAGGCATGGGGTGCAAACGTGATTTAAGGGGTGATGATACTCGTGTACATCCGGAGTTTGTTCCGGAGCAACATCTTGCTATTCTGCCGGAGCATTGAAATTATTAGGTTTTTCCCTAATTTGGCTTTATTTAAAATGGACTGTACGTGTAGTTTGTACGTCAGCCTTTTATCAAAGGGTATTTTCATAAACTTTTCAAAATTGGACCATGGAATAAGTACTTTGTCAAGGAAGGCGTGGTGCGCAGCCTTAAGTTACTTTGATCGCTATTCATTTATCTAGCCTTAAAGATTGTTAGTAGTTTTTAAAGCTTTATAGTGACATCAGTGTAATGTGGCATTATAACCCCGTGCTTTTAGTTTGTTAAATAGCATAAACAAAAAAAATAACTTTGAGGTATTTTTGCCGTGATTGTTGAGGTAAACACATGGTATATAGTTTTACAGCCAGAATTTTTGTTTTAGAAATTAAGCTATCAGTTTAATAAGACGCAAAGAAAGCTTTAGTTTGTGCAGTTTTAGTAGTAAACCTTTGTGCCAGACCTTATCAAAGGTTTTTTTTAAGTCAAAATCTACTATTTTTGTGGTTTTTCTCAGTCTAAAACTTTTGACAATGTAATGGCTGCTACAGATTGAACTTTGAGTTGTGATATAATTTTAATTATTTTAAAAGGTCAAATGATGTTCAGTGGTGTGTTGTTAACAGTTGCTTCCAAGAAGTTGTTGATTTCTTAGTGGATTTTTTTGATGTGCTTCAGATCAGTGTCTTTTGTCATAGACAAGGAACATTGAAGTTTGAAGCTGCCATTAAATGTTTTTGCTAATTCCTTGATAAAGTATTGAAGCCCATTTTTGTCATGAATGACTAGAATAGGGACTTTTTTGTTCTCAAAGTTTTCAAGGTTTTGGTTAAATTAGAAAAAAAGTAAGGATTTATTTTTATTTTGATTTTGGTTTGGTCAAGTTTAGAACAATCTTTACAAACAAATTTTTAGAGGTTTCAAATATTTTTTTTGAAGTAAAGGTTTAGTTATAAATATAGTTTTTGCTACTCAATGTTCAGATTTAGACATGATATAGTTATGACTTGCTATTTGCAAAAAAAGAGTTCTAAAGCTTGTTTAAAAAAGTTTTAACTTTTTTCCACTATCGCATTTAATACTGTTTTGACATTTTTGTTTGAGTTTCTTGATGTTGCTTAAAGTTGACAGCATTTATTGTTTGTTAACAGATTTGGGTGTAGTTTGTCGCTGGTTTTAATTCCTTTTTGTTTTGGGCGTAGGATAGTTTAATAAAAATACTGCTTAGAGGATTCTTTATGGTTTATGATTACATATATTTATAAAAAAAAAAAAATGATAATTTAATTTTTATTTTATTTTTACAGGGTTTTTGTAGCAAAACAAACTTTTTGGGTTTAATGACATTGAGATCAGTTCAGCTCAAATTAGTTGACCGATGGCTGGTTGAAAATAAGTTTGTGGATCACTCCAAACTATTAATATTAACAAGTTGTTTGAATTTGATTACTCACCAAACCGCTCGAGCGTTTGTTAATGAATTAAAAGTTTTTTTTTATTTCTGCAATTATTAGAAGTCTCTTAGTCAGCGGAGAAGAAGATATCTAATTTCTTGATGACTAACACAACCACGCAAAGGTTAGGTGGGTCATTCTAAATTATAATAACCATAGAGTAGTTTGAATCTAATTGGGAAAAACAGCAATGTCCCAACTAACATCTATATAGAAAAACCACAACGTAACAAAGCATACCAAAATTAAACTGGTTTAAACGCTTGTGTTTTCTGTGTTTATATACGGAGCGGAGACGTGGACATTGCGAACCGCAGACCGACGCCGAGTGGATGCATTCGAGATAAGGTGCTGGAGAAGAATGCTAAAAATTGCGGACAAACATATCAGTGCTTAACGAGATTGAGCCTAAGCAACGACTTTTCAGCATGGTCTATAACCAAATTTTAAAATTCTTTGGGCATATTACAAAAGGAAATAATATGGAGAAGCTGATTGTGCAGAGTAAATTAGATGGCAGGCAAAGAAGAGGAAGATCTCTTACCCGATGGACTGATACAATCCAAAATCTCTATCACACCAACATTGAGACTGCAGTCTGCTAAACAACAAATCGAAGTAGATGGCGCAACACCGTAAGAAGAGTAATAGATGCTCTGGATGATAAATAGGACAAGAATGAGACATACATCATGCCACCACAAATATTTGGAAATATTTTTTCTTTACAAGAGTTAAAAATCTATTCTGTACAATTTTTTTATAGCTAACAACTGGTTATGACTAGCGAGTAGTTTGAACTAGAGTGCAAACTTACCTGTCCAAGTGTTTGTTTCTGCAAATGTTAGAAGTTTTTTAATCAGAGAAGAAGGAAAAGATATCTAATCTCTTGATGACTAAAACTTGGACGAGTGGTTTTGTTACTTTAGATTATAATTACTATTAAGCAGTTTAAACTAGAGTGCCAATTTCTCTTCTTAAAAGTTTGTGAATAAACAATTGATAGTATTTGCTCTTTGCAAACGTTAAAAGTTTGTCCAAAAAGGAGGAGGTGATATAAATTTTTTTATTATCTTTCACTTGAGCGGGTGGGTGAGTCACTCTAGATCATGATTTATTGAGATGGTGGAAGACACAGACGTTGTCAAAGAAATTGCCAATAAAAACTTATGCAAATGTGACGCAATTGCGATTACTGGACCTAAATGTTTAAATTGTGGAACTACCGACCATTAATACTGTAAAAAAGTACAAATATAGTTGATGGAGTTGACCGTTACTACGTGATAATTTATAATACAAGGTTAATTAAAACAATTACTTTGTTTTTATATCACTGCAGTTTTGACTGAACCTCAGCTTTCTTCAGACAATACATGAATACATTAATAAAGAAACAGTACATATTTATATATAAGAAAAACAAATTTCGTTGTTTAAAAGTGGTGAATTGATTTTCTTTTTACGTTTATGATTTTCTAAAGCTTCTAACAAGTCTAATTTTTTACTTTTTTGGCATTAATTTAGACGATTTAGTAATTTTGCACTAAATCGTCTAAATTTGGGAAAGTGTGATTTTCATTTGCAAATGTTTTTGAATTACCGTGTAAATATGATTTTTTATGTTCACTAAAACGTTGTTTGAAATTTTGATTAGTTTGACCTAATATACACTTTCACAATCAGTACATGTTAGCTTATAGACTCCTGATCCTTCTAGTTTTTGATATCTTTTATAGAAAAAATTGTTTAATTTTGTGATTGATTTAAAGGCTACTTTTAATTTTTGTTATTTGAGAACATTTCCTATTTTTTCCGAGATTGGGTCAAAATTTGTGATGTTGCAATTTGCGATAAATAATGGATACACAGCTCAAATGATTGACATAACAATAAGTAGAAAGAAAAAATCCTAACTTTTGGAAAAATTTTGCAGCATCACATATTTTGGCCCAATCTCGGAAAAAATATTCAATTCAAAAAAGTGTTTTAGAACATTTTTTAAAATTACTTTTAATATATTTAGGTGATTGCAATTTGCTACAATTGGTGCTAAAGGTATTGGTTAAATGTAAACCAATTTTGGTTAAAAAATTATTTGAATTGTGTTTACAGCAGGATTAAATGTGGCTTTGCTCAGTTTCAAATTAACACAAAAAGTGTTTTAGAAAATTTTTAAATTACTTTTATTATAGTTAGGTGGTTGCAATTTGCTACAATTGTTGCTGACAGAATTAGCCAAATGTAAACCAATTTTGGTTAAAAAATATTGAAAAATTTGTTTGTACATCAGTATTGAATCTGGCTTCGCTCAGATTCAAATTTACACAAAATGCAATTTAGAACATTTAAAAAAAATACTTTGACTTTACTAAGTGACTGCAAATTATTGCTAAAGGCTATATGTAATCTAATTTTGGTTAAAAAATATTCAGAAATGTGTTCATAGCATGTTTAATTCTGGCTTTCCTAAGATTCTAATTTACACAAAATGTGTTTAAAAACAATTTAAAAAAAAACTTGTCAAATAGCTAGGTGGGTGACTCCAATTACTATTATTTTGACTACTATTGGTACAAATTTTGAGTCAATATTTGCAAAATTGTAACCTCAACATCAAAAAAGAAGAGAAATAATTTAAAAATTTGTTGAATTTTCAAAATTATTAAAAAATATTTTCAATTTTCAAAATTTAAATTTGAGCTAAAGTCACTAATTACTATTGTTTTGAGTATGATTGGTCAAAATTTTGAGTAAATTTTTGCAAAATTGTAACCTCAACATAAAAAAAAAGCAATTAAATGATTTTTGATGAATGAATATTCAAAAATTATTTAAAATTATTTCCAATTTTCAAAATTAAAATTTGAGTTAAAGACACTAATAACAATTGTTTTGACTATGTTTGTTGCAAATTTTGAGTAAATATTTACAAAATTGTAACCTTAGCTTAAAAAAAAGCATTAGAACAATTAACAAAATTTAGTTGAGTTTTAAAAAATTATTAAAAAATATTTTCAATTTTCAAAATTAAAATTTGAGCTAAAAACACTATTTATCATTGTTTTGACTATAATTGGTACAAATTTTGAGTCAATATTTGCAAAACTGTAACGTCAACATAAAAAAGCTATGGAATAATTAAAGAAATTTGGTTAAATTTTAAAATATTATTAAAAAATACTTTCAATTTTCAAAATTAAAATTTAAGCTAAAGACATTAATCACCATTGTTTTGACTATAATTGGTAAAAAATTTGAGTTAATATTTGCAAAATTGTAATCTCAAAATCAAAAAAGGCAATAGAAGAATTAAACAAATTTTGTTATTTATTCAAAAATTATAAAAAAAAATTTCTTATTTTCAAAATTAATATTTGAACTAAAGGCATTAATTATAATTGTTTTGACTATAATTGGTACAAATGAAAAAAATTAATTGAAAAATTAAAAAAAATTAATTAAATTTTCAGAAATAAAATTTGAGCTAAAGACACTAATTACCATTGTTTTGACTATGATTAATACAAATTTTGAGTAAATATTTACAAAATTGTAACCTCAACATCAAAAAATGTAATGAAATAATAAATCTTATTTTGTTTAATTTTTTTTAAATGAAATACTTTTTTTTATATAAAACATATTTAAAAAACAATTCAACATATGAATTTATTATTGGTATTGTCTAAATGATCAATTCAATTCAAATTGCCAGTTTATTAAACGCAACAAAATTTGAGACTAAAGCTGTTTCAAATCAATTTTTTTTAATCAAAATTTATTTTTAAATAAACTAAGTTTTTTTATATATAAAATGTTTTTAAAAGACAATTCTACATATGAACCTACTTATTGGTTTTGCTTAAATAGTCAATTCAACTTTTAAACTCAAAAATTAGATTTTTGTTTCGTGCTCTGGAGTTAGCAACTAACTTTTTTAGCGTTAGAATTTTTTTGCGGGTGGGTAAATGATTACTGAGTAGTTTGAACTGGATTGTTTAGCCAACAGCTGTGTGTTTGTTATCAAAGAATTGGATGTTTTTTTTTTCAAAAGAAAGATGAAGTGCTATTAAATTTTTTGATGACTAAACTTGGGCTGTTAGGTAGATTATTTCAAACTCAAGTTAGAACTAGAGTGCTCACTCTCCCGCTCAAAAGTTTATTAACAATAAATTGAAAGTTTCTCTTTGTTGCAAGTTTTTTTGTTAAATGATGGATTGATGATTCTAATTTTTTAATGACAACATCTGAATGTGTGGGTGTGTCACTTTAGATTATGATTACTATTAAATAATTTTAACTGAAGTACTTACTCACCAGAGTTTGTTATTACTAAATTAAAGGTTTTTTTTTTCACTCCAGATTATGATTATTATCAAGTAATTTGAACTAGAATGCCTGGTAGTATATATTTTTTTTATACTCAATATAGTTTTGACTTGTTTTTTGCAAAAAAAAAGTTCTAAAGCTTTTTTAGAAAAGTTTATACTATTTTTCCGCTGTTGTATTTATCACTGTTTTGACATTTTTGCTTGAATTTTTTTGGTGTTGGTTAAAGTTGAAACTAGAGTAATCAGCTGTCCGCCCAACTGTTTGTTAATAAACAAAACTGGAGGTTTTTGGAAGCGTTAGAAGTCTCTCTGTTAGAGAAGAAGAAAATCAATCTAATCTCAAAATGACCAAGACTTGATTGGGTGGTTGAGTAGGTCACTCTAGATTATAAATACTATCGAGTAATTTGAGCTTGAAGATTTTTTTTCTTTGCAATTGTTAAAAATCTATTTATCCAAAAATAAGAAGGTGATATACAATCTTTAAATAGCTAACATTTGGGCAAGTAGATGAGGCACACCAAATAATAATTACCAGCAAATAGTTTGCAGTTGAGTGTAAATCTACCGTTTAAGTGTTAAGAATTAAGATTTTTTTTGCAAATATTGAAACTCTTTTAGTCAGAAGAGGAGAAGGTGTTATCCAATTTCTAAAACTAACATTTGGCCGGGAAGGTGGGTCACTCTAAATCATGATTACTAATGAGCAGTTTAAACTAGAGTGCCTACTTACTCACTCAAAAAAATGTTGACAAAAATTCAATTTCTTGAAGACTTGGGTTGGTGGTTGAGTGAGTCATTCCAAATCATAATTACTATTGAGTAATTTAAACTTGAGTTTAACCACTTGCTCAAAAGTTTGTTTTGTTAAATTAGAAGTTGCTTTTTGTGAATGCGTTAAAAGTCTGTTTGTTCAAAAAAATGGAGGACATATACTACCTTTTGATGCCTAACGGGTGAGTTATTTCAAGTTATGATTACCAAAGATTAGTTTAAATTGGATTGCTTCCACATCCGCCCAAGTATTTGTTATTAAAGAATTGAAAGTTTTGTCTGTCTGCAAATGATTTTTTTATTTAGAAAAGGAGAAGATGATATCCACTTTTTTAATGACCAACATTTGAGAAGGTGAGTTGGATACCTCAGATTATGATTACTATTAAGCAATTTAAACAAAACTGCTTACCCGCCATCCCAAGAGTTTGTTAACAAAAAATTAGGTAGTTATATGGGTCACTCCAGGTCATAATTACTATTAAGTAGAGTGCACAACAAACTTTTAGGCAAGTAGCCTAAAAGTTTGTTAACAAAAAATCAAAAAAATATTTTTTTTGTGTACGTTAGAAGTTTCTATGTTAGAGGAGGATATCATAAATCTAATCTATTAATAATTAACAGTTAGGTTGTTGGGTAGGTCACTCTAAATTGTGGTTAGTATTGAATAATTTTAAGTGAATTGCTCACCTACTTGCGTAAGTGTTTGTTATCAAGAGATTAAAAGTTTCTCTTATCTGCAAGCATTAGAAGATTTTAAGTCAGGATGATGAATTCAATCTTTTGAGCAACGCTTAAGTGGGTTAATGGATTACTTTTATTTATAATTACCAACCAGTAGTTTAAAGGATTTGGCACAAACGACCACCTCCAGACGATACGTAGTTTGAAAGAAAAGTGCACAGAGTACAATATTGCTGTAAAATTAGCCTTTGTGGACTATGAGACGGCTTTTTACTCGGTGGAGACATGGGCGATAATAAAAGCAATGAATGATGCAAGAATCGATTCACGATACACAAGGATCATGGAACACATATACGACAAAGCTACAATGCACATAACCATAGACGAAGACATGGTAACAGATAAGATAAAGATCCGGAAAGGAGTAAGACAGGGCGATATCATATCACCAAAACTCTTCACAGCGGCCGTAGAAGACATATTTAAAAACCTAGCCTGGAAAACCAAAGGAATAAATATAAACGGAACTCGACTAAATAACTTCCGCTTTGCAGACGACATTGTGCTGATCAGCAATGATAACGACGAATTAAAATCTATGCTAGAAAATAAACCTAACAAAAACAAAAACAATAACAAATGAGGACGCTAGAATAACCATTAATGGAGAACCAGTAGAGGTGGTAGAAGATTACACATATCTAGGCTACAATATCAAACTGGGCAAACCAAATTAAACAGGGAAAATAACTAGAAGGATAAAGATGAGCTGGGCTGCATTTAACAAAATAGATTCTAAAGTCTAGAACTATTCCAATCAACTTGAAAAAAAGGTATACAACAGCTGCATACTTCCTGTCACAACCTACGGAATAGAAACCGCAACCTTGACGCTAGGAAACGCAAACCGACTTATTGTAACGCAAAGATCTATGGAAAGAGCGATGCTAGGTATGTCTCAAAGACCGCGTCAAAAACAAAGAAATCAGAAGCAGAACAAAAGTCAAAGGCTTAAGAGAATAGCAAAATTGAAGTAGAGATGGGCATTCCACCTGGCAAGACAAGATTATACCAAATGGACCAAAAGAATCAAAACTGGCGCCCAAGTACAACAAAAAGAAGCGTGGGCCGGCCGGCAACAAGATGGCAAGATGATATACAAATAGTAACAGGAAAGAACTGGATCCAAACAGCCCAATCTAGAGAAACATGGAAAACGTTAGAAGAGGCCTACATCCAGGAGTGGATAAAAACAGGTTGAAGGAGAAAAATAAGAAAAAGAAGAAGTTTAAAGTGAAGTAATGATTTGAACAAATACAATTAGAATATTGCTTACTATTTGAAGAACTAACCATATCATTTAAAACTTTTTTGTTAACCGTATTATCTTTTTGTTGTCTATTAGAAGCCACAATACTATTAAAATTTTTATACTACGTTTCTTTTAAAACACATTCTTTTTTTAAAACTTCTATGTTAAAATTAGGGGTCGGCAAACTTCTTTTGAAAAGGGCCAGATCGTAAAAGATTTAAAATAAAAATTTGTTTTGGAGTTGCATCAAGATCTAAAAAACGCTGTTACAGATGGCAGGCAGAATTTGGTCTGTGAGCCGTAGTTTGCCAATCGCTGCTAAGATCATAACCATTGATAATCTATTTCATATACTCAGGTTAGTAATAAGGAATTGTATACATTTGAATTACAATAGAATTATTTATTTTGACGATGACTAAGTAGGATAATACAAAATTTGTCATTTGTAGTGACATTACTATTGTAATAAAATTTGCAAATGTTGTGGAAATAAGGCGGAAAGCTTTTTTGTTTGCCGTCAAACCTTTGACCCAAAATTTTGTTTTAGATATGACCCTGACACCGGGGACCAATTCTAGAATAACAATTTACAAGCTCAAATTACAACGTCAAAAATTGAAAATGTTTTTAAAATGAACTAACACCAAACCTGGTGTGTAGCCAACTAGAACAAAGTTAAGCAGCACCGGATTTAACGGCATGTTATAGAGAGATCTTGGTGGCGTAGTAGCGTATTTGACTGCTACAAAAATAATTTGTGATGAGTACGCTTTTAGATCAAAAATGAAATTTTGATGTCGCGTGCACGTTAAAAATTCAATTATTTTGGTTGTAATTCTGGAATTTGCGGTAAAATTTATAGATGTGGTAATCTTAATCTCTTTAGCTTTGCAACAGGAATAGCCGACGTTAAATAATTAAATTACAAAATGATAAATATACCAATTTATTGAAAATTTGATATTTTTGATTTTGCTTCACCTGGAAACTTGAAATTTGAATACGAAGCATATGACTTTTTATTGCGAAAATAAAATAAAAATGGATTTGCTTGTTCTATGGTAAAATATAACACATAATTGCTAAAAATGGGTTACTTTTAAGGGTTTTTCCTTGGATTTTCCATAATTTTACCAATTTTTCAATCTTTCTTTAGAAGAGTTTTAAAAAACGGACATAAAGATCGCGTTCTACAAAAAGTTTTCTTTTGATTACACTAATTCAATTGTAAATTTACGAAAAATTTCTTGTAAGATACACCTTTTTGATTATAAATTTTGACTTTTTTTACAGAACAAAAACTGAAAGGAGACAATAAAATTCTAAAAAATTAAAACGGCCGCCATTTACACTCTATTGCACCTAAAGGTCTAAAATTTTAGGAATCTTTATTTGGTATTCCAAACATGTGTACAAAGTTTGAGCAAAATTGGACGTTTGTTCGAACTAACGTGGAATTACCCTTAAATGAACCAATTTTTTTGTTATAAAAAAGTTTTTAGAAAACCATTTTATATATGAATTGGACTATTAGTATAGTCTAAATAATCAATATAATTGCCATGGAATATCAATTTCTTAAATTTAACATAAACTTTTTATATAAATTATTTATTTTATTTTATATAAAACGTTTTTAAAAGACAATTTTACATATGAACACACTTATTGGTATTGTCTAAATCAATTTAATCTCCATACTAAAAAAAATTATATTTTTGATAAAAGGACAGGAATTTCAGTTTAAATTACTTGCTTGTTACTATAGGGTTTTTGCCTACTTGTTTGAGTATTTGTTATTAAGAAAGATTCTTTTTTATAGAAGCGTTAAAAGTCTCTTTGTCTAAAAAGGAGGAGGTGATACACAGTTTTTTTATGGTGGGCGGGTAAGTGGATCACTTAAGATTATAATTACGCATGTGTCAGAAGTCCTTTGGTAAGAGGTAGATGAGATATCCAATTTACTTGGGCGCATGATGGGTTACTCTAAATTATGATTACTATCGAGTAGTTTGAACTGGAGAATCCACCAAGTTTATTTTCTTTGCAAACATTTAGTTTATTGTCCAAAGATAAAGAGGTGTTATACAAACTTTACGATGCTTAACACTTAGGCCGGTGTGTAGGTCACTCAAAATAATAATTACTAAACCTGCAAATGTTGGAAATCTTTTAAATGAGGAAGAGTTGATATCCAATTTATTGATGACCAATACTTGAGCGGGTTGGTAAGTCACGTAGATTACAATTATTATTGAGTAATTTGAACTGAAGTGCACACTTACCCGCTCAAGAGTTTTCCAACAAAAAATTGTAAGTTTTTTTTCAAGCGTCAAAACTTTCTATATTAGACGAGGGGATGATAAATCTAATTGTTTAATAATCAACACTTGGGTGCTTAATTAGGTCACTTTAGATTATAATTATTATTAAATAGTTTAAACTGGAAAGCTCACTCACTTGCTTAAGAGTTTATTATCAATAAATTGAAAGTTTTTTGTTTGCAGTAGAAGTTTGCAAGATGTTAGAAGATAAATCTAATCTCTTGATGACTTGAAGATTTAGGTAGGTGGTTAGGTGAGTCACTCTAGATCTTGTTTACCATTGAGTAATTTGAACTATAGTTTTCAACTATCTGCATCTCAAAAGTTTGTTATTAATAAATAGTAAGTTTCTCTTCTATGCATGCATTAAAACACTTTAGAGTTACTTCAGATTATGATTACCAGCAATTAGTTTGAATTACAGTGTTAATCCACTTGCCTAAGTGTTTGTTATCAAATTCTTTAAATTTTTTTTTCTTTGAAAATGTAGGAAATTTTTCAGTCAGAGGAAGAGTAGGTGATCCAATATCTTAATAACCAATTTTTGAGCGGGAAAGTGAGTCATTTTAGATTATGATTATCATTGAATAGTTTGTGTCATTCTAGATTTTAATTACTATCAAGTAATTTAAACTGGAATGCTTACCTATTTGCAAAACAATTTGTTATCAATTAATTTGAAGTGCTTTCTTTTTGCAAGAGTTAGAAGTCTGTCTGTACAAAAAGAAAGAAGCGATATATAATTCTTTGATAACTAACACTTGGGAGGATGGGTGGGTCACTTCAAATTATGACTACTTAGAAATAGTTTAAAATAGAAGTCTTTATGTTAAAAGATGATAATTAACATTTGGGTAAGTGGGTAAGTCATTTTAGATTACAGTTACTATTAAACAGTTTAAACTAGAAGTTAGAAGTTTGTTAACAAAAACCTAAAAGTTTATTAGTGTTATCAAGAGTTTTGACTACTGTCCCACAATCAAAGAGTTATGTGGGTTCAAAGAAAAAATCAAACTTCTGGATCACCAACACTTGGGTAGGCGACCGGAAACTTTACTTGAAACTACTGTATTGCAATCAATTTATTGAGTGCTTTGATTACCCACCCGTTGTTTGTTTATTAACAAGAGGTTAGATATGTCACTCTAAAGAAAATATTCCAATTTTAGATCACCAACAGTTAGCTGGGTGGGCAGAAACATTAGTTGAAACTACTGTTTTCAATAAAAATAAGTGCCCCGCTTACCTATCCAAATGTTTCTTATGAATAGATTGGATCTTTTAAGAAAACCTAATTTTTTTATTATTAGCACTTGGGTGGTGGGGAATTCTAGTTGAAACTACTGTCCCGTAATTAATGATTTGAGTACCCCGCCTACCCACCCGTCTGTTTTTTTAACAAGAGGTTGATCTGTCACTCTGAAGAGAATATTCAAATTCTAGATCACCAACAGTTAGTTGGATGGGCAGGAACCGCAGTTGAAAGTACTGTTTTAAAATAAATTTTTTATGAAAAGGTTGGATTTAGATCTGCCGGAGCCGCAGTGACAAAAACTGGACAACTGGGGGTTGAGTTTAGTTTCCGGGTACTACTAGGTTACTGGGTCGACGGAGATAGTTTACTAAACCGACCCGCTAAGTGTAATAAAGCTCAGTAGTTAGGGAGTGCGAGGTCTTGGTGCGTTGGCTTGTTGCGGCTGGTAGATGCAGTTTGGCATTTTTCCCTGGTTTGCCAGTAGTTTCTGGGTGAATACAGAAGAGTTGTTAGAGCATTGAAAGATGCGATAGAACTGACTATCGAAGTTAGTAGTGGCTGAATTTTGTGAATTATGAGGCTTTGCTTATGATGGATTCCTAGTCCGGCAACATTTTACGTCATTTATGCAATTTTGCTTTTATCCGCTAGGGTTTACGGAGAGTTGTACGTTCTGCTGGTACTGATGTCTTTTGCACATTCTGGGAAAAATATAATAATAAATAAAAAAATGTCAAACTTCTGGAGTTCCACGGTAGGATCACAAAGTTTTTTTACGCAATATTGTCTTGTTTAAGAGTCACTTTTAAAATTTGGTCGTGGGTTGAATCACTTAAGTTTTGCACTGAATTCATTACTCTACTGACTGTAAAGGCTTGCTTTTGTAGCGCTCTTGGTTTCAGTTTTTGAGTGGGTTTGGTGTTCGCGACTACTCGGTTTAGTCTGGATCATTGCTAGCGACGTTTTCCGGTTTGGGGTACGGGGTTCTCTTTAGGTAGTGGCACTTGAGCCTGGTAAAGACCAATGTCATCTTGGAGTTTTACTCTATACGGTTTTAGATCCACGTCCATAAGAGAAAGAACCTCGTTAGCTTGTGGTGGCGTTTGGTGTTTTTCTGCTTGGTTTGGATTTGGTTGGTGGTTGGTTTAAGTCAATTAAATTGAATGCGATCTGATTGAGCACTTGCAGATCCGGTGTTAGCAATCATATTCGAAGAGCTGCGGTTAGTATTAGCTTGATACAATGCGTAGACATATGTCGAGTCATCTTTGGCTTGACTATTTTGCTTTTGAGTTTCTGTTTGATTTCAAATATACACTGTTAATTTAGAATTTTGTAGGAACGGTGTTAAGGGTGGCTAGTAAGTAGCTTCTTTCAAACTTTTGAATGTAGGATTTCTACCTTTCTAAGTCAAGGTCTTCCTCAGTGCGTTCTTTTGGGTCTTGTTTGGGTTCCCTGGGTTTAAAAGGTTTTTAGATGAAATAATCTTTTTGTTTTTTGTTTTTAATCTTGAACTACATTAGCGAGTGTTAAGAAAATCTAGTTTCTGAATTACCAACACTTGGGTAGGCGGTTTTATTGATTTTAATCAGTTAGTACTGATGATTATGAAGTATAATGTAATCAATTTTCATTAAAATCCAATGAAACGTTAGCAAGTTATTATTTTATTACTTAAAAAAAATATTTTTTAACGTACTCTTTAAGTATTTCTAACATTATATGAAGTAATAGCAAAAATTAATTTAATTAACAGAAATATTAACATTTTATTACCAACTATTTATCAATATTAATAATCATATTATATTGCATGTAAAGTACACAACTTATAAATTACAATTAAACCTATAAAAAAGCATATTGAGCATGTTTAGGTGTACTTTTGCAACTATTATTATTTGTTTATTATGATTTGTGTAAAAGTGCAGCGATAAAAATAATGCAACTTGCATATCAAAATTGCCATCACTGGATTATGCTAATAGTACTATTAAATGTGTCGCATGCATGAAAGAAATATCTCAATTCATTTTTATGATATTTTCCAACTACAATACAATCCATATTGCAAAATAATAACATTTTAATTAAAAACGAAACACTGCAATTTGTGCCTGGTGAAATTGCATTGTATAAAAAGAATAATTGGTAAAGATAAACGTTTAAAAGGAATGTGTGATAAAATCAATAAGTGTTTTTCAATGGAAATGAATTATTCGATGTTGCCAAATAAATCAGGACAGGTAAATATGCGGCGATTGATAATGTACAATACAATTCGTTTTTTTTTTGTTTGTATTGTGGTTTGTGTGCACATAGCGAGTCAATTTGATTTATGTTTGTGTTCGTTTGTATTGAAATGAATTATAGTTTGTCGAAATATAATTTGGATTAAATATTTACTGGATAATTTGATAGAAAATTAATTAAATAATAAAATATTACATGCTTGCTCCACCTTGCAGAGATTTTTTCAAACTTTTGTGTTTGTTCTTAAAATCTTTTTTACTTTGCAAAACTGTTTTTTGATTATAAAGGATGTTTTCTTTAGAGGCGGAGAACATTAAACTGAAATAAAATTCAGAAAAATGTTTTTAATATTTATGAAATTGGCTTTATTTGACAGGTAATGTTATGGCATTAATGTTTGAATGTGATTAGTGCGTACATGGCGTAATCTAGAGGTCCAATTTTCACACACTGTTTGCAGTAATTCAGGCTGTATTTCGGCAATAATGCATCGAATGTTGGCTTCTAAGTGCTCAATTGTTTCTGGTTTATTGGTGTAGACATGGGACTTTACATATCTCCAGAAAAAATAATCTAATGACGTCAAATCGCACAAACGAAGTGGCGAGTTAACATGTCCATTTCGTGAAATTAATTGTACATAAAATGTTTATTTCAGTAAATTAATTGTATCGGGCGCTGTATAGCATGTGGCGCAGTCCTGCTGAATTCACATGTCTGCAACATTACTGCTGTCTAATTGAGGCACGAAAAAGTTGGCAATCATGTCTCTGTACCGCTCACCGTTGACTGTAACGTTTCGACCATCACTATTTTTGAAGACAATTTTGTTTGTTGACATAGCCATTTAACCAAATTTGTGTTTTATAACTGAACAAAATTTTCAAATAAAATTGTGGATCAATAGCAATTTTTTTTTCTCAGCCCATTGACCAAATGTACGGCGCAAACAATGATTGTGTGGCTTCAATTCTTGTACAACTTGAATCTTGTAAGTTTGTAAACCAAGATTTTTTTGCAAAATTTTTTATAAAGTGGATGATCACATGTTTAATTGTTGAGCACGATGACGAATTGACACATTTGAATCATTATTAACACTACGCTGCACAATATCAATTGCTTTTTGTGTGCGCACTATACGACGACGTACTGGATGCTTATTATCGTTAAGGTTAGGTTAGGTTAGGTTAGGTTGAATCTTGTGAGTTTTTAAACTAGAATTTTTTAATTAATGAGTTGATTTGCAGGCAGAAAAGTTTTGTTAATTATTTATTTATTTTTTTCTTTTTGACTCACTTGTCTGCAACAATTTCCCCCTTTTTTGACTTTGTTCTTATTTTGAAGATAAGGATTTTATGGCTTTGGTAAGTGCCGCATTTTTGTTTTGGGCGGTATAGTTTATGTCAATGGTTGCACTAACGTTTGGGTTTGTTTAGCTTACGGAGAAGATGCACTCTCACGTTTGGGTATCTTATCCGGTAGTGCTTTTGGCTGGTTTGTTCACGAAGCTCATTGTTTTTGATCATCCGGGCGATCTAATAATAAAGCAGACTTTAGTACATCTACGTAAATCTTTACGGAAAAATGTGTGATCTTTAACTCAGTGGCAGTGTCCTTTGGCGGAGGTAATCTACGTTGACGTTTGTGATACGTGGCTTGTTGCGTCTGGTTCCTTGCAATCTCCGGTTTCTGGATTTGGTGTTGTTATTAGCGTTTGTCCTAAGCTCAGAGAGCAATATTTGCTTTTAGTTAGGCATAGCGAGGTTAGTGGCTGAGTAAGTGCGGCGGCGAAATAGAAACGTGGCTAAGTGTAATAACTTGTCTTAACGGGGGGACTGTAACAACTTATCAGGTGAAATCATTTTTTATTTATAGTGGCTTTCCGCTATTTTTAATTAATAATTAACAAAATAAGGGCCGTTGTTGCTCAGCACAATTTTAGGGTACCCGAACTGGCAAAGACATCCGCGTGCAGGTGATGCATCTCCGGGCGTATACATTGAGGTTTTTTTTTAATCTTGGCTTTTGGTAACTTTTCAATATGTTGCGAAAGGTTTTGATTTCATTAAGGGTGCAATACAGTTTCCCGTCTGCGCCTTGCCGGTAGCCTACATCTTTTCCAGGGTTTTTAGCGTAATCCGTCGATAAAGTTACGCACCTGCGGGCATTTACGTTAACTTTGTTTACGGTTGCGGTCAGAGTCTTAATTTTTAATGGTTGTAGTTCAAAAATTTTTTAGTGGCTTTGGTTTTATTGCAAAAGCTGATGGTAAAAACCTGTAAGGCTGACAAGTTAAGCCATGACGTTGGAAGGTACCAGTCGGTCCACATTCTAGGGTTTTCTGTCGGCTTCTTTGGCGCTGGGTGCTTAAAATAACGTGCCTGCAGACCAGTTCTTATTTGTTGGTTTTCAGCAAGAACCGACTGTCTTTTAAGTGGGCTCGATTTTTAATGGTTCACATAGCGTAGCATTTATGCTCATTGTTGACATCCAGACCACTTTGCAAAACCTCTTTAGGGAGTTGCCCAAAACCCAGACCACATCTTAACCGAACAACAAATAAAAACACAAAAAATTCATTGCATTATATCCGGGTTTTTTTGTCCGCGGGTCGTCTTCAGATTGGGAAGACGGTGACAAATTGTACCCAATGTGGAGCAAACAAAGGCATGTTGTCTATACAAATTCAAACACTACTTTTAGAGAAGAAGAAGACACCGACGAAGATATTTACGATGTTAACAAAACTAGATACCAAAAAGATAAAGATGGACGAAAAGAAAAAAAAGGACAAAAAGGAGAACAGAAATATTAGACGCAGAACATTTAGAAAGGCGCAAGCTGACGTATTGGTGAAATTTATTGCAAATCCGTTGCAAGCTCTATCAACACACCAGAAAAACTAGAAATACGCGTCCAAACTACTAAGCTTTGGCGGAGAGCTCTATGAAGATACAAAATTATTTTTTAAAGCTATTGAACAGTATTTCCAAGATCAATCAATTCCAGAAACGGCCTATTGCAAAGTGCTGACTTAACAATTCCAAGGAATAGCTGAAACCTTTAAACGCCAATGCTTAAAGAAGCCTTGCCCACGCTATAGAAACTCAAAGCACAAAATTTTTGGAGTTTGTCAGAATGGCTAGCCAATTAATCACTTCTTTTTACAAGCTAAACGAACCAGCCATGCCGCTTTATATTGCCGAGAGTACTTGCACCACTCCGAGAAGATCATGTCTAACACCTTTGTAACTTTATTGAAATTTTGAATTTAGCAGTTGCTGGACATTATTACTTTTGAAACCTTTAAACAATTGGTAAAAACTGCCATTTGAGTAAAAATTAATTTGGCTTGTCTATTCCAAAGCCAAGTCTAAAACAAACAACGGCGGCAAACACTTTTGCTAACTATGCGCAGCTGAAAAACACGTAAAAGTTGAACCAAAAAACAAATTGCCCGATTTGACAACAACTAACATCACCAAAAAAAATATTAAAAAAACCAAAGACTTCAAAGGAAAACCAGCTTCTCACAACAAAACTTATCATATACCAATCACCCCAAAAACTGAGTAAGAGTTGGAGTTGTGAGAGAAAAAATTCAACCCCGCATTACCATAAACATCAACGAAACCCAGATTAAGGTCTTGATAGAATTGGAGGAAAGCCAGAACTTTACAGTTCTGCTTACCCAAAACACAAAAATCAAGCAGATGAGTCAAGCAGGCCTTCCCAAAGACCTCAATGTATATTACTGGCGAGGTAAATTTAATCGTTAAAATTGGCGACCAATGTCAAGACATTTTTTCTTTTATCATTTTCCGTTGGGGAAAAAAGTCATATTGGGCCACTTACTAATGGCTGAAAAATCAGAAAGACAGTATTGACTCTTTCCGCCAACGCTTGTCAGAAGGCTCGAATTTTTGAACAAATTCACAAATTACTCATTAAGGGAATAATAGATAGGAGCATCTAACCTAACCTAATATAACTATATTTTTTTGAGAGAGAGAGGGAGGTGGAAACGCTTTATAAACGCCATTCCGTATGGCAGTGTGGTAGTGACTACCTTTTTCACAAGGAGCCTTAGCCACTAAAACCACCTCTCGTTTTTGCATAGACATTAATGGAAAGACCTTGCGGCATTACTTCATTGGTGCCATTTCCTTGTTGCGTTGACCAGGTTATTTTGCTTTTAGTTGTTTTTTATCACTTTCGTTTTAAATATGCTGCTTATAACGGATTTTACGCCATCCACTTTGTTTTGCTGTCCAGCATGTGCGTGGTTATGTTGTGCTTGGTTAGTCCATCTGCGCCAAAAATAGGATTCCAGCTTTCTCTTTCTGCAGCCCATCTGCCGCATTCTAGCACCGTGTGCTCCGTTGTATCAATAGAGCCGCAAAATGGGCAGTCTTCGTTATCCCGCAGCTTAAACTTGTACAAGTAAGACAAGAAACATCCGTGTTTGTTTAAAAACTGTGTGAGGTAGTAATCAACGCACCCGTGTTTTCTGGAGATCCATGGTTTTACGCTTTTGATAAGAGTTTTTGTTTATTTTGTAGTGCCGCTATTTTTTTGCCACTTTTCTTTCTATATGATGGTTGTTGACTCTTTTGCCAACCTATTCTGCTCAGCTCTGCAGGATTTGTATGACCGTTCTACAGCCAGCAGGTGCAACGGAATAGTTCTGGCAATCAGCTGTATTGCCTTTGTGAAGACGGTCTTGTACGCAGATGATATCCGTATGGCCACTTTTCTTTGCGAGCGCTCTAGTATTTTGCGTTGCTTTCTTTTGTAGACCCACTGGCTCTATGCTGGTGCCCCATATAATATTATGAAAGAGACAACGCTACTTAGCGCCCTTCTTTTCTCTGATTAAGGTCCGTCTATGTTGGGCATCAGTCTACCTAGAGAAGCAGTCGTTTTGTCTGTTCTTTCTGCGGTCTTTGCAATGTGGGGGCTCTTGTTTATGTTATGGGCAAAGGTGATACCCAGGTATTCTAGGAAGGTTTGACTTGTTATTGTGGCGCAGTCAACCTTAAAAGAGATGGTCGTCAGGCTTTTTCTGCTTGCTAAAATAGCAGCTTCCGTTTTATGGGCTGCGAGTTTAAGCTTCTTATTGTCCAGATATCTTGTAAATTTTCCAACTGCCCATTTGGCATCTTCCACCAGTTCCTTTGCGCTGTTACCAACAACAATTATTGCCACATTATCTTTGTAGCCTATAAGCCAGATGTTGCTAAGCATCTTCAGTTTTAAAACTTTGTCATAATTGACGTTTCATAAAGTTGGTCCCTTGACTGAATCTTGTGGGACACCAGCGGTCATCTAACTCTGCAGTGATTCTTTTATATCGACTCAGCGTGTGGAGTTGAACGCGTTTTTGATGTCAAAAGTTACATGCAGCACAAATTTCTTATCCGCTTTGCATTTGTTTGTCAGTTCCTAGATTTTCTGCACTGCGTGGATATTAGAACGTCCTTTCCTAAAGCTGTACTGCATGTCCGACAGGCCGCCTTTCTCCTCCTTTTTGTTTTGTCTTTGCGTCCCGCTTCCCTAATCTTCTTTTCGGTGGTGTTGGGTATCTTCTTGGGCTTGCATGCAATGCGCGGCCACGTAACTTTTGGGTTGTTGGGAAAAAGCTGTTTTGCTACCTCAAATTGCTCCCCATCCGTCAGGCTTACCGGCAAGCGCATTTTGGTTTTGCCGGTTACAATTTTGTAGCCTCTACCCCAAAGATCGTTGTCTACGTCTTTGCAACTGCTTTTAAGTCTTTACGGCTTTGTTTGTAGTTTTCTGTCAGAGCGTCTACCTTATCCTGCTCCAAGCTGTTTTTTTTTGCGTGCGCAAGTGATGTTTTACCTAGCTCTTACGCATCTGCTTCTCAGAGTGGCAATTTTGCTGTTCTACCATTAAACTGTATAATTGTTCTTTCCTGTTTTTTTCCTGGCAAGGACGCTGTTACGTTTTTACTAGAGCCGCTATCAGGTTAGAGACTATGTGTGAAAATTACTCCTGTTTGGTTGCTTTGGCAAAATTACTTGCCAGTTAATCCGCCTGTTTGGATTTAAAATACCAGCCACTTTTTCTTGTAGAGCGGTTTTTTATTGCTTTTGTTTGGGATTTGACTTCTATATTGATTGTTTTGTGAAAACTGAGGTTTTCCTTTTTGCTCACCTCCCACTTTAGTATTATCTTGGCCAGATTTGGTGTGCAGAAGGTTACGTTGATGTAAGACGTGCCGCCTGCTTTTTCAATGGTCGGTTTGTTACTTTTGATTAAGACTACCAGATTGTGTTTGCTGGCCCACTCTGCAAGTTTGCTACTTTTGCGGTTTTTAGTTGGGGAGCACCAGCTATGGGACTTTGCATTAAAGTTGCTTCTAATAAAGATTGCTTTTAAGTGTTTTTTTATTATTTATTAGGATGCTACAAACGTCGTCTGCTTGGTTTTCAGGTGAGAGGTAGCATGAGTAAAAAACGGTGTCTTTGCTCTCCAACCGTTTCCCGTCTTGTAAACCTTGGTGTGGGTATGTAGCACGTAAATAGCCGCGTCTGCGTTTTGCACTGTCAACCATTGTGCTCTGGTCTTTGCAATGCTCTGTGTTGGCTTTAAAATTAGAGCAAAGACAGCATTATCTTTGGCGCATTTATTTATTATTTACATTTAAAAAAACTGAACAATTGGCATGCTTATAGTACCCGACATGGATCAATATTGGAGGTACCCAAACACAATTCAGCTTTTTTTGAAAAAAGTCCAATGTATGTAGCTATTAAGTGTTTTAATAAATTACCAGAAATATACAGAAACCTTAACTTAAAATGTTTTAAATAGTCAGTTAAAACAATTTTAATTAAAAAATGTTATTATACGTATAACGAATTTTTGGAAGATTCCTGGTAATGACACAGTTTATAATTGTTTTTTAAATGTATTATGTATGTAATTGTCTAAGTGTAATACTACTAAAGTCATTTTAATGTGTTTTTTGTGTTCCTAATAATAATAAACATTGTAATATATTTTGAATGTATTGTTATGTTATAAATAGTTAGTTATAGTTTTATATTTTTTCTGTTTTTGTTAGCAATAATTTTATATATTTTTGTAATTTGCTATGTGACGATGCCGATATCTTGTAAAGATCGTATGGAATAAAGTTATTATTATTATTATTATTATTATTATTATTAGAAAATCCATGGCCCTTCTACTCCTATCAAGGTTTACTTAAACAATTTTTGTGGGCATTTTAATTGACTGGCTTTTCCTTCTACTCCTGCGTTTTGACAAGGGCTCTGTATGCAGGACAGCGCATCGTTTTAGTCTTATGTCCTTCTTTGTTGCAGACATAGCATTTTTGGGGGTTAGAACAGTCTTTTATTTTGTGTCCTTTTCCTCCACACTTGTAACAGGTTTTTTTTTATGAGCACTTGCCATGTGCTCCACACTTTACATTTCTGTAGGGTTTCTATTTCTCTCATGCAACATCTGTTCTAGCCAATAGTCTTTCTTGCCCTAAACAAGACGGCCGTGCTTTTGTGTACCGTTACAAAGGCGTGTTTGGCTTCATCTCTGTTTGTATTGTTTCAAAATCTTAGAGATTCCCCTTCCAGTAGGGGGTCGGTTCTAGAAAGCGCTTTTCCTAGTTCTTCTTTGACTTTTTCTGTCTGTGTGGTCTCGTCAATGTCTAGGAGTATAAAAGTTTTTGGGTCCTATCTGGTGCCAACATTTGCCATCTCCTTCATGTTTTGGGTGAGCACTTTGCGGAAAGTTACTTTGTCTTTCCTTTTTATGGTCAGTCTTACCGTAATCCCTTTAGTGTCAACAAGTGCTTTCATGTGCTTTGTTATGTCCGCATACGAGGCCCCTTGTGTTGGAGCAAATATTATGGTTTCTTTATTTTTGCGATCTTTTTTTCTGTCTTTTGAGATCTTGTCTTCTATTTTTTGGTGGTTGTTTGTTTATTTTTTATCTTTTGTATAGGTTTATTTGAATCTCTTCTTTCTTGCTTATATACTTGAGGACTTTTTTAGTGTTTTTGTGGTTTGCTCCTTTATAAGTTAGGCAAGCTACATGTTTTTTTTTTCTTTTTTTTTTGGCAATGACCGCAATTTTACGCAGAACTTTGATAAGTTCTGCGTTTTGCCGTGTTTTGTCCGTGTCTTCTTCTAGCGTTGAGAGAAAAGTTTAATGCAACCCTTTTTTGCCACAGCTTCTAATTTAGGGTTTTGTCCAAAAATATTATTAATAATTTTGTCGTTTTTCTCTTGTACTTTTATTGTTCTGACAATCAAGACTTTTTTTTACCTGTCGTCTTTCCTTTTTTAGTTGAGTGGCACATTTTATTTGTTTCTTTTGGCCATTTTTTGTCTTTGTTTTCTACGTTTATAAGTTCCCCAATGACCTCTGTAAGATTTTCTATAAAATCAAGTGCGGGAAGCGTTTTTGTTGAGGTTCTAGCTATCCTTCCTATAATCTTCTTTTGTATTGGGGACTTTTTTGAGTTGAGCCACTAATTTTGCGATATCTTCTGTTAGTCTCCGCACCATGGTAACTGCGCTGTCTATTTTCATTTTTTTAAAGAAGTTATTTGCTTTCGTTGTTTCTTTCTCAGGAATGCCTATCTTTCTTCTCTTTGCGTTTCTTTTTTTTTTGACTGCTTGGGTTAACGATCTCATTGGTTGGTGTCAGTTTGCGGGGTAGCAAATGAGGGAGTACTGTTCTAGTGTCTCCTGAGTCTAGCCTCTTTTCTGTTGTCTCGTTAGCGTCTTTTGTCGTTCTGTGTTTGAGTGAAATTGCCATGGCCAGCTCTGCTGCCTTGAAAATATCAGTCGCCTCGCTTTTACTTTCTGCGGAGGTACTTGCCAGGTCTTCCCATTTGACAAGGTTTCCTTGTTCATCAAATTATAATGTAGTAATTTACCAAAACCAAGTTTGAAATATAAATATTTTAATTGCGAGTTTAAGATGAAAAGTTTTGTATTGTAGTAAATTGAATAATGCCTATTTCGGTAAATGTTCTTGTTTACTAAATAGATCTTCCAACCATATTATTGAAGTCATCATATAAAATTAAGAATTACTTATATAGTAAAGTATAGAAAGATTTTTTTAATATTATTAATAGCTTTCAGTATTTCCGCATTTTCTAAGTTCTGCAATATTAAACCATTAAACATAGCACATTTTTTCATCCTAATTTCAGCAATTATCAGAAACCACTTATTTTCCTGTCAACCGCACAATATTTATGGACTCTTAAAGAAAACTGGGAGAAAAACAAACAGTCATTGCCATAAAACATTCGCGACCCCCTCTAATATTATTTATGGCTTTAAAAAGTTCCGTGGACCTTGAAATCGTGCAGGGCTATTCGCCCCCCGCGCTTGTACAATCAGAACCGCTGGAGGCGCAAAATTTATAGCCCTTTTTATTAACTCTTCCGTTTCTACCACGACGAATGTGCCGTAACAGAAACCATAACGGGTTGGGACCGTACCACCCACGCACTAAATTCATCAGCATGAACAAATGGCTGGTCATCCATCTAGTCGTAAGTACGGAGCGCCCTTGACATTATAAAAATGGGAATCGATCACTTAACGCCGCGTTAAACATGCTTTCACAACTCATCGGGAAATAAAAACATCTAAATATAGATCAGGTTGTTATACAAGTTTTCTAACAACAACATTTATAATACTACATAAAAACTAATTAAATTCAATTTACAAACATTCTGTCAACCCAATTACAACTAAGTAAATATAATTGAATTAGAAAGGTATAAATTAATCAAACAAATAATCCAAATATTGCGTAGTTTCAAATTTCCCTTGAATATATTGAATCTAATATTTCGTCCCCTTCGATTAACTTGCACTTATCTATGAAAAAAATCTAATTAAATTCCCTTCATTATGAATCGAAATAAGCCATTTATTACATTTGAAAAATCGTGCTTTTTTTCTCGATTGAACTGTTGAGGGAGTGGAGAGTAAGTGTAAGTAAAAAAACGGCGTTAACCGGGCTGAGGGGTTGCGGGAAAGTAAAGAACGCGAGGATTCAATTTCTGGTAGTGCAATCTCCCCAGTCTACCGAGACCTCTTCGGAAAAGTAAATCCGATCAGCATTTCATCCCTATCCAATTGTACGTATGCGTTCTGAGAGACTCAAGGTAACTCAAACTGGGCACACAACGAACACGTTTTATTAGTTCGGATGAAATATTCAAGGAACGGTCGAATGCAATAGAAGTCGTAGCACGTTGAGGGTAGTAGCAAATCGGGATTTTATTTAAAATCGATGGTGGTATGTCTGATCCTATAATTTAATTACGGATAGAAATTTAGTTTCTATTTCCCTTGGCTAGACATGATGTTACGTATGTTGAATATTTAAAGCAACATAGATAGACAATCTATTTGAATTAGTTATTAGGTAAAGGAGATTGAAGCACAAAGCTATAGAAACATACACGAGCAGTCATGTTTCCTTTAGTTAAAACGTTATTATTTTTTTAAACCATAAATAAATGATTCAGAACTGAACAAGCTTCTTTTTTTAGAGATCTGCACGTACTGCACCTTGAAAAGCAATAACAAGTTGTTAGAAGTAAATTTGCATTTTCTTAAATGCTGAACGTAATAGAAAGTAAGAGTTCTTATTTGAATTGTGCTCAAACTGATCACAACCATTTTTGAAAATGGGCAACTTTTAGTAAAAAAACAGACAAACAATAAAATTTGCAATAAAGCTAACTCAGTAAAACAATCAAATTATCAAAAAAAAAATATGGAAGTCAACAAGAATATATAGAAAAAAACACTAACCGACAATAATAAAAAATAAATTTAAAAAAATTGTTTTTATAACACTAAATCGTAAGCTAAAAAAAAAATGAACCACTCTTTAGAGATAAAAGGTTCAAGTCTACAATAAACAATATAAAAACCAAAAAATTACCTTCTTATGACAAAATACCTCTAAAAACATTAACATCAATGCCAAATGCGTGTTTACTATTTGCTTTCTTCAAAAGTGATGTAAGGTCATTTAGATTTTTAGAAGTTGTGTTGCTTCAGTTTTGATGACATCATTCAGTTTTCTGTAGTCTATGCAAAAGCCATTTTTTTTGTTGATCAGTATTACCGGGGCGCAGTAGACGCTGCGGCTCCTATCTTTTATTCTGTTGGTGAGTAATTCCTGGATTTGTTCAAAAATCTAGGCCATTCCTTAAGCTTTATTCCGGCAAACGGTATTGACAGTTAAAACAATGCTGTTGTTGAATCTTAGACTGTATACACTTAGAGACGCGCCGTGTGCCATTTCCCGCTTGTCGCATATTAAAGCCAACATAACATTGTATGCCCACAACTGACGTCACGCGCTAATTGTGGATATATGCCTCGTGTAGTAGTAATTAAGCTGGTTATACAATTTTTGGTAAACATTAATGAACACAATAAAATATATATTATATTTTAATTTTAACTTTAATTATTCAATTACAAAATTCAATATTTGTATGAAATAAATGATGTTTTTTATTGAATAATTAAGCAACGTAATGCACCAAGTATATACTAAGTCAATGATTTATTGGCATTTTGGTATATCAAGTGCGTAAAAATGTATTTACATACACACCAAGTATTTTGCTATATACGAGTTTTTGTTCACAACTGACGTCACACAATCATGTTGGCTTCTCTGCGTTGGCAAAAAGGCGTGTCTATATGTGTGTATGGTCTTAGCGTTAAATACTGTATGGAACGTCTGCAGTAAGTCTGTCAATTAGGCCTGATTTAAAAACAAGTTGGTAGAACGTTCAATTTTTTTCTTAGCCAGAACCTGGTTTGATTGTTGTTAAGACCAGTATATGGTGGATTTGCGTTACTTTCCGTAGTACAAACATTGAAGGGAATAGTCAATACTCATTTTTTGATTTTTCAATATTAGTTGCTGAGCTAAGATAATCAACTAAAAGTGGCTTATTTTATTAAACATAAATTTCAAGCAACTACACTCTTTAGCAGTAATTCTTAACCCCAGTCGCAACCCAAAATCAAGTCGCGGAATATCCTGAATATTTTAAACAGAAATTAAAGTTTTATTTTCCAAAGCGTTTTTAATATTATTAATGGTATAATTTCAGTAGATAAATATGTCATTTTACTAGTATTATCTAATCACTGCAATAATTATAATAATAATATAGCTATCTGTACGCAAGTCTCTGCAATGCGGATAACCTACAACACGTACGGCACTAGATTTTGATATTTTTGACATTTTGTGAACAAAATTTGGCATTTTTTTACAGTTTGTGGACAGATTTTAGTTGTTTCGACAGTATTTTTCATATGTTATTGCAGAATTTTGCAATTTTTGAGATTTTATGAAATTTTTTAAGAGTTTATAGAGCTTTCTGATTTTTCATTAGTTTATGCCAAATTTTTGTTTTTACTAACACTATTTTTGATATTTCTAAGCTGGATTTTGTTATTTTAGGATTTTATAAAACAAATTACACTTTTTAAAAGAACGGATCTGTTCCTGACAATAGTTAAAAATTGTAAGGCTGGATTTTGCTGTTTTGACCTTTCATGAACAGATTTTTGCAGTTTTAGCAAAATTTTTGTTTGTTTTTTTTTATAATTTTGTATATTATGACCAAGTTTTACTACGTTTAACATTTTATAAACAGAATTTTGCATTTTTAACTGTATAATAAAGTTTTGATGCTTTTTTACAATATTTTTATATTTTATAGCCGGATTTTGGTATTTTTGACATTTAATCAATATAAATTTACACTTTTTGACAGATTATTATGTTGTCTCTAACAATATCTTGGTATTTTATAGCCTGAATTAGCTATTATTGGGATTTAATAAATTTTATAACCTACATTTTTCAACAGTTTTTTCAGCAGTCTTTTGCTGTTTTTTTAGTAGTCTTTTGATTGGTTTATAAGGGTATAGAAATCTTAAATAAGATTCTTCTATTTTTGATTTCATTTTTTGTTTAAAAATTGCAAAAAAAAAATTGTTTGTGAAATCAATCAGAATTTTTTTGTAGTACCCAATTCTGGCGTTAATTTAAGTCTATACCCTATGTATAAGCCGCAAAAGCCATAAAACTATTTTTTTTGTTTTTAGTGGGTTGACGTATTTTGATGTTAATTAGTTGGACAATATTCATTTGTTTTCTGTATTTGGGTTTAATGAGTGTACAAAAACATTTGGGAGAGTGGGTGGGCCACTCAAATCCAATTTACTAACTGGTTATTATGATATGGAATATTCCACCTACCAGCCCAGATGTTCGTCATCAAGAGATTGAATATTTGACCTTTCTGCGCTTGTCAGAAATTATTTTGTTACTGGTCAAGTTTGTGATTCAATTTTTTAAAGACACTTGGGTAGGTGGGTGGGAAACTCCAATCCAAATTACTGACTGGTTATCATGGTTTAAATCAAGATATTGAACATTTAGCCTTTCTGCGGTTGTCAGAAGTCATTTTGTCAGTAGAGAATCTTTTAAAGACAAAAACTTGGATGAGTGGGCTACTTTAATCTAAATTACTGACTAGTTGTCATGGTATGAAATGTCTAACCTACCTACCAAAATGTTTGTCATTAAGAGATTAAATATTTGATTTCTCTGCCAGAAGTCATTATGTTGCTAAAAAAAGTCGTGATCTAGTTTTTGAATGACGGACACTTGGGTGAGCTTCACCAATCTGAGTTACTATCTTACCTGTTGGTTATCAAGAGATTGAACATTTGATTTTTCTGCAGACGTCAGAAGTCATTTTGTCACTAGAAAAAATTGTGATTCAATATTTTGTTGACGGACACTTGGGTGAGCGGGTAAGCCACTCCAATCCAAATAACTGACTGGTTATTATGGTATAGAGTGACCCGTCTACCCACTCAAGTGTTCATCAAAAAGAAATTGAACATTTGGCCTCTCTGCGGTCGTCAGAAGTCATTTTGTTAGTAGAAAAGATCAAACACTTGGGTGGGTGGGTGGGCTACTTCAATGTAAATTACTGACTTGTTATTATGGTATGGAATGTCCCATCCTCCCACTCAAATGTTTGTCATTAAGAAAATGAATATTTGACCTCTCTGTGGTCGTCAGAAGTCATTTTGTCACTAGAGAAGGTCGTGATTCATTTTTTTTTTTATGAACATTTGGGTGAGTGGGTGGGCTACTCTAATCTAAATTACTGACTTGTTATTATAGTATGGAGTGACTTGCTCACTCACCCAAGTGTCCGTCATCAAGAAGTTGAACATTTGGTCTTTCTACCGTCGACAGAAGTCATTTTGTCACTAGAGAAGGTCGTAATTTAATTTCTTGAAGATGAAACTTTAGGTGTATGGGTGGGCCACTCCAATCCAAATTTCTGTTTTGTTATCATAGTATAGAGTTACTCGCCTACCCACCTAAGTGTTGGTTGTCAAAAGATTAAACATTTGATCTCTTTGCATACGTCAAAGGTCATTTTCTTACTAGAGAAGATTGTAGTTCAACCTTTTGATGACTAATACTTGGGTGGATAAATGGGCTATTCTAATCTAAACTACTGACTTGTTATCATGGTATATTTGGCCTGTCTGCAGTCGTCAGAAATTATTTTGTCAGTAGAGAAGGTTGTGATTCAATTTGTGATGACGGACACTTGGGCGAATGACGGGTCAATCCAATCTAAATTACTGATTTGGTATTATGCTATGGAGTGTCTCACCTACCCAACCAAGTGTTTGTCATCAAGAGATTGAATATTTAATCTTTCTAGAAGTCATATTGTTATTAAAGAAAAATGATGTTATTCAAACTTTTGATGACGGACACTTGGGTGGGTGGACTTTGATCCAAATTACTGACTGGTTATTATGGTATAGAATGACCTTCTTTAATATATTAAAAAGTTTTCTTTTTAAAAAGCCTAGATAGGATTGATTTATAATGTTAGGCCCAGTTATACAGTTTTGTTTTTTATATAACTGACCCATTAAACGCAAAATTTCTCATCCACCACAACGTGCGTGTAATAATTAATAAAATTTTATTATGGAAAAGTTTCTTGCCAAACTATTATTTAATGTCAATTTATCCGACCGCATTTATTCTCTGCGCAAAAGTTATTAACTTTTTTTTTGTTCTGCGCTCCAAGTTATTCTTACTCCACTGTGTTTCATACAATTTTAAATCCTAATCGGCTAGTGTAAGTTTGATAATCTTTTGCAGTTATTGTGCAACTGCAAGGGCTTAAATCTCAGAATACCAGTGCACAAAACATGCTCTCAACTGTTGTATTTATACGAATAATACTTCAATGCCAAATACGGTGTTAACATACAACTCTAAGGCCTCATGGAAGTGTGTGAATAAGAATCTTTTACAGCTCAGTACAATTCTAACTATGGCAACGTACCTAGCATGCTACAACTGCCTTAATGACTCCAATGCTAATGTACTTTGTTTTGAGGAGGAGAAACGAGGAGGATGCAAGAGAAATATAAGAAGAAAAATCTTAGAGGAGATGATAGAGGAGTTAAACTTTACCATTTGCAATAAACAAACCGACATTTGTAAGAGGAAGCTCAAAATCACATATTGACATTACCATAGCAACTTGGGAAAAAGCAGGTATAGTGAATGATTGGACCGTGACAAAAGAGGAATTATAGTTGTATCGTTTGCAAACAACGTAAAATGAGAACTAGTATCACATAATGGGAGATAATTTATATATATTAAAAATAATATTGGACCTAGTACAGATCCTTGTGGTACACCTAGAATCACTTTACGTTTTTGCGATTCAATAGAGTTTACATTAACATATTGGATACGGGTTTTGAGATATGAAGATAAAAGTTTTTTACAATTAATGTTAAAATTTAAAGAATTTAATTTTTCTAACAAAACAGGACGAAACACACATTTAAATGGTTTGCTGAGATCATACATTAAAGCATGGGTATGGAAACGTTTTTCAAATCCATTAAGTACTATTTGCACAAGATCATTTATTGCTAGCGTAGTTGACTTTTTATTGCAAAAACCGAATTGGTTTTTATACAAGACGTTATTGTTCTCCATATGCATTGATAGCTGTAGTGGAAGACATTTTTTATAAATTTTACCAAATATATTAACAGATATTGGTTTATAATTTGTTAAGACGTTTTTTTCTTTTTTAAAAACTGGCACTACTTTTGCAATTTTTAAGCAATCGGGGAATATGTTTGCTAGGATACTAATACTAATTAATTTGGTCAGTGGTATAAGAATGAGGTTTAATATTGTTTTTATTATTTTAATATTTAGATTGTAAACATCTTTGCTATTTGTGTTTTTAAGATTTTTAACAATAATTTGCATTTCAATAAAAGTAACCTCTTTAAATGTAAATTGGTCCATAGGTGGTACATGATTTAAATATTCACAGAATTGGTGGTTTTAAGATGGTAGCTTATTTACTGGGTTTGTAGCAATATCTGCAAAATAATTGTTAAACTCGTTTGCAGTGAATAAATTGGTATCTTGCTTGTGTTTAGTCGTATGAGAGTTCACAATATCCCACATCGCTTTTTGTGGACATTTAGATCTTTCTATGAAAGTATCACGTGCTTCTCTTTTTGATTGTTAAAGCAGCCCTAGATGGGAACGAGATAGAAATAACACAAATAATCAACAGGTGCCTGAAAAAAAGAATTTTTCCTGAATGTTGGAAAGATGCCACTTCAGTACTGATTCAGAATAAGAAAGAAGTAGGAAAATCAAGTTATACAGGCTAATATGCTTAATAAAAACACTAGCTAAAATAATAGAAAAAATCATTCTACGGAGAATAGAACAAGAAGTAGAAAAAAAAGGAGGATGGAAAAAAGAAAATACTGATTTACTAAGAGAAGAACAACCTTTGGAACTATAAAAAAAGCAAACAGCAGAACGCAGAGGAAAAAACAGCACTGTGTAATTATAGCGTTGGACATACAGAACGCGCTTAACAGCGTGTTATGAGAAGCAATGTTGAGTTGGATCACAAATACTTAGGTTGGGGGGGGGGGGGGGGCACTACAGTTGCAGCTACTGTCCCGCAATCAATAAACTGTATTCCTACCCACCCGCCCAAGTGTTTGTAAACAATAACTTAAATCACAAACACTTAGGCGGGTGGTTAAGAGCTCCAGTTGAAACTACTGTCTTGCAATAAATAAACTGTGTTCCTACCCACCCGCCCAAATTACTGTAAATAAGAAATTTGATCACAAACAATTGGGTGAGAGGGTGGTCACTCCAGTTGAAACTATTGTTTCGCAATCAATAAACTGTGATCTCACCCACCCGCCTAAGTGTTTGTAAACAAAAAGTTGGATTACAATTACTAAGGCCGGAGGGTGGGAACTTTACTTGAAACTATTGTCCCAAAATCAATAAACCCACTTGCCCAAGTGTTTGTAAACAAAAAGTTGGATCACAAACACTTGGGCGGGTGGGTGGGAACTTTAGTTGAAACTACTGATTTGCAATAAATAAACTGTGTTCCCACTCACCCGCCCAAGTTATTATAAATAAGAAATTTTATCACAAACAATCGGGTGGATGGTGCGCACTTCAGTTGAAACTACCCTCCCGCAATCAACAAACTGTGTTCCTATAGAAGCGGCAAAAAAAGAGAACTGAACAGAAAAACGATCAAGATCATATGGAGCTACTTACAAGGTAGAAACCTAGTGACAAAGAAAGGAAGATTTAAAGTTACCAGAAGGGTACCACAGGGCTCAGCACTTAGACCAAAACCATGGATCCTTGTTTATAATGAGTTACTTTGAATGAAGTTGCCGGAAAGCGGGACAATAACGGCATTTGCGGACGACGTAACATTAGTAGGTAGAGACGTAGAAATGGAAGTACTAAAGACTAAAGCTGGCAAAAGATAGATACATTTATGGATGAAAAATAAGGGCTATCGACTAAGAGGACTACTAGAAGAACAAGATACAGGTAGGAAACCAAGTGATAACTATAGGAAAAGAATACCTTGGAGTGACACTTGAATCAAAGTGAAGAAATTAACAGGTTAAGGAAGCTGTCATGAGATCAAAGGAAATAGAGAGGAAGCTTGGTAGATTTATGCCAAACATTGGAGGTCTAGGAAAAGAAGTCAAAAGGCTGAGAGCAACAGCAGAAAGAAGCAAATTGATATACGCCGCAGAAACATGAGGAAAAGTTATAAAGGCAAAAAAAACAGAATTTAAATAAGAGGAGCTACAAGAGCCAGCTCGTTAAGGATCCGCAGAGCTTACAGAACGGTGTCATACAAGGCAGTAGAGATATTTCCACCAACAGCTCCTGCGGATATGATGGTGAAGAAAGGATAGAAATAAAGAAACTAATAAAGGAAGGAACCGGTAAAAAGCAAGCAAAGTTAAGAACAAGAGAAGTAACAATGGAAAGATGGTCGAGACAGTGGAATAAAAGAGAATATTAAGAATAGACGAGAGAATAAATCCAGAAGATAAAAGAGTTTGTAGAGAACAAACTTAAGACGTGCTATTACAGACCGGACATAAAGCCTTGGGAAAGTTCTTACAAAAAAAATAAAAAAAATATAGGAAGACAAAAGATGTATATTCTGTCAGGAAAAAACACACTTGTAGATTGCGTAGCGTGAGAGGAAGATAGAAAAGAACTAGAAAATATACTGAAAAGCGTAATGAATAAAACAACATTTATTAAAAAATACTAAAATATAAAAATAAATGGAAGTTGCTAAATAACTTTGCAACAAAAGTACTAAAAAAAAAAATAAAGCTTTTGACAATTGATAAATTAAAAAAAAAAACAATAAAAACAAACTCATAAAATAAAAGCCATAAAAGAAAAAGGAGAGAAAGAAGAGAAGCAAAATGGAAACAAAAAAACAGGAAAAAGATTAAAAAAAAAATAAGGAAAGACAGGACAAATATGAATACCAAAAATTAGAAAAATACATCAAAAATATTTACAGCGACTACAATACCTAACAAAGTTGCAGAGATCAGGAGAAGGTGAACAGACATGATGAAGGAACGCAGAGTAACAGAAATATCGAGGCAAATTCCAAATGATAGATACGCTATCTCTAATTTAACGGATAACGCAATTTTTGAGATAGAATATATCTGGCAACGAAAAGATACAAAGAAGTAATCTTAGATGGAGATACAAGGATATCACTGGAGGTAAAACTAACAAATTTTGGATTGCCAAATGGATTACAACTAACTGCATAAACAATTTATAAAAGAGAGAGGATACAATGAAGAAAAAGTGAACAAAGACTTAAAAAAACTAAGAACGCATCTGAGTACAATCTTAATAAATAACACACGGATTGAAGAAAGAAGAGACTGCAGAGCTGAATGTCAGTACAGATAAAAAGTTCAAAAGAAACAGACGTGGTCTGTGCAAAAATCCGCAAGGCAATAACTAGCTCACCTCGAATTACTGCCAACTTTAGACTAGATTTACAAGGACATTATAACATCAAAATTTACGCAGAAAAGAAACCGGAAGGTATTGCCATGCATAAGTCATTTTTAACGGCCATTTATTGAGGCTAACACCTTACTACGTCCACATAAAGAAAATGTGCACACTTGTACTAGGTGAACAGCAAAAAGTTGTTTTTACTTTTGTTAGAAAGAGAGTACATTTGCACATCAGATAAGAAATTACAAATTTTTACCACCCAGTACACAAATCACCTAGTGAGATGCCACGCTAGTTTTTTTATAGCCGGTAACAATTTTGAAATTTTGTAATATTTATTTCTACAGCAGTTTCCGACAACAACTTACTTTACCTATATCAACCTAATTATTCTTTTTTGTTTTGCAGTTATACTCAGGACAATTGGCACAAACTTATAATGTTTTTACTTTTTGCCAAAACATATTGCTGCTGTTAATTGCGTACTAATTTGTACAGCACAAACAATTTGTTCTACATTGATTATGCTAAACAAAATAAACCAATTACCAACGCTTTTTTTAAATTATTTCTTTAATCCCAGTTAAAGACAAACCATTGACAAATGACGCCTAATGTAAGGTATTACAGAGCAAACTGTCTTAAGTTCCAAAATAAAAAAACAAGTAAACAAGAAGCAAAGAGACGCGCAAAAGAGAATACGATGGAAAGATGGCAGAGCCAGAGGGAAGAAGGAGAAAAGGGAGAATGGACAAGAGAACTAATACCAGAAATCCAAAAAAAATGGGTAGAGAATAAATCTATACAATACAACTACTCACTGGACATGGAACCTTTAGTAAGTATTTACAAAAAATACTTAAGAGCCCTCTATACTTCCGGCCGGTATAGGGAATACAATATATACATGTATACGGGCGCCAAGATAATTAATGCATTGGTTAACATAATTACAATCTGAAACCGGAATTATAAAAATTTAAACATTTATCTACGATTGGATCAAGGGGTTTTAATAATAATTATCCAAACGTTTGTTTCTATGAATTTTTGTATAAATGTAATCGCATCATAATATGTATATTGGCAAATAAGAAACAATTATTTTTAAATTGTTTTTAAATAATTTGCTTTTAAAACTATAGGAAATACATTTAAATATACTTATTAAATAAAACAAGATTGTAATATTTGAAATAATAATCAATTTTCTTTTTGTTACAGGTAAGCTCAACAATCAATTAAATTCTAATACTCATATCAGTAAGTACTTTTTTTTTATATTTCAATATTTTCAACAAATTGTTTATATTTTTATTCATCCCAGCCGTACGTTTCACACACACAGTCAAAACATTTCATGTGAGTTTGAGTGAGCCGTTGCAACAATATACATCATCCTCGCCCGATTTACTAATAAAATTTATAGCTTGCATGTTACGTATGTGTATGTACGTACGTCTGTCGTCGAATCAATATTTCACGTATGTATACCGCGTGGAATAAAAACCTCATATATTTTTTGGTATGTTACGATGACATCGTAAAATTTGAAATATGCGGACAGGTCATGTTGGGCCTGTAAAGTTTCAGGCGTTGTATTGTCGACATCAAATTTGTTAGCAAGTAACATGTGAATATTACAAGTTGTCATTGTCAGTGTGAAAGATATTTTAGTGAGAGGTATTGTGTGAGTATGTAATTTATTGAATGGGTATGAAAAGGGTTTCAGTGTAATTTATGGTACGGCTATAAAAATATTAATAAATGTTGCACTATATTATGCAGCTGAATTTATTGCTGCTTAAATAACTAAATTTAAATAATTTTTAATTTATTTTGCATAAAGCTTAAATCATAATTTTAGGTCACAAATAAATTGGTTTATTGATTAAAAAAAAAAGTTTATTCAATTAATAATAATTTTATTTATATTAAAATTATTGTCAACTGGACATCATTTATATCAACTTTTATTAAGCCACGATCGAAAACAGTATCGAATATAATAAAAATTTAACGGTCCCTATTTCGGATCCCCATTTTTTATTACAGAAATACATTTAATAGGCATTATATATCCCATTAATATCCGTTCGTATTTTTTTGTAAACGAACAAAAAGCGGCTTAGTAAGGTAGGAAGAGTCCACCCACGTAACACTTTCATATTTAATTACCTTTTATTAAGCCCTTAAATGTCAACATGGATTTGAATTACGTTCGGATATTTTTTCGGACAATAAAACTCGTCGGGGGTATAAATGCGCACTGATAAAGAAATAAAAGTTTTTGTCTGTTTCATTCGTAACGTGCTCATGCTGAAAATTAAGCAAGGGATTCTTTACGAACGGCGCGTGCTTTGATGGGGTCAAAAGTTTCCGCGGAGAACTTTTGCTCAACCCCCGGATCTTATCATATATTGGTACAATTATTTTCAATCTGGCCGAGCTTCTCGGATGCTTGTGGAGATTTATTAAGTGGATATTGGTGTTATTTTTTCCCTTTCTGCTCACAAGGGAGCGTATAATGGTTGCGATTCAATAAATTCAATACAGTTTACGATCGTAATAACGTTTTAATATTTTTGTAATCGTAAAGCTTTAATAGATATTTCATGTTCATTTCAGTTTAATTATTATGAGGTTTAAAAAATTTAATGGACAAACGACTAACATGTAACTGACTTATGTAACACAATAGACAGCAACCTTTGCAAACGGCCTTAAAAACTATTGTCCAAATAGATTAGAACCAAATAACTAGTGGCGCCTTTATATGAAATTAACCTTACTGTGAGCTCTATCAATGTAATGCAGGTCTAAATTATCATTATGTATTTTACGTATTTCAAAGTTATTAGCAAATTGTTTGGCTTTGCTTTCTGACGGCGAGATCTAACTAAAGTGTAGAGAAACTAGGTAGTCATAGTGGTAAAACGTTTTAGCAGTCAGTTTTTTTGATTTAATGTGCTAACTAGCTATCTGCAACTTTGTACTTTGTACTTAAACACGATAAAAAAACACGCTATATTTTGTATTACACAACGTGATGCTTTGTTAAATCAGCATTTCAGAAAATCTACGTTTGTTATGTGCATGTATTTGAGCAGATTAGTGCACAAATTTCTGGTACAATTGCTAGTTGATTCTGGTTTTTGGAAATTGCGGATAATAGAGCAAAGACGAAAACGGACGTTGGCAATTATAGCGTATTTGTCATGTAGTAAAGGCATTGTCGGATTTTCCTGTTTGGTCACGTTTTTATTATCAAAAATTGTTTTTGTGTGTAGTTGAAATACTATGTCAAGAGCTAGAACTTTTTTTTTGTAATACACGTCCTTGGCGCTATGTTTGATCAGGTCGTGATCGATTGAATTGCTTTGAATTTGACTTTGTTGATAATGTGTGAATTTTTGCTTAGGACTAAGGTTGTTTAGTTTTTGTGGTGATTTTGTTGATAGTAATTTTTGTATGAACTACTAGCAATTTGTTAGTCAATATAGTAATTACTGTAATTTATTATTTTTATCTGTGTTTAGTAAGTCTGCAAAAACTACCATCACATCACAGTTACTTAAGTGATTTGGTGAGCGGTATTTGGTATAAAACTCTAGAACGTTAAAGTTGGCACAATGTCTTGGTTAATGAAATGTTGATGTTGTATCTTTTGAATTGTTTTAAGTTTGACGTTTTTTTTGTATTTTGTTGGAGTTTAGGGCAGAGTTGTGAAGACATCATGCCATTAGTTGTCTAATGTTGGGCGCTATATGATACTGGCGCACGCTTTAAAAGTAGAAAAGAAACGGTTGTTTTAGGACTCAAAAGGCAATTAAGGAGCTGTAAGAGTTGAAAATTCTATTGTTAGTTTTTTTTTGTACATTTTGGTGATCACTTTTTTTTTGTTATATTGCTTTAAACGTTTACCTTAATTAACGTTGTGGCTTGTGTTGTACGATGTGATGCGTCTTTGATGGGGTGTGCAAGTCAAAAGCAGCATAAAACAAAAGGTATAAATTTGGTAGTTGGTAGCTGCTGAGGGGGTTGGGCCAAATACGGAAAATTATTTAAGGTTTGTGAGTTTTAGAAATTTTTATTTTATTGACTGCAGGGTTTTGACATGAAGCGTTATAATTGACTAAGTTGTTTGCCTACTTGCTGCAACACTTGCAATTTTTTTTCTGTTAGGAATAGAAGGATTATTTACATCATATTTTTATTTTTTCATATATCCTTAGGGTAGATTTGACTTTTTTCTATTAATTTGATTAGTAAAAAATTAACCTGACATTTTTTAGACCAACTGAACGAGACTAAAGTTTTCTGAAGTTAAAATTGAATGACGTGTTATGAAATTGTTTTTGTCAACTTTGACAAATGAGTAGGTGTAGCTAGCTTGTAGATGTATGTAGAGTAAATGTTTTAGGTCAACGTGCAACGGATTTATTATAGATTGTAATATTAATAATAATAATACTTTATTTGCGGTATAAAAAATTGAATTGTTTTAAAAAAGTTGTTTTTTTTTACTAAGATGCTTTGTTAATTGAAACTTTTGTTTATGTGTAAATTAGCTGAAACACGCTTAGACGGTAATAGAAAGTTTTATTATTTTTTTAATTTTTTGTTTTCTTTTATGGCAGATGTAAGTGGTGTTGATTGTTCTTCTGTTTAGTCAGTTTTCAATAGCAGTAAACATCCGTTTCTATGGACAGAAGCATTACGGTATTTTAGTGCGATTTGTTAAAGTTGTCTTTTTGGTCAGCTAACAATTTTTTCTATGATAAGAAGAAAATACTTTATTTTGTGTAAATCGATGTTAAGGCGATTCTTTGCGTGCCGAGTAGTTTCTAAGAGTGGCAGCGGCAGGGAAGGAGGTAGCGAGAGGGCCGACCCGAAAAGTTTACCCCACTACCACAAATAGGCTCTATTCTTTGCTAATAAAGTGAGACCGTCGCACCGAAGCACACGCATGTTTACTGAAACGAAGAGCGGAGAGTACATATTAGCCAGGGCGGAATTCTATCTTAGAAATTAAATATAAAAATTATATATTTCATATATAAATTAATTTATCCGAAACTTTAAACTTGCTAACGCAATGCTGTAATGGTTAATAAAAATATAATGTTGTCAATTACATGATTACATTATTGTGAACAAAAAAAAAGATATTTTTATAATAATTGTTAATTAATAACTAATAATCTTTTAATTAAGTTTAATAAAAGTCATATATCGCCGGAGAAAGAAAAAACGTTGCGTTTGAATACTAAAAAAACAAACGTAATAAAAATTTAACAAAGATTAAATTAAAAGAAAAACGGATGTGAGAAATTAGTAAAATAAATTTTGCGGTAGTAATATATTTTGGATACGAACACAATATCGTATCCTTTACTAAATCTGTTGAGTTGCATTTTATGTGTACGCAGCGACAGGAGACGAGGTAGTATTCCCACTGCCCCAAATATGCATATTATATATGTACTTTACAAATAAAGTGAAGCAGTCGCAAACTTTAAACGCATGAGTCACATGACGCATACGGCGGGCAGGGAGCACGCACAAATTTTTAAATACTATAATAATAATATTATATTATTAAATATTTGAATAATATAATTACATATTTGAACATATCGCTTCTATTCATTATTATCATTTCAGCTTTCTGCTTTCTGCTTCAATATTATCAATAATCATAAAAGAAAAACTATTATTGTTGTTTACAGTTTCATAAATTAATTTTCTACAAACATCATAATATATTACTTTTTATCATATAGGAATCTTTCAAATTAACTTTAGAATTAATAATAATAATACACAAACAAAAACTTTTAATTTTTTTATTTCACTAAAACGATAAGATACTTTATAACAATAATAAAACAAAACATTGTATTACAAATCAACTATCTGCAACATGTAATCGATGTTACACACATGACAAATAAAGTTTTATAATATTATTTGTCTACGACGATTTTATAATAACTTATTATATTAGTATTTCACTACAAAAAAAAATGAACTAAGAACTGTCTCTAACTAAAGATATGGTTACAGCAGATGGTATCAGCATTTCATATTTTTCACTACCAATTATAGTCTTTACAATATATGTAAATATAAATATATAAAAAATTATAATATATAAACTAGTCGCACAAGTAAAAAAGTGAAGCGCAACATCTTACACTAATTTATCACTGTTATCACTTTCTCATAATTTTTCATTTTGTTCTTTTTTTCGTTTATTTTGCGCTTCAATTATAGCATCTGGATCTCTAATCTCCATACTGCGATCTAGTCTACTATCTAAAATTTCGGGCAACAAACAGTCCATAAAAAATTGATTAGTTTTCTTTCCATTTTCTCTTTCCAAAATATGTCATCTCTATGAACTTCTTGAATTTTTATTCCTTTAAATGTCCAAACAGCAAAATAACACATATCTTTTTTAGAAATGTGCAACTGACCTTGAATCTGGTACCATTTATGATTGAAATTAATAGTTCCATCTTTTTTCCAAAATTTGATTAATCCCAATTTAATTGCATCTTCCGGTGTATGATTTTTTGAAGTATATGGACACTTTACTTCTACTATATTGTTTTCGTCAACCAATCCATCAGGACTTGCAGCTAAATATGGTAAATTAGTATCAATAAATAATCCACATGGTTGTATTTCTTTTTTTAATTTCTTTCGATAAAGAATGAATTTTATATTTTCTATTTTTATTTTATAAAATCCTTTTATATTATTCATATTATTCATAATGATTTTATTTTATTTATTTATTTTATTTTATTTTTACATACATGTTTCGATGAGTTATCATCATTTTCAATGTATTTTTATTATTAATAATAAATCAGTTTGAAATATTATATAATATAAATACATTGAAAATGATGATAACTCATCGAAACATGTATGTAAAAATAAAATAAAATAAATAAATCAAATAAAATCATTATGAATAATATGAATAAAGAATAAATTGCCAACGCTTCATGTTGTATACCATGTTGTATTGCTGGTACAGTAATTATTTTTGTACTTAATATATTTTTTATTTTTACTAAATTTTTACAGCTAGTGTAATTACGCCTTGTACAAATCTCGCCAAATCTGGATGCTGTTAATTTATTTCTTTTATAATTAAACCATGCTTGGCATTCTCTTTGCTGTTTAGTTTTATCTTGAATTTCCCGATGTTGGTTTACTTCACAAATTAGTTTGTCCAAAAAAATATTTTTTCGCAACTCCATTTCTTCTGGGTTAATATCGGGTTTATTGCAACTACTTCCGTAATCTTAATCTTGCAATGTTACAGATCGCACAAACAATTTTTTGGGAATCATCCGTGTTGCATTGCGTCGTATTTTAGTTTTATCAACCCTGTCTATATTTCGTTGCTCAAGCCTTTTCAAAAAATTTCCGGGACTTCTATTGTTATTCAATTTTTTATGTACATAGTACATGCTTCTTCTGGTGTTGTGTGAAATGACTGCTGCAAAGCAACGGCTTTCATACGATCTGCCTTTTGTAAAATTTATTCTTTTGCCACCAATGAATTTTGCAATTATGGAGTTAAATTGTTCAACAGCATTATTGTCCACATCGCATATCAAACTTTTAGCATGATTTGCAATGTAGTTATTAGCACTCATCAGTTTTTCATGTAAATTTGTCAGTTTTAAGTCGGAAAAGACACTACATTCTTTATAATCTTCCTTACAAAAATAATCTAATTGTTTACATTTGGCGTGTTCTCCAAGTATGTGACTACAACTATTTGAAATATCCGCTTTAAGTAACTCTACTTTTGTATTGTCACATTTTTTATTTTTTCTGTACTTTATAGCTTTTGTGATGGTTTCACGAAATCTCAAAAAATTGATTCGTAATTTTCTTCATAAAATTAAAGGCCCAGCTGAAGTATCTTTGGATAAATCACTTATTTTGTTGATAAAATTTCGCAGAAGATGATTTCTACATTCCACTTTTTGCACTTTTACTTGGTAATCTTTATATGAATCTTTTTCTAAGATTTGTTTGAAAGTACTACTATCACCATCTGCTACGAATGTATCATAAATAACACCATACATCAAAATTCTTTTTTCAAATCCGTCTAATATTATATATCTGCCTCCATGCTAGTCGATGAGCCCGAGTAATTTTTGTAGCAGTGATGTTCCTTTGGTGCTTTGTTTTTCAGTTCACAAAATTTGCATATGGTACAAAACTTGTTGCGAACCCCAAGAAATATCACCTTTTTTGTTGCTACTCCTACAATTGCAGCACAACCGGATGATGAATTATAAGCTCTAGATCTATAGGAACGTTTGGCCCAGGAACCATCGCACACTACTTTAATTAATGGATATCCATTCTTAATTCGGCCGCACTTTTGAGCAATTTCTTTTTCCTCCTCTATAGCCGATTGCATAGAGTCCTTAGCATTTTCTTGCCATGCATTTGAAATTACATCATGAACCTGTTTATACTTTGTATTTGACATTGATGACATGTCCAAAGATGCGCAAAACTGTTCAAGTTGCGAATGACCTGCGCCTATATTCATAATTCCAATAACTGCCGCATGATTGACGTCAACTGAATTGCCATCGGTGTTGATTGATGTCGAGTATCCACACATATTACATTTAAAAAATAATTCCAATAGTCCAATCCTATTCTTATTTCTTTTTGCAATACCATATTGTTAAAATTGCACCCAAAACATTCTCCATGCGAATTTAGCATTTTGATGCAATTTAAAATGTAGTTCAAATCTACTTATCTCCGTCCATCAATTTCTAAAATAGTTTGACTTTCCGTTGTCCTGTCTACTTCGTATTCATGAGTCTCAAACATTTCTGGAGAAATACTTCTGGGTTCATTGTTTGTGTGGTCCAATTGATCTTCTGTTGATAACTCTTTGGATGTAGAAGGTTGTGCATTGTCTATTGCCATTGAACATCAATTATTTTTCTATTTTTTTTTAATAATTTGCAAAGGAAATTACTATTATTTAAAGCTTTCTGAGTATTGTTAGTTTTTTTTTAATTTACGTTTTTTCTATTTTATTATATCTAAAATAAAATTTTAAGTATGATAAAAATTTATTTGTTGGCGATATACTTTTTTCTACTGCAACCCACTTCCACATCTTTTGATAACTTACGCTAAGGTTGTGGGTGGAAAAAAAGTTTAATATGTGGGCGATATACTTTTTTATTGTGACCCACCCACCCGCCTAAGTGTTAGCCATCAAAGGATCTATTGTTTGTCCTACCTCTTGTGTGCTTGGATTTGGATTTGAACAAATTGTTTAACAAAAAATCTCTTGATAACTACTTCTTGGATAAGTGGGTGGAAACAAAGTTTAATTTGTAGATGGATTAATTTTTCTACTGTGGTCTACCCACCCGCCCTAGAATTAGTTATTAAAAGATCTAGTGTTTATTCTATCTTTTGCGTGCTTCGATGTAGATATGAGAGAATTGTTTAACAATAAATCTGTTAATAGCTATTGTTTTTGGGTGGGTGGGTGGAAACAAAGCTTAGTTTGTGGATGGATAATTTTTTTTGCTGTGACCTACCACCCGCCCAAGTGTAAGTTATCAAAAAATTTATTGTTTATTCTACTTTTTGGGTGCTTGGATTTAGACATGAGAAAATTGTTGAGCAACAAATCTCTTGATAATTATTACTTGGGTGAGTGGGTGGGAACAAATTTTAATTTGTGGGAGATATAGTTTTTTTACTGTAGCCTAACTACTTGCTTAAGTGTTAGTTATCAAAAAATCTATTGTTTTTCTCAACTTTTGTGTTTTTGGATTTAGATATGAAAGAATTGGTTAGCAACATATCTCTTGATAACTATTGCTTGAGTGGGCGAGTGAAAACAAAGTTAAATTTTTGTTCAAGTTATTTTTGTATTCTGTCTTACCTACCCACCCAATTGTTACTTAATAAAAGATCTATTGTTTTTTACATGTCTTGTTGGCTTGGATTTAGATATAAAAAAATTGTTTAACAATAATTTTTTTTAACAAATTTAATTTGTGGGCGAAATATTTTTTCTACTGTGACCTACTAATCCGCCCAAGTTTGCATTGTTTATAACAATTATTATATGTATACCGTATACGGTATCATTTACGTAAAAGCAGTGTTTAATTTTTTTTTGTGGACGTAGTGAAGTGTTGTTTTAACAAATGGCCCTTAAAAATAACTTAGGCATGGCAATACCTTCTGATTTTTTTTCTCTGCGTAAATTCTGTTGTTATAATATTATTGTCATACTATTCTAGATTTGGCAGTAGTTTGAGGTGGGTTAGTTATTGCTTTGCGGATTTTACACAGAATATGCTGTCCTCGGTTCCTTTCTCTCTATAGCCCCTACTTTTGTCTGCTTCTTTTGTTTTTTTGTATTTTTTTATACACTGACATCCAGCTCTGCATTCTCTTCTTTCTTCATTCCGTGTGTTATTTATTTTAGATATTTGGATTGTCTTTAGATACGGTTTTAGTTTTATTAGGTCTTTGTTTACTTCTTCTTTATCGTATCTTCTCTCTTTTATAATTAGTTTATGCAGTTCTATTAGTTACATTCATTTTGGCAGTTCTAGATTTGTTAGTTTAACTTTTAGTGATATATTTGTATTTCTACCTGGGATTACTTCTTTCTGTTCTCTTGTTGCCAGGTATATTTTGACTATCTCAAAAGTTGCGTTATCCGTCAATCTTGAGGTAGCGTATCTACCATTTGGTATTTATTTTGTTATTTTTGTTATTCTGCATTCTTCAACATTTTTTTTCTTCTTTTTTTATATTTTTGCAATTTTGTTTGGTATCGTAGTTTCTGTAAATGTTCTTCTGTTTTCTTCTATTTCTTGGTATGCATAATTGTCCTGTCTTTTTTTTCTTTTTATTTCTTTCTTTTTGATTTTTTTTTCTTGTTGTTTTGTTTTCATTTTGCTTCTCTTGTATAATTCTTTCTCTTCTATGGCTTTTATTTTGTGTGTTTATTTTTTCTTTATATTCTTTTATTATCAAACTTCTCTTTTTTTTCCTAGTATTCTTGTTGCAAAGTTTTTTGACGCCCTCCATTTGTTTTCTTTTTTTAGGCATTTTTTAATAATTGTTGTTTTATACACTTTGCTTTTTAGTAAATTTTCTATTTTTCTTCTATCTTCCTCCCACGTTTTGCAATCTACTAGTGTGATTTGCATTATTGTGTGTTTTTTCTTGTCAGAACATACAAATTTTGTTTTTGTTAATTTTTAATTTTTTTGCAAAAACTTTCCAAAGGCTCCAAGTCCGGTCAGTATTTGTGTTGTATAATAGCACGTCTCAGGCATGTTCTCTATCCACTCTTATATCTCTGGGATTAGTTCTATTGTCCTTTTTCTTTTTTTTTCCTCTATTCCACTGCATCTGCCATTTTTTTATTGTTTTCTCTTTTGCTTTTAACTTTGCTTCCTTTTTACTGGTTTTTTCTTTATTTCTATCACTTTTTTGTTGTAGCTTGCAGGTACGTTGTCAGAATTCGGGTTGTACTAAGTTGTTAGAAATTGTTGTATGAAACACTATCATGACATTGGGGTTATTTGTTAACCGCAGTCGTTAAAAGCATGTTTTATGCCCTTTCACAACACTAGCTTACACTGGAATTAATGTTGAATTAATTAATAAACCCGCGGTGTGGTAGATGAGAGGTTTAGCTTTTGTTGTGTTAGTTATATGAAAAAAACAAATTTAAATAAATTATTTTTATAAATATCAGTACAGTATTTTATATAAAATTACGACCAACATACAAACAACACTCCCTAATTAATTACTGAAATATTGTTACAAATATCTAATTCTGTTTAAACATTTTTTTAAATAGGATTTTATGTGTTAATTGTGTTTATTTTGCTTAGATATTGCTTTGAAAGCTGGTAATGTAATGGTTTGTAGAATTTGTTTTTATTGTTTGGTTGTCTTATTTTAATCAGACATTTACAATGATTATAATAGTTTTTTGATTGGATAAACAAACAACACTGGCGAGCAAAAAATACTTTAAATTTATGACTTATTTTTGAAATTTTTTGGTTTAACTTTATGTTTGCTGTTTTAAATTAATGTTTGCAAATTATAAACCAAAATAGGCGTTTAATAATTCATTTCCGGACAAATTTTATTAATTTTTTGTCCCTTTCCACAGTTGCCAGAATGGCCTGGTCATCAAAACTGAAAAATCGATTATTTCCTTAGTTGTCTAAGCTGTTATTAGTATCTTTAAAGCTAACAAGTCACTTTCGGCATGCCTTAATAACGCAAGTTTTTTGAATGACTACAGGCAGACAAAAATATTAGGGCATTTCAGCAAAATAGGTTTAATTTTTTTTGAAGCCAAAGAAAGTTCTAAGCGGTGAAGGGGAGAGACTCCTGAGGCTAGCCAACAGACCCAACTAAATCTTGGCTAAACCTGTCCGTGGCTCAAAGGGTTTTCTTTTGGCGATCGACAAAAAATTTGGTTTTATTGCCGATATGTACATGTGCTCGTGCCAACAGACTAAAATTTACAAATGTGGATCAAAGTTTTTTGGTTTTTGAGGAAATTTGGACCCTTGATTACGATTTCAGAGTTGCTGTTTTGATATTCCTAATATTTTACTTTCTAATTTAAAGCAGTTTTTTTGGTATATTTTTATTACGGAAAAGTGAGAAACAAACATACTTTTAGCCGGCGGAGAAGGATGCTCTTGTGACAAGTGCCTGAGGTTGCTCCCCAAATCTTAAGTCCGTGGGTCAAAGGGTTTTTGTTCGGCGATTGATAGAATGTTTGGTTTAATTGCTAGTACACAAGCTTGTGCCGACAGACAACAAATGCGGATAAAAGTATGTTATTTTTTTTGGTTTCAGGAGTAATTTGGTCTTCCGATTACGGTTTTTAGGTCTATTTTTAAAACCCAAATATGTGAAACAAACATACTATTTGTAGGCAGATGGGGACGCGGATGCTCCTGTGGCAAGCCACCTTTTCTTTCGGTGAATAAAAGAAGTGAAAAATAAGAAAAGAGTTGGGAAGGGTAAGAAAGGGTATTTCTACGTTTTTTTTTAATTTTGCATTAAAAAAATTACAAAAATATACATTTTTGGGTCCCAGTCAAATAGACGGATAATAATATATTATTAAAACATAAATGAATTGTATAAATTATGAGTTTAAAAAAAAATTTAAAACTAATTGACGAAAAAAAGTATTTTTTTTTTGTTTTTTATAAAATTTTGAATAGTTTACATTTAACTTTTCCATCAACGGTTTTACGGCATGTAGCTGAACATATGTTTGTTAAAACACTGAACGAATGAATGAATTAAAAAAATTAAAGTACTATTTCTCAAACAAAAAATAAATTTTACAAATTCTCACACAAGCATTGAACCATAATAATGCCAGTATCATAGATTTTAGTGACTTTTGTTATAGAAATTGCGTATTTTAATAATATTTACGTAGCAATTTGTTTACTATCAAAATGTTGTTAGAAAGCACCAAAATCTGACCTTAAACTGTTAAAAAATGTAAAATCATTTTTTAATGTCAAAAATAACAAAATACAAATATTAAAATTATGTTATGAACCATAACTCGACCAAAAACGGTTGAAAAGTGTAAATATAATAGCATAATCCAGTCTAGAAAAAACAAAATATTGCCAGAAAGCACTAAAATTTGGCTACAAACTGTTGAAAAATGCCAATGCCAACTGTCAAAAGGAATCTTGCACTTTTTGAAAGTTTATCTAAAAAATCTTAATTTTAGGAATCCATTTTCCCCTCAGTTAAAAATTAAAAAAAAAATTGCATAAAAATCACATATTTAAGCCTAATCTTAGAAAAAATAAGAAATATTTTCAAAAAGCAAAAATTAAAAGTAGCCTTTAATGCTGGCATAATTTATGGTTATAATCACGCATTTGAGGGGGTTAAGCAAACAATTACAGTTGCTGTTTAAAACAATTAAATCTTTTGTATTGTACCTCAAATTAATCTTAAAACTACAAGAATTGTACTAACATTTGTCATAACCTGTTTGGATATTTAATTATGTAGCCATAATTTGAGCCAATCAAACTAAATTTACGGCGAGAAACAGATATTTTATGCAAATTTTTAATATGACAGTACTTTCTATATAGTGTTAGCAAAAGTTTTATCGTGAGTTCAGCTTATTGTACAAAATGGTCTGTTTGTAGTCCTCGTTTATAGAATATTCTGCAAGTTGCATTATTACAGCCATGTATGTATGTTTTATGTACAGGTATCTGTACATAAAACAGAGAACACGGTATATTAGAGTCAGTATGTTGTTCAGCTTTTATGTAGTAGGTGGCGCAATTTTATTTTAACACTTTTTTAAATATTTTAAGTGAACATTTATTGTTTTTTTTTAATTTTGCCTGTTATTTTAAATATTTTTTAAATAAAAATTGCTGTAATTATTATATAACTTCTGGAAACAAATATTATAGGAATTTTTAATGTAAACAATTGGTTTTCTATAAGAACATTTTGTTCTTAAATTATATTTTTGATACACACGCACGCACACACCCTTCACACATTTTAAACTTATTGTTTGGACAATCCATAAAAAAATATAGACTTTTTTATTAGCAATACTTTTCTTATCTAATGTAAATAAAAATAGGTATATTTCAAGAGAAACAAGATGTATTAAACTATTTATTATAATATTTTGCCTTTTCACTGTTTTTATGTCGCAGTTGGGCCTCAAGTATGTACGGAGGATCCCAACACTTTAAATTTTTTGCTCTCCTATTTAATATAATTTCCGGAGCAATACAATTAAAATAAAACTTCCTTAATTTTGAAAGCATCTGTGTAAGCCACAGGTCATCGTCTCTATATATTTCTTCTATAAATATATCATTGGTATCTCCTGTATACACAACAAAAAAACAAACATTTGCTTTTTTATCGACAATTGTCCTTGAACCTTAAAAAAAAGAGCATTAGTTGACCGAGTAGTTCTGAAATTAACCTTACCTGATAATAATAGTTGTGTGTTCTTTTTAATCGAATAATATTATTACAAATTTCAAGGCAATCTATTAATTTTCTGGATACTGCTTCTTCTAATGAAAGTTTTGATTGGGCTACTTTTTGGAAGCACTTTACTTCGATGATTTGCTCTTTATTTATTATGCCTACAATAACAAATATTAATTAGTTATTACGATATAAGTATCGGAATGTATCAATTACAATAAAAAAATGGTTTACAGTAAAATAATTGGTTTAGCTTCTAATAAAAAGTATTAATTTTAATGTAAAATATTACCATCTGGTGAAGCTCCTAAAAAGCAATGTTCTGCATCTATATATATGCCGCATTGTTCCACAATTCTTCCAGTCTTTTCAGTAAATTTGCTCACTGTCACACCTTCATTACGTTTTCCATATTCCATTGCTGGCGTAGAAAAAGATTTGCATCCTAGGATGGATTTAACTAGGGAATCGCAGGATGTAATCAGTTTTCGTTTTATCACACTCCCGAAGTTTGATGCCGTCAACCGATGCATCCTATGGGTTAAATATATAGGGTTATCAAATTGCCCTTTTGTTTCTAGTGCTTATTTCTCGTCATCGCCAGTAATCTGTAAAATTACATTTTTAAAATTACATGAAATAATTTTTAATATGTAATAATTAATAGGTACCTTTAATCTTTCAACCAGGTTATTTATCTCACTATCTAATTCTTCCTCAGTAATTTCGACTTCTGCAATATTTGTGCCGTAATCTGTATGGCTTTCAGATGTTTTTTCTTTGTTGAATTTTTGTCGTATTGCAACTGGTTTTTCTCTTGTTTTGTCCATTTTCATATAGGTTTTAAAATATTTTCCTGGACTTTTATTTGCCCACTTTTTCCATGGTTTATAATGCCATTCATGGCTTTCATTATACCTAAACCCAGTTAAATAGGTACACATTTGGAAAGCATTTCTTTGTATAAGATTTAAACGCTTTTCCATGTTAAAACGGGCTAATATGCTCATAAATAATTCGGCTCTATTATTTGTTTTTTTTTCTATAAGAATATTAGCTTTTGTAATTAAGGGATTTATTGCCCCAAATATATGGTGATGCGCTCCTGTTGAAAATAAACAATTTGATTCATCGTGAGTTGATCATCCATGTGATTGCACATGTGTTTCTTGCACATGAAGTGATTACCAAATGCATGATACACGGAATTCCTCAAACCGTGTTTCAAGGAGTCTATCTCCCCATGTGCATTGGCGTATACAGCCCTCATTGCCGCTTTGACCAAATTGTCTATTCTTGGCTTTGTCAATAATTTTCTTATTTCTAATGAAATTGTTTTTGTGTTGCCTTTAATTTTGTGCAATGATTTTTCATAATTTTTTATAGCATGGTTTGTGCACTCCAATTTTAATACCTAAAATAAACAGAGTATTTAACCAATTTACACAGTACAATCAATTGTTTGAAACCATGTAATTGAGTGATAAAATCAATTGTAAGTTATACAAAACTTCTCAGAAATTGGAGCTACGCACGCCTTGTGTATGCTCATGAATAAATATATAGATATGCGTGGTATGTCGGCTTGTTTCTAATACAAATAATACATAATATAGCACCGCGCGATACTTACTTCGGGACCATATGACACATTTTGTCTTATTTTTGATAATACAGTGGAATCGCCATATGCAATAATTTTTTTATATCTAACGTCATGCATTAAGATACTTTTGTTGAACCCCTCCACAACAATATCGGATTCCATTGATGTGGAGGCTCCAGTCCAATTTTTAAAGCATTTGTGGTTTTTGACTTCTTCATTTATGTTTTTTGCCCTTGCACATATGGAACAGTAACTGTTTCTGACCCCCACAAATAGCACTTTGTTAGAAGCCTCTCCTATTATAACAGCCTAAAAATATTTGAAATTTGAAAAGAAAAAAGAAATAAAATAAACTAAATACTGACCGCTCCCGAAGCGGCATTATAACTATGGCCGTAGCTTCTCTTTGGCCATCCTCCATCTACATACACAGATATGTAGGGAATTCCGTCTTTATCCACTTGATTTTTTTGTATTGCCATTGTGCGTTCTTCGGCACCAGCAGACTCCATTACATTATATAAGGATTTTTTCCAATGCTGAAAGTATTTATTATTAAATTCATCCCACTGAGGTTTATGGACTGAATTATTTTATGCATATAAATACATACCTCGCCCAACTTTCTTTGTAAATCAAAAAATATGGTTGCACTCATAGCTGGTATATCTAACACACTTAAAAACTTATGCAAATGAGCATAACTTGATTCTGTTGAGATAGTTCCCCACACGGCTGCTGAATTTATTTGTGAGGCTTTTTGCGGTTGTTCCGTAGCAAAAGAATAATCTTTGCTGCATATGTTGCATGTATATGTAAATGTGCTCACAAGCCCACATCGTTTTTCTTTTGAAAACAATAATCTTTCCCCTATGCAAATTGTGTTATGGTTACTTTGCAAGTACATTGATTTTTCAAGCAAATATTTTATATCAACTATCCTATAACCGCTAATATCAGAAAGGCCTTCTTCAATTTCAATGCACAATTCTTAATCGTTGATGCTGTAAATAAGTTATATTAAATGCTTGTAGCGTAGTTCTAACAAGTTATGTTTCTTCGTTGCTGTATGACATGATTTTCTATTTTATTGACGTCAGATAATACGGAATGTCGGATAAGCAAAGTTAGAATAAACGAGTCTCTACTGTATTCATACCGCTTGTGAATACAACTTGAAGGTAAAGATAATAGTACATTCTTCAACGAGCGTGGATGAAGTTTCCGACACGAGCGTCAAAATTATCTTTGCACATATAAAAAATATAATACTTTAGTACAAATTTGTGGGCGGAAACTCATATTATTGTAAGCAAACTACTCACTTAACTCTTAGAAATGAAAGAAATAACTATTCTCAAAAAAAAGACAACAAAAACTTGAGTTAGACAACAAAGATTAAATAGAAATTTTCTTGGATAAAAATTATCTTTGCACATTATACATTCTCTTAAAAATCATAGAATGTGAAATACAATAAGAATGAGCGTATTATTTGATAGTCGTAGAGAAAATAAATTTTATTTCTTCAACTCACGGATGCCGCAAGGAATTTACAAGTGGTATGACTGTATGAGTACTTACGCATCATAATTCTCTATTGTACAATTCTCAAAATTATAAGAATTATTTGAGGATTCTTCTCTTATACGCGTCTCTGTACGTTGTTGTTTTCCCCAATCAGAAGATGTTGACGGTTGTTCCTCGTTCATCAACTTAGTGCTAGATGGAATAATTTCTACATGGCCTGTATTCTCAACTTTATCGATTATATCTTGCAAAATTTTTGCTGCAATCCTTTTGTTTGCTAATCTCGCAATTATAGCTTTCGATTTATTTGTCCTTTTGTGACGTCTAGAATAAATGCGTCGGCTGTATGTCGCAGTTTTGCCCATCTTACAACAATAAGTACAATAGATACAACTAAAAATCACAAAATAAACTTCACGTTTTGTTAGATGCAGGGACAACGTTCCTATAAAATTACTTTCACTATTGTAGTTTGAGGGTGGACGCGGGTGATCGAGCGCTGCGGTGTTGGGCAGATGGAATGTTATTATAACTGTGCATTAGAACGTTTTCATACTTTATAAGTTATTGTTAAAACATTTTAAAAATTATACTAGGAATAATAAACAAATTCAAGAAAAACTTCCTAAAAAAAATGTACGATTCGGGTTAGGTCTTATCTTTTTATTGGTACTTAATATATATATATATATATATATATATATATATATATATATATATATATTGATACCTGTTAAGCTCTCACTTCCGTTATGTACATAAGGCGGCCTGACATCCGGGTGTACCAATTTTTTTATTAAATTTAGGTGTGCTATATGTACATGAGGGGAACTTATAGATTACAAATCTCAAAAGAGGGGAAACAATATCTAAAAAATAAAATTATATATATATACGTTAAGTTGAAGATACAACCTCACTTCCGATATATATGCTTTAAATGCTAAGTGAAGAGGTCGTACTTACTTCTAACAGTGTTGCATTGTTTTTGGAAGTCATGTCGTACGCTACATTTATAAATTGTCTAATTTATATATTAAGTAGATAAAAATATCTTAGAAGTTATAATATTGTCGATTTTGCTTCAGTTTAATCGGGACTTTATGGCCTAATTAAACGGATAGCTCAAATAAATTTTACAAAATATTCAATATTAATTAGGTTATGTGGATGTATTAATATACTTGTATATGCTGTATAGTTGTTTATTATATTGTACAGACCGGTTTCGGCTGTTAGGTCATCTTTGGTGTAAAACTGTGAGTACATATATGATGATGTTATGAATAACATCATCATATATATTATTTATAACATCATATATATGTAACTCACAATTTTACACCAAAGATGGCCTAACAGCCAAAACCGGTCTGTACAATATAATATACAACTATACAGCATATAAATGTATATTAATACACCCACATAACCTATATAATAAAATATATGCACAAGATCAACTCAACTATCAATATTAATTGTTTTTTTTTTAATTAATGTTTTATTTTTTGTATCAATAACAAATTAATATATCATAGTACTGAGAAGCATGCTGCAAGAGTAACAAGGAAATTTTTTTTGACGATCTGTTAAATAATAATATAAAAATATTAAGATGTAAAACGCAATTCTAATGGAAAATAAAATACATAGCAAAAAAAATGATTAAAGGTTGTCTCGACATCAGATTCTTTACGTCGCAGCCAGCATGCTGACTTTTCCTGGTAAGCAATTTTATTGGGCGCATGCATTAATAATGTGGTAACACCTAATTAAAACAAGCAGGCTTTACCAATAATATTATTATTATATTAACGTATTATTAGAAGACCAATTAATTAAAAGAATACTTTAAAAAGAAAAAGATATATTTATTTATAATTGAGTTGATCTTATTGTATTTATTATAATTATAAGAAATTGGATTATTTTTATACGCTGTTTTTATGTATATTTATATAAACCGGTTTCGGCTTTTAGGCCATCGTCGGAGTAAATTTATATATTTTTTTATGGATGTTATAATATATGATGATGCAAGAGGCTGTGAGAACAGATTCTATGTTGCATGAACTGGCCCCGACTGTTGAATTGTCTGATTCTGTCAATCACGGAATTAATCAATTACACATCTAGTTTGGATGCAGAGAAGTACGTCCTTAAAGACTCGTCTAGTTTCAACAAGGCCTTTGACATCAATTTTGGTTTGCTGCCTTTGGAGAACTCATCTTGTGTTAATGTAGTCTATAGATCTTTTTTTTCTACTTATAAATCTAACAAGCTTTGTTCAAATACTTCACTTTCAAACGAGGTTATTAGAACCAAATTAAGTTTCTTGTTCATGAATCCAGAATTGGTTTGTCTTTCTCTTGAGCAAATGATTCGTGCCTTTTGGAAGATGGAGAAACTTCTTCTAGTTTTTTTTTTATTACCAGAAGAAATTCTGTGTAAAGATTACTTTAAAAAATATTGTTTTTAGGGATAAAAATGGTTGCTACATTACTCGGTTACTTTTCAAAACAAATGACCGTTCTGTTTTGTTACAATAGAAAACATGCTTTGAAACGTTTTTATAAAATAGAAACTCGTTTTAAAAGAGATAAACTAAAAAAAAATTATATTCCAAAAACCTACAAAACTACATTGATCAAGGTCATTTGGTGCTTACAAAACAACCAGTTTTGTATATTTTGACGCATTACAGAGTAAAAAAAAAAATCGTCTGGTGGGAGTAATGACACTCTTTCCTCTGGTAGAAGACTTCAGACAGACATTGATCAAATATTGACACTTTTCAGATTTTATCAAGTTGCTCTAGCTTGTGATATTTGTCAGATGTTTTTGTTTAAATAAAGAAGATCTTATTTTTCAACATATCTTTTGTCGTTTATATTTTAGCAATTCTATCAATCAATTCAAACATACTACAGTATTTTTTGGGACTACATCTAGTCTTTAAAAGACTCAAAGGTCCATTCTTCAGTTAGTTGAAAATGAAGGAAATCTTTTTTCTTTAGCAGCGGAAGCTTTGAAGAATGGAATTCATGTCGATGGCATTTTATGAGGATCTACTAATGAGGATAAAGCTTTGAAATTAAAAGTTCAATTGATAGGTCTTCCGCGTTGTGGAAAGTTTGAATTGGCAAAATAAGCCAGTTAACTTTCTTCTATTATCGAATCTGAGAATCAGGTAATTCTCAAATCTGAAAATGTCTCTGATTTTTAGGCATTTCTTGAGATTCTTCCCGAGATGCATTCCATTATATAATAAAATCAGATAACAAAATGTCTTTAAAGTAAGGTATTTTGTCTTTTGCATGAATCCATACTCCTCTTTATCTGTTGAAAATTAAATCCGAAAGCAATTTAGAGACACGCTCTAGGAGAAGTTCAAAATCCAGCAGATTCAGCTAGTCGGGGTCTGTTTGTTTCTAAACTTATTAAATGTTTGCTTTGGTAGAAAAGTTTAGATTTTATTTGGGAACCAATGGTAAGTTTGCCTTTGAAAAAACCAAATTTGACAGCACAGGGTTTACCTGAACTGAAGGAAAATTAAGATTATTTCTTAGTTTATACATTTGTTTATCAAAATATCTTTTATATTGAAATTGCAAAAATTAATGCATTTATGTTGCAATTATTTGAAATTTCTTAAAAAAAGATTTTTTGCAATCTTTTTAAAGTTGTTTGATCAATAGTTCATCATGAATATGAAAATACATTGAAAGTAATAGAGAAATTAACTCAAAAACATTGTTAAATAAAGAAAAAGTTGATTAAAGATGTAAAAATGTTAAAATATTATAGAAGTTTGACTTTGTTTCTTAATTCTGAGGGTTTTGTCATGGTGGAGGGTCGAATCGACCGATCTCAATTAGCACATTTAATTCGACAACTTAATTATGTTAGTAGACCATTTACATATCTCTTCAGCTTTTCTTTTGTGGTCCAAAATTTATCCAATATTTTTCTTAGTTATTGGATTCCGAGAGCACACAATTAAGTTTGTCAGCGTATTTTTCAATGTTTAACTTGTTATCATTTAAAAACAAAGCATATTTAGCCAATCATGGCAGAATTGTTAGCATATCAAATAGAACCGGCAAGGACTTTTAGTCATTTTGGTAATAATTATGCAGGTTCTTTTTCTATTAGAACATCACTTCTTAGATGTAATAAGTTAGTGAAATGTTATTTAGTGTTGTTTGTTGCATGATGACTAAAGCGACACATCTAGAATGAGTGACCAGTCTTTCATCCGAGGCCTGTTTAAGAGCTTTGGATAATATTTTAAGCCAAAGAGGTTTACATTTGAAATTTTTTTTAGAATAAGGTAGTAATTTTCGTGAAGCAGCAAAGGAACTTAAGAAATTGTTCAATATTATGTCTTTTGGCTGATTATATTGCAGTTCAAAAAATTGAATGAGTATTTCAACTTTCTTATGCTCCAAATTTTAAAATAATTTAGAAACCTGGAGTAAAATCATTCAAATATCATTATCAAAGAGTAATTGGACAACAGCTTTTATTTTATGAAGAATTTAACACCATAGTTATTAAGATTAAAGCTCTCTTGAATTCGCGGTCTTTGAGTGAACTCTCAAATAATCCTCAAGATAGATTTGATTACTTAACTCTTGAACATTTTATAGTGGGAGGTCTTATTTTGTCAAAATTACAAGAAAATTTATTAGATGTTAATATAAATCTGGTCAAACGATCGAAATTGTCTAATCATTTATTGAAATCTTTTTAGGAACGTTGGAGTTGTGAGTATATTCATACTCAGATTTTGCGTTCTAATGTTAAAACAATTCATTCTTTACTTAAAAAAGTTGATTTGGTGTTTTGGTTTGCTACCTTCAAAATGGCCAAAGAGACGGATTATTGATTTTTAAAGTGGTAGGATGTGTAGTGAAAAAAATCAAATCTACTACTTGCAAACTCATTGGACCAGTTAACAAAATTTACATGTTACCTTTGCCAGACGGTACACAATAATTTCAAAATTGTTTATTTTAGTGGGGGGATTGTTTGGTCATCTAATGCTAAGCAGGCCAAACTTTGTATTTTGTTTAAAAAAAAAAATCTGTAACCATAATAATTTGATTGTTTTTAATATATATTTTTAACATTACACTTTTGCCCTACAACAGCACAAAAAAAATTAGGTATAGAATTTATATTAAAACTTACTTGTCAGATTTCACACAGTTACTAAAAATAGAAATTAAACTACATGAAAAATTTAGACAATAGATTATAAAACTCATATGTAATTAAAAAAAAAAATAAATAAAACTTTTAAGGTTGTTTTTTGTTTACAAAATAAAAACCAAAAACAGGCATTTAAATTAAATTAAATTAACTAAAAATTACAATTTAAAACAGCAGACGTTATGAGCATAAATCAAATTTCTTTTTTAGTGCTAAAAAAATAATATAAAAACATAAAACGATAAGAAACTATAAAATTACAAAAAAGAATAATTGAATAAATTATAAATAAATTTAACTATTTATTTTATATAGATTTTTGTTGCGGTGCTTCAAGTGTTGACTTCAAAATTTAAATTTTATTTAAATTAAATTATTAATCAATATTTTTATTAATTTGTTTACTTATTTGTGACATTTAAATCAAATTTCATTTTTTACTTTATTATTTATTCAATTTATAAAATTAAATTATCATACAAAATAAATAAATTTCGCGCCGTAGTACGCAATAAGTAATATGAAAACGCTATTAGAATAATTTCAAAAAGTAAACAACATGTAGAAATGCGATGTGGCCTAAAATGGAAGTGACAAGATGCCGTCTGATTAACGGAAGTGATTTCGTACTACGCTTTGTTATATATAAAAATTGACTCCAGTGCCAACGGTGAACGCATGAACTAAAAGATTGTACTGTAGATATTGGATGAGCCAAATCACTTCCAGACAAATTTTCGGATTTGGGTATAATTATCCTATCTTATTTAAAATTTGCAAAATATATAGTATATATAGTATATATGAAGCGACAACGAATGTTGAGTCTCTATTTTGGAAGCGACTAAGTACGGTATATGGATATATATATATATATATATATATATATATATGTTATTTTTAAAATTTTCGCGGATATAATTATTTTTATTTAAATTTATTTTTGGATTATCCCGCGTTTTTTCTTTGAGATGGACTTGACGTTTCGGCTGAATCTCATCTGCCATCATCATGAGTGATTTATTATATCTATTTTTGATATAATATAATATACATCAATATGACATTGATATATAAAACTAATTTTGTTGTCAAAGCTAACTTACAAGAAACTTTATTGTGTGTAAAATTTCTTTGTTTGACTTCTGGTAGTTGGTCGATTAATTGATCTTTCTACAGTTAAAACTTGTAAAGGAACTGGTTGTGATTTGGGTGCTGTAATTAAATTAGTTGTTGTTGGTAAAGAAGCTGTGTGGTTTTTTTGAATTTAATTTAGTTGTTGCCAATGCTGTTTTCCAAGTAGATGGTAAACGCAAAGCATCATCTCTCTTATTGAGATTGTCTGGTCTTTTTTTAATTTCGATGGCTTCTCTTGTTATTCTAGTATGAAAATGATTAATTTTTGCTAAAATTTTAGTTCCTTCAAAGTTAATTTTGTGATGACTTGAATTTACATGTTCCGTTAAAGATGAAGTAGATTCATTTTTTTGAACTGCTCGAATATGTTTTTCTTTTCTTGTGCTAATTTTGCGGTTAGTTTGTCCAATATAAGATCTCGTACAATCTGCACATGGAATTTCGTACACGCCTTGACTTTCTAAAGGGATAATATCTTTTGGGCTTTTTAAAACTTGACTTATTTTTAAATTTGTATTGAAAACTGTTTTTATGTCGTATCTTTTTAAAACTTTAGAAATTTTGTTTGTGGTACCTTTGACAAATGGTAAAAAAGCGTATGTAAGTCTGTTAACCAATTATATATATATATAAAATATTGTCAAAATATATAAAAAGAAGTATTTCACAAGTGGTTAATAATTTTTCTCGGTGGCGTCGTTCTATGGATGGGAACAAAGTTGCATTAATTACTAGTTATAAGAGATCGCCACTTTGCGGGTAGTATTTGTCTGTTCTTTACTATAGGTCACTCTCTGTTTAATTGATGTCCACCTTAAATCAAACACAAAATTAAGCAGTTTTCTCTATAACGCCAAAGAAAGAAATAATAAACTAGAGAGATCAGGAGTCTATAAGCTAACAAGTACTGATTGTGAAAGTGTATATATAGGTCAAACTGGTCGAAATTTTAAACAACGTTTTAGTGAACATCATATTTACACGGTAATTCAAAATCAACATTTGCAAATCATATAATTAATGAAAATCACACTTTTTCAAATTTTGACGACTTAGTAATTTTGCATAACGACAAAAAAGTAAAAAATTAGACTTATTAGAAGCTTTAGAATTTTACAAACATAAAAAGAAAATCAATTCACCACTTTTAAACGACCAGCTTGAACATATGTATACGCCTGCTAGTTTAATCCCTCGCTTAATCTAAAAATAATTACTTTGTTTGAATGTTTTTTGAAATTATTGTTAATTCCCTTATATTTTTTAATCTTTTTTGTAATTATTCTAACAAACCATTTATTAGATTATGTTAATGTCTTTTTAATATTTTTGTCAATTTAATTTGTTTTATCTTATATTGAATTATCACGTAATAACGGTCAACTCCATCAACTATATTCAAAATAGCAACACCCCAGCTATAAAATATGAAAAATATTGTAGGCTTTTTGGCATTGCAGACCATTGCTTACATTGGCCACTGTTTGTGAAACTTTTTCTGGCAAATTTTTCTATTATTAATCCATTACCTTCTTGCAATTTGATAATTTTTTTGTAATTTATTCGAATTATTTTTAACACTATTTTGTGGAATAGATCTTTTTATTTTATTTTCAAGTTTTTCAAATATTCTAAAAAAATAAGCATAGTCCCCACAAGTATAATGTTATCATCAAGACTTTGCAAACTAATTTAAGTGATTAGAAAATATTTTCCAAATATGCCAATTTTGCTATCCACTTGTTGTTATTGAAACAATCAGCACATTTTGGTTTCTTATCAATTAATAGAAGTGATAAGACAAAACTAGTGAAACAACATATTTTAATTAAAATTATGTCATCAACTATATTAAAAATGCGTTGGAAAATATTTCACTTTTAAAATTCAATAAAAATATGATTTTATTAAACACTTACTCATTAATTCAAAACATTTTAGTTTAATTAAAATAAAAACCTAGATCAAATTCCTTGAATATTTTAACTAATTACTAACCCCGTATCCATACAAAATATTTAATTAAATTAAAATTTTTGTTTGAAACTACATTGCACTTGTTTTACACATGTTTTATGCACAATGTAACCTCGTTTCATCCACTAATTTTATTTTTATGGCTACGAATATGGGTCAATGATTGGTGTAAATGCAAGCAAATTTATTTTACAAATTCCTCTCTACTAAATTGAATTTAGTACAAAATACTGATTTACTTCATTAAAATAATTATAAATAGCTTCCCACTTTATTGCCTCATTCATTATAATTAAATTGGTTTATTTAATTTATTTACCAGTAATGATGTTTAATAAATTAATTAAACTAACATTGATTTGAATGACGCTTTTTAAGCTGCAACAAATTACTAATTGAAACTGACACAACAAACTAATTGCATCTTCTCATATCATAATCCACTTTAAACAGTTTTTCCAACATAAAGCAGTTTTAATTATTTCATGTAAAATGCAACATTGTTTTTTTATATATGTAATTTGCTACGCGATTTGTATGTACGGCAGTAAGCCGGAGGATAAAACTAACGAACGCATAAATTGTATCATTTAAAGTTGCAGGCGAGATTTAATTGCGAATAAAAGTTTTTTCTCATCTACTTTTATAGCTGGATATAGATGGAATATTTCAATTCTGGAAATTATTAGATTTGCGATGGATTGAAATGTTGTTGACAAGTTTGTTGGATTTAATTTAATTGTATTAAAAGTATTAAATACAGTTTTTTTACCAATATTGCTGTATTCTGTTATAGTTCTAGCAAGTTTATAATAACAATTCAACTGCTCTTTTTATACTAAAGTTTTTTTTTTGTTATGTCTATTATAAATTTTTACTTTAGTGCATTAAATTAGTCATTTCAGTATTCAAATTTGATGCAGAATTAGGCCAAATTGAGCACCAATAAATAGTTTATATGTGCTTGTGTTTGATGTTGAAAATAAATTTTATTTGTAATTTCTGTAAGCTTGCTTGTATCTGTGCTAACGAATTTATTTATATAAATTAGTTATGCATGAATTGCAATTTAATGTATCTTTATCTAGGTCAAAACACTCTCATATATTATTAGCAATAAAATAGCCACTAACAATTTTTCATTTCCTTCTAAGAAAACGCCACTTTAAAGAATTATTTATCTAAAACTTTCCAGTGTAATGTACCGTACGTAGAGTCATGAATCGTTCGCCAGCAAATCCAACTGTAAATCCTGCGATCATCAACAAATCATTTGTCATGGTAAATTTGCAGGAAACGGCCGTAATTCAATGCTGTCGGTATTTATCCGTTCGTGCAGGTTGATGCACTTGTCCCAATTATTATCCAACAACCGGTCAATATGCCGCCAGATATCGTTAGTTTTGTGGTGCGTCACATTTCTAATCGTTGCATTCGAATTACAGACTGGAATCGAAATCTGTGCATGATTAATCTGCAATGAGTGTTTCTAGCTTGTATTTAGATTTAGCTTTTTCGGTTTCAATCGGGTTTGCCGGGTCGCAAAGTGCGACCGCATTAAGCTGATGGAGAAACTATCAGTTGGATGGAAACTGTGTAATTTATAAAGTTACTACGGTTTTGATTGGAACAAGTTTTCAAATTGCTCAGCCGTGTGATTAACTGTAGTAATTGCTATAAACAAATCTAAATACAATTATTTTAAGCAATATTTGTTGTGATCATAAATCACCACCCACATTCTTTCAGGAAAGGTTATTTTTTACTGTGGAAACTTCTATAAATATTTATAAAGTCCATTCTGAGGTGGCCCGAGGCAAGGAAAGAAAAAGCTATTTACGACCCACTGTTTTGATTTGTGTCTGGAAAACACGCTTCTAGAAAAATATCTATACCCTTCATTTAAGGCAGACTTATCTTTCTATTTATTTCCTTGTTGCGGCGGAGATTTAAAACTTTCCCATCCCCAACACAGAAATCAAAACGCTCCGCTACAAACTTTTCTTATAAAAGTTCCTCGGTCTCAGAAAGATTGGAAACGTCAAATATTGAGAAACTTTGCAAGAAGTAAACTTATAAATAACCACACGTAAATTCACATTTTGGATAAATAAGGGTCGACGTAGGTTATCAACTTTTAATGATTGTTAAAATGCTAATATAGGGTGGTTTTTATTGAGCAGGAAGTTTGATATTTATTGGCTGAATAGTGTTAGTTAAGGAAATTTTAAAGCAAGCGCTACAGTGTATCGGGATTCAATTATGCTTGCGCGTGTTGTGAAATTGAATGGTAATTAGATTAATCATATTGCAGGCAACAATTGGGACTATATTGAAAACGCACTAGTGTTTGTACATTAGTCGCGTTAATTGTGTAATTATCCAACCAACATAGTAAAATGAGAATAATAAACAATATCAATTTAATATATAATCACAATTAAAATTATAATTTTGCAATAATCAACAATAATATTACTTTATGCACACAGGGTTTTGTATAATTTTACAATAGTCAACATGTTTATATGGTTTTAGAAAGCCATAATTGAAAAAATGTTTTTTAGTTATAAAATACAAACTAAGAAAACTATAAAAAGATAAGTTCCAAAAATTTGTTATCTAAATGAAGTCCGTGCAGATTAAAAAACTTTTAGTTTGTAATTAATATTTTAAAACTTTTTGTCAATTTTCAAAAAATACCAAGTAAATTTTTGATGCCATTATGTACATAGATGCAACTTAGAACTAATTGTTGGGCTAGTAAACCTACCTGGATCAAATATTGTTTGTGCACATGACAAGATAGTGTATATATTAGCAATCAAGTTTGTAGCCTCAGCAATCAACTGCTATAATGCTTTGGTATTTGGCATGTTAATGACACAGTTGTCAACGTAGAAACTCTTCAAAACTATTTCAATTGTTTGCTTGCTATATTTATTATCTTTCTCACTCATTACATCACAATCACATTACATCTTCCTAAACTTTTTTTAAGAGGATATTTGATAGTTGCTCTTAGCATAAACGAACTGACATTTACCACAAGAAACGACCTGTCTGAAGATCTACATTTTATTATTTTTATTTTTTTACATAAACCAAAAAGTTCTTGTTTTTAGTGCATCAATTAATCTACAAAAACGCTTTCTTGATATCAACTGTGACTTTTCTTTTTACAATTGGAACAAAATATTCGGTATTTGTTTTAATAAGTTTGCTTTTTTCTCTAAACAATTGTTTAAGAGTGGCTTGTTTTGTTTGTCTAGCTGACGCATTTAAAGCTGATTTGTGTTTCTATTTTTTTTATTACTGGGCGGTAAGACAAGTAATGCGCTGGTTTACCTATTTTTTTACTAAAAACTTCCTCTTTTGTCTGTTAGCTAGCCAGAGAACAGTTTGTTATACTTTTTCAATAACATTTTTTTCTAAACCTGTTTTCTGTAGACTTCAACCTTTTCATTGCTAATTGATAGTTTGATGGTAATAGTGGATGTCTTTTCAGCCATGACAATACAATTTTGTTTTTTTTTGTGACGGATATGGTTTTAGTAAACAGTTTTCTGGTTGCTTTGTATAATTGATCTTTGTTTTTTTTTTTGGATCTGTTATATCTAACCTAACCTAACCTAACCTAACTAGAATGCGTTTCTACTAATAAGTAATTTGAAGTCTTTAATGGTTCTTGGATTTGTTTAAAAGATCAAAAAGTTGTAATGCATATTACAAGAAAAACGCCAAGAACTACTATAAATTGTTACGGAAAAAATAGATACAATAGTTAATAAGAGATGTCTTAGAGACTTTGGGAAATTTATGAAGAGTCTGGAAGGTTTTAAAATTGTTAAATGCGTTTTTAAGATCCTTATAGGCTTTGAGAGTTTTTAGAAGACTTAGAAGATTTAGAGAGATCTTTAAGTTCTTAAACTACACTTAAATATTTTAAAACATACTTACAAAAATATTATAAACGGCCACAAAATTTTTATATAAAACTTTAGGTTTAAAAATAGTCTTTCAAATTTGACTTTAATGCTGAGAAAATACATAAAAGATGTCTGAGAAACTTTAGGCTTGAAAAAGTGTTTATCTATATTGTGGAAGTTATAAATAGGATATTTTGCATCAAAGGTTGAAAATAGTCTTTAGTAGCCTGGCGCTTTTAGCCACACAAAAGAGCAAAACAAGTGATCAAATACCGCAAATGACTTTTTGGCTCTTGGGATTCTAAATCGTTGTTTTGGCCTGCATTTTATGGTCAAAACAAATGTTTTTGGTAATTGAAAGAAAAGAATGTGTTTATGTGTATTGAGAAAAAGTTTTGAAAGATTTTGAAAGATTTGCTATAGCTTTAAAAGATTTAAAAAAAAAACTGAGTCAGGAATCTGTAAAACTTCTAAAAGATTTTACAAAGTTTTACAAGATTTTAAGAAATTTTAAAAAGTTTTTAAAGATTTTAAAAAATCTGAGAAAGCTCTAAAAAGTTTTACAAAAAAGTTTTGAAAAAATTTAAGAAATTTGAAATAATTTAAAAGATTTTTACACGTCTAAAGAAGTTCTAAAAGATTTTAGGGAAAATTTTGTTGTTGCGTATTTTCAGACGCATTTTGAAGGCTCCGTGAATTTAGAATTGGAAATTGCGGTAGTGCAGGTCCACATCAAAAGCAGTTTTTGATAAACCAGTGGTCAGCGTTAGGCGACTCTTTGCTTGTCTACAACTATCTAAAAACTTTGTCTGGAAAACCTTAAATAGGGAAATTCTTCAGCCATATCATAATCAGAAAATACAAAATTACTTCCAGGTGACGAAACACAACGACTTGCATTTTCTCAATGACTTCTAAAACGACATCAACAAGATCTTAACTTTTTTAGTTTAATATTGTGGAGCAATGAATTTATGTTTACATGAGATGACATTAACGAGGGTAATTATCACAACAGTCAGTGATCACATCAACAAACACAAAAACATAAATACAACTAAAATAGCACATCCTCCGCTAAAAAAATTCCATCTATGTTGCAAAAAATACAAACAACAATGTCAACAAAATCTAGAATCTGAAAACGTAGAAGAAAATAAACTTGATAATCAAAAGAAAGCAGTTGTGCTAACTGCAACAATAGACAACAATATAATTCAAAGCCAAGACATCAATGGTACGTTAATTGAAAATAGAAATAACGAAGAAGAAGAAAAAGAAACTTATCAAGATAACTCCAGTAATATACCAGATACACTGTCTGACTCGCAAACAAATTTTTATATTGCTCAGGTCATAACAAACCAACCATAAATAAAAATAAGAAATTGAAGATAGCTTGCCTAAATGTACAGTCTATTAAAAATAAATTAACCTTGCTTAAAGCTTATTTAGAAATTCAGAATATTGACGTTTTATTTATAAGTGAACATTGGTGTAAGACTGCTGAACTGGAAAGCATTAAAATTGAAGGTTATAAATTTGTTACTAATTTTTGTAGGATAATCCATATTCATGGCGGGGTGTGCGTATTAAGTAAAAATGAATTAAATATTCGTTCGTGTGATGTTCTTAAGTATTGTGATGAATTGTCATTTGAAGCTTGCGCTGCGATACTTGTATTAGAAGACATTAAAATATTTTCTATTTGCCTTTACAGATCTCACATGGGAGATGTAAATACTTTTATAGTAAAACTAAATAATATTTTAAACGATTTCTACAATATAAATAGTCAGATAATTTTGTGTGGTGATCTAAACATTGATTTTTTAAAATCTTCAAATCATAAAGATATGTTGTTTGATGTACTAAATTCTTTTGGGCTACAACTTGCAAACACAGGTCCTACGAGAGTATTTACTGATAAAAATAATAAAACATCCATAAGCGGTATAGATTATATGCTTACAAATATTAACTTGAACTTATATAAATGTATTACTATTAACCCACTTTTAGGAGATCATTTTTTATTTATATTAGAAATTGAAACTTATCAGACCATAAAAGAAATGCAATTTCATAAAAAACGCGTATATTCACACTCAAATTTAGAAACTTTTTTGTTTTTTGTATCCAATCAGAATTGGAATAATATCTGCAAAAGCTCTGACATAAATGGTAGTTTTGATATTCTTTTAAAATCATTGACTACTCTATTAAATCTCTCGTGCCCTTTAAAATCTATTAAAGCTTCAAATAAACATCGTTATTGGCTTACTCAAGAGTTAGTTAATGAAACTGAGAAGCTACAACATTTATTTTGGTTGGCATACAATCTAAAAGATAATAATTTAATTAGCGATTATAAAAGAAAAAAAGAACTTCATAATACTAATTTATGTTTTGCAAAAAAGGAGCACTATTCAAATCGTATTTTGAAAAATGATAATAAAGTAAAAGAAACATGGAAAATAATAAGAGAAACAACCACAAACAACAATCAAATTAATAAAAAAATTACTTTAAAAAACCATGGAGTATTAATTAATGACAACGAAGAAATTTGTAATACTTTTGTTAAATATTATGCTTCTTTAGCAAAAATTAAATTAAATCAATATTATTCTATATCAACAATAAGCCAAAGTACCGTATCTGAATGTCAAACATTTAAATCATTTTTTATGAAGCCTATTATTGAAACTGATATAATAACTGCAATTAGTTCTTTAAAAAATACAACATCTTCAGGCATAGATGATTTAAATACTAAGCTTATTAAATTAATTTCAAAAACATTAGTTCCTATACTAACAATGCTTTTTAATGCTGCAATTGAACAAGGCATATATCCAAATGCGTTAAAAACTGGCATAATCACACCCCTTCATAAAAAAGGAGACACTCAATTAGTAAATAATTACCGCATCATCACAATAGCACCAGTAATCTCAAAAATATTTGAAAAAATTATTTGTGATTGCATGAAAACTTTTTTAGAAAAAAATAATATTTTACACAAAGCTCAGCATGGATATCGTAAAAAGGTCTGTTGAAATGGCAACGTGTGAATATGTAGAGTTCGTACATCGTCATCTGGATCAACACGAATACTTATATGGATTTTTTTTTGACATGACTTCAGCTTTTGACATATTAGATATTAGTTTCATTATTGATAAATTGGAACACATAGGATTTCGTGGCACTTTTTTATCATTATTAAAGTCATATTTAACAGACAGGAAAATTAGGGTTAAGATTGATGGACATATTTCTAATGCTGAAAAAATAGAGCACGGTGTTCCACAGGGCAGTGTATGCGGTCCTCTAATTTTTATTTTATTTGTAAATGACTTACCAGAAATATTTAAAGATATACCTAATTTTAAAATAGTTATGTATGCCGATGACATATCTATGGCTTGCTCATCCAAATATATTAGCGAATTGAATCGAATGGCTGGAATAATATTAAATAGAATAACAAACTGGTGTACACAAAATAGGTTAATATTAAACAACACAAAAACTGAACTAATGTATTTTCAAAAAAAGCGTTCAACGTTAAGAGAAAATGCCATATCTATTAACAATTTGTTATATGCACTTTCCGACTCTGTAAGATTTCTTGGATTGATAATACAAAATACATTAGACTGGACAAATCATATAAATGCGGTGTGTGGTAAACTAAATAAGTCATATTTTGCAATATTGCAACTAAAATCAGTTCTTGATAAAAAACGACTAATAGATGTCTACTACGCAATGGTTTATTCCCATATTAGTTTTAATATCATTTTGTGGGGCAACTCGTCAGCAGCGAATAGAATATTTATAATTCATAAACGCATTCTAAGACGTATGTTTAATCTTGATTACATAGAATCTTGTAAATATACATTTAAAGAAAATAATCTGTTAACTGTACCTGCAATATATGTATTCAAAACTTTATGTTTTATTAAAGAAAATATAAATAATTTTTCGACAGTTGGAGAAAATCATTCGTACAGTACCAGACACGGACAGCAATTACTCTTAATTAAACATAATTCATCCAAGTTTGAAAATTGTCACGTGTATATAGGACTTAAAATGTTTAATAAATTACCAGATCAAATAAAGAAGCTAAATTTTAAACCATATAAGATAATGATTAAAAGATTACTAACTAATAATGTTTTGTATTTTGTTAATGATTTTTATAATATAGATTTTAATATAGATTTTAGTAAAACTGTGTAGTAGTTTTTATTATTTTTTGTTTGTTTTTAATATGTAATTATTATGTAATGCTTGTTTGCATATTATTTTAATTTGTTGTTTTATTTTTTATATGTAATTATTTTATTGACGATCACATACTGTACTTTATTTTATACATACATGTACTAGATCTTGTGAATAAACATCTATCTATCTATCTAACAATATACATAACGAGCATCCGTACGCAGTTAGGGTACGAGCTTACCAACACAGTTTTTCAGTTAACACATGGTGTTATTCAAACCTTACCACCTCGTTTCAATGTTGGTTTATACACAGAATTTCTCGAAAATTAGATGAAAAATTTGCTGGGTAGCACGGTCCTTAAATAACTACAATAAATAACTAAAATAAATCTTAAATAACCTCATAATTTCCAAAAATCCGTTGATTGTTGCAAAATATTAAAAAAAACTGACATACCTCTATATCAAAACATACTTTCACTTATAAACGACAATGACAATGACTGACAAATCATATCATATCATTAACCATCATAAAAAAAATACGTTTTAGATTATTTTATTATATATTTGGGTAATTCCATTTCTTTTCGACTAATTTGAAAAACTCGACCTCTTTGATATTGCTCAAATTTTCAGGGATCAAAATATGGATGAAAAAAATGAGATTTTTAAAATTTTGTACTTAGAATATTGTCTATTTAAAATAACACACATTTGAAGATCAGAAATTTTACAATAAAACGTCTTTTTTAGCTTATTTTGTATCTTAATTTTTAGGCATCTGGAAAAAGATAAAAAGGTTCAGGATGGCTCAAATTATTCCTTATTGCATGTACTTTAAACCCCATATTTTTATGATTAATATCATGGCAGTCATTTTGATATATTAAGCTTCAAACATTATTCCAAAAAAACCCGTAAATATTGCAAAATCGCAAAACTTTGCTTTTTTAAACCGTTCTAACTTTATCAAATCTTAACAAAATGTGATCCACAATGTCTAGATTTCTTCGTGTTAAATCTCTTTTTAAAGTGATCACACAAGACTTATAGAATCAATACGTATAGACTCCTAGTTTGATGCAGGAAGTTGCACATATTTTCGCAATTTTCAAAACTTGTAATTTTTTGGTTTCGAAAAAGCGCTGTCATTCTAAGTCGATTTAAGTCAAAATTTCAGTAAATACTCCTTAAAGCACAAAAAAAAGTTATTTATATGAGAAATGGTATATCGGGCATTATCAAGAATTTTTTAATATTCAAAAATTGTCAAAATTGGCAAACCGCACATTTTTGTGAAATTTTTGACTTTTAAATGTGTGTCATTTTGAACAGGCAATATTCTAAAATCCAAAATTTTGGGAATCTCATTTTTTCATCGATACTTTGATCCCTGAAAATTTGAGCAAAATTAAAGAGGTCGACTTTTTCAAATTAGTCGAAATGTAATGAAATTACCCATTTCTATTTTGTAATTTCTAGACTGTTTGACATTGTTGCAGGTATACAATTAGTATACTTGAGACACTGTGTGTACATTTATGCGAAAATGTTTTACTTGTGCTAGTGTTGCATAGTCTAGATGTTAATTAATTTCAAATTCATTTTTTCCTTTATCTATTTTTTTTTTTTTTTTTTTTAATTTTAACCACATTTTTTAATTTTATTTTTTAATGTTGCAGAATCAGTAGTACTGCACAAGCCTAACAATAAATTTGTTTTTCAAGATTAATATTTAATTTATTTGCATTTGTTAAAAACAGTTTTACAAGTGCATTTTGCGCCATTTTTGCGACGTAAAAAGATGCTGGTTCGTTATTTACTTAACTTTTGTGTTTGCAATTTATAGGATGATTAATAGTGTATTTGATACAGACTAATATGGGAAATTATTGCATTTAAATAATTCTAATTTTTGGTTATCGCTTGCACGATGTTTGTACTCTTTTCAACTCCATTTTTTTAAAGTAGACTGTACATTTTGTTGTTAACATTTTCTAATTAATTGTTAAAGCTTTGCATAATTTGTAATATTTTTGTTGCTAGTCTAATGAAACCGGCATTATTTTGACAAACACTTCCAAACTAGACTTTAAGTTACTTAAAGTTTAAAGCTATCGGGGCACCTTCAACATTCATGTTGCTAAAAAAACTATTACACAAAGCCGCGAAGTAAAATTGGGATGGGAAGTAATTGCTCGATGATGCTCGAGATATTTTTATTAATAACGATTTTTTTTTACTTACCTTTAAAAACTGAGCAACTAATTAAAAAGAAAAGGTAGCGCTGTGCAAAAGGCATTATCACTGCTAATGACTAAGTTAAACATTTGATTTTTAAACTCATCATCATGTACGGTTTACAAATAAGCTATCACTAACTACATGTAGTAGAATCTGTGAATAGATAATCTTATGGTTAGATTTGTTATAATTAATATACTTAGTTTTTACTGCATAACTTTGCTATCAATTAATTACCGGATAAGAAATTTTTTTGACTAATACTGTCTTAGTTTTGTGATAACCAAAATGTAAATATTGAGTAAGCTGGTACAAAAAAGAGCCCTCAGCTATGTTAGGGCCTGCAGGATGTTTAAAAGAAATTTAAAATTAGTTTATCTTGTATTATTCTTTGAAATTTGCAGTATGTAAATGATACATTATGAGCAGCCAGATATACATTAGGGTGGGGCTTTATTTTTGTCAATTTTTTATGAGAGCCGTATGGAATTATGTTTAAATATAAAAAAAAAATAAGATTCTTAAAATAAAGCGCTTAAACTACCAAATAAGAGGTAACAATGGTTCAAGCAATAAAAGAACTTGAAATAGTTCGGAAAATGATTTATTTTTTATCCCTTAAAAAAATTTTTTTCTTCTTTAGTTTATTTAACTATCTATTTTCTGTGCGTTGTATAACCTTCTAGTTAATGACAATTGATTTGGAAACATAAAATCTATTAAAAAAACTTGTATAACAAAAAACTCATTTTAAAAAATTATAATTTTTTTAATAATGGTTAAATTGGCTATATTTGGGTTAATCTTTTTTCTTAGCCTTTGTTCATGCACTCTTGTATATAGGTTTCTTCCATATGTCTTTATTTAGAGTAGTTTGGTGCCAATTCTTTTCCGCAGTTTGTTTAAAATCATTCAGTCATCTTTTTTGGGTTTTTTTTACACTCATATTTCTTAGTCGTGGATGTTTGTTAACAGTTGTTTTACTTATCCATCCCATCTCTACTTGTGTTTAGCTATACGCTGTATGATATCTTTCACCTTTGTTTTTTTTTTTAGCATTGACTTTTTTATTGTTCTTTGTGATGTTCGGAGGCGTTTTGCACATTTATGAGTTAAAGTTGCAGTTTTAAGTTTTTTATTTTTAAGGTTTTGTTTAGCATTTTCTTGGCATGACGTACCCAGATTAGTTTTGGTGTTAGTGGGCTTTGGAGTTGTCTCTAGACCTAACTTAACTTTTTTTTTTACCAAATTGGAGTTGCATATCATAATTCTTCTTTTTTCTTCAGTAATTCCTCCGCATCTTGGCTTCTTTCTACATACAGATGCTGCAACCAATTTTGCTTTAACTGTTACTCTTTCGACATGTTTTCCAAATCTTAAAAAATTATCAATAGTTATTCCTAAATATATTAAACTATTTTTCAGCATAATTCTATCATTTCTCAATATAAAATTTACATCTGTACATTTTTCTCTTTCAATAATTAAAATTGCTTTAGTTTTTTTGTTGTAAGCTCAAATTTGTGGTCAATCATCCATTGATTCACATTTTCTAAACATTTATTTGCTGTAACTTCCAATACATCCGTTGTTTTTTTTACAATTAGCATAGCTAGATCGTCAGCATATGCCAAAAAAGTTACTTGGTTAGGGAGATCAATTCTAAGTAAATCATCATAAAGGATATTCCATAGATTGGGACCCAGTACTGAACCCTGTGGTACAACCCCGTCACTTTGTACCTTTTTTTTATCAATAATTGCTCTATTTGTAAAATAACTTTTAATTATTTCTATCATATGTTTAGATATCTTTTTTTTTTAAAGCTTTAATAGTTTTGTCCCAAGCCGTCGTATTAAATGCATTTTTTACATCAAATGTATTTAAAGCACCTAGACCTCTTTTCCTAAATGTCTTCTTCATTTTATTACAAGCAATTTTTTAACAATTTCCACTGCGTCTAAAGTTGATCTCTTTTCCCTAAAACCATATTGAGAATTTGATAAATCTTCTCATTCTTTTAATTATTTTTTCAACCTAGCCACAATAATTTGTTCATAAAGTTTTCCTAACGAGTCAATTAGACAAATTGGTCGGTATGATTTCGGATCTTCTTCATTTTTACCAGGTTTTTTGATTAATTTTAAATTTGCTGATTTCCAAGGGGTTGGAAACTCACTTTTTTTCGACAACAAATTTAGGGTAGATATTATCCGGAATTTCTTCTACAGTTTTTTTAATAATTTCTGTTAGGATCATATCTGGCCTTGGCGATTTCTTAGTCTTCATTTTATTTGAGGCATATTTAAGCTCTTCCATAGTTATATCAGTAGTAGGTATCTCCTCTAGTTTTGTAATTGGCCAATTTATTTTTACTTGTTCTGGGAACAATGTTATTCTAACTTTATCTTGGAATGAATCTGACAATTTAATTCCATTAGGTTTCCATTTTTTTGTAATAATTTTGTACCCATCTCCCCAAATGTTATCTTTAAGCTCATCATTAATTTTTTCCTTTTTTTTTCTTTAGATTTATAATCATTTTCCTTTAATTTAGTATCATCATCATTGCCCCTTCTTTTTGATATTAATATATCTCGTCTTTTATGTATACAAAGTTTATTTTGTGATGCAATATCTTCGTTTCACCAAAAAACTTGTTTTCTATTAATTCCCCCATTTATTTTTGGCATCGCCTCATTACAAGATTCCTTTATTATATTTATCAAAGAATTGAAACTTGTGTCTTATGATGTCATGCTTTTAACTCTTATTATATTCTTAAACTTTTGTTCATTATTTTTTTGTAAATTTTACCCCTTTCTAAAACTATTAATTACTGTTATTGAAGTTTTTATTTTAAAACTGTATCTAATATAATTATGAAAACTTAGCGTTTTAATAAGTTTTTATAATAAATTTTCTGAGCACATAGTAAGGTTGATGAAGGAAGTCTGTTCTTTCGAAAGTGGGCCATATACTCGGTAAGAAACTCTTTTCTTTTATCCTCCACTCTGGAGCTCTACTCCGGCGATTTTGCGTTGAAGTCGCCTGCAATCAGTAGCTTCCTAGTGGACTGTCTAGACTTCTGTTCTAGGGTAGTAATAAAATTTTTGTATTCCAGCATGGAGCAGTTGGGTGATATGTAGCAGGACATTAACCTGATGTTTTCCACGTCTATTCACACGTACACTTGCCCTCTTTTTTTGTCTCCGATTTTAAGTTCATTGTTTAAAATTTTGATTCCCGCGTCAAGTTCTGTGTCGAATATTGTTGGTCCTTTTTTTTGCTATTTTTTTGTTTGGCTCGCTGATTATGAGCACATTTGTTTTGTTCATTTTTGCGGTGGTTTCCAGTATGTTATAGCAGCCATTGCCCTACCCACATTAATTTGCATTATTTGAATCTCCATTTTTGATTTCAGACTTTACTTTTTCTGGCTCCGATTCAGTTTTTTTCTCTTTGTTTTTCTTTTTTTGTAAAAGTCCTTAACCGTTTGGTTGTAGACTGGGCAAGCTATGCTGTCTGCTCGGTGACCTTTATTTTGACACACGTAGCACTTGACTTGATTAGGGTTTGGGCAATCTTTTGCCTCGTAACCTTCCCCGCATCTGTGACATTTCTTTTCGGACTGCTTCTCAGCCTGGCATTGGTGCGCTTTGTGTCCGTACTTTTGGCATCGGAAGCATTTTGGTGGACTTAGCATTTCTTCTACTCTCCATTTTTGTTTCAATCTTTTTTTTGTTATTATAGTGTGCGCAATATGACGCGGCATTGTTGCTATTGCATGGCATATCTCTTTCGCATTTGGCTTAGAGATTGTGGTTTTTAAGAATTTCTTTTCTAGTCCTGTTGTTTTTGGCAATGTTTTTAAGACTTTTTCTTGCGTAATACTTTCATCAATGTTTTTGACAAATATTGTCGTTTGCGTTGCCATAACTTCTTGTTTTTTTAATTTTATCTTTTAGGGTAAAGTTTCCCCTTTGGTTTTTGTCAGATACAACAAGCTGTATATTACCATTTTTTGTTTTGAAGAGCCTTTCTATTTTGGCTCCCGTCTTGTCTATGTCAATGTTTTGTTTGAGGTTTTTGACTACCTCAGCAAACGATTTTCCCTCTTTAGGCTTCATAGTTATAGTTTCCTTGATTGTCTTTTTTTTTTGTTTTCCTTGCTTTTTCAATCCTCCTTTGCTGGATTCCGGGTTAATTGTGGGTTGTTCCTGGCAATCTTCAAACTGTTTTTTTATTATGTCATTTCTCATTACGCATATTTTAACTTTTATTTGTTTGTTTGTTCAAGAGAGTACATTTCGTCATTTTTCTATATTTGTCCAGGTTTATCCAGTTTGGGCATTGTATGGTGAGGTTTTTTTTTCCTTCCTTCGTCCAGGTCTTTTGCCGCTCTGGTAAGCCTGTTAAAGTTTTCTTTTTTATCTTTGCCTTTCTTCAATCTCATAACCCATTTTTCCTGGTGACTTTCTTCTGTTACTTTCTATATCTTAAAAATTTGATCAGGCCAACATCGTCCGTGCTTTTTGTAATATCTGAGTACTTTTGGGTAAAACTTTTTCTGCATCTTTGCAATATACGCATTTGTCGTTGTTTATTACATTTTTTTTTAGATAAAATTTTGAAACATTTGTGTTTAGGCATTGGGTGAGAAAGTTTTCTATTTGGCCGTGTTGTTTTTGTACTTAATTGGCAATATTTAGGATTAAGTCATGGGTCTACATTTATTTTTTGTTGTCTTCTCATATTGTTTGCCATTTCAGCATAGACTCTGATCTTGTTTGCGCCTTATCTTTTTTATTCATGCTCCAAGTATTGCGTCTCTCTTCTGCCTAAAGCGTGTACAGAAATGTTCTGGCTTAATGGCAAAGTTTTGTTGTAGGCAGTTTAGTATGCCGACATACTTATTTCAGGGCTTTCGTCCAAATTGGGGCTGCGTACATGACGACAGATGTAACCACCGATGCCAAGATTCTTTTCTTCTTTTTACTAATGTCTTCGCATCTTGACATCATTCTACTCAAGGACGCCGCATTCTTTTTTTTCTTTTGCGGTTACTTTTTGGACGTGTTTTCCAAATTTTAGAAATTTATTGATTGATATTTCAAGGTAAATTAAATTGTTTTTGAGCTTAATTGTATCCGTTTTTAGCTTAAAATTTACGTCTCTGCACTTCTTTCTGCCGATAATCATGATTGTACGTAATAAACTTTAACGTTATTTTTTTAACTTATCATTTGTGATATGTATTTATTTTGCAAATATTTAGTTAAATTTTAGATAGGTTTTTGTGTATAGTCATGTAATAATTACAAGATTTATTAGACATTATATACATACATTATTATAACATACCAGCCGTAGGATATAACAAAAGGTTAGAATAATATTAATTTAATGAAAGTTTATTTTCAGAAAGCAAACGTAATATACATTTATATTGTTAACATTTGGTTGAAAATTATATTATTGTAAATTTATTTTAGAAACTATACAATAAAAATCTACAGAATACTGTTTGCTCTGCTTATATAAATTGTATAAAAATAAAAAATAAATTAATTTCTTAATAAGTCAATATATATTTAAATTGAAGTTGGACAAAGCAAATAATAAAATTGTCCTATACAAATGTTATTTCCTCAGTTCAGGTGTGGCTCGAAAAGTGGCACGGATTTTACACTCAATATCGTCTAGAGAAAGTTCCTAACGTCAACCTTTAAGGCACCGATGTAAATGATAATGGGACCTGAAACGCCTCTTAGGAGTGGCGCAAGAACATTTAGAAGGACATGGTTTTTTATCAGTTGAAGGACGTGGGTTGTCTAACGTAATGAAGCCCTACACGTTACCCACGCTAGCGGCTATTATGTAACACAACCAAACCATTTGTAGTTTTATTTTAAATTGGATGCCATCAACCGGGAAAGATTTTATACAATAATTAATGAAAGTTAGATAAGAAAATTTAGATTTAATTAATTAGAAATAATTATATAAGCTTCATAAAACTTGTTAGTTATTAATTTATGAATGTTGGAAAGATTGAAAATAATTGAAAATTGTATACAGAAATAATTCTTACAGCCCATAAAGTTTGTCTTTATAAAATTTCGCTATCAACCAATTCCTAATAGGTATATTTTCTAAAACATTTTTAAATTTTTATTAGAATAACATTAATTATAATTGTTCATGAAATAAGCTGTAATTACTTTAACTTAGTTAGTGAAAAAGCACATGACAACAAATATTTTAAGCCTTGTATTTTTACAATATTGGAGAATGCGCCGGGTTACAACATTGCAAACATAACAAATTGATCTATCATATTATAATAATATTTTATGTTGTGGTATCAATATTGACCTGTTTATTTGACGTGCGGTTCAATATTGACGTGATTGATCTGACAACATATTAATAACATTTTTTCATTCCAGGTAAGCCATGAAATCACTTCCTTTGTAAAATTTCGGAAAGTTAAATTGAAAATGTTAATTATATTATTAAATTTTGATACCTTTGTTCACCGAGTGATAATCTAATTAATCACAATGAATTGAAAACAATATTATTTTATTCCATTGTATGAACTGAATCAATAATAAATAAAGTTCTAAATAATAGTAATATTAATGGACATTTTTATAGGCGCAACATGGTGATGACACTTTGGTGAAATTAATGTTTACATATATTTGAAATTGAATTTTACAAATTAATACTCGATTAGTTGCATTCAAACAAATAGCCCCATGTTTCAGTTTTAATTTAATTTTAAGTTTTACGGAAATGCATTTCGTGCGGATAACTTTTAATTGGCGCTATCTGTATATTTACTGTGACAAAAATTTAATTAAAAATTAAAAAGCAGAAATGAAAGGTAACAGCTTTATTGCAGTTTATGTCTCCTTTGTATAGGACGCTTTTGACGATGAGCTTCGCATGCAGATTTATTTAAATTTTATTCATCTAGGTTCTAGAGGATGCATAGAATAAATTGCTCTTTTTTCATAAAAGTCAAGTGTAAGGAGTTATTTTATATTGGCTATAATTGCTTACAAAATAAAGTGTTATTAATTCAAAATTTATAATGTTTAACTACCGGCGATTGTTTAGTGGTCATAAATAATGCATGCAAAATGCATTTACGTTTGATGTAATAAATTTAGGTATTACTTATACGTCTACATTGTTTGATATGAAAGATTGTGTGACATATATCCTACTTATAGACATTAATAAACATTATCATATACATTATGTGCGAATTGCATCAGATCTCTATGAAGTGTAACTATGTTTACTACAGTAATAGATGCACTTTGTTGCTTTAATAAAATTGCAATTGAATAAATGGAAAGAATACGTAGAAAAATTTAACATATTAAACCTAAATTATACTGCGCTTTGCAAATAAGCTTTTAATTTTGAAAAGAATTAACTATTTACGGGCTTATATGTTGAACAGAGTTAATAAATATAATAAAACAAATCGGGATTGGACTGAACCGCGAGATTATTAAAGTACCTTTTAGCCAAAGTTTCAATATGTTGGTGTAGCAGGAGAATCCCGAAATTTTTTTGGACGAACCACAGAGCTACGACAAATTAGACTTTGGAAGGTCTCAATACGACTGAGGTATTTGCGGCAATTCTCTACTTTGACTATTTTGAGTGAATTTGAGGTGTATAGAAGTGTTGTGTGGTCAGCGTATTGAGCCATTTAAACCCCGTGCGTTTATCTCGAAGGCATGTTAGCATTGAACAAGTTAATTTGCAGAAGAGAAAGAATTGAGTTTTGAGAAACTACTGCCGTGATGTGGTTAAAAATGACTGCCAGAGTTTTGCATTTTAGATATAAGGCTATCGATCAGCTTTAAAGAGGCAGAGAAAAGTTATGTCCGTGCAGTTTATAGAAAAGTCTTTTGTGATCTCAACCTATGTTGGTGGGCAGGGAAAAATTTATTAGCTTTTGTCTGGTTTTGGATTATGTCCAAAATAACCCTTTCTATGAATTTACTTAGTCTTTACCAGGTTATTTGGTATGTTTATGACAAGTGAGTCTTTTCAAGTGTCATTTTAGTTTTATGCAAGATGGACTTAACGTTCTGTTACGTATTTTATCGGGGCTAAGAGCAGACTAAGTTTTTAGTTATTTATTTATTTTTCTTATTCAAGAAAGTTGAATGTTTTCCAGCGGTGCGTCATTGTCTGCGTATTTCAGGAAGTTGTGACTTCTTGGCAAACCTTTTTGATGTGCTACAGATTAGTGTCTCCAATTGTTGATAGGAGCATTAAAGGCTGTTGGCAAGTACTTCGACTTCATTTTCTGTAAAGCAAGTTTAACATGTTGTGATCTCTGGGGTTGCGATGCCTTTGCCAATCAATGTTTTATTTAATTTTTGGAGGTGATTATTGGCGCAAACCTGATGGTTTTAGAAGCTTTTTCTGTTGTTTGGTGGATTTGGTTTGTTAAAATTGCGACGGTTTATTTTAATCTGCAACCATTATTATTTGGGTCTTTTTCCAGGAATTGTAAAAAATGTCTCTGATCCGTATTTGATAAAATATTTTGTTTGTTTGATTTCTAATCGTAAAGTTCTAGTAGTACTAGGTTGTGGTCGGAGCTAAGGTCATTGATGAACGTTGATTTTGAAGTAGACGTCTATTAATATTGCTACATTAAGAACTTTCTAGTGGTGACCCGCAGAGCTGTAATGTGTGGGTTTATCTGAACCGACAACTTAAAAACTATTTTGTTCTACGTAGTCAAACAACGCTTGATCTTTTGCATTGTTTTTAAGTTATTTAGTGCCCGCTGCTTAGAGTTAAAGTCTTCAGGAATTTTTACCGATGCAATCTTAATTGTGCCTAGCCTAGGTACGTTTACCACAATTTCATTTAATTCAAGCGTGATAGTGCCGGGGATATCTACTTTGCAATGGTTCAAAGATTTTTTTGCAAATGTCCTATACTTTTGGTTTACCACCGACGTTTTGAAGTACGTGAAGGTGTTTGGAAATTTTAGCAGATAAAGTGGGTTTGTGGTTTGACTCAGACACTTGCATGACGTCGATGTTTTGTTGGATTTTTTTTTTTTACTTTTATTTTATTTATTATTAAGTGACAAGTAGAACAGTCATGATTTTCTGATGAAAATTGTTCAGAAAAAAGCGAGAAAAACGGCTATCTTAAATTTTTTTTTGTCAAAATGTAAGATTAACTTCAAAAATGCAAAAACTAAAACTTTTGTAAAAAGTTGAAAATTTTTTATTTTGTTAAAATGACCTAACGTAACCTAACCTAACTTAACTATTAAAAATGCAAAAACTAAAAGTTGAAAATCAAAATACACAAAACAAATTTATACTTTCTAACTAACTTACATTAAAATACGTCAACTTCAGATGTTAACCTAACCTAACCTAAATTAAAAACTCAATAAAATTACCTAACCTAACCTAACCAAATATCCAAAATCTGAAAATTCAGTAAAATTCCAAAAAAAAAATTGTAAACCTAACCTAACAAAACCTAACCTAACAATCAAAATTGCAAAAACTGAATTTTTAGGGAAAACCCAAAAATTTTTTTTATCAAAATGTCGAATTAATTTTGTTAAAATGACTTAACCGAACCTAACCTAACTATTAAGAATTCAAAAACTAAAAAATCAGTGAAATTTAAAAAAAAAATTGTAAACTAATCTAACCTAACCTAAATTTTTTTTGTAAAAATGTTAAAAACTGTAAATTTTGTAAAATGTTGTTAATGTTGAAAAATAAGCATCATATGTTAAAATGACCTAACCATACCTAATCTAACCTAACCTTAAAAAAAATCATTTTTTTTTTAAATGTCAGATTAACCATCAAAAAAGCCAAAACTGAAAACTTTGTAAAAAGTCAATTTTTTGTTTGTTTTAGTAAAGACCTAACCTAACCTAACCTAACTATCAAAAATGCAAAACATGAAAAATCAGCAAAAACTCGAAAAACAATTTTTTTTGTTAAAATTAGATTAACCATCCAAAATGCAAAAATTAAAAATTTTGTAAAAAGATGAATTTTGTTTTATTTTGTTAAAATGACCTAATCTAACCTAACCTAACTCAACCTAAACCTAGAATTCAAAAATGCAAAAACTGAAAATTTTGTAAAAAATCGATTTTTTTTTAATTTTGTTAAAATTACCTAACCTAACCATCAAAAATGCAAAATCTAAAAATTTTGTAAATTTAAAAAAAAAAAATTGTAAACCTAACCTAACGTTAGGTTAGGATCCTAACCATCAAAATTGCAAAAACTAAATTTTTAGTAAAAAATAAAAAAAAATGTTTTTGTCAAAATGTCAGAGTTTTTTTAATTTGTTAAAATTACCTAACCTAACCTAACCATCCAAAATGCAAAATCTGAAAATTTAGTAAAATTTTGAAAAAAAAATTGTAAACCTAACCTAAACTAACCTAACGTATCCTAACCTAATTATCAAAAACTGAAATGCAATAAAAATAAAAAATTTAATATAATTACCTAACCTTACGTAATCAAACCATCCAAAATGCAAAAAAAAATATTTGTAAACCTAACCTAACGTAACCTAACCATTAAAATTGCAAACCTGAATTTTTAGAAAAAATGAAAAAATTTAACCTAACCTAACTCAACCTAAACCTAAAATTCAAAAATGCAAAAACTGAAAATGTTGTAAAAAATCGTTTTTTTTTTAAATTTTGTTATAATTACCTAACCTAACCATCAAAAATGCAAAATCTAAAAATTTAGTGAATTCTTGAAAAAAAAATTTGTAAACCTAACCTATTCTAACCTAATCATCAAAATTGGAAAAACTAAATTTTTAGTAAAAAATTGCCGATGCCGGTTTTGGTGTCGGCGGAGAGACGACTTTTGCAAACGATTTGTTTGCTGTAGCCGCAGCAGATTTGCGAGGACCTGTAATTTGTTATGAAGATTTAGACAGAACCGGGACTGGCGCGGGTTTGGTTGCCGCTCTGAACTTTTTGGGGTCTTTTTTAAAGTTGGTGGAATGAGGACCAAACCATAGTGCACACTTGGGCGATATTTCTTTAGGACATGCCGTTAATTGGTGGGGCCTCAAACAGTTGCGACAGATAAGAGTAGAAGTAGAACATCTTTTAACAGTATGCATTTCTAGCATCGAAGAATGTTACCGCTACGTTTTTTTTGAATCTACTAAAACCTTTTAAGTTTGATCAATTCTATTACCTTGGTTTTTTTGCTTTTTTGGAAGTTGCACCAAGATAATAAAACAAATCAAATTTGTATTTAATGCGATGGATATTTGTGGGAATAAATCTAAGGAATTCCAATGTAAGGTTCACTTATTTTTTTGTTAGGTATTCTAAAAAGTGTTTAATTACTACCTCAAGGCAACGTTTTTTGGCAGTCGACCACCCTGACGGATTTGAAGTGAGCGGTTGCTTTCCTGTGATCGGCATTTGAGGCCGGAATTATGCGAATACTTATATGGGTATTTTGCAAAGATAGCAAATTTTTTTTATTGTTAAAATATTCTAAAACTTACAGAAAAAAGAGCTTTTCTGTAAACACAATGGCCGAAAAACAGGAATTTAAATTGTCTGTGAAAGGGTTGAATTCAACGTCGTTGTTTTTACCTGTGGGATTGAGGTTTGAGACTGCAGGTCTATACTTTATTTTGGTGAATGCCCTTTAAGCGTTTCTTTCTTTACCGGAAACGGCGTTTTTTTTATAGGCAGAAAATATTTGTGCTCTTTGGCTTAAAAGGTTGGCAAAATTAGCTACTTATGGTTGTAGATTAGCAGTTGCTGAAGGGATTGAGGTTTTTTTGATGGGTCAATAGTAAGTAAAGGAGAGAACAAACTCTTTTTTTTTGTTTTTTGCTAAGTTGTTTCTTCTTTTAGACGGTAATTATTGCTTTTTTTTTTCAAGAGCAACACGCTCCTAGGGCTTGACGCACAGAACCGTTCTAATGGCCACCACCTACCACGACGGTGCATGAAAGGAGAGGGGAACAAATTGGAGCGTTGCGTTCTCTGTGAAAGGTACATAGGGCGTCAAGCACATAATTTTTCAAATCCGTCCAGAAAGGAAAGCATCTAATTACTCCAACCGCGTTCGTGCTTTTATTTTTGACGTGACGTTGGTAGAAAGTGGGTTTACTTTTTCCAAGGTGGGAATGACCAAGTGGGTGGTGTCAGTGACGGCTTCTTTGAACACCTAAAAGTTTTGAACAGTGTTACTCTAGTCTTTGGAGTGGGAACCCAGGCGTCGTTTATTGTTGGGATGAGATTGTATGTTTATTGTTGCCTGGTTTAGGTCTTTTTCTATAAAATGTAGAGTAAAACCTATTTTTGTTTTCATTTTGTGTCAGAGCTTATTAAAGTAGGAGGCTACGGCTGGGTTAATTACACAATTTTAAATTAGCAATTTATTTTATAACCACCGTTTCTTAGACACGGAAGGCTCTTGTGCCTTTTGGTTTGAAGGACCGACATATTTAGCTGCTAATGGCATTTGCTAAGGACGACTTTTAAAGGAGGGAACTTACCCCGAGTGTTTTTTTGTTGTTGTTAGGTTGTTTTTTTCCTTGGACGGTGATCAATCTATCCGCGTTTATATTTTTATTTTTGGCGGTGTAGTTAATGAAAGTTGTTGAGGGAGGATGCGCCTGCTTTTTCCGAAGTGAGAATGGCTAGATAGGTAGAACTAGTGGCGACATCTTTAAGCTTTATTTGAGTTTTTATCTTTTAAAGTTGGTGGGAGAGTTTGGCCACTTTGAAACTTGACTTGTTTATTGGTTGAGATTTGTTCTTTTTTTTAGGACATTAGATTGTCTGGTTTTCTGATTTCATTCTTGACAAGGACGGTTTTGGGTTGCCAACACGAATGCCATTGCAGCAGCTTCAAATATTATATTATTGTATAAAATATAAACAATAAAATGTATTAGTTATAATAATAATTGCATTTATTAGTAGATTTGCTGGAATTGTTGGTTGGTGCTGTTGTCTTTTCTTTAGATATTGTTGGGTTGGTTGCTAGCAGTCAAATCTAATTTTTAGCAAATATCAAAAAGGTTTATACAGCATACTACTATATATGATACCATTGTTTCAGAGTACACTAAACACAATTTATTGTTTTTTGATAAAAAAATTTAATAATCATAACAAGTTTTGAATTAAAAAATATATTTAAAAACACGTTTGTTGGTTAGGCGTGTGGACCCCACTCTATTGTAACTTACTTGAAGGTATTGCAATTTTATACTTACTTTAATTTAAAAGCTCCTGAAGTTTGTAGAAACGAGAAATATCTAATTCTTTCATAACATGCTATTTTTTCTCTTTTGTTTCATTTTTGATACATAGCCTTGATAGTAACCTATTAGAATAAGATTAAAACAAAAACGACTAAGTTTATAGAATAGTATGATAGACAACTAAACAACAACAAATACGTTTACTGAACAAGAAAGGGATACTCTAGTTTTGGTCAAAAGCGATGGCGACCTGTTTTTTATTAAGCGACTGCTATAAAACTGCATTAAATGCTTGGACTGAGTTTTATGAGTACAAGGCTCAGTCTACCGTGGGTTGTATAGCAAGTGGCACCAATCTAAAAGGCAAATTGCTCACAAGGTTAAACAAGGCTTAACAAGGCTTATGATACGATTAAATTGTTACATGAATATTTTTTACACATTTTCACTAATTATTGCTCATCATATTAACAAAACTTTGATTAATTTTTTTACTAGCTTTTTACTATCCAATAACTTGTTTATTAAAATTGTTGTATGACAAGATGCATTCTAGTTGTTCTTAATATTTGACACATTTTAAAAAAAAAATCTGGCTATTTGTGTTGGTTAACTGTTTAGCTTTGAAACAATTTTCTGGCTATCATGCATTTGATCTTCAACTTGTTTTTTAGTCTTTGGATAGGTTGTAGTGTGCTATTCTATGCTCTATTGCTTGGTTTCTAGGTCGTTATCAAATACCTAAAACTTCACCAGTAAAAACACGTTTAAAAAAAATAGAGATCAAGAAACAACTCCCGTAGTTAATACACTACTGAAGATTTTGTACTTTATGGCCGTACCATCCGGACCACACGTTCGGACAGGTCACAACGTGTATGACACCAAAAGGAGTGAACTCTAATCAACATCAGGTAGATAACAACGGTTATACCACAACTGGTAAAGGGTTGCAAACAACCCTCTTCAACATTACCGACTTCCCTTTTTATTGCCAGGCGGGTCAGGAGCCGGTAACAAATGGCGTCCAACGTTAAGACCTAATGAAACGAAAATACAAATTGAGTCTGAGAAGGCTAACAAAGGATCAACGGCGGAGTGGAAATGAAACCCATTTACAATCTACGATGCACTGCTGGAACTCTTACAAACTCAGGCAGCTTTCCTACAGGTCATTACACAAACGTGGTTACACTGCCGAGGTGGTAACGCAACACTACGACCAGCACAAACTAGTGAAATGTTGCTTAGGCAATTAGCCTTATAATAACTGATCTGTTCTCATCAGTCAGTTGCTTGACGTTCTACACATCCAGACGTTCTACCAACTGGTTTGCCACAGCCATAAAATGCAAGACCAACTTGTCTGTCGGAGAGCGGAAAACCGGAACAATGCTAAATCTTTCAAAAAAATACCGGCTAATCTCTTGATCCCTAGTCCCCGCGTGATTCTCGGCCCAATTTCTATCGACCCGTAGAAAAATTTTGGCGTTCTGTTTCGCTTCTTCACGGCCTGCCGGGCCATCTCATTATTTGCGGAGTTAACACTTTAAACGGTTAGTTTGAGAATTTATAACTTATTTTCAAGAAAATTATTGATTATTGATCTGCACGCTAATCGTATAACGCCTAAAAAAAACAATGATATTTGAACAAGTGGGCAAACTGTTGACCAACGGAGTTATAGAGAGAAGTACTAGTAGTTATTACGCTCTCATAGTAATTGTAAAAAAGAAAAATAGTACACCAAGGTATTGCGTAGATTATCGTACACCCAACAAGATCACTAGAAAGAAAGCTGCATCTCAGCTGAAAATCCAGAAAACTTTAAAAGACTTTTAGTAAAATTGATTTTTAAAGACCGGCTACTAGTAGATTTCAATGCCCGAAAGTTATCAACATCTTACCGTTTTGCCGCCCACTTTACAGAGATCTCTTTTGAGCTAAATAATGCACTAGCAACATTCCAAAAACTGATGTTCCAGGTCTACTGAGGAACATAGTACTGGTGTACAACATACTAGTCTTTTCTAAGGATTACGATGAACATTTGGTACACCTACGCTAAGTATTGGAAAGGTTACAAGATTACCAGTTACGCTGCCACATTAAGAAATGCGAGTTTAGCAAAGATTTAGTAGAATACTTGGGAACCAAATCAGCGCAGAAGGAAACCAATCGCTCACTCACCACTTAATATTAATAAAGGATCAAACGCCGCTTTGCAATAAGAAGGAATTGCAAAGCTTTATGGGGTTATGTCCCTTCTGATAAAATTTCAGTGCACAAAGAAACTTTTTATGTGGACCGAAGTTAAATCCAAAGCATTCAAAGACATAAAAACAGCTTTAGACCAACCCTTGTTAGATGCTTGTCTCAACCCAGACATAACGTTTGTCTTTTAAACGGACGTCTGCAACATTGGCATAGTCACAGTATTATGCCAAGAGGAAGGTTTAAGCGGCACATCATCTCATGCGATAGTGCCAAGCTGACTCCCTATCAAACTAGGTATTACTTGAACAAGCTAGAGTGTAATCGATAAGACCAAGTTAGTGACGTACATAGATACCTTTAATAGAGATTTTTTTCTACCGGAACTGTTATGGCCGCTATCTACTCTATCACTCGTCTTTTTACGATACTCGCAAATCAATCACAATAAAGTTTGCTTTATAAATCAAACCGATTTAGCAAATTTCAGGCAATCTTAAGGCATTTTATATCTAACCTTGCGTTGGATTGTCGGATCTTCTTAGTACATTAAAAACAAACGACCTAAGCATCTCGCCGCTGCGACAGCATTTTACACTCCTATAGAACACCAATTGATTAAATCTGAAATAATGAATTTTTTGGCCACTAACCCTTTGGTGGGTCGTTGGGCCACAGTAGAAGAAGTTATTTGCTCACAACTTTAACTTGGTTCCCGTTTACCTATTTAAGCGTTTGATATCAAGAAACTTATTGTAAACTCATCGTCCGTTGTATTACTAACAATAATTTTATTTTTAATAATAGCAGCAACCACACAATCGATGGATGAAATAATAAATCTTTTGAACATTTTCACTTGGGTGGGTATGTAAGTAGAAAAAAACTATTTGCTCACAACTTAAACTTGGTTTTTGCCTACCCAACCAAGCGTTTGTCATCAAAAAACTTGTTGTGAACTTATTGTAGATTGTACTACTAACAACTTACAATAGTTTTTTTTAATAGAAGCAACTACATAAACGATGAAATAACAATTTTTTTAATTACTAACACTTGGGTGGGTGGGTGGACCACAGTAGAATAAGCTGTTTGCTCACAATTTAAACTTTGGTGGATGGGTGGGCCACAGTAAAAAAATCCACTTTTTCAATCGGCTGATAAGAAATATAAGGCTTACTTTAAATATAAGCCGTTTACACTTTTGACTGGCTTTGGTTGAAGAATTTCACCGATGCTAATGCAAAATTTGCCAAGTGGTCGCAAACCTTACAAGAGTTTGACTTCAAGTTAAAACATACATTGCTACCGGAAAACCCGACTACCGACAAATAATCTAACCTGCGGTATCTATACCGGCTTCTCGGAAGATTGCAGAATTCAAATTGGGTCAAACTGAGTCCTAGACTTGACTAGTTTTTACAGGGTCGCTGTAAAAACTAGTTATAGTCTGCTTCCGGCAAACCATCAGGGAGTGCTGTCTCTTGGCTGCGTATATGTCTCTAACCGAGCGGCTACTAAGCACAATTGGACACGTGAACCTAACCTAACCTAACTTAACTTAACCTAACCGAGCGGCTACATAGCACGATTGGACACGTCACAACGTGTATGACACCGGAAGAAGTAAACTCCAACTAACATTAGGTAGATAACTACGGTTATCTACCCACAAACAACACCACAACTGGTACAAAGTTCCAGACAACCCTTTTCAACACCACCGACTCCCCTTTTCATCACCAAGTGGGACAGGAGCCGGTAACAATATTTATTCAAGTTGGTCATTTGCTATCATGCAATGCCGAAGGCATACTGACGGGGTATGTATTGTATTATCTATGCTTGACTCTTGGCCGCTGTGATCGTTAAGTTTGAATAATTTATTATTTTATTTAATAATGGTCTACTTCAGTAAGCTAGAGAACAATTAAGAATCTAAACACAAACTAACCATAGGACAACCAACGCCAGCTCGACAGTTTAAAACTGCATTACTCACAAAGAGTTTTAAATTTTTTTTAACATAGATTTACATAAATACAACCTTGCACGCTTGCTTGTCAGAACAAAGAAATATTTAAAAAAATAACTCATTTTTGCTTTTATAGACTTTGAGTCGTCAAAAATTGCAACCTTTATCATTCATTGTTTAAATAATTTTGCATAATTAACTTACTTCCCCAATAACGCAGGCACCATCAAACTTGACCAAGAAGCTATCCCAGTTTCTTTTACAAAATTTCCGGATTTACTGCTTTGTCTTGGTTTACTGTCTCCGCGGTACGAGAATAAATTGGGTAAAGTTCAATCAGATGACATAGTTTGGTGTAGCCTCGGAAGACTATGTTGTCAAACGATTGTGAGAACATGTGGAACTCTTGCTGTGAAATTTCCCGAAATAACATCCAGGTGCGTAAGCGCCGGGGTTTCTCTTGAGCCCAGTGTCGTGGCGAAGTTCAAGATAATACGTTCAACACCTATCCGCCCGGCTCGTCGCGGTGGTGGAGCATAGGGCCTGATCACGATTAAGTCTTTGCACTTTTTATGTACAAATTTGTACTTTTACTTCTAAAAATAATAACCAGTAAAAATTATTACAATTGTTGCAGTACATTTTTAATTGTAGTTACTATTGTTATTAACGTTAGAGTCAGATTTGTTGTTTCAAATAAAATCAAAATACTCATATATTCAAAAAAAAATGTTGTGAAAGTTGGTAATCTTATTAGTTTAGATATATTGCTAATAATGAATGGAATTTTTTGTTTTGTATTTAAAAAATGTATGGCGTAAAAATGAATTGCTAATTTGGTTTAGTAATGAACTAAATCTTGCTTACCAATTGAAAAAAAACTGTATATAACCGATATAAATCTTCTAGACTTCCTGTAAACTCTAAGTGAACGTCTTTATAGTCAATACAAAACTAATAAATCTATCGAATGTTTTTAATGGGATTGAAAGCCTCACAAGTAACAACCTCGCCACGTAAAAAAAAATATTTATTCAATTTCAAATTTATTGTTTTCTATTAATGTGTTTTTAAATAAAAGGAGTTTTCCTAATGTATGGAAACAAAACGAAATCACGTCATTGCATAAAACTGGACCTAAAGAATACATTAAAACTATAGATACATAACAAATCTGCCATAACTAAAATATTTGATAAAATAATTACTAATCAAAAACATAAATTTGAAAATCAAAATAAATTGTATATTTCATATTATAATAATCATGTCTTTCAAACGATCATCGAATATATTCCCAATTTAATTTAAATCTATAAAATATTTAACATAAACTTCCAGATCAATTTTATATTTATTTCCTATTTTAAACCAGAGAATAAAAAAGTGCTCGGCTCGGATTTAATGCACAAACAATTTTTTTACGGAGCGCTTATCTCCTCACCTTTCTTTATGCACGTAGTAAAACGATCAAAGTGAAACAAGTTGAGTGCTTTCGTTTAATTCATCGGACGCGTTTAACTCGGGAGTGAATATTTGTTGCATTCATTTAATAATAACTATCCAATTAATAATTAAAATAAGAGTGACATAGTGAAACACATACATTGAAAAATGCTGATATTACTAAAGGTATTTATATAACGATAATGAACTGAATATTTAGATCAATAATGTTAGTGTAGGACAGTATTTGTGTATTGATAGAATTAATATTTATTACTTATTATTGATTTAAATGTAGCTGTAAGAATAGTTTTTAATGTTAGTTAATAATTTAATTAATCTAATATAGCTGATATTTTTCGTCTGATATTGAATGAGCCGACAAAATATGCTCTGCCAGCTCGATTTCCGCTGATGCGTTGTAACACCCGGATCCTACATGCCTTTTGTGTGTAAACTGACATTTAGCTTATCAGAAATTTCTCTATTATCTGAAACCTGAGCTTCCCATGCAGCAAGCAAAGTAACAATATTCTATCGCAATTAAGATTCACGGAGATCAAACTTGCAAAACTTTTCGCATAGCAGCATAATTTCCTTTAAAGATTGTTTACATTGTATTAACCGCATGAGATTAATAATATGATATATAAAACAATCAAATTATTTAATAATTTTAATAAAAAGCATGAGCAAATTGTGATTTTTGAAATGGGCGTAAGAATAATTTCCATCTTAAACAAACCGACATTGCGTCCCCATTTCATATTTCATCTAAACGGGCCTATATAACATAAAAACCACTATATTTTATCCCCCTCGGTACGCCTACAGACATTTATATTGTATAAATAATTCCCGATTAATTTATTTTGTCATCACTCCAATACGCGAATCATCTAGAAAATTCCATTGAAAAATTGACCCAGTTGTCACGTCCGAGTAAACGCGTCATCGATTTGTGCGGATATTTTCGCTTGAGCAATGTTGAATGCGTTTAATGAATGGAAACTTTCCATCGGAAAAATCTCACGGAAATTTCTTAATAACGTTAAGTGCAGGAAGTAGCGGGCGTGGTATTTAAGAGGGGGCTCCTAAAATGTAATCTACATGTGAATTGATATGAAACGTGGAATTAATTAGGCTATTTACATTTGGATGCAAAGGCACGTAGGAACGTTGTATTTACTTTATTATTAAGTTATTAAAGATGGGAGGTAATCTGCAGTTTGCTTGCGCTCGCGTTTGTTTCCAAGTTTTACAGGATATGAGAATATAGTAATGTAGTTTGCTTTAATGCATCGCGAGGCGTTGGATGAATATAATTTTTGATAGAAATTGTTAAGTGTTGCAAACTAATAGCGCTTTATGTACGTAAATAATTCCATTATTACTCCAAATAGATGTAATTTCTTTATTGGTATAAGAAAATATTTAAAAGATGTTTGGTACACAGCTGTTTTATAAATCCTCAAATTCTAAAATGTTAATTGTATCAGTAACTAGAAACTTGTACTTGACAAATAAAAAAACAAAAATTGTGTTTTATGGTTTAGAGAGGAACACTAATGAAAAAATGTGCCGTAAAAAATATTAAAAGCTTCAAATGGTTTTAATTTAAATGTTGTAGATTTTGAGGGTAAACCAAAGTTTACTGCACTTAAGCCTCATTAGACTTTTTGTACGTGCTCTAGTTGTAACTTCACTCTGTTGTCTTGGCATTCAACCATTCTATGTGGCTTATAGATGCAAGTACAAAGCTTGAAGCGGTCTGTCTTATACTTATACAATGTCAAGCTAGCAATTCCCAACATGGACATGGGCCGGGAATGTACATAGCACGTGCTCAATTGTCTTGTTATCCATTTTACATCTACTAAACGTTGGACTATTTTCAACACCAATTGTGTGCATGTGTTTTCTTAGTTGGTAGATCTCTGTTATATATTGGGGCAGTTATTGTCTCTTTTGTATGTCTGCAGCCCGAAGTACCATCTCTACGCTGTCTCAGTGCGTAGTGTGTGTTGATGTTTAGTAGGATATTGATGTTATGTAAGTTCACAGTTTATGTTTGTTGGAATGACTTCTCATCTAGAGCTGCTTAATGCTTTTTTTGCAGGTCTTGCAAAAAGATTTTTGCTTCAGGACCATTACTGGTTTTATCTATCCGTATAGATTCTATTGAACCGTTGACCACAAGAAAGGTTTTATTTGTTTGCGCTCTTAACAGAGGTGCTTTCTTAACAACGTCTTTCAGGAAGTTACAATGTTTTGCCACTTTTTTCTGTAGTGTTCTAAAGTATGATAAGCACACCTAAGCTACACAGTAAGAAACTTAACATTGTATTGTAAAAGACTTGGTAGAATAAGGGGTTTTCAAAAAGAGTGCAAGTAATAAGGTTCCTTTCAGCATTATAAAGGCTTAGACCATTTAGAAATTTTTTTGATTTTATTTTTAATTTATCAAATTAGTTGATAATTATTAAAAATTTGGGTATAGTTTGTTTTCAAATCTTGTTGATCAACTTTAGAACCTACATTTTTAAACGACATTTTGCAAAATTTAAAGTTTATAAAATTAGATTTCCGTTTCCAAAACATCTTTTTTAATAAAATAATGTACTCATATAAGTCATTGTTTACTACAGTAATGATATCTAATTAAAAAAACATTAAGTTTTGGATTAAATAACGAGTTTAATAGGTGTTGTTAAAATATCGTTTTATTATTTAGGTTGACTTTAGAAGTTGGAATAAGAGAACAATTAATACTTTTGTAAAAGATTTTACTTGAAATTGCTGTAGGTAGTTTAACGGTGTCTTTTACTTTTTGTTTGGACTTATCAGCAGTTGATAGGTTGGGCAAAATGAGATCTGCAAAAATAAGGATTAAATCATTTTGACACATCAGCACTAGTATTTATCAACTCTATAGATTTTATATATGGATATGAGATTGACTCTCTTAATTTATTTAAAAAAAAAAAACGATTGCACTTTAGGGGCTTAGAAATATTTGTTTTTAATTTGTGTTACTTAATACCACTCAAGATCTTCTTTATTAACCGCGTGTTTATTTGCGATGTTAATGTTAATTCTTTTGAACCGCGTTTACAGCAATATTTTGAAGATTTTATAATCAACACTTGGGCGGGAGGGTGGGCCACTCCAGTCCAAATTACTAACTTGTTATTAAGCTCTAGAGTAACCCACCCACTCACCCGCTCTAGTGTTCCTTAACAAGAAATTGTAAATTTGACCTCTTTGCAAGCATTAGAAGTCATTTTATCATAAATAATGCAATAACTATCACTTGTGTGTGTGGGTGGGCCACTTTAAATCAAATTACTAACTTGTTATTAAGGTCTGGAGTGTCCCACTCACCCGCCTAAGTGTTGGTCATTAAAAGATTGGTTTAGATGTTTGAATTCTTTGCAAGCGTTAGAAGTCATTTTGTCACAAGAGGAGATCGTGATCCAAGCTTTTTATAACCAACACTTGGCTGGGCTATTTCAGTCCAAATTACTGATTTGATATTAAATTTAAAAGTGACCCAATCATTAAGAGATTGAATATTGGACCTCTCTGGGAGCGCTAGAAGTAATTATAACACAAGAGAAAGTCGTGATTCAACTTTTTGATAAGTAACACTTGGGTGGGTGGCTACTAACTTTAGTCTAAATTACTGACTTGTTATTAAGCTCTGGAGGGACCCACCTACCCGTTTTTGTCAACAAGATATTGAATATTTGGTCTCTCTGCAAGCGTTAGAAGTCATTTTATCACAAGAGAAAGTCGTGATCCGACCCCTTGATAACTAACATTTGGGTGAGCGGGTAGGTCACTTTAGTCCAAATTTTTGGTTTATTATCAAACTCTGGAGTATACTTTAATTTACTATAGTTATTACAGTTCCAGCATTTTTTATTGCTTTTAAGTTTATGTTGACAGTTATCAATTTTTTCTTGAAGTGTTGAAGGAAATAGGTTGTTTGTAGTATTGCTTTTAAAGGTTATTTGCTATTTGTAAACTTTTACATGGCACGGTCTACTAACAGAGATAAGAAGCTTAGTTAGCTTTGGGATAAATGAAGGAGCTTTTGGTAACACGTTATATTAGAAATATATATAAAAGTGTTGGAATGAAATTTTAATGCAATAAAAAAAAAGAAGTTTAGTTTAGTACAAGAGTTTTGCACGTACACGTGTTTTAAATAATCCATAGGCCAGAAGATTTTGGTATCTGTTTTCTTATTTTATAACCTTAAATCTTCAAGGCTCACGATTGGTTGCAGTATACATGCTTTTAAGACTAAGGATTATCTTAGCCGTTTCATTTCTTGCAAGCAGGACTATACGCAACTACCTTTGAGGGCATACTGTGCACTGGCATTTGAGGCTTAGAGGTAGCATAATAATTTATAAAGATTGTTAAGCTTACACTGGTTAGTGAGGTTGTTATATGCAGAACATACTACAGTAATAAGCAGATATATACACACTGACACAAGAGTATAGTAATAATTAAGTGATTTTAAGATTTTATAAATACTTAAGTTTTAAATTAAATTTAAATTAAATTAAAGATATTATAATTAGCAATTTAATAATATACTTACGATGGCAGGATGTAGTAGTAACGCGTTGATGCAAGTAGACAATACGTACTGGATTAATTTGAAGGAAGATATAGATTATTTTCTCAGAGTCTAAAAATTACATATGTTGGTAGTCTTATAATTGCAATAATTTATAAGAAAGCCATCAATAACTACAACAAAGATTTGTTTAACAATTGATACTAAAAGTGCAGTGGGAGAACATTACATAACAATTTTAAACAGATTCCATTTACTCTAAAATTTTACTCAATTCTATATGCGCAAAAAAATGTTTTTTTTTTAGTTTTTGGAATATTTAGTAGTATAATTCTTTGTGATAAGATAACGTATATTTAGCTCTGGTGGATCGATTTTTGTCTAAATTTGATCATGCTACCGAGTTTTGAAATTTGGGTTTTGACAAAAAATGTCATATATTTATTAATTACAAAGTTTAAAAAAGCTGGTTTCTGATAACTAAGAAACGCAGAAGTAGGCGGTTGGTCTTAATATAGTAGTAACTAAGTGTATTTTCTAGTGGTTTATCATAATTCTTTTCACTTTTTCAAAAAAAAATTATTAACAATTGATTTTTTGAGTTAAAAATATTGATTTTGCTTGCAAGAAAACCCGCATAGCAGTGTTTTCAATTTTTTTTTTTCAATAATAACTTTACTTCGGCATCGAATTAAAAACAATTTTGTAGCTTTTTTGAGCAAATTTATATAAACATAATATTTTTATATTGCAATTTTGTTCAATTTTCTTTGAGTTTTATGAGAAAATATGATTTCTGTGCAAAGAATTAGGCTTTTTTGAAATTTTAAACTATTTTGTTAAACATATTTCTTTAGTATTAATTATGGCAGTTTTGTGTAATTTTTAATAAATAAATGTAAAAATTGGATTTTTATGTTTTTAACGAAAATGTGCAACAAATAAGTTTTTTGAGCAATTTTATACAAATTTAGTGAAATGCAATTTTGTGTAAATTTTGTGAATAAATTTATTTGTGGAAACTTTATGTAACAATAAGCTTTTCTAAGCAATTTTATACAAATTTAGCATAAAAAGCTGTAGTTTTTTATTAAAAAAATGTTTTTTTTTGTGAATGCAATAATTAGCTTTTAGGATTATACAAATTTAGTATAAAAACGGTAATTTTTGATATATTTTTTAAGAAAATATGTTTATGTGCAACAATTAACTTTTCTAAATGGTACAATATACAAATCTGTTATAAAAAAATCTATTTTTTATGAATTTTGTAGGCAAATATGTTTCTTAGTGCAGATTTCAATCAACACTAATATTAAATTATAAATTAAATTAAAGTATAAAATTGACCAGAAAAATTAATTGTTACATAAAATTAACTTTTATTTAAAAAAATGTATTTTTACCATTTTTGATTATCCAACTTTCTGAAAAAATGACAAAATCAAGCAAAAATCTAGGTCGAATTAATACATAGCATAGCATACGCTAAGCACGGCTATATCACTACAAAGTACAATTAGTTACAACCATTTTAAGATCAAACGCGTCCTTTTGCGTTTCTCAAATTACTTCAAAAAAATTAGAAATTGAGTTTCAAAATTGTAGTTGAAAGTGATGTATTGATATTTTATGTTTGTAAAAAAAATCTGCATGAGTATCATTCAACGATTATAACGATTAAAAACTTAAAAATTGCAAATTTTCAACTTTCAATGCAATTTTAGATGACAATCGATCCGCCAGTGCTTGAAATACGTTTTTTGCCTGCCACTACCAAAAGCATCATTTTAGGAAAATTGCCATTTTGGCCCGCATATCGTCATTGGGCTACTAAACTATTTGCGATATTTGATTGGTTGTAAATTACAATTTTATATGTAGATGTCATACTTTAAAATTTGACAGTAGTGACAAATTATAATAAACATTGAAAATAATGTTTTTAATTGGGACAGGCAAAAAAATATCGAGTGTAACTCGTGCCAAAAGGCTAGTTTTTGCTGCTTAAGAATATTTTGGCCCTTGATACACTATATACTATTTCCCATCACTAAAAATACTACTAAGTATTGCACAAATTCAAGAAGCCAAATTTGTTTTGGGACTCCATTTTACGCGCACTTCAAAACTGTGCAAAAAAAACGTATTAGTGATAGTAACGCACTTTATTGATACCTATAAATTTAGTTAAAGCTATACAGTTGCATGGAAGCCAAATCACAATTATTGCCGTTAGTATACAACTCTTGACTAAAATCAGTTTATACCGGCAATTTTTTTTTGGCGGATGTTAAACGGGACATTGTTTTAGGTTTGTTTGCAGGTTTACGCTGCTACTTAATTAAGTGTTCTTTTTGGGATAGCAGCTTAAAATCATTTTTTATCAGATTAGAAGTTAGTTTTTTTTTGTAGTTGTCTGATGCATGATGGCATGCTGCCAGATCTTGAACGTGTTATTTTTTTTTAATAACAGTGCACAACTACTTGCTTAATATTGTCTACTGTTTTGGAAGTTTTTTATGTTTTATTGAAAAAATAATTGAAATAAAGTAGATATAACGGCAGTTATTTTTTTGCTTCTCAACTACCTACCGAGCATACAGATTAAGTATTATTTAATTAAACTTTAATTTATTTTAAAACGGTTAATGCAGTTTGTTGCTATATTGTCATAAATCCCAGACTATAATATAGATTGTTTATGCAAGCAGACGCTAATGATTACAAATTTTGTGTTTGTTTATTGCAGGTTGTCAGTTCTACTAAATAAATTTTTGCATACGTTAGTTGCTTGTTACTTCAACATAACAAAAATTACAGGAATTTTGAAAAATAAGCATTTTTAGTAGTCTATGGCTTTAGAAAAGGGGCATATTTCTATTTTACTATTTTAAGTGATTTGTAATTTACAAATATGTCTCCTTTCAATCCGGATTACAAAATGGAATCTTATGTTACAAGATTTTTGTTATTTGATTCATTGTTGCAATTTCTCTCTAGAAAACTCTATACACATTTTAAAAAATGTTTTTGCGTTGCAAATTGAAGTCAAAGTGAAAAAGCTTACACCGCTATGTTAAACCAATACTTCATAAAACTTGCTTTATTGTTAGCTATTTTTGACAGCGCATTCACCTACTACAACAAATGGTGACAAAATAAGAAAACATCAAAACTGCGGTTAAAGAAAAATAGCTCAAAATTGCATTAGCAGATGTATGGAGCATACCAAAAATATAGTTGTTTTTTTTTTTCGTTTTGTTTGCATTTTTTGGGTCTATAAAAATGTGCAAATCTAATCAAATTAATCAATATCAAAAAGCTTGATGATAATTTCCTTTTGAGGAGGTACAACAGGCAGTAAAAATAGTCTTAAAACTCCTACAGATGGTTCCACAAATGTGCCCAAAAGTTTGTGATTTGTGCATTTGACGAATTGTGTGCAGAGTACCTAAACCGCGAGTGTTGGCGTTTGACTACGTTTGCTTAGTAAGCGAACGTGGCAAATCTAACGTTGGGGGACATACGCGCATCATGTGTAGGGTACACAGTTGGGCAATTGACAAACTTGCACAAATTACGAACCGCAAACGTTTGGGCACGTTTGTGAAACTTCTGTAGGGGCTTTAACCCTTTCACTCAAATCCAGCATTTAAAAAAGTTGCATTTACGGCAAAGCTTATTAACATTTTACAACAAGATTTGGGACAACATAACTGGAAAAGCGCATTCACATTAACGTCTGTAGTCTATTTCAAGAGTTGATAGCTAGATATTGACACTTTTTTCTGTGGATGATTACTTAATGTTCAAGACAATCTATTATATGAACGAACATTTTTAATTTGCAGAGCAATTAAATAGCAAATTATTAAAGAGTAGCTGTGTGAGAATGAATACGCAATTGCAACAAATAAGTAAAAGAAATTTTTTGAAAGAAAATAATTGTTTTACGACTTACGATGCCTTACAATTTGGAACAATGGGTTGCATGCTCATAGAAATTTTTTACAGAAATTTTGGGCCGAGATGATACTGTCTGTGAGGGTCATAGTTACTTCTGCATGAGTAAGTCTAAAGTATGATCCTCTTAGCGTAGCAGGAGCTTAGCTTTTATGTTTATCTGTTAGACTAGGCGTTCAAACCGTGAATTTGTAATAATAATATTAATAATAATAATAATAATAATAATAATTTATTGCCCAACAGTTAAAACCTTATTACAGAACAACATATTAAAAACTACAGTAAATACAGGTACAATAAAATTACAAATAAATAATTAAAAGTTAAAAAAAAAAAAAAAATTTAATAGAAAAATTCACGAAAACACTTAAAAAAAACACTTGAATTAGCATTAAGATTATCACATTTATTTGAAACACTATTGAACGTTGAACACATTGAAAAAGACGGAGATTTCACCATTGCCGACGTCTTTGTAGGTGGGTTATAAAAACAGTTTGCTGTCCTGGAATTGACACGTGGTACTAAAAAATTTAAATTATATAGCAGATCAGTAGAATAAAGTGTGTTGTGTATAATTTTATGCAAAAAAGAAAGTATTGAAACCGATCTTCTTGTTGCTAGTGGAACTACATCAAATTTCCTAAGGAGCTCACCATGGTCAAATCCTTAAGGCGGATAATAGTTAAAAGATTTAAACCATAAATACTTAAAAAAATTCCGTTGAACCGCTTCAATAGAATTAATATCGCAGCTGTTAATTGGGTTCCATATCACTGAGCCATACTCAAGAACGCTTCTGACTAGGGTGTAGTATAACACAATTATTGATTCAATGTTGTTAAATTTTTTAGTGTTGCGCAAAATAAAGCCTACTAGTTTATACGCTCTAGATATTACTGACGTTAAATGATCAGAAAAAGTTAGTTAGTAGCATCAAATATAATGCCTAAGTTTGTACTTTGATTAACACGCGCAATAGCCACTCCATCCGATAAATATTGGGCTGCAACTGGATTAAGTTTCTTGGTGTATGTTACTAGTTTGCATTTACTTACATTAAGAAAGAGGCGATTAGTATTACACCAATTATTTACTAAACTAATATTGTATTGAAGATTAACACAGTCTTCAACAGAATTAATTGCGGAAAAAATTTTGAGATTGTCAGCAAAAAGTAAATGTTTACAAGTTAAAATATTTGACAGATTGTTAATAAAAAGTAAAAACAGTAATGGACTTAGGTTAGATCCTTGAGGCACATCTGACGTTGGACAGTATTCAGAAGAGTTACAATTATTGTAAGAAACATATTGACTACGGTTATCTAAATAATAGTAAAAGATTGTAACTAAAACCAAATTTATTGAGCTCGTGTAATATTACGGAATAGTCTATTGTGTCAAATGCCTTTTTAAAATCAAAATATATACATACAATGACTCTTGTTATTCACTATCTTTGATGTAAAGTCAACAAAATTGCACAAATTAGTAGTTGTAGAGCGTTTTTCCATAAAGCCATGCTGATTTGATGATAACAAGTGTTTGACTTTAGGATAAATGTTAGAATACAGAATCAATTCAAAAACTTTTGCAAAGTTAGGAATAATGGCAATAAGTCTATAATTGATAATGTCAGCACTACCGCCATATTTTAAAACCGGGCAAATTTTTGCTTTTTTCCAAACATCAGAAAAACTATGATGGTTGAAAATAATATTAAAAATTTTGCACAATGGAACTCAAAAGATATCAGCACAGTCTTTAATAATGAAGCTGGGTATGCAATCATGTCCGCTCGTCATTGAATTCTTCAACTTTTTGAGTGATGTCTAAACATCAGATTCGCTTAAGTTAGACACATCTATAATAGGAAAGTTATTGCAAGTGGAATGAACCGGATTAAACAAAGTAAATGGTTGAGTATAAGTACTCTTAAAATAATTAGCAAAAGCGTCTACAATACTAGAAGGAGAGTCAAAGCTTTCACCATCAAGATTAATTAAACCAGGAATGCGAGTTTGATTGTTCTTTGAGCGGACAAACGACCAAAACTGTTTATGATTAGATTTAATATTATTTGCTGTTAACAAAATATAATTATTGTATTCAACTGATATTTTTTTCTTTAGTAAAGATCTAGTTTCTTTAAAGTTGTTATAAGATTCAGTAGATTGAACACGCTTATAAACAGAGTGTAATGCAATTTTCTTTTTCAAAGTATTAATAATATTTTTAGTGAACCAAATAGAATATCTTTTAGAAATAGGTTTACAAAGAGGAATATGTTTATCAAAATAACTAAAGAATAAAAATGAGAAAATGCTATGTCAGGATCAGTAAAATTATTAAACTCAGACCAGTCATGGTTGCATAAATCTTCATAAAGAAGAGGGAAGTTAGCTTTTCTAAAATTGTAGGTTTTGGTTAAACTAGTTTGAAAAGCAAAGTTATTAATCAGGGACGATAAAAAGCTTATCAAAATATCTAAAGTAGGATAGGATGTAATTTATCTTCTTTAACAAATGGATTAGTATCTCGAATAACTTTACAAGAACAATTAGAAAACACCAAATCTAAAAATCTATTATTGGAATTCACTGTAGCATTATACTGCTCCACATTAAGCATATTATAAAAATTTGACATAATTAAAAAAATATTGCTGGAATTATTAATAATATCTTGTTTAAAGGCAGATTAAAGTCACCCATAATTAAATCATTATCAGCATTAACGCAAAGTTTTTGATTAGTGGAAGTAGATGGTATATAGATTAAAATAATAACAACACTTTTTAGTTTGAAAGAACAGTTACATGCACAAAATTTAGAAGTTATATGCAATACTTCAAGCAAATGAATCTTAAAAGCATTCTTAAAAACTAAGAGAACACCACCTCCACGTATTTGCTTGGTGGCCTCAAAATTTAAAGTTTGGTACCTTGATTCTATTGTCAATATTAAATTTATTGATAAATAATTTAAGTTTTTCGCTAAAACAATACGTATTATAAAAATACAATGAAGTAATATTATCAAAGCGATAGAGCAAAGTTGATAATTAAGTTAGTGTTACGTGAGAAATCTATTAGCCTGTCTAATAAAACTTTTTTATTACAATGCAAGTAAAGTCATTCATTTATGTTCTCTGAGCGGTATTTCAAACGCTTCAAACAAAAATACTTTTAATTTTGACTAAATTATGGTTTCTTGCAGCAACTTGAGGATAGAAAGACAGTGGGACGGGGTGATACATGCATTCCTCCCTACTTTAAAGAGATGTCTCTACGCACGTGAACAACTAGACTTATTCTAATTAATAAGTTACAGTACTGCCACTGAGAAATTAACGCCATACGAGTAGGCACTGGCTGCTACCCGGTGAGACATCAATTTTTCTTCAGTATTTATGTCGACAAAAGTTCCGTGTAATAAGTAAGTGTAGGTAGCTTGTGCCGCTTGAACCTTATATCTTGAATTTTAATTGGTTGTTTTTTTGTCTAAAAGAAAAAAGTACAACTATATTCTATAGTGAAAGTAGTTATGTGGTCTCTTATGAGATACTACAGCCTCTTTATAAATGTCTTAGATTATGTAATCATTTTAAATATGCCGCTTTTCTAAAATTGTTTACCAAACTATTTACTTTGTTTTGACAGTTCAACTTCAGCTGTCAAGCAAGGTTATAAATATGAAATTACTATTTCACTAGAATGAGACAAAAGTGCATTAGATGGTTATATATACTTAAACTTTTATAATGACCCTGTACTACTTTACATCATTTTTGAGAGGTAAGCCTACTTTCACGGTTTTATGGGTAGCTGCCGTGTAATTTAACAATTACCTACTAAAGGTAACATTAACTAAAGAAAATGGTGTTATTATTCTAAAGAACGTCTAAGTTTCTGATGAACATCTAAGATTAACATTAGGGTTAAGGTAACCACAATATTTTTGTTGACTAAGAATTTTGGAATTTTGATGACAACGCTAAAAATGCAAAAGACAAAAGAACTCTTACAGGAGCAGATGCAGAAAATGTTAGCGGGATTTTGCTTAACAAGACATTTTTTACAGTATCAACAAGATTTTAAGACTTGCACTTTTTGTCTATTTTAGATGCGCAAAAAGCTTACAGCAAAGCCATGGAGTTAGATCATAAGTATTACTAGAAGGAATCTATGATTTGTAGAGTGAAAACTTTCTAAAAAACCAAAACCTAATAATTATTATACTAAGTTAATAGAAAAAAAAACAAAACTATTTTAAACAAATGGGTCTACAAAGTCAATAAATACAAATGCTTATGAAATGAATAATGAGAATTGGACAAATTATCAACAATTTAAACACTCAATTCAATGTTGCTGCGAACGAGAAAATAAAGTTGGTAAAAATTGTATTGTATTGACAGTATATGTTTATTGTAACAACAACCTAAGAGACAAGGTGATGAGTTTGGGAAAACTTTTTGCTCAATGAAAAGTTTATACAAGCTGAAGCGGGCTCTCCATTGCTAAATGAGATCTTTAGTAAGTTTTTAGTTTGAGATTTCAATAGAACAAAACTGATATTGATTACAATGAAATGGTTGCTGGTAATGACAAAAATAAATTTTAAAAAGTTATCAACAACTTAAAAAGGAAACATAAGAACATCTGAGTTGGCGTCTTACTACCTTGAATTGGAAATTAAACAAAAAACAATTACTCTTTCCATGCTAGCAACTACACGGAAAAAAACTCTTATAGTCAAGGATAAAGATGCAAAAGTAAGCCCTGCAATAATTTTACGTACAAACAGCCTGTTGGAGTTTTGATGGTTTTTATGTGCGGAACTAGCTCAGATATTGTCTACGCCGTTATATGGTATCTATAAATCTTAAAAATCTAACTGATTGTAATGTACTTAGAGTTAAAAAGATTTTTTTAATATGTCTTTTTTAGATATACAACCAATCATAAACTTTACTATAAGAACAACTATAGCAGGAATGGTTTAATTGTTTCATCGATGCTGATCATAATAATGATTTTAGCATAGGACGTTTAACGTCAAAAGTGTTGTGCTTGTACTTCGGGATGTCAAATTTAATTTTGGACAAGTCAAAGCAATCATTTGTTATTTGTATCTATGACCAAGGCTGAAGTAGGCAGCTAATCCAGTGAAACTGCTTTAGAAATAATATGTATCAATGAATTTGAATAAACCATGCCACTTGAAAGCATTACGTGCTCTTCAAGTTGATAACAAAACTGCAACTCATAATAAACTACACGGAAGAACTAAACATATTTGAACTAGACACTTCTTTATCCGCAAATATTCAACACTAATACTAGTAAAAGATTGTTAATGAACTATATTTATTTAAAAATTAATTATAACAATTTTAATAAGTTGTAGAAAACTAAAACTAAGAATAAAACTACGCTAAGATTCCCGCTCTAAGTTACAAGAGATCTTCTTATATAGTTCATAAGTGTTGGAATTTATTAATACATACTATAAATTGAATGATAAGAGACGTTAGCGTATACTTAAACCTAAACAAAACAATTTATTTCTGCACTATTTAATTACAATCAATTGTTTATTTAAACATTTTAAACTGATGTAAATTTAAAGAACATCCTAAATGAATCTAATCCATTTAATCAGGATGCACAATTTCAGCATTAATTGTGTTTAAAATCAAGATTAGTGCCGGCTTGAAAAATGCTACCCCATTTTAATCTCCTCCATCCGCTTTAATTCAATATGATTAAAAAACCAGCTGGGATTATTTAATTTTCTTTAATCTTCTTGATTTATAAACACGCATAATCGCAATTTGAATAATTTACTTCATTCCGACATAATATTTACTTCAACGATATCTTAATTAACATTTAAGTTCTATGGTGTTGAATTAAATAAAATAATCTAATATTCAAATTCTAAGCAAATGTATTAAATAAATCATTCTTTCTTTAAAAATAGGAAATAACCTTTTCCAAACTGTTAAATAATCGATAGGTACATTAGCAATTTATGTACTTGGCTAAGTTTCCTACATCAATTTTCCACCTTTAAATTCTATTTGAGAATTACTCTTATCAATTATGCTGCTTGAAGAATTATTTGTTTTAAAAATAAAATTTAGTATTATGCTTTTAACAACGTTACTCTAGTTGCAACATCCCAGGCAAACATCAACTTTTATTGAACTTTACATAGGAAACGGTTTTGTTAATTCAGCAATTGCCAACAAATATGTACGAATGTGTTTTCCATTTAATAATTACAAACTTTTGCGTAATTTTACATAAATAAACATCAGCATATTTATGTAAAATCTAATGAATTTATAATTCATGCAAATATTGTACGATATTGTTACAGTTGATGAATAATTCCTAAAAAAAACTTTTTGAATAAATAAGGAACAAAAATATTTGCATTTTGATTGAGCATTAATATTTGCGTGTGTTTGAAAATAAGTTGAACTCACTTATGCAAATTGTACTCAAAGTCTGTGGAATCATAGAAGTTCAAAGGCGTTTCAGATTTTGGTAAAGGAATTTCTAGAGTTTGCACGCTTCTCTTTCTATATCCGCGCTGGATGAAAGAATAAAAAGAATGTAGAGGATTTCGTATTCAAATGATGTCTGCAGGGACCATATGCATAACTCAGACAAATACACATATATATGTTTTTTTGTATATCAACAGCAAATAACGTGAAAAATGTAAAGCGTGTGGTTGTATGTTTTTTAACATTTTTTTGTTGTAGAATTAGATAAATATTATTTTAGTTATGGAAATGTATTTATAAGGAAAGCATTCCATTTTGGTATAAGTTTAATTAATAATTAATTAACGGTGAAATAGCTTAGCATTTTAGCAATCCGAGGTAAGATTACTGATAATAATAAGTTTTAAAAAGCTGATGGTATTATTAAACTTCTTCAAACAGTTGTACGATGTAAAACTAGTTTCTACAAACATTTATCATCATTTTTTGTTTTTTTAAGAAGTTTTATTAAATGTAAGATTTATTGATTGTAGCAAGGGAGGCATATTTGTTTGAGTAACTTGACAAAACAAAAATTGAAGATGGGTTGCGGCAAAGAGTGTAGATGTGTTGTTGTTGCGGACGTGTTTAATAATTTTGGGGTAATTTCTGTGAGCTTAAGAATTTATTAATATTTAAAGCACTCAGAAGTTAAAAAACAATTTTACAAGGTTTGCAGTGCGTACGTTGTAAAACCCTCTAGGAAATAAGGACGTCTTAGCTCAAGCGACTTGGCTCATTGCGGCCAGAAGATCTAGCTTAGCAAAGTTCTTTTCTGATTTGGATGATGGTTGGTGGAAACAGAGGAGTTGACGCACTTGTGTTTTCTTGTTACTTATGTAATTAGGTTGGGGATGATAGTTTTTGTTTACGCGGCTATGCCGCAGTTCTCTCGCCACTCCTTTTCCTACATTGCAATATTTGCAACTTTTGCAGTTTTAAGCTGCAAACCAAATAAGACCTTTATAAAGCCAGTAGGTGTAGGTTTATAATACTAGCAAATTGTTAGTATTAGTTTTTCTGGGTTTAGACAAAAGTTTGTACAACTGTGTTAAGGAAACAACGCTTTACATTGATTTTCGTTTTCTTTTTTTAGGTCTTTTAAAGTTCAAAATCATACGCTTTTTTCTTTGACTTTGCAATGTAAGGGTTCATATTGTAGGCAAAAGTAATGACCAGGCATTTGATATTTTTTTGGTTAGTTATTGGTATGTTGCCAACCGTAGACAAAAAGCTTTTGAGAATTTTTCTATCCACAAGACAAACTCTTTCTATTGCGCAGCAACTTAAAGTTTCTTTTTTTTAAAGAAACATGTGACATGCTTGGTAAAAAGAGCTGCTGGTTGTGGCCCAAGTATTGGTTTTGTTTTTTTAATATTGAAAACAAACCTTGCAAATTAGTGCAGATTGTTTTCCGACTGCCAGTTGACAACATTAATCTTTTGGTTCCTTCTGGTCTATCTTGTGTTTTTGCATAACATTTGTGGCCAGTATCATTTTTCCTTTACTCTACAAAAGGTTATATTGATACCAAGATGACTAAAAAGCTTGAAGCTATGGTTTTTAACTAAGACTTGCCTTTTAATGAGGTTGGTAGAACAACTTTCCACAATTGTCTTATAATTTTTAACTATTTTGTAAAGTGGCTTACCTTCACTTATTTACTGCTGATTTAAAGTCTTCTATTATGTTTTTTTCCCGCAATAATTATAACTACATTATTAACGTAGCTAATTAGAAAGATGGTATAGGCATTTCCGCCTTCTACCCAGTGGGACTATAGCGGTTATTTTTATTTTATTCTTCTTACCTATTAAGATTTTGCGGTTTTTTAGTTAGCTAGCTACTTTGTTCAAATACTCACAATCTCCACCACCAATCTCTTGTAGTATTTTGATGATATCCGCTTATTATACAGATTTGAAAGCATTTTTAATATGAAAAGTTACGAGCAGCACCCACTATTTTTACCTTTGTTGTTTGGTATCAGCTTTTGCAACTTTTTAGATGCATTAATTGTAATCGTTTTTATCGAATTGTAAGTCAGATATTTTGCTCTTGTTTTCTAGTTTGTCCTAAAGTCTTTTGTTCAGGATTTGTTTGTAAAACATGCAAATTGAGGATGCAAAGCGGTTCATCCGGAAAAATGTCTTTATGAGAGTGGTTAAGGTGACTATAAGCGCTTTTAGGCATTTTTTAGCAGTTTTTTATTGTTTCTGATTTGATTTGGTCCGGCCTTGCCGTTTTGTTTATCTTTATTTTGTGGCACATTCTTAGGCTTACATGAAAAATTTGGTTATTATGTGGCTTTTAAGTGCGTTGAAAGAATTTTTTAACCACTTTTGTCTATCATTTGGTTGTAAGATGAACTAGTGAACAAATGCCAATTTTGGCGGTCAAAATCTTGCATCTAGTGCATATAAGTCATTGTCCATTTTCTAGCACAAGCAATTTTATTTTCTTGTAACACTTTTGTATGGCGACAATAGCAAATCTATTTGTTTCTGATTGTGTACGGTTGTATGATTTGTCTTCTTGATAGTACATACTTGCTTCTTAGCTTGGCTATGTTGCTACTTTACCACCAATTTTTTTGTTTTTTTTTGCTTTTATTCTTAGCAAGGACGCCGTTGCATGCTTGAATAGAAGCCCAGTTAGTTTTCAGGATTTAGAGTTGGAGAGTAAACCAAAGTTTACTGCATATTGGCTTCATTATGCTTTGTGTGACTTCACTTTGTCGCCCTGGCGTTCGACCACTTTATGTGGCTGATATATGCAAGTTCAACGCTTGATGGAGTCTTTTTTACAATGGTTATGTCAAGCCCGAAGCTGATTTATGCTTGGTATCGTTTTTTACTTTTCTGGCAAGCTGGTTTGTAAGTTCATTTTGATATTACTGTTTTGCATTGGCAATTGCTTGGCGTTGCTGTTGTGGTATTGATATTTTTGTTTTATGGTGTTGAATGCTAAGATTTTCTTTTCTGTTTACTTTTCACTTCTGTATATTGTTAGCCAGGCTTACTGAACACATGATTACATCTTTGAAAGACTTTTCATTAAATGGGTTTTCTGCGTAATTTTTAATAAATTTTATAAGATAAATCAGTTTTATGGTTTATTTTTATGCAATAAAATTTATAAAAAATTTTTCGCAAAAGATCAGTTTTTTGAGCTTATTTTATGCAGTATAAAAAAGTTCAAGGCAAATTATGGTGAATTACCTAACTTAAACTAGTTTTCTGCTAATTTTGTGCAATTAAAGTGTTTTCTGTACAATTTATAAAAAATTTTATAAAAGAAATATTTTTTGTGCCAATTTCATGCTTGATTAATGAATTTTGTGATTTAAATTAGTTTTTTGTTTCAATCTGATGCAAATAAAAGTTTTTTCTTGCGGAATTTTGTAATTAATTTTGTGAGATGAACTAGTTTTTGAGCAAATTTTTGCATTAAATAGTTTTTTTTACGTAAATTTTAATGAATTTAATTATAAAAACTAGTTATGTGCTGATATAATGTAGTGAAAAAGTTTTTTGTTAAGGTTAGGAAAAATTGTATGAGATACATTAGATTTTTCTGTTACTATTGTACAATAATAGCATTTTTGCTAAATTTGTAAAATGAATAATATATTTTTCGCAACTAATGATAAACTTCATGTGGCAAATATCTTTTTCAGTCAGTCAAATTAATTTTGTTGTTCAAATTTTATGTAATAAATGGGTTTTTATTTTATAAGTTTTATGAGATTAGGTTTATTGTTTAATTTATGATGAGTTATACTATATACTAATTTTGTGTGCTAAATGTGAGTTAAATGATATTTTGAGCTAATTTTATGCACATTTTTTGCACAGTTTATGATTTTTTAAATCAATTTTTTTGTAAGTTAGGGTTTTTGTGTTAACTTTATGCTATAAAAAGTTTCTTGCTTGATTTAAAATATTTTTGTAACCAATTTATAATAACCTTTACAAGACAATTTAGTTTTTTTTGTTCTAATTTATTGCAACGAATGAAATTCTTACATAATTATCAAATAAATTTTATTGTTTTGTGCTAATTTGATGCAATTAATGTGTTTTCTGTATAATGCATGATATAATTTATAAGATAAATCAGTTTCTTGTTATAATTGCAATAAAATGTTTTTATGCGCAATTTTTGATCAATTTGCTTATTCTATGCAATAAAAAAGTTGCGCAAGTTATGATGGGGGAACGCATTATAAAAATTATCAAAAGATAAACTTTGTTTGCATTAACTCATAAATTGAATAATATAAACTAGTTTTTGTGTTAATTTTATGCAATAAAAAGGTTTTTTATGCAATCAATGTATGATAAACTTTTTAAGATTAATTTGTTTTTTGTGCTAATTTTTTGCAATAAATAATTTTTTTATCAAATTAAATTCATTTTTTTTTAATTTATAATAAATTGTATGAGATAAATTAGTTTTCTGCGTCAAATGTGATAAATTGCCTGAGTTAAATCAGTTTTTGTGCAATTTTGCGCAAGTAGTAGTAAACAAATTTATTTCATATACACACATACAAAGTTTTTTTAAAGAAAATACATATATAAAAGTATGATAGAAATGAGTATGAATATGAAAAAGGCTATCGAACAAAGTCTTTCTGCCCATGAGTATGATTATAGTGGTGAGAAAGATAAAATATAGTAATTTGGTGAACTACAAATTTAGCAATTTTTCCTTGATTTCTTGGAATAGCAAGTTATTTTCAGGTTAGCAGACCTGTTGTAGAATTTTTTTTCAGTTCTGAGTGACGTTCGGAAAGTGGTTTAATTTGCGTTTGTTCATATAGAGACTCATTATTGATGTTGTGTAAAGAGTTATTAGGATGGCGTATTTTAGTGATACTCCTAATAGCTGATCGTTCAGCAATATGCAGATTACTTAGAATCTCTTTACAGCATTGTGAAAAAATAATTGATTCATAATCTAATAGAGGTCTGCAAATAGATTTATAAATATGTGTAGCTGTTTTTATATTGATACCTTTTCCTCTATAGGTAAGACAGCGGAAATGTTTTGCTCAAGTTGTGCATTTGGATTTTATAGAACGGGAGTGGGGTTTAAAGGATAGTTTATTATCAAGAAGCACGCCTAGATATTTGAATGTAGGAGATGGTTGAATTGTTACACGGTTCAGATTACTATTCGGTGAGTTTCTTGATATGCGATGGTATAGAATAAGGAGTTGGGTTTTGTTAGGATTGGCAAAAAGCTTCCATGTATTGAACCATGTATCAATATGTTGGGTTAGAGATTGTAAGTGCTGAATAGAATGTGCCAGATTTTTTGCATGAGGTATCAGCACAGTGTCGTCGGCATATTGTAATATGTACATTTTTGGATTAAAATGTTGACCCACGTCCAATATATCACTACAATATATATTATAGTGGTGACAATGGAGATTCTTGCAGAACGTCCTACTTAGGAAAAAAGACGGGAGAGAAAGAATTTCTAACTTTAACACGTAGTTGTCTATTTTGAATTAAATTTTTTATTGTGCAAATTAGGTAAAGAGGAACTTGCATTAATGACAGTTTGTACAAGAGACTTTTTAACCAGACAGAGTCAAAAGCCTTGTTTATGTCAAGAAATAATGCTGACGTCTGTCCGCCTTCAAGGTGAGTTGTTTGGATGTTGAAGGTAAGAATACATAAAGGATGGATAGTAGATTTGTTTGAGGAAAAACCAAACTGATGGATAGGTATCTTGGGTTGTACATGGCTTAACAATTTTTGCTTAATGTGGGATTCAAGGATTTTAGCTATAACTGGAAGAAGTGTTATAGGTCTATAGTTGGATGCAGAGGTAGCATTTGAGTTTTTTTTTGGTATGCAAATTACTATTCCACACTTGAATTCAGTAGGAATATATTGACGGGATAGGCAGAAATTGAAGATTTTAATTATATGGATGTGGATATTATTGTGTAGGCGTTTTAGGATTTTTCGGGGAATATTATCTGCACCAGGAGATGAATTTTTACCTGCTTTTAGAATTACAAAAAATTCATCTTCAGATATCAATACATTTTTAGGCGTTTAGTATGGGATTTTAAAATAATTGTCATACCAGTTATCTACTTTACATTTTCATTAAAGCTGAACGCTTTTGTAAAATGATTAGAGAAAATGTTTGCTTTGTCTTGATCAAGTAGTAGTTTGTTAGTGTCTGGATCAGTTATAGGCTGCATTTTTAGAGTTGCGGTATATTTACTCAGTTTTTTTAATTTCCGTCCAGTATGTTCGTGTTTTTTGTTCGTTAATTTTGTCACAAACTTTTGTCCATTTGCTTTCTTTGTAGTTGCATATTAACGTATGAATGTTTTTATTTAGTTCGATAAATTTACGTTTAATATTTGCGTCTTCTGTTTCTTTAAAACCTCTATATAACTGTCTTTTTTGTTTTATGAGTCTACGGATAAATGGAGGAAATGGGTAGTTAAAATAGGTTTTTTTTTTTAGGGGCAAGTTGTTCTTAATTGAGTTGGTTAGTTTTTCCAAGAAACTTGATATTTCGGTTGGTGTAATATTAGGATTGGTTGCTATATACTTTCTCATGTATTTGTCAACTTTTTTAATGTCGCATAGGTCATACTGCTGAATATATTCTATGGGATTGGGGATAGGGAAAGTTTGAGTATTTAGTTGGAATTGAATAGCTAAATGGTCGGAACAAAGATCGGGTATAAGTTGGATAGAATTTATGAGCGGAATTATATTATTTGTGGCTAGTAACAGATCTGGTGTAAAGCTAGGATTGTTAGGCATGATAAAAGTAGGAGCTGTAGAAATTGCTTGAAAGTCAGAGTTTTTTAGAAACTGTGATAATTGTCTTTTTTGCCGCTTTGGGATTAAAATCACCAATATTAATTGCATATTTGCATAGAGAGGCTTTGACAAATATGCTATATTTTATATTTGAGTGGGGATGAATATAAACCAAAAAAATATTAATTTTTTTGTTATGAAACGGTATAGTGAAATGTAACGTATCATTTAGTAGATTATTTATTTTTGGGAGGATTGGCTTTGCCCAAGTGAACAGGTGGATTTGCTAAGACTATTGATCCACCTCTGTAATTTCGATTAAAAATAGTGGAAGAGTTTTGAATTGAAAACCAGTTTTGAAAGTTTATTTTTTGTTTGGATTTAGTTTCTAAAAACATAGCACACGAAATATTTTGTTTGATAATATAGTTGTATATAAGATGGGATTTAAGGTTAAAGGAATTTATGTTAGAGTATAGGAATTTTAAGGTTGCCATTAAAGCTCCATGACTGCTGATGAATATGTATGCACACCTTGTATCGGAGCAGTAGATTGGGGGGCGTCCATGTCATTTAAATCAAACATTAGTATGTGCATTCGGTTGCCGGAAATTGTGACAACTGTATCAATGTTATGAGATTGAATAAATTTTTGTTTAAGTTTTTTAATTAGTTCTTGCTTGTTAGTATGTTTGGGAGAGTTGATTTTTGTTACATACGTGTCAATGATGTTGTCATGGATGGTTATGAATGAGTGGATGCGACTGTTGTTTGTTGTATTCTTGTCTATGTCCACACTTCTTTTATTTGTGGATTTTAATTTCATGTTTGGTATTCTTTCTATGGGCTGAAGAGGTCATTTTACATTTAGTGCTCCAGGTGCCATGTCCCAGTTGTTTGTTGTGCTGTGTGGTCCATCGCATTTTGCACATTTGATTTCAGCGTTGCAGTTCTCAGTTGTATGTGTGAATAAGTTGCATTTACTACATGGAATTGGAAGTGTTGGTGGTGCTAGGCTTTCATAAGTTGAAAAATGTTTGTGTTTGTAGAAAAGTCCATGTTGTATGAGTTTTTCATATGATGATATACATCCAGTTATTATGCGCATCATTTGGGTAGGTAGACCAGTTGCTCTTGAAATAATGCGTTTGCAGTATCTGTGGATAATATTGTTGTTGTTTAATTGCTGGCTAAGTTCATTTTCCGTGAATTCATTATCAATACCGGCAATAACGCATGAATATGTAGCTTACGGCGTTTTCTTTTCATGTTCCGGTCTTGGTAATAATTCTTTAAAATCATTTATAATATTAATAGATTTTAAATTGTTTAAAATATTAATCATTTCCTGTTTGTTTGTATTTGTTTTTACAATAAATCCATTTTTACTGTTAAGTAGAATATCCCGCTGTCCTATGTTATTTTTTTTCCAAATATCTTCAATTTCATTTTTTGACATTGGGTTTTTTGTTGTAAATAAAAATGTGTTGTTGTATTGTGTTTTTTTGGTTTGTGTAGTGTGAGTAAATTTATTAATTGTTGCAGTTGTATTAGATGTACTTGGTGTACTTGCATTAATAGTAACCTCTGTGCAATTTGCAATCGGTATTTTATTTTCCGTATTTGTTGCGAGTTTTTTTGTTTTATGTTTCTGCGTAGGTTTTTGTGAGGAGCTATCCTTTTTCTTCGGTGGTCTTCCTCGCTTGCGATTGATTTGTGTGTACGGCCGGGAATCTTCCGTCTCCGTTGCACACGTTATATCTTCTTCGGAACTGGATGAAGACATGTTGGGGGTGTTTTTTCTTGATGAGGGAATCACCAAATAACACTAAACTTGTCCCGTGATAGAACGAACACAATTTTTAATTTGTTAACACTTGTTTTAGTGGAGCAAATAATAAGTCGACTGTATTCTACTGCGATTGAAATACGAATTGAATAATATAAACTAGTTTTTGTGTTAATTTTATGCAATAAAAAGGTTTTTCATGCAATGTATGATAAACTTTTTAAGATAAATTTGTTTTTTGTGCGAATTTTTTGCAATAAATAAATTTTTTATCAAATTAAATTCATTTTTGTACTAATTTTATGCAATTTATGCGTAATTTATAATAAATTTTATGAGATAAATTAGTTTTCTGCTTCAAATGTAATAAATTGTCTGAGTTAAATCAGTTTTTGTGCTTATTTTGCGCAGTTAAAAAGTTTTCTGTGCAATTTATGATTAATTTTGCTTGTTACATAATAAATTTTGTGAGTTAAATTAGATTTTGTTTAAATTATATGCAATACACTTTAGTTGTTGCGCGACATGTATTAAATTTTAAAAGCAAAACTAGTTTTTGTGCAAGTTTTTGCAGTTTTTTTTTTTAATTATAATAAAATTAATAATGTAAGTTTTTTTGTTAAATATATGATAAATTTTATAAAATAAATTAGTTTTTGTGACAATTTAATGCATGCAATACATGAGTCTTATGCGCGATGTAAGATGATTGTCTTCTAGTTATTTAGTTTTTTTGCTCATTGTTTAATAATTGTAATAATTTTTTTAAGTTAAATCAATTTTTTATACTACTTTGTACAATTAATTGGTTTTATGCATTATTTTTAATGTATTTTATAAGATAAAATATTTTTTTATGCAGTAAAAACGCTTTCTGCCTAATTTATAATAATGTTTATAAAATATGGACTAGTTTTTTATGCTACTAATATACAATAAATGAGTTTTCTGTGCAATTTATATTGATTTTAGATAGAAATCAGTTTTTTTCTGCCAATTTTGTGCAACAAATAAGTTTATGCTATATATGGGTTTGTATTTTATAAAAAGTTTTATAAAATAAATTAGTTATTTGTACTAATTTTAGGGAACTAATGTTTTTTTTGCACAGTTTGTGTTGCATTTAAATAAATAAATTAGATTTTTTTCTCATACATACTCATACAATAAAAAGATTTGTTATGCAATTATAATAAAACTTTAGCTAATTACCTAACTTAATCAATATTGTGTGTTTGTATTGTGCAATTTAATTGTTTTTTTTGGCATAGTTTAGTTTTTTGTTTAATTTATGATGAGTTTTATGAAATAAATTTTGTGCCAACTTAATTTAATGAATTTTCTGCGCAATTTATGATAAATGATCTGCAACATATTAGTTTTGTGTGGTTATTGTAAACAATAAAAACTTTTTTGCACAATTTGTAATAATTTCTTAACCTTTTTGACTGGCGACCCAAAGTACTTAAAACCCGCAACATTACCTGTTTCATTTTATAGTATAAAATAATATGACCAAAAAGGACACACAAATAGTTAATCAAAAATAGCAGATTTTTTTAATTTATAAGCAGATGCGTAGCTAAGATTTTTATGAAAAAAACCAAAATTTGCATAAAAATTTTAATTATGTGAAAATCCGGATATAAAATAATAAAATAATATTAGCAACAACCCAAATTCAGCCAAAAACTGTTAAAAATGTTAATAAATCATTATGATCATCAAAATATTGTTAGAAATAGCAAAATCCGGACATAATCTGTCAAAAGGTGCAAAATTCTAATTAAAGAATATCAAAAATAGCAAAAGCCGATTATGAATCTTTAAACAATTATCAAAAACTATAAACGACGTCACCAGTGAAACACTTGCCTTTGCTAACTTGTTACAAAAGTACATTTTTTTTGCAAATTCAACAAATGGTTGGCATCTTTATTTATAAAGTAATAGTTGATGAAATCGAAAAAAAAATCTTTGATTCTACTCTTGGTAAACGGAATACATCTGCTAGAAAACCAGTTGACAGACACTAAAAAACCAAAAAAAAGATCCTAAAAGAAAAAAATAAACATTAAACAAGCCGTGCATAAATTTTATATTTTTGCTGCCAGAAACTATTTCAACGGCAGATAAAAACACATTGCCTTTCATCTAACATTTATATGAAAAACTCAAAAACCGCAAAACAATTTGGCGCAAAAAACAAGTTGCCAAGTTGGACAGAGAAGTAGACGACGAATACAAGAAAGACAATAATAAAACAAGAATCAAAAGAATACTGCATATGAAATGATAGAAACAGTGTAAGAGGTGGAGGCACTGCCATACTACATCAAGCAATTAATAGACCAAGCCGAAATTGACATCCCTATAATGACAAACCTTGAAGCCAATGTAGTGGTTATTAACATCAAACCGCTGGGAAAAATCAAAATCATATCTGCATACAAACCTCCATCTAAGCCCCTCCTCCACGCAGACTTGGACCATGCACTAAACAACAATATTCCCACTATTATTGGTGGAGACCTAAATTCCAAACACAAAGCTTGGAATTGCAACAAGAATAATGAAAGAGGAAATACGTTGTACAAATACAGCGAAGAAAACAAAACCATTATACACAGCCCGGACCCGCCCACTTTCTATAGCCGCCAGGGTTATCCTCTAGACATACTGGACATAGCCATTACCAAACAGTTTTACAACAACACCACCATCACCGTAATTAACGAATTAGAATTAGACCACCTTCCTGTTTTGCTACAAATTTCAAACATACCGAACCCTAACGCTAACAATTGCCGCAAACAAACAAACTGGAAAAAATACTTACATGCTCGAAGAACTTGTGCCGTTACCGATTATCTCAACTAATCTGGACATTGACAATGCCGTCAACACCTTAACAACGGCTATACTAACTGCTCAAGAAAAGGCTACAACAACTTTTGAATTTAGCAATAAAGACCCTTTAGGCTTACCACTCTTTCTAAAAAGTCTTATTGCTGATAAAAACAATGCCCGACAAAAGTTTAGACTTACCAGATTAGTCCAAAATAAGAGATTAGCCAGCCAATTACAACAACAAGTCAAAGATAACATCAAAATCCTTAAAAACAAACAGTGGGAGCACGCATTTGAGGGAAACTCTAAAGATATCCCCAAAATCTGGGACATCTCAAAAATACTAAGACGTAACCAAGTCACAATTCCAGCTCTACATGGCCTAAATGGCATAGCTTACACTGAATCCGAAAATGCCGAAGCCATTGCAATATCCTTAGTACAACAATGCAGCCCAGCCTTTGACATTTTGGACACTGACTTTATGGAAGAAATTGAAAATGAATTGATTTAACATCTCCAAAATGTGGATGACCTACCACTAGTGCACATCACTCTGAAGAAAGTGGTTAAAATTATTAAAAAAGTCAAGGCCAGAAAAGCCCCTGGGAAGGACAACATTTCATACAGACCCAAAAAAGCTGTCGTTGGCTTAACTAACATCATAAACGCAATGCTCAAAAATGGATACTTCCCAGAGACATGGAAACTAGCCACTATCATAGTTTTCCCCATGCTTGCCAAATCTCCAAAATTTCCTCAAAACTATAGGCCCATAAGCTTACTCAGTTTGCTAAGCAAAATTGCAGAAAGAGTCATACTATAGCAAATCCAACTACACATTGCTGAAAATAACGATAAAGTTCCCGAACATCAACACGGATTTTGTAAAGATCACTCGACGTTTCACCAACTTACGCGAGTAACAGATCACATCAGCGTTGGATTCTGCACGAAAAAGCCGACAGGTGCTATATTTTTTGACATAGAGAAGGCCTTCGACAAAGTATGGCATGAAGGTCTCCTAGTTAAGATATTCAGACTGGGCTTTATCAAACAGCTAGGAAAGATTCTCCACTCTTTCTTAACAGAAAGATGCTATAAAGTAAAAATCGGAAACACACTCTCCAATAGACGTTCAATAACAGCTGGCGCACCACAGGGATCAGCTCTCTCACCATCTCTTTACAACATTTATGTAGACGACACTGCCATTTTATACAGTTCAAACTGTATAAATATTAGCATAAAAAGATTACAACGTGCCGCCAATCTAATCACTGATTGGACGGAAAAATGGGGCATAAAATTAATCCAAGAAAAAGTCAGGCCATCCTCTTCTCCAAACGGAGGAAAAAACCCCAAGAGAATATAGAAATTGAAGGAATTCCAATACCATGGACTGACCAGGTGAAATACTTAGGAGTAACCATGGACAAATTGCTAACATGGAAACTCCACACACAGAATGTAAGAAATACCAGCATAGGCACTACGATGAAATTATATCCGCACCTCAAAAACAACAAGATGACGCTTAAGAACAAATTGCTACTATATAAATCTACCATAAGTCCTCAATTAATTTATGCGTCAACAGTGTGAGGAACAACCGCCGCAACAAACTGGAAAACAATAGAAGCAAGACAATCAAGCTGCCTCCGCATCATTACAGGTGCCTCATGGTAAGTGAGAAACGAAGACATTAGAAAAGATCTAAATATACTAACCTTCAAAGAGTATATTATAACTACCGCCCAACGTTTCTTTGCGAAAGCAGAGGTACATGAAAACATCGGCATCAGGAAAGTAACGAAAAATCTAACACTGTTCCGCAAACGATACAACAGACTAATCGATCTGATATTGCTAGATTGCATAATATAATTGTCTAAAAAGCAGTATTGAAAATACCTGCAAGCAAGATACACAAGGCACCCGCTCGCTAGTGTGACAAATGGGAGAATTCCCGAGAGCTCACAAACAAAAAAAGAAGCAGAAACACAAGAAATAGTTGAAATGATAAATTTTTTGTTCAGCAACATTTGGGTGGTGGGTGGGACACAGTAGAAGAAGCTACCCGCTCACAATTTAAACTTGGTTCCCGACCACCTACTCAAGCGTTTGTTATCAAGTAACTTGTTGTAAACTAATCGTTTGATGTATTGCTAACAACTGACATTTAATTTCTTATTAAAATAGTAGCAGAAGCATAAACGATGCTAAAGATTTTTTTTATAATCAACGCTTGGGTAGGTGAGTGGGTTATAGTAAAAAAAGCTACCCGCCCACAATTTAAAATTGGGTATTTTGCTTAATTTATAATGAATTTTAAAAGATACATAAATTTTCTGTTTAACTTTAACAACAGGTTCTTTATTTTATAAGACTAATTTTTTTGGGATAATCTCATTCAATAAGTGAGTTTTTAGAGCAATTTACAATGATTTTTCTGAGTTAAATTAGTTTTTTTTAAGTTGAATCAGTTTTTGTGCTAATTTTGTTCAATAAAATAAATTTGTGCGCAAATTATGATAGTTTTTAAAAACAAGTTGATTTTTGCGCTAATATAATGCAATATAAAGTTTTTTGTGCGATTTTTAATATATTTTTTGCAATAAATTAGTTTTTAATTTTATTTTAAGATTAAAATTTTCTGCGCAATTAATGATGAGCTTTCTGGGTAAAATCAGTTCTTGTGCTGACTTGCACACATTTTTTTTGCTATGTATGTTAAATTTTAGAAAATAACAATTTTTTGTGCTAGTATTATGCAATTACAAGACATATTTCCATCTAATCAAATATTTATTTGTAGTACAAGGCTTGATTATCTAGAACAAAAAAAATTAGAGAGATTTTTATAGCCGGATTATTGACGTCTCATCATCACTATATAACTACCGATTATAAAAACTCTAAAAATAACTATTTAATTTATTTTAATAATATTCTCTTAACATGTTTAAGAATAAGCATCTTTAAAACAACTTGCTTTAACAATAAACTTTGCCAATTTATATGTTTTATAAACAAGATTTTGCTTTAGTTGTGTATTACTTAGTGACCTTACTCAATGTGGTTTTATATCGACGAGGTAAGTGTGTGGATAAAATTACGAAAATCTATATAAATCCATGTTCGTTTCGCTTAACTCATTTATTATTCCCAACGGGAAGCAATCCATAGAAATTAAATGCGCTCCTCTCAGCTAGAAAATAAAGCGAAAAACAATAAACCGATATTGGTTGATCTGCAAATCGCGCCCACTTTATCTAGGGCATAAACAGAATGAGGTCTAACGGTGTTTTATTGTTTCAGGTTCCCCGGAGATCGTTCCAGAGACACTGGTAGGTAATGCATACTAATAGTCCCGTCTTCGTGACCGCAGAAACATTCATCCGGCGCGAATATTCACGACCGGCACGTGCACACTTTTGTGATTTATCGCGGGTACATACTCCCTTTTTAATTATAGCTTCCTAAATAAATTAACAAATAGGTCTTAATGACCGTGACGCACGCCACGGGTATTAAATGGTTTTTAAATTAAATTTGCAGAATGGGTTTGGTTTGGGAACTTGTTGAAGGACCGTAAATGCTGCGAAATTAAACTTTATAGCTGAATTATATCTAGTTGACAATCATAAATTTATGCAGCGTTTCGTTTTAATTGAATTTATCAAATTAAATGTATTGATTGAACTGTAGAATAGTATAAATTTAATCAATTATTCTTGAATCCGTAATAGAATGCTAATTGACACAACAAAAATGGTAGAGATGGATTGACTAATATTTTTTTTTATATTAATTATGACTATATATATATTGAATCAATAATTTTATTAAATTGATTTAAATGGCAAATTTTATTAAAATTTTGCTTTACAGATGCATTTTTGTTATTAGTTGAGTAATACAATGGCCTCATATTATAATGAGTAATTTTTGAGTCCTATAAGAGTATTTCTTATGAGTGTTGTTGCAATTTATTAATCATAGATAAAGTATAATATTTTACTCATTTTCTGCTTAACATGCACCAAACTAATTGATATTTCAAAATAAATACTACAAATTTAAAAACGCAAAAAGGAAAAATACATAAAAATAGTTTTTACGGTCTTGGGCCTACATAAACTGGTCTAGTATAATTGGTCAAAAAACAACTTAACAAATTCAAAAGATGTTTTGTTGATATTATTGCATTACATTTTTTTCCTTGATTTTTTCAAATGTGTTTCAAAAAGGTCCAAATTCTCAAAAACCTTTGTGTTTTTTGGTTTTTGGTTAAAGAATTGTCAATTACCAACCTCAAATGGTGGTTATGTGGTTTGTTCTAATTGAGTATTGTAAAGTTCATTTTTAACAAATTCAATTTGCTTGTTGCAACGTACCAAACTTCTGTAACTTTTTCCTGCAGTATACTTGGTAGCGGGTATTGGTCTTTTGGTGTATACAGCTAGCTTGGTAATGAACTGTTTTATTTCGATTTTTGTGTTTATGATTTTACCGGTGTGTTCTTCAAATTTTGTAAATTAAGACAGGTTGGTAGCGACATCGGTTTGCGTTGAAAGGCAGGTTGTCACAAGGTTGGTCTATAACGCATCTTAAATTGATTGAATTAGCTTTTATAGTTGCAAAAACTTTAGACTATCCGGTACTAGTCGGAATAAAGCAGTTTTCTTTAAAGAAGTTGTTTTCAAAAACTTGCTTATAAGATAAACCTTGTAGTGGTGATACTGCTTGTGTTTTATTTTGTTTGAACGCAGGTAATGTTCGTTTAGACGTTTAAACGTCTAAAACCACATTTGTAGTGGTTTCTAGTAATTTGTTTTCTTTTAGAGATAAAGGTGGTTTTACGTAATTCTGCTTTTAAAGTTGATATGTGGGATGCAGTTACAGCTGTAACGTTTCTTGGGGTGACCCTCGTTTTAGTGTTGCACATCCGGATAAACATTTTTAGATTTTGTTTAACACCAGATGGCGGATAATAGTTTTAGTTTTTTTTTTGTACCAGGGTAAACTAAGGCAATGTGAAGTTGCTGCTGATGATTTTACTACTATTTTTAAAGGTGTAGTTTTGCGCGGCGTAATTAACTGCTTCTAATCTGTACTTGTTTTTAGCAATTTGAATATTTTTTAAACTAGTAGAATTACTTTTTAAGATTCTCATTTTTAGCAAACTTTTACTAGAGGTGACAATGATAGTGCGGTTTTGCGGATATGTTAGCAATTTTTGAATAGAAAATTTTAGTTTTTAAATATTAAGGACTAATAAATACATTGAAAGGTTGAGTGACTCTCTTCTCTTCTTCTTTTTCGCTTTCCTCTTAACAGAGGAGTCGTGGTTTGGCTTGCCTTTCAAAATTGTCATTTTCTCTCCTAGAAACGTGCCCAAAGTAACGTAGTATTCGCGAGTGTACCGTTTGTGAGAGTCGCTGCGGTTCTTGTATGACATCAAGAATGGACACGTTTGTTCGTCTAGCAGTCCAGGGAACTCGAAGCATACGCCTCTAGCACTACATTTCGCAGGTATCAAGTTTTCCTCTATCGGTGACTTTAAGAGTCCAGGCTTCTGCTCCGTACAAAACTATAGGGAATATCAGTGTTTTAACAATTTGCTTTTTGGTGTTTATTGTAATGTCGCTATCTACCCATGTTCTTTGTAAATCCCTCATAGTTCTCCGTGCCATCTCACACCTACGTCGCACTTCTGCTGAGCTTCCGCCTTCGTTGGTAATTACTGCCCCTAGGTACACAAACTGATTGACGACTTGTGATTGTCCAATGGGTGATGTCTGGTCTGTTATTGTTTAATCGGTCTACAATCATTATCTTGGTTTTATCATGATTTATTTCTAGATGAAGGTTTGTGCTTTCTTCTTCAAGTCTTCCTATTAGCTCTTGTAGTTCTTCTGCCGAGCTCGCAAACAAAACCGTGTCATCAGCGTATCGTAAATTGCTGATTTTGACTTCTCCCACAGTAATTCCACCATTCCTGTTTTCCAATGCCTTTCTCATGATATATTCACTATATATATTGAAAAGCATTGGAGACAGGATGCACCCTTGCCTAGCACCTTTTCTAATTGCACAGGGTTTTGATAGAAAGTTATCAATTGGTACTAATGCTTCACTGTGGGAGTATAGTTCTTTGATCATTAGAGTTAAGTGGTTTGGAACTCCTATTTCGGTTAAGATGGTCCATAATTTTTTCCAATTATGACTATCGAATGCTTTGCGGTAGTCGAAAAAGCATATATATATAGTGGTTTGTTAACTTCGCGAGCCTTCTCTATAATAAGTTTTAGGTTTAGTATTTGTTCCCGAGTGCCACGTCCTTTTACAAAGCCTGCTTGTTCGGGAGGGATTTGCCACTGTAGGAATGGTTTTAATCTTTTGTTTAGGATAGAGATGATAATTTTACTAGCATGCGTCATAAGGGCTATCAACCTATAGTTGTCACATTTCTCCCTGAAACCTTTTTTAAACAGTGGTAGGAATATTGAACTTGTCCATTCTTTTGGCCAGGATCCTGTTGTCTATATTTTTTGACAGATAAGTTTGAAAATGTCAACACCTGTTTCTCCTGTGGCCTTAATTATTTCAGCTGTTATTCCAACTATTCCGGGAGATTTATCAGACTTTAGTTTTTTTTATTGCATTGCTGACTTCTTCTTTCAGAATGGAGGGTTCTTGCATGTCTTCAGGTATCTTTAGTTTCATTGTGTCATATTCGTCATGGTATAATTTTTCGCAGTATTTTCTCCATATCTCCAATATATCTTGCATGTCTGTTACCTTATCACCTGCGTCGTTTTGAATAATCCAACTGCGAGACATTGGTTTCCGGTTGATCTTTTTAATTAGTCTGTACAAATCTTTGGTGTTATGCTGTTCTGCATGTTGCTGTGCTTCTTTGCAGATTTCCATAAGATTGATATTTTTATCTTTTCTACAGCCTCTTTGAATTTGTCTGCAAAGCTGCCTATACAGATTTCGCTTTTTCTGAGTATTTACACCATCTATTTTTAGTTTGCGTCTTGTTTCTACAATATCGAAGGTTTCGTCTGACATCCAGTGTTGGCGCTTTGCAGGGCTTTGATTCTTTGAAGTTTCTGTGATAGTGTCCTTTATGATCTTTTTTGTATGCTGCCATATTTTTTCAGGTGTGTCACTATGAGAGAAATTCTCTATGCCTATTTTTTCGCTGAACAAATCGCAAAACATATTTTTATCTTCGATTGTGAGTTTTTTTGATGTTGTTTTCCTACACGGCACTTTGAGTTTCAGTTTGAATTGTGCTATCAGTAGTCTGTGGTCACTGCCACATTCCGCTCCAGGGAGAGTTTTGGCTTTTCTAATCGATGATTGCCATCGTGTTCTTATCAAAATATAGTCGATTTGGTTCCGATAGTTGCCATCAGGGGACTGCCATGTGTACAGGCGTCTAATATGCTGTTGGTATAGTGTATTTGTGATAGTGAAACTATTCTCTGTACAGAAGTTTATAAGACGTTCGCCTCTTTCATTTCTAACCTCTATCCCATATTTACCTACTATATTTCTTATGTGATCATCTCTCGTTGTATCACCCACTTTTGCGTTGAATTCACCGATTATCATGGCTATTTCTCTTCCTGGGATGTTAGATAGGGTTTCTTCCAGTTTTCCGTAGAAATCCTCTATTTCTTGATCGTTGTGGTGGCTTGTTGGGGCATAGAGTTGAATTATGTTTAGAGGTACTGGTTTAGATTTCAGCTTTATAGTTGCTATCCTATCACTGATTGCGTCGTATGCCATTATATATTTGTAAGTATTCGCGGATAGTACAAAACCTACACCATTTCTGCTGTTATCTTCGTTGCTTGAAAAGATAATTGTATTGCCATTTGATGTTTTAAAATGACCTTTACCTTTCCAGTGGGTTTCACAGATGCCTGTTACAGACATTCCGCATCTTTCGAGTTCTTTCTCCATAATGTGTGTCTTTTCAATTTGCAGAAGACTTCTTACGTTCCATGTTTCTATGGTTAGAACATCATTGCTACTTCTAAATTCTGTAGCTTTTCTCAAGTTTATCCCCTCCGGAGATACGATTGGGAAATTATTTTCGGATGATTTAACATTGAGCGATGCCATAATTTTCTTGGGAGTGTGTTGTGTCTAGTTGAGGTGGGTTCCCGTTGCCTTCCTCAACACAGGGATTTAATCCTGCTAACTGTTTATTATGGTTATACCGCCAATGTTCGGTCGCCAGAGCCTCGTTCGTTTTCTAGCAGGGTGCACCACGTGCAGGAGAGGTTGGCAATTGGGTGTCATTTGATTGATGTGATGTTGTTCGACACCCCTTACACCCCAAAGTGACTAGTTAAAAGATATTTACCTGTTTACGGTGCACTTGGAGTTTGTTTTTTGTTTCAAAGATGTGTTTTATTGTGAATTATAATTTTAGTGTGCAGATGACAGGTCTGACTAAAGAATACTCTACAACAGAGAACTGTCAGATTTCTATAATTCATTTTTTGATACATTGTAACATAGCTTGGGGTACACAACATTTCAATAATAGTTCTGCTTATAAGGTTAGCTGGTTGGTTTGAAGTATTGTGACAAACTTATATATTGTTCTTGGGTCTGATTGGCGTGGAGTTTGCTTCGAAACTGGTTGCTGCGCATTTGGTTTTAGTCGACTTGATTGCAGCGCGCAGCTTGCGTAAGAAATGGTGGAAACGCTGTGTCCACATTTGGATTTTAGAAAACCATACCTCGGCCGTTTTTGAGCAACTTTTTAATTAGTAGATGTTTTTCCTTGTTGCGATAATTATTTTTTTTGTCTTGTTTATTTTGGAGCAAACTTACTTGCTTTTCTTAGAACTAGAACTTTATCTTTCAGCCTATAGGAAATGGAGAGTGAACTTTTTGCTGAGGTTAATACTTTTTTTATGCCAAATTCTTTAGAAATTTTTCAATTTGTTCTTTTAGGCTGTTTTTGGCTTAGCGTTTTTTTTTTTTTGTTGTCTTAGGTATTTAGAGCCGTTAGGTTTGCATCTAGCAGATTCCTGATGTGTGTTAGGTTGGTGGCTTTGTTAGTACGTTGCTGGTGCTAAAATAAAGATTTTTTTTATATTTTGTGTCTAGGATAGTATTCTTTTTATTTACTTGCCCATATTTTGTCTTGTTACATGATTGGCTTAATTTTATATCAATTTTATCACTCTCTCGACGATGTTGTTTGCGCAGGTTTTTGAGCACTATATTTTAGATTTTAAATGATGTTCAAGATGAGTCGTTTCATAGCGCGTTTTGTTGTTTTTAACTTATTTGCAATCCGAGGTTAGTGTGGTTGGTTCAAAGCTATGGTTTGTACGGGGAGGATGCATAAATTTTTTTTGGTCCACTTGTCAGTATTTTGCCTTGTTGCTCATGACCAGCCTAATTTTATTTTATCTTTGCTAGTTTCTTTCACTTTTTTTGAGCGTATAATGTTGTTTCTGACTTTATATGAAATGCAGTGGTGTGGCAGAAACATTTCTATCTCTTGCAGTTTTTAATTAAAATTTGGCTGGGAAACTGTGGTATGGTTGTATTTTTGGGTGACTTTGTAAGGGTAAAGTAGTAGATTGCTATCCTCTCTTCTTTTAATTGCGAAAGAAAGACTTTCATTGTGGCGCAGATGAGGCATTTTTTAACAAATTTTTAGACATCCTATATAATGTTTAGCTGGTAGTACGCCTTTTGAGGGGTTTTGAGAGTTTTATCTTGTCCAGGACCAATTTTTTATTTTATTTTTGGGTTCTCACAAGAGTTTTGTCTTTGTTTACTCGGTACGCGCTGTCGATGTTGACTAGATTTATTAGACTTTTGGAGTTGACTTACTGTTTGGTAAAAAATCCCGGATCTTTATAAGAGCTTGCACTCAATCGCGGTAACAAGGCAGAAGCGTCCTTTTTTTTTTAAAGTATTAGTGGTGCGTTGTATTTGCTGATGCTGGATTTAATGCCATGCTACAAAATAATTTACGTCTTTGTGGATGAGGTTTTTTTGGCAAAGGTGTTCATGTATGGGCTGGCTTTGATGATCTACTCTTATCAGTTCTTTAACTGGATGTGGTGTAGTAATGTTATTGTAATATTTGTCGTAGGTAACTTGGCAACATGTAGAGTAAATTGCGGTCATCTGCTTTTTTTGTAAAGCCGTTTTTTTGTACAATAGTTTTTATAGATCTGATTCAGTACACAAATTTTTTTTATGTGCAGGTATTGCAGGCGGTAATCTAGTATAAACTAACTAATAATTTTCCAGCATTTTTTTTTGTTAATTAGGGGACCACAAGATGTAGTAGATTTAATATTATCTTGTAGAACTTCTGTTTTTGTTACTACAGTGATAACAAAGCGGGTACCACGGGTCTTTTGTTTGGGCGGATGTTGAATAACTTGAAGCAGGTAAAGCTTACGTTAGCGAGGCTATCAATATTGGTTTGTGGTTAGCCGTTGATGGTTACTTGGCTTTGTGGTGGCTTTCGCGTAACTTTTTGGATGCCTAACTAGGCCGGTGAGGTTGGTACATCTATAAGTCTTCTTCTCTTTAGGAGTTTGCCGACAACTTATTGACTTGTTTGAGTGGCGAATTTCTATTATTTCATTGTCTAGGGTGATATTTTTTATTTTTTTTTAGTAGAGCGCTTGCTATATGTGCTTTGTCGTGGCAAAATGTTTCTACAGGTTTTTTTTTCTTGTTGGTTGTGCATAGTTTTTTTAACAGATCGGCCATACGGAGTGGGTTGCGGTACTTCTAGATCAAACTATTTTATGTCTAAACTTTGTAAGCCAATTTATATTTTTGGAGCCACTGAGTATCATTGAAAGTTGGGTCAGATGTTTGTCGTGTTATTTAGAAAAAAAACAACAATATTGTTATGGTGTGTTAGGGCAATATTACTTTGCAGCGTTAATAATATCTTGATAATTAGTTTCTTGTAACGTAACACCGTCGGGGGTAGCAAACGCGGTTAAATGTTAGAATTCTTTGCTCATGAGGATTTACCAGTACCCAGTTTATTTTGGTAAACACGCTTCCTCTTCCAAAGTTGTAAAAGGTTTCTGGTAGTAAAACAATTTTATTTTTTGCAGCTATTTTATTTGTTCTGTATTTTTTTGTGCTGGATTTGTAAATGACATCTGCTACAAGCTGATTTACGTCTCCGTAGATATAATTTTTTTGGCGAGGGTGTAAGAGTTTGGATTAACTCGGATGGTAGTGGAGTTTTTTGCTGGATGTGGTGTAGAACCGTTTCTGTAGTGCTTGGCGTAAAAGTCTTAGCAGAATAATCAAACGAAAGACTGGTTTGCCATCTAGTTGCAATTTTTAATACTAAAATGTCCGCATTAATCGGTATCATTTTTGCATTTATGCAATTGGCAGTCAAAAATGATACCGATTAATGCGGACATTTTAGTATTAAAAATTGCAACTAGATGGCAAACCAGTCTTTCGTTTGATTATTTATAATATCAATTGTGTTCATAAGCACAGAAATATTTATTCAAAATTGTCTTCGCTATCATGCGATGCCGTGGTCGTACAAGGCATACTGACGAGGTTTGTAGAACCGAAACAATTGTCTATGCTTGACCCTTGGCCGCTGTGATTCGATTGACTGATTTTGAATAAATTATTAATTCATTTCTTAGCAGAAGTTAAGGCAAAGATTTTTGTTACAACAATTTTAGTAGAGGTTGATTTGGTAGTGAGTGATTTAGTAGACGTCTGTTCTAGGTCTTTTTTTATGTATCCGCATTTTTAGATGTAATCTAGGATCAAATTTGTCTTCTCCAATCAGTAATTTCACAATATCAATCATTTTCTTAACTGGGGAACCACAAGAAATGAAGTTGTAGATTTGATGTTGATTACCTAGAATTTTGCGTTTGTTACTCCGACGATGACGGTAATAATTGATTGGCCTGTATCAAGGATCTTTTGTTTGAGCTAAAATTGGGTAGCTTATAACGGGTATTGCTCATGTTAGCGCCACTGTTAATAAGGGGAATGTGTGGTTGGCCATAGATAGTTACTTATTTTTGTGTTAGCTTCTTCTACGCAGTCTCAGCAAACGAGGTCTGGATACTTGTTTTATAAATATATTTTGGTAAACACGTTTGCAAGTCGTTAAAGGTTTTGTTGATTTTAGGTAGCTGAGCCAATTTGTCCTTTGTGGGTTTGATTAGTTTTTTTGTAGTTTCCGCAGAACTAAACAATAGCGTTTTTCTTTTTAAGTATTATTGATGCGCAATTCTAAAAGATGATCCAGGTTCTCGTAAATGAGGTTTTTCTTGGCGATGTTTTACGAGTAAGGCTTAATTCTGAAAGGCAGTTAACAACTCTTTTTCTGTGCAACAGTTTTGTTAGAGGTTGGTTTGGTGGGAAGTGTTCTGATCTAGTAGACTTAGTTTTTTTTTCTTATGTAGAGGCATTGTTAACCATAATCCAGAATTGCATTCATCTCTATTACTTTTGTAGTACGTGGTCTAGGGAACTTGGAAAAAGTTTGGGCAAAAGCGATCATCCGCTCTTTTTTTGTTGGTCTGTAAAGGTTGGTTTAGTGTTTTGATCCAGTAGAAGTTGATTGGGGGTCTACAAAAAAAAGTAGTGGATTTGATGATGTTTACTCGGACTTAGTTTTTTGGTAGTTTGGCGATGACAAGGTGGAGGTTTGGTAGTTTGAAACGAGTATCGCTCACGTTAGCGCCGCTATCTATGATGCGAGTGTGTGGTTGGTTATTGATAGTGACTTGGTTTTGTTGTAGCTTTTCCTTAGTTTCTAGGACAATTAACTTAGCTGGAGTGGTTGGGATATCTATTAGTCCGCGGTTCTTTGAAAGTTTTGCAGGTTGTTTGTTGACTTACTTGAGTTTGTGTTGGTAACGTTTTTCAATTTTTTCTTTGAGTCTTATGGCCAGCTTTAAAAGGTTGTTAAACAACGACAGCAATGCAATGTTCAGAGATGCAGTTTTACTCCACTTTATTTAGTAGAGCGTTGCTATCTGTTTCTCGTTGTGATTTGGGTGTACTCTCTTATACAAGTTTCTTCTTATACGCAGAAATGCTTTTACAGGTTTCCGGTTTCTTGGAGGCCTGTGTATAGTTTTCTTAACACGTTCCCTAGGTGGCATCAATCTAATGCCTTACTACCACGTGCTAAATCAACCTCTTTCTGCTGTTCTAATACAAAAATTTTAAACACTATTTGTAGATTGCTAAACCACGCGTTCCTTTTCTTTGGATTACTAGGAGTTGCTATCTGAAAAATGCCTTTTTAGATTTTTAAAAAAGATTTGTGTGTTTTTATGGAAGTAATCATTGAATTTTGGCTACTTTTTGGGTTAAATTGGGCTAATATCTTCTTTCTTCATTCTATCCCCACGTGCTTTGTAGTTTTAGCTTTCATATTTTTAGAAGTTGCGTAGCAATGAGAAGATTGCCAGCGGCTGATGGCGTGTCTTTGGCAAAAGGCATTGGTGTGCCGGCGGCAATTGGTACAGCAATGGCAAAGATGGTACAGCAAGGCAGTCATTGGTTCGGCGAGTTGGTTTGCTTGAAATCGAAATTTACTGTTTAGTATCTAGATTGCAGGTTTAACTGGAACGGAGTCTAGACTACTAACTTTAGACTAGAAACTTTATGTTGCGTCCTTAACTTCAGTCAAATTCTGTGTTGGGCACTTAAATTGTAAAGTTGCCATAGCTTCTATCTTATCCGCTTTTTAAGAATTATAAAACAAAGCACATAAAAAATCAACTGAATTGAATCTTTAACTCTAGCATTCTAACCTAACAACTCTAATTTCTATCAATCATTTTTTGTTATGCGTTCTGTTAATTTATTATTTAATTAGCTAAACTATTCACAACTTTCTGAGAACGTTCTAATAGCGGTCCGTGCGCCCGAACGTATGGACGAGCAAAACAAGTTAATAGACAAGAGACACAAAAGAGAGTCTCAAACTGCTTTGTGGTCGTCGGTTGGAGGTGATTATATACTAAATATAAACAGTGTTAGATTGATTCTTTTTTTTTTCATATAGGTTAATGTGGTAGAGGTACTTAATTTTAGTTTGACCATTGCATTTTTGTAAAGCAGTTCGAAATTGGAACAAACTGTTCAATATGTTTTTCTACTTTCCAATCCACCTAACTAGCATGTGATGTATGGCTAAAAACCACAGCATTATTTTTTTTTTGTTTAAAGTAAATAAATAGATTGAAATTTATTCTAATCTGTAGATAAGGGTTTTACTTGTGCTTTTTTAAAGTTTTAAAACCATCAGAACATATTAACCAACTATTTTTGTAGCTTAACACACTTAACTGATTCCAATCTATGCACAATTCACATAAGTATATAATAAATATAATAAGTCACTGCAATTTCTCACCATCCAAAAAATTACTGTCGCTTATAAAAGTTTCTTATTCAATTTATTTTTCTAATAGAAGCCGCATGCGATTTTTTCCGAAACTTTTCGCCATTCATTTAACAAAAAGTTTGTTGATGTTGCAATTGAGTTTTAAAATAGTTTGGAGTATAATTGAAGCACTCGTCCAATCCTGTCGGTGGAAAATTATTTGAAAATGTGTTAATTCGATAGACTAACTTTGTTAATTTATTTGATTAACGCAAATAATTGTACAACTGTGATTTAATCAAAGTATTTACAATGTTTACTTAAGAAAGATTATTTTTTACTGAATTAAATATTTAACAATTATACTGTTCTGTTTATATTATTCCATAACAAGGAACATGTGTACTAATAATACTCGCCTACATGTTTACATGTCCGTATTGATTAGATAGAATGGTCCGGCAATTAAAGGCATCCACGTCACGCATATCCCCAATTCATCATTGTATCAATTTAGATGTTACGCTTTATATTAGAACATTGAGGCCAATTTGAATGATTACCTATGTTAAAATGTCTCGAATTAAGCTACAAAAATTTGCATCAAATGTTTGTAGCAATTTTATAAGGAATGATTAATAATCATATAAATTCTTTTGAATGAATTGAATTGAATTAAATTGAATAATATTTGATTACGTAATAAAATTAAAGCTTTTTATTGACTTGACAGGCAATTACAATTATTGGAAACTTCAAACGATGTTTTTATTAACTAACTACTAGTTGGCAATTATTAATTAATTAATTAAAGACAATCATTTATTAGTTATTTGTCAAATTATTTGCTGAATTGGAACGATCTCGTTAAATATGCTGTTTTCTTTTGGCTGTATTGATTGCAGTTTGTTGACCTTTAGATAATAATTCAGGACGAAACTTGGCAGACGGCAGCATAATAAAAATATACGTATTATGAAATAAATAAAACTTAAAGCTTGCCAACTAAAATAACACTTTTAGACATTTTTAATGCAACTTGAATATTTACAATTAGAAAAATTGACAAATAAAAAAAATAGCATAGCACAATTGAAATTTTTATATTTTTGTTGCATATGTTAATACACAATACACATAAACTATTTGAGGGACATTTTATTACTTTACTATTTTAATACTTTAGGCACGACAAACAATTGAACTTATAATCCGTGTAATTGATAAAATTAGAATAAATATCTGTTAGCAGAGATTACTAGTAGAAGTATGTTGAAAAAAGTTTTGTTCTTGTTGATTGCAGTATTACAAAAGGTTTTTCTTTTGTTTGTCTATTTGGCATTGTTATCCGGACGTAGCTTTTTTAGGTTCTGTAGATATTTGCTAGAAATAGGTTTTGATGAAGGAAATTTTATTATGCTTGGCTCAATAAAAGTTGGCTTGATTGTTGATTCTCAATTTACTCAAGTAACTGTGGTTGAATGGTTTTATACTGCTTGTAGTTTGTTTTTTTTTTTTAATTTGGTAAGTAAATCTGTAGAAGAGAGTTTTTGATTATTTTTTTAGCTTTTGAAGTTGTTATTAAATTAAAGTTTTTTTTTTACTTTATTCTAGTATTGAGTGTAACACAAGGAATTATTTATTAACTTCTATTTTTTTATTGTGGTTTTAAGAAAGTTTTACCAGTTTGTGTACAAGGTTTGTGCCTATTAAAACCCTAATTTTCCTTTTTTGGGTCTTTTTTTTCTCAATTTCAGTTCTGTTTGTATTGCATCAATTTTATTATGTTTTCCTGGGTAAAGGTTAGCTCAATTTTCATGGTAGTTTCTTCCCGTAATTTTTTTTATTTTTATTATTTTGGACGTAGTGATACCTACAAAATTATTTTGTTCTACTAGCAAAGATGTGAAATTAGTATTTTTTTAATACTAGTAATTAAGGAAAACTGTTTTTTAATTTTGTTTTACCTTGGACCTACAAACGTTGTTTGTTTGGCATTATTTTTACAGTATCTGCACTTGACAGCTTTTTCTAAAATATTTGTACCCAGAAAACATCTGAGTACAAATATAAATTAGTTCTCTGTATGGCCTGTCGATCCACGCCGGGATATTTGAAATCAGCCGGTGTGTTTACAATCCATACGTCGTTTGCCTAATATTCTTGCTATTTTGCTGCTACATTAGTTTTGGTTTTAACTCTGTTTTAAGTACTTCTTACGTATTAGGAATTCTATTGACGGAATTTCTGCTATGATTTTGAAGATTGATCTATAGGGTAGTCACAATCTGATGTTTATTTTGCGCTAAACACTAATTAGTTTTATTAGAAGTTTTTGGTTTTCTTATTAAATGCTAAACTGGTGCGATGTTCAGCATCTTAGATTGTATTACTTATGCAGCTTTTGGTTCCTCAATATTTGGCACTGGCTATTGCTGATCAGCTTCTTCTTTTGTTTTCACTGTTTGCTAGGTAAACGTAAGTTTTATATCTAAGTGTTTTGTGGCTGTTGACAAAACTACTAAAGTACCTTGGACGTCAAAATGGTTTGCGATTATATTTTTTTTAAGCGTAAGACGAAATTTTTTAATTTTATTTGGTGCAAGCTTTGTTTTACTTTGTATCTAGTTGGGGATTTGTTGGAGTACAATGTTTGCATTATTTACAAGTATTTTTGTTGTTTTGGGAACTACCATTATTAATACATTGTTAGCAAAGCCTATAAGTATTACACCTTAGGATTGTTCCAACCTTAGAAGATTATTGTGAAGGTTGTTCCACAAGGTTGACCTCAATACTGATTCCTGTGGGACATCGCATTTGTTTGGTTTTGGTTATGTCATTTTTTTCTAAACAAATAGCTTATGTTTATGAGACTTTTTTCTCTTAGCTTTTTTAATATTGTTTGCCAATATGCATTATTAAAGGCATTTTTGGCGAGGTTATCACTGAGCACAATCTCTGGTGTGTAGAAGAGTACTTTGCTTTGCGGACAAACCGCAGCACTTATACTTGTCATTTACTGTTTGATGACCAATTCTGAAGACGTATTGTCAGTCTAACAGGCCACTCGTGCATCTTATCTTGCTATTTAGTCTACCTAGGAGTATCTTTTTGTATAATTTGTTTTTTAAGTCTGAGAATGACTCAGTTGGATTGTTGCAGATCATTGTAAGAATTTGTGGTATTTATTAAATGAGGACGTTAGAATAATACATTATAATTATTAGTGTTCATGTAACCATTACATTTAATATGAGAGTATTAGTGAACCAGATATTAGACCTTGTCAGTATCTACAGTGCCTCCATTCTCTTTATTAATAGGTTTGGTAGTATATATTTTGTAATTAATTTGCAAGTGTGTGGTAGTATCACAAGCGTAAGCCTTATAATGTCAGCATTTGTACCCAAAAAAGGCATATTGGCAGGTATTCTAAAGGGTTATCTAGGGGTTTGCCTGACACGTTCTCATTCTGTAAAAAATATTGCCGTTTTTGCTATTATGTTGTTTACTGCCATTAATTTTTTTAGCTTATTTATTGCAACATCTGGAGGTATATATGGAGATTTAAGTGCCTTATTAATTTTTAACTATGCACTTGCCACGCGTATCTCCTGTGTTTTTAAATTTGAAAATATCACAGATTTATCACAATCAAATATCACTAGTTTATGCATCAAGAAAAAAAAGTGGTTGATTACTTCATGGTTTGCAATGTCATTTGTAATCTAAAGATTATAGTACCTATACAGACTTTATTTTATAGCTATCTTGGAGCGATTTTATTGTCATTGGTTAACGTCAAATTTAAGATGGAATAATAGTTTTGTTTTTGGAATGATAGGTTATTACCTTATCTATTACCTCCATGAGAAGATTTTGTTTTATAGTAATCTTACTATCTATCACTTTAATTGCGGTATCGGAGTGTTTGTTTCAGATCATTTTTTGTGTGTTTTTTACAGCAGCATTTTGGTTTAGTTTGTTTATAAGAATTATAAGCCCCTTTATATTTTTGGCTGTAACTAGTGTTGCCAGTTTAGATCTGAGACAATGGTTTTTTTGGGCTAAAGGTGTGCCTGGATTAATAATGTGGGTGTGCAAGCTGGTTGTTTTGTTTTATTTTGGGAATTGCCTTAAAGGCAGAAACTAGGCTACTAAAGTGTTGATTACCTTTTGGGGTACTACGAGGTTACTGAACGGTGGTTGTCGAAAATAGTTTACTTTATTTGCTTGTCGCAACACTTGTGATCTAGCTTGGTAATCGGGGACTGCGAGATTTTTTGTAGAGGTTGGCAACTTCACCTTCCAAGAGATTATTTACTTTCAAAAAAGTGCGTTGGTTTGTTGCGGGCGGTAGATGCAACTGCAAATATTTCCTGGTTTGCTAAGTGTTTCCGGGTGGAAGCAGGTTAGCAAGAATTTTTGTAGGAATTTTGTGCATTCTTAGGTCACGCTCATTCCGGACCTCTATTTGGCAACAATCTTACATTTATGTTTTTTTTTAATTTTTCAGGGTTTATAGAAGGTTTTGGGCTCTTCTGGTACAAATTATTTCTTTTTTTATACACATTATTGTTTTATCTAATAGTCATTTTTTGGTAATATTACATCTGGGATAAGTTGTAGTTTGACTCACTAAACTTCTAAAGTTTTGCAAACTGTTAATTAGTCACTGGTTTTAGAAGCTTGCCGCTGTAGTGTCAAGTTGGTGTTTGCAACTACACGGTTTTTCCTAGGTTGTTGTTGGCGACGTTTTTTGGGTATGGGCACGGAATTCTTTCCAGACAGGAGCACTTGAGCTTGGGATAGGCTCACGTCACCTTGCTGTTGCCCCAGGGACTTTACTCTATGGGGTTTTAGGTCCGCATCCATAAGCAAAAGAACCACTCTGGCCATTGTGATTTTTGGCTTTTGCTGGGTCCGGGTTTTGTTCTTGAGTGCTCGTTTAAGTCATTTTTGTTAGACTCATCTTTGCTTAAGTTTGTGCTCAACAGTAAATAGGTACTGTTGATTTTGTACTTGGCGTGGCTATTTGGTTGTTTTTTTTTAAACCTTTGATTGAAGCGTTTCTAGTTTTCCAAGTTTGGATTTTTCTTCTGAGTTTTGTTCTGCATTTTTTCCTAAGATTTTTTTACTCAGGGTCGAAATTTTGATTGAATTTGTCTAATAAGTCTTGCTTGGGGTTCTATAATTGATAAAAAGTTATTGTATTTTACTTGATCAGCAGGTATAAACAAGGTATAAGTTATTTTTTGTTGCTGCAAAGAATACTTGCTTACATTTAGCAAAACTTATGTAGCTTTTTACTTCTTGCCAATCAGGGCATGTAAAAAACGGGTTAATATGTGGTTACAAATTTGGTTGGTATTTTAGATGACATTCCGTAAGACTACTACCTCTGGAAGTTGCTTCGGTAATGAGTAACCAGATAGTAAAGTTTTAGCGATATAATTTTGCCAATTTTTTAGAGAATGTTATCCAGATGAATGGGGTTCTTTGGTAATAAATCTGTAGGGCTAGGGAACTTTTATTCTAATGATTAGGCTATTAATTGCCGGTTTAGATTTGAGATTTGAGAATTATAGAGATAAATAATGTGGGTGTGCAAGTCGGGTTCTTCTGCTCCTCTTGAAAATTGCGCAAACTGGGCTATTGTCCGTAGTATCACGAGGTTACTCGAGAGAGGTCAACGGAAATACTTTATGCAGCTTGGTGATGTGGTAGAACTATTTTTGATTTTTTTATTTATGCAACTATCCTGCATTTTATCTACTCAGTTTTAAGTTTTTTTAATCAGTTTTATGACGTTTCTTTTGTCCATTACTACCGTGCCATTTTGTTTACTTGCATATGCAGGTTGCAACTCTTAACTTTATTCCTTCTAACTTTACCGGCATGATGTTAGGATAGTTTCTCTGACTTTTTTTTTCTGTCAACACTTTGTCCAAATCTTGTACTTGAAGAACTTTCTTGTAGGTCAAGTGAGTATTCTTATTTTGTACAGTATGTAATAGGTTTTTACTTTTAGATTTTTTTTATATCACGTAGTTCTACCTCAATTTTATTTGGGTTTACGCTTTGCTATAAAACCTTAATTATGTACCCGTATCTCTTGTTATGAATTCTGACAAACATTGTCTTTTGTTTGGGTTTTTTATTAAGTGTGTGTACTTTTTTGTCGTAGCTCTTAGATTTTTTCATGCAGGTTGTCACGCTTTTTATATATAGTGACTTTTATATTTGAGAAAGTCCAGTACGACCAGTTTAGTTGTTCATGCTTAAGACTATAGTTTTTGATAAATTTTAAGAATAAAAAACTTTGCTCTTTTATTTATCAGTACGGGGTAATATATGCATTCTCTTATTGTCTGAAAAACCTAATAAGTCAGCTATTATAGCTACTTTTTTTGTAAAAAAATGTTTTTTAATCCCGCTCTTGCGTCTGGACTTTGCTGTTACTTGTTTCAAAATTAAAGAACTACTATCGATGAAATATTTTTTGTATTTTTTTTAGTGTTTTAATGATGTATAAGGCCATGTTTGAGTCAAGTGTACGGAATAATTTTTTTTTTCAAATTTTTATTGTTTATTACTGGGAAGTATCTAACTGAATTATCTGAAAACTATTGTTGATAGTTTTGTTACCAGGGAAACTTTGTTTTTCTTCTATTTTTTCTTCTATGATTAGTTGCAAGAATTGTTGTTTGTTATTTTGGAAGATGTGCCCAAAGTATTCTATTTTTATGCGCTTTACAGTTGTGAGCAGTTCTGTATCTTTTTTTATTTGCTTGAATACCTTGTTGTTTGTTACTTTATCCGTCTAAGAAATTTTTAACATTTTTGATATAACTACAGTTTGGAGGCTTTGAGTTTATTCATGGTAGATACTTTCAATGTCTATCATCTGACTCCGTATAATAAAATTGAGAAGACGTTACATTTAACGGTTCTCTATCTAATTTTTAGAGAATTGTCCATGTTACATACTAAAAGGCAGAGATTTTGGAAAATGTTTTTGGCTATTTCAATACATGTTTTGATGTTATGGATTGGTTCCTACAGTTTATCGAACCTTTCTTAATATTTTAAACTCTTCCGTTTGATGTTGTCTAGTATAAATGTGTGATAATGCGGATGTCTTTATTGTTGATGTTAGTTTCTTAAGCATTTTAATTAGTTTTATATAATAATAATAATAATAAAAGTCTTTTATTGTCAAAAAAGCAGAATAAATGATGATACATTGCAATCATATTATTAAAGAAATAACGACAATAAGGCGCATGATCTGCTGAATAGATATATCAATATCTATTCTCTGGTCTTTCTCTTGTTTAACATTATCAAATGTCTTTTTATGAACTATAAAACAAGCATAGACTGTGTTGATCTAAACATTTTTGAGTTAAAACTTGCATGGAAAACGGTGACATTTTCTTCTTTTTGTGTCTTGAATTGCTCTTAAAAGTTTTTTTTAGAATGACTGAAGATGATTAGTCTGTCATCAGGAAACATTTTTTCTGAATATTTTAATACGTTTTTGTTAGTCTTTCTGGGCAACTATTAGTTTGCTGTTATTATCTATTAGTTTGTTGTACTAGTTTTTCATATTTATAATTGTCATATTTTATTCTTTTATAAAAGTTAAATGAGTAGCGTTTAGCTTGACATTTGTTTATTTACTTGTGGGAGTTTTTAGAGGGATTTGTATGGTAGCTACTACCGGGTTATGATTGGAACTGACGTTTGCTTTGGAGTACATTTTTTTGCTGCAAACTTGTTTTTGACTATAATGCAATCTATCTGATTTTTCACTTCGGCTTTTTCTAAGTTTTCTGCGACTTCTGACTATATAGACGTCTTGTTGGAGGTTGGAACCAGGTGTTACAAATTATCAGGTTTTGTTCTTGGCAGTATTATTTATATTATATAATCTGTTTTTACAATCATTTCTCTAACTTAATTAAAAACTTTTGATTTTGTCTTTAAATTTTCTTTTTTTTTTATCATTGCATTGAAATTGTTTATTATAAGAGTAATGTTTTACTTAGAGCCTTCTAAAAAAAATAGTGAATTTTTTTAGAGCACTAAAATTGCTGGAAAAGTCGTAGATGCTAGCGGCACCAAATAAACTTTTTAGCATTGCGTATCTTCAAAAGTATTGTCCGTGACAACACCTAGGATTTTTTCGCAAAACTGCCAAAATAAAGGTTTTCTTAAAAAAGGAACTTTTTTGTAAAAAAAAGTTAAATGACATTTTGAAAATTAGTGTATTCTTAATTTATATTTGATGTAGTTTTTTATTTAAAAATACCAAAAATTCTAGGCAATTTTGAGATCCTAATTAGTGTTTAAACTTGCATCTGAGGGATTATATTTTTATTTAAAATAATAAATATCAGTACCATTTTTTATATTTTTTATTAAACCGCCGAAAAATCAGGCATTAGTTTGCTGCCAGTGACGGTGTAGCTAGGTGTGGGCATTTGCTATCTTGTTTGGGAAGCTGAGTTATCGTTGCTAGAGTCATATTTGCTGTGTCTGATAGTTAATAGGCACTGTTGATTTTGTACTCGTCTGGGGAGGTGCTTGGCGTGGCTAGTTGGCCATTTTTTTTTTAATTTTTGAATGAACTTAGTTTTCTGTTTTTTAAGTCGGGGTCTTTCTCAGGGTTTTCTTTTGAGTTTTGTTTAGTTTTCAGGCTAGGTGTTTTTTAAGAATTTCCTGTTTATATACAGGTATGGCTATATATTGGGAAATATAGAGTTTTTTTGGAAGATGCTCATTTTACACTAAGAACGAATAATGAAACCTATAGCTGGACAAATCAATGGTCCCTAATGCTAAGTTTCAATTTTTATTTAAAGAGCAACACATTGCTTGGTTTGTCAATTACTTGCTTTACGTACTGTCTAGGAATTTTTGCTTGGAGATAGTCGATGAGGAGACAAAAAGTGTAAAATGCTTACTGCCCACCAGAGGTAATAAGAACTAGGCAGAAATTATCAGGTTATCAAAAAAAATCTACGTACTAAGTAAAGCGTTGTTAGACGACTCTGAAATCTTAGATGGAATTGACGAGTGTTATAAGTTTGGAGAAACAGGAAAGTTCATATGAACATTAGCAGAATACAAGCAGTTAGTAGTGCCACCCGCAATCTAACAAGAGGTGCTAGCAGAGACTGTTGTTGATACGGAATACTATTGTGTGCCTAAACTAAAGCAAGCCACTTTGAGAACCCCGGAGAAAGATATCAATTGATTACATTGGCCCATTTACTGTCATAAACATAACAAACTGTTAAGTAGATGCGATACCAAGTCTTGAAGAGGCGTGGCCATGGCAATGGCCTTGACCTTGGAGGGGCGTGATAGCCTTGAGGAGGCGTGGCCATGGCAATAGCTTTGACCTTGAAAAAAAGTGGTGGGAGGTGCCCTACCGCGCACCTTCTTTTACTACTCAACCGCAATCATTACGGGTACCCTTGAGCCATTTTACCAGTTAACGGCCTTCAGTTTACAAGCAGAACATTTGAAAACGGTGAAAAAGTGAAAGTGCGTACACCAGACGACGGGTACGTACTATCCACAGGCCAACCCTATTAGACGCAGGCACGTTGAACTAAAAAGTAACAGCTAGAACAAATCTCACACAAACACTGGGATGAAGTTATCAATTGATTGTTAGCAGTGTTCTACATAAATTGTCAAAACAAGGCCGCTACTAGACAAAGAGTTTGAGATAATCATGACAGGGACAAAAATCAAGAAGAATGTGGCAAAAAGCGATACAACTCCACTTACCGGCAGCAACGTCATCTACGACGAGACAATGCAGCTAAAATTTACAAACTTGAAAACAGGTTGTGGTCAGAGATAGAACACGTGGATTTGCAAACAAATGGCTAGGCTTAAAGAAATTGATAGAAACAGGAGGTGGTTACTGTTATTGCATCGAAAACTTAACCTGATTTAATCTTTTTTTTTTTAGATAGAGAGGAGTAATGCTTTATGTACTGTCTTTTAAATTCACTCATTCTTCTCTCTTTCCTCTTCCCCAGTTTCATGGTATCCGCTTGTTGCATTTCTTTATTCTACTAGGTTTTGTTGTTTAATTGTTTTGTTGATGATATCCTAGTTTAGGCTACTGTCTAGCATTAGGTTGGCTATATTGTCAATACTAACCTCTGTGCAGGAGCAGTCTCTTCTCTCCACTTTCTATTATGGGCAAGTCAGCAACGTATGTTGAGCTGTATCCACATCCTCGCAGTATACGCGTTTGTTGTTGTTTATTTTTTTTTTTTTCAGATAGGTCTTGAAGGCTAGGCATTTTGTGAGGGAGTATCTTATTTGGCAGTGTTTTCTTTTGGCCCAGCCGGCGATGTTTGTTATTAGGTCATGGGTTCATTTTTCTGTTTTGTCTGCTTTACACATTGTTTGCCATTTCATCGTCTCAGATCTTGCTTGTGCCTTATCTTTTTTATTCATGCTCTAAGTAATGCGTTTTTTTTACCAAAAGCTTGTACGGAATCGTTCTGACTAGAAACATTGCATTCATTGTTAATATGGTCCTTTATGCTTGGTAGACCATGATGGCAACGTTTTTTTGTAGGTTGTTTAGTATGCTGACATACTTGCCGTATTTCAGGGTTTTTGTTTAATATGGGGCTGCATACATGATCGATGCCAAGATTTTTTTTCTCTTTACTTATGCCTCCGCATTTTGGTATCATTCTACCCACAGACGCCGCAACCTTGTTTTGCTTTTTTGATTACTTTTTGGACGTGTTTCCCGAATCTAAAAATTTATTGATAGTTACGCCTAGGTAAATTAAACTGCTTTTGTGCGTAATTGTATCTGTTCCTAGATTAAAATTTACTTCTCTGCACTTCTGTCTGCCGATAATCATGATTGTTTCTGTCTTTTTAATTGCCAACTCTAGCTTATGGTCAGCCATCCACTGGTTAACTTTTTTTAGGCTTTTGTTTGCCGTGGCCTCCAATACGTCTACGGTTTTTTTACCGTTAGCATTGCAACGTCGTCTGCATATACTAAGAGGGTCACTTGTCTGGAGACATCTATTCTTAATAGGTTGTCGTACAAGATGTTTTAGAGGTGGGGGATCAGTACCAAACTCTGTGGTACTCATCCCGTTACATTGTGCTTATTTCTTTTTGCATCAACGATTGCTTTAATTGTAAAGTAGCTTTTTATTTCTTTGATGACCTAACTTAACTTAACGTTACTCTCATCTAGAAACTGAGCTAGCATGTGTTCCAAAAAGTTGCGATACACCTCGCCGGTAAGTCATCTTGGTCGAAATGCTAGTTAATTTAGACAGTCGCCTACAATTTCAACCCAGACATTCAAGGAGAACTGACGTTGAAAATGATTTGTGAAATACCTGAAGCGGATTTCCATCTGCATACACAAGGTTGTTAGATCTAATGTTTGCAAAAGCCATTGACACAACGCAATACGTGAAAGAAAATCAGCAGGTGCCTGAACACGCTGAATGTGGTATGGATACAACAAATTGTCTTTAAGAATTTTTCAAACTATCCAATGACTTACACTTAAAGCATTGGCAATTTTTTGCGTAGAATTAATTGAATCTTCTTCTGTCATGTCCAGCACATTTTGTTCCAGTTGTACCGTATTTACTGTCATTGATTTTACTGGCTCTTCATTTTGTATCAATGTGCTTGTTTTACAAAGACGTCGATAAATGCTTTTGAAGATTTTTTGTCGGAGATATTACGGCTAGGAAACCGTTCAGTGTACAATCGTCTAGCTTGTAATGAACTGCCATCAGCAAGTCCATACACAAAATGCATTTCAGTCATCTCGGCGCTTGTATAGTAATTCATGGTAGAGAAATTCTCTAACTATTAAAGACACGTCAAACAGCCAAACGTCATTCAATCTAAACAACTGCGACCGATACATGTGATAATCTATGACAAGACGTATTTAAATGAATCCCACTTGTACGTTAGTAGGTAAAACAGCAGTTCTAAGTTATCGTTAACAATTTTTTGTACTTGATATACTCATTGGCAAACGTCATACTTTTATTTACATTAATAATTTCAACAACAATTGAATTTGGTTGTCGCAAATTTTGTTCACTCTGTCTCTTCAAAACAAAGGGGGTTTTCAGAAATCATCATAGGACAAAATATTCTTAGAATAGGCCACGGTAACCCCATGAATTTTTGCCGCATGTTTACTTAACACCCTGTATATTTTATGAATCCTTATATAAGCGCAACTATTCTCCCCCCTTAACACTTTTGGATTATGGGCTGTAGTGATAAATGAGACGTGATGTTTATTAAGAAAAAGTAAGCACGCGTGATGAATTATTATTCTACATAATGGCTAGTGCTGCATAAATAAGGGGACGTCTTAAAAAACTGCAAAACACAATAAACATTATGATTATTTGAAGAGCAACGTATATTAAGTTTGACAGCGGGATTTTTAATATGCAATGTTAAATTTACCAAAATTTAATAAATCAAATAAATTGTTTTTAAATTAACTGAATGCATCTCAGTTATTATTTAAAATTGAACAAGTTTATATGAATTTTTAAGGCAAAATATTATAACAAAGCATAGTATTTACCATTTATTCTAAAACCCCCTGTATATTATAAATAATCAAACGAAAGACTGTATATTATTCTTAATCATGATTTGATCAAATTGAGTTATTACAAAATCTCACGTCTCTATGTTGCCACCACGTTCTAAATTTATTAAGATATACGTTCTACCACACAATTACTGAGACATGCGATCGTCATTTACAACCACCAACACGGTATAACTTTAGGAGGCTTTTGCAATTTTGATTATATTAGAACCCTGACAGGGTCTGACTGTAATAACTTAATAGAACAAGCGCAATGGCCCTTATGTATAATATCCGTATATCACAATTATACCCAAAGGCTGGACTCATGCATGTATCGCAATAATTGCAAAAAAACACAAAGACAATAAATAAATGCAATTGAAATGCCCGAAGCGTGTATTGAGCAATTAGAGTTAATTGAAAAGCTCACTTCACGAGTTTGGTTTAATTGCTATGGGCATATACAGAGACAAAAAAAGGATTTAACTGCCAATATAAATGTTTATTTACAGTTTTTGGTCAAGATTTAAATATATTTTTAAAGTAAATTGCTCCATGTTTACAAAATTCATTTTTATTGTATTAAAAAACTACATTTGCTTTTATCATAAATAATGTTTATTTGTTCACTTTGCGGTTGGATAAGGTCAATAAGACATTTTCTTTCATGAATAATTTAGAATGGCTACAAACAGATTATACTCTTATACGTCGCGTTGTATTCAATTATTTAGAGACAGTGGAATACGTTACACCCTAATTGTTTCGGAGTTTAGCTATTTATTTAAATAAGTACTCTATTTACTTTACAATTGAGAATTGGCTCCGCAAATGTTTATGTTTAAGGATCCAATTTAAATGTCGTAATTGCGTCATAAAACAAGTAAAATTATAGACGCTTAACGAGTCGCTGTATTTAATTAAAAGCAATTTTTTTAATTAATTTGACAAGATTTGTAATTTATTTTAAGAGTATAGGAAATAAAGAAAAAAGTAAACTAAATATTTTTAAAAACAAAGTTTTGAAAAATCTAGATTCACAATTGACTAGAAAAATAGAACAAATGGTTGAAAAAAATTGAAATATTTTTTATTAATTTAAAAAAATAAAGTTTATATTTATTAATTTTTAAACTTTTAATTAATCATAAGAAACAGAAGTATTTAAAATGTTTTTGATAATTAAAATTTAATATTTGACTCAAACCTAGTACACTTATTAAAAAATACTTGTTAAATAACAAACAGTTAAAACAATTTTAATCATTTCTATTACGTTTTCAAACTTCAATCAATATTTATAAAATAAAAAGGGAGACAAATCTGATTCTTCAAATTATAGACTATTACTGTCCTGTACTCTATATGGATTTTGATCAAAACGATTGATAACAGATCTTCTGACGTTAGTTAATTATTTAATTACAAATGGATGTCTACTTTAAACAAACATGACAAAAACTTTAAGAATTTGATAAAGCATCCTAATTGTATTAACAAGCTCAAAACCTGTATATTATATAGGTTTCTATAACAAATTTGAAGTCTTATCAATAGTTTTTTTGGCAATAGAAAAATTATAGTTAGAATTGATGGTTTTAACTTTTTTTCTAAAACCATAAATGTTGGTGTTCCTCTCCAGGTTCTAGCCTTTCACAAACTTTATTTTTGATTTACATTAATTAACTTTTTTAAATAAGCAAAAGTCTTATTCATCCTTATTTACTTTTCAAAGACAAATTTGCTTTTAATTACTATTTATTAAACACGTTCTGTGAAGTAGTTGTGCAAAAGCAGAGTGCTCTGAGCATATGGTCTTTTTTGTGTATAGTTTTTTGAAGTTTTTAAATGTGTTGTTGTAGATATTTTTTGTTGGCATTAACTCAATTAAAAAAATCTTTGTGTTGTTTTAAAAAACTGTGTATTAATTTTTGCTTAACAAATTGCGTCTTTTGGTTTATTTGGTGGTGGAAAAATATTATAAACCCATTGCATGGGTTTCATTAGTCTCATTCTCAGTTACAAATTTATAGACAACAAGTTTCATTTTGTGATAAAACAGTCAAATTCTCTTTACATGTTTGTCGTCTACACAGATTTTGTTCAGGACTGAGCAGCCGGAGAATATACATATTATGCTGATACTTTCTTTATTTCCAAACTTTTATGTACAACAAAGAAATGTACAAGGAAATGTATTTTTACCTGCACTGTAGTGCCTGGTCATGAACGATTTACTATAGATTTTTAACATCATGAGTCTTTATCTATGCTAATGATTTGCGTACACAAATTTTGGGGCAACTTTATTAAATTTGTTACAGAACGCACCAAACACCATAGAAAAATAGCGCAAAAAATGGATATCAGTAAACTCAAGCAAAATGTACCAATCACAAGACGGCAAAACACTATAGATTGAAATAAAAACTTGATTATGTTTGGTGCTATGCTCTCAATAACGAAGGAAGCAAAATGTTTAAGACTCACGTTTGACATACACCAATTTAACTTCTACACTTATCTGGATATCATAACTACAAAGGCTAGTATTAAACCGATGGTTTGACGCGCTTAGGAACTGACACCTAATATGACCAGATGGCTATATACGGTGGTAGTAAGGTCCATATTACATATAGAGCGGTCGTATGCGTGCAAAATCTAAGTAAACCGTAAAGGCTTTAATAACAGAATGAGCAATGAGAACGACGCCCATAGCAGCTATGGAAATAATACTTGCTTTACTGTCGCTTAACTTGATTCTGATGGTAAAAACGAGATAAACATCCTTCAGACTAAATGATCACATTGTGAACTTTGAGACCAACAAACTTAGTATAACGAATGTGTTGCAAGAGAAAACTTTAATAAAAAGGTTATTGCATTAAAACACATTTGATGTGATAATACCACGACAAGACAAATAAACAAACAAAAGATTCTTGGACACAGTCAAAGTAATCAGATGGGCCAATGAGTAGAATGATACCGGAGCTAGAATCTACAACGATAAAGAACAAGGAAAGCAAACTATGTTACTTTTTGGCAAACATGCTTTGGATTTTTGGATATGTTGGTTGGTTGCCATTGAATAGTGTGTTAGAAGCATTATCAGGACATGACAATCATCATGTTAACTAGTAAAGAGGCATTGCAGTCGCCAATAATAAAATCCAAACTGGTTATGGTTTGGAAGCATTGGCCACAATTTGCAAAGCCTCAATACCAAAGGACCAAGGAGTAAAAGAAAATGGCAAACTAGCTTGCCAAATAGAAAGGAAAAACGGCATTTACCGTACCCGAATCTGCTTTTGAGGTTCCGTACGTGACAACAAGCACATGCATAGAATGGAAATAGAGATGGACCCTTAAGATGAAGAAGAAACTTTGTTATACTTGCTGAGCTTGTATTCTGCAACGCACAAGCTCCGTTGGGAAACATAACCTAATCGAAGAAAACTTAAAAGTGAATCATTGACTTGATTTTGGATTTTGAAGAAGAGACAGAGTTGCTAAAGAAGTAAACTTCAGAAATGCGCAATATAACGAGCAGGCCCGTAGTACAAGGTTGGCGCCCGCAAACCTTCTCAATGAAATTAAAAAAAGAATGGTGGAGGTTTTTAGTCAGTTAAAACCTAATACCATTAAACAATATGGGTTGCACAGTTTTTTTTCAAACAAAAAACAAACATGCTTTGGCTTGGAAAACAATTTAATTTTTTAGACTCGTACGACACGAGACTGAGTAATGAATACTTACGTCAGTACAATTTTTTTGGGCGCCAATTTTTTTAAATATTTAGCAAACTTTTAAGCAAGAAATTAGAACAAGTTTTAATCACATAAATTTGTAATGTATATACAGAATAATTTATACCAGGAGGCGAAAAATAAATTTGTGTTTAAAATTGGATTCTAAACAAAAAATACAAAATAACTTTTTTTCGATTTTGTTTTGTTTAGGAGATATATTGGTATAATTCAACTATCAGAGGTTATTTACACATAGACCAGTTTTAGGAAGTATGTAATACAAAGTAAATTGGCAGTGAGGTCATTTCATTACTGTAGCATGCTTGGAGGGCTGTAAACGATTATTATTATTTACACAATCAAACAACCGACCCATAATTTATAAACTGTGTTCCCGCTCACCCGCCCAAGTGTTAGTTATCAATAAATTTGTTATTGTACCCACATATGACGTATTAGTGACAACTGTTATTCAATCTGTCATATTAAAAACCACAGAAACGCCACAAGTGTGGGAGTAAGCAATTTTCTTGATAATAAACACTTGGGCGGGTGGGCGGGAACAGTGTATCAAACCACCGACCCATAATTTTTAAATTGTAATACCGCCCACTTGCCCAAGTGTTAGTTATCAAGAAATCTGTTATTGTACCCACATATGACGTATTAGTGACCACTGTCATTCAATCTGTCATATTAAAAACCACAAAAACGCCACAAGTATGGGAATAAGCAAATTTCTTGATAACAAACACTTGGGCGGGTGGGCGGAAACACTGTATTAAACCACCGACCCATAATTTATAAACTGTATTCCCGCCCACCCGCCCAAGTGTTAGTTAACAAGAAATTTGTTATTGTACCCACATATGACGTATTAGTGACAACTTTCATTCAATCTGTCATATTAAAAACCACAGAAACGCCACAAGTGTGGGAGTAAGCAAATTTCTTGAAAACAATCACTTGGGCGGGTGGGCGGGAACACTATCAAACAATCGACCCATAATTTATAAACTGTGTTCCCGCCCACCCGCCCAAGTGTTAGTTATCAAGAAATTTGTTATTGTACCCACATATGACTTATTAGTGACAACTGTTATTTAATTGTCATATTAAAAACAACAGAAAAGCCACAAGTGAGGGAGTAAGCAAATTTTTTGATAACAAACACTTGGGCGGGTGGGCGGGAACACTGTATCAAACCACCGACCCATAATTTTTAAATTGTAATCCCGCCCACTTGCCTAAGTGTTAGTTATAAAGAAATCTGTTATTGTACCCACATATGACGTATTAGTGACCACTGTCATTCAATCTGTCATATTAAAAACCACAAAAACGCCACAAGTATGGGAATAAGCAAATTTCTTGATAACAAACACTTGGGCGGGTGGGCGGGAACACTGTATTAAACCACCGACCCATAATTTATAAACTGTATTCCCGCCCACTTGCCTAAGTGTTAGTTATCAAGAAATTTGTTATTGTACCCACATATGACGTATTAGTGACAACTGTCATTCAATCTGTCATATTAAAAACCACAGAAACGCCACAAGTGTGGGAATAAGCAAATTTCTTGATAACAAACACTTGGGCGGGTGGGCGGGAACACTGTATTAAACAACCGACCCATAATTTATAAACTGTGTTCCCGCCCACCCGCCCAAGTGTTAGTTATCAAGAAATTTGTTACTGTAACCACATATGACGTATTAGTGACAACTGTCATTCAATCTGTTATATTAAAAACCACAGGAACGCCACAAGTGTGGGAGTAAGCAAATTTCTTGATAACAAACACTGGGGCGGGTGGGCGGGAACAGTGTATCAAACCACCGACCCATAATTTTTAAATTGTAGTCCCGCCCATTTGCCCAAGTGTTAGTTATAAAAAAATGTGTTTTTGTAACCACATATGACGTATTAGTGACAACTGTCATTCAATCTGTCATATTAAAATCCACAGAAACGTCACATGTGTGGGAGTAAGCAAATTTCTTGATTACAAACACTTGGGCGGGTGGGCGAGAACACTGTATCACCGACCCATAATTTATAAATTGTGATCCCGCCCACCCGCCCAAGTGTGATCCCGCACACCCGCCCAAGTGTTAGTTATCAAGAAATCTGTTATTGTTCCCACATATGACGTATTAGTGACAACTGTCATTCAATCTGTTATATTAAAAACCACAGAAACGCCACAAGTGTGGGAATAAGCAAATTTCTTGATAACAAACACTTCGGCGGGTGGGCGGAAACACTGTATCAAACCACCGACACATAATTTATAAACTGTGTTTCCGCCCACCCGCCCAAGTGTTATTTATCAAGAAATTTGTTATTGTACCCACATATGACGTATTAGTGACAACTGTCATTCAATCTGTCATATTAAAAACCACAGAAACGTCACAAGTGTGGGAATAAGCAAATTTCTTGATAACAAACACTTGGGCGGGTGAGCGGGAACACTATATCAAACCACCGACCCATAATTTATGAACTGTGTTCTCAAAAAAGATTGTTTCTTGGGTTAATTGCTGATTTAGGTTTGCTATTAGTAGAAATTTTTTAATATTTTGTATTACAGTATATTTTTTTGGAAACGTTGTAAAGCAAATTGCGGGCTTTGTTATGAATATCAAAGCTTTAATGCATGACTTTTTGTATTTTTTACGATTGGCGTGTAACTTTAATAATCAACGTGGAGTGTAAATCTTGTTAAGTTGATAGTACGCTTATGGATTAACAAAATCTTAAAAATTAAAAAGTTTTATTTAATGCTATCAATATAATATAATAAAAACTTTAGTACTAGACAGAACTAATAATCTGATTTGAGATTCAAAATAAATACCTGTATTAGTTAGCATTTTGTATTAACAATATCAGTAATTAGTTGTAGAGTAGATAGTTTTTTTACATTAGTGTTTGTATAAATATGCTGGTGTAGATGAAACAAGCGGATTTGTGCTAAACTACAAAAACTAAGTTTGAAGAGGTCAAGGAATTTTGGGTATGTAAGTTTTAAGACTATATTTTAATTATATAAAGAATGATATTATTTTATGGCAAATTTTAAACAAATAATTGATATTATTTTTTCTAAATAAGTATTTATATTCCGATTCTTAAAAAGCTCCAGAAAACTTGATCAGTTCCGACCAATAAGTCTAATGAACTACGTCCTCAAGATTATTCTAAAAATCATCCACACAAGAATCTACAAAAAACGCGAGAGAGATATTAGCGACTTACAAATTGGATTCCGCAAAGGTGTAGGCACTAGGGAAGCTTTATATGGTCTAATTGTACTTTTTCAAACATGCAGATTAGCAGCAAGACACATTTATATGTTTTATTGACTACAAGAAGGCTTTCTATCGAGTAAAACACACGGACTTTTTAAAAATACTGAAATTGAAAAGACTAGACCGGAACGATATTGAAATAATTAAGAATTTGTATTGGCATCAAACAACGCAGTCAGAGTTATCTTCAACTCTACTACTGAACCCGCTGCAATCGAAAGGGGAGTGCGCCAAAGTTGCGTTTTTTTTTGCTTTTTTTATTCAACTTGTATTTTGAATGTGCCTTTAACCAAGCACTACAAGACGAAACAGACGGAATCAAGATTAATAATAGAGTATTGAGCAATATATGAAACGCTGATGATACCGCTATAATTGCTGATAGTCCGGAAGCACTACAACGCTGCTAAATAAAATTACAGATGCTGGTGACAACCTTGCCTAAAGATTAACACAGAAAAAACAAAGGTTATTGTAGTTAGCAATAGAACACCACCTTGCCATATACAAACTTACAGAGAAACCATTAAAGTAGTACCAAAATTCAAATATCTGGGAAGTTGGATTACAGAAGATCTGGACCCGGAGTGTGATGTTTGTGCTAGGATAGAATAAGCCCGTGCCACCTTCAATAGCATGAAACCACTGTTAACAAATACTGGTTTAAGCTTATTTGTGAAGTGCTATGTGTATTTGGTATTGTTGTATGGCTGTGAAACGTGGACATTAAAGATGAACACCATGAATCGATTAGAGGCTTTTGAAATGTGGGCATTTTGTAGGCTTTTATAAGTGTCGTGGGTAAAAATACCATTAATGAAGAAGTGTTGAAACGTATGTCAAGATTGACAATTACTGCTAAATATTAAATAGAGAAAAAACGGCATATTTTGGGCACATATTCCTCAATAATAAATATAAAATTTTAAAGTTCATAGTAGAGGGCAAGATAGAAGGGCGACGAGGCATTGGTTGTAAAAAATACTCTTGGCTGAAGAACATTTGGGATGGAACTGGCCTAGATGCTCATCAATTCTTTGTTTAAAGCGGCAAAGGATTGGATAGGGTTCAGCATGATTGTTTCCAACCTACAGTAATGGAGATGGAACCTTAAGAAAAAGATTTACACTTTGGAAGCTGAGGCTTTGGGGTTGTTTGACAGTAAGGCCTTATACGTAACAGTATATTGTGCACTGGCAGTTGAGGTTTTGCGATTGCACAATAACTGAAAAAGATTGTCAAGCTTACACTGGCCAGTTGGGTCTTGAGGTTGTAGTATGCAGGGCACATCAATTAGTAAGCAGCAGTTATTAATACACTAGTATTAAAATATACCTTGGAGTGTGGTGTATTATGTATTGATGATATTATGCGGATTCTGGCATTACGGCCTATTGGGTCTTGTGCTAGACAGAAATGTTATGTTTATCATTTTTTCAGATCTTATTGATAGTTATGTGCAAAGTCGTAGCACTAATGCGAGACAACGATATGGGCCGGATTAACCTGAGCGCGGCATACGTAGTGGGGCAAGAGCGGCAAAGTGTAGCACGGTGAGGTGGTTGGGAGGTTTAGTGTGCGTTACGTCAATTATTTAAAAAAATGTATTGTATAACTGAGTGTAACAATTGAAATAAAAGTTCTAAAATAGAATGACAGGAATTAAAAAAAAAAATCCGCACGTTCTATAGCATCAATCAAGAGGTTTATGTTGCAGCGGTCTTTTTGAAAATTGAACGCGAAAGTACAGTATATTTATAAAAAAAATTTTGTTTGCTTCTACAGAACTCATATGTTTGAAAAGACGACTTAGAATCTCTTGGGCTTTTAAATTAATCACATGCGGTATTTGATAGGCTGAAAATTACAACTTTGCATGATGACGTCATACTTTAAAATCTCACATTAGTGACACATTATAATTAACTTTGAAATTATCTCAAACAAAAATTTTATTTGGGACAGGCGAAAAAATATTGAATGTAACCAAAATGCTCACTTACTCGCTTTGCTCTTTTGTGCTGCTTAAGCTTATTTTTGGCCCTTGATACATTATATACTAGATATTTTTATCTTAAACTGTTAACAGCTACAATTGTTGCTGAAATTTACTTTTAAATTAAACAGGATTTAAATAAATTATCAATTAATAGCCATCTTTGTAATGACTTTAAGACTGTTATTTCCTATATTATAAAAGAAGACAAATGTATTGCGTTTGTGTGAAATTGCACACATTTTTTTTTGTTTAATATAGAAGACTGTCATTACACACTATTAAAGTTAAACTTAACTATCTTAAAGACGTATTTCTAAACATCTTGTAGACTTCAAACGTTGGGCAGGGTTATAGTAATAATACAAAGTATTCAACTGCTAGTATTAAAGAAATTGCAAACGAGAAAGAGGTAAATCAATAGCTGCAAAAAACGTTCATAGTAAGACAATATGAACTTTGTTTAATTGCTCTTTTATAGTTTAATAAGATGGTTATAAACATTAGTTAACTGTAGAGTTTTTTACAATAAATTAAAAGTCAAAAGTAAAAAATTATGTCTATAAAGACAGAATGACATCTACAAACATTGCAAAATTAGCAAAAAAATACTGAAAAAACTACTCCTACCACTACCATTTAGGTTAGTTATTTAAAAAAAAATACCTACAGCTTAGCAATCTGTATACTTAGGTTCATTTGGGCTGTCCGATGACAATTTTTACCTGATGCACGCATGAAAAAGAGTGGTTTTGGAGGAATTGTTATATTTTTGCTTTTTTTAATGGTTTTTTGCATTTTTATCAAAAACTATTCTTTAATTTTTGCGGAAAAATGGAAAATTATAGGAAAATTCAAATGGCCTATATTGATTTTAAATTTTCCGTTCTATAACAACTTTTATTACAAAAGTGATTTTTGGCCAAAATGCATAGATTTTGCTAAAAATGCAAATACCCATTCAAAAACGCAAAAATTATTATTTCTACAAAACCATTTATTTTCATGCGTTTGTCAAGTGAAAATAGTTTTCAGATAGTCTAAATACACCTAAGTATACAGGTCGCTAAGCTGCGAGTAAATTTCTCTAAAACGTTGATTTTTTGTCTAGTTTGAAGGGATTACTACCTAATTGGCTTGAATACATCAATTGTTTTTTTTTTTTTTTTTTCTATGAAAATAATTTGAATTTATCTTACTGTGTTTGATAGTTGAACTAACATTGTACTTTTGAAATTAAAAGTGGGGTTTGTGTTGCTAAAGGAAAAGATTACACAAGGAAAAAGAAAATCTATCTTTTTTTTTTAAATTGCACATTGCTTCTGTATTACTAACACTGTGGTGAGTTACTTCAGCTTGATTTGTCATTTATTTTCTAACAATTAGTTACAATTAACATCTGCAAAGAGGCAAATGGTCTACTTTTTGGATGACTAGCACTTAGGTGGGTGGATGGGTTATTCCAATTGAAACTAATTACTTGCAATTAATGCATTAAGTGATCCACCCACTAACCCAACTGTATGTTATGTTAGTAATTGGATCTGTCACCCGTTTTTTATAATTTAGTTACGACTAACACTATCAAAGAGGAGAAAGCTATTTTTTTGGATTTTTGGTGTGTCAATCAATCAATGAATTAAGTGCTTTGCTTACTCAACCAACTTTTTGATATCAAGAAGTTCAATCTGTTACCTACCTTTTATAATCATTTACAACTAATATTTGCAGAGAAGAAAATTATTTAATTTTTGGATTACTAGCAACACATTTGGGTAGGTGGTTGAACCAACCCATTTGATACTATTTGTTTCTAAATAAAGATTTAAGTGTTTTGTCCACCAATAAAAAAACTTACCGTTTATAATTTAGTTACGACTAACATTTGCAAAGAGGAGAATGATTTAATTTTTAAATTATTAACATTTGGGTATGTAGGCAAAGCATTCCAGTTGAAATTACCCGCTCACCAGTCAGTATGTTTGTTATTAAGAAGTTGGATTTGTTACCATTCTTCCATAACTTAATTACAGCTAACATTTGCAGAGAGGAGAATAATTTACTTTCTGGGTTTATAACATTTAAGTGGGTGGGCGATAATGCCGTTTAACTGTTGCCAAGTGACATCAGGATCAACCTAAGACCAGCAGAAAGCTTTGAATAAAAACATGATGGACGCGCACCGCTATAAAAACCGGCCGTTTTTACTAAGATAAGTCAGTCTAATCCGATCTACTTGAAGGGGTCAACACTTACACCAAAAGCAGCATCACTAGCTAAATTGGTTTTTTTTGGCAGTAACCTACTACAAAACTATTGTGAGTGTTTGACGTAGTCTACGGCTAATGAACTATTCCAAAAAACTAACAGGATTGTTGGCAAGAATTTTTGGATTTATAACATTGAATTTTGTGGGCGATGATACCGCCTGACTTTTGCCAAGTGGCATTAGGATCAACTGAAGCTTAGCAGAAAGCTTTGCATAAAGATATACTGCACGCGTGTCGCTATAAAAACCGGACGTTTTTATCAAGTCTAGCCCGATCTACTTGAGGGAGCAACACTCACACCAGAAGCAACATGGAAATTTCTTGCTAAATTTAAGCAGTAGTCTACGGCCAAAAAACCTATACCAACAATCAGCATTGTTGGCCAGGGGCGTTCACATCACATTCTCCGCCAGCACATAGGGAGTTATTTTTTGTGTTTTTGCCATGTTTACGGCCATGCACTTTAGCCAAAGGCATAAACTTTGAGAATTTTTCTACCAGACCTTACACAAAATATACCCGGCGCTCAACGTGGGATAATTGAGAACATAAAACTTTTCCTTACCTTAAAACAAACTCTATGAAAAAGAAAGCTTTGAAAAAAATAACACAAAGTATACAAAACTGGAAGAGACAAAAGCTAAACTCAAAATCCAAAGGCATTCAACAAAACAAGAAAAGCACCCATTTGAAGGTCAACCGAAAAATATACTAAAAAACAAACTTTTATAAAAAATTTTACTCTGATATGAATCAAAATTGAAAAACGCAAAAACTGGACTTTTGAACCGACAAAGGAGGGAAGCAGCCAGATACCGCATGGAATTTATCAGTTCTATTGAACTGAGAAAGAACTTACTAGGAAGTACAGCCCAGTTTTTTATAGCAAACCGGGAAAGCATTTAAGTACTTGCCGGAAGTATACACTAAGATAAACCTGGAAGACCTACATAAAGCAAACCGGAAATCAGACCGGATAAACAGAACTCAAGACGACGAGGAGTTATGACAAAAGTCATGAATGCTACAGCTGCAGCAAACCGGGATAGCACTTAAGCACTTAAGGACTCAGCCGGAAAATAAACCAGAGTCAACGTTAAAGTTAAAAAACCGCTATAATTATTTTGATAGCTACCAAACAAAAATGTTTACTGACAAGCTTGTCAGCGAAGTTTTTAACAATTTATTGCACGACAAACTCTGTCAAAAACCAAAAAGAGAAAACTTGAAAAGATCAATTCTACCGACTATCAGCCAAGATTCACTAAATTGATTTGTTCATGTATTTATTTAAATATAAAAATCTGCAACACCAAAGAGGATTTTGATGAACAACTCACCAAAATTCAGTTTTCTGAGTTTATAAGGATTATTTCAAAAAAAATAGGTTTTCTCCAAATTTCAACTATCCGAAAGAGACGGTATCTCTTCGGGATGAAAGTCAATGCAGAAATTACGTCAAACTTTACATGCACATCCAAAACATTTATTTTCTTCCGGTTCAATCTAATTTTCTCGAATCCAATGTAGTAGACCTAATATCTGACGACGAAATGAATACATTTGCCAATCAAGAAAGAAAGCGATTAAACTCAACGGTTAATATATGCCATTGCCTCAAACAAAAACTAGCAGTCACTCAATCTCCTTCAAACCTTACTGCGGGCTTTTCTGGCACCCAGCCAACCACGTCACATGTACTATTAACCTGGAAGAATTAATTGCTACTGCGACCTTATGAACACGACTACAAAATATTTAAAGCTACCAATATTAAGGACAAAGTACAACTACATCCAGCCATCAACAAGGACTTTTGTTTTATTACAAACTACTTGGAGCATACCAAGAGTTTCTACTACACTTAGAGCAATCATTAAAAATGATCACTTGCAACATCTCAGAGGACATCTCCAAACAGGAAGTTAAAGCCCAACGCGAAGTTCTCAACTACAATATACTATTGTTCAAAAAATACGTAAGTACAAAATTATTAACTGACCCGACTTTTTATGCTAATAATTTAACAAGTTGAGGCAAAAAAAAAAAATTATTGGATACCACAGTGCAACCGCTGCCACCAGTACGGATATTTGTTATTCGGATACTTCTTTCCATATTGTGTATGTAAGTATATATGTGTCAAATGCGCTGGCAGCATTCCGACCGCTACATGTAAACGAACCAAAGAGATTTTTACTCTATCTAAGTGTGCAAACTGCGGCTTGGAGCGCACAGAAAATTTACAGAGATACTTAGAGAACATCAAATTTTTGCAAAACAAAGCGGCACTCAAAACCAGTTTGATTTTTCTACAGTTAATTTGAACTTACAATCTGATCAATTATATAACCCCTCACAACCCTGATCATTAAACACCACTAACAAAGACAGCAACAAAGGATTCTTCTCTGTACTATGGCCTTTCTGGCGACTATCCAGCAACATTATTGATAGCTGTTTAGCTGTTTCTAACATCTCAGTGGCAAGATGTTAACCACGTAGACTATTGCAACTAATCTGTCACATCTATCTACGGACGGCGTACAAAATACAACAAATTTTAGCCAATTATCACATAGGCAGGAAGTTAATTGACCATTGATCACGGATTTTAAACATTTTTAAATAGAAGAGTGGTTAAGACAGTCAGACTAGTCTGAGGCAACATGCAGCCAACATACTTAAAAGGACCAATACTGACACACGTACACACTTTTTTCTCCGCTAAACCTTGCGCTATTGTTTGGCTGCCAGGGTTGGCCTATGCACACAAGGAGCGATTTTTTTGGCCGCCATGTTTAAGGTTTTGCACCCTAGCCATGGGTATGATGATCCTATTGTCGCACACCTGGAGAAGTTTACAACCACGCAGCAAACACACAAACTGGAGTTTCACTCAAAACCAGTCGTTAGGGTTTATTGACTCCTGTCTTCACACAATGATACTATTATCAACATCTTGCGAGACAATGCTGGCAACAGCAAAGCATTCTAGTTGAAACTAATTGCTTGCAATTAACAATTTGATTGCCCAGTCTACCTACTCGACTGTTTGTTATCAAGAAGTTCAATATGTTACCATTCTTTCATAACTTAGTTACAACTAACATTTGTAGTGAAGAAAATGAGGATCACTAACACTTGGGTTAGTGGACCAGCCATTTTAAATTAAAAATTGCAATCCATTCAATGAGTGCTTTGCTCACTTACTCTATTATTAATTATTATGTGGTTGTATTTATCATTTATCTTTCTTAATTACATATTTAGCAGAAAACAAAATGTTTTCATTTCAATTTCTGGATTACTAATACTTGAGTGGATGGGCGGGTACTTCAAGTGAAACTACTTGCTTGCTTATCAGTTTAAGCTTACATATTAGAAATGAAATATTGAGTTGAATTTTAAACTGTTTTAATTAGAATTTTAAATTATAGATATCTCAGTACATTGCTTATTAGCAGTTGCTTGAATTTATAAAGTGACGTAAATTATATTACGGCGGCCATTTTGTTTGTGACTTACATTACTAACAAAACATATATTAAAAATACCTTATTTAAATTTTAATTTAAAATATTGAATAGTATTATGTTAATATACCACTTTTTATTGTTAATATTTATTGATTTCAATAGTCGTAGATCAAAAATTAATTATTTTTTATAAAGTAAATGAGCTATTATTTAATAATATTTAAAAATAAATAAAAGTTTTTTTTTTAATTATATTATAGGTACACAATGTGACATTCTGAATATAGCCTCATAGTTCGTAACTCATTAAGACTGTTAGTACTGAATACAACACTTAATAACCTACTTGTTTGAGAACATTGCAGGTTCAAGATTGTGCTGTGTAATATTTTCTAAAGCAAATAAATCATTAAATTGAAGTAACAGTAGTTTGTAATAATTAGAAATCAAAATAATTTTATTATTATAAAAAACAAGTTTATATAGTAACTACAGTAATATAAAATTAAGAGTAATACTACTTTAACTAAAAAAATAAATACATTTTAAACATAATTTTGAAACAATTGAGATCTAATCCATTAAGACTTGTGAAATATGAAAAATTATATAAAGCAATTTTAAACAAATAAAAAAAACAAGCAACCCTTTTATATTCGCAATCCATAAAGTGTGAAAAGGTATAAAGTTTTAACGGAGGTAATTACGCCAGGATAATTTTCCGACGCGGCATCTCAAGTGATGCATAATACATCATCCGCGATTTATGAACTATTATACAAGAGGAAGTTTGTTTATTACATCCCTGAAAACCGTGATGCAAACACGTACATCCGCTTTAAACTGAATACTAACCGCCTGTTTTTTATTTGTTATTTTCAGGATGCAAACGTTCGCGAACTGGAAAGCCTGAAACAAACCATAGGTAAGTTGGACTTTTATTGTATCACCACTATTACACACCGCAATCTCTAGAATTGAATTTAATCTCGGTTGGTAAAGTTCTCCTCAATAGTTTCGCTGTAATCTAAATTGAAATTAGAATAAACGCAGGAATTCCAAACAAGGTATTCTCTTGAATTAATTACGGTGTTAATTTGCATTTTGTAATTGTCACCATAAAATTATTGTGGAATTTGCGTTGGTGTTAAATAAGTTTTTTCAAGCAGACTTCAATTAAACGTTATTTTAAATTGAACTTTATATAGGTTAAAGGTTGAATAACTCGTTTTTCTTAGACGGCTTTTTTCTACTGGAAAGCATCTCAACTTTTCAAATTGCTCTATTAAATATTTAAGTATAAATTACTTTATTTTATTATGGCGACTATAATTAACTTAGATTTTGTTGAAATATATCTAAGTGGACTATTTACGGTACGATATATAATTTATAGGTCAGTTGGCAATTAGTTACTGAAAGCAAATCTAAATTATTTATTAGTAATAAAACTTATATTAAGCCATTCAAAATTAAGTAATTTGTTGGAAATGGTTCAATTAAATCGTAATTGATCTTTCCGTACCAACTCAATCAAGGAATGTATTTTACTTATTTGAAATGCAACTTATGTTTTTGTTGTAAGCTATTAATTAAACTTAATTAAATAATTCTTTATGTTTAAGTATAAATCTATGAAATTTTGATCATTTGGGATAAAGAACAAACGGCTTATTTGTCGATTACTTTTATTTTATTTTAGAGAGTGTATTTTCCGATTAACTATAAATATGATTTTATTTTGATGGCTGCTTCGGCAGGCTCGGCAGTAGTCCAATCTAGAGGATCAATTATCAAGTATTTTCAGCGGTATTTAAGCGATAGCTTTGCGAATGTTCAGCTTTGAGTGGTCAATTGTCTGTGGATTGTCAGCATACAACTGTTTTTTTAATGCGCCCCTTAAAAAAAGAATTCAGCGTTGCAAACTCGTAACTGCGAGGTGGCCAGTTTACATCTGATAACACGGTTGGTGAATTAGTTGTTCAGAAGATCGTGGCATTTGCAGTATGGGATGTCGCCCATCTTGTTAAAACTAGGGCTGCCGTAGATCAAGTTTCTTCAATTTGGGTCACAAAAATCAGTGATTATGCTTCTGTAACGATTTCCGGTGAGTCACGTTGGCTCCATCATTGTTTTTGAAGAAAAACGGCGCCATAACGCCATCAATCTGTTTCTCAAATACAGCTGTTTGTACACATAGCTGCCAAGATTGAAAAGATGTTTTTTTTTGTTGAAATTTGGGTCAACATTCAATATGTTTAAAGTTCACTGAGGGAAGCAAAAACGGTGCCAAGGTCGACCATTTTAATTTCTTGAACGAGTTGTTATTTCTGGGTTTTTGAGTACACTTTGAGCCACAGAAGCTACAATTTTGGCAAATCGCCTTAAATGAGGTTGCTTGATGCGCGCATTATCTACCAGCGTTCCAATTTTACGCTTATTTTATCACAAACTTTTGTACCTATTCCTTTGATCAAAAATCGTAATCTTTTGTCTGCGGAGGTATCTAACCACATTTTTCTCATGTAATTGTGTCGCAAAAATTGACAGCGTCGGTAGAAACATGTGATTCAAAATTCAACCGAAAGATGGCCTACCCTTTATAAGATAACCTGAAAGTGGTCTAAAAAAATATTCTTAACTGTTGACCCATCATGTCTTGGACTTTTTTAATTGGTAAAATGTTAGAAGATTGTTTAGACCAAGGCAATTGTCGGACTGCACTTGCTCCTTAGAGCCTACCTACTGGTAATAACAGTACATATTGCACCCCAATCCAATACACTAGGGGTTAATACTGTGTGGCGTCTTTTAGCAAATTAAAAGTTTTGTTAATCTTTTTGATACCGGTGAACCTTCCTACGACTTTTAAATACTCTCAAAGAAAACCTGTATCTATCACTAAACGCAATTTTATTTTATTGGTTTCCCCAGCTGCTGTTGACACGATACAAGCCTGGCAGTTTTGTGAACTGCATTTAGTAGAAGTTTTTGATTTGGTTAGTATAAATGAAAACCAAAAGAAAAAATTCTTTGTAAATTGTTGCCATTGTCATGTGGCAATTAAGAACTTTTGTTCAATCTACAACAATGGAACTCGATAAGTCTGAGATGAAGTAGGTAAACTGATTTAATTCAAGATCTATTTTCTGTATTGTGCTGTGTATTTTTTTAACAACTTTTTGTGTTTTGTTGTTCACTTTGGAGTATGTGATCTTAGATTGCAGGTTTTTTTACCATCAAGTCTTAAGGCGCTATAATTATATAATTTCTTAGGCAAAAGCTTCAACTCTTATTTTTTTAATGCTGAAGGGCATATAGGAAGTTAAATACTAAAGCAAATAGATTGCGCGACAATGCTGCGGCTATTTTTTTTGTATATGGGCAGCCGTTTTTATGTAAAAACTTTACAAAAAATGAAGTCTATGGTAACGTTTAGATATTTGATAAACCTTTACACTTTAATCTGGTTGTGTTTGTGCAGAACAGAGTTCAATGCTTTAATAATTAATTGGTTGCAATGACCCGTGTCTTGATAATGTTTAATGGCTATCAAGAGTCTGTAAGGCATTTGACACAATTGAGCTAGATGCCATCAGAAAAACGCTGGAGAAACACCAGATTGACCAAAGATACACTAACTTCATCAGAAACAAAAACTCTGAGAACAAAGTTGCATAGTACAACTGAAAAACTAAAAATCAGACAAGGCGTTACGCAAAGAGATTAATATGCATTCAAAAAAATAGGAAACAACCTTAGATTTGCAAAAAATATTATACTCATAGCCTATAAAACACCAGAAATTAATACAATAGCTATAGGATGTGTCAAACTAAGTGAACTTTTAAGATTAACTAACCTAGTACCTAGTACCTAGTGAGCTAATAACAATAAAAATTAATATGGTGGATAGCTATGATGGCGGGTCAATAAGTTTATGACTTTTTAAATGAAACACAGGTTTTTGATAAAAAATTATTTTATTTTTCAACGTAGTCTCCTTTGAGCTCTATACACTTTGTCCAACGCTTTTCCATTTTTTTTTTTTTTAAATAATAAGATTTGTTGAGGTCATCAAAATAGGTAATTGTTTGTGAGATGATTTCATAGTTGAAGTCAAATCTCTTTCCGCTTAGACATTTTTTCAGGTTTGGAAACAAGAAATAATCACTTGGTACTAAATTCGGAGAATAGGGCGGATGAGGGGAGGAATTTGTAGCCTAATTTATGGATTTTTGCTATGAAAACTGCATATGTGTGCACCCTTTCTTTATCCTGGTGAAAAAGAACTTTTTTCTTCACCAAATGCTGTTTTCAAACCTTATTAAATTAATAGGTATAATATTTGAGAATAATTATTTTACCCTTTTGAAGGTAGTTAATGTAGATTATACCGCGTGCATCCCAAAAAAAGGTCTTTGTGACTTTATTGGCTGACAAACCTACTTTGGCTTTTATTCCGAGAAACCCACTGTTTTGACTTCTGTTTGGTTTTTGATGTATTGTGGTGGATCCACCTTTTTGTCCACGGTTACAAAACTCGTCCATATTGCGGTTGAACAAAGCCAAACACTCCTGCAAAGTTGTCACACGATTGCGTTTGTGGTCGATTGGGAGCAAACACGGCACCCATCTTGCGGAAAGCTTTTTCATACCCAAGTGATCATTTAAAATTAAAACTACTTAGCCATATGAGATGCCTATGGTTTCTACAATTTTTTGCACATTCAATCTTTGATCAGCCAACACCATATTGTGATTTTTTTTAACTGTTTTGGATGTAGAGACCTCAACTAGGCGTCCAAAACGTTCGGCATCTTCCGTGCTTTTACGGCAGCAACCAAATTCAGTACACTACTTTTTTACCAATAAAATTGATGGTGCAGCGTTCCTATAATATTTATTAAGCTAAGCTTTTGTTTGTGCACACAAAACTCACTTTTTTAATTTTCTCCTCAAATTATGAGGTAGTCTGCTATCAATGGCTGTCAAACACAAATTAAATGGCGCAGTTTATTAAAGTTTTGACAGGAGTCAGCTGACAGATGTTTCTTGATAGGAGCAGTGTTGTCCTTTCAGTTAAGAGGTGAGAACATCAAAAAGTCACGGACAAATTGACCTGCTCTCGTACATTTTACTTAAAAATTTGAAAAACAAAGCTTACAATCTATAGCTCTTGTCAAAGCAATTGCTAAATAAATTGGAACTAGCACAACATAAGATGGAAAAAATCATGTTTGGGTATAAATTAAAAGATAAACTGAGAAACAAAGATATTTGCAAAATAACTGGCATGCAAGACATTATGGCAAGCATAAGAAGGAAAAGTAAAGATTGCAGGACTAAACGACGGAAGATAGACAAAGAAAATAATAGAATAAAGACTTGTAGCCGACAAAGTAGTCAGGGAAGACCCGCAACCAGATAGCATGATAACATTAAACAAATTAAAAAAAAAACTAGATAGCAGTCGCTCAAGACAAAAAGTATTAGTAAAAGTAACAATAGACGACAAAGAAAAAGTTCAACACGGATAGAGAACTAGATTGAATAACTCCTGTACATATATTGGCTAGGTTTGTATCGGATTTATTTATGAAGTAGTGGTGCAAGTCGAAGATGGTGTTTTATGAAGGGTTTATTGTGGACGGTAATATTTTCAGGTAGGTAATTAGGACTTGTTGCTGGCAAGATTTAAACTGCCGATTTTTTTTTGTAGGTTAGGTAGGAAAATCTTTACTACTTCTTAGCAAATATGCTTCTGTTCTGCGTAGATTTCTGCTATCTTGTAGTATGCCAGGGACATGATTGAGACTGAGTTACACCCAACAGACTAATAAGCATTATGACAAATGGTCAAGCGGCATTGCAGGTTCTGCAATTGCTAGTAATAAAATCTAAATTGGTTATAGCTTGCATAAACAGTCTGGAAGCAGTGACCACAATCTACAGAGTTTGCCTGGTTTGAATACTAAAAGAAAACTCATGGCAAATCAGCTTGCCAAAAAAGAGTAACGGGGACGTTTACTAGAACAGAACCTGCTTTTGGGGTTCTATACAAGATCGGAAAGGATATAATTTGCAGCAGATCTGAGGCGGAACACAGCAACTTGTGGAAAAATTGGAAGGAATTGACACACACAAATATTCCCAATATAGTCCCTTCAAGTTAGACGTTTTTCAGAGAAATTTTACTTGCAGTTTAGCGTATTTGGACTGTCTGAAGACTATTTTCACTAAGCGCACGCATGAAAAAGGGTGGATTTGAAGTAATAGACATAAATATATCAATTTTTGCGTTTTTTAATGTTTTTTTGCATTTTTAGCGAAAATTATGCATTTTAGCCAGAAATTATTTTTAGTAAAAGTTGTAGAGTAAAAAATTTTCAATCAATATAGATTATTTGAATTTTTCTATAATTTTTTGTTTTTTTGTTAAAAGGCATTAAAAACCACTCCTCCGTATGTGACCTAGCCGACTGTAGGTTTGGCTTTTGGCATTACTACAGCCGCCAGCAACAATTTTTTACTTTTTATTTGCGGTTTGAGCTGCTTTTTTATCACTCTCTTTCTCATTTAGGATATTGTGCATTATTTTTTTATTGACAGAAAATAATCTTAATGATGTTAATTAGATTATCCAACGTCAGTACGTTGCCCAGCTCTTTACACGTACTTTTTTTTTACAGCCAAGAACGTATTGGAGTCGAGGAAGATGTGTTTGGGGTTATCTATTTTGCTGCAATATATTCATTTATTACTGTTAGACAAGTTCATTTGTTTAAGGTATGTTTCAAAACGGCCATGGCTTGTCAGCAACTGTGTTACGTAGTAAAATACTTTACCGTGTTTATAGTTTAAGATTCTTAATTAACTTACTGGTACATTTGCTTGTTCCAGCAGGTTTGCTCCACGGTCTTTCTCATGCTGCCAAGGTGTTTTTTTTGCTGCGGTTTTTGTTTCTTTCTTATTGTTTTAAGACGTATAAGACTAACAAATGCATTGGGATTACTTCTGCAGTTACCTGTATCAAAATACGCAAACGCCACTTTGATTAGAGTTTTTTTTTGCGTTTTTGCAAGCAACTTTTTGTGCTTGTCTTCTTGAGTACAGTCATACCGTAGGTGTCTCGTATAGCATTATAGAGTTCACCATAGAGCACATCGTTTTTCTGCAGCTTGTTCTAGCTTTTCTAAAGTTTGGCATAAGTCTACTGAGTGCGTTCACTGATCAGCCTTTCTGATTCCACAATGTGGCGTCCAGGTTGAAATTCTTGCGTATTGTAATAACTATATACTTTAGGGTAAGCTGGCTCTTGATCATTTTGTTGCTTATTTTTAACGTGATCTGACTTATGCCTTTTTCGGCTGCTATCAGTGCTTCCGTTTCTGCTCTAGGCATTCTTCTATTCTGCCGATAGCAAATTCTACATCTTCTTCTACATGTTTTGAAGTTAAACATACTAGAAACGCTAGGTCGTTTGCATATTCTATTAGGAGCACGTCTTCTGGTAGTACTATTCTGAGCACGTTGTTGTAGTATATATTCTATAGAGTCATACTAAGAAAGAGGTCATTGTTCACTAAGATCTTTCTGCTTTGCAGGTACAAGCAAATGAGGTTGATTAGGTATTGCGGGATACTTTTCTCAACTAACGATTTTTATTTCTGGCTACGGTACAAAATTGAAAGCGTTTTGACATTCAGAGTAAGCAGAATGGTTTCTTTCTTATTTTTGCTTCTTTTTGTTCTAAATTTAAACTTATGGTTGGATAGCCTGCCACAATTCTGAAGTTTTTTTATTAACTTAGTGCTCAAAAAGTTTCCTCACTGTATTTATGGTGCACAGTGGTCTATATGCTGGCGGATTGTTTACGTTTTTTTTTTTTTGGTTTTTTCAAAAGAGTAAGCTTGGCTACCTTTCACTTGTCTGGAAAAATTCCGTGATTAATTTGTTGAAGAAGGTGGACAGTAGCTTTATGTTTTGTTTTACTAGGATTTCAACTATTCTTGACTTTCTTTGCAGTGCATTCAGGGACTTTGGTCAGTTTGGATTGTTTTTTATTTTATTTTGTTTTTTTGTGGAGCGGAAACAATTATTTAGCCACTTTTATTTGTTTTTTGTTTGTGAGCAAGGTTGGGCTGCAAACTGGTTACTGTTTTATAGCATTTTCCTACAATTTTTTTTTATTTTGTGGCATAGAACGCGCCTGGCCGTTTTTTTAGCAGCATTTATTGTAAGTTTTTGTGTTTTTTGTAAGTTTTAGGTTAGACTTTTTGGCCATTTGCTCTTGTAAGCCTCTTTTTGGCTGCAACACATTATTGGTTTTTGAAGTTTTGTTGTTTTATCAGAAAATTAGGTTTTTGCTCGATCTAGAGCTTTTCTTCTAAAGTATTTTATCGCATGCTTTAGCAATGGAAATACTTAGAAATGCCAATTTTATTTAAGTTAGAATTTTTTGTTTGGAAAAACGTTGAAGAATAAGTTAGGAGAAAGTATTCAAAATTATTCTATTCTGTGAGGCGTATTTAGAATTTAGCTATATAAGTGCAGTTGATAGCTTTTATGTGGTATGTCATGGTGTTGATTGTGTGTAGAGCGTAATGAGTACTTCACTAAAGACAGTTAGTGCTCCGTCCGGTAGGGTTTCTTCCTGACTTTTAACACATTCTTGATTGCAATTGTTTTTACTAACGTTATTGGTCATTTGTTGGCGTTTTGATGTCTCAAAATTCTTCTTCTTTTGCCAAGCCATTATATCTGTCTCCTTTTAGAATGTTTAAAGTTTTTTTATTGTGTGGCTTTATCCATTTAATGTAATACTGTTTTGTTAGTAATTTTGTCGATCTATAAAATGTTGAGCATCTTTTTGCATAAAGATAAAAGTCTAGACAACAAAGGAAACAGCAACTAGAACTTATAAACATTTGAAATGTGGCGATGGATGATTTTTACATTTGTTGTCTAGGCTTTTATATCGTATAATAGAGTACAGAAAATGTAACACTTTTGTACTCTAGTTTTTAGTTCTAATTTCATGCTGCAATTACAGCATTTTTTTTTTTCATTTTGGGTTATTTATTTTATGCATTTAATTTTTGCATTATTATTTTTTTCTAATGCCACGTTTTTCCGACTGTTGTTGTGATAAACTGATGTGCGGCTTTAATGCTTTTATGCTGCGGTTTTAAGAACTTTCCAATGGGGTTGCTTGTCATATGTGGCCATGTGTGCAATGTGTGCACTTTTATTGTTGTGTTGCATTTGTAAACTGTTGGCTTAAGAATTGTTGTTCATTATCTGAGTGAACCAACTTAGGCTAGTCATGAAAGTTTGTTTTTGAAAAAGCTGTTTGTGGTTTTGCTATTTTATTATTTTTTTTTAGATGCACGTTGTTTGGAGTAGCAATTTAATTGATGGTTACTTTTTTTGATACATTTTTCTGGTTGTAACTAATGGTTTATTGGTGCCAGTTTTGGGGCATGAGGAAACTATACATTTTTGCACAAAAATCTTCACATTTTTGGTCAGTATTAATTATACAGCAAGGTTATGGCTGTCTACCTGGATGTTCTGCAGTATCTGATGAATGATATTGTTTTTATATATTGTTTTTGCGCTACCGGTTGTACAACCAGCTTGACCTTTGTCTCTGTAGAATAATATGACCTTTGTGACATTTGTGTTGACGGAGTTTCCAGGATTGGACATCATTTTTTTATGTTTTTGGATTACTTTTTGAGTTTGAAATTTTTCTTCTTTATTTTTGCTATAGTTTTTACTTGCAGGAGCGTTATTTGTTTGAGCCTTTTTTTTAGCACTGTTCTAACTACCTATACTAGTATTATTTGATGTTCGTAGTTTTCTGATTGGCAAAATTTCGATTTGATAGTAGTAACCTTATTTTTTTATCTTTTCCTACTAAGTTGTTTGTTGGGTGTTGTAAAAGGTGGTGTGGAAATTTGTTTAAAAGTACATTTTAATCATACTTTTGACTTTATTTTAACTGAATATACAGAGTTTCTTTTAAATATACCGGGGTTATTTCTAATTGAGTTACACCCAACAACTATCCGATGTTGCAAGTTGTCTAAATTCTGCACTGGAGTGACTTCAAATAGCTCCATTAAAAATAATCCAGGGGGTTAAAGTCTAGGAATTGAGCAGCCCACCTCGACCAACCCAGCAATCTCCGTATGTTGCTGTTAAATAATCACGAGCAACCAAACTGAAATGTGGTGGTGTTCCATCGTGCATAAACTACATTGAAATTCTTGTTGCCAATGGTACATCATCCAGAAACTGAAGTAGCATGTGTTCCAAAAAGTTGCGATACACCTCGCCGGTAAGTCTTCCTGATGCAAATTTTTATCTGCTCACACATGGTTGTTATAAAAATTTCTTATTGCATTTTTTGAGAAACTGGCTTTATAAGTAAAAAGAATATGTGTTAGGAATTTAAGAATTAGAACTAATGTTTGACATAGCGCAATACGTGAAGGAAAATTATCAGGTAGTAGTGCCAAATGTGGTATGAATACAACAATTTACTTTTAATTTTTTTTTAAACTGTCCAATGATTTACAGTCATACAGTATTAGCAGTTTTTTGCGTAGAAGTACTTAGATCTCTTTTTATATTATGTCCAGCACTTTCTATTCCAGTTGTATCGTTCTTACTGTCATTGATCTTCTCTTCTTTTTTTCTGCTTTTCTGCGAAGGTCGCCTGTTCTTTCTGGAAGCCTCGTCTTATTGTGGTTGCTTTTGGAATGTCGACTGCCAACTGTCGCCCCATCTTTTTAGTGGTCTCCTTAGGGGTATTTTTCCGCCAGGTTTGCCATTGCGGGCTATTTTAGCTTATTTGGTTTCTGACATTCTGGTTACGTGTTTGTTTCAACAGCGTCTACGCTGCCTTACCCATCGCACTACATATTCTACCTTGCATTTTTGTCTTATGTGTGTCGTCCGTTGTTTGTCCCACATCGTGTATCCGGCAATTGTTTTTAGTGTTTTTTTCTATGTTGTCCGCATTTGTCGTTTGGTTGCCGCCGTGTCCGCTCTCGTTTCCGCCCCATACGTCAAGACTGGCCGTACACATGTTTTGTAGATTTTTGATTTGCAATCGGTAGTGAGGTATTTGTTAACCTGGTGTTTGACGTCGTCTTTCAGGTTCCCGTAGCTGGATATTTTGCAGCCCAGGTAGTGAAACGACATTACCTGCTTGATTGGGATGTTGTCGATTGCTAGCTTGCATTGCACGGGCTCCTTAAGATGGTCATTGATTTGGTTTTTGCTATTGCAATAGACATGTTATATTTTTTGGCCGTTGTTTTGAATTTGTGCAATAGTCGCTGCAGGTCATTTTCTGTTTCCGCTATTAAGGCTTCATCATCCGCATAGCATATGATGTTTACCTTGTTGTTACCAAGTCTGTATCTGGGGTCACTTGCCTTAACGGTGTCGATGATCTTGTCTATGATGACGTTAAACAGTAATGGGCAGAGACTGTCCCCTTGACGGATTCCCGAGTTGGTTCTTATCTTTTTGGTTAATTTTTTGTTAACTCTTATTTTGGTGATATTGTTGGTATTTAGTTCTTTAATTATACTCTTTTTTCAAGTATCGTTAAGACGTCTTTAAGATGTATGCGGTCGAATGCTTTTGTGAGATCCACAAAGCATATAAAGCGGGTGTACTGTATTCAAGGGCTTTTTCTGCAATTTGTCGAATAATAAATATTGCATCTATTGTAGAGCGGTTTCTCCTGAAGCCCTGTTGTTTTTCGTTAATTGGGATGATGTTGGATATCTCTTTTGCGATTATGCTCATAAATTTTTTTATTGCGGAGCTAAGCAATGTTATGCCTTTATAGATCGATGGTTCCTTTTTGTCTCCCTTTTTGAATATTGGTATAGTAATACTTCTTTTCTATTCGCTTGGTGTTTTCCTTGTGTTATTACTGCATTGAACAGTCTTGTTAATTTGTTGGCGAGGAGTTTCCCACCGTGCTTGATGAGTTCATTGACTATTTCATTTTGTTTGGCGTTTTCTTGTTTTTTAGTTTTGCTATTGCACTTCTGATCTGTTCTTCTGTCTTTGTTATTTTTCTTTGGTCTGTTTTTTATGCTCTTCTTTAACCTCCTCTTGGTCCTGGCTTACGTAAAGTTGTTGGATGTAGTCAACCCATCCTTTTTTAGTTATAGCTTGGATTTCTATGCTCTCGTTTGTTGCTTTCTTTTGGCCTCTAAGCGTTTTTCAGACTCTCTTCTGTGCTCCGTGTTCCATGTCTGCTCTTAATGTTTGCCAGTATTTGTTCTTTATTTTCTGGATTCTTCTGTTTACTTGATTTTTAGCCAGAATATAGTTGTCGTGGGCTTCTTGTGTTTGTTGGCTTTTAAAGTCTAGATAAACTTTTTTTTTTCACCCAAGAAGTAAAAAGAATTTTACTTCTTGGGCGAACCAGGGTTTGGTGGTTGGATTTGCGTTTAGGTTTACTGTCTTTTTTTCTAACGCTTCCTCTGCTGCCTTACAGATGTTGTTTTTGATTTTGTTCCATCTGATGTCAATGTTATCAGTCTTACTGGTTGGATCGGATGTAATATGTTGTTGTGGGCTGTTTGCATAGAGCTTTCGTGTACTTTCTGCGTCCAATGACTGGATGTTAAATTTTGTAGCATATATAGTTCTTTTTGTGGATGAGGCAGCGGTAGTTCTTATTTTACACAGTACTAGGTTATGGTCTAAGTCTATGTTTGCAGAGGTTAGGCTTCTGACGTCTATTATCTGACTAGGGGTTATGGCTCTGTTGGTAATAATAAAGTCTATTACAAAATTGTTGTTTCTACCGCCTGTAAAGGTGACCTTATGCTGAGGCTTGTGGTCAAAAAAGGTGTTGTTGATCCTTAGTTGATTGATTTTTCTGACTCTTTATTTTGATTCAATGTGTCTGTTTCACGAAGTCGTCAATAAATGTTTTCAAAGATTTTTTGGTTGGGAATATCACGGCCATGAAACCGTTCAATGTAGAATCGTCTAGTTTGTAATGAATTGCCATCAGCTAGTCTATTCATAAAGTGCGTATTAGTCATCTTATGGTAAAGGAATTTACTAACTATTAAAGACACATCAAACAGCCAAACGTCACTCAATCGAAACAACTGCGACCGATACATGTGATGATCAATTACGAGACCTGTTCAAATGAAATCCACTTGTACATTTGTAGATAGAAGAGCTGTTCTAAGTTATTGTTAAAAAAAAATTGTACTTGATAAACTCATTATTTTTTTGTACTTGATATACTCATTGGCGTACGGTATACTTTTATTTACATGAATGATTTCAACAAATATCGAATATTTTTGTCGCAAGTTTTGTTCACTTTGTATCTTCGAAACGGTGAGATAGCTCAGTTATAGAGCGTTAGTGTACCACGCTAACAGTCCCGGGTTCGATCCCCGAATATGACTAAAATAATTTGCTCTTTATCCACCGGAGTGATTCGGAAGTCACTTAATAAGCCGTTAGTCCCATCAACCCCCATCAAACAAGTCGTAAGACTTCTGGGGCGATGTAAAATAGCTGTAAAACGCGAAATAAAGAAGAATCAAATGGGTTTTTTAGAAATCATCATACGACAAAATATTCTTAGAATAGGTCAAGAAATAACGAATGCCGCATGTTTACCTAACACTCTGTATAGTAGTAGCTCAATGGTAAAGCGCTTTCATATTATGCGAGCAATTGGGGTTAAATTCCCGACTAATTAAAAACTTTTTTTTTATCTTCTGGGGTGGTTTGGTCACTTTATAAGCTGTTGGTTTTATTAAACTTCTTTGTAGATTTACTGTATCCATAATCAATTAATTATTTTTGTATTAAAAACACAATATATGCATCTTTTTATTGCATCTATTTTTTATTGTTTTAAAAGTAATATAGAGGATGTGTGAGTTCATGAATTTTGTAAATATTCAGAGCATGAATTTATTTATGGTTGCAACAATCCAATTATTACATTGAACCGTATCATGATTTGATAAACGAGCATCAAATAAATGGTTTTAAAAACAATTTTATTTATTACATTTTTCCAATTCTAAATTTCACATTTTAGCCTCTGCTATAATGTAGCTTTGCAAAAAAATGTCAAAGTTTTAAATTGCTTTGGGCAAAATACAGCTATCCATATTTTTTATTGCCGTTGTAAAACGTGTGTTAATTGTTCGAACAATTTTTTTAAAGGTTCTGACCCTTCAACTGAAACGTATAGGAGTTGATTTAGACGTTAAGGGTGGCGTCTAATCCGTGCCCTATTATTCTGAAGCATTTATCACCGACACGTCACACCAAACTGGGTTAAATACATCATCTGAAGGAGAAAAACAATTTTTTTTATATGTATGTGTATACAACATCTATCACCTCCTTATGGTTTGTCCGCAAAGATTATAAATAAAAGCCTTCTTTATCTCCACCTGGATATAAATCATTTTATGTTATATTCCGTTTCAATGTAATTATTGGATATACGTTGGTAATTATATGACAGGTGGATTAATTGATTAAAGGGAATATGGGGTGTGTTTTATGGGAATTATGTGTCAATTAATCAAATGTATTTTTATACACAATTCTAACGTTGGGTGTAATCAAGTATTATATTCAACATAATAATTTATATGAAGCATATTAGTTATAACATTTATTAATAATATTAAGAAATTAATGCGTTTTGAGTTCTTAATTAAATCAGCCGGTAAAACATTTTTTTCTTAAATAGCATAATTTTTAATTTCCAAATCTAATCTTGTATTTTTGTCTACTTTATTAAGTTTTTGTAGTTAATAATTGTTTCAATTTATAATGTTTTGTGTCAACTTATACAAATAGTAAATTCTTTTACATACATGGACAATTGCGTACTTTAGTCTTAATAATAAGGGAAAATATATAAAGGACTTTAAGACCTTTTTGGTTGGAGCAAATTTTAGTTAGCAACATTTTAAACAAAATTTACGCTTTCTTAAGATATTATTAGTTTTGTTTTGTAAACGGTTTTATTCCAAACGAACAACAATTGGCGGTGGTCAGCGTATGCCAGCACTCTCTGTACGACCTAGAGAGTTAGTGGTTGATTGTGTATTAGGGGTTGACGGTCTATGTGACGCTGAAAGCATTTGACGTGATGAGCGGCTGATAGCATTTGAAAGAATAACTTTAGCGGACTCACCCGATTTTTTTTTCAGTTTTTTTACTTTTTTTGGTTCTGGTAGGTGACAACGTTGCTGATTAGCTGGAAGATCTTGATCTTCTGTTTGTTGTTAGAAGTACTTGGGCGAGTTTTCTACAGGACTCTTAATGGAGGTCTGAGCCGGGGCGTCAGAGGTTTCCTTCTTTAACGTCACTTGGTTGATTTTTTTGCAGATCTATTTTAGTTGATGATCCTTGTTGTCTAGCTTGGGTTTGAAGTTATATTTGGGCAGCACTAAGATTCGGTTTTTTAATTTTGTTAGTTTTTTGCTTTATGAGTTTTTTGCTTTTTGGAGTTGGACGTACATGTCGGCAACGATGGGAGGCTTGTTCTATACTAAATCAAATTCTGAATTAATTAATTCAAACAAACAAAATTTTAATTGACGATTTATTAAGTAAACTTATTCAATCATTAGTAGTTTGGTTGCAATTTTGCAATCGGGCTTTATAGAGTTTTTTTAGCCGTTTTTGTATATTCTTTTGCTTTTCTCTAAAGGGATCCAATATTTGCGTGCAATTTTTGTTTAAAGCTTTTTGAAGGAAACACATAAGGGCTTGCTTTAGACGTTTTTACAATATTTTTTCTAAGAGCAGATTGTAGCTTTGCAGAGCAAAATAGTACAAGTAAAAACTTATAAGTTTTTGATACAGTCAGAAAGTCTTTATAGCAGGTTTTACTCTTAGGAATATATGTTATAGCTTTTAAAAGCAGTTTAGGGCTTGTTGAAACAGCCCCAACTTTCTAGAATAGTTTAAAAAATTTAAAATATTTTATTTATTTTTTGACAGTTTAAGAGTTTTTTTGAACAATTTGGAGTGTTTTGGAATAGTTGAAAGCATTTTATTGCAGTTGGGAACAGTTTACAGCTTCTTCAGTTAGGAGTACTTTAAAACTTGGGTTGATGCTGGTGCTTTCCTATGCGGTATGGTTATATTTGCATTGCTTTCAAGGTTTAGCGGTGATTTTGGATTTTCTCTTTTGTGGACGACCTTGCTGTTTGTATGTAGTTGCTTGATTTGACAATAATTTTTTTTGGATTCCGTTTTTCTTACTAAAGCCATTTTGACTTTGTAGTAATGTACATTTATCTGCAGATCTTTCAACATTTTACTTACCTTTACTTTTTGTTTGTGTTTTTGATGGGACATTCTTTTGGTATATTTTTATTTTTTTTTGCAATGAGACAGATTCCGAAGGGGTATTTTAGAGAACCTAGGTGCAGTTTGCTCTTTAGTATTGCTATTTTTTTTTTCATGCTTTTTTATACATTTTTTTTTTTTAATTCTGGTTTTGAACAGTTGAATGTTCCATTATCTGAATCCATGTTGGTTGGGGGGGGGGGGGGGTGTTCCATTACGTGTCATCCTAGATTCTGTCCAAGGCCACTTTCTCGATGACCTTACTTAAAGTGCTAAGAAAACTAATGGACCAATAGTTTTAAAGAAACTTTTGGTCTTTTCCTAGTTTTGGGATCTGAATCACCAGTCAGCTCTTTCAATATAAAGAAAAATGCCCAGTTTGAAGAATTGTATTAGCAATATTGGTGAGCGCCATTATTGCTTTAAGCAAGAACGTTTTGGTGCCTGAGGTAGAGCATTGAAGTTTGAAGCTATCAGCGAATGCCTCAGCTTTTCTTTTGATAGTGTATTAAAGCCTATTTTTGTCATGAACGACTGGAATGGGAAGTTGTCTGTTTTTTAAGATTTTGGAGATCTTTTACATTAGATTGTCATCTTTTGTGATTGATTTCAAGCTATTTTAATGACACTATTTTGTGTGTAACTTTATCGCTTTTTTTACTTTGCCGTGAAGCGAGTTTAAGAACTTGCGATCTCAGGGGTTGCGATGCCTCTGCCATAGACGCTTGGCGGCATTTCTTTGGCGGATCAATGCTTTGCATTTGCGTGATAGTCCAAGTGGATTATTGACACGGACTTGATGGGTCTTAGAAGCCGTTTTTGTGGCTTTGGCGCGTAAAAAGTTTGACGGCTCTTTTGATATCATCAACCGTTTATACTGGTGCAAGCCTGCCAATACTCTCTTCTAGAGATCTGGAGAAGAGATTCCTATTTGTATGTGTTACGATTTTTTTTCCTTCCCCAGTTGATCCCTTTTTGTAGAGCTCTAGTATTACCTGGTTGTGATCGGAGCTAAGGCTATCAATGATACTTATAGAATACTGAAAAGTGACGTTCTTTATTATTGCTACATCTAGAACGTCCTCTTGATGACTATATTTGCATTATCCCTTTATTTGACGTAATTGTGCAACGCTTGACCTTTAGCGTTCGTTCTCAAGCTGTTCCACGCCGGGTACTTGGAGTTAAAGTCCTTCGCTATGATTGTGGCGTGGGAATTATTAAAAATTAAATCAAAGTTTGCTGTTTTGTTGCAATTTGTTGGTCTTATATATGCCGATGCAATCTTGAATGTGTCTAACCCTGGCACATTTACCATTATCGCATTTGATTTAAGCGAGGTCGTGTTGGGGGTATCTACTTCAGAATGGTGTACTGATCTTTTTGCAAATATTAGTGTTTTACATTTTCTGGGTACCTCCGACGTTCCCAAATACGTGAAAGTATTTGGGATTCTCAGCGCTTGATTAGGTTTGTGGCGCGACTCAGACACCAATGATGTAGAGTTTCTGTTCGATGCAGAACGTTTCACTTTACCTATTTTTTTTTTGTAATGTTGTTAGCATTCTAGAAGCAAATGCTATTTTGTTGTTGAGACCACTTGTTGCTTTTGGGGGCAACAGCGTTCGCAAACAATATGTTTGCTCATGATGCTGTAGGTCTGCGGTGACCTGAAGACTGAGTGGAAGCTTGAGAGGCAGTCTGAGCTTGGGTCGAAGCGGGTTTTGCTGTTGGTTTAAGTTTTTTGCCATTTGAGGCCAACATATGGATACAAACTTTGAATCCTCTGTCGTTCTCGGGATGAAAAGCATTACATAGAGCGCGGCGGCTACGCGTACGGTAGTCTCGGCGGACTGGTTGCTGTTGATGACAACTTGTCGTCGCTGTAGACTTCCTCCATCTCCTCCATCTCTTCCACTTTGTTTTTTGCTTGTAAAGCGCGGGACGGTTAAGGGGGCGGTTGTTGCTTCTGGCATTAATAATTAAACAGCAACTGTCTACTTTTTATGATAACAACTTTTACTACAATCCCAGCTAACGTTATAATTAAAATATGCCAACACAGACGTTTTTTACGGGAGCATATTTTTTTTTTTGCTTTACCCGTTTTTGTCCAGTACTTTACGCTGCAAACGTAGCAAAGCACCTCAAACTTCCACAGATTTCATACTTCAAACAACCAAACCGACGTCTTAAGTAGATGGCTACCTAAAGTATAGCGCTAGAGATAAAGAGTTAGGAGCAACCTACTTAAGAAACCACTTTTTATGGTTGGATCAAAAAACCAATTGGCTCACCCAACACCGCCAAATTTTATTGGACGGTCTAGTTTTCACCACAGTGTTCAAGAGTTTTAAAATTTGTTTAGTTTGGACTACATTACCCAAAAAAATTTAAAGAAGACTTACCTTTGGATAAATTCTTACGATAACTTTAGAAATGTTTTTGATGACACCAAATTTTAACTGTTGACTTTATTACAAAGAATTTTGATTTTTTCATGTTTCCGTTACCAACGTTCCTCGAAAACATATTTTATGGTTGAACTAAAACATTGCCAAATTTTATTTGTCTAGCCATCACATTGTCCGCTGTTCTTGAAAACATTTGAGCGGTACAGAACGCTACTCTGCTTGGCTTGGACTACACCACTCAAGAAGATTTGAAGAAAACTTATTTATCTTTGGATAAATTTTTACGACAATTTTAGTTTTTTTTCTAACGACACTAAGTTTTATTGTTGGCCTTACTACAAGGCTTACCTACTAAGTCTTAAATATAAGGTTAAAAATTTTGATGCATGCTTTAACTTTACTACGGGAGGTTTATACTTTGTTAGTCCGACAATATACTCAGTCTACCGCTATTGCATATACGGTTGAAAGATTGATGACTAAGGCTCATCAAGCAAAGCAATCATTGAGGAATTTTTACGCTGATAAGCTGCACTTTACTACAAAATTTATTTTGATTACAACCAGGCAACAATAGTCAATATTCCAGCTAGCCTAGTTAAGCCTCGGATTCAGCAGTTAATTGACACAAAAAAATGTTTTTTGAAGAATTGATAGAGATAGTTCTTGTGTTAAATTAGTGTTATAACGCCAAAAATGGCCTGCAAAACACCGCAACCAGCCTACCAAGTTGTTTGTGGCTTAGAAAGAATTATTTAAATATTTTTGTTTGTCCAACATGGCTTGTCACCTCATCAGAGATGAGACGGAAACTTCTTTTTTGAGCAACTACTATTGGCTTGGAGTACGGAAAGATATACGCACGGTTGTGCAAGGGTGCTTTACGTCCGCAAATTACCCGACTGTCCCGCTGAGACCAAAAACAACAGAAATGCCATGGGAAAAGATGTCTGGCTTTTTTTATGCTATTTCCAAATAGAATAAAGTTGTATTAATATTGATGGATTTATTCCAATAATTTACAAGCCGATACTTTGTTGAGGCGTTCCAAACTATGCAAGTGCGTCTATCACATTAGCAAAATTTACTACTCTAAACCAAAACCGGTGAAGCGTTGTCAGGATATGCTCAAAAAGAACATTTAAATGCTGACAAAACAACATTTAAGACGTTAGTGAAACGAGTTGTTATTGTTAACGGTTTACCACAAAAACCGACGGACCAACGCGGCTATGGGACATATTTTTAGTTAACTACTGTGGCGAGATTTTGACTAATTGAGAGCGTAGATCGTGGTAAATCATTGCTTTGCTACGTATTGCAACCACAAAAAAAACATTTTAAACAATTGCCCAACTGGAGAATAGGTAACGGTTAGGTTTGAGCGTCCTGGGTATGACATTAAACCACATCCATCGAACCGCTGCCGGGATAAGCAGCATACTTTTTCCCTCGGAAAAAGATGGGCACCCTCTTGTCCAGGGGGCGAGATAAAAGCTCCCAAAGGCGGATGAACTCGATACACGTACGGTCAACGGCATAGGATGTAGATGGCAAAGGGAAACCACTACATTAAAGATCCATATGGATATCCCGAGGAAAAATCATCAAGATGACTTCATTCAATCCTAATTTATTATCCGGAGTATCAATTCCCCCAATCGGATCTCCGGGGGGGAAAGTATTGAATGAGGAAATACGAGAGATCAATGACTGCTCCACAAGAATAAAAATGCTACATAGAACTGATAAAATGATAATTGCAACATGGAACGCTCGCAGCTTACACCAAGCGGGCAAATTAGAAAATGTAACTTCAGAAATGCGAAGACTAAAAATAAATATTTTAGGAATTAGTGATGTTCAATGGCAAGGGTCTGGAAAATGCCCTACTAATAACGGCATGATATATTACGCTGGCAAAAATAATATAAGAACAAGATATGGAGTAGCAATAATGGTCGATAAAGACACTAACAGATCAATAGTAAATTTCACTCCATTCTCCGATAGAGTAATGATGTTACAATTTAACACCACCTTGGGCAATCTAAACGTAATACAGGTATATGCACCCACCGCAGACAAAGAAGAAACCGAAATAGAAACATTTTACGAACAACTTACAACAGTACTCAATTCAACAAAGAAACACAAAGTTACTGTAACAATGGGAGATCTAAACGCTAAAGTAGGAGAAGGAGTGATAGATGGATGCACAGGCAAGTATGGACTGGGACAACGCAATGAAAGGGGAGACCGCCTAGTTGAGTTCTGCCAAAACGAAGAGTTTGTAATAACAAATACCTTCTTTAACCTACCTAAGCGACGTTTATATACTTGGCGATCACCCGCAGACAAAGAAGACAATATTGTAAGGAATCAAATTGATTACATACTTATAAGACAAAGATTTAGAAACTCTATCACGTCTGCAAAAACATACCCAGGAGCAGACATAGACTCAGACCATAACCTTATACTGGCTGTGATAGAAACCAAACTAAAAAAGATAACACCAAAACGAAAGAGTACCCAAAAAAGAACAGACTGGACAAGACTAAAGGAGAAGAATATTCGAGACAAAATCAGTCAAACAGTCAATCACAACTTAAAAGTATTGGGGACAATAAACTCGAAAAATATGGAGGTAAATGAACAATGGAAAAACATAAAAGACGAATTAGAAAAGGCAAGTGAAGATGTCACACCTTCCCCAAGTACAAAACACAAGCCATGGATGACTGATGAAATTGCAAACCTCATGGAAGAACGGCGAGACAATAAAACAAAAAACCTCAAAAAATACAACGACCTACGGGCATTAGTGAGAAGAAAGATAAAAATCGCAAAAGAGAAATGGTTAGCTGAAAAGTGCACGGAAATAGAGACACTCGAAAACAAGCATGATAGTTTTAATATGCACAAAAAGATCAAAGAACTGACAGGAACGACCAGAAGAAGGCAAATAGGAGTATTGAAAGACCAGGATGGAAAACTAATACTTGATGTACAGAAGAAGATAGAAAGGTGGACAGAATACATACAAGAACTATTTAAAGACAACCGGAAAACCCTACCAACTAACACAACCGAAGACTCAGGACCGATCATACTGAAGGAGGAAGTAATCCACGCCATCAAACAAGCCAAGGCGGGCAAAGCAATGGGGCCAGACGAGATCCCTATAGAATTACTGAAACTTTTAGATGAAGATGCAATTAACACTCTACTGCAACTCTTTAACACTATATACACCACTGGCTTCATACCCCAAGAATGGCTCCTTTCCACATTTATAACCATACCAAAGAAAGAGAATGCCACACAATGCTCTGATTATAGATCGATCAGCTTGATGAGCCATACACTGAAAATCTTACTTAAAATTATCCACAACCGAATCTATAAAAGACTAGAAGAGGATATAGGGGACACTCAGTTCGGGTTCAGAAATGGGTTCGGAACAAGAGAAGTCTTATACGGGTTAAATGTACTAACCCAAAGATGTCTAGATATGAATGTAGACCTATACATGTGCTTTATAGATTTCGAAAAGGCTTTCGATAAAGTCCAACATCAAAAATTACTAGAGCTCCTTCGGAAGAAAAATCTGGATACTAGGGACATCTGCATAATTCAAAATCTGTACTATAACTAAACAGCTAACATCAGAGTTGATAACGAAACCAGCAAAGATATCAAAATATGCAGAGGGGTGCGACAAGGGTGTGTCTTGTCTCCACTATTATTTAATTTATACAGCGAAGAGATATTTAGAGAAGCCCTAGAAGAAGAGGAAGGAGGAGTAGTGATAAATGGCAACATACTAAACAACATAAGGTATGCTGATGATACGGTAATTCTGGCTACTAACATGGAAGACCTACAACGACTTGTGGAAAAAACCAACACAGTCTGCAATAAATGGGGCATTAAAATGAACTTAAAGAAAACAAAATTTATGGCAATCTCAAAAAACAACAACATCGTTGACAACCTGAGAATTTCTAACACCAATATAGATAGAGTAGACACCTACAAATATCTCGGCACTTGGATAAGTAGCGACACAGACCAAACTAAAGAAATAAGAACAAGAATAGAGATAGCCAGAAATGCATTTATAAAAATGAATACCTTCTTCAACAACAGAGATCTCTCCCTAAATCTTAGAGTAAGGATGCTACGCTGCTATGTCTTTTCGATTTTACTTTACGGTATAGAAAGTTGGACACTAAAACAAGCCCACATAAACAAGATACAGGCTTTTGAGATGTGGTGCTATCGAAGAATACTGAGGATATCCTGGGTCGATCATGTAACAAACACCGAGGTACTTCGGAGGATGGAAAAAGAATGTGAAATAATCCTTAGTATTAAGACTAGGAAACTAAGTTACTTCGGACATGTAGCCAGGGGACCAAAATACAGAATTCTCCAAATTATTATGGAAGGGAAGATAAAGGGAAAGCGAAATGTAGGGAGACGCAAAACTTCATGGCTTCGAAATTTGCGCGAATGGTACAGCTGCAGTACCACAGAACTGTTTAGGACAGCAGTGAATAGAATGAAGATAGCATTGATGATTTCCAATCTCCGATAGGAGTGGAACAAGAAGAAGAAGAAGAAGGTTTGAGCAAGAGGGTTCCGTCACAAACACAGTACACGTCAACAACGTCTAACCTGCGCCACCTCTTGTTCTTGATGTATTAAACGCTTAAATAAAGATGAATTTTTGGATTAAAATATTTGACATTTTTAAGTTATACTGAAGCCAAAGTACATCAAACAAATTTTTTTTACTGTGTTTAGCAACTACTATTTAACTTTTACGATAACGACAATTTTGATTAATTCTATGGCTTCTTGAGACCGACAATTGCACTGGAAGAATTTAACCTGCATCTGCTTTTACCATTTTTAACTTAGAATTTTATGTTGGACAAAACATGAAGCCCAAGCAAAACTAGTGGAGCGTTATTAAGACGAACTCAAAAAGAGTATTTAATTACTAATAAAACAACATCAAAGATTCTACTGAAGGAAATTATTATTATTGGCAGTCTACCACAACAACCAACGAAACAACGCAAAAATTGATCAAAATTATCTGGGTTTTCTGGTGCAACAGGCAAAACATTGCGTAAATACCGATACTTTAAAAAGGTTAACATCTTGCATAACTACCAGATGGATGAAAAAGTAATGGTTAAAAGAGGAACAAAAGTGTTTTGCCCCATATTTCTCGTCACTGTAGCCAAAGAGAGCTGTTTTTGGATTGAAGCTTTTTTATTTTGCTATTTTACTAAAGTATGCGCCAACGACATATAACCTGGATTAAAACTTGAAATTGTGTTACAAGATGGTTTATTTGTTTTTTATATGCTTAACGCCTAAATAAAAAGGGTAAATTTTTGGTTTAAATTTTTTTTAGTTTAGTTTAAAGCCAAAGTTTATCAAGAACTAGAAACAATACCTCTAAGATGACTTTTGTTACGATTTTGATTAACTCTATGGTTAACTTTTTGACACAGACGTTTGCATCGGAAATTTTTTGTTTTACTATTTCCAGCTCATTATCTTACGTTGGACAAAACATGTCATGGCACCTTGGATTAACAACAAAACTAATCACTAAACAGTCATATTATGGTCTTTGCACAAACTTGCGTTTCTTTTGGACTACTGACGCCGTCACAACGATCTTCTTAAGCACTCACTTCGTTAACAAAGAAATTAGATTGTTTTTTCAGGCTGAAGATATTTTGATCTAGACGATGTCGACATTTTATTTCTAAGTCGGGGTTACATTGTTACATTGTTAGCTAGGGATCCGTGGTTGATTGCTGGTATAGTTTGGTTTGTTAACTTTTTTTTGATATTTTAGCTTTCACAAATGCTTTTCGTTTCTAAAAAGAAATCAGAAACACGTAGCTGCAAGTTGGGGTAGGATTAGCAATGTTTCTTGGAGATTTTTTTAACTTTTGCTTGACGTATTGTGTTAAGAAAAGCCATGCGGTTGCTATTGTTATCTTAAGTGCAACTATTTGTGTTTGTGGTTGCTGGTTGAACATTGTTAATTAATTTTGACTTTTTGGTAGTAAAAAAAGCGACGTAGTTAGTATAGACAGATTCTTTGCTGGTTTATTCTGGTTTTTCAAGGTAGTGATGTCTTCACCAAGTATAGCTTCTTGAGTTGTAGTTAAAAACACGTATCAAAACGACTGCATGGTCTTATTGTTTGGACTTTTTTGGATAGTACACTCTTCTAAGTACTGTTTGGTTTAGCAAGAACTTTTTGAAGGTTTTTTGTTGTTGAAGTCTTGCGGTGTATGGCGAGCTTATTCTATGCTTTGTTTGGAAATTAAGATGCCTGTTAGTTTAGCTGAGTTGTTGTTCTTAGTTTGTTTGCGCATTTTTTTAATCTACCATTAAAAGTTTATGTGATCTAGGTATATGAACATTAAAGGTTTTCGAAGTTGTTTGGCTCAGATGGGAAGTTTGGGTTGGCGTTTTTACAGTCATACTCTACGATGGTCATCAACAGCTTGCATTGGTTTAATTTAATGTTTGATTAAGATTGCTTGTACTAATATCAATATATTTATTTAGATGCAAGTTTTAAAAAAAATTACTAAACTTTTTCTCAAACCAATTCAAACAGGTTTTAATTTCTTGCATAAAATTTTACTAAATAAATAATTGATCCATAAATGTATTTATAAATTACCATAAACACTGGATTGTAAAATAATCACTGAAATTATATTTGTGTTAAACGGCTTTTAGAGAAAATTTACAGAATTATAGTTATGGTTTTTTGGGCATTTTGTACAAAAGAACAAAAATCTAAAAGTAATTCTATTAAAGAGTTTTTATAATTGTATTTTAGAGTATATTTTTTAAACATTGCTTTCAATATTTTTTACTAATTAAAACTTATCGTATATTTGCATTGAGTTTATATATCGGATTTCACAAAAATAGTAATCTGCCCACGGCATCAAAATTTAACCATTAAAGGTTTCAATTTTATTTTGTTAATTCTTTTTGTTAGGTCTAAAATAAATATAAAATATATTTTATCCAGCATTCCTAATTTTCAATATAAAGAAATTCCAATCCTTAAGTATATAGCTGTAACTAACATCCTCTTATATTTATTTTTTCAGGAAAAACTCTTGAGATGATGAAAACGCAATCACGCGTTTATGCCGATGTGAATGGGCATAAAGAGAGTCATTCCGATTCTCGATCAGAAGGTAGGTCTTCTATACATTTTTTTTTGCTCTCAATTTATAAATAAAATAAATTCACACCAGTGCGGATTTCCATTCAGTCTTTCCACGTCTGGATATATCGACACGTGCCACACAAATGAGCACATATTTTATAAAAGCAACACAATACCTTCATTGTTGTATGTTGTTGTTGATGTCGTTTGGTTTAATTGTGTTAAATGTATATTGTTTGTGTGGGAGGGGAGCAGTACTGTATAATAAGCGGCCTGTATTGTAATCGAAATGCAATGTAATTATGCTGTTAATCGGAATAGCTGTTGACCCATATCTTCTACGGATGCAATGAGTACACGTCAATCAATGTCAGTGTTGATAAAGGATGTATACAGTCAAGGGTTAGGGACGGAATCTTAAATTTTGTAAAGTCGTGCAAATTGGATAGGCTGTTAAGGGATGAAATGTGGTTTGAGTTATTATTCAATTTATTGCTTAATTGGGAATAGTTGAAAAGTGATGATAAGCTTTATTGTGGAATTTAATAAGATTCTTTAAATTAACGTATCAAATTAATATTTAATTAAACTCTTACAATCAATTTTAATATAAAGGATGATTGAGATCTTTACTATGTGCTAATTCATAATAATGATGAAATAAAGCAAATACTATTATTAACAATATTTTCTCCAAACTATTTTTGTTACAATTCAAATATTTCATCTTTACCGAAATAAATCCTGCTTAAGTATCATCCCACTTCTGTATTTTAAATTCCCCCACTCTATTATGACAAAAGAAATCTTTTTTTCTCTCTTTTATATTTTTTTTTATCACAACTTTCTACAAAAGGGTCGGTGCATCTCGTGCCTATACATCATACTGTAATTTGAATAGATATCGGAACAGGATTTGTTTCCAACACCACCACCCTCTTCTTAAAGACTTTTATATTTCTTGAAATTGATCATATAAAAAGGGCAGACGCATACGGGCCGCATATATGGAACAAAAGAAAAAAAATGGAATGTGAGGATAATAAAATGGAAATTTCTTGAATGGATGTAGATATCGTTTTTAAAGTGATGGAAAATGTTATCTATGGGAGAGGATTGGTTTGTTCGGAAGTGCAGCGGTTTATTATAATATTTAAATTGTGTGTTAATTTTTTTATTGAAAGTGCATTACAAATTTATTAAATTCATAAAATAAAAATTTCAGATGAAAAATAATTCATGCAATAAAGCTTGGTTTAATATGTGTTAGTTTAGCTTTGAATAGTTTGATTTAACTTTGGAAACCATGCAGATTTAAACTCTTTGATTTAATATATATTGATTTTTCCAAACTTATATTTATTTAAGTGTTTTGCGCTAATTATGCAGTTTATGTGTTTATTTGGAAGAACGTTGTTATGATGTTTACGTATACAGTCTTATTTTTAGGAGACCGACTAGGATTTTATTTAACAGTTTTTGAATTGTTGCAAATGGCTTTTAAATCCCGGCAAACGAACTTGAAGCTAATACTTGACTTAATCTTTTGACACAACGTAAACTGCTTTAAAATTTATTAAAATTTTATTGTGTTTTTGTGTATACATATGAACTAAATTTGAGCATTTATTGAACAAATTTGCATTTTGAAGTACGTTAGATACTAGAATAAAACAATAAAAGTCTTTAATGCTTTTTGGCATTTATTTATTAATTTAAATAATTTGTTGCCCGAGTTTGTTTGCTCACAAGCCGGATTTAGGCATTTTTTAAACAATTTTGCATTTTTAAGTGTATTATATTCTAGAAAAAACAATTAAAGATGTAAAAAACTGTAAAATAGACTTTTTGTAAACTTAAACAGTTTGAAAGCCGAAATTTTGTATTTACAGGCCAGATTTGGGCATTGATTTAACTAGTTTGCATTTTAAAGTGCGCTAAATACTAGAACAAAACAATAAAAAAAATTGAGCAATATTTGTTGTTTTAAATAGTTTGACGGTCAGATTTTTGAATGTACAGGCTGGATTTGGGCATTTAATAAACATTATTGTTTTTAAAGTGCGTTAAATGCAAGAATAAAACAATAAATGTTAATAGAAATTGTAATTGTGACTTCATTTGATGTCAAAATAGCCGGATTTTTGTAATTACATTTCCGGATTTGGGAATTGACCTATTTAATTTTCATTTTAAAATGCGTTATATACTAGAATAAAAGAATACTAGTTTTAAAGACCGTGTTTGGTATTTGTTTGTAAATTTAAATAGTTTAAAGGTCGGCTTATTGTTTTAACAGACCGGATTAAGTATTTATTAAACATTTCTGCATTTTAAAGTACTATACTATATACTAGAATGAAATAGTAACAGGTTTTAAAGGCCGGATTTGGACAAATACGGTCGGGTTTTTTATTTTTAGACCAGATTTTTGCATTTTAAAGCGCGTTAGATACTAAATCAACATAATACAAATTTTTATATAAATATTCCGGATTCAAACATTAATTAAATTGTATTTTAAAGTGCGTTAATACTAAAATATATCAGTAAATTTTTTAGTTTGGATTTGGATTTTTAATTGTTGATTTTAAAATCATGATGGCCGGATTTTTGTAAGAACAGATCGGTTTAAAATGTGTTTAAATGTTAATTTAATAATTTGGGCATTTATTTGTCGATTTAAATAATTTAACAGCCGGGTTTTTTAATTTATTGGTTGGATTTGGGAGATTACTAAAATAATTTGCATTTTGCAATATAAGTTTTTAGAGGCTGAATTGGAACATTTATTTGTTAATTTAGTAGTTTGATTCTAAATTTACAAGCCAAATTTAAGTTTTTTTTAACATTTTTGTACATTGACGTGCGTATGCAATTGAATAAAACAATAACAGCTTTTAGAAGCCGAATCGGGCATTTATTTGTCAATTTAAATACTTTGTTGGCTGGTTTTTATAATAATTGACAAAGTTTTGACATTAATTAATCTAATTTGCATTTTAAAATGCGTTAGATACTAGAATAAATCATAAACAATTTTAGAGGCTGGTATTGGGCATTTATTAGTTTGTTTAAATAATTTGACGGCCGGATTTTTGTATTTTTAGGCCAGATTTGGATAATTACTAAACTAATTTGCATTTCAAAGTGCGATATAAACTAGTATGAAACTAGCTTTGTTGATTTAATTAGTTTGACAGCTGGATTTTTGCATTTACATACCGGAATTTGGCATTTATTAAACTATTTTGCATAAAAAAGGCAAAATTTCGGCATTTATTTGTTTATTTAGGCCAGATTTGGATAATTACTAAACTAATTTGCATTTTCTAGTGCGTTATAAACTAAAATGAAACAATAAAGGTTTTTAGAAGTTTTGATGATTTAAATAGTTTGACAGCCGGATTTTTGCATTTATATACCAAAAATTTACATTTATTAAACTAATTTGCATAATAAAAGCTAGATTTGGCCATTTATTTGTTTATTTAAATAATTTGACGACGGGATTTTTGTATTTTCAAGCCAGATTTGGTTAATTACTAAACTAATTTGCCAATTAAAGTGCGTTATAAACTAGAATGAAACGTTTTTAGAAGCTTTGTGGATTTAAATAGTTTGACAGCCGGATTTTTGTTGTTACACACCGGATTTTGGCATTTATCAAACATTATGAATTTTAAAGTAAGTAGATATTTGAATAAAACAATAAAAAATTTAAAGGCCGGATTTGGGTATTTATTAGTCGATATATTTTTATTAAAAAAATTCACAGTTAAAGCATCAATTTAAAAACTTACATGTGGTACAACATAACACATACACTTCTGGCTAAAGACCGTACAGATACAATTTTAACATCTGGAGTGTATGAGTTAAGTTGCACAAACAGGAAGAAATTTTGAAACTAGAATTAAAGAACATGCCGCTTTTTCAGATACTACTTAAGCAAATCATATTTTAGAAAATAGTCACATTTTCGAGATATTGATAAACTTAAGATGATTCAAAACTGTTCTAAATGAAGAAACTTTATTTTTTTTTAAGCTGTTGAAGCTACTAAATTATAAAATAATTCTTATTTTATTTGTAAATAGGTACAAGATAAGGGGTTTAGTTGCTGTCAACTAAAATTATGTTTTAAGCGTCTCAACAAATCTAAAAGTATGTTTTTTGTCTACGGTTATTTTTTTTGTCATATTTTTTGCTGTTTTTGGTATAATTTTTTTTTTGTCTCAAGGTGGATTAATAGGAATTTGCTTATTAGCTAGAGTTATTTTGTTGTTGCTAATTGATTAACGGAAAGTTTTGGGCGTCAGGCCCTTGATATGTCCGCGCTTTTCCGGGTCTCCGATTGGGAAAATCGCGACCCTTTTAGCCGCCTTTTTGCTGGTCCGAATCTCCGGCGCCCGCTGTCCAATCCCGACGCAACTTATACCTTTTTTCACCGGGAAGCACGGCCGAACCCGAATCCGGGCTTCAAATCCCGACGCCGCCCCTGCGCTTTAAACAGCGGCGCGCGTCAAAATGTTTTTGGTTTGAATGCGAGGCGCGGACCGCCGTCGCCAGAGCCTCATTATTTTTTTGTATCAAAGCTTTTTTGTAATTTTATTTTAGCCATTACCGCCTCCGTTTGCGGGACGTCCGTCGATGAGGGAGCGGGGTAGTCGGAAATTTGTTGAGGGCGAACGGGGGTCGGATTGACCTGCAATTTTTGGCGATGGTTTTCTTTCGACCGCCTTCTTTTTACGCTTTTTTGGATGTGTTTCTTGACTTTTTGACACGTGGACACGTCAAAACGTTTTTTTCTAAAAGCCCAGTAGTCTTTTTTTACCCCGTTTGGATCGGAGGGCAGCAACATCAAAATTTATGCGTCCGAAGTCAAAAATCGCGTTTTTGCAAAAGTTAAAAAGACGACGGTCCGTGCGTTCTCTGGCGATCTTCTTTTTATCTTAATTTTTGTTTTTCACCCGCCGTCCCCCAAAGGAGGCTTTTAAACGCCCAATTTGAGAGCCCGCCGCCGATCTCCTCGGGACCGCAAAAAATTGCGATCTATCTTATTCTCGAGATTCGTCTTCACCACTTATAGTTTTACGATATCTTTGCGCGTTAGCCCGCAGAGGTGCGTCGAAAGCCGACAAAAAACGCGTTTTTAACCAAAAAGTGGGGTCGCGGAAAAGCATACTCCTCTCACAGTTTTTGAGATAAATTTTTTGGCTTAGTTTTATTCTAAAGAGGACAAAATAATGCGCAATTGTCTAGTATTACAATTTTGAATTTTTATTCTTGAGTTTTTTTACGAATTTGGCCAATTTTTCTATTTTTGACGCATATACCGCGGTGTGGAAGGGGTACGTTGCTGCATTGATTTCCTTTGAGAACCTGAATTATACTGACCATGTTATTGACGGCCAGTTTAAGCACACTAAAGTAAACAAAAAAATGTGGATAGGACAAGAGAACTTATCCCGGAAATTAAAAAAAAAAAAACGAGAATAAATTGAGAAATTTTTGCAAAGAAATAAAAATAAATTAAAGAAGAGAAATGATGTATATTCTGTCAGAAAGAAACTTACGATGATGCAGATCACACTAGGCATGGGAAAAAGATAGAAAACAACTAGAAACTTGGAAAGAAAAATGAGTAAAACAACAATAATTAAGAAATGACTGAAATTCAAAAATAAATGAAAGGTGCTAAGAAACTTTGCAACATGAGTACTAAGAAAGGAAATTGAAGAGTTTGACAACGGAAAAATATAGAAAAACAAACAATAGAAAGAAATACACACAAAATAAAATATTATAGAAGAAAAATTAAAGAAACGAGAGATGCAAAATGGAATAAAAATACAAGAAAAAAGACAAAAAACAAAGTCAAGGCACAAAAAAGACAAACAGGCATTGGGACAGCATGCAATAACCAGCTTACTTAGATTTATGTGGTTTATTTGCCAAAGCATTTTTTCTTTTGTTAAAGTAGCTGTGTTTTACGTTTACTTAGTATGATTTTCTGCGGGGTTGTGTTAAAAACGTTTTCCCTATTAAAAGTTACAAAGATGGCATAATTGCTGTAGTCTCTTTTTGAGAACGCTTTTAGAACGGTTTTTATAGCTATTTTTGATCGTTATTTTAAATTTTTAGTGTTTATCTAATAGGTCTATAGTGAGATAACTTAGTTATAAAGCTTAGCATTCTAACATTATCACTAAAATATTAACTGGTTTTTTATTCACCTTGATAACTCGAAAATCAACTTTAAGATAGTGTAAGATTTTTATGGGGGTGATGTAAAATAGCTCCAAAACACACAATGAAAAATTTAATAATAATTTTTAGGTAAAAATTTGCTTGCAGAGCTTAAAGATTGAGTATAAGAAACAGATGGGTCTATACGTTGCTACATTGGTTTTGTCTTTTTGTCAGTTTCTCTACTAAAACAAGCGCAATTTCCAGTTTTTATAAATTTAGTTTTTTAAGAACATTGTCCACTGCTCATCGGGGGATTGTATATTTTTTGCAATTTGTTTCCAGATTTTTTTTCTAGACTTTTTTTGCTTCTGCAACAAGAGCTTTTGTTGTCACTTCGAATTGCAGCTGCTATGTTTTTTTTTTGCGTTCAACTTGTATGTTTTTTATGTCAATTTGATATTTTGCTTTTCAAATATGTACGTTGAATTTAACTTATAAAGTAATTTTATATGTACTATAATCTTTTTTTTGTTGCGCGGGTTTTTGTCATTTTTTTCTTTTAGTTACTGCGTTTTTTGTTTGATTTGATGTTGTTTGCTTACTTTTTTCATATTGTATTTGAATTTTTTCTTGAAAGTCGCATCACATTTTGCTTGGAGCTTTTTGCACTGCGTGGCGCATGCTTACTGAAACTATTGTGCTCCTCTAAGACGTCAGACTATACAGAAGAACTACTAAAGTTTTGACTTTTTAATAAATTGTAGTTTTTTTGCCAATTGATTACTTTTTTTTAGTTAGGTTTTGTTTGCCAAAGAAGGTTTTGCATTTTATAAGTTTCTTCTTTTTCTATTTACAATCTTTATTTTCATTATTTGTATGTGCTTGTTAAGACCACAGTGTCCGGTTTTGTAAGCTTTTGCAACCTAATTTGACTTATTTGTTTTTTTTTTGTAAGTTGCTGTGTTCTGCAGAAATTTGCTGCAGATTTTTTGTTTTGTTTTGTATAGAACTTTGAATGCTGGTTTTGGTCAGTTAAATGTATTTTTTGCTTTTTTTTTGATAGTTGATTTGCTTTTAATTTCTAGTCCTTTGGTATTTAGACCAACTGAACCCTGCAAGTTTTTGCCAGTGCTTTTAAACTGAAACTGTATTACAACGGCTTCTATAAGGTTTCTTATGAAAGTTTTTTTTTCTTCTGTAAAGTCATTCTTTGCTGCTATGTATTAGTTTGGATTTTAACATGTTTTGTTTTTTTTATTTTATATGCATTTACAACATGTACATATGTTGTGCTACTTCTCTGCTGACGTTTTCTTTTGTTGTTGTTTAAGCTACATCTTTCGTTTACAACGCGATTTTGATGTGTGAAAATCTTTTTTGTATAGGTTAATGTATTTCCTATGTTTACGATGTGTAGATTTTTGCTTAAACATGCAGTTTTGCAAGTATGGTATTTTTAGTATCTTCAGTCTTTTGTCCTAGCTGCAGGATTTTGCGTTTAGATTGCTTGAGTTTTTGCAGCTATGTTATCTCTACCCATATGAATTTTTCTTTTGATTTATAAGCTGCTAATATTGTTGTAGAATACAGTGTAGGACAAAGATAGCCGCATTTTGTTGAAAACCACTCCTAGTTATTTTTGGCAAGACACTTGTTGGGATTTACTATTATATGGCTCATTTTTAGTGCATGGACTAAGAGGGGAGAAAGGTGCAACGAGAAACTTGAAACCCTTAAAAAATTCTGCGTTTTTTTTTTTATTTGGATTGAAAAAATGCATATTTTGTTTAAAAGTTGTAATTTTAACAATTCATTCTGGCGTTATTTTAAGTTCACACTGTGTATACTTTGCAAAGTTTAAAATACCATTTTTTTTTTGTTTCAGTGGTCTTGGCAAAAATAGCATTTTTGTAATTTTTTATTGGCCGAAATTGATATATTTTGATGTAAATTAATTATAAAATACAAATTTGTTTTGTGTATTTAGGTTTTAGGGATCCACCGATCAAAAATCTTCAAAAATAAGCTTAAAATGTCTATTTTTTAACATACCACACGTTAAGCAGCGCTCATAGGAACTATACCTCAAATATTATTAAAAAATTAAATTCTGCGTCGTGTTTATCGGCTGTAGAAAAGTTTATCTAGGAAGAAATTTTTACAAAATTATTATTTTTTTTTTTTTTAAATATGGATATAAACGTGCTTTTATATGTTCAAAAAATACCCTGAAAATTTCAGAAAGTGCCGTGCATTACGCTCCGAGATATCTTGCCATGTATCCACAGAAATACCGAAAAAAGCTTAAATTTCAAGTATTTCTGTGGATACATTGTAGATATATTGGAGCGTAATGGGTAGTTTCTCAGTATTGATTGTTTATTACTCGGAAATGGCTAATTGAAAAAATCTGAAAAACTCACATGATGAGGATTTATGTAAAGAAATGCATTTTTAGTAGTTTGAGCAAAACATTTTTATTTCCGAACACTTGACTCATACATGGCTATATACAATTATGATCTATTTATTTAAAAATAAGATTTTTATAGAACTGGAGTTTTTTTAGTTTACTTAAATTATATCTTTTGGACAGATCACACACTGTACATAAAGTACTATATCCGTTATGAACGTATGGGTACTTCAGGGATCAATTTTAGAGCTTTGTTTATAAATGTTTATTTTTTATTGACTTTTTAATGACAGCGCTTGCCAGACTACACAATATTATACGCAGACGATACAAGCCAATCTTTGTCTTCTATTTTTTTTTAACAAAACCTTAGAAGTTTTAAAGACCCATACAATCGAAATTAAAAACAAAATTAATGAATGGTGGTTTGTGTCTAACAATATAATTTTAAAAGAATCCAAAATTAATCAATTCACATAGTAAAGAAATGTATAGGAGTTACTGTATATTCTAAATTTGCTGAGATATTCATACAAATAATGCTATCTAAATTAATATATGTCATTCAAAAACGCGGTTAATAGCTGAAGAAGATGCAGCTTGAATAGTGTATTTTATATTATTTCACGCAAGTACAACTACTAGGATTTTTATATTGCAAAGAAAAGTAGTTACGACTATACTAAGTTTTAATATAACTAAAGGAAGGTTTCAAAAATGTAGCGTTCTGACATTCTCGTAGGCTTATATATTATCAATTATTATTTATGTTTACAAAAATGTTATTAGCTAAAACATGATTATCTTTACTAAACAAACTTTAACCATCTAAAAGCAAATAAAATGATTCTTTTATTACTTTATTTTTATTAAATATTTAAAGCAAATTGTTGGATCTTGAATGGTTTATACTTAATTTTACTAAATACTTATTGACCTATTATGTACAATAGTCCGGGAACTGGTAACAAAAATGTGCAATAGTTTAGGAAAGGCTGATATTTTAAAATCGGATTGTTTATTGGTCATAGAACGCCTCTGCAAAGTCAGCACCCCATGTGTCGGGACACCTGGCGATGGCACGCTAAGAAAGGTGTAATTTTAACACCTTACTTAGCGTACCCAAAAACTGTTTTGGAAAAGCTGAAAATTCATCGGCAAATAGTCGATGCATTTCAAAACCTTAATCAAGCAGTCAGACAGTAATAACCAAACGCACGGCGTCAGCACAGTTGCGTACATGCTACAAGAACTAACTTAATGCAAATGATTAGAAAAAGCTGAAAGTTGGGAATATGTCAAATTACGTAATTAAATTTATAAAACAAACAGTCAGACATAGTTTTTATCAGAACCCAATCAGTCAGCACCCAATTGAAGTTGTGATAAGGCGCACGTCAAGAAAAAAAAAAAAAACATTCATTCATTGGTAGAACTATGCAGCAAATGCAGCATAGTCAACCAATGCGACATAGTTGCAACAAATACGTCACGGCGTCAGTTTAATAGAATCACTCGTTCCGTTCCTACGTGCCACGTGGAGAAAATATGTAAAATTTGTGTGCTATTTGTGTATTTTGTATGAGAGGAGACAAAATATTGAAGTTTACCACAAGTACTCTTACAAGATGCAAATCAATTTTAAAAATTCGTCAAAGTAATAGTTTATCTTTCAATAATGTAGTTTTACCGTTACATTCTAACAATGAGATTCAAGGTTATCATGTAACATACTATAGAAAATATACAGCTCTAGGGAAGAAATTCAGAGAAACCTTGCTTGATACAACCATCTCCGAAACGAGGTAAGTCAATATTAATTTAAACTATTAACGAAATAATTTTAATATATTTGAAATTTAATTCTCATAAAATGAATTTTCATCAATAATTGTTGACTATGTAATAAATTAAATTATTACCATGCCAACCAAATAGTCGTATGAAAATAAGTTTATCCGATAAAAAATCGAGCTATCTTACAAATGTTAATGTAATTTAATATTAATTCTATTTTAGCACAAGTGCTAGTTCTTTGCCAACTGAGACAAATATAAAATCAAGCGAGCCATCATGTTCTCAAACAAGGTACAAAAAAATATATTATAGTTTGATAGCAAAGTGCTTTTGTTGATAGCAATTATTAATATATACAAATAATTGTTTTTCAGTAATAATAAATACCGAAAAATTAAGCAAAAATACTGGTGACGTTGAAAATGTAAGAGACGTAGAAACATGCATTATCTGTGATAAGGCACGAAAGAAACATAATGGAGGTTGGCAATCACTACATACCTCAGGAAATAATAGTATCGCAGCTAGGATTGTAAAATGTGCCACTAAAGCTAATAATTTGAGATTGCTACAAAAAATTGATGATTTTTCATCTTCCAATTGTATGATCGCATATCACAGAATATGCTTAACTGATTTTGAACGCCAGTGTGAGCGCAGCTACGCTAAGGAACGTACAGAATATCACAAAGCGCGGGATTGTCATAAATTAGCTTATGAAGAAGTATGTAATTACGTTGACGAATTTGTCATTAAAAACAAATCAACCGTTCATCTTACGCTGCTACGGACGATCTACGTCAATTGTTTAAATCGTGAGTACAAATATGTCTTTGACGCCTCACCAAAAAAGTTTCATTGCCAATATCTCGAAAATAAATTATCGGAAACATTTTCCAATAAAATAAGAGTTATTTTACATAAAAAACAAAAAAATTATTGTACCGTTCAGTCATAACTTTTCAACAGAGGATTTAGACCAACTTGATGATTCTGATATTATTAAGAAAGCAGCATTACTTTTAAGGGCTGAAATACTACAAATCAAACGCAGAAAATTGCCAGTCAATGTCACGGTTAAAAATCTAACGGGCGGGGAGTGCATAACACCAAAAAATCTTACTGACTTTTATTCAACATTGTTAAGCTGTACGGACTCACGGCGACAAACTAGTATTAAGCGGCAGCGATTAATATCATCATTCGCACAGGACGCGATTTATGCAGTTTCCAGCGGACGTATAAAAACTGGAAAGCACTTAACACTTGCAATAGCTTTGAAGAGCTTGACTAGTAGCAGAAATGTCGTTAATATTATTAACAGGTTTGGTCATTGCTGTAGTTACACTACTACTGAAGAACTTGAAACGGAAGCAACTTATGTTGCTAGTTCCAGATCGCAAATTTGCCCCGACGATATAGTTACAAAACCAAACCTTCATACGGGATTAGCTTTTGATAATTTTGATCGATTTGTCGATACTTTAACTGGCAAAGACACTTTACATGATACTGTGGGAATTATATTTCAAGACATTACCGATGAGATTACTGAAGAAAAAGATACTGTAGAACAACTTTGTAAAGAATCTGTTAAAAAAAAACGGAGGCGAACCTTTGATAGTATCAACCCTAACCTGGAGCCTTATTCTAAGAAACCAAAAATGCAGGAGGTCTTACAACGATTGCCTTTAGATGAACATCACACGCCACACAGTTTAAAAACACAACAGAGAGTAAATCTTGCGTTCATGTTTACTGACGCACTCGGAATTCCTGACACCCCGATGTGGGTGGGATTTAATAGTTTGATTTATCTGGACGATTCAATAAAGCAAAGAATATCATACTTGACAACAATTAATTTATCTCCGACCAATAATGCAGTCGTGCAGGAAACAATGATTCAATGTCTCAAAGTTGGTGAAGAGTGTGGGGAGACATATATACAAGTCAGCTATGATTTGGCTATTGCTAAAATTGCTTTGCAAATACAGTCAACAGAAAGTCCCCGATTAAATAATTTGTTTATTCATCTTGGTTCATTTCACGTTATGATGGCTTATTTAAAAGCTATTAGAAATGTTATCGATAATTGCAGATTGACCAATATAATGATTGATGCTGAATTATTAGCTAGTGGTTCGGTCAATGGATTCATCACGAGTAAACATTTTAACCGGTGCAAACGACTTCATCCTATAATAAGTTTGGCAATATCTATTCTACACTTCAAACGTTTCTTGAGAGAGAATTATCTTAAAATTACTGAAGATGTTATGGGCAATTCCATTTCAAACGGACCAGTGCTAGGGGGGGTGCGTTGAGAAACTTGCTTATGTATTTTTTTTTAGTTTCTATAACTTATTAGTAGTCCTTTGATCGGTATATGAGGGTATAAAACCCATAAAAAAAATTCTACGATTTTTATAAGTATTTTTGACGTTTTTTGACTTTATCGCATTTTTTGTTTAAAAACCGCAATTTTAACTCAAAAAAACAAATTAACTAATGAAATCAATCAAAAATTTTCCGTAGAATCCAAATCTAGCGCCATTTTAAGTTTATACTCTGTCTATAAGCCGCAAAAGCCATAAAACCATGTTTTTGTTCTCAGTGGGCTGGGCAAAAAGGAGCATTTTTTTTAATTTTTTTTAACCGCTAAAGTTGACGTGTTTTGATGTAAATTACTTAGAAAATATAAATTTGTTCAGTGTATTTGGGTTTTAAGCGTCTAAAACTCAAATAAGCTGCAAAAATAAGCTTATTTTTCAACATAAACTTTTACAAATGCACATTTATCAGTTTTCAGAGAAACTATTCACCAAATATGATTAAAAAATTTAGTTTTGCACACAATTCTACATAGAAAATAGTCAGTGTCGTGCTTATCTGGCAAAGAAAAATTAGATGAATTTGTTCAAAATTTACTTAAATTTTTTTTTTTTTTTATTTTTTTTAAAGATTATTTGGATTATATTTTTTTAAGTTGATTTCAAAAGTTTAACAAAGACTTTTTTGTCGCTTAAACCAATTTTTAGGCATTTTACTCTGTGTTTGATAGTTTTTGCGCCTGCGGCACAAATTTAGACTCGATCTATCGGCGAAAAAATTTAAAAATATTATTATTTTTGGCATTCAAACATAAATCTGCCTGTCGCTTGTTAAAATTTGTTAAAAAAAAGTTTTAAACCACACCCTAGTGTGTTTATAATATTTTTTGTAAGTAAAAAAAAAAAAATATTTTTTAACTCATTTTTTGCATAAAATTTTGTAAACATTTTTTTCTAGATGGACTTTTCTATAGACAATGAGTACAACACTGACATTTTTCTATGTAAAATTGTCCCCAGAATTCAAATTTTTAATAATATTTGGTGTATTGTTCCTCTGAGCGCGGCTAAACGTGCATTTGTAAGAGTTTATGTTGAAGAATAGGCCTACTTTGCAGATTTTTTGAGTTTTAGACGCCTAAAACCCAAATACACAGAACAAATTTATATTTTTCAATTAATTTACATCAAAATACGTCAACTATGGCGGTTAAATTTTTTTTTAAAAATGCTCCTTTTTGCACAGCCGACTAAGAACAAAAACATGGTTTTATGGCTTTTGCGGCTTATAGACAGGAAATAAATTTGAAATGGCGCCAGATTTGGATTCTACAAAAAATTTCTGATTGATTTCATTAGTAAATTTATTTTTTTGAGTTAAAATTGCGGTTTTTAAACAAAAAAAGTGATTAAGTTAAAAAACGTCAAAAAAACTTAAAAAAATCGTAGAATTTTTTTTTATAGGTTTCATACTCTCATATATCGATCAAAAGACTACTAATAAGTTATAGAAACTAAAAAAAAATACATAAGCAAGTTTCTCAACGCACCCCCCCCTAGCTCTGGTCCGTTTGAAATGGAATTGCCCTTATAAAATATCTTAAATATTTTGGCAAAAATTGCACAAGCACTCCAGTTATAGATTACGAGCCGCTTTTAAAGATCATTGAAAAATACGAGAAATATCGTGAACAAACTATTAATGGCAAGCATGGCAAGACACCCCAGTATTTTATGATCTATGCAAAACTTGTTGAAAACTATTTATTGTTTAATGCAAGTATTCGAATTGCTAACTTCGAACTGTTCAAACATATGTTGCCCAAAATATCAAATTTATTTTTTTCTTTAAATCAACCCAATTACGCACGATGGCTTGTTAAGTTTAATGTAAAATTGATGACACTCATCTTGGACTGAGAAACTCATTTGAACGTGGTTCTTTTGGAGTAAAACGAACTGATAAACCTTTTTCAAGACAGCCGATAGACTTGACGCTGGAACAAACAATAAATGCAGATGCGGCAAATAAGTTGACGGGTATACTTTATTTAACGAATTCGATTGCGGCCCGTCAACGTTGGTGTAAAAGCCACAGCATACGATCTTCGATAATTTCAACCATCCTACAGGAAACAGGTTTAACAAAGAATCAAGACATTACTGCAGATTTGGAAAAAAAACAAAATAAAAAAGAGTACAGCACAATTAAATAAATTTTTTGAAGGAATTGATCGAAATTTGAATCCTTTTGATGACCAGCAAGAACTTTTCAACATTTCCAATGGTCATGCTGCAAACAGTTCTATAGCGGAATTTTTATTAAATATTGAAGCAAATGGTAACGAATTACGTGAAAAATTTATATCCGAATGCGAAGAAGACCCCAACCGATTTGAGAAGCCAATCAAAAGAACCAGAATTGCAACGTTTGCAAATGTTTTGAAGAAGATAAAAATTACTGTACACGGCAAAGTACAAGAAATACGTCTGCAACGTGATCTTTTTGGTCAACTTCTTGCAGTTTCTTTGGAGCAAAAAATAGATATTGAGAAAGTTCTATCTTTTCCGTTAACTCCCGTGCCGTTGTCTTTGTGTCATTTGGACGGAACAATATGCAAAACCAACAAATCCGTTTTGTTGAAATGCTTAGAACTTAAAGTGAAAGATCCCGTACTTTCATCTCACAAAGATGTAATTTTGATAGACGGATTTTTTTATTTGCATTTAATGAAAGATGTACCGCAAACGTTTGGCAATATCTCGAAGCAAATTTTGAAGAATATAGTGAATAACAATAGCAAAAGTATTGCTCTTATTTTTTATCAATATTGTTCCCCTTCGATAAAAGACAATGAACACTCTCTTCGTGACACTTATGAAAAATGTAATTATCATATTAGTGGAGAAGAGCAGAGTCGACCTGCGGATTTTGCAAAAGAACTCCGGAACATCAACTTTAAAAAAGCTATAGTTAACTTTCTAATATCTCATTGGGAAAGAAATGAAATATTGCCATTTTGGAGAACAAACTATTAACATTAATTACGATTATTGCTACAAATTTGAAGTTATTGATGGAGTAGTAACAAAAACAATTGATGACACTTTCTCGTGTTTACCCCATGAAGAAGCAGATACAAGATCATTTATCATATTTGCAATATCGAATATGAAGCAAATATTTTAGTAAGATGTTCAGACACCGACATACTTGTTATTCTACTGGGAAATATGATGAATTTGAAAAGTACTTCAAAGATTTGGATGGACGTTGCCGTTGGAAATAATCAAGAACTATTAATGTTAGTCAACTGTACGAGAAATTAAGAGAATCAATGTGTACTGCTCTCCTTGCGTTTCATGCATTTACTGGTTGCGATTACAATCCCGCATTTTATAGGAAAGGAAAAAAAAACATATACGCTATTAAAATCGTCCAAAGAATTTCAGGAAACTTTCACAGATTTGAGCCGAATAAGTGATGACAATTTCAATAAAGTCTTTGGAAAAATCGAAGAATTTGTTTGTCATTTATATGGTTTAAAATTCAGAAGTGTAGATGAAGCTCGGTTTATACTCTTTAACAAAGCATACACATTCAAAGACACCAAAGATGTCTTTCAAATTACTACCAGTAACGTTGACGGTTCAAATTTACCACCATGTAAAACTGAGTTGAAAAAACAATTACAGCGTGATGCATACATATCAAACATCTGGAGCAACGCACATAAAAAACAGCCAACTCAACTGTCTGCAGTAGAAAACGGTTGGCTAGAAATCAATGGGCAATATGACTACGACTGGTATGAAGGAAGTCAACTGCCTAACTTTATCAGTGACGTTCTAATTCAATCAAAAATTACTAATACAGGTAATTTTTTGTACAAACAACTATTGATTACAGTTAAATATTTTACACATAAACATATCATTTGACTGACTAAACATTGAATATTTTTTTATGTACAGAAAACAAATTGGGTGCAACAGACAATGTGACGGAAAAAGCAAATGAAACAGAAGGAACCTCAGACGGCTTGGATAGTGATTGCGACGAAGAAAACGACGAAATTAATAGCAATAATGATATAGAACCCTAAATAAAACATAAATAAATACTAAGTATTTTTTGATTGGTCAAAAACCTTTAATTACGACAAGCAGCGTGCGCGCCTTATCACGACTTCAATTGGGTGCTGATTGATTGGGTTTTGATAAAAACTATGTCTGACTGTTTGTTTTATAAATTTAATTACGTAATTTGACATATTCCCAACTTTCAGCTTTTTCTAATCATTTGCATTAAGTTAGTTCTTGTGGCATGTACGCAACTGTGCTGACGCCGTGCGTTTGGTTATTACTGTCTGACTGCTTGATTAAGGTTTTGTAATGCATCGACTATTTGCCGATGAATTTTCAGCTTTTTCAAAACAGTTTTTGGGTACGCTAAGTAAGGTGTTAAAATTACACCTTTCTTAGCGTGCCATCGCCAGGTGTCCCGACACCTGGGGTGCTGACTTTGCAGAGACGTTCTATGACCAATAAACAGTCCGATTTCAAAATATCAGCCTTTCCTAAACTCTTGCACTTTTTTGTTACCAGCTCCCGGACTACAAGCATAAACACATTTACCGTCAAAGTGTGTTGTTGTATATGGTTTATCTTAACGCTAGAGAATTGCCGGGTTTAGTCGCCCTGTCCTGCTCTGGTGCCACTAGTAATATTGTTATGGAAAAATATTAAATCCTATCACATCTACGCATTTTTAAATCAAAATTGGTTCTTATGACACAAAACGCCAACCAACTCAATATCCAAACGATAAGATTTTAGTCATCACTCTTTTTATATGTTGAACTACATACAATATTGTATGTCTTTATGTTTTTGGAGTAAAAAATTAATGAAAAACTAATTAAAAACGTCACTTTTTAAAAATTAATTGCGGACAAACGACTTGTTGCATCACATTTTTACAAATTTGAGGAAACAGATTGTACTTTCTTCTACAATGTGTGAAAATGTTATTTAATTATATTCAGGCGTTTTCTTGCTGAGTTTGATGCTGTGAACTATTATAATAGCTTTTAATAGACCGTAGACATTTTTCTGGCTATAACTTTTAAAAACTTACATTTAATTTTTTTTAACAAGTTTGATTTTTTTTTGTATATTGCCAATTAAGACCACTTCCGCACGTTTTTTTCTCAACCGCATTAAATATAATAACATTGGAAATTAATTATTTTATTAGCAATTGTAGCATTTACATTCAAATGCATTATGTTTTTAATAAAGTTCTATATTAAGCTATTAAATAGTTTTTTTTTTTATTACAGTACATTCTCTTTAATGGAGGTTGGACATTTTATGTTTAAACTTGTCCAGGTCATGTGCATGTATTATTAATGAATCAACATTTTTAATTCCAAACCATTGTTAAAAGTTCGTTACCAGGAGAAAGAGATAATTTCAGGAATTGATATTAGTTATTTTGACGTGCTTAAAGTATTTTGCTTTTTTGCTTTTTATTGTCGTGAGCTGTTTTGTATTTTGGCTTTTTGCTTGAGTACTTTGCTGATTATTACATTATCAGTCCAAGAAATTTTTAACATCTTTTAACTGCACGCACCAGTTTCCAAAGCATGGCTGTGTTGTGTTGATCTTTTATTCAAAAGGAACCGTGTTTACTAAACTCTTTTTTTGATTATCTAGCAGCATTCAGCGTATTATCTTTTAATATTTCTGTTGCACATTGCAAACATACTTGTTTTTTATGCAGTATACGAGGTCTGGCTATTAAATAAAGAGACTGCGTATGATCAAGTCAAGAGATCTATTTTAAAAATTGTTGTATAAATTAATGCTTCTCTTCGATGTACTTCCCTTCCTTTGCCACACGCTGTTCTATTTGTTTTTTTCATTGGTTAAAGCAATGCTGGAAGTCTTCTTTTGTAAGAGCGTTTAGAAGCTTTGCCGATTTTTGCTTCACTTCTTCCATCGACTCAAACCTGGCAGACTTGATCTTCAGAAACAGAAAAAAGTTACAGGGTGTTAAATCAGGCGAGTTCGGCGCGTGTTTGAGCACTGGAGTGCCCTTAGCGGCTAAATAACGCTTCACAGAAAGAGCATTATAGGCAGCTGCGTTGTCTTGGTGCAGAATCTACAACTTGTTTTTGCAGTGTTGCCAAAACTTTCAAACAGTAAGTTTGGTTTACAGTTTGATTCTCTGGAACCCAGTCAGTCATTACGATGCCGTTGATGTCAAAAAAAACTGTTAGCATGGCTTTAAATTTTGATTTCAACATCCTTGCTTTTTTATTCTTGGCGATGCAGGAGTTTTCCAGTGCATGGATTGCCGCTTAGTTTTAACATTGTATTGGAATTTCTAGATTTTATTAAGTGATGATGTCTTCCATTAATTTAGGCTTTTTATCTAATCTTAAGAAAATCTGAGCAGATCTGTTGACGGACAAGCTTTTGATTTGGGGTCAAATTTTTTAAGACTAACTTTGCACAAACTTTCTTTATGTTTAATTTGTTATATAAAAATTTTTTAACAGTTTTTTTATTGGCGTTTACAGTCTCTGCAATTATCCCATACGACGATCTTCGCGCACAATTTTATTGATTTTGGTCACTGTTTGCGGAGTTTAAACTGAAACAAGTCAACCTGGACGTTAGTCATCTTTGGTGCTCTCTCGGCATTCATAAAACCGTCTATACTATTGAAAAACACGCGCACGAGATAGAGAATTTTTACCATAGGCTTCTTTCAGCAACTTATAGCACTTAGTCGGAGTTTTTTTTTTATTTAACGAAAAAATTTACATTAATCTGTAGCTTATATTTTTTGTCACACATTGTTATTGGCACGAGATGAAAAACGTGTTTTTGTACTGGAATAGTAGTGATAGACACTTTCAGCTATCCAACGCTGCATTTGTTTCCTCTCCTTCTGCGATTGCAGTCTCGTTATTAGACTTTGTATTTGCAGTATTTATTCTACGATGTTGTCTGGGGTTAAAATTGTTCTTACGTTGTGCATTATTTGAAATCTTTTCTTTTTCCATTTTTTGCATGTTTTTACAATTATTTTAAAATTATAATAAATATAAATAGCTAATATTTTTGTTGTACTATAACAAACTTGTTTTAGTTTTCTACTTTTTTTGCTATATTTTTTCTGTATTTTTTTCTTTTTCTAAGACCATCATTTCTGTTTTTGAGGGCGCAATTTTTGCATCCAATAAATGTCTTCTTTGCCATTATCCTGGATCACTATGGCCAAGTTATCCGCATAGTATGATTAAATAAACTTTGTTAGTTTTGTCTAGTTTTAGCTTGCTGCTGTAGTATTTGTTCTACAGAACCAGGCCGCTAACTAAGCCTTGTGGGACATCGCACGACTCTTTAAGTTTGTTCTTTTTGCCGGTTCTATTTTTTTTTTGTTAAAGTAGCTGTGTATTACGTTTGTTAGGTAAACGAGGCCGTGCTGAAAGTTTTTTACATATTAAAAGTCACAAAACATTTATATTTGCAGTAGTTTTTCTACAAAGATGCTTTTAGAATGGCATATATAGAAAAGTGCGAGTGGCACGAAACGCAAACAGCACGTGTCGCGCTCAACAGAAACAAACAAACTCAGAGGCGTCCGTATTTAAATTTATACTTAAATTACATCATAATTAAAATAAAAACGCCATACCAATAATAAGAGTAAGATATAATTTAAATAATTGTAAAAATAAAAACTAAAAATAAAACAACAGTGAGCCGAGATAAAAATTAATTGAATAAATTAATAATAAGAAAAAAAAAAAAATAAACAAGGGAATGAATAAAAGAACAAGAGAAATAGAAAAAGAAGAAAGCCAACATATATTTTACAGAAGCAAAAAAACCATAAGATCACCAGATCAAAAGAAAAGAGGAGAAAAAGAATTGAGTAAGAAAGAAAAAAATAAGGAAGCAGAAGAGATTTTTACAGACACAATGATGAATAAAATGGATGAAAATATGAATGAAATAAAACAAGAGATAAGGTAAATAAAAGTAGAAATGGAGAAAAAAGAAGAAATCTGGAAAACAGAAGTGAAAAGCCTAACAGATAGAATAGAAAATATCGAACAAAAAATTGAAAGAGAAGAAAAAATAAAGAATAAAAACAACATTTTAATAAAAGGCTTGAATTTAACAGAGAATACAGAAGGAGAGATTGAACAGTGGATGAAAGAAAAGCTACAAGTAAAAGTAGACATTAAGAAAATAACATGGCTAAACAAAAATACAGAGAACGAAATCATCAGATTGGAAATATCAAACTGGGAACAGAAAAAAAAATCATGATAGCCAAAAGTAAACTAAAAAAATACAAATACATACATAGACAATGATCTCACATGGAAAGAAATAAAAATACAGAGAAAAATTAGAAGCATTGCAAGAGAGGAGAAGGAAAAGGGAAAAAAAGTTCAAATTGGATACAGAAAATTAATAATCAATGAGGAACTTTACGAATGGAATGAACTAGAAAAAGGGGTCACAAAAAGAGAAGACAAAGAAGAACAAGCGGCGTCAAAAAACTATTAACAAACAAAACAAACCGGAACAAATACTCGGATAACGGAAAAGCAATGAAAGGGAAAATGAGTACAAAAAGAGAAAAAATCAATAAAATTTGACTGGGTACATGGAATATACGAAGCATAAAGGGCAAAGAGGAAGAGTTGGTAGAAGAAATGATAAAACATAAAATAGAAATTTTAGGAATTACAGAAACAAAAAAGAAAGAAAAAGGACTAAGAAAAATACACAAAGGATACTGTATGTTCTGGTCAGGAGTAGATGAAAAAGAAAGAGCAAAAGGGGGAGTTGGTATAATAATAGCACCAAACAAAATAAAAGACATCACGAAAGAAAGATACATAATCGAAAGAATCTTGTCAGTAGAAATAAAGCTATATGGAAAGGAAGTATGGACTATAATAACAGCCTATGGGGAAAACGAAGATGCTAAAAAGGAAGATAAAGATGCATTTTTTAAAAAGTTACAGAATGCAATAGATGAAGGACTGGAAAATGTAATAATCATGGGAGAATTAAACGGACGATTTGGAAACCAAAAGGCAGGAATAGAAGAATACATGGGAAAATGGGGAGAAGAAACCCGAAACAACAATGGGGAAAGAATTATAGAACTGAGCGTGGAAAACAACCTTATTATAACAAACACAAAATTTGAACACAAGAGGATACATAAATTTACGAGAGAAGAACCGACTAGAAACGAAAAATCAATAATAGACTACTTTATAATAAGCAAACAAAAATGGAAAAATGTTTTAAAAGTAAAAGTATCAAGAGAGGCAGAAATCGGAAGCGGTAAAAATGGAGAAAAAACAAATAAGAGAAGAAAGAAGGTAAAAGAGAAAATAAAAAGTTACAAACTTAAAGAAAAAAAATTCAGAGATAGATTTCAAGAGATAGTTAAAATGAAATGTAGTAAAATTAGAGAAACAAAGAAAGTAGAAGAAAAATGGGAATTCAAGAACTCCATACTAGAAGCAGCAAAAGAATGCTGTGGAACAGCAACAATAGAGAACAAACATAATAAAAATACTGAATGGTGAACAAATGAAATAAAATTGAAAATTAAAGAGAAAAAAGAAAAATGGAAAAAATACATTAGTACAAAAAAGGAAGAAGACTATAAAGAATACAAAATTAAAAGAAAGAAAGTAAATAATAAGGTCTAAAAAGAATCATGGAATCAATTCGGTAAAAATATGGCGGGAAACTATAGAGACAACCAAAAACTATTCTATGGAACACTAAAACAGAAAGAAAAAGAAGAAAGTATACAATATGATGAACATAAAAGACAAAAAAGGAAATATAATCACAGAAGAGGATAAAATAATGGAAAGGTGGAGAGAATATTTTAAAGAACTGACAGAAGTAGAAAACCTAAGCCCGGAGGAACATGAAGAAGATGATACTAACATGCCAGAAATTGAGGAAATAAAGGAAGAAGAAGTTATAGACGCCATAAAGAAACTAAAAATAGGAAAAGCACCAGGCATAGACAACATAACATGAAATTAACAAAAATAAACATGAAGATCAACATAGACAAATCCAAAACAATGATAATATCAAGAAAAAACAAAACCCATAAAATAACACTACATGGAAAAAAGATTGAACAAGTTGAAAATTTTAAGTACTTAGGAACGATAATTAACAATAAAGGAAAGATAGACAACGAATAAATGAAAGAATGGGAAAAACTGGGAAAATATTCAACATGATAAAAAATACATTTTTTGGAAGAAAAGAAATACCAAAGAATATAAAAACAGATATAGTAAAGAAAGTAATAAGACCAACAATTATGTATTCCAGCGAAACATGGACATTGTCAGAAAAACACAAAACGAGAATAAATGCAACAGAAATGAGATTCCTAAGAAAGATAGAAAATAAAACAAGAAGAGACAGAATAAGAAACGATGTACACAGACAAAACTTACAAATAGAACCCATAAATGAAAAAATAATGGAGGAACAACTAAGGTGGTTTGGACATGTATGCCGAATGAAAGATACGCGAATAACAAAAAGAATATATGAAACAAGAGAAATGGGAAAAAACCCCCGCGGAAGACCGAGAAAAACCTGGAACGACAATGTAAAAGAAGAAGCGGAAAGAAAGGGAATACCGTGGGAAGGAATCAAACAAACAACTCCGGACAGGAAAAAATGGAGAAAACTATATCAAACGAAATAATGTAGAAAGCCATACACCGAAAGGTAGAATGGCATATGTTTAAATAAATAAATATATAGAGTCCATTGTTGATCTGTTTTTTTTTTAGATTGTTGGTTTGATAGGTTATTAGTGTTTTTAAATCTAAGTTGAAGATGGGTTTGCACGTTGCACTATTGTTATTTTTGTTTTTTTTTTGGTATTTTTACTAAGCAAAGAGAACAAAGTACATTGTTTTCAGCTTTCAGGGATTAGGTATTTGTTTAGAACATCATCTACTGCCCGCCGGAAAAGAATAAAGCAATTTTTTGCAAAGTTTAATTCCTTTTGGTAGTATGCTCTAGGGCACAGGTGTATTGTTGTTGTTTAAAACGTGTAGATATTTGCTGACCTAATAATTTACTAAAATTAATTACCACCTTATCTTCTAATGTTCAGCATTAAATATGTTAATTTGTTGTAACACAACCCTTTGAATACATTTATTTTTAAATTAGTATGTTAATATTCATTCGACGTGTACATATTCTCACCTTTGTTTGTCCTATATACACTTTTTGTTAAATAATTCCGTGCACGGTTTATATCTCAGTGCAAAAAAGAGAGCATTTCCCGAATTACATACACCATTTATTCTAATATAAAAAAATCCAGCCCTTGTGGCGGAAATTCCCGTCTGGAGGTTGAATATGATCTCCCATATAACCACAAAATATTTTTATTTCCAACCCCGAAATGCATTACTTTTTATTACGTCGTGAGTGTGCATGCAGGTCCGCCAATGTGGATTCTTAAAAGCCAAAAGATTCCGCTTGGCTTTCGGAATGTATGTTTTGTAATGTAGAGGAATATTTCTTACGCAATTTTTATAAAACAAACTAGTTATTAAATGGTATGAATATGTTCCTAGTATTGAAGCTAATGCGACTCAATTTCCGCTGTTGTATATCAAACAATCTTGAGATTAAAAAAGCAAACAAGCTACTTTCTACAATTTATAATCCACAAGCTATATTTAATTCTTTCAGTCACGCTATTATAATTTACATCTATGACACGGAAAACAAACAGTGCACCCAATTAACAATTTCATGTCCGTTGAATATATATCTTTGCGATTTTACGCGATACAATTTACGTGTGAAATAATATATTGCCCGCAAACACGGAGAAAGTTATGTCAAATTAGATAATAAAAAGCTCGCGCACTGAGGCAATATAATAAAAAGAAAGAAATAGAGCAGGGATTTTCTGTAAGGATTGATGACGTTCTATACAATGGTCGGGATCCAGTAAACGTTTGGACGTCTATTAGGATTCTCCTTTGTCCAGAAGATTATTCAATTTACCAGAAAAGGAAAACTATTTTTACAGGATGAATTGAACTCAACTAAATCACAATAAAAATCTTTTATAATTAATTTTTCAAGTTAAATCTCATAATTTAAACAAATGAATATTTCACTTTTATATTATATACATTTTCCAAAGCGACGAAAAGGTTATTAATAAAACCCTATCCTTTGTTTAAAATTAACATTTAGAGCGCGTGTTATCTTTTGAACTCGCGCGGAAAGACTGGAAAAAAAGTTAAAATTAAAATTTATTATAACAGCTTATTACGTGAAGATAAAACTTTTATAATCTCTTAAATTTAATTGAAACTCTGCGGACAGAAAAGGTTTTCTATTTTCAGGAAAGTTTATAAAAGGACCCTTTTCCGATATAGAACTCTCTCCGTTTGTAGTAAACTGATAATGCACACGTGTAGAAAACAAATGCGCATAACTTCATTCGTGGAATGTTCGCATTTCATGGGGAAAAGTTGAAGAAGGGAAATCGATATTATCGAACAAAAGTTTTGAAATTAAGTTTTCAACAACAAAGTCAATACTGGTTTAAATCGGTTATATTTACAGCAATAAAATCATAACGTTTAACAATGCAAAGCATTGTTAGCAAAAACCTCAATGGATTTTGTTGTGTAATTAAAAGTTAATATACTTACAATGTGCAACAAATTGTATGATCGCATTAAGTTAATTAAAGAATGTAAAAATGTTTTATAATTCAAAACTTTTAAGTTTGCTTTGAAATTAATCACTTTGTAATAATGTAGTCACAAAGCGATTAAATTTAGCCGCTTTTATCTTTAATTTGGGTTTATATATTTAAAATGAATTATGATGTCATCTTTGATTTATAAAATGTGAAAATATTCTGTGATGACATTTGTTTTGCTCCCAGACTAAATAACCTAGTTGAAGAACAAAAACTACAAACCTGACTTGCCTAATAGTGTAACGGTATTTTGCTTGAAAGTGTTGTAAATTATATACTACACTGTCGAATAGAAAATAGAAGTCACTTTAAAATTATTATATAAAGGGTTTTCCAATAAGAAGTTTCATTTTGAATAGCAAGCTATTTGGGCAGCAGTCAATTTTAGCTATTATCATTTGGATGTCTCCAGGTCCATCTTTTCTGTATCTGCTTCTTGCAAACGGTATTTAAGCAAAACAATAGTAAACCTGGTAAAAAAATTTGAGCTGTTGGGACAAGTTTGTGACGTGAAGAATCGAAACCGTGTGCATCGCTCAAGAACACATGAGAAAATTGCTGATGTAGCCCGTAGTGTTAAAGAAAATGCAAGGTTTGTCGATTGCTCGTCGATCTTTGGAATTAGACATTCCAAAAACGACATTACACCGTATTTTGCATAAAGACTTAAATCTTAAAGTTCAATTAACACAAGAACTCAAGCCGGTTGGTTACTACAAACGTCGTATTTTTGCTGATTGGGTTTTTCAAATGCATCAAAATCATTCAGAATTTCATCAAAAATCATTTTTAGTGATGAAGCTCATTTTCACCTCTTAAGCTACGTTAATAAGCAGAATTGTCGTATTTTGAAAATTCAAGAATGATTGTTAAAAAGTTTTTGCATCTTCAACGTGTCTCTGTTTGGTGCGGTTTTTGGGCTGGCGGTGTAATTAGACTCTACTTTTTCGAAAATGAGGCTGGTGCAACTGTTACGGTAAATGAATGGCGTTACCGCGCTATAATTAATAATTTTTTATGGCCGGAATTAGAAGATATTGATGTGGACGACGTTTATTTTCAGCAAGACGGCGCTACGTGCCACACAAGCAACGAAACAATGGCAATTTTGCAATAAAAGTTTTCTGACCGTGTTATTTCATGAAGAGGTGATCACAATTGGCCACCGAGATCTTGTGATTAAACACTTTTAGACCTTTTTCTTTGGAGCCATGTGAAAGATAAGGTTTATGTCAATGCTCCACAATCGATTCAAGACCTGAAAGATGGAATTTGTGAAGTCATCGAGGACGTACAGCCGCAAATGTTCGAATTGGTCATGGAAAATTTTATGATAAGAATGTGGTAATGCAACTGTAACCGTGGCGGCTATTTGATTGATATCGTTTTTAAATGTTAATGGCATACCTTCCTCTTTACAATGAAACAAACACATAATGATTTCTCTTTAAAAATACTTGTTTTTTTTTATATCAAAATGAAATTTCTTAATGGAAAACCTTATATTATAGACTTACTTTTGAATTTTTTTGTTTTAATTTTATGTTTGCAAATTGTAAAATGTTATGTATATAATACGTTTATTTCTTGCCTTTCGGCCTTGAAAATTACATTTACAAATACATTTTTAATTTCTCAAAATTATAAAACCTAATCCTTATAAAATTAACACAACTTAAAGTATTTTTTTCTCTGTTCATCTACTTCTTTTCTTTGTTTCGTTAATTGCCCTCATTCATTCTATCCCTCTTCCGTCCCGTTTCATTATCTCATTTTTTTCCATCTGTTCTTTTCTCATTTCGTTACACTCTTTCAAGATATGTTCTATAGTTTTTTTAGTCTCTCTCCACATTCTGCACATTTTCAAATCTTCTTCCATCCAAAATTTTGTCACTCGCTCTTCATTACCACATTTGAATCTTCCAATTATCATTTTATCATTTTTACTATATCTATCGCTCTCTAGGTACATTGGCAGTTTGCTTTCTATAATATGTTTATAATTTGCGTTGTACCTAGACTCTTTCACTCGTATTCTCTTTTCTTGCCTTTGTATATCTCTATCTTTTTCCATAATTTCGTACCATGTCTCCTTCCCAGACTCTCATTCTTTCAATTTCTTGGCTAGCATACCCATTCCTATTGTAATAATTTTCCCTAATCTCTCCTAGCTCTCCATTTCTTGCTTTCATTTTCTCTTTTATGCATTCTTGTTAGATTTTACATTCGTGTCTCTGTCTCATTCTTTCTTCATACTTCATTGCTCTTTTTCCTGCTTCTACTCTTAACTTATCTTTTTTTACTTCTACTAGCACAATATATGCTGGAGTTTCTCTATTTAAGCCTAGCACCCATTTCCAATATTTTACATGTATTATTGCCTCTAATTTTTCTTGTTCTTTCCATCCCCATATTTCTGACCGATACAATATTATACTTCTAACTAAACTATCAAACATAAATTCTTTTATTCTCATACATTCAAATTTTCTTTCACTTATTCCTCAAACTTGTCCCACTACTTTATTTGCTTTTTGAGCCATCTCTTTAATGTGTTTGCTCTTAGTGTTGTTCGTGCAAATAACATATCCCAAATATTTAAAAGATTTTACTTTCGTAATACTTTGCCCATTCCATTTCAGTCCTCAGCTTTTTTTCTCCCATCTAAACTTTTTTTCTAAAATATTTTTCTAAACTTTTAATCATTTCTTTCATTTTCTTTGCTCCTTTTGCTATAATTACCATATCGTCTGCATATGCTAGCGACCACACTTTTTTTCTACTGACTACTACCCCTCCTGCTTGAGCTAACTTAATTTTTTTTTCTACATCTGCTATGTAGGTTGCAAACAAAGTGGGACTCAATAGACATCCCTGTCTTATTCTTTTTGTTGTCCAAAATCTTTTATTCATTTTCCCGTTTACTCACACTCTGCTTGCTGTCTCCTCATACACTTCTTCCATTCTTCTTACTAGGTGCTCGCTAATTTCTTTCTCTCTCTCTCATACACTTTTACAGTATCTCTCTATCCACACTATCAAATGCCGCCTTTAGATTCAGGAATAACGCATATACTTTTTCCTCTTTTTCTGCTATTTTTTTTCCACAATATGGTGTAAAATATATACGTTATCCATGGTACCTCTTCCTTTCCTAAAGCCGGCCTGCCCATCTGGAATTATCTCATTCATACCCAGTTCCTCATTCAACTTTTTTTGTAATATCATGGCGTAGATCTTGTATGCCGTATCTAATAGTGTTATGCCCCTGTAGTTATTTACTAGTTTTTTGGTTCCACTTTTGTGTATAGGGTATATAAGACCTTCCCTCCATTGATTTGGAAACTCTTCTTTCTTCCATACTCTATTTATTAACTTACTCAATCTCTCAATCTCTCAATCAGCTCTTCCGTATCATAAAACCAGGCTTCATTCTGTATCCCATCCATACCTGGCGCATTTTTTTTCTTAATTTTTTAATTTTTTTTTACTCATATTGCTTCTTTTGAAATTTCTTCCGCTTGTAGGATTGGCTCTTTTGTGTCTAGTTTTTCTTCTTTTTCTTTTTGTCTTTCAAACAAACCAGAAAAGTGTTCCTTCCACGCTTCCATTGGTATTGCCTCAATATCTTCCTGTTTTTTTCTTAGTTCTTTGTTTATGTATTTCTATGCTTCTGCTTCTGACTTTATTTTTTTAATTTCTATTTCTTTTTTTTTATAAATTTGCTTTTAGCTTTTTTACACACATTTTTGTACGCCTTCTGTTTGTTTAGATATTTTTATTTTGTGCATCTTAACATCTTTCTGGCTTCTAGTTTTTTCTTTGTACATTCGGTGTTCCATCATTTGCTCTTTTTCATTTTTTCTACATGTTTTTTTACTACTGCTTTCCTGATTGTTTCTTCTAAATCCCTCATTATCTTTTCGACATTTCTTCCGTTTTTTTCTAATTTTTTTTAGACTTTGTTTTTACATTATCACACTTTCTTCCGTCCATATTATCCTCTCTTCACTTTTCTTTCCATTTTCCTGTATCCGCACAGTTTCCTCATTTAAGCTGAGTTCTAAAGGCTGGTGGTCTGATTCAACTCTTATTCCTACTTTAAAATTATCTATTTTTTCCTATGCCACTTCATTTACAACTACGGAGTCTATTACCGATTGTTCATTTGTCCCTATATAAGTGAATTTTTTCTCTTCATCTCCAGTGATGTTTCCATTTAAAATGTCCCAACCCCTCTCTTCTATCATTTCCTTTTCTTCTCTATTTTCTGTGGTATTCTTTGATTCTCTGTTTCTTGTGTCATCTTGTTTGATTTTTTCTTCCCTCTTTCTAATTCTTGCGTTGAAGTCCCCTCCTATAATCAATTTTCATTTTTCAGTTTCTGGTATTAGCGTTTATAACTTTTGCTTAGTGCTTTTTATGCCTCTGCTCTATATTTTTCTCCTTTTCTTAAAAAGTTTCGTTCTTGTATACCTTCATTTTTAATAACCTTATCTTCTTCTTCACTTATTTCGTTTTCATGCCGGTAATTATGCCTCCTTTGGCTTTTCCTTTTTTATTTTTTTTGGTAGCTGGTTGGCATTTCCACATGTATTTGGCTGGCATGTTAAGCTTTAACTTTTTCCATTTCTTGTCATCTATCCATGTCTCTACCATTCCAATTATGTCAAAGGTTTTTATGTACTCCCAGAACTCTTGATCTTTTTTGTCGATCCCAGCTACGTTCCAAAACAAAATTCTGCTTGTCTTATTTTTTCACTATCTTTGATTTTTACTATTTTTTGTTTTTTTTTTCTATCTCGTGCAACTAAGTCATGTCCTTTGTCTTTGCGTGCGTTGTCTACTTTTTTGTGTTTATGCTACTAATTACTTTTTTGCTTTGCGTTCGCTCTCTTTTGAAACTCTTTGATCTAGATCACTCCAGTTGTATACCTCTCCATCTATTTCCAATTTTCTGTACCGTACCCATACTTTTCTGCTCTTTGACTTTTCGTCTCTCGCTATATTCCTTAATTCCTTCTGAACTTCCTTTCTTCCAATGTCAAGCCATTTTTACTGTATACGTTGGTGTCCCTCAGTTTGTTTTTGTTTCTCATAATATCTTGTTTTTGTACCCATGATTCTGTTTTTGATTGTTTGTTTATTTTTTTTTTGTATCATGTCTTCTATAGTTTGTTTTTCTGTTCCTGTCTGTATCTCTATTTCTCTTATTACAAACTTGTTTCTTCTTTTTTTTCTTTCTTTTTGTTCTAGCTTGTCTTCATTTGCTCTTATTTTGCTTTTTAGTTCTTTTTTCTCTACTTCCCATTTTTTTTCTCTTTTCATTATCTTCTCCTTCATATTTCTCATTTTCATTTTTATTTTTTCTGTGTTTTTTTTTTCATTTCCGCTATCATCAGTTTCATCATTTTTTTAATTTCCTCCATTTCTTTATCTTCTTCTAAAAAACGTTTTTCTGGCTCGTTTTTTGGCACCTCTATTTTTCTTTGCTCCGGTGATCTGAGTACTTTCTTGCTTCTTTGAATTATTTCTGGATTATCAGCACTATCTTTATTTCTTTTTCCTTCTTTATCCATTTATTTTTGTTGTTTTAAATTAATTAATTAAATTAATCAATCAAATTAAATAATAAAATAAAATAATTATATTAAATTAAATTAGAAATTATAGTGGCGTACAAACACAAAATAAGTCTGATGGGGCTCTCGGGGCTCGAACCTACGGCTCGATTTGTCTAATAATTTACGCACACTCACAAATGTATCTGTCAGTTATTATTACCGTGTTACAGACTTTTATGAAACAGCATCTACTTTGCTCTAATTGAAAACTTACGTTTTTGTTGATTTTTCTCTGGGAAACTTGTCATGCCTGTAATCCTTATTGTTTGCAAAAATTGTTTGTAAAAGTCTTTGTGCTCTACAAAAGATGCATCAGCGTTACTTGGATACTGGCTTGATAATTAGAAAATAAGGATTTGAGCAAAAAAAGTTACCACGAACAGAAATTATCGTTTTTTTGGTGTCCACAAATTTGCTGAATAGAACAATTTCTTCAGTTTATCTACAAAATTAACTTCATGAAGTTAGAGATGTAAATGATAGTGAATTGACTGTTAGGAGTAGGCTTTGGGCTGCTGGATTGTCTTGTAGAAAGATGGCTACAGGTGTACCTTTGCAACGCCGACATTGTGATGCAGAATTGGCTTTTGCCTGAAATCACCGGGCATGGAATAATAAAGTACTGTTTTCAGATGAGTCGCGTTTTTGCCTCAATAGATCAGACTGACGTCGGAAAGTGTGGAGAAGACGCGGAGAAAGATACGCTTTAGTTTGTATTGATAAGCGAATTTTATTTGGCGGTGGGTCGGTTATGGTTTGGGCATGAATTTCTACCGAAGCAAGCACAGAGTTGCTTTTAATAGAGAATGGCTCACTGACAGCTCACAGAAACATTAAGGAGGTTCTCGAAGATTATGTTATGCCTTTCATGACAACTATGTGCGAGAGCGGCATTTTTATGCAAGATATTGCTAGACCTCAAGTAGCCAGAGTTGTCAGATATTGTCTGGAATTTTGCGGTTTGATTGGGAAGCTCTCAGCCCGGACATGAATCTTATAGAACATGTTCTTTGGGATTCATGTCTATAGATTAAAAAAAAAACTAAAGGAAGGAAATAACCTTTCGAAAAACCAATTTGAAGTCATAAAAGAGAAAAATACCTTACAGCCGCTGAAAATAGTAAAATCAATGGCCAAAAAAATATAGAAATAATCATGTTTGGAATGAGTTGAGATGACGTATCCTAAAGCATACACTTGCTCCAAGAACTGCTCAGGAGCTAAGGCACTTGCTTTGCAGGAATGGAATAATATCGACCAAAATGTGATCCTTAATTTAATTCAAAGTGTTCTTCGTCGACTTTAAGCAGTCATTAATGCAAGAGGGGGTATCTCGTTATTAGTGATAAGTTTTTTTTTATATTTTTTGTTCCATAATAGTCCTAGGAACAAAAATTTGAACTGAATTTGATAAGTTATGAAATACGCAATAAAAACAATAAATGTGCTTTACAATTCAACATTTTAATTTAGCGTTGGTACTTTGTTTGACAGTGTTTAAGAAGTTACTTTTGCTTTTGCAGTCTTTAGACAGTTCCTGATTTGATTTAATTTAATTGTTATAAAAAAATGCATTTAGTTTTTTTTGTGGATTCCTGTATTTTTGTAGGAACATTTCTTAATGTTAAATTATATGTATGCGTGGTCAGAGAGGCTCATTTGACACATATTATTATATTACTTGCTTTATAATTTGCTAGTGTTAGATCTTAACTTTTACTTTGCGTTGCGTTTCTGAACGTAACAAGTTATTTTTATTCTTAATAACGATTGTAGTTCTTAAAATATAATATGGTGTACATTGTGTTGTTCCCGCCATCAATTAGTTTTTGTATCATTTCTGATAACGGAAAACATTGTTGATTGTAGGGAAAATATTCAGATCAAAAAATAGTTTTTTTTTAAATTTCATTTTTACTATAATTATTTAAGCTATTATTTGGTTTCTAAAATAAAATTCTATAACGTTATTAGGTTTAATGCATGTTTTGCTATTATAGTTTTTGGCTGATAGGAGCTATCATCTCAGTAAGATTTCTTTTGATGGTATATTTAATTGTTTGAAGGTGTATTAAATCTTCTGATAGTATACGTATTTTTAGAAAGGTGGTATATCTATTCTTTTGCGTACCGAAATTTTTTGGTACTACACTTACCCTAAAATTAATTTGTTGATGGGAGTCTCAATCTTTTGGTTTTGTACCTAATTCTTAGATGATATAGCCAATGGTATACTAAATTTTCTGATTGTAAATTCAATCTTCTATTGGTATATCTTACTGCTTGAATAGTATAACCATTATTTAAATGACGGTATATTCTTTTTTTTTGTTACTTAATCTTTTGATGTTATATAAAATTAAATTTTCTGATGTAATACCTGATTTTTTATTTTATTTTGTTGCTGCTGTTAAGCTTCTTCTAAAGGTATATTAAATCCTATGATGAATACCTACTATCTTGATAATATACTTAATTATTTATTGGTATACCCAATTTTATAATGTTATACTTATTATCTTGATGGCATACTCAATCTCTTGCTGATATCTTCAATTGCTTCATAGTATATAAAGGCAAAGAGAGCGTGGCGCAGTGGTCTAGGCATCCGGCCGCTGTACCGAAGATCGTGGGTTCGATTCCCATATACCGTGATATACTTTTCACTTTCTATACGTTCTCCCACTCCCCAACCCGCCTTGCCAGCGTGGGGTTTTACGGCTAAAACCTTCTCTGAGGAGTGATGAATTCTCTCCAGTGGTTCGGAATCCACTTAAAACTGTAGGTCTCTTGTAATGTAAGTTGCCAGCATTACAAGCAGATAAGAGGCTAAGACGCCAGCAGTGGCATATGAAAGAAGAAGAAAGAGATATAAAGGCAATTTAGTATATACTTCATTTTATGTTGCTATCTCCTGATGGTGTATATTTAGTATCTTGATGATATACATATTATCTTGAATCTACTCAATTCTCTGATTGGTACATCCAATTCTTTAAAGCTATACTTATTTTGTTAATCCTCTGATGATTGACTCAATCTCTTTATGCTATATCTAATCTTCTGATGTTATATCTATTCTATTCATATTCAATTCCTTGATGGTATACCCAATCCCAAAATAGTATATAAAATCAGTTGATTGTAGAATAAATTTTTTGTTATTTCTTGATGGTATATTTTGATTCTACTCAATTTTTTGATGGTATACTCAATCTTTTGATGTTGTAATTATTTTTTTACATACTTATTTTCCTGATGATATGCCTAATCCCTTTTATCAAAGGATTGTATACTTAATGTTTTGTTGTTGTTTTTGGATGTATATTTAGTTTTCTAATGGTATACTTAATTCTTTGATGGTATATTCAGTTTTCTGATGCTATAGTTATTTTTCTGATGAAGTACTTGTTTCCTTGATGTATATAAAATCAATTTATTTATATACTTAATTTTCTGATGTTGTCTTCTGCTGGTATATTTAATTTCTTGATGGTATACTCAAACCTTTGATGGTATATCTAATCTTCTATGCTATAACTATGTTTTTGATGGCATATTTAGTTTTCTTATAGCATATGCAATCACTTGATTTAATACTTTTTTTTGTAGCTGTCTTCTGATGGCGTATTAAATCTCCTGATTTCCAAATTTTTCTCAATTATAACTTTCTGTTACTATTTTCTGATGGTATACTTATTCTTTTAATGTTATATCCATACTTCTGATGCTATTCATATTCCCCTGATGATATATCCAATCTTTTGATGTTATACTTATTCCTCTGATGTCGAATTGTATTCCCCGATGGCATACCAAATCTGTTGATAGTACACAAAACTAATTTATTTTTCTGTTGATATCTTTTGATGTCATTTTAATCCCTTGATGGTATACCTAATATCTTGATGGTTTTGCTCAATTTTTTGATGGTATATCCTATTCTCTGATGTTTGTTTTTTATATTAAACTTACTTCGTTGCTACTGCACTTTTACATTAATACATAATACATTTTTAGGCTGATATGCTAAAAATCTAAACTAACTTGCTCTTAACCTAATATTGAGAACCAATGCGCTGATGTGCTAAAGATATTGAGTTTAAACTTTACAAAGAAAGGTCTATACGCTCTTCTACTTTTTGGCATTGTTGGCGTGTGGAGTTTTATTGCTAAGTATTTTTTCTGGTAGATAAATAAATTATGGAATCAGTGCAGGTTTCCACAATGTTTGCTTTTACTTAACGGATCTATACATTAGTTGCGGATTTTTAAAAGATTTTGCTCTAAATATATTTTTGAGAAAAAAGCTTTAGCTTTCTTTTTTTGTGAATCTAAAATTTTTTGACAAAGGCGATTACGATGTTATGTTTAATAATATATTTATTGAAAATTTTCCAATTTTTTTTTGCTGTTTCGCAAATTTTGATTTTTGTTTTTTTTAACGGGACGCATCTCTTCCGGCTTATTATCATTCTTTTTAGAACAGTGTTTGAAGTGTTACTCTGGTGAAACCCAGATGCAGTTTGCACTTTAGGGTTTCAATTTTTTTTAAGGAAGAATAGTTGCGCTATTATAAGAGTTTATAGAATTAAACTCAGCTAAAAAACGCCTGAATATAATTGAATAAAATTTTCACGCATTGTAGAAGAAAGTCCAATCTGTGTCCTCAAATTTGTAGAAATTTAATGCAATAAGTTGTTTTTCCGCAATTAATTTTTTAAAAGTGGCGTTTTTAATTAGTTCTTTATTAGTGTTTTTAATTGTTAAATATAACTTTAAATTTTTAACCAAAAACATAAAGACATAGAATATTGTATGTAGTTCAAAATATAAAAATAGTGATGACTAAAATCTTATCGTTTGGATATTGAGTTGGTTGGCGTTTTGTCCCATAAGAACAAATTTTAGTAGTAGATGTAATAGGATTTAATATTTTTTCATTACAATACTACTAGTGGCACCACAACAGAACGGGGCGACTAAACCCGGCAATTCTCTAGCGTTAAGTGATATTCATAAATAGTACGTGTTGAATGTCATTGGACGCTGGTTTTGCAGTTTGCTACTTGCTACGTTTTAGTGTTTAAACTGTTTGACATTTTTGGCCTGTTTGTTAGTTACAGCTCCAGTACCTATATCAAGACTCTACTTGGATCTGGCAATTTCTTCAGACCATTAATCTGAAATAACTTAAAAAAGAAATCTTTTTATCTTTTCTTGTATAATTAACTAACATTTTTTTTAACTGCTTCTTTCTTGTCTATTCATTTAAAACCCGTTTTATTGTTTTTTTTTTTTTAAGATATATTTATATATTTTTGTATTTAACCACAAATCGGAGGTTTCTAGTTTACGTACGGGGTGTTTTCTGAGTGAAACTGCTTTATTCTATATAGAAATATTACCACAGCTTTCATATTTTAATGTCATCATTGTTGATGTCTGCTCGTGAAGAATTGCTTTATTTTGACAAATGTGGTTTGGGCTTTTTCTATCCTAATTTTGATCGAATTATTGTCTAATTAATGCTAGTATTATTAACTATTAGTGGCGGTACTTCATTTTGTAATTCTGATATTAAGATACTTTTTTTCTTTAAATTTAATTGTAATCAGTATTCTTAACTAATTTGATTTACTTTTTTTTTTTTATTTGCACTCTGTTGTATTCACGTTTTTCTTCTTTCCTTTCGAATGACTGCTAAAAATTTGTTTACATCAATTTTTGTTTAACTGATTTTTTAATGCGGGTTTGAATTAAATAATAATACATAATAATAACTCTGACATAGCTTACTTCTAAAGCGTAAGGCTTGTTTCACACGTATTTGGTTTCATTCGGTTTGGTTCGTTTTTGGTTACAACCGAAATCGAATGAAATTTTTATACAAATACACGGTTTGTATCAGATTTTGTGTTTTTTTTGTACACAGACTCAGTAGTAATCATAATAGAGCGAGTCAAGTTGTTGAACCAAAGACGAACCGAAAATGAACCGAAAACGAACCGAACCGAATGGAACCGTATACGTGTGAAACGAGTCTTACGCTAACAATCCGGGATTTGGTTTCCAAAGTATGACTAAAATAATAATTATTTTTTGAAAATAACCTAATCAACTGTTGGTCCTATCAATTCCTTTTAAACAAGTCGTAAATTTTCTGTAAAAAGCTGTAATGCACAATTAAGAGAAATGTACTTAGAGGCGTTACATAGGTTTTTGTGGAGAACTTGTACTACGTCTATGCATGGGTTTTAGACTGTCAACCATTTGTCTGGTAAATTAGCCATCTAGTTTGCTAGAAATTTAGCTAAAGAAAAAAATATCTTCATATAATCTTTGTCAATTGCTTGGGACAAGCGAAGTAACAGCTGATTTTTGACTGATAGTGTTGCGTTTTGCGATTTTTTGGTAGGTTTGCTTTCTGCGAGCGTTGGGAGATCTAGAGCGGTTGTCTGCTTTTAAGAAACAGGTGATTTACTGTGGTTTTTGCTGTTGCGGTTTGTTTTTAGATTGTAGTAAACTGGGCAGCTTTTGTAACTAGCGATGTGGGCATGTATCTACATTTCTGGATTTCTTGTTGAATTTGGAATTTGGAGCTTGGATGTGCTCCGGTGGTGCACTTTAGGCACGCATAAGGTGAGTTGCATTGGATGCCGTAGTATTGGCAATGGTGGCATTGTGCTATCTCAGTTGTTTTCTGTTTGTTGCATTGGAGAGGTTTTTCTGTCTCTATCTATGCGCGATGTTGAGTTTGGTTTATACCCTCGAACCAAAAGCTTGGTCTGCACTACATCAGCCTTGTTACCGGTTCCATCTCCGGCAAAATTGAAACTGATAGCCAAGTTTGGTGTTGGGCCGTAAGTATGCTATTGTTGAGCATACAATCCATCATTTGACTTTATCCTCTTTTTTATCACGCATTTGTTTATGTTAGCACGTGTCTTGGTGCAAGTCTTGACTTGTCTGGCCTTGAGGCGGATATCTAACCTGGTTGGTTGCATGAGTGACGTGGTCAGGCTTACAAGCAGGAGGATGCTGTGCTTGAGCGACCGGCATCATAGAGCGCAGCACTAGCAAATACTGCGCCCTCGTCGTAATAATAACAAAAAAAGACGGGTCGCCACGCTTTTGAATCGACTACAGGAAATTGAACGACGCTACCAAAAACGAGGTGACACCCCTTCCTAAGATACGGGAGATCCTCAAGAACTTCGGCGAAGCAAAAATATTCACAAAAATTTACACAGGCTACTGGCAGATACCGATGCACGGCCCGCACAAAGAAAAAACCGCGTTCTCTTCCCACGACGGAGGCACTTACCAATTTAAGGTAAGGGTTCCAGAAGATGATGTCAACAGTTATGGCGGGTTTACTAGGCCGCTGCTTCTTGGTATATCTAGACGATATTATGGTGTTCTCTAACACCAAACAAGAGCTCCAAGACCACCTACAATTGGTGCTAGAACGGCTTCAAGAGCACGGCCTATGATACAATTTAAAGAAATACGAATTTGGCACCAAAATAGGTAGAATACCTAGACTACAGAGTAACCGCAGATGGAAGCGAACTACTGGAAGTGCACCTCAAGAGCATTCGGGAATACTCTCGACTCCAAACAAAGAAACAGCTGCGCAGCTTTCTCGGCGTATGCACCTGGCTAAGGGAGTACGTACCCGACATAGTTTGAATTGCAGGTCTACTAATGGCCACAACAACCATTTAAATGGACAGCCGCCACTAACGAGGCCTTTGAAAAACTAAAAACCGCCATCGACCAGCCATTGAAACTAGCCAGGCCCTAACCAGGCCTGAGGTTTGTACTCCAGACGGACGCGTCTATCAAAGGGCTCCAAAAGTATGATAGCTCGACAGACAGTCCCGCTTCCACTCCAACAAACTGGAATGCTACGCCATCTTATGGGCAATGAAAAGATATAGGCCGTACCTAGAGGACGAAGAATTCACGCTCAGGACAGATATCAAAGCGCTGGTCTGGTTAAACCGGCGCCAAGTCCAAGTTCACGAGATGGTCCCTCATCTTGGCAGAGTTCAAATACACAGTTGAATACACCCCGGGTCCGTCAACTTATTACTAGACGCCTTATCTCGCCACCCCAAAGACAAACTCATTCCCGAGGAAATAGACGATCCAGACCGACTAATGCCACCAGAAGATCCACAGTTCCAGAAGGTCGCCACCCCCGACAGCATACAAATGTTATACAATCGGTTAGGTCGACGCCACAACCGACAAGGGGAACAAATCGCACTTGTGCAAACCGAGACAACCATGGACATGGTCAAACGAACACAGATAGAGTGTCCTCAAACCTGCACGCTGATTCAGCAATACTGAGAAACGGTGCTAGCGCAGAAAAACCTCGCCGAGGCGGATTTGGGGTACCGAATGGGCCCAGAGGGCAAACTAACCCAACCACAGCCGGGTGGGACCAGCTGGTTGTACCACTAGCCACACAGAAAGAAGTGTTAAAATTCTTCTATTGCTCCAAAACCGCTGGCCACCCAGGACGCGACGAGACGGCGACCGCGTTCCTCCGGCAATATCACTGACCAGTGGTTCGCAAAGACGTCCGTACCTTTGTACGCGGATGCCTTGCCTGCTCGAGGATAAAAACAGGCACGCAATCACCCACGGCACAACTCAAATCACAAGCGGCAAAACGCCCTTGGGAAAAGGTGGCCATAGATTTCATCGGCCACTTTGATCAAACGCCGAAAGGAAACAAGATGGTCAAGCAATGCCCGCCCCCGCAGCCACGGCAGAAACAACCGTGAAACTCTTAGAAAAGCAAATTTTTCACAGATATGGGTACCCGAAAACCATCCTTTTCAAAAACGGGCCACAGTTCACCAGCAAACACTTTATTGATGCCATCCAAAGATGGAAATGTGTACGGTGGAGAGGAGACATGACGAGCTGTAAAAAAGCTTACGCTTGGGACGAGCTTATGTATATGTATTTACTGTAGTTTTTAATATGTTGTTCTGTAATGAGGTTTTACCTGTTGGGCAATAAATTATTATTATTATTATGTCGCTAACCGTCTTTTACCATAATAAGCAAACCAACGCCGCAACGGGACAAAGCCCTAGCTAGGTCTTCCTAGGACAAAATCTGCACCAACCAGGAGGTTTGAACAAACTTGGCCAATAACTGGATTTTCACCAACGGCTGCAACAAATCAAGCATCTTCAGGCGACATACGCCCCAGAGGGCAGAGCCTAACAGAGGATATAGTCTCGCTGAATTCTCACATTCAGCAGTGTTAAACCGACTTTGAAAGCACACACATCACAATTGGAACTCTCTCTGTTGACATGTAAGCTTCAAAGCCCCGGACTCCGCTAACCTCAACCGACTACATCATGACGACCTCCGCCTTCGACCTGGACAACCTTCTAATACTATCGGCAGAACCGGGAGCATCAACACCGCTCCCGGCCAAAGCATATCTAGATGTATTTTTCCATACACTGGATGAAACGTGGCCTTGCACTCCAGGTGCTGGGGACCGCTTCCCCGAGTACCATTGCACCGGGATGCCACAACAAATACACAAAACCACACATACCAAGGCAGATAATGCTTATCCAGAGACGGCCGACCACCTCGCCGTTGCCGAGGGGCTCCACAACCCTCCTCGAACCGATGACGCCGCCCCCACGACCACCTACCCGGCCCGGCGCCGGTAACACAAGTGAAGTCTTTTCCATCTCCATTTGATATGTGTAGTGATGCTCATTGTTTTTTTGCAATATGTTATTACTGCACGGAAATCCGCATTTGAAAGAGGGTGCATGCGGATACTATTGATCCCGTTTAATGCGAAGTTTGGTGGTTACGATTATATTGTCGATAGTTATTCAAAAACAGTTTTGTCATGAATTACAATGGGCGGAGGGCGGTTTGTGTCAGCATTCTTTGTGGATGCTTAAAGGGGGTTTAAAGAGCTAGTTATTGGGCCAGAGTTTGTCAACTAGCGACGTTGCTATCCGGCTTGACATTTATTTGTTTGTTGTCCTTAGAGGTGGCGTACTCAAACTTGACCCGGTTATTGCCAGTTCTTTGAAGGAGGTCTGGACCAAAAGGTCTTGGTGAGCTGGGGATTGGTTGCAGCACTAGAGAAGACGCTGGGGTTTTTTGAATATATTTGGAAGAGAACAGGTTCTGAATTTTCGGTGACTGTGTTGTTGAACATTATGGCTTCACTCTTTTTGATTTTCTGTAAAATGTTGTTTTGCATTTCAAAAAGGAGCTTTTTATGATCCAACTTGATCTGTTGATTGTTATTATGAATTTTTATAAGTTTAGACTTATTGTGGATCATAAACTTCTTAAAGCCATTAGTTTTTTTGTCTTCTTTTTTTAGAAAATCTTCCAGTTTTTGGAGCTACACATACACTAGTTTTAAGATCTGGTCGTTGCTAAATTTGAAATTTATGATGGAAGAAATTCTGAATTAATTATTTAATTGCTTAACTAATTAATTTAGTTTTTAGAATTTGTTCTGTAGAGGATGTTGATTGGTATGCTATCAAATCATCTGTTTTTGTTAGTGCAATAAAAATTGTATTTATTTGGTCCACTGGATTGCTTCAGTTGGGTTATGAAGTTTATTGCTCTTGATGTTGACAGGTTGGCTTTTATCAGTTTCTTCTCTCAAATAATATTATTCAAATGAACATTTACAAGGTTTTGTTTAAGCGGTTTTAGCAAAACGACTACTTACATAATCAAAATATGAAATAATAACAGGGTTGTACTATGTATTGCTGTTGGATTATATATAATAATGATCAAAAATACAACTATATTTGAAACGATTTGCAGTTTAAATTTGATTAACCTGCTAGGTGGTCAATTTACTAGATTTGCAACTATTTTTTGTTTTAAAAGTTTGGCGTGGAGTATACATAGTTTCATTAAAAACGAAAAAGTAAACACAACCGTAAACGCCTATTTTGCAAAATAGTTGGTTTATTTGATGACATTAAAAACTAAGCTTTATTCCAAATTATTGCTTTACAACTGTCTCATTATCATCTAATTTTTATGTGATAAAAACAAACAAAAAATTCTTTGAAATTTAAATAATCTGAGGAACTCAAAAGGTAATAGTAATTAACTTAAATTTAAATATTTGGTTTCTTTATTATTTTTCTGTTATTATATCAAATAAAATATATAATCATTTTTTTTTTTAATTTTGTATGTCACAGTTATAAATTTATTCATATTGTTTCTAAATTTAACATTATACAGACAAAGTTATATATGAAATTTGTTTGATTAATTGTCGCAAACTTTCCCGCAATAGCGAACCAGCGATATATGCCAACCAGTATAACTTAATTTCAATTCATTTCCTGCAACCAAAAGCATTCGCTACTTTGCACATATCACACTAAACATTGTTTAGCTTGTTTGCGGCAATTTTGTTAACTCCCATTCACCAAACTGTGCATTTCTGTGGTCCATTTGTAAGCGTCTAAATCTGCCGGAATTCGAAAACCGATATGTGCCAGCTTGGAAGTGTCCGTAGGGGCGTCTGAAACCCCACTGCAACATGACTGTCTCATTCCAGGACAAATTCCTCTTATCATTGTATATAACCCCAACATTATCCCAAACATTCCTTACAATTTTGTAATTCTAATAGTAAATATTGATTTATCTTTGTTGCAGTTAAAGAGGATGGTAATTTGGTTGCCCGTATAGGTCAGCACGTAGACAGACATTCCCTAGGCGCGGAAGGACAGTCTACTGGAAAAGTGCGCACTGATATGGACATTCCCAGCAAGGGAATACACAAGTCCTTTGTAGAACAGCTAGCTCCGGAATACACACAGTACACCGAGAACGGCAATAGGAGATCTGGAGGCTACGACAATATTCAGGATGCGAATACTGTAAGTGATCCTTCAAAGATACATACGTCTATTCCGGATAATGTGATAATGCCTTTTACACATCCACTGCAGCTGACATCCGGTTTGAAAAATACCTAACATTGCTATATATTCTAAAGATGGCTATAAAGGAAATCCTCTGAGGATTAAAATTTTATTTTTACATATCTTATTTTTTTCATTTCTACCGGCACCGAATACAATAGAGATTTTAACAAAGGGACATAAATCGAATGTAGTTTCATCCTACGTTAGATATTATGAGTGGCAGAACAAAATTGAACTGAATTCTAGATAGGTTTGCTTATGTCAGACTGTAATACTTTAATGATGATATACGTTTACTAATATTTCCCAGAGGGAATAAGAAAATATTTTTAAATAATATTTGCTATTTAAATTTTATAAATTTAAAATAAAATTGATTAATAAAATCTATTTGCTTAATAAAATTGCAAATAAGTTTTTTTGTATATTATTAGATTTGTTTTAATTTAATAAAATGAGTTTTAAACATGCTTACGCTATAAACAGCAAATACATTTTATATAAATGTTATTATAGAAACCTTACTGCTGACTTTGCAGATTATTATTATAAAAACGGATTGCATTGTTTGCAGTAAATGTTGATATCATTTACAGCACATTTTTAAATCAACAATAAAATTTTAGTTTAGTTAACTCATCGGAAATTTAGTTTAAATGATTTTAATTTTGTTAACTAATAAAGCAATCAAGCTTAATGAATCCAACAAGTATTCCTCTCTGGAACACATTTTAGCATTATTCGTTTTACTTTAAATTACGACTAATACTATAAAATTTATATGTAAATCTAAAGAAAGTTGTATTAACTGCAAACCGATTCTTAGAGTTATTTTTTGCTTTTTCAGGGTGTTTTATTATCGTATAAGATGGTTACTTTAAGTTTCTTATTTGTGATTTAAATAGTTTTTATTTGCATTCGAGTCTCAAGTTGCACTCTATTTAATCTTAATAAAGCTTAGAGAATATGTTTTATTACGTATATGAAACTTCTAAGGAAACTAAAAGATTTTCTGTTTGATTCAACTAGTTTGCAATATAATTTATTTAATTAATTAAAATAATAATAGATTCTAGTTTTTCAATCAATTTTAACATAAAACCATCTGGAATTATTAGAATTGTTTTAATATGTAGCATATTTTTTTATCGATGGAAAAAAAATGTTTTTACTGAATACCTTTTTATATTTCTCCTTTGTGCTGATATTTTGCACTATATATTCTAGAAGAGATCAACATTTTTTATTTAGTAACTTATTATTTTTTTCTATTTTCTCATGTATAAATGTGATCTGCAATTTTATTAAACAACAAAGTTTGTCTGTATTAATAATGTTTTAATAATGTTAATTTAAAGTAATTTGAGCAAAATTTTTAGGTTTTTAAAGATTTGTTTTTCTTCTTTGTTTTTGTTTGTTTTTGTTTGTTTTTGTTTGTATCGTAGCAGTTGTTTTTGGAGGCTTCGTACCATCGATAACTTGTCTAGTTTTGGTTATAAACATCACGGTTGCTTGGGTGACTACGTAGTTTTTGGCGGTTTTGTACGATTCTTGGCTGATTTTTAGGCTTTTGGTTAGTGCGTTTTTCTATTTGTAGCGGGGGATGGTTATTGATTTATTTTTTTTATTTCTGTCGTTAGTGGCATAGCTTTTGCACAGTAGGTAGCGGTGGTAGCGGCTATACTAGACTTTGTTGGTAACTTTGTCTGCTTATCTGGCTGCTTGTTCTCAAAAGATTAAGGTTTTTACTTTCCTTCCTTAATTTAGTGGCAATTGACATTGGTAGAAATGATTTTTTTTTTTTTGATAACTTGCTATTGGGCTGGTGGTCTGAGCACTCCAGTTAAAATTATTGGTCCGCAATCAATAAACTGAGAACAAAGCTTGCCTACTCGTCTACTTGTTATTGAAAAAATAGATTTGTCATACTTTTCTTTTAAGTTAGTGAGTGTTGATTAACATTTGAAATGAAGTAAATATAAATTTTTTGGATAACTATTGTTTAAGCGGGTGGGCGAGGAACTTTGGTTGAAATTATTTGCTTACAGTTAATGAATTGAGTACTAGTTCAATTGGATTTGTCATTTTTTTTCTCTAATTTAATGACAATTGACGTTTTCAAAGAAAGAAATGTTTAATTTCTACATAATTAACCTATGAACGGGTGGTTGGAGTACTCCAGTTAAAATTATTTGCAATTATTAATAAACTGAGTACTCCGCTCACTTGCCCGGTTGCTTGTCATCAAGAGATTAGATTTGTTTGATCTTTTTTTGTATTTTAATTCTAATGGCATTTACAGAAAAGATAAACATCTAATTTTCGCTTAAGTAATATTTGGGCTGGTGGGTTGGTTCTTTTTCTTCTTCTTTTGTCGACTAGGAATACTTTTGTTTGTAATCTTCTCATTCTGTTTCTGTTGTTGTTGTTGTAGTTAATATGTTATTTAGTTACTTCTTTTTGGTCTTTCTGGTGGTCTTCTTGCAGATTAATAAACCCCATCATTCCATTTTGTTGCATTCTTGTCAAATATTCTTATTTGTTTGTGTGTCTTTGATTGTTTTGTTTTTATTATCCTTAATGTTTTTACTTCTACGTTGTTTACTATTTGTTTTGTTGTTTTTGTGTCTGCGTAAGTTAGTATTGGTCTTACAACTATCTTATATACTTATATTTTGCTTTCAGTAGTCATATATTTATTTTTCCGTATGGTTTCCTTTAGGCAGCCACTAATTTTCAGTGCGTTCGTTGTATGTCTTTTTACTTTCTCTGATATGTTTTTATTACAGGTAATATCAATCGCAAAGTATTAAATTGACAACACCTGTTCAATACTTGTGCCGTCGACTTTTAATTTGCACTTTTGTGGGTCTTTACTAATTACTATGCATGTTGTTTGTTTTGTTGATATTTGCATATTGTATTTTTTTGCTGCGGTCTTGAAAGTGTGTAGTTGCTTTTGCAGATTGTCTATAATTTCCTATATTAGTTGCATTAGTTCTGGGTTTACGTTTTCTGTTTCTAGCAGTCTCAGTATATCATTGCGTTTTATTTGATCAAATGCACTTTTTAGGTCCACAAAACACATATTATATGCGGCGTTGTTCTATTCTACTAATTTTTCTACTATTTGTCTGACAATGAATGTTGCATCTGTGGAACTGCGATTTTTACTGAAACCTTGCTTCTTCTGTTATAACTATTTGTTCTTCTAGTTTGTTTTTTACTATTGCCGTTAATTATTTAGAGTATTGTTTATTATGCTAAAGCCTCTATAGTTTTCCGTTTTTTTTTCTGTCTCTTTTTTTAAATATTGGCAGTAGCAGACTATCTTTCCATGTTGTCGGTATCTCTCTTATTATTATTATATTTTTTAAAAGTTTTAGTAGCTATATGTGTAGTGTTGTTCTTTTACATTTTGTAAGCTCATTGATGATTTCATCAGGTTTTAGCGCTTTTTGTTTGTTAGTTTTTTTTATTCTTATGTTTACTTCTTCTTGTGTTATTTGGACCATCTCATCATTGTCTTCTTTGTTGTTGCTTCGTGTACAAGTCTCTTTCTTTTTTTATATAAGTTGGTAAAATGTTCATTAATTCTGGGTTGTATTTCTCTATTTTATAATGTTGTCGATCATGGAGTTGCGTCTTGTATCTGACTAAATTATCTTGTGTTGTATGGGGTGATCAAAGTACGTGTTGTTAATTTGAAGGCTGTTCCAAATTTCTATGATACGTTCCCCATTCCCATTAAATGTCTTTTTGTTGAATTTTTGCTTTATTGTGCAATAAGCGCAGTGAAGCATGTTATGTTACTGACACGTACATTAAAATCTTCTATGATAATTAATTTGTTGTTAAGTGTTGTTGTGACTATACGGTCTTGTAGGTTACCGTAAAAGGTGTTTTTTTTCGTCTTTTGGTGATATCTGGTGCACAAACGAAGATAATATTGAGTATATTGTTCTTTATCTTTAGCGTGACCATCATCATGTTTTCATTGACGTACTTTATATCCTGTATCAACAATCGTACACCTAAGGCTTTTTTCTCTTTGCTTACCAGGCTGTATAAAAGCATTGCTTTTTCTTTCTTTTTTGTCTCACTTAGAGCACATATTTCAATTTTGTGGTATTCTAATTGTTGTATAATTTTCTGATCTTTTTTGTTTCATGAGGCAATCTGGTTATTCTTTTCCGCGCTGAGGTTGTTATCTTTGTTTCCTTTTTGTTTCGAGGCTTATTTTGGGTTCTGTGAGATTTTGTTTTTTTTTTTACTTTGGGTAGGGTGTTATCTTTGCTCTCGAACCCTCCTCTTTTATCAGGGCTTGGGACCGGCAACGTAGTGGTTAAGCTACTCAATTCACCTAACAACTATGCAGACGGTGTTGTGGGTAGGTTAATTTAGTTTAAATTAGCTGCTTGCAATTAAACTGAGTACTTCGCCTGTTTGTTATTAAGAAATTGAATTTGATATCTATCTTCTTGAATTAACTAATAGTTGACATTTGCAAATAAAAAAACATCTAATATAAAGATGACTAACCCAAGGCACATTTTCTAATTTAGTAACTATTGATATTTGTAGAAAAGAGCAACATTTAATTAAGATCTAGATTAAATTTAGACTTAAATTAGTTGCCTTCAGTTAATGAACTAAATGCACCGTTTACTCGTACAACTCTTTGTCATTAATAGATTAAATTTGTGTTTATTCATAGATCATTGACGTTATTGACAATTGACATTTGCAAAGAAAGAAATATCTAATTTTGAACTCTTGGGCGTGTTGGTTGGGGCATTGCAGTTTAAATTAGTTGTCTGCAATTAATAAATTGAGTATTCCACTCTATCACTTGACTCTTATTTTCTTATTATAATTGACATTTGCAAAAATGGAAACATCTAATTTATAGATGACCAACTTTTAGGCTGGCGAGCGAGGCACTCTAGTTGAAATTTAGTCATCATTAGAGTACTCCGCTGCTCAAATATTTTACTATTTGTCATTAAGAGAATAAATTTGTTACCTTTATTCTTTAATTTAGTGAAAACTGACGTTTAAAACAAATGTTTTGAGCAATCAATGATTTGAGCTAATTGACCACCTCTACTGTGTGTAATCAAGAGATTATTACTCTTTTCTTATAACATAGTGACAATTGAGAAGAAGCGCTCAATTTTTTCATAAGTAATATATCTGTTTTCAATCAATAAACTCAGATGAATGCTCACTCACTAGACTGTTAGTCATTAAGAGATTGCATTTGTCAGCTTTTTTTATAAATTGAATTTTGCTAAGAAAGAAATATTGATTTTTTTGCAGGTGACCAAATTTGGAACCGTAATTTTTAAGCGTTTTTTAAAATTTTACCAGCGATTTTTAGACAGGTTGAACGGAATAACGGCTTTTAAATTTTTTGGGTCAAAAATTGCAAAAGTACAACACGACTTTTGGCAATGATCGGACGCAGATTTTGTTTTGTTTGTTTTTTTGAAAGAAGAAGGGCCTAAATGTGTTTTTAACTGAAGCGATTTTTAAGTTTGATTTTTGTTTTTGACCTCCCGCTTCTCGAATGAGGTTTTAAAACTTTTATCTTGGAGTACCGCTATTGATCCCTTCGGAAACGCTGCCGTGCGTTAAACGTTTTTGTCCAAAAAATAAGGTTGCGCAATAAAAGTGCTTGATGGTTTGGATTCATTGTATTTTGCGTTTAAGGGCGGCCGTTTTAAGATAAAAAAATTGTTGGAGTCGCGAAAAAAATAGAAGTGCCTCGGAATTTAACGCTTTTGTTTAAAAGATAAGTGAAAATAGTAGGCCAGGCGTTAAAGTTGTAAATTGTTATTTACATTACATCTTTTTTTTTTTCTTTTGGTTGTTTTTAAATCCGGAATTAAAGCCTATACAATATAAATACTATAACTCTTTACAAAGAATCAACGATAGCACACTAAGAAATTGTAGTAATGAATCACATTCTAGTACGATAGTTGATATAAACATTATGATGATTCTTATAGTAGGGCGGAAATTTCCTAAATTTTGATAAGTTTATTGTGGCTAACTGTTACTAAATTCTTGCTTGTTTTATCTGGACTCATTGCTGCTATATATGCTTAGCATTGTGGAATGTCGCTAATGCTAATTGTTCGACATCTTTGAGATTGATATGGCATGGTTTGGGTATGGCAAGACGAGCCGTCAAACGTTTATTGCAAACTGCTTTACTACAGTGGCGACAATAATTCTGTCCTAATCTCAGCTGACGTTGATTCATTATGGCCCGTATGTTCTACAAGAAAGGATGTCCGCAGATTTGACAAGTATCGGATTTTTTTCATTCGGGTGTTTCTCTACGCGTTTTGACTCATATCCCAAAAGACTAGTACGCCATCCTCACTACACTTACCAGCTGCCTTGTTGCATTTAAATATCATAAAGCAGAAACCTTATTGTGATGTCCCTGTAATTCATACACAGTACCCTGTTGCTTCTCAATATCCCAAACTATAACTGTTTGTTCAAAAGTACGAACTGAACCTGAGTGTCTCTTAAGAGTCGTCACAACCGATGCATTATTATTTGACAACTTCAACATAGTAATTTGACCAAAATAATTGCCAACAAAGGCGTGTTTTGTTTGTGAATCAAATTGTAATAAGGTGTATCATACATTGGATGTAAATGTGCTGATATTGCGTCCAGTTTGTGTGCTATTATATGAAAATACTTTATCTCTGCTGACGCTCAACACTCATTTGCATGTAAATGCAAATATGACTTTGGTGATTTGTGTTTGATGGGCCAGGTACTTTCTGACCGACATTATGGGGTTGGAATTGGATGCCAATGAGAATTCAGATACTGTTCCATGTCTTGGCCGATAAAGAGTTGGCGAGTTTCAACTGTGTAGAAAATCGATGTTGCACCGTTTGGCATGTAATGATGTATAATGTTTTTGTTCCAACCTTTTTCACAAATTTTTAAGTTTGACTTTTTTTTTAATTGGGTTGCGGTAAGACTAGTTGATTTTGAACTTAGATTTGGATTGACTTTCTATAGGATCTTTTGTTGCGATTAGGATTGAGTTTACCGTATTTTTGTGTTTAAAGGCGATACCGCAAAGTTTAAAAAATGCGATTTTTGGGCTTAAAGAATGTTGGGCAAAAGAATACTGAACGTGTTTTAAGATTTAACTCAGGTCATTGGGTTTGGTGTTATTTAAAAGAGGAAAAGTGCTTGTAATAAAATTAGTAGCGGAAGTTGGTCAATATTTAAGACATTTTTTGCCACATATGAGCTGTCAACGTTTTTCAGTTGTTTTAATGCTGGAATTGGATCCGCTGCATAGTTTTCTTCAGAAACGCCGGTTTTGTTTTGATTGAATTATGTTTTTTTTGGTTATTTGCTAATACCTTCAAAAGACTATTAATTATGTCTGCTTCAAAGACTTTGATAAGTTCTATAGGTATTTGGTCAGGGAAAACAGCTTTACTATATCCGTTTTTAGTATTATTTGCTTTTAAAGTTGATTTTGAACGTCTTTTATCATCAAAGAGTTTTGAGAGGTCTGCTTTTTACTTTTTTAATTTGTTTTTTTTACGCTAGTTTTATACACCCTAATGAGTTTTTGATTATATTCACAGCAGCTTTGTTTTTTGCTTTAACCTATTAGAAATAGAAGAATTTCTGTGGAATTATCTAAAAAGCTTTTTTTTTGTTTTTTTTGTTTTTTAGATGTTCTTTAGCATTTGATTTTAATCTTGTTTGTATCTTCTCTTACTTTTTATTCACACTGACTTAGTTTTGTATATTATTACGGTTTCTCATGTATTCGGTTACTTTTTGTTTTACGGTGATGTTGATTTAAAGATCTTTAAGGAGTTTTGCATCTATATAGTCGTGTTGACTAACGTTACAATATAACTATTATTTTCTATGTTTTTAGTTCAGCCGGGTAGGTTTTTGCTTTCTTGACATCGTTTTTATGGTGGTTGTTATTGGGGATATAGTCTATTTGGTTTCCGGAGATTCGATTAGTGTAATAATAATAATAATAATATAATGACGATTGTTGTGTTTATTTGTTGAACTATAATGATTGTACTAAGGAATCTTTTGCGGTCTTTAATGCAATGTTTTTTTCTTACCATCTGCATCTACATTCCGTTGATCATATCTTGGTTTTTTGTCTTCAAGAACGATTTCTTGTTCTTTGGACAAGTAAGTGTCTTTACCGTTGCTTGTTTATCTACCCGGAACTGTTAGCTAACAAGAAGGTCTGCTTATTCTGACAGATACTTGGTCGACAGAGCCTTGTTAGTTCTCAAGTAGAGTGCACTGCGGTGTGGTTCTTCTTTGGATTTGTCTCATAACTATGACTAATGCAAACGATTAAGGTTATTGTGTTTTAGGAAGTCTGTGATTACATTAACAGTATGAGGTTGAGGTGGTCTGAAATAAATAAAAGTAAAAAGGGTTTTAAGACTGTATTAATGTGCACCGAATTAATACAAAGAGGAATTTTCCTCTGTAGTTTTTGTTTATAAATAGCGTACATAGAGACACCGACCAATAGATTTTACTCAAATTATTGCAATTGCTCGTGTTGGTTTTGCTGAGTTTAAGAGTTAATCATTACGTTTTTGTGTCACTTGCCTTTATGGCAAGCTTCTAGGTTTTCTTCCTGCTAATCTCTCCACATTTCACTTATACTGGTAAGTGGTTAACCAATATGTTTGCAAATTTTATGGAATTTTAAACCACTTTTGTGCAAAACAATTTGTTTTTTTACAAATGGTATAATTTGATGAAAATGTGCACTTTCAGATATGAAAGAGACAAAAAGAAATAACTTCTTTTCTAGCTAGAGTAAAAAGAAAGCAAAATGACTGTGTAGTGTAAAGTTTCAGAAATTTTAATTAATATTTTTGGTAACATTGCCAATATGGAGTTGCAGATTTCTACATTTATGAATATTAAAAAAAATTTATTAATTCAGTAATAATTTCTCCAATTATATATATGCTTATCAGTAACTAATATATTCAATATGTGTTTTAAAAAATTTAATTTAAACTGCATCAAATGCAAATTATACTCTTATCTATGATATTTTTATAAATGTAACATTATTTAGTTTGATTTCGATTAAATGACTAATTATTTTTAATTATTCACAAAAGTACAATTTATAATAAAGAAAACAATTCTAATAGTCTTAAAAGTAATAAAATAAAACCTCAAGACGCATATGAAACACCACAATATGTGTAAAAACCATTATATTCTTTCTTATAAAAATATATGTTTCCAGTCCACAAAAACATTGCGATTCGTTAAAATGGGCCTCTAGGGCCATTCAAGTTTTCAAATAAAAACAGATTCATATTTTTTCATTCAAATCTTTTTAGGAAACCAATTATACAACTCCCATTCATAATATTATTACATAATTAAAACATTGCAAATGAGAAGCTAAAAAAATCATATAATTTTTCCACTCCAATTAATAGAACTCTTCATCCTACCCTCCGGTAATTTTAATTTGAAATAAAACAAAAAAAAGCTGGTCGTTAAAAGTTGTTAATTGCACCTGGATACTAGAAGACACAATTCCAACAACGTTAACAAATTAGTTAGATTTAAGTAAATATACACATTACGGATTAAATTGTGCAAACTTTGCTAAACAATGGGATAAATATTCAACATAAAATGCTAATTATAATGTTTCAGTAGAAGTGCTTTATTACCATTTATATCCTTTATGTTTACAATCTAAAACAACAACATCGATTACGATCCCCTTGTTTAAGTGACTGAATTGCTGTATTTGTTTCAGTTGGACTTGGGAAAATACGGGGCGTATGCTGGCACTCAGTATTCTCCTCTTGACATGGCCGAGTACGTTTTCTGGACTGGGGATGAGAAAGGGGTCACGCTCGCTATTGAGGAATTCCTACAAGAAGGACTGGTGAGTAATATGAGTAGCATTTTATATTGTTTTTCTAGGAATATAAAATGCGGAAACATTCTTTAACTATTATAAATAAAAAAAGTAATTATTCTATCACGTAAAACTTTTTATTCATTATTAAATTTTTACGATTTCTCCAGCCGATGTTAAACCATCTCTTCCAAGCGCAATAAAACGACAATATCGCTATAATGTTTCCGATTACGTAATGGTTCTATCAGACATTATTAAATTTTGGAATTGCTAAAGTTTTCTAATAGTTTTCATTTGAATCCGGAAGTATAATAGTTAATGTTGAATAAATTGAAAAATCACATTAAGATCTGCATAATTTAAGCGAGTGCTTAAGTGTTTCTCTAAAATGGTAGCCATTATAAGATTATTATTTCAAGCGGTCCCGCCGTATATTATAACAACCGTTTCCTAGTAGACCTTTCTATCGTTCTCTGTGCATAATAAAGTTTTAATTGAGGCATAGTTTCACAAACCAACAATGGCATTAATTAAATGTTAATTGTAATAAACATAAAGCATAATTGTTGTTTATGTTGAAACAATAATTTTATATTTTAAACCACTCAGCGCAGCGTAAAGTTAATTTAAGTTTGCAAAATTATAATAAATTAAGAGATTAGTTTTAGTTGATTGTATTTGATAATTAATATTTTAATTACAATACTTACATAACTTAATCTGTTTGCAATTATTGTGTCACTGCTCGCACATAATATTCAAGTATTGTCACTTTGCTTATAACAATTGTGGAAAATGGAATTTTAACGATAAATTGTATCACTGTACTAACAATTAAAATTCCTGAAGTAAAACAAAGTATTCCTGCGCTGCTACAAAATTTTCTAAACTGTAAAAATACATGGCACAGGAATGAGTCAAAAACTATAATTGACTTTTTGGTGTATGATAAAAGATTGAGGAGTTTAATTAGAGACACTCAAACTTGGAGCGGAATGTGGAACTGATCATTATCGTGTCATATCGAAAGTGGACTTTGGTCGTAAATTTATTAGGAAAGGACGAGAGAAAACTAAACAGTTAATGGTAAAAATGGAAAATTTTCTTGAAGAAGAAAAGTTAATTTGACTAGAGAAAGAATTGAATGAGGAAATGATGAATGAGAACATTGAAAGTGTGTCGAATAGATAAAATGCGACAATAGTTGATGTGCAAAATATGTATGGGGAGTGACAGTTATTGGAAATATAAAGAGAGATGCATGGTAAAGCTAGCAATAAATGATAAGAAAGAAGCTTATAAAAATGGATTGTAGAGAAAAATGAGGTAGAAAAAGTAAGTTGCACGATGCGTACAAAGAGAAAAAACTGAATGCAAAGAGTGTAATAAATAAAAGTAAGGAACGACTAAAATGTAAAATATTGGAGAAAATGCAGAATGATTTTGCTGAAAATTAAAAAAAAATATTTGGGAAGTGAACGGTATTGGAGATTACTAGAAAAGATATTATGTGCGACAGAGTAGAGAAATGATAAAAACTATCAAATTGTTAATGAGATTACTGGTAAAATGTTAAAGTATTGGGACATATTACCTATTGATCAATTGGTTGGCTTATTCAATTTGTGTTTTAGAAAATTGACTGTGCCAAATGATTGGAAAGATGTTGTGATTGTTCTTTTGTACAAAAGTAAACGCAAAGTGTTTGGAAAAGTATTGATTGAAAGAGTGCGTAAAATAACGACTGAGAAGATTTGGGAAGTGCAATGTTTATGCCATGTTAGGGCTGCATGGACTAAGTTTTTGCCCTTCATCAAGCGATTGAGCAATGTATTGTAGTGAAGAAGAAAGTATGCTGCGCGTTTGTGGATTTAGAGAAAGCATGTGATTAAGTGAACAATCGTATGATGAGAAATGTTTTAAAAGAGTATAGTTTTTTTATTATGTTTATGGATAAATACGTAAGGAATGCTTGTGAAGACGTTAACGGTGTACGTATGGATTATGTAAATATAAGAGTACTGTTGTATACTGACGATGCTGTGATAGTGTGTGAGAATGAAAATGACCTACACAATGCATTAAACCAACTGAATGTTAACAAATAAAATGTATCTTTGTATAAATTTAGTAAAAACTAAAATCACGTTCTTTCATTATGAGAAAGTAGGCTGTGATTCCAGAATTGGGTTAATCGGTGAACGCTTAAAGCAGGTGGATGTTTTTGTCTATTTGAAAAGAATCTTTGATAAAAATGGTAGTTTAGATAGAGAAATTAAGAAACAAGAAAGTAGTTTTAAGTATGTGTATAATTGCAAAAAATAAATATATTGTTTAGAAGGCAAAGATGGCAGTTTATAAGAGTGTGTTGACACATTGTTGTATAAATCTGAAACATGGTTATGTCAAGAGAAAAACTAAAGTAAAATAAATGCGGTTGCAATACGGACTTACGAAGTTTGTGAGGAAAAACTTAGAAATGAATAGGTAACGTACGAATGTGGTTTTGAAGGTAACACCGATAGACCAGTACAAATGTCGTATTTTAAGTTGTTTTGGCCATGTTAATAGAAAAAATGAGGATGGAGCAACAAAGCAAGTATATGATGGAATTCTATTTAGATCAAAATGCAGATATAGATCATGTAAAAGTTGGTTGAATATTGTAGATGAATGCGTGGAAAAAATAAAAATAAAAAGTAGAAAAAATAAGAGAGCATGCATGACCAGTTGTATGGATGTTACTGAAGCAAAGGAAGTGTGTCAAGATAGAAAAACGCCATGACAACTTGTACGAAGTAAGGTTTAAGAACTAAAGTAGGCTTATTATACAGTGTTGCTGCTTACTTCGAAAGGAAACTGACTAGGTATTTATGAATTTATGGTCGTTTAATGGCATTTTCTTTTTTTTGGCTACTATCAGCTGGTTGAAAACTTGAAATAACTGAGTGGAAGTTATGAAACATCAGTTACTAAAGTTTTTAAGATGAGATTGAGATTCTTTTCTTGCTATATTTCTTAAGGTTCTATCTTCATTACTAAAGGTTGGAAACAGTCATGCTGAACGCTGCCCGATCTAAACGAGTCTAGGCCAGTCCAATTCCGGATGTTCTTCAGCCAGGAATATTTTTTACGGCCAATGCCTTGACGCCTTTTTATCTTGCTCTCTATTATCAACTTTTTATATTTATTATTGCGGAATATGTGCTCCAAATATGCAGTTTTTCTCTGTATAATATTAAGCAGTAATTGGCATTGTCAATTTATTAGTGGTATGATCTACCCACGACAAACTTAAAAGTCTACGGCAAGCCCACATTTCAAAAGCTTCTAATCGATTCATGGTGTTTATCTTTAATGTCTACGTTTCACAGCCATAGAACAATACCGAATACACATAGCACTTTACAGGTTAAGTTTAAGCTTGTATTGGTTAACAGTAGTTTTATGCTATTGAAGGTATAACGGGCTTGTTTTATCTTTTTCAGATATATAAATTTTGGTACTACTTTAAGGGTTTCTCCGTGAATTTGTATATAGCAAGGTGGTGTCCCCTGCTTACAACCATAATCTTTGTTTTTTTGTGTTAATCTTTAGACCAAGGTTGTCACTAGCATCTGCAATTTTATTTAGCAACTGTTGTAGTGCTTCCGAACTGTCAGCAATTATAGCGGTATCATCAGCGTACCGTATATAGTTCAATACTCTACCATTGTTCCGTCCGTTTTGTCTTGTAGTGCTTGTTTAAAGACTCATTCCAAATTCAAGTTGAATAATAAGGACTAATGAACGCAACCTTGGCGCACTTCCTTCTTGATTGCAGCGGGTTCAGAAGTAGTATCTTCAACTCAGACTGCGGCTGTTTGTTGCCAATACAAATTCTTGATTATTTCAATATTGTTCCGGACTAGTCTTTTCAAATTCAGTATTTTTAGGAGGGCAGTGTGTTTTATTTGATTAAAAGTCTTCTCATAGTCAATAAAACATATAAATGCGTCTTGTAGCTAATCTCTGCATTTTTGAAGAAGCACAATTAGAGCATATAAAGCTTTCTTAGTTCCCAAACCATCGCGGAATCTAAATTGTGAGTCTTTATTTTTTTCTTGTAGTATTGACTGTAAAAGTTAGTTTTGCTTTTGGTTTTTGCATGATATGTCTAACGTACTCAAGTTTACGGGTTTTTATTGTAATTGGAATGTTTTGAATTTTTTTTAGTTTTTATATTTATATTTTATTTATGGTGTGTTTTTTCTACAGTTTTAATAATCTGTAGTAGAGCCACATTTTAATAAAACTGAGAACACGTAGTAGCGCAAGAGCCTTATTTTTGTGTCTGTTATAAGATATTTTAACCTTATGCGAATGGTTTCACTGGTCATTTATAGTTATGCCTAGATATGTATACTTTTGTATTGCTTAATGCTTTTGTGGTTTATTTGGATGTGGCAATATAGGTTATTGTTTTTGTTAATGACCCTAAATTAGGTTTTTTTATTGTTTACTTCAAAACCTAATTTTTAACTACTTTTGCATATTTTATTGTAATTGGCTGAAACTGTTGTATGGTCTGTAAATATAACGATGACGTTGGCATATTGAATATTATTGAATATTTTTTCAAACCTTTATAGCCTCTTTGAAAATATGCTCTGAATAGATGTTAAAAGTTAGAGGTGAGAGTATGCAATTTTTTCTTACACCTTTTAGCATATTTATATTTTTTGTGTTCTGCTTTCTTGGTCTTACTGGAGTTGTTTGCGGCCAATATAATTTTTTTATGATTGTTAGGGCTTTGTCATCTTATCCTATATTTTTTATATTTAAATATTTTGTGGTGTTGCTTTTTATCAAAGGTCTTTTAATCAACAAAAAAATTGCAAAATATTGCAGTTTTTGTTTCTGCATCCTTGGAACACATCCGAACTGTGTTTTTGACATTTGTTTTTTTTTATTGTTCTGTACGTTTTGAATTTTTTAGCGCCTGGTGCTTTAGGTCGTTTGATAAGTTTGGATTTAATCTGTATTTTCTGATTAATATATTGGCAATTTAATTTCAAACAACGGGGGGGGGGGGGGTGCACCAAAAAATTTGTTTTAATATTTTTTGTTTGTTTTTATAACTTAGTAGTTTTTAGATCGGTTCATTAGGGTTTAAAATCTTTAAAAAAACTACAATTTTTTAATTTTTTTGTCTTTTTTTAACTTTGATTTTGAAAATTTGCATTTTTTGTTTAAAAATTGCAATTTTAATAAAAAAAAATTATAGGAACTGATCAGAAATTTTTCGTAGGATCTAATTCTGGTCCCATTTTAAGTTTTTGTTTTAGTGGGTTGTGCAAAAAGGAGCATTTTTTTGATTTTTTGTGAGTTGACTTATTTTGATGTAAATTAGTTGGAAAATACAAATTAGTTTTGTTTATTTGGGTTTTAGGGGTCTAAAGCCCAAAAAAACTGCAAAAATAGGTCTATTTTTGACATAAACTTTTACAAATACAGATTTAGCATCGTTTAAAGGAACTATACACCAAATATTATTAAAAGACTGAGTTTTTCAAGTTGCTTGAAAAAATTTTGGGTAATTTTACTGTTTATTTGATAGTTCTTGCGCTTGCGGCACAAATGTAGGTTCCAGAATTGGATTCTATGGAAAAAATTTGATTTATTTCACTTGTAAAATTTTATTTTGCGTTAAAATTGCGATTTTTAAACGAAAAATGCAATTTTACAAAGTTAAAAATAAAAAAACGACAAAAAAATGTAGAATTTGAACTAATAAATAGATTACCAATAAGTTAATTAATTATATTGATACAATTTTAGCACTCATTTAGATAATTTACATGAACGGTCTTTCTGATCTAATAACCACTTCTCAATATTTTCTGTACTTTTTAACAGGGTACCGTTAACTCAGCAGACAACGTTTGCGTCACATTCTAAATGGTTTATTTCAGTTTTGTATTGCTGGTAAAGCAATTAAGAGGCCTTTATACCCCCCGCCAGTATAGGGCATTACATGTATACGAGCGCCAAGATAACCGGTCTGAGACCGGATTTAAAAATCTTAAATATTTATCTACGATTGGATCAAGTAATTTTAAGAATAATGTTGTCATTAATTTGTTATGATGGATAAAGCTTGCATACATTTTAAATTTAATTAAAACTTATAAAATTAAAAAAGTATGCAAGCTTTATTTATTATAACAAATTAATAACATTATTCTTAAAATACCTCAATCTATTTGTAGAAGAATGTTTAAGTTTTCTAAATTTGGCGTGGGTTGTAGTTATGTTACCCGATGCATTAGTTATCTTGGGGCCCGTATACATGTAATTCCCTAACTGGCCGAGTATAGAGTCTTTTTAAGACATTGCTTTAGTTCGCTAAAAGGCTTATTCCTGTCTATCCGTCTACTTCTATCGTTTTTTTTTTTAGTAATTTTAGTAATGCTACTGAACATTTAGCAAACTTTAAAATAAACCGTTTCACCATCCGGCTAAGCCGAGAAAACGACGGAATTTTTTGGGCATTGCGGAAAAGTTACAATTGCCTTGATTTTTTTTGAATTGACTAGTAGTCCGCTTGAATAACGACATAAATTAAATAGAGTAACTATTTTTTACTAATTCAGCATTTTTAGCTACTGAGTAACAACTAGCATGTTATTTTTTTTTTTAATATTCTGGCATAATTGCTCAAGTTTTGAAGTTCAGAATAGTATCTATTAGCTATTGGAAGGTATTTGGGTTATTATGCTGAACAATTGGGAGCTTTTTGGAATAGAATAACTCTAATTGCGGAATTTAAAATGCTGTATTATCTTTGATGTTATATGTGAGATTAAACTGTTTGTCTGCATTTTTAAAGTCTAACGATGACAAGTATTTGGCCAAGCGCAATTGACTTGATTTGCGCTAAAATAAAATAATTTATGAACGTTTTTTGTTGTAATTTTGTTTCCGAAAGTGATCACAAAATTGTTTTTTTTTTAACTTTTTTTTTAACCATTGAAGACGACGCGGATTGACATTCTATTTATTTTGGCGTTTATTAGGTCTAAGATTGCAGGCAAAACTTGATAGTATTTTTAATTTAAAGAAATTGCGTTACTTACAATAATTTTATAGAGTAATATTTTGTAGAACTTAATCGTAGTTAAACATTTGCAAAAAATGTGGTTGAGGACTGCCTCAGGTGCTGCTGCATTTTCTGTCTGGTTTAGCATTTGAAACTGATTTGGTAAAAGCATTATAACAATACATGTTAGAGAAGTTTACTTGTATTGTTCATTGTACAATGCCAGAAATATTTTGTTTCCAGCTTTAGCCACAGCTCTATGGGTAAAACTTGGGCTGTTGAATACATCAGTAATACTTTACAGTGTAGCTTGTTTCTTGAACAAATTGAAACAGACCAGTTTTCCTGTTCAATATGCAGCGGAAGTCGTATTTTAACTGGTGAATGCATGCACAGGAAATATGCATATCTTTCTTTCTACATTGCTGTGGCTTGGTTTAACAAATAATATCTGTTTTTCATATGAAGTTAAAGCCATGAGGAGGACAATAAGATCAACATATTTGCCGTCTATTGCTACTTTGTTACTAGTCAAGGATTTTATGACTCCTGTGCGGATGATCAATGTATCAGCATCAATAGATGCTTGTTCTGTTTAATTTCATGGTTGTGAAGGGCAGTTAAAAGGAATAAAATTAGTTTGAATTTATTGTGTTTATTAGAAAGAAAATAATCCTATTTGACTATGATTTGTTTTATGTTCAAAGTTTATGTCAATTGACCTTTTAGCTTATACTTTTGGTTTTGATCAGCTTTTTTTGTACTAGATGGTGCTGCTAAATAACCATCAAACACGCCGCTAAATAAAACACTAAAATATTATAAAAAGTACCAAAATCAAGCACAAACTGTGGAAAAGTGCAAAACTCTGATTATAAAATGTAAAAAATAGCAAAAGCCGAGCATTAAATATTACAATTTTGTCAAAATTTGTTCATAAACTATCAAAAAGTGCAAAATTCTATTTATAGAATTGCAAAAATAGTAAAATTTTTCCATAATGTTTGAAAATTTTGTCAAAAACACCAAATTTTGATTAAAAAAATGCAAAATCCGACAAAAAACGGTTTAAAAGTTAAAAACTTTATTTAAAAAAAGTCAAAAACAGCAAAATCCGGCTAAAAAAAGCAAAAATATTATTAGAAAGTACCAAAATTTGCCTATAAACTGTTAAAAAGTGCAAAATTCTATTTATAAAATGTAAAAAATAGCAAAATCCGGCCATAAAATATCAAAATTTGCTTATAATCAGTCAAAAAGTGCAAAATTCTACTCATAAAATGTCAAAAATAGTCAAATTTGGCCATAAAACATAAAAATAGTGTCAAAAAGCACTAAATTTTGGTTAAAAATAGCAAAATCCGACTATAACATACTAAAATATTATTAGAAAGTCCCAAAATCTACCCATAAACTGTTAAAAAATGCAAAAAAATTATAAAATGTAAAAAATAACGAAATCCGGCTATAAAATATTAAAATTTGCTCATAAAACAATAAAGGGGAGATATTCCATGCGGTATATTTCTAGATCTCTCCAAGGCTTTCGATTGCGTATGCCATAACATACTTATTAAAAAATTAGATAGATATGGAGTTCGCAATTCCACACTAAACTGGATAATATCATACCTGACAAATCGAAACCAATGTGTTCAAGTGAATACTGCTTCGGAAAAGATTACATCAAGCTTTAAAAAAGTAGAAATGGGGGTGCCACAAGGCAGTATTCTTGGGCCGCTATTATTTGTTATTTATATTAACGATCTACCAGATACGTTAAACCATAGTGATCATGTTTGTATGAATTATGCCGACGATACTACCTTACTAATTAATGGGTGCGATATGCACAAGATAATATCCGAAGGAAACATTTACTTAGCAAAAATAGAGCAATGGTTAAAAACAAACAAATTAATCCTAAATTCTGAAAAAACAAACTGCACTATTTTTAAAACAAATCGATCAAAAATTATAACACCAGATCATATTTTACTCAATAACAATACAATAAAAACTGCTAAATCAAATAAGTGTCTTGGTATAATATTAGACGAAACTCTAAACTGGGGCGAACACATTAACTACACCATTTCAAAACTACAATCAATAATATATGGTTTGAGAATTCTAAAAAAACAAATTAATCAACAAGATCTTAAAACAGTTTACTACTCTTGTTTTCAATCTATTATGTCTTTTGGTATTATTGTTTGGGGAAGTAGTATGTACACAAACAAACTGTTTGTGCAACAGAAAAGGGCAGTTCGAGTTATGTTTAGTATGCAGCCTCAAAATTCTTGTAGGACAGTGTTTAAATCCAACAATATGCTTACCGTGTATGGACTGTACATATATCAGACACTTTTGTTTCACCAAAAAAATAAAATTAAATTCAATGACAACTCAAAAAAGCATAGCCACCAAACTAGGTCAAATATTTATTTCTATCCCAAACACAGACTTGATGTTACTGAAAAAAATACTATATATACCTCAATTAAATTATATAATCAATTACCTGATACTATCAAAAACATCACTAGCTTTAAACCTTTCAAGCGCAAACTACACCAATTTGTGATAAACAGTGAACCATACAGCATGGAAGAGTTCTTTAATATCTGCCAAAACACTATTCAATAACTTTACCTATTATTATATTAATTATGTGACGCGTTTTACTTTATTTACATGTATTGTATATTGTATATTTTATGTGTAAATCTTGTTAAAATAAACTTTAAATAAAAAAAAAAAAAAAAAAAAAAAAAAAAGTATAAAAATATTGTCAAAAACACCAGACTTTGGTTTAAAAGTTACAAAAACTGATAAAAAACGTTTAAAAAGATTAAAACTCTATTTATAAACCAAAGAAAGTAGCAAAATCCGCTTATAAAATAATAAAATATTATTAGAAAGTACCAAACTCAACCTATAAATTGTTAAAAAGTGCTAAATTCTATTTATAAAATGTAAAAAATAGCAAAATTTGGTCATAAAATATCAAAATTTGCTCATAAACTGCCGAAAAGTGCAAAATTCTATTTATAGAATGTCAAAAATAGTAAAATTGGCTATAAAGTATGACAATATTGTCAAAAAACACCAATCTTTGGTTAAAAATCAAAAATCAAGTTTAATACTTTGTTCATAAAAAGTCAATAATAACAAAATCCGGTTATAAAATGCTACATTTTTTTTTGAAAGTACCAAAATCCACCCATAAACTGTTAAAAAGTGCAAAATTCTTTTTATAAAATGTAAAAAATAGCAAAATCTTGCCATAAAATATCAAAATTTGCTTGTGATCTGTCAAAAAATGCAAAATTTTACTCATAGAATGTCAAAAATAGTAAAATTTAGCCATAAAGCATAAAAATATTGTCACAGAACACTAAAATTTGGTCAAAAATAACAAAAACTGGCTATAACATACTAAAATATTATTGGAAAAAACCAAAATCTACCCTTAAACTATTAAAACGTGCACAAGTTTTATAAAATGTAAAAAATAACAAAATCCAACTATAAAATAGCAAAATTTGCTCATAAAACGTCGAAAAGTGCAAAATATTATTCATAGAATGTCAAAAACAGTAAAATCCGGCAGGAAAACATTGTCAAAAAACACCAAACTTTGGTTAAAAATTGCAAAAACCGACAAAAAACGGTTAAAAAGATCAAAACTCTATTCCTTAAAGTAGAAATTAGTAAAATCCGGCTATAAAATAATAAAATATGATTAGAAAGTACTAAACTTGCGCCATAAATTGTTAAAAAGTGCTAAATTCTATTTATAAAATGTAAAAATTAGCAAATTTTTGCCATAATACATCAAAATTTGCTCATAAACTACCGAAAAGTGCAAAATTCTATTCAAAGAATGTCAAAAATAGTAAAATTGGGCTATGAAGCATGAAAATGTTTTTGACAACACCAAATTTTGAATCAAAAATGCAAAATCAGCCAAAAATGGTTTAGAAGTTTAAAACTCTGTTCATAAAAAGTCAAAAATAGCAAAATTCGAATATATAATGCTAAAATGTTATCAGAAAGGACCAAAATCTTTCCATAAACTGTTGAAAAGTGCAAAATTTCATTTATTAAATGTGAAAAATTGCAAAATCCGGCTATAAATTATCAAAATTTGCTCATAAAACGTTGAAAAGTGCAAAATTCTATGCATAGAATGACGAAAACAGTAAAATCCGGCCATAAAGTATTAAAAATATTGCTAAAAACCACCAAATTTTAGTTAAGAATTGCAAAATCCGTTAAAAAACAGTTAAATAGATCAAAACTCTATTTTTAAAAGTAGAAATAAGCAAAATCCGACTATAAAATAATAATATATGATTAGAAAGTACCAAACTCATGCCATAAATTGTTAAAAAATGCTAAATTCTATTTATATAATGTAAAAATTAGCAAAATTTGACCATAAAATATCAAAATTTGCACATAAACTACCGAAAAGTGCAAAATTCTATTCATAGAATGTCAAAAATAGTAAAATTTGGATATGAAGCATGAAACATTTGCAAAAACACGAAGTTTTGAATATAAATTGCAAAATCAGACAAAAATGGTTTAGAAGTTTAAAACTCTGTTCATAAAAAGCCGAAATAGCAAAATTTGGATATAATATGCTAAAATGTTATCAGAAAGGACCAACATCTTCCTATAAACTGTTATAAAGTGCAAAATGTAAAATGTAAAAAATAGCAAAAGCCGGCCATAAAATATCAAAATTTGTTCATAAAACGTTGAAAAGTGCAAAATTCTATGCATAGAATGACGAAGACAGTAAAATCCGGCCATAAAGTATGAAAATTATTGTCAAAAAACACCAAATTTTAGTTAAGAATTGCAAAATCCGACAAAAAATCGGTTTAAAAGATCAAAACTCTATTCCTAATAGTAGAAATTAGCCGGATTTTGGCTATAAATAATAAAATATGATTAGAAAGTAAAAATTAGCAAAATTTGGCCATAAAATTTTAAAATTTGCTCATAAACTACCGAAAAGTGCAAAATTCTATTCATAAAATGTCAAAAATAATAAAATTTGGCCATAAGGCATGAAAATTTTGTCAAAACACCAAATTTTGAATAAAATATGCAAAATTAGACAAAAATGGTTTAGAATTTAACAAAACTCTGTTCTAAAAAAAACATAAATAGCAAAATTCGGATATAAAATGCTAAAATGTTATCAGAAAGTACCAAAATCTTTCTATAAACTGTTTAAAAGTGCAAAACTCTATTTATAGAATGTTGAAAATAGTAAAATTTGGCAATAAAGTATAAAAATAATGTCAAAAAACTCCAAACTTTGATTAAAAAATGCAAAATCCGACAAAAAACGGTTAAGAAGTTGAAAACTCTATTTATAAAAAATCAAAAATAGAAAAATCCAGCTAAAATGCTAAAATATTCTTAGAAAGTACCAAAATGTACCTATAAACTGTTAAAAAGTGCAAAATTCTATTTATAAAATAGCAAAATCCGGCCATAAAATAGCAAAATTTGCTTTTAATCTGTCAAAAAGTGCAACATTCTACTCATAGAATGTTAAAAATAGTAAAATTTGGCCATAAAGCATAAAAACATTGTTAAAAAACAGTAAATTTTGGTGCAAAAAATTTATAAAATGTAAACAGTAACAAAATCCGGCCTATCAAAATTTGCTCATAAAACGTCAAAAAGTGCAAAATTTTATTCATAGAGTGTTGAAAACAGTAAAATCCGGCCATAAAGTTTGCAAATATTGTCAAAAAACACCAAATTTTAGTTAAGAATTGCAAAATCCGACAAAAACGGTTTAAAAGTTTAAAACTCTATTTATAAAAAGTCTAAAATAAGAAAATCCGGCTATAAAATACTAAAATATTATCAAAAAGTACTAAAATCTAGCCATAAATTGTTAAAAAGTGCAATATTTTGTTTTGAAAATCTATAAAATAGCAAAATCCGCTGGGAATACAAGAAAAATGTCTATACACATTTTTATTGCAAATTTCAAAAACGCAATTTTCTAGTTCTTCTACTAAAATATAATCTGTTTTAGTTTTTATGTTGTGGCAGTAAGTAAATACAATTACGTGAAAACAATGCTAGTTTTTTTATTTTTTTACTGGATTGTTTTTTTAATTTATTACATGCCGGACAGTTGTGATTTGTTATTTCATTTCTACCACACTAGTAGCAGTATGCAGACCGTGGTCTGAGGCAGTTTTGTTAGATATGACCTACAGTAAACCACGAATACTGTGACCGGTCACTTCTGAGACAAAAATGGGATGAGAGCGTTAAGCGAAACCAATAGTAACGTAGGTACATTTGCATGCAAAATCAATTTTAAAACGCGTCAGTCTAGCATGAAGTGCGGGAACAATAACATCTATTTATGTACACGCAAAACCGACGCTACTCGAAAATAAATATATTTATATTGCATAACAGTTTGTGTCCTATTCTGGCAATAGGTTAGTTATAGAATTTGATATCTAATAATTTGGTGTACCGTTGAAACCTTGGCTCTGTATTTAATGACCTCTACAAATTAACCACATTATTTACTATTTTGACTATTGATTTTGTTGTTTTAATTTGTTTACAATGTTGTCTTAGTTTCTTGACGGAATTTAGGTTATTATATATTAGTCTATTCATAAAGTAAGGAATTACGTTTTGCTTCACTGTAAATTTGTTCTGATTTTGGATTTTTTTTTTTTTTAATTACTTTTTTGGTCTTATCAATCTAGATTAAATCCACACCACAATTTAACTTTCTTTTCTGTTCATTCTTTAACTTTCAAGGTTTTCTTTTGTTTTCTGCTACTGGCATCTGGTTTGATCTGTTACTTCTACGACACACTTATAATATGTAACTATTTTGTTTTATATGATCAACTATTAATTTACGAAGCTTAAATTTAAAGAAAAAAATAGTAAAGGAAAAAAAATAGATTAAATATCAATCTCACAAACAAGACAGTTGAAAATTATTAAAATAAATTATTAGAAATTTTGTCAAATAAAAGTTATTAGATTCTTTTCATGTTTGCAACTTAAAATCTTATTGAATTATATTACAACCGACTTGATTAAATTCATATTAAGCAAGTCCTTAATACATAAAATTGAATAAATTTCTATCAGACAAAGGTATCGAAAGCATTAATTACATCTAAATTAATACATTTACGTATTGCTATAGATATGCAAATGCTTAGATCCGTATCATGGCATTATATCTGCGTATAATCAATTAGTTCACTTCGTGTGGCTGCAATCGGGCGCAGACACATGTGAATGGTGTCAATTTTGCATTATGGGAAATGCCAGGAGCGATCATGTAAGACTCACTTGTGTGATCAAAGTGAATTATGGAAACTTGCACGTACTATTGTTTCTGCTAATTAGATTATCAAATCCGTTCAATATTGTACTTTAATTCAATGCACGCTTACCATTTATTATAATAATGAGGCAATAATAATACGGATTCAATTAACACAAATTGTGCTGCTAATTGGTTTATGTTTATTTATTATTTAGATTTTAAAGCAGAGTAGAATTTAAAGGAAACAATTAGTTTGTACTATTTATTACAACGCAATAACTGCAAGTTATGAACAATTGATTTGGTTTGTACAGTTATTATATTAGCTTTTCTTGTAGATATCTTAATGAAACTTTTTATAATAAATTTATTTGCTTTCCTAATACAATAATAATAAAAAATATATCAAAGTTCTAAATAAAATCAACAAAAAGCAATAAAAATAAACTCAATTCCAATCTCATATCTTCCAATAAAAGCATACGAATTTAATCTCTCATGCAAAACATTATAATCTAAATTGATCTGAATTTACACGCACAATAAAACATAAATTGCGATTACAATGCTAAAATATTTTTACAGCCACTAATTTATATTGTCTGCAGTGAACCAGTTCAGTATGGTACGTGTAGCTGTAAACTTCAAGAGTGCATACGTTTAATGTATATATAACTAAATCTACCATTTGATAGACTGGAAAATAAACCGAGAGTGATGAATTGCATAATCATTTAGTTGAGTGAAAATCGTTTGGATTTTTATGATAAATTGCTTTTTGTGTCGTGCTGGCTGAGTGATATATAGGTACGTTTTGTCTTAAATTTCTATTATTAAGACATCAATAACAAGTAAAACATTTTTCACTACTGTTAATGCAATCTTAATTAAAAGTACATAATAAATCAATTCATATTTATCTAACGGATATTCAATATAAAATTTTAATTAAAGCTTGGTTTAAATGCAAATGTGTATTCTATAATGCTGATGTGATTGCAATTGGAATGTATATAAATTATATGGCACTGTTTGAGCTAATTTTCATTTAAAATATATGGATATAAGCTGCAATTTAATATAAAATAATTTATACCACTAATTTTGCTTATTTCTATTAAATTTATTTTATATCGATATAATAAGCACAGAATATATCACATTATTTATGCAGTATATCTTTTTAAACAAATTAATTCTGTCGGTTAATAGAATCATTTAAATGCCGCGATAATATAGTCAGAAACCACTAATAATATTTTGATGATCTTTTTATAGGCTATAAAAACAACTTTATTTAGGGTTAAAGCTACATCTAGTTAAGGGGTGAATATGACAGGAACATTTTTCACTGCGTAAAAGAAAGTGGTTAACATATTTTAGTCCCAAAGATTATCATCTAAATGTAAATATTGGATCAGCATACAGGCGGGTTTAATTAATTGAATAAATATTGATTTTAATTGTATCTTACTAAAAGTTAATTAATTTTGATATTATTATTATGTGTAGCAAACCACTAATTTGCGGGAATTGGAGTCTATGTCAAAATTAATTTTTTTAAAGTAATTGTGTGATATACAGTGTGTCCCGCAATATAATATGGGAGATTATTTATTTATTTTGTACAATTTATTTAATAAAAAATTGCATTAAATTTAAAAATATGCATACAAAAGGATATGATACAAACTACCCTTCGTTTCAATACTTTATTCTACTCAACACAGTGTTTTTGTATAGTATAAGAACAATCTAAGTCTAAAAAAAATTAATAGGAAACAGTGAGCCTAAAACTAAAAAGGAAATAAGATGTAATAATAATAATACCCCTTTGTGAGTACTGAGTAACTTCCGTTTGATTCTTGCCGGAGAGAGTTTGAACTTCTGCTAAGGCCATACCGGTTGCGTCAATGAGTAAAAACAATACTAAATTCACTTAACGCTATTCTTTTTTTATTTTATTTTTTTATTTTTATATATTACATCTACTTTTTATTCCTAATCTTCTACAACTTGCCGGTAGATTAAAACAAACTTCTTTAAGATGATACAAAAGGTTTTGGAATTAACACGTCAAAAACAGCTACCAAAATTGAAAGACAACGCTTCAGTAGTAGTGAGACTAGTTGTTTGAAAGTTGGTGCAGCTAACCAGGCTACATTAATCAAAAGGCTACTCAGTTTGATTCTAAATTAAAATTGGTTGAGTAACCAACCAATTAATTTTTAACTTTTTTCTAGGCAAAGGGAAATAAGTCGGAACTATTTACTTTGTCATTTCAATAAAGTCTAAAATTGTTTGCCAAAAGCTTCTTTCTTGGTTAGGATATGTTTGCCAAAGGTGTTTGTGCGTTGCAGATTATAAATTTTGCATTTGCATCAGCAACTATATTAGTCCTGTGAGCTTTTGCAGTCTGATTTGGCTCATTTGTGTTACCAACGTTTAAGTATTATGTGATGGTCTTGTAATGAGTAGCTTTAAGAGTGTCACAGATTTTCTACAGGTTGCTGTGTTCCGCACCAAGTTTGCTGTTGATTATTTTTTATTCAGTCTTGTGTGGGACCTCAAAAGCAGGTTTGGGTTCAGTAAATGCTTTTTTGCTCTTTCTTTTGCAAATTGATTTGTCAAAAAGTTTTTTTTTTGTTTGCTGGTCTTTTGGTATTTAGACTAAACACACTCTGCAAATTGTGGCCAATGCTTTTAGACTATTTTTTCAACTTCTTTCTAGGCAAAGGAAACAAAGCCGGAACAATTTACTTTGTCAGACACAAGCGGAGTGACAATGGGATCATTGGGATCTATCTTTCGGTTTTTGCTTGTTATTAGAAAAAAAGACAATTAAGAAAAAGTTTCTAATTTTTAGATCATTGTATGGTTTTATTGGTCAAAGACGTTTTACTTGTGGAAACTGCCTCCGGAAAATAGTAAGCCAATTTAGAGGTGTGAGTATCAGCCAACAAGTTGCTTAATACCAGCAAAGCTTTTGTGTACTGTCGTAACTTTTTAAATTGTTTTATTAAACAGGTTGTAATAGGTACGTCGTATCTTTACAAATAGAGATGATGTAAAATCCGAGACTCCTAATTACATCTTAGTTTTTAACATTTTTTTATCATATACGTTTTTATAATTTATTTGCAAAACCATATATTCCGGTACCAGAGATTTGTTCTGCAACACGATGTAGAAATGATTAAATCTACACTTGTGGCAAGACACAAGGAATTGCTATTTGTGGATTCTATTAGTTCCGTAAATTGCAAAGGACATTGCTCTGCTAGATTATGCAGTTGCCCTGTTTACAAGAAAGAATTTGCAATCAATGAATTAACAACAAAAATTAAGTTACCATATTATGAAGTTAAACAAATTTTAGCTGTCTCAACACCTATCAACGGTGTTCTACGCTAAAGTTGCTTTAAAAATCAGTTTTAGTTTTAATGTTAATGAACTTATTGAGAAATTAATTTCATATTTGAATATTGTTTTGTAAGTTATTGGCCAAAAACAAACTTAAAAAAAAGGTCAGTTTTCCAATGGCCACCGGTAATACAGGCGGCCAAATCAATTATAGTGCTTTATAATATCTTACCTAGAGGAGTACCTAAGTTTAGGAGCGTATCACAAGCCTTCTTGCACAACAGCCTAGAAGAAGTGCTTAAGTCATCTAGCATTATGACAAGATTTTAAGAAAAAACTTTGTCAAACAATAACAGGTTGATCTTCAATCAAAGATTGATCTAATGGATAGCATTGATGTAACAATTTTACAAAAAATACTAATTAAGGTTAAAACTTTAATAGAGTTTGGGAAACTTTAAAAAGAAGTTGCATTACCGTCTGGAGCTTTTGAGAGGCAATTGGAAGGTGGAACAAAAACCCCAAAGAAAACGATTTGGATAAAGAAACTTAAATAAAAAACGAACGTAAAAGATAAATGTATTTTATATTCTTAGAGAAAAGATCCGTGGGGTCTGATCAAAAAAATTTAGATCAAAACTATGCAGTTCTCCTCAACACAGTTTGAAGTTATACACATTTTAGCATTTTAAAGTTTGGATTTTTTGACAATTAAGTTATCTTTTTTAACTGTACAATTAGTTCTACGTCTCTAGCGGGAAGTTTTTGAAGATCATTTTCTAATTGCAATTAAGACCAGCGTTTAACAGGTAAGACAGTTTGTCTCTCAACGTTGTTGTCATAACCGCGCGGATTAATTAAGCTTTTAATTCAGCTTAACCCTACCTTATTGGAGAGCCTAAACATTGAGTCTGCCGTAAACAAATTTAAGCAATGTTATACTAATAACAAACAAGTTTATTCCAAAGGCTAGCGGTAAACGTGCCGGCCCTTTAATTTTTTGGTAGAATAGTGAAATTAAGGTAGCAATAGAAGAGAAGAATATGGTTAATTTTAAGAAACTGCCGTTGCACGCAAAAAATTTCTTGAAAACAAAAGTTGTAGGAAATTATGTTTTGACGATCACCAGCCACTCCGGTTGGTATGGTATAGCAAAATTATTGTATTTTTTTTCAAAATTGGTAAGAATCTCAATAATCTGTCTAGCAACCGACTAATTTTTTGAATTTTTGGTAAAACATCAATCTGGTTTTTGTAAATTCAACTTTACAGTTACAGACTAACTGAACTAACTTGAAAACGTTGCGCAATGCATTTTTAGAAGAAAACAACTACTTGCGGTGTTTTTTGACCTGGAAAAAGCATATGACATGATCTGAAGTTTTTTTTTTAACTGCACGTGTGTGGCTGCTTTGAGCCCGAATTAAAAACGCTAACTCCTTCATGTTATTCTTAGATAACCGTGTCTCTCACGGCTCTGTTATAAGTCTAACGCTAATTGCTATTGCGGAAAACAACATAGCGTCGTACGTCAGTATTTATGTGAGAAAATGTTTAACTGTACCGTGTAAAACTATCTGTGGCAGCATGAAAGTTGCTAAAAAACTTGAGCAGAAAAGAGGAGGTTACTCTATTCCGTTTACGCATAGAGCACACTAACTTAATTTCTTTGTTGGTTTTAACTGGTGACGCACAGCCTGAATAATTGGCACGATTGTTGGTATATTTGCGTGGGAAGAAGAAAATCTTTAATAGGCTCTGCGCAGCCTGGTTGTGTCAGGTATTTACTGACTAAAACTTTTACTTCACTTTTTATTTTTATTAATTGGTTTGCACTGTGGTTATGCACTTCTGACACCTTTGACGGCTTTTTCCTAAAGTAGCTTTATCTCTTTAATCAAGTTTAGAGTTTAAAACTAAAAGTTTATCCTTAGATTTTTTTGGTTAGGATATGTTTGTTTTCTAAAGGAGATTGTGTATTGCAGATTATAAACTTTGCATTTACTCAGCAACTGTATCAGTTTTGTGAGCTTTTGGCTTATTTGTGTTACCAAAGTTTCAGTATTATATGATGGTTCTGTTATAAGTAGTTTTAAGTGTGTCATTTTTATACTTTATAGCTGGATTTATGAATAGAATTTTGCATTTTTCAACAGTTTATGACCGGATTTTGAATTTTTTTTACAATATTTTAATATTTTATAGCTGATAATTGCTGTTTTTTAAAGAGTTTATGGCCAATTTTTTGGTATTTTCTAACAATATTTTGTTGATTTATTGCCGGAACTTGCTATTTTTGTCATTTTATGGCTGGAATTTAGTGCTTTCTGACAATGTTTCAATACCAAATTTTGTTATTTTTAAACATTTTATAAATCAATTTTTACACTTTTAGTTTTTTTCTGAAAATATTTAAATATTTTACTACCGATTTTTGTTGTTTTTGACTTTTTATAAATATTTTTTTTTTATTTTTTAACAGTTCACAAAATTGTTTAACAGTAGTTTATATAATACAGGGTCCGGCACTGAAACTTTCTTATTTCAATGAGACGTGAGAACGCAACTAGAGATAATTGCGGCGCGGCAGTGCTCTTAACTAAGAACGTTGAAGGGGAGATTTATTCCGAACCATCGTCAATCGTTAAAATGCTTTGGGCGAGAGAGCAACGCGTATTTGCAGTAGAAACGTTCTTTTCACGAGGCCGCTTAATAGTTGCGGTGCAGCGTGAGTTCCGTTTACGGTACAATATTCCCTCTTAAGGAGCTGTTCCTGTACGGAGATCCATCTTATTCTGAGTGGAAGCTTTTAGAACAGATGGAAATGTGTTCCGCAGGAGACCAGGAGCAACACGGACCGTTAAAACACCCGCAAACATTAAGGCAGTCCGAGAGTCGGTTTTGCGATCTCCTAGGCGCTCTGCTTCAAAACATGCAGCTGCCCTGCGGTTGTCGGAGCGTTCAACTCGCCGAATTCTTTATAACGATCTTCACTTTTACCGCTACAAAATAGTAGTCGCACAAGAACTTTCCAAACGTGATTTTGTTTCACGACAAGGGGCATGCGAAACGCTCCTTGATAATTTACCCCCTGAAGCAGTTGTGTTTTTTAGCGATGAGGCACACTTCCATCTCTTAGGTTGTGTTAATTGGGTCACAGTTTGGGCTGCGATATCAAACGTGGGAATTTTTGGGCCATATTTTTTTGAGGAGGGCAATCGCACGGTTACAGTAAACTCTAAGCGTTATGTGGCAATGATTAACAACTTCTTTCTGCCAGCTCTTGAAAATATGGCTATAGGCGAAGTATGGTTTCAGCAAGATGGGGCCACAACGAACACATCACGAATTCCAATGGCTGTTTTGCAGGAAAATTTTCCAGGGCGATTTATCTCTAACAAGAGTGACATATCGTGGCTAGCACGCTCGCCAGATTTAGCCCCATGTGCTTTTTTTCTATAGGGCTACCTTAAATTTAGACTTTAGAGTCTACAACAACCGTCCTGCAACTGTGGAAGTATTGAAAAACAATATTCGTCACAAAATAGCCAATATACCAGTTGCAATGCTCAAAAGAGTCCACATCAACTTCAGTAATCGGCTACAACAATGCATTGACAGCAACGGCATACACTTGTCAAATATGCTTTTTAAGACATCTTAATTTAAAACTTCCCATGTTAATGCTTTATACTAATAATTTAAAAAAATAAAATGTACAATTTATACTTTTATTTTTTACCTTTAAAAAAAGAAAGTTTTAATGCTGGACCCTGTATTTACACTTTTAAAAGATAGATTTATAATTTTATTTAGAAATCGGATTTACAACTGGCGGTTAAATTAAACATTTTGAAGACCGATTTTATAGTTTGTACGAAGATTAACAGTTTGCCAATTCAATTTAACATGTTAAAGACCAGATTTACACTTTTAAACGTATTATTTGAAACTTGCATTTACACTTTTAAAATCCGGATTTATAATTTAAAAGCCAAAATATTAGTTTGACATTAAAATTAACACTATGAAGACCGCATTTAAAGTTTTAAAAGCTGGATTAACAAAATTAAGCAGTAGAATTTAAAACTTTAAAGATCGGTTTAAATTTTTAAAGGCCGGATTTACATTTTTAAAAACTAGATTTACTGTTTTAAAGGCGGGATTAATTGTTTGGCAGTAGACCAAGTACATTTGTGCCTGGATTTTATTTTTATAAGCCGCAATTACAATTTTAAAAACTAAATTTACAATTTGAAAGCCGAATTTACAGATTGATAGTAAAATTTAACAACGTGTGCTTGCCAAATTTTCAGTTTGAAACATTATTAAGGAACGTATTTATAATTTGAAAGCCGGATTAACAATTTGGCAATAGAATTTAACACGAAATTACAGTTTTAAAGGTGTGATTATAATTTGACAATCGAATTAACCGTTTGACAATAAAATTTACCTTTTTAAATGCCGGATTTACGTTTTTTAAAATTGGATTAACTATAATATAACTATAAATAAGGTATTGCAGTAAAGGGTTTCCCAGGTTAACATCGGTGAAATGCCCCCTATCACAAATATCCAAATTATCTCAAAATATGTTTGGTAGAGTTTAAAAATTTTGTAGTAGGGTTTTGGGTGGTCTTCAAACATAATTTTTTTCAGGCTTTCAAATTTTGTACACAACCCTTAAAAAAATTTAAAAGGGTTGAAACTTTGTTTTTGGTTATCTAAACCTTTGATTGCATGGAATTTTATTTTTTAACGTTATAAGTAATTGAATTATTTACAACTATGGTTTTTTTTTTTAATTTTTGCGAGTAGTGCGCCACTATTAAAAATCGATTTTTTCACTTTTTTGTTTCTGTGACTCTGCAAAGCATTTATAGCTTTAAAAACATTTTAAGTACATTAAGTAGGTATTCTGGGTATAATATTTTTATCAATTTGCAATGATGTGACTGTTTAAATCATATGTTTTATTGTATTTTTTACCAGACAAAAAACAAACAAAGTAATTTTTTTTAAATTTTTAAATGTCAGATTTTTGGCATCAAAATTAGTCAGTAAACTTATTTTGATCAAAATCGGTAAAGGTAAAAAAAAACTACTTCTTTCAAACTTTTTTTACAATTTTAAGGCGTTTGAAGACCACCCAAAACCCTATTTACATGATTTTCTTTAGAATTTTTTATTCAATAAGTGCGGAGAAAAAAATAAACGATAAAATGCGATGGGAAAGGGTGGGGTATCGAAGTTTTAAAATCCTACTAAACATGTTTTTTGGATGCTAGGAAAGTAATTTTTGAGGTAATTTAGATATTTGTGATGAGGAGCATTTCACCTATGTTAACCGAGGGGGATCCTTTAAATACGTTGGTGGCTGGATTTATACTTTTAAAAGCCAAATTTGTATAATTTGAAAAACGACGTAAGAGTTTGGCTGTAAAATTTAATACTTTGAAAGGCAAATTTACTGTTTTTTTACAAGTTGCTGTGTTTTGCATTAAGTTTGCTGCTGATTATTTTTTATTCAATCTTGTATGGGACTTTAAAAGCAGGTTTGAGTCCAGTAAATGTTTTTTTGCGAGTTGATTTGTCATGAGGTTTTTTTTTATTTGCTGGTCTTTTGGTATCTAGACCAAGCAGATTCTGTAAACTGTAGCCAATGCAGGCAATACTCTGTTTGGATTTTATTACTAACGACTGCATTGCTTGCAATGATGTTTGACTATTTGGCATAATGGTTTTTGGTCTGTTGGGGTATAATTTTGTCTTGAAGCATGCTTGCTAAAGGGTAGCAAAGTTTGCCTCTTTTGGGGCTGTGTCCTTGTAGATTTCAGTTTTAATGCTATTCTGGTTTTTGGCTTATTTGTTTACCATATAGTTTTTTTGGTTGTGTCCTGTTTTTATTTGTCCATTTGTTTTGCTGTGGTCATATTAAATGTTTTTTTTTAATACAAAAATCTTTTATGATTTTTGACTTCATCATTATTTTTTTTATGTAATACATTTGTTATACTAGGTACGTGGGTCCCGAGGTTTAAAATTTGTTAATTTTTTTGTAGTCAGCGTCAGTACGCTGCTTGTTTTGCTTTTGTCGTTACAATTAAGTAAAGTGGTGTAATGATAGTAGTACTTATTATATAGCTTGTTGGCCATTATCAAAAGTATGGGTTTTAACTACTTATATATGGGTAATTCCATTACTTTTCGACCAATTTGAAAAAATCGACTTCTTTGATTTTGCTCAAAATTTCAGGGATCAAAATATAGGTGAAAAAAATGAGATTCCCAAAATTTTGGACCTTAGAATAATGCCTGTTCAAAATGACACACATTTGAAGGTCAAAAATTTTACAATAAAACGTCTTTTTCAGCTTATTTTGTATCTCAATTTTTGGGCTTCTGGAAAAAGATAACTAGGTCTACGATGTCTCAAATTATTTCTTATTACATGTACTTTAAACCCCATATTTTTATGTTTAATATCGTGGCAGTCATTTTGATATATTAAGCTTCAAACATTATTCCAAAAAAACCCGTAAATTTAGCAGAATCGCAATACTTTGCTTTCTTTAAACCGTTCTAACTTTGTCAAATCTTTACAAAATTTAATCCACAAGGTCTAGATTTTTTTGTGTTTAATCTCTTTTTAAAGTGATCATACAAGACTTATAGAACCAATACGTATACACCACTATTTTGATGCAGGAAGTTGCACATATTTTTGCGATCTTCAAAACTTGTAATTTTCAGGTCCCAAAAAGGCGCTGTCACCCTATGTCGATTTTAGTAAAAATTTCAGTAAATACTCTTTGGAGGGTATCTATATGAGAAATGGTATATCGGGCATTTTCAAGAATTTTTTAATATTCAAAAATTGTCAAAATTGGCAAACCGCACATTTTTGTATCTCAGTTTTTGGGTTTTTAGAAAAAGATAAGAAGGTCCACGATGGCTCAAAATATTCCTTATTACATGTTCTTTAAAACTCATACTTGTCTATTTAATGTTAGGGCAGTCATTTTGATACATCAAGCTTCAAACATTATTCCAAAAAAAAACCGTAAATTAAGCAAAATTATGCTTTGTTTAAACCGTTCTAACATGGTTAAATTTTAAAGAAATTTGATCCACGAGGTCTATATTTCTTTGTGTTAAATCTTTCTTTAAAATGATTACATAATACTTATAAAATCTATACATATTCACCACTAATTTGATGCAGGAAGTTGCACATGTTTTTGCGATCTTCAAACATGTAATTTTTATCTCTCGAAAAACCGCTGTCAACCTATATCGATTTCAGTCAAAATTTTAGTAAATACTCTTTAGACCACAAATAAAAGGTTATTTATATGAAAAATGGTATATTGGGCATTATCAAGAATTTTTTTATATTTAAAAATCGTCAAAATTCAGAAAATCTAAATCACTTTTTGTCTATCTTACTTTGTTTTTGAGATAGTCAACAAATACAAAATATTTAAAAAAACTTTTTATTTAGCAAAAAAACACAAACAAAACAACATTACTTTAACAAGTGTGCATTGATGCAAGCTTTTGATACTTGTTAAAACAGTTTTCTTTGGTTTGGTTAGTGAAATTTGATAAAAATGCTGTTCCAACATAGAGAATACGCAAATATTATTTTTGTATATGGACTCTGTAATGGTAATGCCCTAGCAATTGAGATTTCTTGACAGAAAACAACTTTTTTGACGCGTTTTTTAGTGGAAATGTTCACCCATATTATTATCAAAAGTAAAACACCTACAACCAGGCGACGCAGCACGACTTGCATTTTCTCAATGGCTTCTTGATAATACCCAATATACCTTTTTTATATATATATATAACCTTTTTTCTTGTAGTCTAGAAAGTATTTACTGAAATTTTGACTAAAATCGACATAGGGTGACAGCGTTTTTTCGGGACCTGAAAATTACAAGTTTTGAAAATAGCGAAAACATGTGCAACTTCCTGCATCAAAATAGTAGTAAATATAAATTGATTCTATAAGTCTAGTGTAATTACTTTAAAGATAGATTGAACACAAACAAATCTAGACCTTGTGGATCAATTTTCTTTAAGATTTGACAAAGTTAGAATGGTTTAAACAAAGCATAATTTAGAAATTTTTCAAAATTTACGTTTTTTTTTAATTAATGGTTAAAACTTGATATATCAAAATGACTGCCCCAACATTAAATTTACAAATATGGGTTTTAAAGTACATGCAATAAGGAACATTTTAAGCCAACGTAGACCTTCTTATCTTTTTCCAGAGGCCCAAAAATTGAGATACAAAAATGTGCGGTTTTCCGATTTTGACAATTTTTGAATATTAAAAAATTCTTGATAATGCCCGATATACCATTTTTCATATGAATAACCTTTTTTCTTGTGTTCTAAAGAGTATTTACTGAAATTTTGACTAAAATCGACATAGGGTGATAGCGCTTTTTCGGGACCTGAAAATTACAAGTTTTGAAGATCGCGAAAACATGTGCAACTTCCTGCATTAAAATAATGGTGTATACGTATTGATTCTATAAGTATTGTGTGATCACTTTAAAAAGAGATTAAACACAAGAAAATCTAGACCTTGCGAATCAAATTTTGTTAAGATTTGACAAAGTTAGAAAGGTTTAAAGAAAGCAAAGTTTTGCGATTTTGCTAAATTTACGGTTTTTTTTGGAATAATGTTTAAAGCCTAATATATCAAAATGACTGCCACAATATTATACACTATAATATGGGTTTTAAAGTACATGTAATAAGGAATAATTTGAGCTATCGTTGACCTTTTTATCATTTTCCAGAAGCCCAAAAATTGAGATACAAATTAAGCTAAAAATGACGTTTTATTGTAAAATTTCTGACCTTCAAATGTGTGTCATTTTGAACAGGCAATATTCTAAGGTCCAAAATTTTGGAAATCTCATTTTTTTCATCTATATTTTGATCTCTGAAAATTTGAGCAAAATCAAAGAGGTCGACTTTTTCAAATTGGTCGAAAAGTAATGGTCTGGTCATATTAGGTGTCTGTGCCTATGTGCGTTTAACCATTATTTTAGTTAAATAGCACTCGAATGGCTTTTGTGGTTATATTATTTAGATGAGTGTAAAAGTTTAGCTTGGTGTCAAACGTTAGTCTCAAATATTTTATTTTATTTGTTATGAGGAGCATAGTAGTATATATCCTCAGGTTTTTTACGTCTGTGTTATTTTTCCGTCTTGTGAACGGTATAATTGCCGTTTTGATGTGGTTTTTGGTTTTTTTTTTGCACTACTTTTCTACGATTTAGTGCACTTTGTTTGATACAGTTGTTCCAAACTTCCTATGTACAAGAATGGTGAGATTATCAGCGTAGTCTTAGCCTATATTGTTGAGAATCTGTCGTAGGCCGTCCATATGGAGGCATTACAGTAAGGGTGAACTCAACTTTTTTTGATATATTGCTATGGTTACAGTCTGGTCTTTAAGCATACCTATTTGTTAGACAAAAAAGTTTATCTTTTTACTTTTATCTTTTTCAATGGATTAGAAGGTAGGTAGTAATGTCAAATGTCTTTTCAATGTCCAGAAAGATACCCAAAACTATGTTTTTGCAATATATAGTGTTTTTGCACTGTTGACTGGCTGGTGTATAGCTAGTTTAAAAAATGTTTCAGTTCAGTAGTCATATTGGCGCATACTAGCGCAGTAGTCAAACTTTTATTATAAAAAATCTAGTCAACCTGATTTGTTTGTAAGATTTAGACTTGTATGCCACATATGGGTTACTCTGCTTTTGGTATAAATATTATCTTGATCTTTTTTAGTTTTCTCAGATTTGCAAACTTTTTTTGGGATAGATTATATCGGCTCCTGGCGACTTTAATGGTTTGAATATGTTGATTCTTAATTTTAGATTGCTTTATTTGATTATTATTTTAGCTTATTTTTGGTCTATTTTGTTTGCGTTTTTATAGTTCTAAAATTTTTTAGATCATGAGTTTCCATTTACAAACTGCCTCAGTTTTTGTGAATAATTTTAAGAATTTTTTGTTTTTGGTCAGCAGGTTAGCTTTCTAATGTATCTAGTGCAATTATTGCTTAATTAAGCGGGAACATGTATAACCGTTTTAAATGTTTTCACAGTATTTCTTCTACGATTTTTTTTTAGTTTTCTTTTTGACATTTTCATATGTCGTAAGAATGGTTCTATAAGTGTCAGTCACCATTTCTTTTGGCTTTATTAAACAACTTTCTAGTGTTTGTCTAAGTGATCTTGTTGGAGGTGTGTTTGGCAATGCCTGGTGGCGGGTTAAATGTAGTTGACAAACAAATCAGTCATTATTTTCAATTAGTGTAATGTTTTTTTTTTTGGGTTTCTGTATTTCAGAATGAGCGTTTTTTTCTGATTTGATTTTGAACCAGATGTATGCGTAATATGACAATTTTTTTACCACTTTATTTGTTTTATGATTTGCCAAACTGAAGTAAATATCTTTGCCACGCAACGCAATGCAAAACGTTGACGCATTAACTTAATTTATAATATTGAAATTGAAATTTACTATAAATTTTAAGAGTTTTTTTTTTTTCTTTTTTTTTATCTTTTTAACTTTTCCGCCAATAATTAGTGGTGCATCATTTCCACTGCTTGTTAGCTGCAATATTTTAAAATTGGTGGAGGTTTTTGATGATTGTAGGGAGGTACCCGGATTCAAGAATTATCTCTCACTTGATTTGTTTTTCTACTATCATTATTTTGCCTGTCACTAAATCTCAGAAACATAGGTTTCATTAAGGCATTATATTAATTATTTGCTTTGCTATGATGCATATACGGGGTTTGGATTAAGCTTAACCTCTTTGTCTTTATTTTGTAAGTTTAAAATAAGTTGTATATCAATGTTGCGTTTGTCAATAAAATATATTAAAGGCTACAGAAACTGCTCTACACTGATGTAGATTGGTTTGCACAATGTCCAACACACCTTTACAGTTTGGCGACCGGCAATGGATTTTGATTTATGATTTTTTTTTATAGTTTTTGTTGTTTCCGGTTTTTCTCAATTCTTTTTAGGAAACGACTGAATTAGGAAGCTTATTGTGATGAAACCTAGTTACAATTAGCTTTCTTAGTTTAACACCTTATCTTAAAAGCTCTTGTATAAACGGTTTTTTTTTATCTGGTTTTGAGTTTACTTATTTAATAAGGTTGCCTGTTCTTATTATGGTCTCGGTACTAATGTCATATTTTTTTTTAGATCAGAAGTTTTTTACCAGATTTTTTGCGTCAATGTACTTAGAAGCCACTGTTTGGTTGGCTCACTGGTGTACGTGATTTTCAGGAATTTTTCTTTAAAGGTGTGTTTTTAAAAACTTGGTCGGTTTTACCCAGAATAGATATTTTGATAGTTTTGGCCAATGTATTTAGCTGCTACTTTTAAGTTGGCTCATCTGTATACGTGATTTTTAGGAATTTCTTTTCTTTTTCTAAAAACGGGTAACGCTTGTTCATTCTTTAGTTCATTAATTCTATCCAGAATAGAAAGTTTGATAGTTTTTGCCTCAACTGCTTTAAAACTTACGCCTGGCTGCTGTTAAAAGTCTTGGCTTTTCAGTTTTTGGATTAGTTTTGCTAAGTTTGGATTCTTCAAATTTTTCATACTTTTTTTTGCAAATTTTGTTTGTCAAGAAATTAGTTTTCTTATCAATTTTTGTGTGTTTTAAATAACAAACAAATAATGCTTTAATTTTTGACCAATTTTATGTGGCAATTTGATATTTGTGTAATTTTTATACAATAAATAGGGCTAAATGGGGTTTTGTGAATGCATTTTCTATGCTATTTTTTAATTGCCTAATGCAGCAACTTCTTGTAACTTAAATGAAAGGCTTTTTGGAAGATTGAACATACTTGTTCTAACTTGCAAGTGTGGTTGTAGTAAGCCGTTTGCTAAATCAATCAAAACAGTTTGTCTTAAAATTTTAATTTCTGGGTTATTTGCAGAATATATAATGACGAATTTGTTCCAGTTATGTTTAACATAGAACAAAAAATCACCATCGGCCTTTGTGTATTTTTGGCACAATTATAACTAACTATATTAAATAATAATTGCCGGTTTTTGCAGAATTCTACTATTTATATTAATTTTATCATTATGATGTAAAGTAGACACCAAAAGTACATTTTTTCCTTTTTTTGGTAAATATGAAACCAAAGTACAGTCATTGGAATACCCAAACATGCTGGTACGAGCTCGTTGAGAGGAAGGTTTTGAAAGTTCTAAAAGCAGTTTTTTTTTATGGTGCCAATGACAGTGAGTTTATGTTCTTTTCGAACTAGAGGCTCTGTTGTGAACTAATTGTCCAAGGTGACATTTTTGTTTGAACCAGAAATATGCTCACAGAGCCTATCAACCACATCAAATGCTCTATTGAAAACCTTATAAGGCCCGACCGGCTGCTCTCCAGCATATATCTATAATTTGTTAGAATAAAACATTTTAGCAACGCATAATGCTTGTATTTTCAAACCATATTTGTTGGGTTTGGATGGTATATATACTCTAAAGCTGCATCTTCTTCTAAATGGTGCTAACATTTCATCTATTGTAGCAAGTTCCAAAATGTGGTAGTAATTCTGGCAATTTAGATTGAAATTATTAAATATTTCTTGATTCGGAGAAAGTTTTTTTTTTTTTATTTTTTAATGTTATCAAAAAATTAATATATCTTAATAAGAATTGAAACCTTTGAAGTGACATGGTAAGATGAAATATTTCAATGCCTTAGCCGTCAATTCTCCACAAATCTTCAAAATTTTAACGATTGCTTTTACAAACTGCAGCCATATACAATAGTCCAAAGAGAGCACGAAGTTCAATATAATTAGTTGGATATACAATTTTGGATAATTTTCGGCAACTTTTGCAATATATTTATTTGTACAATTGGCAATTGTAGTAATTATTGAATCATTAATAAATTAATTTCATATTTTTTTAATATTTTTCATTGACTTAGTTGCTTGAAAATTACCAGGAAGACGTTTTATGATATTTTCTTGTCTATTTTAAATGTTCTGCTTAGTCTTGGCATTTTTTTCCAATAGATTTTATTGTCTTTTTCAATAAAAGACTAGAACTGTTATTTTTATTAATATCAGAAATTATTTGTTTAGAATCGCTTTCATGTAGCACACGTTCCTCTTCATCGATTTCTGTATCATCAGACACATTATTTTCTATTCTATCAACCTCATCATCCGTTAAAATTTTGTCTATCATTTTCTGCAAGCGGGCCTGTTTCGCCTCATAGGACTCCATAACATACAAAAAACTTTAATTGTAATAAAAGTGTTCCTTCTTACGGTACTGTATTTTACAACAAAATACAATACTTGACAAAGGAAAGGTAAAAATATATATTCAAACAAATTTATAACGAAAAATATCACCGTAAACAATCGAATATCACATAACCATGATTATAGAATATATAACAATGAGGTTTAAAGTTTCCTTGAATATAATCTTGCCTCGTGTAGCAACTTCAATAGGAAACTTAAACCACAATTGTAAATTGAAACTTTGACATGTAACTGCTATATTAATTCCACATCACTTCAAGTTATGTACCATCCGTTGATTTTATTTAATATACATAAATCTTATAATATTAATTAAATCAAACAATTATTATCTCTTAATACCATCTTTAATAGACAATTTAAGCAAACATATTTAATAGGGTAATTAACATCAAAAGTGATGAATTAATTATGAAATGATCTAATCTCGAAAATTTGCATTTAATGCAAAATCTTGTTAAGACTATCATATTTACTATAAAGTTGGACTATTCATAGCTGAAAAGACTAATACTTTACATCCTATCTGATTTAATATTAATTAAATTTAATGGCAGCTTCATTAGCACGCATTAAAGTCAAGTTAATTAGTGTCATTATAGTAAATATACTTTTGTTGATAGTGCTTTGCTGTTACAATTTATAAAGCGCTTTGTTGAACAAGGTTATATTAGTATTAAATATATATTTTTTAACTAAGCAAGTATATATTAAAATTGAGGAACATCAAAGAAAGTTGTTAATTGCAGATTGATAAAGACACGCTGTTCGGGAGCTTTAAAAAAAGGATATTATTAATTTACGCGTATTGTAACTGTATTATTATTTATACATAATTGTAATAAAATGCTTTTTCAAATAAAAACAAAACCTTTTGTGTATATTTTAAATTCTAAACTACTAATTGAATAACCTATTATGTATACTATGTGTTGTTTTATAGCTCATTCTATTGAGTACGTACCTGTTTTGGTTTTTATTTTTTTATTTGTTTTGTGATTTAAAACTAACCATAAAAAATAAATTTAAATTTATTCTGTAGGCAAATGTATTTATTCTAAATAAATAACATTCAATAAAAATAATTGAAAAACATTTATAACAACATTATATAACGCATGACTAACATATAAAATTTATTGAATTTTGTATAAAAAATTAAATTTGTTGAAATTGAATTTGTTCATTAAAATATTGAATATTAAAATATTTACCGTTTAAATTTAATGAAAAAATAAATTCAGAAAAATCCCATAAATACAATTTTGTTAATATTGCGGGCTGATGTTTATCCAGTGATTTACAATTTAATTTCCCTAAAGAGTATGTGTAAATTATGTAAATAACACAAACAAATAAGCTGATTATACAAATCATTAGAATATTCAAATTAAATTTATTTATTCTTGAACAAGATAACTAAAAACATTATATATTTTTTCATGCATTATTACTTGAACAGTTTATATATCTAACAGATTATAACTTGTATGTATTTTGCCATTGCAGACATATAGAATAGATTTGATAGCACAAAGTAAATACCCATTTAATATTGCAACACGTTTCGTGTACTCGCAATGCTTACTAATAATTTATTAACATGAATCCCGACTCATCGTATTTACGCTGGCATTAAACGGTGATTACAACTCATCCAACCCCTCTATCGAATTAATTCCATAGTAATGATTAAATAATACCACAATAACACTAATATCGTAGGAGCCATACATTAATTACATCCTTGATGAATGTTGTACATTTAGGGTGATAACTAAAGAATAAATAATTCAACCTATAAATAGTATTAAATTTGTTGTTTGCACAGCAAAACAATTTAAAATGAAAAAATTTACAGATTTTGGTTGTACGCGCAAAATAAATATCAATAAGCAATTGTTGTTGTTGAGATAAAAAGAACTTATTCTTTATGCTTCTCAAAACAAGAAATGAATTCATAATGAAACATTCAACATAATTTAATTCAATTAGTATTAATTATTAAAATTGTAAAAAATTGTTCTGAATTTCAATTTATCATTGTTGGAGCCCGGCGCAATCGCCATAAGTAAGCACAGCAGGGCTCCATAGTCCAGCGTGATTGAATAATTCCAGAATATTAATTATTTGAGTTGGATTGGTTTGCTAGATTTAGATCAAACTACAATCAACTGCTATGTCTATGTGTCCTTTGTGTACATATTAAAGACAGGTAGTAATTACAATTTAATTATAATACTATATACTAAAGAAGGGTTTACTATCCTAAATACACGTATGAAAACTATTTATAGAAATAACTAATTGTAGCCATGCTAAAAGTCTATGACATGTGATATAATAATATGGACTTGGGTATAATTATATAGGCAACAAATTCCCCTGGTTGGAATCTTGTTTATAATATTGCTGAAGTATTACATATTTATTTGGAATTTGCGACGAAGTGGCAGAATGGTGGTAGCATTGACTAATAATTTTGTCTTGGCAGTTACTTCTTAGTTTAGTGTGAAACAACAGAAAACAAATGTTTTTTATGGTCGCTATACTGTTGTGAATTCAAGTTGCTGGCTTAAATCTTGTTTTTTTTTTAACTGACTGAAGTTTTATTGGGTTTTCGGTCAAGTTTGTTAATAAAAAATATAAAGAGTCACCAATAAATGAAATTTGATAGCTGTGGTTTGTCATTGACTGATTTAGTGTAAAAGTTAATAAGATAAATAAAACACATTTAATGTATTGTATATCACGAATGTATTTAAAACCGTAATATGTTTCAACTTTCTACAATGCCATCATCAAATGGTGAACAAAATTTAAAAGACCTGAAAGTGCCAAATTGTGTGTACCGTTTGACATTGATTTTTCAACATTAGAGTATTCTACTTCTAGTATCTACTGCACACTTTGGACGGTAATATTGTTAATGGGAATTTTTATTATATTTGGGAAACAATTTTTGTTAGTTTTGGTTCAAAACTTTGCAACTTTATTACTTAATTAAATTTGGTTAGCAGATATCTTTGCAGGTTCCTGGACTTTGTGTCTAGAATAAAACAATTTACTCCAACGTTTGTGGACTTAATCGAGTTGTTGTTTTACTAATAATAGAAACATTTTCAGTTAGGTATCAAAATAGTCTCAAGTTTGGTCAGTAATACATTCAATGCATCTGTCTCAATTTAATCAATAAAGTTGTAAGCCAAGCTTGGATTTTGTTACTTTCTTTTAAAAAGTTGCCAAAATCTGCATTGATGATTAGTTTTTTGAACACTGCCGCTTGTGTTTTTGTTGTAAACTGTTAACATTTTTATAGAAGTTTTTGGATGCCGTATTAATAGCACAAGGGTCTTTTATTTTACTGTTTTGCTCTATTTCTAAATTGAAATATTTTGTTGTCGATTATTAGATTTAACCATTAGTTTTGGAATGGCTTGAATTAAGGATTTTTTTGTTTGTATTTCAGTGTTGACAATTTTTTCTAGGCAATTTTATTAAGAGTCATTTTAGGTTAATATGTCAAAATTTTAAATTGATTAAGTTAGGTTAGTTTAGTCACAACTTGGTTATTGCAATTGTTGGGTGATGGCTGAGAAAGTGCTTTGTTTAGATATTTAAGCTACGCGCGTTATGATTTTGTTGTTGAAGGCATAAGCGTCGGTAACATTTTAAGGTTTAATTAAAAAAGTTGTTGTCAATATTTATAAAGGCTTATCCTAATTAGATGAAGTAAAGGTCATATGCACGTGGTGTGAGTTTAATCCAATGGCGCAGTACGTGTTAAAATTCTTAAGGTGTGACCTACGCGTTTATGATATATTGTTTGGCAATTTGGACTTGCTTCTTAACCTTTTTATATTCATAAAATATTGGGGTAATTCTACGATAGTTTGGACAAAAGTCCTCACATTGACACTTCCGATTTTGCTGAAATTTTGTTTGGGATACTAAAACATGACGATTCCTAATTTTTTTAGCGAATTTGGAGATGTAGATGTGGGGACGTTTGTCCAAACTATTGTGGAATTACCCATTAGTTTTTTGTTGTTTTGTAGATCATTGGAAGTATAATTTTATTTTAAATTTTTTGTGGTTGTGGCAATAAAATTTAGTATTTTTTTTTGTATAGAAATGCTTAGTGTGTAGTCAAATTTTGTGTTAGAAGTTTAATGCACTTGTAAGATTGTTGTTGTTTGTTTTTGATTGTTTATTGGTTGACGGTGCCGGATACATGTCGTCTTGTTTTGTTGTAGTTGTTATTCTGCTAAAAGTTTTCTCTTAATTTACAATAAACTTTTTTAACAAATAGCAAACAACTTACTAAATAAATTAAAAGAGTATTGTTTTGTCTACTTAACTTGTTATAGATTATGAAATTTATGTTAAACTAAAATTTATACAAATATAATATATAGACATAGTAAAAAAATAATATAAATATATAAACATGAAAAACTTGTTGAGGGTGTAACATAATAGTTAGTTAAAAAAAATTGCAATAATTAAAATACTGATTAAAGTTGTTCAGAATTTTGCATTTGGTGTGATTTTTATTTGATAAACTAGCCAAATTTAGGTAAATTACTAGAAAATCAAAAATCTATTAAAAATATGTTAAAGACCTGGTTTAAACATGACCAACATACGATTTATGGGCCAGAATCTCGGTTTGCATATCATAATTATACGGACCAATGTTTAACAGCTATTTTCTTATCAAAAAATATATAACAATAATTATAATAATTCTTTATTTACGGTATAAATAAAACCATTTACATCTACATAAAATACAATGAATATAAACAATACAGGGAGTTTATAATTGATTGGGATCATGCAACCACTCCAAACACGCCGCTCTTTTAAAATTGTCCACTATACTACTTGTTTTGACACATTAATTTTGACAGTTGTCAAGCAAACATATGAAAACATATGTAGTATAGAGGACAATTTCAAAAAGGCGGCATACTCAATACATAAGATATATAAAATAATTAGTATAAAAAACAAAAGGAAAAGATTGACCTAAACATCATAATATAATATAAAATACATAACATTTATTGAATCTTAAACATAGATTTAGAACCAAAAAAATTGTAATTGTTTGGTAAACAGTTTGCTAATCTACAAATTTTACCAATGGGGTTGTGAAATTCATAATTAGTAGAATGTGTAAATTCTCTAAATAATAAAGTCTGCCTGGTAAGTCGTTTACTAATAAGAATGTAGAATGGAAGAGATACAAGTAACTCAAGCACAGTTTACTTCAGACACTAGACCATGCAAAAATGAGAGATCTGATCTTTTGCGCCGAAGTTTTAGTGATGTTAAATTGTATAGTGAAGTGAAGTAATTGCGATCAAAATTAACCGACAATATACCAGATTTATAGGACAACAGACAAAAAAATTTGTTTTGGACACGTTCAATATTCTAACTATGAATTTCATAGAAAGAGCACCAGACTGAGGGAACGTACTCTAAATGAGAGCGCACCAAGGCACAGTATAGTAATTTAAGAGTACTTGGAAAAAGATCAGCTGACATCCTATATACAAACCCTAGCATTTTTATAGCACGATTATACATGTAGCTGATATGCTCAACAAACGTAAGTTTAAAATTAAAAATTACACCCAAGTTTTTAGTTTGTGTCACTTTTTGTAGCATCTTGTTATCGATAATATAATCGTACAAAATTTTGCTTAGCGTTTTATTAAAATTGATTGCAAAACATTTATTAACATTAAACAAACGGTTATTAATAAGACACCAAGCATTAATAGAGTCTAAGTCTTGTTGTAAAAGATTACAATCATTGATAGATAAATTTTTAAATCATCTTCAAGTAATAGAAATGATGATGAACTAATACAGTCAGAAAGATCATTGATAAAAAGTAAAAATAAAATTGGTCCGCAGTGAGATCCCTGAGGAGCACCTGATGGAACTAAAATAGGTTGTAAAAGAAAGTTATTGATTTTTACACATTGCGTTCGGTTTTTCAAAAAGCAAGATAACCAAGAAACCACTGCATTATGAAACCTAAGGCACGAAACTAAGCAATCAAAATATTGTGGCTCACACGATCAAAGGCTTTTGAAAAATAGAGTCAACTTGAGTTTTGCATTCAATTGCGTTTAAAATGTAATTTTTGTAAGAAAGTAGATTGGTAAGTGTAGATCGACCTTCACGAAACCCATGCTGTTCTTCTACTAAAACATTTTTGCACATCCAATGTATTTGACCAGTTATAATTTGATCAAATTATTTCGGGATAGCAGATTGAATGTAAATGCCTCTATAGTTTGTAATATTTTCTTAAGCACCAGATTTATGCAATGGCATAATATAAGTTTGTTTCCATACATCAGAAAATTTAGTTTCATTTAATGTAGCGTTGAAAAGTAAATGTAATAGTTTTGAAATTGAATAAATACAATTCTTTAAGAGCATAGAAGAAATGCTGTCAGGTTCAGTGCTAAGATTAGATTTAAGGCTTGTAATTCTATTAAAAATATCTAATAAACTGACTGAGAAATTTGTGTGAATTACATTGTTATTAAACTCAAACAATAGAGTTGGATGAATTTTAGAATTGTAAACGGAAAAGAAAAAAATCTGCAAATTTATTTACAAGATTGTCACACACGTCATACAGGTTTGATCACCGTAATACATTGTAGCTGGAAAAGCATTATTTTTCTAGCTTCATTTACAAATCTTCAAAAATGTTTTGGATTAGACCGAATGTTATTCTCGGTGCGTAAAATGTACTGCTTGTAAAGACGTGCGTAAAGATTTTTACATGAAGTCCGAAGAGAATCAAATTTATTGTAATCAGAAAGAAATTCTGAAGCTTTAAATAGTTTATGTGCTATATTTTAAATAATATTATCACGATTATTATTAAAACATAAATCTAAAAATACACCTTTACCATTTGGAATGGTTATACATTGAATGCAGTTTAAAAACCCAAACGAATAAGCAACTAAGTGTGCATGGTAATTTTCGTTACAAGTATCTCCAATTCCAAACTTATCATTTAACCACAATGCTTTAGGTAAATTATAATTGTAATCTCCTAGTAAAATAAGTTTACTGTTAGGAAAAACGTCAGCAAAAGATTTCACGGAGTAGCAATGGTTGGCATATTTATCGATAACCGAACAAGGAGGTATATAAACTGCACCAATTATATACGACACAAACTTAAAGTTAACAATTACAAATACATGTTCAACACTTAAATATTTTGGGTGTAGTAATATACATTTTAGTTGTATTTTAATCGTAAATAATACGCTGCTTCCACTTAATTTAGGACTAGTTAATCTAGATCTATCACATCTAAATAAGTTATAACCAGTTTCAGTTCCGAATCAGTAATGTCTTCAGAAAGCCAGTTTTCGGTTAAAACAATAATGTCACAATTTGACAAAGTTACGGTTAATCAAAGTTTAACTAATAACCGTATTCTGAACATTTTTTACAGCGATGTTAATTTACATTTTAAACGTTGCTAGGTAATATTTAAAAAACTCGATACTTGATTGGTTAAAAATTAATTTCTACAGCAATGTTAGCTAACATCAATGTTAAAATATGTTCAGAATAACCCTATAATTTAGTTTTTTTGCCTTCGACGATCTGGTTGTAAATTGAGAGATCGCTTGCATTGCTGGAGAAGGGTCCAAACTGTTGAGTAGATTTAAGTTGCAAAAATTTCATGCAGTTGTAGCTGGTAAGCATCATTAAAAGACCGAACAGTAGCAGGCTCAGGTAGACAATAAAATATTAAATCTTTAATTTTCTTAACTTTAAGAACTATTTTTTTTTCAAATAAGAAATTTTATCAGATGAAAGTTTATTGTTAGAACAAACTTTATCTAACAATATCTGATTTAGTGTGATGTTTTCTTTGTACAGTTTACATAGTTTTGATTTAGATTTAAAAACAAGTAAAGCACTACAATGGCATTTTTGTAGCAAATAGCACAACTATTGTGGAAAATAATGCCACAATCACTACAAGTAATACCAGATTGTGCTACATTGTTACACTTACAAAGACAGTCAAGTCAAGTCATAGTGACTGATGCAAATGTAAATATAAATAAAATATTTGAGAAAAAGTTTAAAACAAGGAGCCAATTTTCAATTACCAGGTGACTAACTTTAAAACAAACACGGACAGATCACGGAAAGGTTACAGTAGAGCCAAAAGGATTAATAAAAATTAGTTTTAAAATAAAATTACAATTTAAAATCAAAAATTTAAATTTTTTAAATTGCATGTTACGCCTTTAGTACAAATAGTAAATAAATATGCCACAACCGGCGTGGATGTTACAATAACAATTGTAATTTAATTATTAACAACAACGCACAACAAGAATATTGCTACTATAAGAAATTAATAATTAGCTTATTTAACTACTTACACAATTAACACAAGATGTAAAAGAAGTTTATAATTAAATAAACTTAATAAAACACAAAATGACAAGAGCACCAAAATAATAACAACAATTTAATTCAATCAATAAAGCTAGGATTTTGTTCAATTTTTGTGCAATAAAAAATTTTTTGGCAAAAATTTGTATATTTTTGATTGAATTAGCCAACATTTTGACAAAAAAACTGTATTATACTCAAAAAAATTTTGTTTAATAAAAGTAGTTGTAACCAAAACAGCCATAAAAGACCAATTAAAAAAAAAACAAAAATTGATTCAATAAAATTGGGATTTTGCCAAGAAGACAAGTTTTGAGTTAAAAAAAACAAAACAAAAATAGAGATCTATATTTTTCTAAAGACCAAATTTATTGAATCTATCTGTAAAATCAATATTTTTTTTCCAATTAATTTAAATTTGTGCAATACAAACTAAAATTTTTACCACAAAATCTAATATTTTGCTCAAGAGCTAAAATTGTAACTAATAAAACCGGATTTTTGATTTAAAAATAAAACGCTAATCTTATACGACAGGACTTTTGTGAAAAATTCTAGTTTTAGTTTAAAAATGCAAATTTTTGTTCAATAAAAACGTATTTTTGCTAAAAATTAGAAAAAACTCTTTATATGACTGTAGTTTTGGTTAATAAAACAAATTTTAGCTCAAAACAATAAAATTTTGTTGTTTTATAAACAAAATGTCTACATATTTTAGCCGGAGTTTTGCTGTATAAACCAAATTTTTGATCATTACAGTGAGAATATTCTTTAATAAAACAAGATTTTTTTACAATAAAAGATTTTGTAAAATTATTGTATATTTTTGGTTAAAAGACTGTTTTGACAAAAAAACAAATTTTTGTTTAATACAATAGCATTTTTGTTTTACAAACCAAATGCCTACACATATTGGCCGGAGTTTTGCTTTATAAACCAAATTTTTGACCAATATAGTCAGAATTTTGCTCTAAAAGACAAAAGAAAATCACAATAAAAGGTTTATATATATATATATATATATGGGTAATTCCATTACTTTTCGACGAATTTGAAAAAGTCGACCTCTTTGATTTTGCTCAAATTTTCAGGGATCAAAATATAGATGAAAAAAATGAGATTCCCAAAATTTTGGACCTTAGAATAATGCCTGTTTAAAATGACACACATTTGAAGGTCAGAAATTTTACAATAAAACGTCTTTTTTAGCTAATTTTATATCTCAATTTTTGGGCTTCTGGAAAAAGATAAAAAGGTCCACGATGTCTCAAATTATTTCTTATTACATGTACTTTAAAACCCATATTTTTATGTTTAATATCGTGGCAGTCAATTTGATATATTAAGCTTCAAACATTATTCCAAAAAAACCCGTAAATTCAGCAGAATCGCAAAACTTTGCTTTCTTTAAACCGTTCTAATTTTGTCAAATCTTTACAAAATTTAATCCACAAGGTCTAGATTTCTTCGTGTTTAATCTCTTTTTAAAGTGATTATACAAGACTTATAGAATCAATACGTATACACCACTATTTTGATGCAGAAAGTTGCACATATTTTCGCGATCTTCAAAACTTGTAATTTTTAGGTCCCAAAAAAGCGTTGTCACCCTATGTCGATTTTAGTCAAAATTTCAGTAAATACTCTTTGGAGCACAATAAAAAAGGGTATCTACATGAGAAATGGTATATCGGGCATTATCAACAAAATTTTAATATTCAAAAATTGGCAAAATTGGCAAACCGCACATTTTTGTATCTCAGTTTTTGGGCCTTTAGAAAAAGATAAGAAGGTCCACGATGGCTCAAAATATTCCTTATTACATGTACTTTAAAACCCATATTTGTCTATTTAATGTTAGGGCAGTCATTTTGATACATCAAGCTTCAAACATTATTTCAAAAAAAAACCGTAAATTAAGCAAAACTGCAAAATTATGCTTTGTTTAAACCGTTCTAACTTAGTTAAATTTTAAAGAATTTTGATCCACGAGGTCTATATTTTTTTGTGTTCAATCTTTCTTTTAAATGATTATATAAGACTTATAAAATCTATACATATTCACCACTAATTTGATGCAGGAAGTTGCACATGTTTTTGAGATCTTCAAAATTTGTAATTTTTAGGTCTCAAAAAACCGCTGTCACATTATGTCGATTTCAGTCAAAATTTCAGTAAATACTGTTCAGACCACAAATAAAAGGTTATTTATATGAAAAATAGTATATTAAGCATTATCAAGAATTTTTTTATATTCAAAAATTGTCAACATTCAGAAAATCTAAATCACTTTTTGTCTATCTTGCTTTGTTTTTGAGATAGTCAACAAATACAAAATATTTAAAAAACTTTTTATTTAGCTGAAAAACACAAACAAAACAACATTACTTTAACAAGTGTGCATTGATGCAAGCTTTTGATACTTGTTAAAACAGTTTTCTTTGGTTCGGTTAGTGAAATTTGGTAAAAATGCTGTTCAACATAGAGAAAACGCAAATATCATTTTTGTTTACGGACTCTGTAATGGTAATGCCCTAGCAATTGAGATTTCCTGACAGAAAACAACTTTTTTGACGCGTTTTTTAGTGAAAATGTTCACCCATATTATTATCAAATGTAAAACACCTACAACCAGGCGACGCAGCACAATGACTTGCATTTTCTCAATGGCTTTTTGATAATACTCAATATACCATTTTTCATATAAATAACCTTTTTTCTTGTAGTCTGAAGAGTATTTACTGAAATTTTGACTAAAATCTACATAGGGTGACAGCGTTTTTTCGTGACCTGAAAAGTTTTGAAAATAGCGAAAACATGTGCAACTTCCTGCATCAATATAGTAGTGAATATAAATTGATTCTATAAGTCTAGTGTAACTACTTTAAAGAAAGATTGAACACGAAGAAATCTAGACCTTGTGGATCAATTTTCTTTAAGATTTGACAAAGTTAGAACGGTTTAAACAAAGCATAATTTAGCAATTTTTCAAAATTTAAGTTTTTTTTTATTTAATGGTTAAAGCTTGATATATCAAAATGACTGCCCCAACATTAAATATACGAATATGGGTTTTAAAGTACATGCAATAAGGAATATTTTAAGCCAACGTATACCTTCTTATCTTTTTCCAGAAGCCCAAAAATTGAGATACAAAAATGTGCGGTTTGCCAATTTTGACAATTTTTGAATATTAAAAATTTCTTGATAATGCCCGATATACTATTTCTCATACAAATAACCTTTTTTCCTGTGTTCTAAAGAGTATTTACTGAAATTTTGACTAAAATCGACATAGGGTGACGGGACCTGAAAATTACAAGTTTTGAAGATCGCGAAAATATGTGCAACTTCCTGCATCAAAATAATGAAGTATACGTATTGATTCTATAAGTTTTGTGTGATCACTTTAAAAAGAGATTAAACACAAGGAAATCTAGACCTTTCGAATCAAATTTTGTTAAGATTTGACAAAGTTAGAACGGTTTAAAGAAAGCAAAGTTTTGCGATTTTGCTAAATTTACGGGTTTTTTTGGAATAATGTATAAAGCTTATTATATCAAAATGACTGCCACGATTTTAAACATAATAATATGGGTTTTAAAGTACATGTAATAATTTTGGAAATCTCATTTTTTTCATCTATATTTTGATCCCTGAAAATTTGAGCAAAATCAAAGAAATCGACTTTTTCAAATTGGTCGAAAAGTAATGGAATTACCCATATATATATATATATATATTTGCTTAAAAAAACAAATTTTTGTCAAAAAAAACTTAATTTTTGCGCAAAATTGCCTAATTTGTTTTGTTTGATAAATGAAGGTTTAGTCAAAAAAGCCATAAATGATTAAATTTTTGGGTTTTGCTAAGAAATCCTGTTTTTATTTACGAAAAAACAGATTTTGATTTAATAAAGCTGGTTTTTTATTAAAAAAAAAAACTAAAAAAATGCTAATAGAGCCATGGATGTACTGGATACCCGACTTGTGTTTATAAAGTGACGTAAATTATAATACGGTGGCATTTTGTGTGTTGACTTGATAATACTTAACATACATTAAAAACAAGTTACATTTTATCATTTTTGATTTTTAAATATTTAAAACATGCTTTGTATGTTATTAACATTTTTAAGTAACTATTAAAATGTGCCGGACAAAAATTGATTAAAGGAAAAACCAAAAATGCGTTTGTTGTAAATAATTAATATCTCCTACATGGACCTATCAACTTAAAACAAATTTTGAGTCAACATTACTACGCGTATTATTGACGTTTTACTATTATAGTTAAATATTGTACATGCACGGGTTTTGGCGGTACAGGTACAGGTACGATAGTTTAAAAAAAAAATTAAAAACGTTATACCAATATAACTCTTTTACAACATAAATCATGCATTAAATTTTTATTTGTAAACTTTAGTCGAAATGCTGTAAATTTTTGACTGTTTTTTTGACAAATAGATTAGATTTTTGCTCAATAAATAAAGATTTAATAAAAAAGTTGTACTTTTAACTAAAATTTTGCCTAAAAAATTAAATATTAGTCTACTAAAAGCAGATTTTTTTCAGTTACGTTAACAATGTAAGGTTGCACATTTTTTTTACATACTTTTTATGTTACTTTGAATCATCCACTACTACTATGACAAGTTTTTAGATTTTTGCTTAATACAACCGAATTTTTAATTGTAAAACCAGTTTTTTGTTTAATTATTTTAAATTTTGTCTTTACAAATCTAATGTTTGACTAACACAGCCGGCGTTTAGAGAAAAAACTAAAATTTTGCTTTTTTTGGCCAAAAATTTGGTCCTATTGGGCTACAACTTGACACAAAAATTTAAAAGTATGCTCAAGAGCTGAAATACAACTGAATTTTTGCTTAAACACTTAAGATTTACTTTCAGAGACTGGACTGTTTTCAAAAATGCTAGTTTTAGATTAATAAAGATATACTTAAAAAAAACATTAAAAATGTAAATTTTTGCAAATTTTTGCTTAATATTGAATTTTAATTCTATAACTTGATTGCTACCCTATTAGGCACGATTTTTGCTTTTAAAACCAAACTTTTTTTTTTTAGTACATTGGCCTATTTTATATGGCTTACGCTTGTGTTACTACTATCAGTAAAAACAGCAGCAACATTTAATTACACAATATATACTACCGATCCCGTTAATAGAGAGAATATAGGTGCTGTACATGCTGACGAGGCCTAGTATCTGGTCTATCGACAGTCTCATATTAAATGTAATTATAATTACATGAACTCTAATCATGATCATTTATCAATAAAGCCAGAATTTTGCTCAATAGGACAAGATACTTTTTAACAAAAAGGTTTTAGTTAAAAATTTATATATGATAACTCTAGACCAACTTTTTGGCAAAAAATCAAAGCAGTTTTAGTTAAAAAGCCATAAAAGACTTAATTTTAGCACAAATTTTTTTTCTAAGGTTTTATTTTTGCTAAAGACACCAGTTTTTAGTTAATTACAAACTTAATTTATTTAATAAAGTTTAATAATGTTTGATCAACACAAATAGATTTTTACTCAATTCGACCGGATTTTTGTTTTATAAACAAAATTGTTACTCAAGTAAGGTGGGTTTTTGCTCTTTAAACCAATGTTTTGACCAATACAGCCTGAGTTTGGTTCAATAAAAAGAATATCTAATAAAAAAGTTTTAATTAAAAAATTAAATGTTTTTTATCAATAGAGTCGCTTTTCTTGATCGATTTGTTCAATATAATTAATTTTAATTAAAAAAGTTATAATGATAAGTGTGATAACTAATCGGACCAAGTTTTTGTTCAAAATTACTGTTTTGCTAAGAAGCCCAGTTTTACTTAAAGAAAACACAAATCGTTTTTCAATACAGCCGAAAGAAAAGAAATGTTGTATTATGGTCAGATTTTTGTTAATAAAACCAGATTTTTACTCACTAATACAAATTTTTGTTCCATACGACCGGATTTTGGAATAAAAATATAAAAGGTTCTAAGGTGTTTGATTATAAAGATTGTTTCTATAAATATCTTTATATCAAATGAAGTTTACAGCTTGCGTTTTATTAAATTTTATCAAGTTTTAATTTTACGATTATAATATGTAACAGCATATTAGTTTTTTTATCAAAGTTTTAAAATTAAATTCAATTTTTAATAAAGATAACACAGAAAAATTTCGCTTTTGAAGTTTTATATTATTCAGTTTTATTATAAAATTAAACAATTTATAAAAAAGAACTATTAAAACCGTCTCCTTGCTACGATCTTAGTAGTTAGGATTGAGTTTTATTGGCCTTATCCATAAAAGATGTCACAGTAGTTTGGGACCTTTAAAGAATACAGAATCTGCAGAGGCGCTAACAATGCGACATGTACGCAAAATTGAAACAACATTCAACAACAAGTTTTTTGACAGACCACTTAACAATAATAATAAAATTAAATATTTAATTTTGTCTTAAATAACTACAAAACAATCGTTATAAAAACAATTTAATTATAAAGAAATGTTTTATTTAAATCCAATTTATCTAGAAATTTCTACATAATCTAAATCCCAATCAAAATTATTCATCCATAATCTAATTACGTCGGAATTTTCCAATCATCACTTTGTAATTAACGTGATTGGCATGCATTTGCGAATATTATCCCACCTGCTCCGCCACAACATGCGAAAATTAACATACGCCCAGGATTCCCATCAAATTAAAGCCGAGCAAATCACAATTCCCCCTTCAATCATTTATACAAAAAAAAGTTTTTTAGGCAATAAAAAAGGTTTATGTTTGTTTCAGATGTCCCGTGAGGAGGCAATTTCATTCTTGCAAGAAATCAAATACAACTTGGACTATCTGCAAAGTCATTACACCCAGTTGGGGTTGAATGCCAGGGATCGTTCTAAGGTAAGCACTAAATATAGCAACCATTAACGCCTTTAACAATCCTATTGATGATGGAATTAATGAACGCTTAAAAAATTTACAAAGATAACAAGATTTGGTTGAATTTAAAACAAAGATTTTTTTACAAACTAATTAAAATTGCAAATGAATTCAGCACTGATGAATTCTGAATTTATCTGCTGAAAATGCATCTCGAGTGTAATTTATTTATGTTTCGGCAATTGAATGTTCGGTTTGGGTGGCCATATATTTCGACACTGTCGGGACAGTTTAGAATGCCACTGCATGCACTAAAGTTATATCCCGTATTGAAGTAAAACATAAACTGCAACTTACACTTTTTTTATTGCATTCGCAATGCTGAAGTCACAATAAAATAGTCTGTTTTATGTCGCGGAGGTGTTTCTTGTAAATTGATCGTAAAACACGACTGATATTTTGAATAAAAGAATATTGTTATCAAAGTTTACGAGACTATATTTTTGAATGAATAAAACACTGATTATTTTGGCTTTATCATAGTTTTATAACTGTAATAAATTTATAAATTTAAATAAAATGATTAAAATTTTAATTAAAAATAAATGAATATTCTTTTATATTTCATTTTGCGTCTTAATCTTTATAAAATTAAATTCCAATTTAATTTCCATTATCTGTAAAATCGAAAGTAATCTCAGTTTATTCATCTTACATCAGCATAAAAACTCCCGAACCACTAATCCCAACATTTAAATTTTTCCTCTAATCTAAGAAATTCTAATTACTTTACAAAACTTTTTTCTTATTCTTTCAACCGTATATAAACGTAAAATCGCATGAACTTTGTCCGCTTAACTTTCCAGCGATGTACGTCGAAGCAATCCTTTTTTCGTCCCTCAAATCCCTCCTTTGGAGTTATTTCAATGTATAATCCAAGTTTAATAAAGCGTACAAAGCCGAGATTACAAGGAAGTGTAGTTTCGATTTTACTGCCGTGCGATTTATATATATACATTCTATGCGGGCTGGAAAGAGTGGCGGGTTTAAGCCGAAGATTCACGGATTTGCCTTTTTACGACCGGTGAAAATATACTTAAAATTGGGTTTTGTAGGCTAACCCCTTTTCCAAAATAAATCCTAATTAAGCCGGACAATTGGTTTGTTAAAACATTCTCTTTATATTGCGATAATATTTAAAGATTTTACGTGGGAGCATTTTTCATTATGAGAGTAAAAAGTTGTTGGGTAATTTCGACGTATTCAGACTGCAGACAAGTTTTTATGTTGGGTTTAATGTAAGGTGGTCCAAGTTTAGTTAAAAAAGTTAGCTAATGATTTTAATGCCAACCTACATCATGTGTAAATAAAGTAAGTATAAATTGGACTGTTTCACATAGAAAAATGTAATTTAAACTTTTAAATGATATAAAAAGCATTATAGTAGTCGAATACATTTAGAAATTAGTTGCTGTAATTGTAAATATTAAAATGAATGGATTAATGTAAAAATGTGCGTCGAGTATCAAAGGAATTTGTCTCAAATTTTATAAATTATATTTTTACTTAAATGCTTATTCTTCAAACAGTTTCATAAAGATATAGATTAAATTGGGTTAGGTAGTACTATTTTAGTGTCCGAGTCATAGATTATAAATTATTCGTTTGTGTTTTTGAAGGTATACAAATATTCAACGTCATTTTTTTGCATAGAAATAGAAGAATCTTAAGAAAAGCAGTAAGCAGCTTGTACTATCCAGTAGTTTCTAGTTTTTACTAACTAACAACCTGACCTTTCTTTTTTTTGCATGCATGTGACTTTTTGCAATCATTCTGATTTTACTCATTTATGTTACCGATGGTCCTGTTACAAATAATAATTTTAAGTGTGCCAATTCTTTTACAAGTTTCTGTGTTTTGCCTCAAATTTTGTATACCGGTATACTTAACTTTATTATATTTTTCTTGTACATTTTAAGCTTTTAGGTAAAAGCTATATCAATGATGTTTTTGACAATATACGCACTGAGGGCTGCGGAAGATGCTCTAAAGTGATGTAAATTGAGTTGAACAATGTTTAATGGATTTTGATTAGTGGTTTCTTCAACGATTTTTGTATCTTTCGGCTTATCTCTATCCTTTTTGAGAAGAACCAGAGCATCGGGTGGTATTTGTAGATAAACCTACGAACAGTTTGCCTTTTAAGTTAACCAATTTCTTCTAAGCCTGCTTATTCATAATCACGACATGTTGTGTTGTGTGTTAGGTTTCATTGTTGACATTGTTTTGCACTTCCAACCAATTAAGGAGAGTTGGCGGTATTGTGGTACTGGTACTAATATGATTTCCATTTTTTCTCTTTTTTTAAATTATCAATTTTACTCAAAATGTCTTGATAGTTTTAAAGTTGAGGTAGCAATCAAAAAACCCTTTTGGAATTGTTGCTAGTACTTTTAGGGATAAGTCTTTTTACTGGTTTTGGTTTTTTTTTTAGTGGTTTTTGCGATTTTGACGAAACTGCTGCACAGGTTTTGCTTTTGTGTTTTTAATGTACTAGGGGTACACGTTTTTATTGTATTTCCTAATGCTTTAGTTGGCTTAGTTACTTAAGTTCTCTCTCCATCTTTCAAATTTTGTAGCTTACGCTTGGCTACCTCCAAAAGAATAGGCTTTGCGGTTACGACCTTGGTTTCACTTGCCAAGCTTGAGTTTTTCGAAGAGTCTTTAATTGTTTTTATGTTTGTTGAGTCTATAGTCAGCGGACTATTTCTTGGGTAGTCTATGATTGCCCGTTATTGGAAGCTCCTTTGGTTGTTTTGTATGTTTCCTTTAATTTATTCATATTGATTTCTAATTTTGCTTTCGTTAATAGTCTTCTTAGGCTGATACGCCAAAAATCTAAAACTCTAATTTTGCTTTCTGGCAGGAACGTGTGTTTGTTTTACTTTTTATTTATTTCTTCAATTCCCGTTCGCAAATCGGCATGAATTTGCCAATTTTTATGAGAAGTTTTTAACCTGTAATTCTTGTCATTAGAAGAGCATGTCATCCTTACAATTTTAATTATTGGGATTCTCTCTTACGCTAGAAATAATGGCAGCTTTTGCAGATCCTCACGGCCTATTTTTTCTAGACTTGATTTAGGATGTCCCGGTATTTTTAATATTTTATGGCTTTTATTTATACTTTGGTTATGTAAAGAATTATTGATTTTGCGGAATTTCACAGCATTTTCTTTTTTGTATTTTAACGGCGTTTTTTATTTTTAGTTTAATCTTTTTAAGGGATACGCTCACTTATTATGCTGTGGTAGCGACTATCTAGAATTGATTCCCAACCTTCAGATACTTGTTTAGTGTTATGACTAGAAATTTGATGGTATTTTTGGGTTGTACTTTGGTTTTGTTAGGCATGAACTTTACACTTTATACGTCCCTACTGCATTGCACTGTGTTTGGTTATTAATTTCATCATTTGTCCTAGGACTAGGTTAATAGTCTCATCAGTTTTTTTTTTGTTTTGTCTGGCCGATAACTACCAGATTGTCCACGTATATAGTTTGGTTACTCTACGTTCTCTTAGTTTTCTTATAATAGTCTTCCTGGAGGTGGTGTTAAAACTATTTTTGATGTCTATTGTGACTTGGGCGCAGAGTATTTTATTTCTTTTGTTTTATCTTTTTTTTAGCCATCTTTTTAGGTTTTTCTACGGCCACTACTATTGATCTTTTTGCTCTGAAACCGTTTAATTTTTTTGCGACTTTTTTTTTACAAGCTTTCTTATGGTGTTCAGAATGCATATTGGTTTGTAAGAACTCGGTTTCTTACTGAGCTTGTAAGGTTTCTTTATTAGCACTAGTTTGTCTAATTTCTAATTTTGTTTGGGACGTTTATTTGTTTATTTGTTTAGTATTTTATTCATAAGGTTTAGTATATTGTAAGATTTTTATTATTTTTGCAGAGATATTGTAGGATTTTAGCGCTTTTTGTTATTTTTTACGCTGTTTTTAGGGTTTTGATAGTTTTTATCTTGAAGTTGTTGGGTATGTTCATGTTTTTGGACTAGTTTATTTTACCGTCTTATAGTTTTTTTAAATTTGAATATGGTCTTTCATGATTTTTCTTTGCTTTTTGTTATCAATATTTTTAATTGTTTTGTTGTTAGTTCTTTCTGTGCAAGTTTGTTTTTATTGTTAGCTTGCTTTTTACTTTTGGTTATTTTAAGCATTTTCTTCAATATCTTAACATTCTACTAGAATTTTTGCGTTTATTGTATGCTATGTTACACGTTTTGCTGGTGACTTTTGTCAGCGTATTTACTGTAATTATGTTTTCTTTTTTTGAGAGCTTTTATTTAGGTGTATACTTAACTTTTCTTTGTCTAGTATATTCAGGTTTTATCTTTTCAGTGAGCTTTCTGTTGGTTTTGTTTTTAACTTTGTGTTTTTTACCACATTATACGACATGTTCTACAAGAAAAAACAAAGCTAAGAAACAAAAAATTAATAACAGTAACAGACAGAAACGAACTACTAAACACAACAAAACTTTTATAAATCTAAACTGAAGCCTAATATCGAAGAAGAAGACAAAATAAACAATGTCCTATGTCAAATAAAAAATGGGACAACTGTAGATGAAGATAAAACACTTGCGGAAATGCTGAAACGTGGTGGAGATGCTATCTTACCAAAACTAGCAACATTATTTAAAAATTGGTTAGAGTAAGGCTGCATACCTGATGATTGCACATTGTTTCTTTTAAGTCAATATAATGAAATGTATCAACTCAATTTCTTCAATTGCGCAAGACTGAGTAGTTTTTAAATTGTTGATGATCTGGCCACTAGACTGAAAATTTGATTATAATTATAGTCGATTTTTAATTTATATGACTAGTTAGCTAATGTGTTCAGAAAAGGTAAGGGGTATTTGTAAATTTAAAAAACATAAATACAAGTCAGTTTTTTTTAATTTTTTTAATTTTTTAGACAAAGTTTTGGAAAATTAAAGAATAAGTTGTCTAAATGTTGACTTCTGCGCTGCTGGCACTCATCTAATTGAAAACGGAAATTAGATGTTACGCGTCGACACATATCTCTGGAAACGGCGGCCATTTCGGTGCGGATGTTGGTAACCTCCCCACATGACGCACCTCTGGCGTGGCGATCGCTTAACCTACATGCTCGTCAACTAGGCTGAATGTTCCTCCGTCAGCGAGGCCGCCTCCCGCGATGCGACCGGGTCGTACCACGGAAGTCCTTCCGCCCATTTAAGGGTCATGCTCTCACAATCAGTAGAAAAATCCGACCCTCTTAACTACCAAGGTAACGGCACAGCCACTGAGAGACCAACGCCATACGAGTAGGTACCGACAGCCAGAATCGGTAAGGCTTTTACTCTCCTTCAGTACTTTTATCAGTTCTCAAACCAAAGAACTACGGAGAGAAAAAAGGTGTTTGATACCTGCAGTTATGGAACCAAAAAGTTTCTTAACATGTCACAATACAGTTTATTGTTTACCGTAAGTGCTTTTTTATGTTGGCTTTAAAAAAAAGAAATTTAATGATACCTTTACTAGACATGGCAGCTCACACAATAATTGTTGGACTATGTAGTGGTGTCTTGGATTTTTGTTGGCCTTGTAGTGGCTGTTTTGTTTGTTTACGTGACGATTTTAGTGAAAGTTTGCTTTGTCACTAAACAGGATGTTTCTTTTTTATTCGTTTGTTGGCTTTGAACAGAACGCACCGGTATTTTCAAACATTCTAATCCATTTTTTGATTGTGTAGTCTTTTGGGGCATTTTATACATTAAATTCGGCACGATATAATCGTTATTGCGGTAATAGGCGCATTTTTTGGCTAATAAATCTTTAGAGAGTAGTGCAACATCTAGTCCTTACCGCGCTCATAGACATGGACAAGCGCAGAAACAAATACCCCTTACTCTTTCTGTTCACTCCTATATTAACTCTAACAGATTGTCTTTAAAAGCTTGCTTTTTCAATAAATGCAAAATGATACAATAATAACAAATATGCAATTAGAAAATTTATTTTTGTTTTACTGGATAAATTTTAGCAAATGAGCTTTTTGTAACACTTTTTCCGGAAAACTATGCAATACACGTTTTAGTACACAGTTGAGTTGAGTCTTTAATGAGTACAAGATCATTTGGTTAAAAATTGTCTGAATGAGTTCTCAGTTTGCTTGTTTTAATCTTTTCCAAAAATGTTGGTTTATTTTTTGGATATGTTGATATAGGTTCAGGCGGTTTTTTTAAACTGGTCACATTTGTATTTGGGTTAGCTGATATCGGCAAAATAGGACGGTAATTTGTAGCTACTGCGGATTCAACTACCATAACCGAATTACCTATAAAGGTTTGAAGATACTTCAAGAAATTCTTAGTCAGTGAAGGATAATTAAAGTGTCTTTCTATAAGAAACATTTGGATACAGTTAATGAATGTCTTACCCTTTGAATTATCTTACTTAAAACCAGAGTTGCACATAATTCAAAACATAGTATGGATAATTGTTTTAATGGCGTTTGATTTTGAGCACATTAATTGCTCAAAGGTAATACCTTTATAGTCAATACATCCGTCATATGCTTTTTGAAAAACGTATAAAAATAATTTTATACAAATGGTAATGTTTGCTGAATTTGAGTTTCTTTAATGAAATTATTGTTGTGAACTTATTCCATTTTGAGTACAACTTATACGTGGATCTTCCCAATTTTTTTTTTCTTTTCATAACTCTTGCATTACGATTTTTGCAATTTTAATGAATAATACATTGGGTCATATATTTGAGCTACACAAACACAGTATGGATTATTGTTTTAGCCGGGCCTGATTTTGAGCATATTATTTGCACACAAATATTACTTTTATAGTAAACACATTTGATATACACATATCCGGCATATGTTTTGAGTTTCTTTAATGAAATTATTGTTCTGATTTTGAGTAAAACTCAATTTTTCAAAAAAAAAAATTTTGTTATTACTTTTGAATTATGATTTTTGCAATTTTAATAAATGCAAAAGGCAACAAGACTCATTAGGTCATATATTTGAGCTATCTGGGAAAGCATCGTTTAGAAATTGTTTTTTGCTTATTGTGTATACAAATTTTAATTTTTAAATCATCAGCTTGACAAGTCTAATTGACACCTAAAGCCTTTGTGCTGGTTGTCTTGCCAAAATGCAAAGTATTTGTTTCAGAGTGATTTTTAGCAATGCTGGTTGAAATTAAAACTGTGTTTGCTATCTACTCCCGAAGCTTGGTCTATTTACTTAGTTACTTTCTTAATTGGTTACCTTCTTAATCGAATATTATTTACATAAATATGGATCTATTGCCAAAAAGTTACGTGCCAGAAAATCTTGCAGTAGTTCTAGACATTTTCAAAGCATTTGATAGGGTATGGCATCTTGATTTTGTCAACAAGGTCCATTGTTAAAAAACAGTAAATTTTATCAATAGTTTTCTTGGCAATAGAAAAATTATAGTTAGAATTTATGGTTTTAACTCTGACCCCAAAATCATAAATGTTGGTGTTCCTCAAGGTTCTGCTCTTCTGTCAACTATATTTTTGATTTACATTAATGAACTTTTTCAAACAACTAAAAGTCTTAATCATAGTTTTGCAGATGATAGCACTTTTTATACTTCACACTTTCCAAAGACCTATCAACAAATATGGCAGAGCGTCTTGAATCTTCCAGGTTCATCTATAAAAAAAAGACCTCAAACTAATATTTGAAGATACTTCTAACAGATCTGTTTTAACTATAAAAAAATTTTTACTGTTTTAAAATAAACATTAGAGATATAATCAGTATCAAATTAAGAAAAAAAATTGGATTTTTTAATCAAAATAACAGTTTTTTACTTCTGTTCAGTTTTTGCGTATATATTAAACTTATATTTGTTTTTGTATTGAATATTGTTTTTACGTATGCAGAGGAGCATCTAAAAGTACACTATTTCTTCTAAAGTGTATTCAAAAGATGTAGATGTAGTTTTTCTTTTTAGAATTTATGTCGAGAGCTGTTTGTTTTCTGTGTTTTGCAGCTTTGTTTTTCAAAATTATTCATTGTTTGGTGGTTTTTAAATATTAACAAATAATTTGATTTAAATGTGAAATATTTATCCGAAGAATGATCAGGCATTTCTAGATTAGTTATATTTTTTTTATGTAATCTTATGTTTAATTTGCTTTACATAGTTTTTAATTTTGAGATATTTGTTGTGTTTATATTATTTGGTACGTTTGTTTGTTGTCAAATATTTTGTGGAGTTCTAACTATACCTCTCAGCTAGTTGTGAGATGAGGGCGACTGTTACTAAAATTAACAAAATGAACGGCAACACCGTACAACTTTAAGTAAATTAAACGGGTGATAGCGACAGGGTGATTTTTTTGCAAAACTCTCACCAATAACTTAGGGTGAAAAATGACTATTCTTAAGGTTGCGCCAACAAACCTTTTAGGAAAAAGCTACGAACCTGCTAAAGAACAAGGAGGAGGAAGATTTTTCTAAAATTACAAATATATAATATTGCGCTCAATAATTGTACCTAGTCCACCCACACTCTCATATTAAATGTTATTACGGTCACCATACAATTATATATTAGACTAATGTTTTGAATTAATAACTTCCAATTTTTTTTACAATTTTTTGCTTCAACTTGCTACAAATTATGCGCCGAGATTTGAGTTAGGCGTTTTTTCCAACTGAGCCACTTTCTGGTTTTACTCTGATTTTTTAAGTTACTTGCAGTTTAGCAAAAGCCAGCCAATAATGGCTATTTGACTTTGATGCGGAAGCTGCCGTATACATTTCACATATTTGCAAAACGGTCATTGGGCAAAATTACGTATACATGGAGACTGAAGTAATTGTTGTTTATTTTTGTTATTTTTTGCCTACAATTTTAGCTACACATTTTGCTACAGTTTTACTTAGCTTTATCAAGCTAAGCAACTGACAATAGACGGGATAGATTTTTAGAATATTAGTCTATAAGCATAGCATAGTCTTTATTAATGCTGATAGACGCTGACTTTAACGCTAACATCGAGGACTGCAAAAGAAAGGCTTGTTGACTGAGCAGAGAAGTATGATCTTGAAATATTTAATAAAAGAAACGAGCCGAAATTTAAAAAGGTTTGTGGCTTGTCTTTCATAGTCACAACTATGTGTTTGGCATGTCCCCAGATAAATAAATACAAAAAAAGAAGGTGAGCGGGAAAAAGAATGTTAGCTTTTACAATCTCATAACTATAGAGATTACAATTACAACAGAAATAACCGCCGACGCAAAATCAGAGACTGACACATTAAAAATGAGTTTGCGGACCAGCTAGCCTGCAAAGTAAAAGAAACTAGCATGAGTTTTACTCTCACATGGTTACCGAACTGATGGGAGTCATAGCAGCGGCGTCCTCACTAGAAGTATGAACAAAAAGAGAGGAAAGCAGTGCACTGGTGATGCAGGTGCATAGCCGAGTTTAGAAGCGAGTGTAAACGGGCAATGAGGCAACTCACATTAGCGCTTAAAAGATCTAACTTTAGCCAGAAGCAAATAAACTTGCTGGTAGCGTCATACAAATAACGTTGCAAGAAAATTAAAACTCCAAAGACAAAACAAAAACATGGAATTTTCTAGATACTGGGACTACAAAATTGTTAAATGCAGCAAAATTTACGGTCTAGGAGCAGGCAAAGATTACTAAAGATATTTTTCCGAATCACCCAAAGACTACATTACCAATCTTCTTATGTATACTTGAGGACATATCCCTACTACCTTAGAAAAGAGTCAAAACAGCCAAAGCGGCGGTGCTAGACCAAAATTTTCCAGAACTGATTAAAGCGATTGCTGAAAAAATTGTAGAAATGCTTCTAGTTACCTTTAATACTCTCATGAGCAAAAGGAAATTTTCAGATGAGTGAAAATTGGCATGGTTAACTTTGATTGAAAAACTTGCTAAAAAAAGGAGAAAGAGAAGCATATAGACCGCTGTGCATTCTAAACTTGATTGGCAAGTTTTACAAGCAAATCCTGGACAGGAGACTTTAGGATGAACTACTGGAAAAATGCAGCTAGTCTGACTTACAATTGGGTTTACAACCAATGCAGTAAAAAGATGCAGGAGCTAGTAACAAACATCTTAGCAAAGAGAAATATTTTAGTATTTGTAATGTTTGATATTAAGAATTTCTTCAACTTCGTACTATAAGCGGATATTATTAAGGCATTATTTTTTCTTTTTCTTTAGCCTGATTTTGTTTACTCTTAACCATAGGCTTTTTCCATACGCTTCTATGAAAAGATGTGCCATTTGTTCTACGACGTCTGTGATTTCAGTTTTTAGCTTTATTTTTTGTTTGGGATTTTATCTCGTAAGCTTAATCCTAACATTGCGCGCTCTATTACTTGTTGGCAGACTAAAAGTCTGTTTGCACTGTTCCTAGTGATGGTCATAGTTTCTAGCCCGTATGTAGTGACATGTGTTATAAACTTTCCTTTTTAGGTTTTTTTGGAATTTTAGGTTCTTCTAAGATGTATTCTAATTTTTCAAAAGCTGTTCATGTCAATCCAATGCGCCTGGTAATTTCTGTTGTTTGGTTGGCTTTTTCTAATTTGATGCTATGTCCCAAGTATATATACTCTTCGACTTTTTCTTGAGTGTGATTCTTGTTGGTGATCATTTTGTTATTTGGACTAACGATTTTTGTTTTTTTAAATTCTTCTATCTCATTGCTAATGAAGACGATATTATCGGCAAAGCGAAGGTGATGTATGCGGTTACCATTGATGTTTACTCTTTATCACTCCCACAATAATTTTTGCACACGTTTTCCAGCGCTAAAGTGAATCATTTTAGCAAGAAGGTGTTGCTTTGCCGTACGCTTTCTTTGGTGTGTACTTTCTTTGTTGTCCAATCTTCTTCTATTTTGACGTGTAGGGTTGCGTTTGTCTACTTGGAGTCAATTCGGGCATTGTCTATTGACTCTAGTACTGCCCATGTTTTGATAGAGTCAAAGGTTTTCTGATAGCCCACATATGCTATATGGAGGTGAATATTGTACTCTGTAAATTTTTTGATTAGTATACGCAATGTTTGAATGTGGGCAGTCGTGCTTGATAAAAGTCAAATTTTTAAGCTAGTTGATTTGTAATTATTTTGATTATAATAGGTGGACAGTAAAGTGATTGGTTTGTAATTCTTCAGATTTGTATTATCTTTTTTCTTAAAAAGGAGAATTATCTCTGCGTTTTGCCATAAGTCAGAAATTTTGCTCTCTTCAAAGCATTTGTTCAAGAGTGTTAGGATTGCTTTTTCCAGGGCCTCTCTTCTAGTATTTAGCATTTTGCTAGTTATTTCGTCTTTGCTGGATGTTTTGATGTTCTACAGATGGTGTAATGCTGCTCTTGGTTCTGCTTTATCAGTTTTTAGGAGTTTTTTGGATCCTACATTTTCTATGACAATTTTTTCTTTGTCATTTTTCATCTTATATATTGTTGCCTTTTCTTTTGAGTTTTTAGCGCGCAAAAAATTTATAACGGTGTTGATTTGCTTTATTGATTTATTCTGTGTTTGATTCTCTGCAGTCTTTCCTGATGGTTTTTTTGATCTTTTTGTTTAAAGCACTACAGGAGATTGATATTTGATCAAAGTTACTTACAGCTGTCATGTTTTGATAGCAGATAAGTACAAGATCAAGGTCACCATGACGGACCTACACTCTGGAACGCCCTTAATATTCTGTTGTAATATTAAGGGTAGAAATGCCCAAAAATTTTAATTGGCTACGCTTATTGACGTGGCATTGATTATTGCAAGTAAAAATAATAAAGAAATGGTAGAAAATGTTAAATGGGCAATGAGTAGGCTTCCCAAATTGCTTGACAAATGGAAATTATTATTTGTTGCGCAAATTACGGTTGATGGTGTGCCAATAACCAACCAAAGCAACAACAAATACCTGAGCATCACTTTTGCCTAGATTATAGACATGGGCACATGCACAATATTAAAGGACTTAAAGAGGTAAAGCGGAGATCAATGTGCAGCGTGAAACCAGTGTGTTCATATAATGAAACAAAAAGAAATTTTCTAACGTGCGCAGAGTAAAGTTGTTATCTGCATCTTGTCCTGTATACATACTTGTATACTAGTACTATATTGCTGTATCTTCTAGTTCTAGATTAGTTGTACTTGATCCAAAGTTCCAAGCGGACAAAGTCAGCCATAGTTGCAATGTGAATATGGACAGAAACTTTCATCACAAAACTAATTGCATGAGTAACAAGAAAACACTGTTGACTATCACCAATTCCTTAGCAGGCACAAATACCTGTGCAGATTTAATTTGTGCTAACAAGGACTGCCTATACTGCGGCATAATCGTGTCGCCCGAGTACACAGTTCTAGTATACACTTGATGTCTGGAAGATAGGGAAAGTTAGTTGGTTACCTCACATGCTGAATAGCAAACTGAAGTAGAAGTGTATACAAACCGGATTAGAAAACATCTTGAAGGGGAGGAATGAGATGAGAGGAAGGTGAAGAAGACGTAAAACGTGGTTACGATAAAGAAATAACGCTAATGGCAAAATGTTGCAAGGTTGAAAATTGTGTGATTACGAGAAAAATGTTAGTGGTTAAAGCTTTACAGTACAGTTGCTTTTTTACCAATCAAGGAAGTTTCGACTAATCTTCTTTAAATGTATCAGAAATACCTCACAGAAAATATTTACTTATTGTTCCAGTTTTGTTTTTAATTTTCCTTCAAGAAGTTTAACGTTGTTCTGCTACAGTCGGATTTGACACCACTTTGTTTACAAGACTGGCACTGAAGTTTGCTTTAAACAATACCTAGTGCATTGCTTTACTCGCCTGGGCTATTGTTGTTTGCTACTAAGACCAATATTTTTTTATCAAGAAAATTATATGCTGTACTTGTAGCTTTAGCATTTATATTTTAAGTTATTATTGTTAGTTTTTTTGTTGGTTTATGATTCTGCACATAGAAGTTTAACCTAACTCTGTTAAAACCTACAGAACAGTTTGATTTTGTATAACTTAAGATAACTAAATGAAACAATGATTGTTTGTTTTTTAACTTATTTTATTAGCACATGTTAAGCTGCAATTATGTCAGAAGACAGTTATTAAACTACAAATCTATTAAATCTGTGTACATTTATGTTATTAAAAAGGAATATTATATAGTGGTTTTAGCGTTTGTGTTGTTAGTAAATTACTTTACAAAATTGTTTTTTTTTTGTTTCAAACTAATACATAATAAGCGATATTTTTGCATTTAATGATATTTGTTCTAATTATTCCATAAATAATGTTATGATACTATAACAAGCTTTTACAATCTACAAATAAAACAATAAAAATAAACAAATAATTTCAGCATAATTAACTTACATTAACCAGCAAGGTGTGCGAAGCATACTTTTCAAAACCACCAGAAATACAAATAGGTCTCTGAGCACGAATCATTATTAACAGCATAGATTTCTGCGTTTCCAAATCTCCATCCCAGGGAATAGAATCATAAACAACATCCGCCAAATCCAAACTCTAAAAATTGAAATATAATACAAAATTAATTAATTAAATAATACTTACACAACCGTGTAATCTTTCCCCCATTATACAACATAGAGCTACATACGCAGACCAGAGTGATAAATGAACAAGTTGTATATATTTAAATTCCTATCAAAATATAAAATTAATTTATTGTGTGTATTAATAATAATATAATGCTTACCAATATTAATTTATACAATAGTAATGTTATTGTCAAAGAAGTGCATGTAAAGAGCATCATGAAGAATTTATATGTATATGCATACAATCTATCTGAAAGACTAAACAAAATTATTGAAATATTTTTCAAATATTTTATTCTTACTCAAGAATTTTATAGTGATATAAAACGCATTTCTTAATATGTCTTTTGCGATCATTTTTGTGTAAATTTGGAAACTGTCGTATAAGATGTTTCAAGTACTCCAATCTATTAACAATATATTCAACAATAACAAGCACTGTACAAGCAGAATAAAATGCAGTTGTAGCTATCCATAACGCATTCTGCGATTGTATTATTAGAACAATAGATCTATAAGGAAATTGAAATATATTGAAATATGGTATATAAACGTACATGAATACGCCGCAATCATCTACAACATAATCAGTGCATTCAGACGTTAATTTAAATAGTGTTACTGATAGCACAGAAACACAACACCAGATGCTTATTATTTCAGCTGCAATGTTTATTTTAAAATTTGTTATTTCTATTCCTATAGGTTTTTCATAAACTGAGAAATCTCCCATTTCTTTTAATAATGCTTGAAAGTTAGGCTGCAAATATGTTAAAGATATTATGTAAAACATTCCAAATAATGCAGCAACTGTACTGGCAATTGCTTCACTTAAACCGATTAAATTAAATCCATTTGTATCTAAAAGAAAATTTTAATTAAAACAATAAAAATAACAAAAATAAACTTACTGTAATAATAAATAATATAACATATCATTCCAACAATTATAAATTGACAATAACATATAATTAATAACAATTTAATAAGAAACATTGTATTAACTTCATTTTTTGGTAACACCAATTGCCATTGCAATATTTTAATCATACTTGTGGCAAGCTGCATCTTGACTATATTTTCTTTTTTGTTATCCTCCATGGTGCACACAATCGAATGTACTAAAGATCAAACTCTAGATACGCTTTTATATGCTGAATATAATTATATGCATAAAATTATAAAGCTTTTATTTTATAATTTTTTACATGGCATAGTTATTAGGGATGTAATATATAAAAATAATTAGAATATGATCAAAGATTAATTGTATAATAGCAAAGCATGCAATGGTATTCTGATTACATATAAAGGATTTTATATTAATTTATTTATGATTTTATTTTATTATTGATAAATTTTTATTTTAAATGGATATTTACTATAAGAAGTTTAGGGTTTTAAAATGTTTATTCACACAATTGTGTGCCTGATGATATTGAGACATTTAGAGATTCTAAGTGGCATTTAGCCATCCGTGTATTTCAGAAGGAATTCATTAGTAGCAAAGGTGTTTCTTAACAGCCTCTATAAGTATCTTTGCCGGTCCTACCAGGCAATATAGGTGCTTGTAAAATTAATTAAATATAGTGCAATACTGTACAAGTGAAAATACATTTTTTACTTTTAACCGTAATATGTACACTATACTACGCACGGGGCCATCAAATTTATGTTGTACTAAAACATTTATGAAATAAGTTATTTTTTTGTATAGAATGAAAGAATTTTAGTCATAAAAACATAATGTCACAACAACTTACACAAAATTTTCATAAATTGTTATTTTTTTTTTTAATTTACTGCAGTTGAAGAAAAAGTATAGTAAACAACTTGCACGTAATGTTTATTTAGCTCTCGTATAACTTATAGCAATCACTAAAGGCTTGTGCATCAACGTATATACTAGAAATAAAGGAGAGTGCCTACCGTCTGAATCTCTTCTCGAATTATACTTGGAAGTTTGAAACCGCAAGGTTATTTAAGTGCTTTTTGGCCAAAGTTTAGATGTGTTGGTGCAACGGGGAATACCGATATTCTTATAAATTTTTTTGTATCAAACATATTATGGGGTTTTAACGAGCCAACACAAAGTAAAATTTTAGAAAGTCAGCAGCCTTTCCCCAGACTAGCAATTGTGATTTGAAGTTTATTACGCCAAAGAATTTAAATTAACTTGTATTTTTTTAAATTTTGGATTTGTCTAAGATGGACTGCACAAGGAATTCCTACATAAGTCTTTTATTAAAAGTGATACTTAAATGTTTAGAAGTATTAGACCACATAGGGAACATTGTTTGGCAGACCGTTTTTATAAGGAGTGATTCAACGTTGTTTGTTTTTTTCTGGGTTTACTTTGACTTGACCGGTCGTTTAGCCAGTTTTGAAGATTATTGGTAGCGCATTGTAGTCTTGTGGTAACCACTTTAGGTGGTCTACAGCTGCAGATTAGTAGTGTGTTGTCAGCATAATGCGTCCTGCACGCAGGCTTGTTAGCGACAAACAGAATAAATAGCAAAAGCTACTCAATGGAGCTTTGAGGGTCTGCTGCCTTTATAAGAAGAAATCTGATTTAGTAGTTTAACTGCCAAAGTTCTGCGGTTTAAATTTAAAGTTATTAGCTTTATAAGAATCAGCAGGAAGTTAAGTTTGTTTAGTTTTAATAGAAAACCTTTGTACCAGTCCAAGTCAAAAGATTTTTTTTAAATTTTAAAACACCTGACGATGTGGTCAATTATGCGGTTTATTTGGTGAATAACAGATTTTTTTTTCTTAGTAGGTCTCTATCAATTTTCTCTATCTGTCTCTGTTTTGGGCTGTTAGAATTAATTTATTCTTTGCGATGTTTTAGGTATTGTCTTTATTATTATTATGTCACCCTGGTGGGTCCACCTTAATTAATCTTGTTTTGCTACGTAGCCGGTTCATTTTTATTTCAGTTGTGTTATTTGCGTCATCACGTCTGTTATCTGAGTTGTTCTCGGGATTTCCGCGTTTCTAATTTTATTCCTAATGCTAATCCGCAACATGGCCTTTATTATTGTTTGTTGTGTAGTTTAGAGTCTGTTTATTGTACTTCTTGTTATTGCCATAGTTTTGGTCTAGTAGGTGAGAACTGGTAGTACACACGATTTGTATATTCTTTTTTTTCAAGTTTATAGGGTTTTTTGTTGAAGCTTATTTTTCCAAAGACCGCCCAACAGAGTTCTATTCTTCTGGGTATTTTACAGGATTAGTTCTTTTTATCTAGTTCTATTTTGTGTCTGAGATAGACATAGTTGCTTACGTTTTTAAGTATCTTTTTTCCGATGGTTATGTGATAATTTTTGGAAGTCATTACTTTGGTTTTCTTCTTCTTTCTGCTCTGAATAATTCGGTTGTTGTCTTGGGCAAACTAGGTTTTTAAGTTTTAGCCATGAAATTTTTCTTTTTCTTGCAGCTCTTATTCTTAGCACTTTTCCTTGTAAAATGACCTGCAACAGATGATATCTGCTTTTGTTTCTCATAATATGGCCTAGCTATTTAAGTTTTTTTTATTTTTACAGTGGTTAGTACTTTCTTTTTCCTTTTATTTTCTACGAAGAGTTTTGAAAAAAAAAATATTTGCAATGTTTTTAAAAACATTTGTAGTTTTTTCTAATTATAAAACTATATAAGAACTAATGTTTTTAAAATATTTAAAATATGTTTTCACAATGTCTTTACATGTTTCTGAAATATTAAAATATACTTTGATGCCTTTTTTGGAGCTTTTGGAAGCATCTATCTGTAAATAAAATTTGAAATGCTTTTTTATAAAATGTTCTTAAGGGTTGCATGTACCTTTTTTTACTAATTTTACACGTAAATTTTTAAATATGAGTTTTAGAAAAAACGTGTTTTTACAAAATATTTTTAAAATACAATTCTACTTATTTTTTTAATTTAGTGAAATGATTATTTTCTGCAAACATATTTTTACATTTAGAAATACTTATGTCGTGTATTTTTTTTTTGTATTTTGATACATAATTACATTAAATTATTAAATTTCTGTAATAAAATATTATTGGAAAAACTAAACAAAAAGGATCCTATGCTTTCTCTACAATAAGTTTTTTTGAGACTGCTTGACACCCTTAAAAGTATTTGTAATGTAGTTGCAGTGGTGTGTAATATTTCTACACAAAAGTAAATGTTGAAACATGTTTCTAGAAGCATTTACTGCATAATAAAACATTTTAAATTGTTTATAGTACGACAAAAATATTTGTTTTTAAATTATTATGTTTATAATTATATATATTTTTTTTATTAAAAGTACTATTTTTCGGAGGATCATATTCAAATTTTAAGTTTTTAGGTGTAGCGGAATCAAAGATATCAAATTTTTGATAAAATAGTAAGTTTCCAATTTTTTTTGGGAAATTTCAGAAGCTAAGGAAGGGATCGTGTTCTACGTTAAATTTCTTATAAGATACACCTTTTGAATATGTTTTTTGAGTATTTCTTGCTTATTTACAGCACAAAAACTGAAAGGAGACAAAATATTCCTAAAAATTTAAAATGGCTGCCATTTACACTGTATTGCACCTAGAGATCTAAAATTTTGAAATTGTTATTGTTTGGTACCGCAAACATGTGGAATTACCCATTACTGATCAAATGATATTGATATTTGTCAAAAATATAAACAAATTAAAAAAAATTGTGTTTAAATTTTTTTATTAGATTTAAATAAAACTGTATTAAGTAACAGACTCATTATACAATTAAATGTACTATTAGTAAGTTGTTAAATATTCAAATCTTTTATTAAACTTAATGAATATTTTACTCATACGTAATTTAAGCATAATTTTATTAAAATCATAAATTAATAAATAAAACCGTTTATAATAATTGCCATACCATTGCACGTGTTCTTCATATTTCATAATAATAAAGCTAAATAAATTTAACATCCACATAATTATCTAATAGACAATACAAGTAAAGCTTTATAATTTTATGCATATAGTAATATACTGCAATTACAATCCACATATAAAAACACATGAAACAATATAACTGTATTATTTTCAATGTGAATATTAGCCTGAATAATATAAAAAAAATGCAGAAAATTAACAAAGAAACTGATAATATGCAACTAGCTACAAGCTTGCTTAAAATATTGAAACTGTTAATGGTTTGGCCAAAAAATAAACTTAATACAAAGTTTATTGTCAAGTTGGCTTTGATTATATGTTATAGTGAACTTATTTGTTGTGGAATGGTTTTTTATATTAATTACTATTACAGTAAGTATATTCACTAGTTTTCTAAAGTTGTTTTGTTAAATTTTGCTGATTTTTTTTTATAAATTGTGCTAATAAGCTTTAAAAAAATTAATTTAAAGACTGAGAATATTTCTACAAACTATTTAAACTGCTTTTGAGCTAATCTTAGAGTTCTTTTACTAAAAATAAATATTTTAAACTTATAAATTGAAAATTATTTAAGAAACTACTACTATTGTATTATTTGTGAGCGTTTCAAAATGTGATAAAATTAACCATGTTTTCTTCTACATTTTTTTAAACTAAAATGTCTTAAATATTTAATTGAATTTTATTAAACTTTGATATGCTTTAAAAAGCTATAGATTTTTTTTAGAAGCAATTAACTTTTATTTTTTATATATGCTTTATTTTATTTATAACTTTTTTTAAAAAAATTTTAGATTTTTTTTTAATTGTTAAATAGATTAAATTTATTGAGATTTTCTAAAAAACGTTAAAAACAACAATTGTAGTGATTTTGAAACTCAATTTTCTTTTTAAAAAGAATTAAAGCATCTATCAGGGTCGGAGTTATTTACAAGCAGGCAAAAGATGCATATTTTGCTTTCCAAAACCAATAAAAATTAATTTAAATTTTTTTTTTTTTTTATTTTAACAACAATTTTAAGAAAATTAAAAAAAATCACAAAAAATATGAAACTGCTTTACTTACTCATAGCCAACATACAACAAAAGTAGTTATTATCATTTTGTTCTGTTCTAGACATGCATGGATTTAATTTCAACGATTTAACAGAAGCAATATCTAGTACAGTTGCTGCAATATTTGCAATGTTTTATATAATAACTTTATTAAACAAGCAACCAATACTAATTAAAATATTAGAAGAACTTGGTGACTTTTCTGTTTACGAAAAACCTTATGGAATTGAAATGACTAATTTTAAAATAAACGTTGCAACAGAAGTTGTATTTTGTTGGATGCTTGTATCTATAACATCAGTAACTAGCAACTTATTGACAACTGAATGCAAAGATAATGTTGTTGATAGTTGCGGTTTATTAATCTATTCATATGTACCCCATTTTAATATATTTCGCTATCCATATAGATATATTGTACTTATAATACAAGCACAAAATGGTTTATGGTTAGCTGCTTCTGCGTTTCATTCTGCTAGTGTGGTGCTTGCTATTGCTGAATATATTGTAAATAGATTAGAGCACTTGAAACGATTGTTACGACAATTTTCTAAAATTGACAAAAATGCCCGTAAGGAACATATTAAAAAATGCGTTTTATATCATTATACAATTATTGAGTAAGAATTATTTATTAAAAAATTATTTAAATTAATTTTATATTGTTTTAGCATTTCAGATAAATTATATGCGGAAACATATACATTCTTTATGATGCTTTTTACATGTACTTCAATGACAATTACACTAATATTATACAAATTAATTATAGTTAGTATGTAGAAGAGCTAAAAACATAATTAATTAATCTTGTATTTGCAGCAATTTACCTATATACAATTTGCACACATATTACTATGGATTATGTATATATGTCTCTGTTGTCTTATGGGTGAAAGATTGTATGGTTGTGTAAGTAAATTTTAAATTTAAAAAAAAATCTATTAACAATTTGTTTAGAGTTTGGATTTAGCAGATGTTGTGTATGATTCGATTATATGGGATGGAGATTTAGAAACGCAGAAAGCAATGTTGTTGATAATGATTCGAGCTCGAAGACCTATACGTTTATCAGGTGGACTTGAAAAATATGCTTCGCATACATTATTGGTCAATGTGAGTTTATTATACATTATTTATTTGTAAATAATTCATTTGTTTTGTTTTCATTGCAGATTATGAAAGCTTCTTACAGTATTATAGCATTATTTTTGGAATAAGTTTTTAATAATGTTAAACAACAATTACATACAAGTTATTAAAATATTAGCAAGCAACATAGTCAGTATTTTTAATTAAAATATAAATGCGCTTGATTATAAAATAATTAAAATAATTAAATATAATTGTAAATGAAAGATATAATGCATTGTTGTTTATTTATTTTATATAATAACTTGTTGCTGGATGGGTTATTATTTCAAATATTTTCCAAACAGTCTGCGAATTTCTTACACTGCGTAATTAATTTCAATTACTAAGAAACGACTATTGCGTCTTTTAACATAAGTTGAAGGTTGTTATGAACAGTTATATGGGCTTTCATAATTGGCTTAATAGCCTGATAACAGTACAAATAAAATTTTACCTTGAAAATTTATTTTATATAGCTTCTTAAGCTACATTGTTTGTATAACTTTTTGTTAAAAAGAGATTTTTATATTTAGATAGAAATAATGCATTTCTGGTAATTAATAATTTAGACAAGATTTTTTATTTATGTGTCTTGGTTTTCTGGTAAATTGTATTACTTCATAGTGGTAGTGACACGGGCAACGGTGTTCTGACCTACGAGGTAAAAGTCGCTAATATTTTTAGTGATACTGGCTTGATTATAATTGTGTAAGCTCTCACGATAGGACTGAGCAATGGTTGCATTTGTGGTATGTTGGCTAAATAGGTCAACATCAGACGGTATTTAAACCTTTTCCATAAGCAGCGAAAAACTGGGCCTACTCTATTAGTTGTTACTATGAAAAATACATGTGAAATAGCTTCGGATTTTTTATGCGATGGTGGGCTGCTTAGGGCCCATCTGTTAACAACTTGGCAAACAAATGAACTATTGATACGGTTAAACAAGGCCTTGCCTGTTTTATTAACTAATTTAATCAACCAAAGATTGACATTGACTTAGTTAGAGGCTAAAAAAATTAAGTTCTCTAATGTTTGCGGTCTAAAAAAGAATTTAAATTTTGTTTATCAACATCTTGAACCGTATATCCGCTTTTTGACGGAAACCAAAGTAAACAATAAAGATCCAGATCTCTTTAATCTAGTAGATTCCGATTATTATCTTTAACATTTATTAGCTGGCCAACAGAGTGTGTCTACATTATAACAGCATATTTCTTAAATTAAATCATTTTAAAAAGAGTATTTTTGTACTTGGTATGTACCATTCTCTAAATAAGATAACTCTAAACTTTTTTGATAAAGTTAATATGAGGGTCTTTAAAGGTTCCTAATATTTTTTTTAGTTTTCTAAACTTAAATTTGATTCTGGGACATATTGTCCCACCAGTGTTTTGAATTGGGACATATATGTCCTAACAGACTTAGAATACGTTCAGGAGTAACAATAATTTTATTAAAAAAAAGTATTTTACATACTTAAATATCTTATATATGGTATATTGCACATGGTACACAAAGTCTTTGTGCGAATTTTTTTTTTTGCAGCAAATATTGGTGGCATCTTCTACGAGATGTTTCTTCTACCGGCAGATGATCGCCGACATTTAGATGGTGTCTTGATGTAGCAGAAGGTCGTTCTAATCCTTTTTTTCTAATCACTTTAGCGTTTTCTCTTTTTTTTCGATCATTTCCTCTCTCCTAGCGTAGATTTTTGGGTATATACAGCATCCTTACCGGCATATATATAAGTTGTAGTCAAATCCTAATTTCGACTGACAAAGTTCCCAAATTTTTATTCCCTGTTTTATGGGTTTTAGCTGCAGTTATTGTTTTAGCGATGACCTGCCCTTGAACATTACCATGGATTTGTCTATACTCATATGCAAGCACAAACTTCGAGCAGATTGAAACCTTTGCTTCAAGCACTCGACTAACTCGTCAACATTGTAAGTCTTGCTGGGGTTTTTTGGCTTTTCGGGATTAGCAAAGTACATTTTAGAATGCAAATATGTACAACGATCACGGCTTATTGCATCTTTGACACAATTATTTCCTAGGCTTTTCTAATTTGACCAATAATCATAAAATGATGGTAAGCGATTGTAGCTCAATACCAACACACACTCTGTTACTATCATAATCTCGGACGAATCCGTTGCAACACAATGTCAATTCACTGTTGATTTGTTTATTTGTATTTTCAACAATGTACAAGAATATACTTTTCGGAAATACTTGCAAAAAGCAATCAAGTTTGGATGAACTCATATTCAGCTTTGCCAATACAATTCCATTCCTAACTTGAGGCATAGTTTTTTTGGGTTGAAAATTTTTGATTTTGTCAATATCATACCAGTGTACTACAACATCGTTATTTTTGTTATTTGGTTGGGGTTCTTCATCCGAATTGGACAATGAATGTGAAGAGTTATTTGACGAATTTTGATTTTTATCATAAATGTTGTCATTTTTTTATCGTTTTGCTGGAATTTTTTCTTTAGAAGGCTCAAAATCTAAATTGGAATCATTACTACAATAGAATGGTTTCTCATCTTTGTTGAAAATACTGTTGATTTCTTCTTCTTTTGGGTAAGATATGTTTGACCTATTCTGTTGGAAAATATGAACCAACGTTGTATTTATAAGCGAAAATCATCAAAAACAAACATTTTCCAGGCAGATAATCTGCAAAGTCTCTAGTACTTACGTTTAGTTTCACAGTAATACAGGATTTGGTACAATTTTGCCCGCGTTGGAAACTAACACAACCTGCTGCCACCAAGAATCGTGTCACTCAACATGCACAAAATAAGAACATATTGTACCGAACATTCTCGAATATACACGACGACAACGTGAATACTGGTATGACATCGATTTATTGTAAATTGACGTACTTATTAATCCACCAGAATTTTTAAAAGTTGCCTGGGACATATACGTACCAACAGGCGCGAAAGGGTTAATGTAATCATAGAAAAGCTGAAATCATTTTGTTAGGAAATTTTAATGTACATAACATTGAATGGTTAAGTCATTCATCTTCTCCAACACTATCCGGACAACAAGGTATGCTTTTGCTGCTTTTTATAATCTAACTTGTTTAGCAATCCACATATTTTCCTTGTAATGGACTTTTTGGTAAACCAAGATTATTAAATTTGTAACTCTATCCGGCAAACAATTTGAAGTATACCAGTCAGGATTAACTGTCCTTCGATTCTCTAATGCAACAGTTGCAACCCGTTTTTCCAAAGAAACAAGCAATTATTCTTTTCAAAACGCTACGTTAACGCACCACTTTTGTGGGTTTAGTTTCATTTTAAAACACCCATAGTCGATTGCTGTTTAGTTTCAGGCTTAAATGAATATATCTAAGATTTGTCATCTGTTACGATGTTATATACCAAATTTGAACAAACTCCTTTGAATTTCTTTAGCATTTCTTTGCACCACTTGACTCGTGCCTGTTTTTGTTTTTTTTTTTAAATTGGGTGGGATCCAACGACTGCAAAGCTTTCTGACATGCAAATGATCGTGCAAAACCGTATGTAATTGTTTTGCTGCAATGCCTAAGGATGCCTCTATGTCACTATAGGTCACATGCTGATCTGACAAACTTATTTCACGCACAGCATCAACATTTTTTGCGACAACAGAGGTGCATGGACGACCTTTGCGAATATTGTCATCAAACGTTGGACTTCCACGCTTGAATTCTACGAACCATTTGTAAACCATAGTTTTGGATAGTGCTTCATCAAGTTTTTCCACACATGCTGCGGTGTTAAACCGTATCGAAAATCATAAAAAATCATCACTCGGAAGTCACGATTTGAAATTTCCATTTTTCACACATTTATTACTCTTATTAAATTTTGTTGAAACGAAACCGAGCAATTTAAAATTGAACTGTTAACTGAATTATAGGTGAAAAACGTCAAACTTTACAAATATTACAATCGCAGAACGTTGGTAATACAGACAGTACTTGATCCGCAAACCTTAGCAGTTATTCTAAGATAAACATGAAAATAAGATTAAAGAAATTTTTAATAGTTTCATTTTTGATACTCATTGTTTATATTCTAATGGTCCACATATTACAGCAAAAAATCTCGAAAACACTATTCAAAATGTCATCGAAAAATTTGTTTTGTTCTTTGTTATTAAACCAAAACAAAAAGTACTTGTTTTCAATTTATACAAAAATGGCAGTTAATAAAAAGCAAAAAGGTTTTTGAGAAATACATCAGTAATTGTTTTAAACAGATTAAAATGATTAGAAGTTAGCTTGTAATTATTGTGACAAACTAATACTTTATATTCTTTCAGATTGAAAAAGATAGGATTGACATTTTACATAGCTTATCAAATTTCTCAAATTTCCATAAACAAATTATAAAACAATAAATTTATTGTAAAGTTCAAGGATCAAATTAACTTAATCCAAAAGAAAAAGAAGATATTATTGCAAACCAATTTGCATCTAACTCTAACTAGTATTATAAATTTTCTTAATACTGTACTTACAACGCCGGTTAGTGGATTAAAAATGAATCCAATTTATTTTGAGCAACGGGTTGTCAAAAGATATTTTCTTAAATTAGATACTAGATTGGCATCAGGTATAGATGAAATTTTATCTATTATTCTTAAAACATTTGCAATTGAATTTGCTTTACCTTATTATACAAAAATGAAACATTCCCAATTTGTTGATAAATTGCAAATCTTCAACCAATTCCCAAAATGAGTTTGATTCTTCAAACTATAGACCAATTGCATTCGACACTAATCTGTAAAAAAAATATTAATTTTTACAAAATAAGTTTATTTCAGATACTCAATATGGATTTTGATCAAAACGTTTGACTATAGATTTTCTGATTAGTCACAAATTGAATTCTCCTTTAGACAAACAAGAAAAAAAAATTGCAGTAGCGCTAAACATTTCTAAAGCGTTTGAAAGAGTATGGCATCTTAATTTTGTCATATAAGTTGATAAAAAAATTGTAAATCTCAAAAATCAAAAATAAGTATGAAGTAGTTGAATATGGTCAAAACCTTGAGCAGGATAATAACCAAACTTTTTTATATATAAATATTGATATTGCGGATGCCAAATTAATACGTCTCGAATACCAAGCCAACAACATCTTGTTGTTGGCATTGAAGTGAGGCTATTTAAATTTAAATAAATAAAAATAAAAAATAAATAAAATGCTGCATATTCCAGCTTGAATTGAATATTAATTTTTGTTTTACATGAACGTTTTATACATCCTAAACACTTATACAAAGTATGACAATTACATTAATATGATCTTTAAATGTGAGTTTAGAGTCAAATACTACACCCAAGTCTTTTTGTAAAATATTTTTAGCCAGTACTTCATTATTAATCAAGTATGGAAACAATATTTTATAATAATGAACTATCACGTAGTAACGACATTTGAAACACTCTTTTTAATTTGATGAGTAGTTAGACGTCCTTGTATATGTAGTAATAGGATTGGATGGCATAAACGGACAATTATTTAAAATTTATTTAATCTTTATTATCGTGACGTTTCGGAAATTTAAACATTTTTCCTTCTTCAGTCGAATCTATAATGGAAACACACTTACAATAACAATTACAGCTTAATATACTAATTACACGTTAAAAACATTTTTTGAAATACACTGCGCGACAAAAGTCTGGGTTCACTAACAATTTTTCCGATTTTTCGTACAGATTTTTTTTTATCCAGCTAAAACAAAATGTTAATGCTTATTTATCAAAAAACAAGTTTAATGACGTAGTCGCCAAATGCATAGCCGTACAATTTTTAATATAGTGCATGTTTTCCTTCTAACGTGCCTTATTCAGATTTTTGAGATTTGGTTAACAATTAAGTAGGTATTGTCAGGGATTTGTTTATCATGCTTCAAATGTTGCTGGCAAGTGTCAGTGTGTGCTGAAATTTAGTTTTGTGATCAAAATGCCGATATCTCCAGTAAGATGTGCACGGATAATTGCCCACATTGAAGAAGGACATAGCCAGAGAGAAGCAGGCCGTAGGTATGGAGTTTCTCAAAACGGGGTCCGAAGGATTTGGCAGAGGTATGAGGAAGATGGTCTACTAACAGCTAGAGCACGGTCAGGAAGACCAAGAAAAACTAATGCTCAAGATGACCGATTTATGTTGTTACAATCTTTGAGAAATCGCACTGAAACTGCAACAATTACAGCTAATGAGCTTGCTGCAGTCAGAAATGTTCAAATATCGGCACGTACAGTTCAGCGACGACTTCGAGAAAATAATCTAAAGTCTTATCGGGCTGCCACTGGTCCAAAACTTACGGTTCGTCACAAACAAAACCGACTGAATTTTGCTAGAACTTATCAGAACTGGGGGGCTGCCGAGTGGCGACATGTCTTATGGACTGATGAATCCCGTTTTACGTTGGATGCTCCAGACGGTCGTACACGGGTATGGAGGAGACCAGGAGAACGATACGCAGCATGTACCATGGCTCCTAGATCCAATTTTTTCGGAGGCTCTGTAATGGTATAGGGAGGGATTTCTGTCGAGGCTCGTACAGAACTACATATTTGTGATAGAGCAGCCCTTAACGCAGATAGGTACATTAGGGATATTGTAGAGGAACATGTTGTACCATACAGTCACTTTATTGGAGAAAACTTTCAATTAATGCAGGATAATGCTCGCCCACATGTGGCGAACATTACCCTCCAATATTTTAACGAAGTCGGAATTACGTGTTTGGATTGGCCTGCTTGTTCACCAGATCTGAACCCTATTGAGCACGTGTGGGACCAACTGGGAAGAGCCATTCGAGCTCGCCCTGATCGCCCTCGGACCTTAAGAGACCTTGCAGCATGTTTGGTTGAAGAGTGGGACAGACTGCCGCAAGAAAACATTGCAACGTTGATTAACAGCATGTCTAGACGTCTGGACTGTGTTATTAGGGCTCGTGGTGGAAACACCAGATATTGAAAGTTTCGTTCGTACCCATAGTTCGTGTTTTTCACTTTTTTTTATAAACACTATATTTCTTTAGTATCCTAAAATGTAAGTAAATAAAGATTAATTATTAATTTATCACCAAAGGTGGTTTTTCATTTTTGTTTTTTGATAAACAAACATTAACATTTTGGTTTATTTGAAAAAAAAAAAAATAGGACAAAAAATCGGAAAAATTGTTAGTGAACCCAGACTTTTGTCGCGGAGTGTATATAAATAATAAATTAAGGACAATTACACAACTAATCTTACCAATAAATCTAGTATTGAATTCCTTTTTAAATTGTATCATTTTGTTTTATATTATATATATATACGGCCAGTATATTGAAAATGGAGACATCAAATTATTATTCATTTCTTTATTGTAGAATCCATGTTATATTCTTTTTGAGGTTATTGTCGAAATGCCGCATGGCAAACTTTTTCAACTAACTAACATGAATAGAGGAATATATTCTTTTTACTATATAGACATATATGCAACCCAACTCACATTGTATACAGGGTGTTATTTATTTATGTAATTATTGAGAGACATTGTTGATAGACCGAAAGAAAGTCAATTTTTTAATTTTATTATATTATGGTATATAGTACTTAGATTTGTACTATCTAATTGAAAGTTACAAGAATTGTTGTTTTTTATGTGAATCATTTCACCTATTAGTCTTTTTTTATATAAAGGTTCAATATCTAAGATTTTTGTATTATCAAAGTTAAAATTATGTCCTTCTAGAGAATGATGATTTGACAAACCTGTATTAATTGATCCATTTCTACAATCTCTTTTGTGTTGGTTAATTCTATCAATTAGTTTTTGACTGGATTGTCCTATGTAGTTAACTGAACAATTATTACAAGGAATGCTGTATATTGTATATTTAGTTTGAAGATATGGTGTTTTATCTTTTAGAGTAGAGAACAGTTTATTAATAGTTTTTTCTGATTTAAATGTAATTTTTGTGGAATCATCTGTTAAAATATGTTTAATTTGTTGGGATAGACCATTTATAAACGGGATCGAGTGCCAACTCATTGTTGGGGTGGGGACCGCGTCATAAAACAAATAAAAAAGGTCCTAGATTTGAACCTTGGGGAACACCAGAACATGGAGTAAACTGATTGGATTTAAAACCATTGAATTGTACAAATGAGTTACGACTAGATAAATAAGAACTAAAAAAATCAACTAAATTTGTATGAAAGCCAATACCAACAAGTTTCTGAAGCAAAATTTTATGGTTTATTTTATCAAATGCTTTTGAAAGATCCGTATAATTTACATCAACATGTTGTTTAGAATCTAAAGATGTTGTTACATACTTGGTGTAGCAGCTTAAATTAGTTGTGGTTGAACGTTTATTAACAAGTCCATGCTGGCAAGGTGATATACTGTGGGTCTTCTGCTTTGTGGCCTTTCGTCTTTTGCTCACTTGGCAATTCTATCCTAGTCCATCCTGTCTACATGGTTTCTCCAGTATCTTCTTTGGGATCTGACTCATCTAACAACATTTTCTGTTTGCAGTTCATCTCTTATGGCGCTGCTTCTTATTTGATCCCGTAGTGTTACGCTTTTTATTGCTCTCATTGTTTTCATTTTGTTGCATAGTTTTTGTTGTTTCGGTTCGGGTCTTGGCAGCGTATGTTAGGGTGGGTCTTACACAGGTTTTATATATTTTTATCTTGCATTCTGCCGACATATATTTCTTTTTCCATATTAGGTCTTTTAGGCTACCAGAAATAGATGATGCTTTGATGCAGTTCGCTCTTACTTCCTCAATCAGGTTTCTGTTGCTTGATATTTGCGACCCTAGGTAGTTGAATTTCTTGACCTGTTCTATCGTTTTATTGTCTACCATAAGTTTGCACCTGACAGGCTTTTTGGATATAACCATTGATTTAGTTTTTTCTGTTGATATGATTATGTTGAATTTTTTGGCGATTTTATTGAGTGCAAATAGTAATCTTTGTAGGTCGTCTTTGTTTTTTGATATTAGTGTGGCATCATCTGCATAACATATTATCTTGAGGCAATTGTTAGTCATTTCATATCCTGTTTCTGTGTTTTTAACCTCTTTGATTATTTCATTTATCATGATGTTTAAGAGGGTTGGGTTTAAGATGTCCCCCTGTCTAATTCCAGCCTTGCTGTCAATTTTTTCAGTTAGCGTTTGGTTTGCTTTAATATGCGTATTATTGTTTTTGTTTAAGTCTTTTTTTACGTTAATGTATCTGTCATCCACTCGATGTTGACTTCAATTGTATTTGGTCAAATGCTTGTTTGAAGTCCACCATACATAAGTAGACTGGTTTGTCAAATTCAATTTCTTTCTCCGCTAGTTGTTGTACTATGAAGATAGCGTCTGTTGTTGATTTATTTTTGCGGAATCTTTGCTGTTCTTCACAGCTTCCCACGGCAGTTTTGATTTTTTTGGCTAATATTTTTGTAAAAATTTTGAGCAGTGTGATACCACGGTAGTTCTTAGGTTTTTATTTTGTACCTTTCTTAAAAATTAGTACTGTTATGCTTGTCCTCTATTCTTCTGGAATTCGTTCTTTTTGGAGAATTATTAGAAAGAACTGGGTTATTTCTTTAATGATGTTATTTCCCTCTTTTTTGATCATTTCATTGCTGATATTATCAATGCTTAGGATTTTTGATTTTTTAGATTTTTCACTGTCTTGAGTATATCATCTGTTGTAATTAATTGTTCATCGGTTGTGCCGGTGGGTGCCTGTCTGCTTCTTTAGTTTCTGTTTCTGTTTGGTCTTTATATATCTCTTTAAAATATTGTATCCACTGATCGTGGCTGATGTTAGTCACTTGGATGTCCTCTGTTATTGGTTTCTTTCTGTTTCTGAGTATTTTCCAGATTTTCTTTTGACCTCCATATAGGTCGTGCTGCGTTTTGTTAGAGAAGTTTTCCCAGTATTGTTCTTTAATTGCTTGATTTATTTGGTTTTGTACTTCTTTGTATTTGTGGTATTCTTTGTCATGTTTATTGTTTCTATATGTTATGTATGCTTTCCGCTTCTGCTTGGCTAAATCGTTTACTTCTTCTGTGAACCATGGCTTGTTGGCTCTTGTGTCATTTACATTAATTGTTCTTACGCCTATCGATTTGTTTGCACTTGATGTAATGTTGGATTTAATTTTTTCCCATGCTTGATTTACGTTACACTGTGCTGTGATTGGGTTGTTGAGTATTTTCTGTTTTAAACGTTCTTGGTATAGTATTTTGGTGCTTTCTTTTTCAAATGATTCAACGTTATATTTTGATATTGGTACTGGTGTTTTTTTTTGCGTAGGTCAATTTTCTGACGGTATTTGCATAATACCAAACCATGTTCTGTTGTTGCGTAAGTTGATGTTAATACTTTTACGTCTTAGGTTGTATATTCCTATTGGTTGATAAATGTGTATTTATACTGGGGTTTGTGGTCAAAGTATGTGTTGTTAATGGTAAGCTTGTGTTGGGTGCATGTTGTTAGTAACATTTTTCCGTTGCTTCCGGTACGGCAAATTGTTGCAAGTGTGTACGCAGTATAAGACACCGCCGACACCAAGCATGCCTAAACAAAAGGCAACTTAAATGACTGGTTAGACGCTTATAAAATTTAAGAAACAGTTAGCTGTATTAAAAACTTTACGTAAGAATTGATTTAATAAGTGTTGGTAAGATAATCCATTAGTTAAACATCAACAATGGAAAATTTAACAGACGATGAAGATTATTTACAATTGTTAGATATTGCTTTGGAACCCAGGCGTCTTAAAGTATTTCGACAAAGAACAGATTATTTTGTTAAATAAGAGGAAAAGTAATTTAAACAACTCTTAAAACCATATAAGATTTTAACCTTACTGGCTAATCTACAATTAGCAAAAGAACATTTATTACTTTTCTTTATTATTTGCGTAGATGCTTTAAGATATAAAAGTGGGACAACTTTCCATATTAATTAATTTGTTGTTAAATATTTAAATCTTTTATTAAACTAATTGAATATACTACTCATACGTAATTTACGCATAGTTTTGTTAAAATCATAAAATAATAAGTAAAACCGTTTATAATAATTGGAATACAATTGCATGTATTCTTAATATTTCATAATAATATAGCTAAATCAATTTAACATCCACATAATTATCTAATAGACTATACAAGTAAAGCTTTATAATTTTATTTATATAATAATATACAGTAACTACATTTCATATAGAAAAACACATGAAACATTATAACTGCATTATATTCATTTTGAATAGCAGCCTGAATAACATAAAAATGCAGAAATATGACAATGAAACTGATAATATGCAATTAGCTTCAAGTTTGCTTAAAATATTAAAACTGATTATGGTTTGGCCAAGAAATAAACTTAATACTAAGTTTATTGTCAAGTTACCTTTGATTATATGTTATAGTGAACTTGTTAGTTTTAGAATGGTTTTTTATATTAATTACTATTACAGTAAATATACTATCTAGATGGTTTTGTTAAATATTGCTGAATTTCTTTTAATAAATCGTGCTAATAACGATTTTAAGTTTTAAAAAATATTTCAATTTATAGACTGAGAATGGTTCTAATAACTATTTTTATATATATAAACTGCTTTTGGGCTTACCTTAGACTTTTTAGAATGTATTGAATTGAGTTTTTTTATTACAAAAAAATATTGTGAAGCAAATTTATAAATTGAAAATTATTCTGGAAATTATTCCTCACAATTATTTGTGAGCATTTCAAAATGTGATAAAATTAACCAAAGCTATTTTTTACTCTTCTAAAATGTCCTAAACATTTAATTAAACTTTATTAAGCTTTCATATGCTTTAAAAGCCCTAGATTTTTTATAAACAGTTACAAAAAACTCTCATCTTTATTTTTTATATTATTTCTGATTTTTATAATATTTAAAAACTTTTAGATTTTTTTCCGAACATTTTAAAAACTTAAAACTAATACGTAATATAACATTTTTAAATTACTTACGAGATTAAATGTTACGTAAAAAACGTTAAAAAAACAACAATTGTTGTGTTTTTTAAACTCAATAAACAAATAAAATAAATCCCCGTGTCTTTTAGACATCCACAAAAATTTGAAAAATTTACAAGAAATATGACTGACTACTTTTTACTCAAAGCTAACTTGTTGTTCTGTTCTAGACACGCATGGATTTAATTTCAATGATTTAACAGATACAATATCTAGTACAGTTGCTGCAATATTTGCAATGTTTTATATAATAACTTTAGTAAACAAGCAACCAATACTAATTAAAATATTAGAAGAACTTGGTGATTTTTCTGTTTACGAAAAACCTTATGGAATTGAGATGACTAATTTTAAAATAAACATTGCAACTGAAATTGTATTTTGTTGGATGCTTGTATCAATAACATCAGTAACTGGCAACTATTTTACGAGTAAATGCAAAGATAATGTTGTAGATGTTTGCGGCTTAATAGTCTACGTATATGTACCGCATTTTAATATATTTTGCTATCCATATAGATATATTGTACTTATAATACAAGCACAAAATGGTTTATGGTTAGCTGCTGCTGCGTTTCATTCTGCTATTGTGGTGCTTGCTATTGCTGAATATATTGTAAACAGATTGGAGCACTTGAAGCGATTGTTACGACAATTTCCTAAAATTGATAGAAATGCTTGTAAAGAACATATTAAAAAATGCGTTTTATATCATTATACAATTATTGAGTAAGAATTATTTATAAAAAAATTATTTAAAATAGTTTTATATATTTTTAGCATTTCAGATAGATTATATGCAGAAACATATACATTTTTTATGATGCTTTTTACATGTACTTCAATGACAATTACATTAATATTGTACAAATTAATAATAGTTAGTATGTAGAATAGCTAAAAACATAGTTAATTAATTTTTTAATTGTAGCAATTTAATTATATACAATTTGTACACATAATGCTATGGATTACGTATATATGTATGTCTCTGTTGTCGTATGGGTGAAAGATTGTATGGTTGTGTAAGTAAAATTTAAATCTAAAAAAAATATCTATTAAATATTTGTTTAGAGTTTGGATTTAGCAGATGTTGTGTACGATTCGATCGTATGGGATGGAGATTTAGAAACGCAGAAAGCAATGTTGTTGATAATGATTCGAGCTCAAAGACCTATACGTTTATCAGGTGGACTTGAAAAATATGCTTCGCATACATTATTAGTTAATGTGAGTTTAATATACATTATTTAATTGTAAATAATATATTTGTTTTGTTTTATTTGCAGATTATGAAAGCTTCTTACAGTATTATAGCATTATTTTTGGAATAAGTTTTTAATAATGTTAAACAACAATTACATAAAGTTATTAAAATATTAACAAGCAACATAGTTAATATTTTTAGTTATAATATAAATGCACTTAATTATAAAATAATTAAAATGTTTAAATATAATTGTAAATGAAAGATATATTGCATCAAAATTGTTGTTTACTTATTTTATATTTATAATAACTTATTGCTGGATGGGTTATTATTTCAAATATTTTCCAAACAGCCTGGGAATTTCTTACATTGCGTAATTAATTTCAATTACTAAGAAACGACTATTGCGTCTTTTAACATAAGTTAAAGGTTGTTTTGAACAGTTGTATGGTCTTTTATAATTGGCTTAATAGCCTGATAACAGTACAAATAAAATTTTACCTTGAAGATTTATTTGATATAGCTTCTTAAGCTACATTGTTAGTATAACTTTTTGTAAACAAGAGATTTTTATATTTCGAAAGAAATAATGCAGTTCTGGTAATAAATAATTTAGACAATTTAAATTGTATCACCCTATAGTGTTAGTGGCACGGGCAACGGTGTTCTGACCTACGAGACAAAAGTTGCTAATATTTTTAGTGATACTGGCTTGATTAGAATAGTGTAAGCTTGCTTGACACGATAGGACTGAGCAATGGTTGCATTTGTGGTATGTTGGCTAAATAGGTCAACATCAGAAGGTACTTGAACGCTTGCCGTAAGCAGCTAAAAACTAGGTCTACTCTATTAGTTGTTACTACAAAAAATACATGTGAAATAACTTCGGATTTTTGATGCGATGGTGGGCAGCATAGGGCCCATCTGTTAACAACTTGGCAAACAAATGGATTATTGATACGGTTAAATTGACGGAACAAAGTCTTGCTTGTTTCTCTAACTAATTTAATCAATCAAAGATTGACATTGACTTAGTTTGTGGCTTAAAAAGTTAGAAAGAAATTTAAATTTTGTTTATCAACATCTTGAACATAGGAAACCTTATATCCGCTTTTTGACAGAAACCAAAGAAAAAAAGAAAAATCTAGATTGCTTTAATCTAGTAGATTCCGATTATTATTTTGAACATTTATTTGCTGACCAACAGAGTGTTTGTGCCTACATCCACAAACAACAAGCATATTCTAGACTGGTGACGTACGAAACTCAAGGCATTGGTTAAAATAGCATATTTCTTTAACTAAATCTTCTTGATAAGATTATTTTTGTAATTGGCATTGACCGTTCTCTAAATAAGGTAACTCTAAACATTTTTGATGATTTTTCTGAAAGTATTGACAAGCTTCTTTAAGGTAATCATAGAAGAACTGAAATAATTTTAATGTATATAATACTGAATGGTTAAGTCATTTCTAAAGGGTTTTCCAATAGGGACGCCCCTGTTTTGAATAGCTGCTATTTGAACATGTGTGAAGTTTGCTCCATATTATAAACGTCAATTTGTTTGAGACATTATACCATTTCATCATGATGAAATACACGTGTGCGCAACGTTTACAAATTATTAAAATTTATTACGAACATTTGAGTTTGGTCACCGCAACTTTACGTGCGTTGACTCCGATTTTTGGTCGTTATAATCGTCCGGATAAACGGTCTGTGGTTCATTTAGTGGCTAAATTCGAGTCGACCTACTACTTATTGGATGTTCCCGTGCCGAAAAGAGCAAGACCAGCCAGGAGCGAAGAAAATATTGGCGCTGTACGAGCTTTTGTAGCCGAACAACCAAAACAATCGATTTCACGCCGTTCTAAGGAGTTGGGATCAGCCAAACAACATTGTGGCGGGTTTTGCGAAAAGAACTTGGCCTACACCCGTATAAGATTGTTCTAACCCAAGAATTGAAGCCGAATGACCATTTGCTGCGCAGAAATTTTACCAATTGGGCCTTAGACAAGATGAAGATGGATAATGATTTTCTACAAAAAATCATCCTGAGTTACGAGGATCATTTTTGGCTAAACGGTTTTGTTAATAAACAGAACTGTCACATTTGGGCAAGTGAAAATTAACCAGTCACCTTTGTATCCATTAAAACTTACTGTTTGGTGTGGTTTTCATGCCGGCGGAATCATTGGCTCTTATTTATTTTTGGGACAAATTTGATGATTTTGTGGACAATATGTGGTTCCAACAAGATGGGGCCACATGCCGTACAGCCGGCCAAACAATCGATTTATTGAAGACCAAGTACGGAGACCGTGTTATTTCAATACACGGCTCAACCAATTGGCCGCCTCGTTCGTGCGATTTAACGCCTCTAGACTTTTTTCTCTGGGGGTACGTTAAGTCAGTGGTCTACAGCAACAAACCAACAACATTAGAAGAGCTCCAGACCAATATTGAAAGAGCCATTGCTGACATATTGCCAGATTTGTGTGAAAAAGTGATGGAAATTTGGGTCCAGCGTCTCCATTTGTGCCGGCGTTCCAAAGGTGGCCATTTGAACGATGTTCTGTTCCATTCTTAATGGTATAGCGTCACCTTCAACCCACAATAAACAGATCTTTGATATCTCATCAATTGCTCGTTTTATTTACATTTCAAATTGGGGCGCTTTTAATGGAAGACCCTTTAGAACACTACCCGGATAACAAGTTATGATTTTTGCTGTTTTTCATAATCTTCTCCAACTTATTCAGCAACCTATATGCTTAGTGAACAAAGTTTATTAGATTTGTATCTTTTAACTATTTCAGTGATTAAAACAATTAATGTTGAGGCTGCTTTAAGAAATTCTGATTATTCACTTATTACTTCTGTTGCAAAAACATCTTATCCTATTACTACGAAACCTAAATTACGCTATTATTATTTACGATAAAGATAAACATAGTAAAAATGAAAGAGTTTCTTAATAATTTCGATTTTGATACTCATTGCTTATATTCTAATGATTTATATTTTGCAGCAGACAATCTTACAAAAATTATTTAAAATGTCATCAAGAAAATTGTTCTGTTCTTTGTTATTAAACTGAAACAAAAGCCCTTGTTTTTAATTTAGACAAAACATGCAGTTAATAAAAAGCAAAAAGAATTTAATAAACACATCAGTAATTGTTCTAAACAGATTAAAAAGGATTATAAGTTAGCTCGTAATTATTGTGACAATCAAATTTATCAAATTTCTACAAACAACAAAAAAATTTATAAAACAATAATTTCATTGCAAGGTAATACAAAATCTTTAATACCCCATTTTCTAAATTATCAAAATAATCTTATTATTATATTAATCCAAAAGAAAAGCAAATATTTTTGCAAAATTTGTTGGAAATCTGTCAAAAAAAATTAAAAATAAATTAATTTTTACATTGTCAAGTTTTTAGAACAAAGTAATTCTATCTCAGATAATCAATATGGAATTTTATCAAAACGTTTGACAATAGATCTTCTGACAAATATAAGTCACAAATAAAATTCTACTTTAGACAAACAAGGAAAAAAACTTGTAGAAACGATAATCATTTCTAAAGCGTTTTAAAAGGTATGGCATCTTAATTTGTTCAAGAAATTTTATTGTATAGGTCTTGATAAAAAAAACTGTAAATCTTATCGATAGTTTTTTTGACAATAGAAAAATTATAGTTAGAATTGATGGTTTTAACTTTAACCTAAAAATCATAAATGTTGGTGTTTTTCAAGGTTTTTGATTTACATAAATGAACTTTTTCAAATAACTTCTAGTTCTATTCATAGTTTTGAAGATGATACTTCAAACTTTCCAAAGACCATATTGGCAAATATGGCAGAGCGTTTGAAATTTCTAGATTAAAATCTGTAGCATCTATAAACAAAGACCTCAAAACAGTATCTGAATGAGGCACTTCCAACATGGTCAATTTTAACTTTAAAAAGAATTCAACTTATTACTGTATTAAATTACAAATCCGTGGTATTATTAGTATCAAATACTAAACTAAACAACGAATCCATATAAATCTTCTTCAATTTTTTTTTTAGGTGTTACTATCTTACATAATCTTTTCTGAAACGATCATGTTGTCGACATAGCTTTGAAAGTATCTAGAAAATTAGGATTTCTTAATAGATGTATTTTTTTTAATGATATTCGTTCTTGTATTGAATATTGTTTCCATAAATGGGAACATGATATTGACATTTTATGTATAACAGAGCATTAGTTAAAATAAAAAGAAACTAAAGAATTTTATATCAAAGAGTACAAGTTAATTACTAGTTACAATTGAAAAGAATTTACAAAAGACAAAACAAGTATAGTTGCTAAACCAGAACTTATTATGCAAGCAATAACATTCAAGAAAAATGTTGAAAAGCATTTTGAATCAACACAAACTAAATTAACAGTTTATGGTAAAACTATTTTAATTTTTTGTTTATATCGATCACTTATTCACTTACAAAGTACTATTAGAAAAGCTAGAAGATTTACTTATTTTAAAAACAAACACAATTATGTATCATGTAGAGATTTTAACATAGATTTGATGAAAACTGGAGCAAATCTATCAAAACTAATAAATCTGTTAAAAAAATTTAATATTACAGATCCAACAAGAATTACAACTAACACTATAACATGCAATGGCAATTTTTATACAAGTATTAAATCCACACATGCAAACGTACACAAAATTTATATCTCTGATATCAAATATTAGAACTACCAACAAAACTAAAAAAACTAGAAAAGATTGAAGAGAATCTTTAGCAATGATAATAAGTTAAAGTTTTATGAGCTACTTAAAAATCATAAATGGAACAATCAAAATTTTGAAACCGTGAATGAATTGTACGACGATTTTTCAGAAACAATAAAACATATATAATAAAGCCTTTTCTTTTATAGAGGAGAAAACACTAAAAAATGCAAAATAGAATTATCAAAAACAACAACATAACAATCTCCAAAGAAACCACAACTATATTTAACATTTTTTTGCAGATCTACAACAGAACGTAACAATACCAAGAAACTTTAAAAATGTTATACAAGAAACAAGTAAAATAATGTATTTGTATCTTAAATAAAACAGAAGTAGAAAATGCAATTACAAAATGTGGTAAAAAACAATCTACAGGAGTAGACAACATACCTAGACACGTGCTATAAATCAGCTAAATTTATTATAAGCACTCAACTAATTCACATTATAAATGTATCATATCTCCAAGCAACCTATCTATCAGCTTTAAAACAATCAAGAGTAATTCCAATATACAAAAACAAAGAAAACTTAAACAAGCTAATAAATTATAGGCTGATATGACTTCAAAACCAGATATCTAAAATATGTTAACAATGTTTTTATAACAGAATATACCCTTTCTTCTTCTTTTTGAGGTTCTATCTCCATTACTGAAGGTTGAAAACAATCATGCTGAACCTTATCCGATCATTTGCTGCTCTAAACAAAGAATAGGCATCTACGCCAGTTTAATCCTGGATGTTCTTCAGCTAGGAGTATTTCTTACGGTCAATGCCTCGTTGCTCTTCTATCTATTAGTGGTATGATCTACCCACGACACTCTTAAAAGTCTATGGAACGCTCACATTTTAAAAGCCTCTAATTGATTTATTGTGTTCATCTTTAATGTCTACGTTTTACAGCCATATAACAATACTGAATACATATAGCACTTCACAAATCTTATTTTGAGGGTTAAGCTTAAGTCTGTGTTTGTTAACAGTGGTTTCATGCTATTGAAGGTGGCACGGGCTTGTTATATCCTAGCACGAATTTCACACTCCGGGTCTAGATCTTCTGTGATTCAACTTCCCAGATATTTGAATTTTTGTACTACTTTAATGGTGTCTCCGTAAATTTGTATCTGGCAAGGAGATGTTCTCTTGCTTACTGTCATAACCTTTGTTTTTTCTGTGTTAATCTTTAAGCCAAGATGTCACCAGCATTTGCAATTTTATTTAGCAACCGGACTGTCAGCAATTATAGCGGTATCATCAGAGTACTGTAAATTGTTCAAAACTCTACCATTGATCTTGATTCTTTTTGTTTTGTTTTGTTATGCTTGGGTAAAGGCACAATCCGAATACAAGTTGAATAATAAGGGCAAAAGAACGCAACCTTGGCGCACTCCCCTCTTGATTGCAGCGGGTTTAGTAGTAGTATCTTTAACTCTGATTTTTTTTTAGAAAATAATAATTTAATCAGTAAATACTAACATGAATACCGAAAAAATAAATCAACATTAACAGCAGTCTTGAAGAATCAGTTCAAGAGATTATGGAAGCTATAAACACAAAAACAAGTAGCGGCTGGTTTATTTTTTGATATAGGTCGAGCTTTTGACACGTTGCGAGCTTGCAAGGAGGATATGAAGGTTCCGCAAAACAAGACGGCAAAGAATTTATCAATTACGACTGCATCAAAAACACTGAAATGTTACTTATGCAATCAAAAACACTTTGTATATACATGTCTAAAATTAATTAATAAGCATCCGGCAGTAAGATTGAGCCTAATAACTGAGAAAAAGCTGTGCATAAATTGTTTGAGATCATATCACATTGCAAGAAACTGCAGGTCATCTAAATGTAAAAAAAGAATGCAAATTGCATCATACGCTATTGCATATTGATGGGGACAATTAGGAAAAAAAAGATTCAAATTCAAACACAGCAAGTGAGGTATATTTGGATTATTCCTAGGGAAACAAGCCAAATGCTTGTTTTCCCAGCAGAGAGAAGTAGCAAGAAAATTTGAATTAAACAAGCAAGCAACTTCTTTACTTATATCAGGGATTAGTGAGTCAACTACAAATGCCCAGATGCAGATAACCACAACAATGTATTTAAGACAATAATTTTAACGTGATATTTATATTGGATAAAATGATCTCAAACGTTGAAATATTAAATTAGCGGATCCCAAATTCAACGAACCGAAGTAAATATATTTTTTTATTGGCGTAGATATATTCTACAAGCTATTATGTGTAAAACAAATATGTACTACAAACGATAAGGTACTATTTCAAAAAACATTGTTCGGATGGATTATATCAGAAACCACATCGCAACAAATAGATAATTTAAAATGCTACATAGCTAATGTAAGGTTGGACAATCGGATATCAAAATTCTGGAAAATTGAAGAACTTCCGCCCAAAAAGTTACGCTCACATGAAAAAAAAACTTGCAAATTCAAATTCAGTAAGACCCATCAGCGTACACTAGACGATTGGTTTATTGTTACACTTCCATGGAGGCAAATTTTATCAATTAGCTTCAAGGAGGTTCTATTCATTAGAACAAAAACTATCAAGGCATAAAGACTTGAAAACATAGTATACCAATTTCATCTTAGAATATGAATCACTTGGCTATATGCAACTAATGAAACCAATAGAATGTTAAAAAAAGAGATACATATTATCTACCCCATTATGCTGTTATAAATGAAGCTATCCAAACCATCAAATTACGGGTAGTATTTGACGATTCTATAAAAACAATGAAAATCTTTAAACAATATTTTAAGAGTTGGTGCAGCAATTCAAGTTGATTTATTTAACATTCTTTGTTAATTTAGAACACATAAATATGTAATATCAGAAGATATACAGAAAATGTATCGCCAAATAAAGGTTTGGGAAGATGATGCAACTTATCAAGGAATAATATAAACAAATGGTTCAAACGTATTGATTAAATACGTAAACATATGGAACCGCACCTTCATTATACTTGGCAAGTAGATGACTACAAGAATTAGCTCAAAAAAACGTTAGATCCAGTGGAACACCAAAGAGGATATCTTTGGGTACGAGTTTAATATAGAAAAGCGAACAACAAAAAGGGCTATTCTAGCTGAGATATCTTAAATATTTGACCCACTTGGATTAAGAGCCTTATAATAATAATATTATAAAAACAGTCTTGTTTTGATCTCAAAACAGACGTGCTTATTTAAAACCCGAAGTTTTTTTTTTTGGTAGTTTTTTTATAAAAACGACGAATCACGCACACACACTAATAAAACTGATTATTGAAGTATTAATTTTAGTTTATGTAAGAATAATAAGCTTTTTTGTTAAAACGTAAAACACAGTTTTATTAATTAAGACAGTTCTATTGCTAGATTCACGCTAGAGAATTGCCGGGATTAGTCGCCGCGTCCAGTTGTGGTGCCGCTAGTAGTTTTGTTATGGAAAAATATTAAATCTTATCACATCTACGAGAATACAAGTAAACTTTTTTTTCTAGAAACATATTTACACGTACAGCGCTGTTTTTAAATTAAAATTGATTCTTATAGGACAAAACGCCAACCAACTCAATTTCCAAACAATAAAATTTTACTCATCACTTTTTTTATATGTTGAACTACATACAATATTTTATGTCTTCATTTTTTGGGTTAAAAATTTAAAGTTGTATTAACGAGTAAAAAAATAATGAAATACTAAATAAAAACGCCACTTTTAAAAAAATTATTGCAGAGAAACGACTTATTGCATCAGTTTTTTTTTTTTAATTTAAGGACATAGACTGGACTTTCTTCTAGAATGTGTGAAAATTTTATTCAATTATATTCAGACGTTTTCTTGCAGAGTTTGATTCTGTGAACCCTTATAAAAGCGCAACTATTTTTCCTTCTTAAAAAATACTTGTAAAAAATAATTAATTTGCTATTAGTAAGTTGTTAAATATTTAATTTTTAAACTTAATGAATATACCACGCATACGTAATTTAGGCATAATTTTATTAAATTCATAAATTAATAAATAAAACCGTTTATAATAATTGGCATACCATTGCATGTATTCTTAATATTTCATAATAATAAAGCTAAATCAATTTAACGTCCACATAATTATCTAATAGCCTATAAAAGAAAAGCTTTCTAATTTTATTCATATAATAATATACAGTAATTACATTCCATATATAAAAACACATGAAACATTATAACTGTATTATTTTCATTGTGAATATTAGTCTGAATAATATAAAAATGCAGAAAATTAACAAAGAAACTGATAATATGCAACTAGCTACAAGCTTGCTTAAAATATTAAAACTGTTAATGGTTTGGCCAAAAAATAAACTTAATACAAAGTTTATGGTCAAGTTGGCTTTGGTTATATGTTATAGTGAACTTATTTGTTGTGGAATGGTTTTTTATATTAATTACTATTACAGTAAGTATACTCACTAGTTATTTATAAAGTTGTTTTGTTAAGTTTTGCTGAATTTTTTTGCTATTGACGATTCTTAAGCTTTTAAAAATATATTTTAATTTAAAGACTGAGAATAATTCTAAAAACCAATTAAACTGCTTTTGGGCTAATCTTAGACTTTTAAAATGTATTAAAATGAGTTCTTTTACTACAAATAAATATTTTGAAGCAAATTTATAAATTGAAAATTATTCTGGAAGAGTTCTACTTTTGTATTGTTTGTGAGTGTTTTAAAATGTGTTAAAATAACTATCAATGTTAGGACTTTTTCTTGTCTTAAATTTGAACTTTATTAAACTTTGATATATATTTAAAAACTGTAGATTTTTTTAGAAGCATTTTAAAAAAACTCACATTTTTATTTTTTATATAAGTTTTCTGATTTTTAAAAACTTTTTTTTCAACATTTAAATTTTTTTTAATTTGTTTTGGAATTTTTTTATATTATTACATTTGTAGTATAACATTTATAAATGGCCTACATGATTAAATTCTTTGAGGTTACGTAAAAAACATTAAAAACAACAATTGTAGTAGTTTTTTAACTCAATTTTCTTTTAACAAACAATAAAAGCATCTATCCGGCTAGGATGTATTAAACTGCACGCAAAAGCCGCATATTTTGATTTCCAAAACCCACAAAATTTAATTTAATTTTTTTTTTAAAGAGCAGTTTTAAGAAGGTTAAAAAAAATACAAAAAATATGACTCACTGCTTTTTACTTAAGTAGTTAATATAATTTTGTTCTGTTCTAGACACGCATGGATTTAATTTCAACAATTTAACAGAACCAATATCCGGTACAGTTGCTGCAATATTTGGAATGTTTTACATAATAACTTTAGTAAACAAGCAACCAATACTAAATAAACTATTAGAAGAACTCGGTGACTTTTCTGTTTACGAAAAACCTTATGAAATTGAAATGACTAATTTTAAAATAAACATTGCAACAGAAGTTGTATTTTGTTGGATGCTTGTATCAATAACATCAGTAACTGGCAACTATTTTACGACTGAATGCAAAGATAATGCTGTAGATGATTGCGGTTTAATAATTTACGCATATGTACCGCATTTTAATATATTTCGCTATCCATATAGATATATTGTACTTACAATACAAGCACAAAATGGTTTATGGATAGCTGCTTCTGCGTTTCATTCTGCTAGTGTGGTGCTTGCTATTGCTGAATATATTGTAAATAGATTAGAGCACTTGAAACGATTGTTCCGACAATTTCCTAAAATTGACAGAAATGCCCGTAAGGAACATATTAAAAAATGCGTTTTATATCATTATACAATTATTGAGTAAAAATTAAATATTAAAAATGTATTTAAATTAATGTTATATTGTTTTAGCATTTCAGATAGATTATATGAGGAAACATATACATTCTTTATGATGCTTTTTACATGTACTTCAATGACAATTACACTACTGTTGTACAAATTAATTATAGTTAGTATGTAAAATAACTAAAAACACAATTAATTAATTTTGTATTTGCAGCAATTTAATTATATACAATTTGCACACATAATACTATGGATTGCTTACGTTTGTCTCTGTTGTCTTATGGGTGAAAGATTGTATGGTTGTGTAAGTAAATTGTATTTTTTTTTTAAATTATTTAATAAAAAATTTATAAAATTTGTCTAGAGTTTAGATTTAGCTGATGTTGTGTATGATTCGATTGTATGGGATGGTGATTTAGAAACGCAAAAAGCAATGTTGTTGATAATGATTCGAGCTCAAAGACCTATACGTTTGTCAGGTGGCCTTGAAAAATATGCTTCGCATACATTATTGGTTAATGTGAGTTTATTATACATTATTCATTTGTAAATAATTCATTTATTTGTTTCTTTTGCAGATTATGAAAGCTTCTTACAGTATTATAGCATTATTTTTGGAATAAATTATTAATAATGTTAAACAACAATTACATAGTTATTGAAATATTAGCAAGCAACATAGTCAATATTTTTAATTAATTATTTTAATATAAATGCACTTAATTATAAAATATTTAAAATATTTAAATAAAATTGTAAATGAAAAATATAATGCCTCAAAATTGTTGTTTACTTATTTTATAACTTATTTCTGGATGGGTTTTTGTTTTTCTCACATTGCGTAATTAATTGAAATTGCTAAGAACGGTTATTGCGTCTTTTAACATAAGTTGAAGGTTGTTGTGAACAGTTGTATGAGCTTTTTTAACTGGCTTAATAGCCTGATAAGAGTATAAATACAATTTTACTAGCAAATTTTAGCTTGAAGTTTTATTTGATATTGTAGTTTAAATTAATTAAAAATTGTATCTCAGCTTCTTAAGCTACATTGTATGTATATGTTATTGTAAAAAAAAATGCATTTTTGGTAAATAATTCAGACCAGATTTTTTTATTAGTAGCGTCATTGCAAAATTGTATTTGCCGATAATACGGCTACGGCAATTATTGTTTAAACTTTTGTGATCTATTGTGTGCACGCTGGTGGCTACTTTACCCTAACTTTGTTGCACTGAAGGCACGTTACTTCTACATTTTTATGGAGATGTATATGGTGACTTTTTTCGGTTTTTGTTTTAAAACTTGTCTTTGAGCATCTAGGTTTTTTTTTTAAAGCATCTACCCTAGTCTTGATTTGATTGTCTACTTAGGTTGGGGTATTGTGCAGTCTTTTTCTATGAGTTCAGAATGTGTTTATATGTTTTTTAAAAAAAATTTGTATCTGAGGGTTTTTTCTGTCTACGCTCATTATAAAACAGTAACGAATACATTATAGTTTCTAGTTTTACGAAATATGTTGTGTCTGATATAGTCACTCCATTTTATGTGTAATATCAATTTTAGGCATCTAAGTTGGAATTGTTCTAGTTCAGAGACACACTCTAAGTTTTAGCATCATTTAAAAGTTTAGGTACTACAGCTTGATGAATTAGTACTTTTGTTTGCGTAGTAGCATCATGGGATTTGAACCGTTTTTGATGCAGTCTACTAAAAGCAAAAGATGCTTGTGCAACATTTGGTTTGGTTTTTACATCAATTTTGTTTTTGGATGATAATGGAATAATAAATTATTGGCATCATATTTGTTTATGGGTGTAGTTTTCTTTGACAAATTTCTGATTGTTTTGCTGATCTGCTTGTTGCATAAATTTTGAAAATTTATTTTTTAACTAAATTTTGCACACTAATTGTCGCAATTGAATTTTGCTTTGATCAACGCTTTGAGTCTAGACAAATTTTATAGTCTAGTTTTGTACCTATAATTTATATGTAATCTATAAAGAGCTTGTTTTATGACTACGGAGAAATATATAACAAATAGTTGGAGCCAGTACGCATCCCAGTTTAACATCTCTAGTGGCATCAAAGTTTTTTGATATTTGTTTACACATTTCTAGAAAATATGTGTTTCTTCAGGACTACACAAAGAGCGTCACGTAGTACTTGGTCAGCATTTTTTTTTTATTTTGCCGTACATTTGTACATTGCCGTGCTTTTAGAAAAATTTCTTTTGCAAGAAGCAACAGTTAATTGAAAAGTACTCTACTATGATTTTACCAGTTATGTCAAAAAGTAATATTCTTTTGTAAGAGTTAGAAGCAATTTTTTTAGTACTACCTTTGCTCTTCACATTTGGCAAATAAAATTAAACATTTTATAGTGAAGGCAACTAGTTCCTTCTTTAAGAATCTCAAATGGTATTTCTGTCAGCATTCGTCTTTTTATTTTTAAGCTGAGAAATATTTTTTTTAATTTTTTTAGTTGGTCTGATGTGTAAATCTACTAATAGTTTTTTTGGCAATAAATTGGTATAGCACTGCTTTACGTTTTGTTGGCCTAAATACTTGGCGTAGTTTTCTCTAAAAGAATCCCATCTGGTAAGTATCAATTAAAAACTATAATTTAGCCGCACGTTCTTGCTACCAGTTATTTTTATTGGCTTGACATATGTTTTCAAATTCAAATGCACAACATCTATCATTTTCTATTTATGTATTCCGATCTACTTTATGAATTAAGATTGTTGTTTTAAGTTGGTCAATATTGTCAATAAACCAGTTTTGCTGTTTTTAGACCGTAACGCTTTTGAAAAGTGCTCTGTACGTAATATTGCATTTGCTATACTAACTTTAATTATTTTTTTTTGCTAGAAGGATTTCAGTGTTCTGTTGGAAATTCTGACAGGGTCGAGTTTTGAGTTTTAAAATGACTTTTCTGATTTAAGAAGGTTAAACACTGTGTTGTCGTGAGTATCTTTCAAGAAGTTGTTGATTTTTAGGTAGATTTTTTTGACGTGCTTTAGAGACAGTGCTCTGTAAGTTGAGGCCGTTGTCAGCAAATGCTTTGATTTTATCATTCAATGAAGTATTAAAGCGTATTTTTGCCATGATTGATTAGAATAGGGACTATATTATTGCGCAAAGCTTTGGAAATTTTCCACATTAGAGTTTGATTCTATGTGATTTAAGGTTTTTTGCTAGCACTGGTTTTTGTGCAACCTTATGGCCGTTTTGACTTTCTTATAGACTGCGTTGAGGATCTAGCAATCTCTACAATTGTAATGCCGTTGTCTTTGGTGTTTAGCAACATTTGTTTGATGAATCAATGTTATTTGTGTGAGCGATAATATTAAGGAGTTATCAGCGTGAACATGACGGGTTTTAAAAGTATTTTTGATGTCTTTGTGGATCTGATTAGTGAACAGTTTGACGGATTCTTTAAAATCCGCAACCGTTTTTACTTTGCTTCAAGGTATCTTGAGAAGAGAGTCTATTTTGTGTGGGTAACAAATCTTTCTCCTTCTTCCTTATAATTCTAATGATACTGAGTTGTGTATGGATCTTAGGTCATTGACCTTAACTTTATTTGCGAGTTGACCTTTTCTTTTTGTTACGTCAACTACGTCTTTTTGGTGACCGACGACGTAATGAGTGGGTTCGTCTAGAACTTGATTACTTTTTTGCTCAATAAACTTTAGCAATGCTTGACTTTTTACTTTGGTTGTGAGACTGCTTTACGCTGGATGTTTGGAATTGATATTATCAGCTATTATGATGGAAAGGGAGGTTAAAAAAAACCGTTTTGAAATCCGCCGTTATTTGGGTTGACGTACTTAGATGAAAACTTAAATGTGCCCAGCCGTGGCACTTTTTAGACAATCGCATTTGATTCTAGCGTAAGAGTGTTTGGGGTGTCCACTTTGGAATAGTCCAGATTTTCTTGCAAATATCACTGTTTACAAGCTTCTAAGTTTGTATATTTTGTTTAAGGTAAGAACTAGCAGTTCTAGAGCACGTTTTGGTAGAAACTTTATAGCAGTATTACTAATGTTATCATTTTTTTTAAGGGCTAAATATCTGCAAGCATTGACTTCGTCTACAAACATTTTCCAGTCTAATTTTTGACTATTTTCTCTTTTAAGGGGTAAGAACTGTCAAAGATGGCCCCTAGTGTGAATAACACTGGGTTATTGGAGTTTAACTTACGTAAAAATTATTACTACTGGTAATTCCATCAAGCAATGCCAGTTTTGATACGTCGCCTTAGAGTTACTTTGGTGTTAATACCGCGAGTCCGTTGGACTGGCGTTTGGTATTAGTATTTCTTGAGTTTCAAATACTGTTTTTTGCGCTTAGGTTTCCAGCAAGAATTGCGATTTTATCTTTAGCAGAGTTTGAATGTCCTTTACGTTGATCGCCAGAGATAGTCTGTTAAAAACGTCAGCCAAAAAGATCTCTTCACGTCCAACACTAGCAATTACAAATGTTGCTTTGATGGTGATCAATTGTAGAAAATTTAAGCCGTAATATTTTTCTTAAATAGCACGGCATTAATGATCTGTATGTGATTCAATTAGGAATGGTTAGGGTTTGACCGTTTCTAAGATGCGTTTTACTAAGCAAAATGACATTGCTCTTGTGTTGCTCGGCCGAGAGTCTTAGCTGCTGATACTGCCTTTGGATGCCGTTGGCATTCCAGAAAAATATATTTAAAGGATGTTTGAGCATTTTTTAATATTAAATTTGGCATTTGGATATGGGCGATAGAGAGTAGACACTCATACATGCATACGGATGCAGCTGTTAGAAGTAGGGCATGTTTAGTATCGTTTTCTTTTAATTACCAGCTATTAACGGTTTGTAAACCTGTTACCTCATTTTTTATCTCCAGTTTTCTGCAAAGTAGAAAGTGGTACAAGTTTTGTCGTTTTTTCAAGTTTTTGATTTGTATTGGACCGTTTTTTGCGTTTACGCTAAAGGTTTGTTGTTTCCTTATTTACGACTATCAGTGAGCATTCTTTGTGCACATGCATTTTACATCTTGTGAACAAATATTATATTTGACATATGTTCTTTGAGACTTCCACCAGTATATGTGAGTTTGATTTAATTTATTGAAATTTTTGTTTTCTTTACCGTTATTCTACGCTGCTGAGTACGTTTTGCTGTAATCCAAAGAAGTCTATTTTGCCGCATTTTTGGGAAAGATTTAAAGGGTAAACGGTGATTTTGGGAAACCTGTCTCAACGTTGCCATGTTGTTTTTTGACGAGACTGTTTTTGAACTTCCGATTGTTCAGCTTTTATTAATTTAGTTTAAGTAGCACTGGACGTATTTGTGATAGTTTTTTGGACTTGCAAAGAAGATTTACTTGTTGTTGACACGACTATTATCTTGTTTTTTTTTTGCAATACTGTTTGTATTTGCGTTTTTTTTTTAAACTTTTGGAGAAGACCTACTTACCGTAACCGCTACTAACGCATTGGTTTTAGTTTGAGCTCTACCCGCCACAAATATTTCCGCAAAGGAAACGGTTTTTTGGAGAGCTTTGGACGTCTCTCTGCACACAACTTTATTAATGACCCCAACATTGGGTGCTAAATATCACCTACTTGGAGTTTTGCACAGAAACAGCTTAACTTTCTGAACATCTCTTACGGGGGGATTGATTGATATACGCTTAGAAGCAGTGTTATTTGTTGAATCTACACCTTGCACAAAGACCGTTTTTGTGGTTGACAACGCTGTGTGTTTGGCTTTTGCTTGCACTTAGTTGTTAGCGTAATTTTCGTAGTTAAGAACTGTGTGATCTTCTGCACACTTAATGCATTGTAACTTTTATATGCACGCCCTCAATGAGTGTCTTCATTGCTAGCAACCAAATCATTGTGCGCCCGCAAAAGCTTTGTTTTTTTTGGCAGCCGGGTCGGAAGCTTGCAGGTACACTAAAAGTAGTAATACCGGCTTGTTCATTGGTTTCAGCTGCAAGACATGTTTAGGGTTCATTCTAAACTTAGTTGGGTGAAGCGACTAATTTGAATCTTGGCGCATAATTGGTTGCAGGTTTGAGCCTCAGCTTTGGCAAAAAAATTTAAAAAAATTATGGCATATATTAATTCAGGACGTTAGTCTAATATATGATTAGTGTCCATTTAACCATAATTACATTTAATTTGAGACTGTAAGTGGACCAGATACTAGGGCTTGTCAGTATACACAGCGCCTCTATTATCTCAATTAACGAGTGCGATGGTTTGAGTGATAGTAGCAGGGGCGGAGCTACCTGTAAGTAAGTGTCTGCAATGCGGATGGGTCCACAAACATAGGGGGCCCTCCGACAATTATTTTAAAACTTGAGGCCCCGCAAAATTTACAAAATAAAAGTTAAACAAATGACAAAACTGTACTTTTTTTTTCAAAATTGTCTACGATCGGGCCTTTTTCAATGTTTTGCGATGGGGTTTAAAAATTCTAGCTCCGCCACTAGATAGTAAGCCTTAAAAATATCGGCTTTTGCAAATTAAAAAAAAAAAAAATTCTGATACCAAATGATAAGAAAAACTTCTCATTGGTCTAGGAGACGACGCGATACTAGGCAATCAATGGCTGATAGAACAGAAAGTCAGTATTGACTACTCTAGATAATGTGTGTACTTTGGAAAGGAACGCAGATCTAACATCCAAACTTGGTTCTGGCCAAGAAGGAAATTTTTACCAAATTGGAACCGATTAACAAACCTGCTCTAAGAGTTCTACAATGTATTTAATCACAGCATTGTTCCAATGGCTAATAAAAGCAACACCTACTAAATTCATTTAGTGGACAAAACTTTGATACAAGCTTTTAGATACACTCATAATGCTTGCTAGAAGGCCTAGATTTTTAAAAAGATCCACAAACTACTTACCAACCAAATTATCAAGCGGAACAACAGCAGCTACTAAGGTATTGGATGGATTTATAGGTACCATAGTTTTGGTGTACTTAAGAACAGTATTGAGTACCTAGGAGATCAAGTTAATGCCCATGGTAACAAACCACTACCACATTATCAGGCTGCAGTCAAAGACTACCTTACACAAAATAACAAACAGCAACTCAGCCGTTTTATAGAAATTTGTACTTGGCTCAGCCCTTGGCTAGCTCTTTTATGGAACTGCAAGTAGCAAAGAAATCTTTTGTGTAGACAAACGCCAAACAACCCAGATCATGGACACCGTTTGTTTTCCAATTTTGAATCTGTATTATACCAGGAAAAGAACGACCAAAAGCATGTTGTGTCATATGCCAGAGCTAAGCTTACTGAGCCTTAGAAAAAGTTTTACTCAAACAAGTTGGAATTTTTGGCGATCGTGTTTGTTGCAAAGAAATTTTGGGCGTACCTAAAAGATGAACCTTTTAAATTAAGGATTGACAATAGGCCTTGGTTTGGCTGAACAAATTTATTAATGCCAAAGCCAAACTGGTGGTCACTGATCTTACAGGAATTTACGTATACTCTAGTTAGTGAACTCTGGCATTAGAGTCAATAATTGGTTTTTACCACCCGAAAACACCAACAACCAACAGACGTTTAGCAACTTTATCCAACAACTTGCTAGCTTATATTTGTCACACAACGGAACACCCTAACTTACTTAAAGGTGAGACCCCAGTGAAAATAGTATGCTCATGTTAAATAGAATGCCCACAAACCCAAAGCATCATACTAGGGTACCTGGAACGTTAAGCGGGCCCAAATTATCTTAAAGACACGGACATGGAATGCTTTGCAACTCCGCCAGCTTGGAACAGCTCTTTGTATCACCAAAAGCCAGATAAGAAGTTTTGAAGTTTCACTACACTACAGGTCAACCTAGACCGCACCAAACCTAGCTCCTAACAACCAAAAGTAACTCACAGAAAAACCTTGGGAAGACGTAGAAATAGACTACATAGGACCCTCTAACACTAACCAATCAGGAAACAAAGGCTTCTTTTTACTATCTACGATCTATACATTCAATGATGGGTTAAAGCTGTGCTCTTGAGAACCATTTAGTACATAGATGGTGATACCCAACGATTCTTTTGTTGGACAATGGCTTGCAATATCAAAGCCAAATTTTCAAAAACACTATGCAAAGATGGAAGGTTAAGCAGCGTACTATTGTCACTTTCAGATTCACAGGCGAATCCGGTCAAGCGGCGTTACGCAGAACTAAAGAAGTCAATTTGGTCATTGATGGAAGAAACCCGAGAACACATTGGGACGAACTGTTACCCCCTGACTTAGTAAAACAATGCTGTTTGTGTTGTTTTGTCGAAGAATTTAAATTAATTAATTAATCAAAGTTGTTGAAGCAATGCACGAATTGCTCAATTGAAATACTATGCTTAATTGTACATTGTACATTGCTGATTAAAGTTCTATCAACAAGCATATTATCTTTAAAAAAATTCAGAACAATTTATTTTAACTGTGTTTATTTACAAATATATTTTATTTAAAATTATAGTATTATTCAAATATAAAGTCAAGACAAAGCTTTGTATTTTTTAAGCAGACTACTACTGTTACTGAAGGGGTACCAATCAATCCTATTTGTTATTAAGCGTCTTTAACAAATATAAAATAACTTTTATATTTTAATATTCTAATAATTAGTAACGTATCTACGGCATTTTTTATATATTATTTTGATTTTTTAGTAAATACATTAAATTAGTGAAGAAATTGATTATTATATTTTAAATTAATAAGATTTAGTGTAAAGATCTATCTATAAAGAAATGTTTTATTATTTAATCATCTATTTCAATTACGTTCAGCTTTCTTAAATTACGTTTCTGCAATTTAATCCACTATCAAAGTAATAAAACTATACGACGATTTCAAAATCTACAAAAAAAATTTTATTTAATTAATACTTAAATATTTATTTTGTAAACCAACTTACACTAACTAACAACGCATGTGAAGCATATGGTTCAAATCCACCAGGTATGCATAAAGGTCTCTGAGCACGGATCATCATTAGCAAAAGAGATTTTTGCGTATCCAAATCGCCATCCCATGGTATAGATTCATACACAACATCAGCCAAATCAAGACTCTAAATGTATATTTTATAAATTGTATCAAAAATATATTCAATTTTACTTACGCAACCGTATAATCTCTCACCCATCAAACAACAAGCTGCTATATAAAAAAACCAAAGTGAACCATGCACAAACATTATGTAATCAAATTTCTATAAAAATAAAAATAATTAACTAAATTAAATTAAATCTACATTTATATACGAACCAATATTAATTGATACAATATTAGCGTCATTGTTATTGATGTCAATGTTATAATCATCATGAAGAATGTGTATGTTATATCGTGGAATCGATCAGCAAAACTGAAAAATATGATTTTTTCTAAAATTCCAATTACAATTTAATACTTACTCAATAATTTTATAATGATATAAAATACATTTTTTAAAATGCGCTTTTCGTTTATATTTTTTCATTTTAGGAAATTCCTTTACAAGTCGTTTCAAGTGATCCAATCTATTAACCAAAAATTCAGCTATACTAAGCAAAACATATCCAGTACTAATTGCAATTACAGCAAACATTAATGCATTTAAACCTTCAATAAAAGCAACTATTTGTCGATATGGAAAACGAAATATATTAAAAAATGGCAAATATGCTTTTATAATAATGCCACAATCGTCAACAACATCATCCTGGCATTCAGCTGCAAATGTGTATAAAATTGCTGAAACTACAGAAAAGCACATCTATAGTATCAATACTTCAAGTACCAAATTTACTTTTAAATTAGTGAGTTCAACTCCAATTGGTTTTTCATACACCGAAAAATCTCCAAGTTCTATCAACATTTCATGTAGCTTGCGTTGTTTTGATGTTAAAAATAGCACGTAAATTTGTACCAGTATTGCTGCTACACTTCCTGCTATTGGATCTGACAAATCTTCAAAATCAAATCCATAATTATCTATAATATAATATGAAAATTATCAATTAATTTTATTAAAATTTCAGACACTTACTGTAATAATATTTTATGAAACACATCATCATAATTACAACTAAATTACAAAAGCTCAATACGGATATTAACTTAACAAAATACATAAAATCAAATTTGTTTTTTGGCCATATTTTCATAAATCTTAAAACATTTATAACTGTTTCTGCCAATACTAAATTATTTGAATTCATAATGTTTTCTCGTTCAGTTGCAATCAATTATAAAGAAGCTTATCCATTGATGCGCTTTTATATAGGGGATTTAATTGATTATTGCGGAAAATTATAGAGCTATTTTGCAAACAACTGGTAAAATCCCAACGGTTCTCAATAGCATGAGCACATTGTAATTGGAGATTAATGTTGGCAATTAATATATTAGAATTTAATTAAATGTTTGCTATTGAGTATAGATTACATAAAAAGGATTGAATTACTAAGAAATTTAAATATTTATGATTTTTATTTGTGCTTTGTTTAATGTGTAAAATGAAATCAAATTTGCTTCACAGAACTCTGCTTAACATTAAGTACCATCTAACTAAAAGCAGTGCTGGTTATCAATTGAGCAATGGATATGCATTTAAAACTTCTTTAGACTCAAACATACTATACGACATAAAAGAATATAATTTGCGCTTTTGATCATGAGGATATAAATAGAGAGATACAAATGAAAGACGACTCTAGGTCGATTGCAGCGGAGTGAGTGGTAGCAGGCAATAATTAAATTTTAGAATAACTTATTTACTTTTTTTTATTCATTTATATTAATATCAGTCGTAACAGCAAAAACGTGGAATTTACCACAATTTAAAAATCATAAAACTTAAAACTTATATAACGCAATATATATTTGCCAACATGTTACACGCTTGAGTAGTTAAATATGCAAATTAATTAAATTTGCACTTACCTGGTGCAGGCGGTTGCGGTTGATAAAACCTTAATTTATTACCGGGAGCACACAGATCAAGAAATAACGGGTCTTGCGTGTTGATATTGGGGTTTACTGCATTGCTCATAGATAACGCTACCGGATGGCATATACTAGGTGGGGTTTTTAAAGGCTAAAAACCTCCTTTCTTTGCGCTTTATCTCTTTCTTTTTTGTCTTTTTGGTATTACCTATGACACTCGTTGAAAATGTAGGTGTTATTTACTCTTTTTTTGAAAGTTTTTCTCTCTATTTGGTGCCAAAGACTTTGGCAATTAATCTTTTCTCAATTTTCTTTGGATTTTAAATAGTGTTTACCAGGTTTCCACCTGTTAGGGGTTGTTAGTTTGTTAAAGAACAATTCTGCTTGGCTTCTTTTTGTTTTAGGTATTGCGTCAGATAGTAATTGACCTCTTCATGTTTCCTGTGCACCCATGATTGTATCAGATATAAATCTTTATGTCTTTTGCACAGTACTTGTATTGCTTTTTTATCTGTTTTGCCATTTAGCCATTTTTCTACGTTGGTTTGCCCTTTTATAGATTTTATTTTGGAAGTGTTGCAATTGACGGTGTTCCAGCTATGACGATCAGTGCTTTGATTGGGGCAGTACGGTATGCGCTACATAATGTTGCATTAGGCACTGTTCAGTGACCGTCCTAAAACCCGGACGGGGTGTGCAAGCACCGGGTATATGTTTGTTGACTGTTCCCGGATATTCCTGGGATACTGCGTGGGTGAAGCGTCCTTGGATGGGCCAGAGGTTTGCTATTTTTTTGTAGGCGATGCTGATGTTGTTTGGAAGCTGCAGTCTGTGGGGGCAGGTTTTTCAGTGTCACTATCACTAAACAGATTCCCGGTCTTTGGTAGTGGCTTGGAGGTTTTGATCGACTGTTGCTTGACTGTCACTCAACTGGCTGTTGGAGGAAATTTGTTGGGTTTTTATACCTGTGTGCGCACTCGCGCGTTGTGATTGGTGGGCGTGGACTCTTCCTACGTGCTGCAAGAATTTTCTTTAACCTTCTTCGGATTCAACTTGTCTGAGCACTTGCACTGGTTGAAATGTTATTTTAGGAGATCAGCATTGGAGTTTGACGTCATTCCGGTTTGTGTTTTAACTGCTGTCTTGGGGTGTGTTTCTTGTGTGTAACACTCTGTCTCACGGTTTTATATCACGTTTGGGACATTTTTATTGGGTTTATTTGAGAGGTTAACTTTGGATGTAGACAAAACTCCGGTCAATGTTCCGGCCGTTGTCTCGGGGTGTGCTTCTTGCGTGTTACAAACTTCCTCTTGCTTCTCTGTCACGTTCGGTATGGTGTCACATAAGTTTGTGATTACTTGGAATGTAGAGTCAACGTGTACTACTTCTTCTTGGCACTCTCCTTCTATCTTTGTCGGTTCTTTTACTTTCAAGACCACTATCTATTGTTGTTTGATAGGTTTTAGCAAGTATTCTTGAACTTGCTCCTCTATTTTTTTAACACTGTCTACCTGAGCGTATTGCAATTTTTTTTGTGCTCGCAATGTGTTTATCTCAAAATATTTATGTGTTTTTCTAGCTCACTTTGAACTCAAAGGCTTACTTGCCAGTTGTACTCGGGATATAAATGCGTTTTGGCATTGGTAACCTAAGAATATCATCTTAATAGGTGTTCCACAGAATCAAGCTAATGTCCGATATTTGCGGGACATTTAGAACTTTTTAGTTTTGCTTACCTATACCGTCGATTTCTCTTTCCTGAAGCCGAATTGCTTTTCTGCCTATCCACTTTTGCTTTTGATCTCCTTGTTTAGTTTGACGCCAATCTGGCTTTCTCGGAGCTTGCTACTTACGTTTAATATGTAGAGGGCCTATATTTTACCAGCTCATTTGTGTTTTTACTGAATTTTTCAATCAGGATTAGGTTGTTGAAAAGTTAAAAATTCTATTCATAAAATATCAAAAATATGCAACATTTTAAAATATTAAATTATCATTAAAAAACATCAAAATCTGGCCAAAATTGGTTTAAAAGCGCAAAACTTTACTTATAAATTGTCAAAAATAGCAAAATCAAGCCTTGAAACATTAACAAATTATTAGAAAACACCAAAATGCAGCCAAAAACTGTTTAAAAGTGCAAAATCCGATATTAAAACATCAGCAAATTCTTAGAAAGCACTAAAATTCAGCAAAAAACAGTTTCAAAGTACAAAACTCTATTCCTAAAATGTCAAAAACAGCAAAATCTGGTTTTGAAACAATTTCAAGATTTTGGGAATTGAACGTGCGTGTCTGGTTGGTGGTCAGGCGTTTGACAATTTTGGGTGGAATATTGTTGCGGTCTAGGGCTCTCTTGTTTTTTTGTCTTTTTCCTGCTTTAAGAGTGTTTTCTTTAGTAAACTGTTTGGCGTCTTTTGGGTTTACTTTGGGTATATTCTATTTAACGATCATATTGCTAGGGAAAAGATCATTATTTGATTTGTTGTCTTAAGCATGTCTTTGTCTATCATGTTTATTTTGTGGCAAAGTTCTTATTTTTTGCATCTAATTTTGTAGGCTTTATCTCACAAAGCGTGTTTAAGATGAGAGCATAGTTTGTTCCACGCGTTTTTTTTAGGAGAATTTGCTGGGTGTTGTAGAGTTTCTTAATTCCTGCTTTTCTGCTGTTTTTAGGCATTTGTGGACCTTCGTCTTACTTGCTTTTTTTGCGTTAGCAATGTCCGTGTTTCACCAGTAGACAGTTTTTTTTTGCACCAGGTTATGGCCGAAAAGTTTTTTTCTAGTTTTTGGCTATATTGCTATAGTCGCTTAGGTTTTTATTTTTTAGTACCTTCAAGTTGTTGACATCGGATGCCAGACTTGTGCTTTATATTGTGAGGTATATAGCAGATATCCTGTTTTTTTTGCCTGAAGGTCGGTTTTTTCCTGTATTTACAAGTTCTAATTGCAGCTCATCAATCCAGTCCGACACCAAGGTACCCATTTGATCCGGTTTGCCACATTTCTTTCTGTAACTTTTGGCGTTAAAGTCACCTAATATTATGACCAACTTTGTGCGTCTTTGTTTGATGGTTTGTCCGATACTTTCTAAGAAGATTTCTAGTTTGCGGATTTTGCAGTTTCTTGTGCCAATCCAATGATTGTAACATCCTGAATTTGTATCCAGGTGTGTTTGCTTTTAGCTTTACAACTGATCACCTTGGCATCTTTGCTGCATGTCTTAATTGCGAATTTAGGTATAAGGCTGTAAACCACGGATGTTTAGCCATTATTTTTTTAATGGGCGCTACTATTGCAACTTGGACCTTTTTGTCCAGAATGGTTTTGCTCAACAGGTTCATGGTCACCGTGCGTCTATTATGGTTTGTTTGGAGGATTTTTAAGTGCATTGTGTATTATTTATTGAGCATGCGTCTTGTTTAATCTAGCCTCGTTTATTGCCCAGCTTAGTATCTTCTCTGCTCTCATTGTTTTAAGATAAGTCTTCTATTTGCTTGCACCCAATTTTTTTTCAATTAGGGCAGGCGTTCTCGTTAGAGCAAGCTTTAGTCACATGTCCTTCTTTGCGACATTTATAGTACAACTTTGTTCTATCCGTCTCATTGCAGACTAGCGCCTTGTGTTTATATGACCAGCACTTATAGCATTTATCTATGCGGACTCTTCGTTTTTACGGTACAGTTTGAGTACCCCACTTTTAGCGTTTTTGCTTTAACAAGTTTGTTGGAAATGACTTTGTCTATAGTTATGATTACCGACTGAGTACCCTGAATATTCTCTGTTAGGTGGCCTACTCTATATGTGCTGCTTTCTATGGAGCCTACAGACTTGTTTATGGCATTCTTTATCTCTTCCAGTTCAGTTAGAGCATCTAGGTTAGTGAGAAATATTGTTTCTGCCTTAGCCTCTCCCAGCTTCTTTGTTGTAACATCAATTTATTTAAATTGCTTTTTTAATTTTGTCCATGGCTGCCGAGTTCTGTTCTGTTACAATTAACATCTGACCCCGGAAACGTCGGAATTGGAAAAAACCAAAACGTAAGTTTTTGTTGCATTATTTTTATTACTTGATAAAACCTTTCAAACAACGGCAAAAAAATTTGGTTTTCTTAATGGTGGCGGAGGAAACAGGGTTTTGCTTTAAGCTTAAACTATAATGTCTGTACTGTACACTGTACGGTACTTGGACTAGCGGAAACACGCTTTTTAAAACGTTTTTTAAGGTTATCAACTGCCAACATTAACTGGACGTGAGGCTGAAACTGAACAAGTTTTTGTGAAATTACTTTGCTATAGAAAAGTGGGAAAGTTGACCAAACTGTAGCTCACTAGCGACAAACTCGGTTTTTTAAACATTAGAACAAAATGGCACACAAGTAGTGCATACAAAAACTGATTAAATGGTTGTTTGCAAGATTTTTGGCCACCGTTTTGCCTTAAATTGAGTTTCTTGGTCACAGAGATTTTTTTTAGGCTTTTCTATCTCTGAAATATACGGTTTGCAAAATCGGTTGATAATTCTTTTAGTGGTAGCCCGTTGAATTGGGTAAAATGTCACATGTTGCATTAGCATTAGCCTTTTTTTTATTTGTTATACTAGCAATTTACATTACGAGTGGACCTAGAATTTTTAGTAAGCTCCAAACCACTGGAAAGTTTATTAATCTACTCCGAATTAGAGAAGCATCTTAATCACAAAAAATAGGTTAGGAAGTGAAAGAGCGTAGAAACGTTTAAAATGGTTTCCGTTGTGAGATTTGAACTAATGTCTTTAGTGCCTAGGCTACTGCGCCTTGCTCTTACATCTTTACCTAATTATGAAAAAAAAATGCAAACCTTTTAAACAGATTTTCTCAATTAAAAAAAAAAATAAATCCTATCACATCTACGAGAATATTGGTAAACTTTTTTCTCTAGAAAAATATTGACACGTACAGCGCCGTTTTTAAATTAAAATTTGTTCTTATGGGACAAAGCGCCAACCAACTCAATATCCAAATGATAAGATTTTAGTCATCACTCTTTTTATGTTGAACTACATACATAATTCTATGTCTTCATGTTTCTGGTTAAAAAATTGAAGTTATATTTACTGAGTAGAAAATTAATAAAAAAACTAATTAAAAACGCCATTTTTTTTTATTAATTGCGGAAAAACAACTTATTGCATCAAATTTCTACAAATTCGAGGACACAGATTGGTCTTTTTTCTACAATGTGCGAAAATTTTATTTAATTATATTCTGGCGTCTTCTTGCTGAATTTGATACTGTAAATCCTTATAATTACGCAACTATTCTCCCCCCTTAACTACATGCATTCTATTAGTTTTTTTTTTAATTGGTTACATAATGTACTTGCTACTTTTATAATATTTTATATAAACTAAGTTTTTTATAAATAGTTATTTTATTATGCTAATTGAAACAATTTTGGAGTTTTGACCAGCAAATGAAAGCTCGTAAATTTGCATATTATTTTCCGCTAATCGGCACGTTTCTTCTAGAGCATTTGAGAAATATCTAGTTACATTGTGGACTGCGGACCGTATTGCTTTCCCAATTTTATAAATTTTCTTATCCTATCGGTTATATTCCTATTGCTGAACATAGCATTGTATAGAGGTACCTATAACATGATTGACTTGCTCCGTAAAATTTATTTGTGGATGGTATTTTGCGTTGTATGATAATTGCGGGACCTGGCACGCTTTTGAGAAATTTTTAAAAACTTTGTTAATGAACTGAGACTTCTTATCTACCATTAAGGTATGGGGTACTACAAATATCAAGAACCAGTTATTTTCTACAAATTTTAGGCGCAGTAGCTTGTCTTATCGAGTGCTAAAGCACACATTTTGCAAACCATTCAGTAATGACTAGAAGAAAATGATTCTGTATCTTGGACTTAAGAAATGGTAGCTATTAAGCCCATTGAAATGGCCTTGAACGGTAGATCTACTATCTTTGGTATCTTCTTGACATTTTGCTTTATAAAAGGCCAAAAATATAACTTTTGTATATTTTTTTTAATGTTTTAAAAAACTCAAAATGTCCAGATGTTGGTGGAGTATGTTCTGCCTCCATAACACCATTTCTAGCTTCTAAGTGTAAACATAGTTATATAAATTGATTTTTTTATATAACTGACGCGACGCACGCTAATCCTCCTAACCATCACTCCGTGCTTAATTAACTATTTAATGCACTTTTTTTTTTTAGGTTTTCTTATAAACATAAATTTTCCAGTTGCACACTTTTTGGAAAATAATTTAATTTTGAAGAACATACTTAAATATTGCGTAGGGTTTGAACTTTTTGTAGAAAGTAGTGAGTTTTATATTAATGTTGAATGTGAAAGCTTAGGTTTTCTTCTTCACACACTTGTTATTTGTGGACTTGTTTTTCCAAGTTTGCTGAGCACATGTTCAAGTCAGTAAATAATAATTATTAATTTTTCAACTCTTTCAAAAGTTAATTTGTTTTTTTTATTTAGGATTGCAAAATTCTAAGATTGCGCTTTGCAGCCTATACTTTGGCGGCTCTCCATTGAGGTGTTCTTGCTTAGAGCAAAAACGGGTTTGAAAAAAGTTATATTTCTTGATTGAAGGCAGAAACAAATATATCACATTTTTACGCCTGCTGCATACATGTACTCCTTTTTTAGCTTGTTTTAGATTTCTTGAAGTTTTGCGGTGAGTAAATGGCTACGTTGGTGTTTAGGTCCTTAAACTAATGTGAGTTTTTTTGGCTAAGCAGCGTATTGGTTCTGACACTATGGCGTAGTGTAAACCTTGTTCCATGTATTTGTTGAATAGCAAATCTGGCGCTTTTTTTTTCTGCTAATGTTTATTTGTGTGACTTTTATATGCATTATAAGCTGAACTTTTCTACGAGGTTTATGTATATTGTATATAGGACAACAATTTTTTTTAGTTTTGTAAACTATTTTTTATTTTTACCAGGGTTATCTCAGCATTTGTAGCAGGTAACTTTGTTTTGTAAACTTGCTGGTTCTGTTAGATATGTAGCGTTTTTATCTCTTTAATGTTTTATTTGTTTTATTTTTTTTTAATTAATGCTTGTTTCTGTTGGCGTTGTTGCTTATTTTTAGAAACGTTTTTTGCTTCTTTTGGCTAGCTTGGTTCTTCTACATTGAAGAGCACATCCCGTTCGAGATAGATTGACGTTTGCCATCTTTCTCATTAGTTGTTTCTCAAAAAACAAGTTTGTCTTTGTCGTTTTTGATTTTTAGTGTTGATTTTTTTCTGCAAAACTTGTCATTTACACGGTGTACTGTACTTAACAGGTCATAATGCTTTAAGGCCTTATTTTTATGACAAGAATTATAGCGTCGATTGAAGATGGGTGAGGAAAACGTGAAACTGCAAGGATTGTTGTTAAAAGCTTTTCTGCTGTACAAAAGGTGTATCAGCGTTAATTGGATACTAGCCTGATATCAGAAGATTAGGATTTGTGCGAAAAAAGTCACTACGAACAGAGATGGCCGATTTTTGGTGTCTAGAACTTTGCGGAATAGAACAGCTTCTGCAGTTTATCTACAAAATCAACTCCATGAAGTAAGAGATGCAATTGTTAGTGAATGAACCGTTAGGAGAAAGCTTTGGGTTTCTGGATTGTTTTGTAAAAAGATGACTACAAGTCTACCTTTTCAACGCCGACATTGTGTTGCAAGATTGGCTTTTGCTCTAAATCACCGGGCATGGAATAATGAGGACTGGAGCATTGTACTGTTTTCAGATGAGTTGCTCTTTTGCCTCAATGGATCAGACGGACGTCGGAAATTGTGGAGAAGACGCAGCAAAAGATATGTTTTAGTTTGTAATAATGAGCGACTTCTATTTGGCGGTGGGTTGGTTATCGTTTGGGCAGAAATTTCTACCGAAGCACGCATAGAGTTGATCTTTATAGAGAATGACTTCCTGATAGCTCACAGATACATTATGGAGGTTCTCAAAAATTATGTTATGCCCTTCATGACAACTATAGGCATGATAATGCTAGACCTCTTGTGGCCAAAGTTGTCTATCTGGATGAAGTGGAAATTTTGCGGTTTGATTGGCCAGTTCTCAGTCCGGACATAAATCTCATAGAACATGTCTAGAATGACATACACCTACTCCAAAAACTGCTCAGGAGCTAAGACAGTTGCTATCGCAGGAATGGAATATTATTGACCAAAATGTGATCTTTAATTAAATTCAAAGTGTTTCTCGTCAATTTTAAACAGTCATTAATGCAAGAGAGAGTAGTGCTTGTTATTAGTGATGAGTTTTTTTTCATACGCAGTTTTGTAGGCGGCCGTTTGCTTGCGTGTGATCCATTGATGTTGGGCAGAATCTTGCTAAGCATGTTTCTGTTGAAGGTAATGCTTAGATACTTTAGCGACTCTGCAGTTGGTAATTCAGTGTTGCTTAGCCTGATTGTGATTTTTTCCAGTTTCTTTTGTGCCACGACTAGCACCGATTCCGTATTGTGGGTGGCCAGTTTTATTTCTTTTTCTTTTAGCCATTGCTCTATTCTTTGCACCGCCTCTGCTATGATGCATTTTTGTTTTACTGCCATTCTTGCAAATGCACTACTATTGCATGGTCATCCGCATAGCCAATGGTATAAATGTTTTTTAACATCGGTAGTCTAAGAATTTTATCATAATAGATGTTCCACAGAACTAGGCCAAGGACCTATTTACTTCTGGTCATTTTGAACTTTGCCCTCAATCTCCTTGTTTAGTCTGGCGCCAATTAGATTCTTTAGAAGTTTGCCACTCACATTTAACATGCAGAGGGGTCTAAGTTTTATCGGTTTATTTGTGTTTTACTGGGTTTTTTTAATAATCAGGATTATATTGGCCAGCTTCTAAAATTTTGGGAAATGCCCAGTATTTATAAAATTGTTTATTACTCTGGTGAACCTGTGTTTGGTTGGTGGTCTGGCGTTTGACAATTTTGGGTGGATATTGTTGGGGCCTTTTGGGCTTTCTTGCTTCTTTGTTTTTTCTCTTCTTTAGTGTACTTTTGGGTATAACCCATTTTGCAATCTTATCCTTAGGGACAAACTTATCAGTTGTCTTAGAAATGTCTTTGTCTGCCATGTTTACTCGTGGCAGAGTTTTTGTTTTTTTGCATATAATTTTGTTGGTTGTACTCTACAAGTCAAAGCATATTTTGTTTTTGCTTTTTCGATTATTTTTGGAGATTTTTCATTTTAGAAAATTATTTGGATTTTTGGGTACATCTTTAAATTAAGGGAGTATCAATTGCTTTTAACTTAAACTTTACACAGAATATGTATCATCTAGAATCACAAATAACTTTCCCTTTTGGTGAACAATTTGTACGTCATGCTGACATAATTTTATTGCTTACTGGGTTAATCTACTTAATGGGTTATTACAATTCCTGAACTACGACAAAGAATAGTGATCTGTAAAGGCCGTGAAATAAGTTCCCTCTACATTTGGTCAAAAGCGTTCTATTGCAAACAGCAGCGCTAAGCATTCCCGTTCCGTGATGTGGTAATTCCGTTTTATATTGCTTAGCGTACGGATTGCATAAAAAATTACTCTTTTCTTATTTTTTATCGGAAGCGTCGCTTTGTATGACAAATGGTTTGGAAAAGTAAGGCGCAGCTAAAATTTAAACACTTGCTAAAACTAATTCCTTGTCCCTTTTTTGTCTTTTTAATAATCCTGTTATGGGCACAAAGTGGCGATACTAGCCGGCAAGTCCTACAAATCTTTTAACTTTAATAGTATTGTTGGGTACAGGATACACCAACATGCTTGTTACTTTGTCAGGGTCAGTCTTTAAGCTTTTTTTGTCTACTATAATTCTTAAATATTTTAACAAACTTTTACAAAACTCACAATTTTTTTATCCGACCTTGAGCATACTTCTTTCAACGTTTCCGCTTGCTCTTTAAAGGTTTTATTAACAACCATGATATTGTTCAAATAGACAAGTACATTTGGCTTCATTTTGGAATCAAATTTACTGCTCATTAAACGTTGTTGGAGTTGTGCAGCGGTGTTTAAGCCAAACGAGAGCACGTTGAACTCAAACAAGCTTTAGAGATTTGCAAAACGCGCTTTTTAAGTGAATACTTGAGATGTATTTGTCATCTCTCAATATATTAAGGATTCTATCCAAATGCGGTTAGAAGTTTGGTTACAGCGTTTAATTTTTGGCTGGTCTTTTTTTACTAAAACAACATTTTATCCAATTTTAAATCTAAATGTCTGCATAAACTGGGAAAATACATACGGTTTACTATTTTTGGTGTTTATGTTATGCGTATAAAAATGAGTACATCCTAATGGCCTAGATCTCAATTCTAAATTATTTTTTTTTAATTTACTTATTTAGTCAAAAGAAAAAGATTTGATTGAGCTAATTTTACACGGATCGTATCTTTTTTTCGCTTCCAAGATACAAAATATTCTTTGAAAAGTTAAAAATCATTCTATTGCGTTTTATAAAAACCGCTTCTAAAATAATTGCCAGAAGAAGGGACGGTACAACATATAAATCAAAACTGAAGATTGTATTTGTGATTTTAATCTTAATTGTAATGTTTTCCTTGACTGGTTTGACAGTTTCATCAGCAACACTGATTTTTTTAAAGTTTTATTCTTAATCTGTTTTAAAACTCTGAAACTCTAATCAAAAATTGTTGACTATTTTGTGAAGTTGGTTATCTTTATCAATTTTGTGAAAGTAGGTGCTACAATTGGTGGTACTAAAAACGTCTTTATGTGGCAAAACTACTTATCCTACTCTTTTCTATTGACCGTTGATATTTGCTTGGACATGCGTTTGTCGGTGAGCACTTCTACTGCCGTTTTTTTTTTTTTAACATTTGGTACAGGAATAAGTTGTTTGACTTTTAACCTAAGAGCTTTACAAAATTGAAAACTATGACATTTGTTGTACAACATTTTTTAATAAAATTTACTGCTAGTGCATGGACCACATCTTTTGATACATTACTTGTGGTAGGAGCTGAAGTTGCTGAAATTGTTGGTTTGAGATTTGTCAAATTTTCTGAAATTGTTGTCTCAATTTTTTCACATAATCATATTAACTGTTCTATTGAGGTCACATCTAAAAAGCTTAAAAAACAGATTTTTTATAATGCTCCGATCATAGCATCGTTCCTTTGAATATTAAACATCGCTCCGACCCTAGAACACTAAAATTTGTTTTAAGCTTGAAACTTTGCTCTATAATACTTTGCACATGCATATGTAGACGATTTACTGACTACGTTCACTTTGTTTTTAGATCACCTGAATTATATAAATTTGACAAGGTTTTGGGAAACAGGTTTGACGTTAAACTTTAGAAAATGTTGTTTTTTTGTGCCAAATTATTTTTTTTTAGTGTTTCTTAAAGCTGATTCTAAATTCAGAAAAGAAACAAAACTTACAAAAGTTTTTTTTTTGTGTTTTGTAAATTAGCTACAATACTTTGCCAATTTTGACAGGGGTTTTCTTCTTCTTCTTTGAAGTGCAGCTTTTGTGCCATCGTTTGGGCGGTTTTCCGAGAGGTCATTTTGTGTTTGGTCTTGATGTAGTCGCTTGTTTTGCCATCCTGTTTTCTCCTATTTTTTCGACATGGTCTCTCTAGTACCTTCTCTAGTCTCTTGTCTACCTTGTTACCACAATGTCCTGTATTGAACAAATGTCACGGATCCTGTTGCTGCGTAGGCTCAATTTGGTGATGGATTTCAATGTTCTCATCTCTGTTGTTCTGACAATTTGTTTGGTTTTTGTGATGTCGGCTCTTGTTTCAGCTGCGTATGTTAAGACTGGTCTTACACAGGTTTTATAAGTACAAACTTTACTTTGTGTTGACATATGTTTGTTCCTCTATATTGTATTTCGGAGAGCACTTGATATTACTGCTGCTTTTGTTGCTTGAGTTTTCACGTCTACTTTGTTATTATTGTTGCTGGATAATTTGACTTTGAGATAATTAATTCACATAATCTGCTTTATCGGTATTTCGTCGACTACTAGTTTACATTGTATGGAATCTTTAGATATCACCATTGATTGTGTTTTCTAGGTTGAGATTTGAAGGTTGAATATCTTGGCGTTAGTGTTTACTTTTGCAGGAGGCGTTGTAAGTCGTCTTTGTTTTCGGAGATGAGAGCTATATCATTTACGTAGCCTAGGATTTTAATTTTTTTTGTTTTTGCTGTTGTAGCCTATGTTGGTGTCTTTTACTCTCTTTATTATTTTTAGTGTTTTATTCTTTTACTACTTGGATAGTTTCTTTGTCGATGTTGTTTTTGATAAGAGCCCTTAGTACGTTCTTAAGTTGTATTGTATTAAAGGCTTTGGAAAAATCTACAAACCAGAGGTAGAGTAGTTTGTTAAACTCAATGGATTTTTCTATTAGTTGGCGTAGTATTAATATTGAGCCGATGGTGGACCTGTATGTGCGGAAGCTTTGCTGTTCCTCACTGGTTCGTAATTGTTTTGTTAATTTTTGGGATATGATTTTGGTGAATACTTTTTGGATATTAGAGAGCAGGCAGATTTTGTTGTAGTTTTTTGGGTCTTTCTTTGTTTCTGTATATATGTATAAGCATTGTAATACGTGTTCGCCATTTGCTTGGTATGTTTCCAGTTTTGAGTAAGGTCGTGCTCTATTTTTAAGGAAAATCTTTAACAGTATTCTATTTTCAGAGTTCTTATCTGTTGGTTTACTCTTTTTTTTATCTGTTTGTAGTTGCTGTAAGTCTTGGGTGTCTTCTTACTTTTGTATTTCACGTATGCCTTTCTCTTTTCTGCCGCCAATTTTTTTACATATTCAGTGAACCATTGTTTGGTGTTTGGTCTGCCGTTGGGTTTAACTTCTCTCACTCCTATAGCCTTTTTGGCGCTATTTTGTATATTTTTTTTTATTTTCTGTTATGCTTCCTTGACGTTATCTTGGAATCAAATGATTCCGTATTGAATTTTGTGTTTGTGATTGTTGGGGGTAGTGTTTCTTTAGTGTGATGGTGTGCCGGAGTGTGCCGAAGATTGGACTGTAGTCTGTCTCCATGTTTACTAAGTTTAATGCCCTTACGTCTAGAATTTGACTGGAGTTGACTGTTCTATTTGTGATTATGTAATCCATTATTCCTTTTTGTCCTCTTACCCCATGTTCGTTTGTATTTCCATTTGTGTGGGAAGAAGGTGTTATTGATCCTAAATTTATTTTGGGCGCACATTGATATTAATGTCTTGCCGTTATCATTTAGCACTTCTTCATTGTATTGCTGCATTACACCTGGTATTGAAGCGTTTCCGACTTTTGAATTTAGGTCACCCATTAGAAATATCTTGTCGTTTCTGGGTACGTGGTCTACTATGTCTTGCAGATTGTTGAAGAACTGTTCTCTTTCTTTTTTTGTGTTTGCTCATGTCCGGTACGTATGCGCTTGTGATATGCGTCTTGCCGTGTGCAAAGTTCATTATGGTATACATTAGTCTTTTGTTGATATACACAGTATTTTCAATATATTGTTGTAGCTTTTTATATACGAGAATTCCTATACCGGCGTGACCCGTTCTTCCTTGTTCTTTCCGCTATAAATTAGGCAGTAATTTTGGTACACAGAATTAACATATGCTCCTTAGCAGAGACGAAGAAACCAAATTTTGTAATAATAATAATTATTGATGTCAGTATGCAGATTTGCATTAGACAAGTTACAATAAAGAATAATGCCACTGACATTCTTGCTTTTTAATTCTCTCTAATGTCCTTGTTTTTTAGGATAATTTGTAGCAATGTTGGTTTTAGTTTGCACAGTGTCCTGGTTTCCTTAGGTGTCCTTGTTCTCAGGTAAATTGCCTTACGTTTTAGTGGTAGTGACACGGGCAACGGTATTCTGGTCTACAAGGCAAAATTTGCTTATAATATTAGTGATTGGAATAGTACAAGCTTGCTCGACACGATAGGATTGAGCAATGGTTGAATTTGTGGTATATTGGCTAAATAGCCCAACATTAGACAGTATTTGAACTCTTCCTGTTAGCTGCTAAGAACTGTCTGGAGACGGGTACAATTAGGTTTGTACTCTATTAGTTGTTACTACTAAAAATACATGTGCAATAGCCTCGGATGGTCAACGCGATGCTAGGTAGCTGAGGCTAAATTTTTAGGGCCAGTTTTTGTCCCATTGTTTTGGAGGTTTACCAAGTGATTTGTTTTTTTTTTTTGGTTTCTAATTTCTTGATGTGGATTTAGAAAACCTGTCCAATTTACTACGTTCTGTATATTGCATTTTTTCCTTACTACTATTTTTTGTTTGTTTTTGTGTCATCCGCTCTGGTTTGAACTTCATGTTAGAATAGGTCTTACGCAGGTTTTGTATATGCGTACTCTATTTTCCCTTCTTAAATATTTATTTTGCCGAATGAAACTATTTATATATCCCGAAATTGAGACGGGTTTATAAACTTGCTCTATAGTTTTTTTGTGGAAGTTTGCCTAGGTGGTTGTGGTTGTCTACATTAAGATACTTAAATTTTATGCCAAATTTTGCTTCCCGAGTTCCTGGTCCTTTTCTGAACCCGAATTGTGTATTGCCGACGTGTTCTTCAATTTTATGAATGATGATCAAAAATATTTGTAGGACATGGCTCATCAAGTTTATTTTTTTGTGGTTGCTACAGTTTTAAATGTAGACTTCAGCCAATCTTGCGGAATAATTTCAGTGTTATAAATTGAATTAAAGAGTTGCTACAGTAGTTTTTTTTTTTTTCATTTTTTGCAATAGTAATTGCTTTTTCTACTTTTTAAATTGTTATTGGAATACCAATTACGGCATTTGTTACATTATGTTCTAAATTTCTATCATCTGCAAAAAGTTCTGCTACATATTCTTTTCTTGGGGATCTGTTAATCCACTATTAGAGTTGCTGTTACGTTTGATACCAGTTAGTTTTTTTAGTTCTTTGATTTTCCTGCACTTATTTCTTTGTTTCTTTGTTCACTTTCTTTTATTCGTTTGTGTCTCTATTCTTGTATTTTTTTCTTGTGTCCGTTAGGTTTGTTTCTTCTTCTTTTTTTTAATATCTACTTTTCTGTTTGTGCTATGTGTCTCCAGCAGCCGACTTTAAAACATTTCAGATATTTCCTGTGCAACCTGCACATTTTTTAGCTTTGTTAGGTTTAAATGTGTTGTGATTTTGGAATAGTGATTGCAAAAAGAGAGAAAATGTACAGTAAAATAAAGAATAAGACGGAGAATTGAGAAAACTGAAGGAGTGGCACCTAGGACGATGATGATGATGGTGATTAGGAGCGGAGCTATCTGTAAGCAAGGGTCTGCAATGCGGAAGGGCTCTCCAGAATTTACAAAATAAAAGTTAAATAAATGACAAAATTGTACTTTTTTCTTAAACTGTCTCGTAAGGGGCCCTTTTCAATATTTTGCGGTAGGGCCCAAAAATCTTAGCTTCGCCACTGATGGTGAACCATAAGATAATTATTGAAGACAAGAAGAACTTGTTACTATGTAATCTATTACATGGCATGTGCTTGAAGTCGTTTATTATAGTGTACAACATTACATAAATGCGTTGTTAGTTTATATCTAATCAAACTAGTCAAAAGTGCTGATGAAAAAAAGGTAACCAATCAGTTAATGACTGTAATATTTTTTTAAATTATTGCATTATGGCGTGCATCAATTTAATTTTTAATTGTCTATTTCGTTTATTACAACGTTATCCTGTCATCAAAGTTATGAAACTGTAGGTTCCTTTCATAATCTGCAAATTAGACAACAAATTATTTTACTACCAACAAATAATATTTGTATAAACTTACTTTAACTAAAAGTTCATGCGAGAGATATTTATCAAGTCCACCAGGAACGCAAAGAGGTTTCTGTGCACGAACCAGCATCAATAAAAGCGATTTCTGCGTTACCAAATCGCCATCCCATGGAATTGATTCATACACAACATCAGCCAAATCGATACTCTAAAGAATAATTTTATTTCAAAAAACTTTAATTATAATTAAAGAATAAAACTTACAGCTCCAAGCAATCTTTCTCCCATTAAACAGCATAACACAATGATTATAATCCAACATGATATGTGTGCAAACATTATAAACTTGAATTCCTATCAAATTAAAATCATTGATATTTAAAAGGAATTGATTAGTAACATACAAACCAGTAATAGTTGATATAATATTAATGCTATTATAAGAGAAGAGCATGTAACATGGACCATAAAGAATGTATAGTTAGCATCTGTGGATCTTTCAGATATGCTAAAACAATATATTAATTTTTATAAAAACTTAACTAATTTATTGGTATATCATTAATTGTGTTTATAAGCAGAAGATACATTAGCAAAGTTTGTAGAACCGAAACAATGGTATGCCCTTGACTATTTTAATTAATAAATAGCTTATAGAAAAATTTATGTATAAAGAATTTTAAAAATTATTTATGTGTGAAAACTGGAAAGGTTCTGGGAGTTTTAAGCAATTGAACCAGCGTTTATAATATTTTACTAAAGAATAGATAATATCATTTTTTTATAGTTTATAAATGTTAAACAAATTTGACCACAATTGGCTTTTATCCTAATTCTGATTAAGTATATTCTAAAATTAATTTAAAAAATACTAACTCAAGAATTTTGTGATGATATAAAACACATTTTTTAACATGCTCTTTGCGTAATCCAATTTCCATTTCCGGTACTTCTTTTAAAAGATTTTTCAAATGCGCCAACCTATTTTCCAAATATTCAGCTGTAACTATCATAGCACAATCTGCATAAAAAGCCATAATACAAAACGAAAGAGCATTATGTGCTTGACAAAGCAATACAATATACCGTTGATTGTAACGAAATATATTGTAAAAAGGTAAATAGGCATTAACAATAATGCCACAATCATTTATAACATCATCAGGACAATTTTTTATAAAACTATAAACAACTGTCGCTGCCACCGCTGTAAACATCCAAGAGATGCATGCTTGAGAAAATAAATTCACATTTCTATCAGTACGCTCTATTCCTTTAGGTTTTTCATAAATTGTAAAATCACCCAATTCAATTAACAAAGCTTCAATTTGAGGTTGTGCTGATATTATGCATAATATATATAATTGAGCTATTATGGCTGCAAAGGAAGATGCAATTGCATCTGATAAATCATTAAAATTGTATCCAAAATTAGCTAAAATATTTAAATTAATTTATTAGTGTTTAATAATAATTTTAATATACTTACTTAAATAATAATGTATAAATAAAATCATTCCAATCAAAATAAAGTTACAAAAACCCATCATTAATATAAGTTTAGCAAAATATGCAAAATCTCTTTTATCTTTAGGCCATAATTGAATTAAAGTTAAAATTTTAATCAAGCTGGATGCTATTTGCATGTTTTTAGGCTCCATATTATTCACGAAATATTATAAATACTTTAACTGTTGGCGTTGCTTATGCGACAAAGAATAATCACAAAATGCAATGCGCCATTCTTATGATTAGCATTGAATGGTTGAGATTAAATTGCCATTATTACGCTATAAAGAATTATTATTATACAACGATTGATATTGACATAATTAAAGAATAATTCAATTTTACTTAAAAGTATAATTATAGACAATTTATAAGTAAAGAAATAAATAGGTCAATGTTTTTTATTTATTATTTGTAATTAATGATAATTGTCTGTTACTGTAATTATTATCATGCAGCTTTAAAACATGTTTTTTTTTAAGAGCAACGTTTTTTGAAAACGTAAAAATGTAATTAATTATATCACTTTGTTGCTGTAAGTATTGTATTAATTTTGTGTAAAAGTTTAATATCATGTACAGTATTTATTGTAGTGTTATGTCCTTGGTACTAAGATGTGTATTTTTTCTAACTTTTATTACTTTAGTTTCTATTAAGAAGGAAAATCTTTAGCTAAGACACCTGCAGCTTTGTGCTGCAGATAGTGCCGGGTTTCTACCTTTTTATTTTACGCTTTATTTTCTTTTTGCCTTTTTGGTATCACTCATTCATCAATCAGCCCTTTGCGTCCACTGCTGGACATAGGCCTCCCCAATTTCCGCCCATTTCCTCCTATCCTGAGCCTCTCGCATCCAGGCTCCTCTTGTTCTCTTTATATCGTCTGTCCATCTTGTGGGGGGCCTCCCCTGCTTCGTATATCTGCTCTTGGCCTCCACTCCAGTAGTCTCTTGGTTCATCTTCCATCTGACATTTGGGCCACGTGTCCAGCCCAGTTCCACTTTAGCCTCGCCATACGCATAACCACATCTGTGACACCTGTTGTTCGGCGTAGGTCTTCGTTTGTGATATGGTCTCGTAACGACACGGCGAGCATCGATCTTTCCATCTTTCGTTGTGCAATTTGTAGCTTTTTTGCGGTTGCGACGGTGAGTGTTGTGGTTTCAGTGCCGTAGGTCATAACTGGCAATACACATTGATCAAACACTTTCCTTTTCAAGCAGACTGACAGATCGCTTTTGAATACGTCCCGAAGTTTTCCATATGCGGCCCAAGAGAGGATTATTCTTCTTTTAAATTCGCATGTTAGGTTGTCTCTGGTTATGCGTATTTTGTGACCTAAATAGGTGTATTTGTTTACAAAATCAATATCTCTATCGCCTACATCTATCTGTCTGCTCGGGACCAAGTTTGTCATAGATTTTGTTTTGGAATAGTTTATTCTTAGGCCTACGTTATTACATGCTTCCTGGAGTTCTAATAGCATTGTTAAGATCGTCAGCAAGCAGCACTGTCATCTGCAAATTGCAGATTTGATAGATTTTTGCCATCTATGGTTAAGCCTTTTCTTTCCCAGTTGAGCTTTTTGAAGGCGAGTTCCAAAACCTCGGTGAACAATTTAGGCGATATCGTATCCCCCTGTCTCACGCCTCTACCAATTGGAATGGGTTTGGTGTTTTCGTGGAGTTGAACCGTCATACTGGCGTTTTTGTAGATGTTGTAAATGGTTCTCGTGTAGCGATGGTCGACACGGCATTCTTGTAGTGCTTCCATAACTGCATCTTACTCGACGGTGTCAAATGCTTTATGGAAATCTATGAAGGCCAGTACGAGTGGTCTGTTGTATTTAATACTTTTCTCGACTATTGTTTTAACACTTTGTAGATGGTCATTGGTTCCGTATCTTGTGCGGAATCCTGCTTGTTCCACTGGTTGGTAGAAGTCCAGTTTATTTTCAAGTGTATTTGTTATTATTCTTGTAAATAGTTTGTAGAGATGACTTAGAAGGCTTATCGGCCTATAGTTTTCTAGGTCAGCTATATTTCCTTTTTTTGCAGTAAGATCACAATAGCGTTGTTCCATTCATTTGGTACTGTACTGTTGAACAGGCAAAGATTGAACAGGTCTCTGATTTTTCCTAGCAGGTGGACACCTCCGATTTTGATGGCGTCTGCGGTGACGTGGTCACCTCCGGGAGCTTTGTTTGTCTTGTTTTACTTAAGGCTAATTCTATTTCATCTAAAGTAATATCTGGTAGTATTTCAGACCCTTGATTTATGATGCCCTTTTTAGTTGATACGATATCTGGTTCAGATTCCGGGATTGGTTCTTTTTGGATGTATATAGAAGTTGGTAGAATTCTTCAACGACATTTAGGATCTCCTCTCTGTTCGATGTTATATTTCCTTGTTTATTTCTGAGTTTAGTTATTTGTCTCTTCTCGCTTCCCAGTTTTCTACGCAGGACCTTCATACTTTTGTTGTTTTCTATGGTTTGTAGAATTTTATCTTTGTTATGAGATCTTATGTCGCGCCTTATTGCCTTCGATATCTGTTTATTTATCTCTCGTAGTTCTTTGATGGAGGTTGTCTCTTCTCATGTTTCTTCTACTTTGCATCAGCTGTATTGTGTCTTGGCTGAGTTTTTCTTCTTGTTTTGTTCTAGGGCAGCATGCACTTTGACTTTCTATTATGGCATTTGTTATTCGGTCATTTAGGTTGTTGGTGTTTTCATTTTCGTCCACGTTTCCACTCGTCAACCGGTCTGCGATGCACTGTTGGTATTCCTCTACATCTAGTGGGCTGTTCCATTGTTGGTTGGTTGTCTTTTTAATCATTTTGTATCTTTCTTTCTTTATATCAATGGTTATTTTTGATCGCACCATTCTATGGTTGCTCCCAGTATCAAATCTATTTAATACCGTTACGTCCTTGATTATATGTTTTTTATCCGTTATTACAAAGTCTATTTCATTTCTTGTGCGGCCGTCTGGACTTTCCCAGGTCCATCTTCGATTTAGTTTTTTATAGAAGAAGCTGTTCATTTGAAATAGGTTGTTTTGTAGTAGGAAGCCCAACAACGTCTTACCTCGGTTATTCCTGCCTTCCAGTCCGAAGTTTCCTAAAGAAATTTCCGTATCGTCGCTTTTCATTCCGATTTTGGCGTTGAAGTCTCCGCATACAATGGTGAATTGGACTGGTTGCTCTCTTAGAGCCGTAGATATATTGTCGTAGAAGATGTCTACTTCCTCATCACTGTAGTTGGTCGTCGGTGCATAGATTTGTACGATTTTTATGTATCTTGCATTTAGTTTCAGGACCAGGCTAGTCACTCTAGGAGAGATTTTCTTTAGGGAAATTATATTCTTGCTGTGACGTTTATGTATTAAAACCGGTTCCACCATTGGAATTGTCGTCGTTTCCCGCATAATATAGGCTATGCCCAGATTTTAGTTTTATTAGTTGCTCTCCCCGTCTTCTAATCTCGCTGAGACCAACAACATCCCATTTTATATGATCTAATTCTTGCTCGAGTTCGGTGAGTCTTTCCTCTGATTGTAGCAATCGTGTGTTGTAGGTTGCGATATACATGTGTATATTCTGCTTCTTTGTTGAGTAGGTTTTCTGCTTCATTAGATGGTTGTCCCCCCCAGAATCCGTGGGACAGAATTATTGGTCATCATTGCGGAATTGTGGAGATATTCTCCTATCCGCCTGGGGTACTTGCTTCTTTACATCTATCATTTTCATGGGTAAAAATAAGGGGTTTTTTGCCCTAAAACACCACGCTGGCAAGACGGGTTGGTGAGTTTGGTTTTCGGCCGCCCATTCTGGATCAGACGCCGTTTGCAGCCGCCCACTCTGGATCAGACGCTGCTGTTGTTGCTAGTTTTGGTCCGCCCCGAGTATTTAATTTCCCCGGTACCACCCATATCTGGGAGGCTTTCCCCTATCCGCCACCTGGAGAGGCGCCCGATGGGGGACTAGCAACCCCTCACTCATTGCACTTGTCAAAAAGGTAAGTGTTATTTACTCTCTTCTTGACAGTTTTTTTCTCTTTTTGGTGCTAAAGTTTTTGTGAATAAATTTTGGTATCCGTTATTAATTTTTCTCTGATTTTATTATGATTTTCACCAGGTTTCCACCTGTTAGGGGTTTGTTAAGAGACAACTCCGCTTGGCTCCTTTTTATTTCTCATTTTCTGCACTCAAATATTATGTGGTCTGCATCTGCAATGTCCGCTTTGTTGCAGTAGTGCCATCTGTCCTATGCGCAGTTTTCGTATTGCTCTGTTTTGCTATTTTGCCATTTTTTTCTCCTTGGTTATTTTTTGGTTTGCTCTTTTATAGATTTGATTTTTTTCTTTCAGGAGTATTGCAATTAGCGGCGTGTCAGCTATGACGAACAGTGTTTTGGTTGGTGCAGTAAGGTATACGTTACAGATGCGGAATACTGCTGACCTTTATACGCTTTCAAGTTTTTTTTTTTCTGCATGCTTGGTACCATACTGGTACAGATTTTTTTTAGTTTTGCCGACTTGTTCCCAACGGTTGTCTAAGTAACTCATGATTATCTTTAATAGATATAGTGCTACTTTCCATTTGTTTAGTTCTTTGATGAACAAACTTGGGGTAGACATAATGGGCATCAGTTAAATGCGCTGTCCGGGAACAGGATGCTGCGTAGTTAAAGAATATAAGGTCTACCACGTTGGAAATACTTATGACTAACACAAGCACGGCGTAGGAATAATAATATCAAAAAAACTTTAAGAATATACCATTCATTTCTCATCAATATCAGATAGAATGCTACTCATTCAAATAGAAAGCACACCCAATAAATTGAACATTATCTAAGTCTACGCTCCAACCGACGATAAATCAGATGAAGAAGTGGAAGAAGTATACCAATCACTGGCAGATATACTCAAACTAAAACTGACGTGGGAATATTATTAGAAATCAAATCGATTATGTGCTTGTAAATAAAAGATTTTGCAACAGCTGCCTATCAATTAAGACTTATCCTGGGGCAGATATATCATCAGACCATTGTTTTTTAATCGGAAAATTCAGATTTATACTGAAGAAAATAAAGAATAAAATAATTAAGAAAAAGTTGAATATGAAAAGTTTAAAAGAACAAAAAACAAGCGAAACAGTGAAAAAATCATAAAACATTAATTGTAAAGAGATAGAAGAGCAAAGGAATAATACAGATGAAATATTAGAAAACCTATCTAGAATGCTCAAAGAAGTAGAAGACGAACACCTAGTGGATAAGCAGGAGAGAAAAAAAAAACTGGATGACGGACGAAATACTAAAGTTTATAGAGGAAAGAAAAAAAGTAAAAACCAACTAAGCAAAATACAAAAGTTTGCAGAGACAAATAAGACAGGAGATTAGAACAGCGAAAGCAAACTGACTTAATATACATTGCGCAGAAATAGAGGCCTCGGTGAAAAAAATACGATTTATTTAATATGCAGAAGAAAATCAGGGAAACATCAGGTTTTAATAAACTCAATACAACACGAATACTATATAATGCTGATAGAAACATAATAACAGACCAAGCAGAAAAAATGGACACGTGGAAAATGTATTTAACAGAACTCTTTGAGAACAAGGTCCCGTGAGGATTAACTTTAACTTTATGACTATAACAACGGATGAAGTCTCAATGGCAATACCACTACTTAAGGAAGGCAAATATCTAGGACCAGACGACATCCACAGCAAACTAATAAAACTATTTGACAAAGATAGTATAAGAAAGAAAATAAGATATACTCAAAAGGAAAAATATCAAAACTGTTGCTAAAATCGTATACAATGCTTCCTAAGAAACTTACTCCGAAACAATGTAATGACTACCGTACCATCTGCCTAATAAGCCATTTATTAAAAATATTTTTGAAAATCATACACCGGAAAAGGCTATATTTACTGTCCAATTCTTTGTTCAAAGATGCAGGAATGTGGACTGCGTTGTACATGTATGCTTCATCAATTATAAAAATGCTTTTGACAATGTACAACATAATAAACTCATAGAGATACTAACAGAAATGGGGTTGAAACACCATGACCCTAATAACATAAGTAATTTGTACTGGAACCAAACAGCTTCCGCACGCATTTATAGAGAGCTGTCAGGGGAAATAAAAATTAAAAAAGGAGTTTGGCAAGGATGCGTACTGTCGGCAACACTATTAAACGTATACTCAGAACAAATATTTCAAGAGGCACTGGAAGGTACGGAATATGGAATTAAGATTAACGAGGAAATCATTAACAACATAAGATATGCAGACAATACGGCGGTATTCGCAGACAGTCACAAACATTTCTAGATATTAAAGAACAGAGTAGAAGAAATCAGCCAAAGATATGGCCTTGCACTTAACATAAAAAAGAACTAAATACATGATTTTCAAACAGAATCATGATCAAAGCTAAATAAGAATGAAAATCAAAACAATAAATAGAGTAAAAACATACACATACCTAGGCACAACATTTAACGAATTCTGGGATTATGCAAGAGAGATATTGTGCGCAATAGAAAATTTTCATTCACAAAAATGTCAAAGATATTTAATACACACGACTTATCTATACCAACAAAAATTAGATTACTTAAGTGCTACACATTTCGAATCTTGCTATACGGAGCCAAATCCTGGACTTTAACAGAAGCAACATGCAGAACGCTAGAATCTTATAAATTATGGTTATACCGCCGCATTCTGAAAATACCCTAGACGGATCATGTCAGCAATCAACGATAAAGAAAATAAAATAATGATGACAATAGATACAAGGAAACTGGAATATTTAGGACATGTAATGCGAAATGAAGAGATGTACGGGTTACTGCAACTAGTCCTACAAAAAAAAATTGAGGGAAAAGGGGACCAGGAAAAAGAATACTTTTTGGTTAAAGAATCAGCGCACATGGTTCAACACAACAACGGTGGGGCCTGTGGTTTTCTTGCTCTTTAGACTTTTTCTTACTGCAAGAATCTCTTCTTCAGTGAATTGTTTGACGTCTTTTGGGTTTACTTTGGGTATATCCTATTTTACAATTTTTTCTAGAAAAAAGATCATTAGTTGTCTTAAACATGTTTTTGTCTGTCATGCTTACTGGTGGCAGAGTTTTTATTTTCCCGTATATAATTTTGTAGGTTTTACCCCACAAGTCGTGTTTAAGATTAGAGCATATTTTGTTCAACGCGTCTTCTTTTTGAGGAGATTTTGCTTGGAATTGCAGATTTTTTTAAGTTTCTGTTTTTCTGCTGTAGTCAAGTCTTTGTTTTTGTACGCGTGTATTAAAGCTCTGCGTTGTTTTATTCACTCTTTTTGCGTTAACTATGTCCGTGTATTTTTTTTTGCATGGAAAAAGTTTTGTGGCATGCTTTTATGATAAGCTTGTCTTAGTCTTTGGCTGACAGTGGTTCTTTTACGTTTTTGACTATGTTGTTTACTTTCTGGTCAATTTTTTTATTTGCCATCCTTCTTTGACAATGCTTTTTTTTGCCGTTTTCGTTTTTGGTAAGGCTAGTTTCACGATAAAGGCTGTATTGTTATGGACGCTTAGGTTCTTGTTTTTTAGTTACTTTTAGTTGTTGACATCGCATGCTTGACTTTTGCTCCATATTATGAAGTCTATAGCGGACTTTCTTATTCTCGGCTTGAAAGTTGGTTCTTTTGCTTTCTATAAAGTTTACAGACTTTTTTATGGCATTTTTTATTTTTTTTGGTATGGGCGTTTAAGTCACTGAGAAATATTATTTCTCTCTTGGTCATTCCCAGCTTCTTTGTTGTAACACCGTTTTTTTCAATTGTTTTTTTCAATTTACTCCAAGGCCGCTGAGTTCTTCTCTGTTACAATTAACAACTTGCTCTCTTTAGTTTTTCTGATTGCAGTTATGATATTTTTGGCTGTTGTATTTTTGAGGTCACGTTTTACTTGGAGCAGGGATTTGTAGTTGTCACCGCTCTTTCCCTTCCCCTTCCGTTGTACCGTCAGGGCATAGGTGTTTTTTTTTTACTTTAACTGCTTTTGCGGAATCTTCTTTAGCTTTGTTAGCGTAAACTACTACTGCTTGGAATACGCATTTTTTACAAAGATCTGGAGTGCAAAGAACGCTTTACGTGTTCCAATATTGATGTTTTATAGCGTTAATATTTCTGCATTAATTTTGTCTTGATCTACTGGTTTTACCTGAATTTTTCTACTTTTTCTTCATTTTTATTGGCGGGGGGTGCGTAAACTGTAATAATGTTTATGTCAGTTTTATTGCCTTATTATTGCTGCATGTTCTTATAGTGGGATGATGGTTATTGCTACCCCATATTGTTGAAATGTAAGCTTTTTTCCTTCTAAGTGATATAAGATTTAGTCGACACAGATTTTTGTGCAGCTTTTTGGCTATTTTAACTTGATTGTGGAGCGAGTTTAACATCTTGCAATTTTTGAGATTGCAATGCATTTATTTTATCGTTTTTGTAGAGTTTTAGTGGATTGTGGTTAGAGTTTTAGATTAGTGATTATTTTAATTTTGATCTGGAAGTTGATGTCTTTGAGCATGGCTATGTCAAGAACGTTTTCTTGACGCTGTTTTACACCGGGTGCTAAGAGTTTTCAGAGAATTGTTTAGTTACGAGAAGAAAGATCCAACCCCCCCTGCGTTAGGTTATCAGAAAAATCTAAAATTCAACCATAAACTGTTAATTTGGTCATAAAATATTTAAATGTTTTCAAAATTTGCAAAATTTCGTTCATAAAATGTCAAAATCCAGTCATAAACTGTTAAAAAGTGTGAAAATCTTTATGCGATTTTTAAAATAGCAAAATCCAGCTATAAAATATCAAAAATATTATTAAATAGAACTAAAATCCAGCTATATACAGTCAAAAATCCTAAAATTTTATTAAAGATTGTAAAAACTACAAAATCTAGCTTAAAACATCAAATATTGTTAGAAAATATGAAAATCTAGCTACAATCATGTTTTCTTAAAAATATTTGCTTATTGCTACTACAGTAGGTTAGGTTAGGTATTTATGAACAAAAATGTGTTATCAAAGTAAGGTTAGGCTAGGTTAGGTTAGGTATACATAAGTGTCGCAGTTGATGTAGTTTTGTGAGTCAAATATGTTCTCAAGTAAGTTTCCAAACACTTCGAGCTTTTAAGAAAATGTTCTGAGATGTCAATATTGTTCTCAAATTTGCAAAAATTCTAAAATGTTTGTTAGTCATTAAAAATATGTTTACAAGGTTTCAAAAATAAACAAAGGTTTTCAAGAACATGTTCGAAAACGTTTACAAGTTTACAAAAAAAGGACGTTGATTAGTGTTTGTTAAATTATTTGTTGAATGTTGATTGGACTGCACTATTTTATAATTGTAATATTGATATGTGTCTTGATGTATTTTATTCTGTAATCGATTATGTTTTTGATTGTCTTGTCTCTAAAAAACTGTGGCCTGAAACCAATTTTTCTATTTATTTCAACAAAGAATTGATATCACTCACTAAACTTAAGAAAACTGGACTAAAAGTTATAAATCTTCAAAACAACTGTCGAACTATAATGAATTCCAGTATTTTTACGTGCCAATATCTCAGTGCACATCAATACAAGCATTATATTTTACAAACTGAAAGTAAAATTCAAAATAATTCAAAACATTTTTGGAGATTTGTTAATGAGGCCAAAAAAATTAATTGTTTTCCAGCCACAATGTATTATAAAGATCAACCTGTAATAATCGGAAGGACTTTGTCAATTTACAATTTTTTTTTCTTTAGTCTATGATAACAAAACTCTATTGTTTAATTTTAATAATAATTTATCCAAATTTGTTTAGAATATCATCTCTCAATGACTGTCATCTTTTACAACTGGACTTAGATTCTATAAATACTTGGTGTTTTATTAATAAATTATTTTTTAACGCTGATAAATGTTTTTCAATAAGTTTCCATAGAACTTAAATTAAATTTTCTTTTAACTATATAATTGACACTAAAGTGTTGGACAAAGTCACACAAATAAAAGATTTAGGCGTTATTTTTGATTATAAACTTACATTTGTTGAACATATTAACATCATGTGCAATCGTGCCATAAAAATGTTGGGATTTGTATATAGAATGTCCGCGGATTTATCACCCAGTACACTAAAACTTTTATATTGGTTTTTGGTGCGTTCGCATTTAGATTATGCTCCGTCAGTTTGAAGTCCTGTTTACGAAATTCATAACCGTAGTATTGAACGAATTCAAAAGAAGTTTTGTCATTTATTGTCTTATAAATCTGGCCTATTATCTGTAAATTATGATTACTGCTACATTGCTTCATTTTACAACCTACCGCCATTGAAGATTTGCCGCAAAGGGTTGATTTGTAGTTCTTGCGTAATTTAGTTATGTCTGAGATTGATTGTCCGGAACTACTTGGTACTCTTCTTTATTCCGTGACTCTACTCATTCTACTAATTATAGTTTCAACAATCCACTTGGTAGAATGTGTAGATTTGCAAATAATTTACCAACTGATATTAATGTATTTTGTGTCTCTAAATCTACGTTTAGAAGTCAGCTAAGTCATGCTGACTAATGTTAATATGTGCGTTTTTATGTATGTTATTTTTTGTATTCTATATTTTTGTATTGTAAAACATCATTGTTTATGTATATTTGATGTAGATGTAAATGGTAAGATTATACCCTAAATAAAGTATTATTATTATTATAAAGTATTATTATTAAGACGCTTGACACTAGGATATTCGATCATTACTAACCGATGTTATAACCAAAAAGCAATAGTACAAATAGACGGCATACATTGGAAGTGATCGGAATAAAGAGGGGTATTAGACAGAGATGCGTTCTATCAGCAACTATATTTAACTTGTATGCAGATTAGATTAGGTATGCACAAGTGGCGCAGTTGTTGTAGTTCCGAGAGTCAAATATGTTCAAAAGTAAGTTCCAAAACACTTCGAGTTTGTAATGAACAAATTTTATTCCCAAGTTGTCAAAATTGAGGAAATATTTTTAAGAACATGCTCTGAGATGTCAATAATGTTCTCAAATTTACAAAAAAAAGATTTGTTAAATGACAAAATATGTTTCTAAATTGTCAAAAATAAGCAAAGGTTCTTAAAAACATGTTCCCAAGTTGAGAAAAAAGTTTAATTTAAGAATGTTAAAAAGTGGTTGTTAGCTCACAAAAATATGTTCCTAAGTTTTCAAGAACATGTTCCAAGATGTCATAAATGTTCACAAATTTCAAAAATTCAAGAATGTTAATAAATGTTTGCTAATTAATAAAAATGCGTTTCCAAGTTATTAAAAATGAATCAAGAACATGTTCTAAAATTTAAACCATATGCCCAAGATGTCAAAATTGTTCACAAACTTCACAAATAAACAAAAATGGTAAACAATGTTTGTTATTTGACAAAAATATGTTTCCAAGTTGTCAAAAATGCTTAAAGTTTTAAAGTTTGTCCAACATGTTACTAAGTTTGACAAAAAAGTTCACAAATTTAGAAAAATTTAAAAATGTTAATCAATGTTTGTCAGTTGACAAAAATATGTTCTTAAATGTTAACATTAAATCCGCTCAACAGTTTGGTCCCGTCTCCAGGAATACCAACGGCCTTTCAATTTATTACTAAAACGTTTGAGGTATAAAAACCAAACTAAAAAACTTTTGTTAGCTGTAGCTTTGTCAAATTATGACATTATTGTTTTAACCAAAACTTGACTATCTGAAAACATTACTGACTCAGAACTAAGACTAACTGGCTATAACCTATTTAGATGTGATCGGTCTAATTTAACTAGCCCTAAATTAAGCGGAGGTGGTGTATTAATTGCGATTAGAAGTCATCTAAAGTGTACATTACTATATCCGCCATATTTAAGTGTTGAACATGTGTTTGTAATTATTGTCAACTTTAAGTTTGTGTCGTACATAATTGGTGCAGTTTATTTACCTTCTCGTTTGGTTATCAATAAATATGCTGACCACTGCTACTCCGTCAAATCTTTTATTGATGTCTTTCCTAATAGTAAATTAATTCTACTGGGAGATTACAATTTACCAGAAGCAACGTGACTAAATGATGAAATTGAAACTGGAGTTACTTGTAACGAAAACTACTCTGGACATTTAGTTGCTAACTCATTTGGATTTTTAAACTGTGTTCAATGTATAACCATATCAAATAGTATGGATGTATTTTTGGATTTGTGTTTAACTAATGATTGTGATCATATTTTTGTTATAAATGCTGTAGATGTTTTATTAGATATAAGTCAACATTATAATGCCTATGTGACACATGTCAAATGTGATACTTCTTGAAATATTTTAAACTGTAACTACGTAACTTCAGCGCAATCAATGATTTTTTGTTGAACGTTGATTGGTCTATTCTTTTTAACAACTGTGATATTAATGTTTGTGTTGATTTATTTTATTCTGTTTTGTATTACGCAATTGATTGTTATGTATCTAAAAGAGTGTGGCATGACAACAACTTTCCTATTTGGATTAACAAGGAATTAATTTTACTTACTAAACTAAAAAAATAGCACATAAACAATTTAAATCTTCAGAACTTTTTTCTGATTACAATGAATTTAATTCTATTCGCACTTCATCTAAAAATCTTAACGCACGTCTTTACAAGCAATACATTTTACGCACCGAGAATAACATTTGGTTTAATCCAAATCATTTTTGAAGATTTGTAAATGAAGCTAGAAATACTAATGCTTTTCCAGCTACAATGTATTTTGTAAACAAATTTGCAGATTTTTTTCTTTCGTTTATAATTCTCAAATTTATCCAACTCCATTGTTTAAGTTTGATAAAAATGTAATTCATACAAATTTTTCAGTCAGTTTACTAGATATTTTTAATAGAATTACAAGTCTTAAATCTACTCTTAGCACTGGACCTGACGGCATTCCTTCTATGCTCTTAAAAAATTGTATTTATTCAATTTCAAAACCATTACATTTACTTTTCAACGCTTCATTAAATGAAACTAAATTTCCTGATGTATGGAAACAAATTTATATTATGTCATTGCAAAAATCTGGTGCTAAAGAAAATATTACAAACTATAGAGGCATTTGCATTCAATCTGCTATCCCAAAGTTATTTGATCAAATTATAACTGGTCAAATTTATTGGATGTGCAAAAGTATTTTAGTAGAAAAACAGCATAGGTTTCGTGAGGGTGGATCTACATTTACCAATCTACTTTTTTACGAAAATTACATTTTAATCGCAATTGAATGCAAAACTCAAGTTGACTCTATTTACACCGATTTTTCAAAGGCCTTTGATCGTGTGAGCCACAATATTTTGATTGCTAAGCTTTGTGCCTTGGGTTTTCATAATGCAGTGGTTTCTTGGTTATCTTGCTTTTTGAAAAACCGAACGCAGTGTGTAAAAATCAATAACTTTCTTTCACAACCTATTTTAGTTCCATCAGGTGTTCTTCAAAGATCTCATTGCGGACCAATATTATTTTTACTTTTTATCAATGATCTTTTTGACTGTATTAGTTCATAATCTTTTACAACAATATTTAGACTCTGTTAATGCTTGGAGTCTTATTAATAACCTTTTGTTTAATATTAATAAATGTTTTGCAATCAGTTTTAATAGAACGAAAAGCAAAATTTTGTAAGATTATATTATCGATAACAAGGTGCTACAACAAGTTACGCAAATTAAAGACTTGTGTGTAATTTTTGATTTTAAACTTACGTTTGCTGAGCATATCAGCTACATGTGTAATTGTGCTATAAAAATGCCGGGGTTTGTATATAGGATGTCAGCTGATATTTTTCCAAGTACTCTTAAATTACTATACTGTGCCTTGGTGCTCTCTCATTTAGAGTACGTTTCGTCAGTCTGGTGCCCTTTCTATGAAATTCATAGTCAGTTTTTTTCGTCTGTTGTCCTATAGGTCTGGGTATATTGTCGGTTAATTTTGATCGCAATTAGTCATTAGAATACCTAAACATGCTAGTACGAGCTGGTTGAGGGGAAGGTTTTGAAAACTCTAAAAACAGTTCTTTTTTATTTTTTTCTGATGGTGCCAATGACGGTGTGTTTATGTTCCTGCAGTAAACTTTGAACCAGAGGCACTGATGTGAATCAATTGTCCATGGTGACATTTCTGTTTGAACCAGAAATATTCTCACAGAGTCTAGGAACCACATCAAAAGCACTATTGGAAACCTTATAAGGCCCAACCGGTTGCTCTCCAGCATATATTTCTTTTGTTGTTTACATTTAAACATTTATGTATTTTTTAATATCTAACTATTTATACAATTTATCTATTATTTACATTATCTGTGTTTTTGTATTTTTTTTATTATAACTTTGCATTAAGAATTATTAGAAAGTTTTTTTTTAATTAAAACTTTATCAATCATTTATCGATTCATTAACGTCAAAAAACTGTATGTTCCTTTCATAATCTAAAAATTATTAAATTACTAAACAACAAAACTCTAAAAGCCGTCTGATACGAGACTGATTTTAATGTCACATTCAATATTATATGCGCTCGCCGAGTTAAAATTGAACCAAGAAGCGCGCGCATTATTTAATATTAAATGTAATATTAAAATCAGTCTCATGTCAGACAAGCTAAAAAAGTAAACTAAATCTAAAATTTTATTTTTAATTATTTTTAACATTGTAAATTGTCATCAAAACAACAACAGTAATAAAATATTTGACTTAGTATACTTTAGTTCTTATTTGAATTAACTTACTTTAACTAATAGTGCATGTGAGAGATATTTATCAAGTCCGCCTGGAACATAAAGAGGTCTCTGTGCTTGAATCAACATCATTAGAAGCGATTTCTGCGTTTGCAAATCACCGTCCCATGGTATAGACTCATATACAACATCAGCCAATTCGATACTCTATAATATAAAATTTGTACAATTATTTATTATAATAATTTAAAAATAACTTACAGCTCCAAGCAATCTTTCTCCCATTAAGCAGCATAATACAATGATTATAATCCAACATAATACATGTGCAAACAATATAAATTTGAAGTTCTGAAAATAAAATGATTAAAATGTTTTAATTAAAATTTTAATAAATTACAAACCATCATTAGTGGGTATAATATTAATGATATTATAAGGGAAGAGCATGTTACGTGGACCATAAAAAAATTATAGTTAGCGGCTGTAGATCTGTCAGAAATACTAAAACAAATAAGAAATTTATGAGTCAGATGATGTGGCAGTTTATATTTTTGGTACACAAAATGTAATTATTATTAGAAACTGATTTTATTGAATGTTTCAATAAAATAAAATTAGCTAGCAGAAATAAGTAGTATTTCTAAAAAGATTCAATGTAGTTATGATCTAGCCCAATATCAAATGCCACATTGTTGACGTTTACAAGAGATTATTCTAATAAAAGAATTAGAAGAGATTTCTTAGTTAAACGTAAGTGAAAAATGATACAATTTTATGATAATTGATGTCCAGATGGAAATAGAGAAAACCTGACCACAAAACTTCTTGTACATTTAATGTACAATTATTAGATCTCTTAGACCATGTACACTTATAGACGCTCCATGTGTTATTTTCTATTGTCGCATAGTGAAGCTAACATTCCAACGTTCTATGCCCACAACAGTTGTGGGGATATGCCAAACGGGTAGTTAAATCGATTAATATTTTATAAATAAGGACTTAACATAAGAAATCAAATTAAATAAGATAACTTATACTTAATGTGTTTTAATAAAAGTATTTTATTTTGCGCGTTATTAATCTTATTATCAACAAAAAAAAATTAAAAAATTAAAAAAAATATTTTGGTAGCTTTATACTAAATAATTAATTTGAAAAATAAATTAAAATAATTAATTATTACATTCAATATACTTACTCGAGAATATTGTAGTGATATTGAATACATTTTTTAACATGAACTTTGCGTTTTCCAATGTCCATTTCAGGTATTTCTCTTAAAAGAATTTTTAAATGCGCCAATCGATTTACCAAATATTCAGCTGAAACTACCATTGCACAATCTGCGTAAAAAGCCATTATGCAAAAAGAAAGACCATTAATACCTTGTAATACAAGCACTATATATCGTTGCGGATAGCGAAATATATTATAAAAAGGCAAATAAGCAAATACCATTAAACCACAATCATCTACAACATTATCAGGACAAATTTGAGTTAAACCAAACGCAACTGTAGCTGACACAGCTAAGCACATCCAGATTACACATGCTTCAACAAATATATTTACATTTCTATCAGTTATTTCTATTCCTGTTGGTTTCTCATAAATTGTAAAATTTCCTAATTCGGTTAATAAAAATTCAAGCTGAGGTTGTGCTAATGTTATGCATAATATATATGATAATGCCATTACAGCCGAAACACTAGTAGCAATTGCATCAGCCAGATCATCAAAATTGAATCCAAAATTAGCTAAAATTTTGAAAAATATTAATTTAAACATTTTTGTAGATTGATATACTTACTTAAATAATAATGTAAAAAAAATATCATTCCAATAAACATAAAGTTTAATGCAATAACCATGATTGTAAGTTTAGTAAAAAATTTAAAATCTCTTTTATGTTCCGGCCACAAATTCATAAAAGTCAAAATTGCTATTAAGCTTGAAGCTAGTTTAATTTGTGTTGCAGAATTCATAGTTTTAATATATTCCGCTCAAAGTACAACTAAGAAATGCTAGATTTTTAGTACATGGTTAAAGATTAAATATTTATATTAGTATTGGTTGATTTAAAATAATATTTATTATACATATATACAAAAATTGATTTTGAAATAATTAAAGGGTATAATGCAAATATTCATTTAATTTAATTTAATTTTATAAAATTGTATATTACAAGTAGATATTATTGATTTTTGATTAGATACCGCAAACAAATATATTCCAAGAAATCAAATATTAATACAAACTTTGTTTGCGGATATATTTGTATATCCTTATTAGTATATCTTTTTTGTAGTTTTAAAATTGTTAACTAAAGATATTTTTATATATAAATCTAAACGAAATAATCTACTTATTAAATGCATTTACTTCTATAATTATTATTGAGTAAAAATGGAAAAACTTAACAGAAGAGATGAAGTTCCAGGCTATTAGAAAACTGCCCATTAGTTACTTGCTTGCAGTCTTATCAGTGGTAGCATAAATTTTATTTATTTAAACATTTTTTTGCCGGGTTAGGTTTTTGCTCCGTATACCTAAGGACTGGTAAAATACATTGATTGTATACTTTTTTTTAAGCATATCAGGATTTTACCATACGCGACCCAAAGAAGGTTGATTCTTTTGTGTAGTTTACATGTCGAGTTATTATAATTTTATGATTATTGTATATGTAATAATAATTGTAGACCAGACTCACGTTTGCGTTCCGATATTGAAGTGTTAGCTTGGTACTAAATTTATTATTACTTTGTATAAAAAAAAAATATTTCTAAACCAACCTTTAAACATATAATAAAAGAAGTTTTTGTTGCATCTATCTTAGTTCTCCTAACTTGTCAGCTATGAGTGTTAAAGCTACTTGGAAATTTATTTTTGAAATGATAGAAATGTTTATTATAGTTGGTGGTGTTGTTTTAAATTTAAATTGATACCTTAGGTTTACTATAAGTCTTGTAGTGACTGTGCAAGTTTTTGTTTTGTTGTTTAAAGAATTTGGGCAATCTTATTCTAATATTTTTGATCAAAAGTTACTACATGTTAAGAAAATGATTTTTTCTAGCGTTAGGTTTAGTGAACAAAAAAGTCAGTAATCATGGATTGATATTGTTTTTCATTATTTGTTACGTGTTGGCCGGCACCATCTTTAAAGAAATATAAGCCAATGATTTCACCAGCTCATAAAGCACACTAAACAGTGTGTTTTGTGGATGTAACAGCGTCTCAATAATGGTTTCTGGATTTTCCTTGTTCTAAATCCGGCAATTTTATTTGTTTACGTAGCCATTAAACCAAAAATGAGCCTCATTGCTGAACAAATTTTTTTGGTGAAAATGAGGATCAAGAACAATCTTGTTTTCGGCGCAATCTCCAAACGTACGATGCATATAATGGTCACGCGGCTTCAGCTCTTGCACGAGCTGTATCTTGTAATCTCGTAAACCGAGATTTTTTTACAAAAGCTTCTATGGACGATTATGTTGACCGTAAAATGGACGTAGTGCACGGTAAGTTTTGCGAATTAAACCACGACTTTCAAAGTAAATTTGCACAATTTGCAAGCGTTGTTCTGTTTATGATGAATTGGTAAAACATACTGAGCAGAAATTAGCTGTCTCTTATCAAATTGACTTTTACTAGAAACAGTGTTGCCAGGTCAAAAAACAAACCTCTAAAAAAAAGACCTTATATTATAGACGGATTGTTGGATTTGCACTAGTTGGTTATGTAACCATGTAGGAAAATGCGCCTACTAAGCCCCTTCAAAGCATAGGTGAAAGTGACATAATTGCTATATAAACTAGAGTGTGAAGTGGTGGCTGAGAATTAGCCATGAAACGGTTGCTTTGTTTCTACATGGGTGTGGATGGATATCTGGTACAATCTACTGGGGTTGGTGTGTGGTGATAGGTGTGTGTACTTAAATCAAGTTGGTAATTGCTTCTTTCGAAGTTTTTTTTGACACTTAACTCATCCGTGTTTGAGTCAGTTTGTTTTATGGATACTTGGAGGAGGTTTAAAAAAGGATTTTTACGAGTAATATTTTGCTATTTTTTGGCATTTTTCTTCAAAATGTAGAGGAGCGTCCAATTATGGCCATCTTTCGATAGCATATTCTGAAATGGCTATGGTGGTGGAGACGTTCTTAAAAAAAATTTCAAAAGTGTTAAATTACTATTTAAAATTGAAAAAAAAATTCAAATGAGGTTATGCTAAATTATGCGTGCAATACTCTTTTATTTTTTAATTATTGTTTTTAAAGGTTAGGTAATTTGTTTTTTACTTAATAATAATGCGTTTATTTCTTGTCTTTTGGTCTTGAAAATTACACATTTACAAATATATTTATAATTTTCCAAAATAATAAATCATAATCCTTATAAAACAAAAACAAATAATTTTTTATGTTTGTCTACTTTTTTCTTTGTTTTTTAATTGCTTTTATTTATTCTATTCCTTTTCCGTCTTCTTTGAATATCTTATTTTTTTTTATCTGTTTTTTTTTTTTAATTTTGTTACACTTTTTTAACGTATGTTCTATTGTTTTCTTAGTCTCTCCGCACATTCTGCACATTTTTAAATTTTTTCCTTCTAAAATCTTGTCACTCGCTTTTTATTATTTCATTTGAATCTTGCAATTATATTGGCAGTTCACTTCCTATAATGTGTTCATAATTTGATTCGTACCTACACGCTTTCATTTTCCTCTTTCTTGTTTTTGTATATCTTTTTTATAACTGTGTGCCATGTTTTTTCATATTTTCAATTTTTTGGCTAGCATAACTGTTGTAATAATTTTCTCTAATTTTCCCCAGCTTTCTATTGTTTACTTTTATTTTCATCACTTCTTTTATTTCTTTTGCTTTTCTGCAACTATTACCATGTCGTTGGTATATGCTAGCAACACCACATTGTTTCTCTACCAACTACTATCCTCTCTGCTTAAGCTAACCTTAGTTTTTCTTCTACATTTGATATATAAGTAGCAAACAATGTGGGACTCAGTAGGCAGCCCTGTTTTTTCTTCCGTTGTCCAAAACCTTTAATTTTTTTTCCTTAACACACATCCTGCTTGCTGTTTCTTCATACACTTTTTTTATTTCAGGGGTTCCTTAATTAATCTTTTTTCATTCATACACTTCTACAATTTTTTTCTATCTACACTATCTAATGCCGCTTTTAGATCCAGGAAAAATATATGCATTTTTCCTAGACCTAAAAGCTTTTTTCCCTTTTAATTTTTTTTCTAATATTATGGCGTAGATCTTGTATGCAGTACCCAGCAGTGTTATTCTTCTGTAGTTTTTTACTAAATTTTTGATACTACTTTTGTTCTACATATTAACTTACTCAATCTCTTAAACAACTTTTCCGTACCATACAACTACGCTTCATTCTGTATCCTATCTATACCTGGCGCTTTAAAAAAAATTATATTTTTTTTACATTTGAATAGGCTTTTGTTTGTCAGGTTTTTGTTTTTTATTTCAAAGAAACTCGAAAAGTGTTTTTTCCACGCGTCCGTATTGTTTCAATATCTCTTTTTGTTTTTTGTTTATAAATTTTTAAGTTTAGTGCTTTAACGACTTTTTTTTCTTTTTTTTAATACTGGTTTCTCTGATTGTTTCTTTTAATTCCTTCATGATTTTTTCTACATTTTTCTCTTTTCTCTATTTTTTCTTAGTTTTTTTTATTTGTTAGTATACTTTTTTCTGTCTAAACTACTTTTTTTTACTTTTTTTTTCATTTTTCTTTTTTCTTACAGTTTTCCCAGTTAAGCTCAGTTCTAATGACTGGTTGTCTGATTCTACTCTTATTTCTACTTCAAATGTGTCTACCTCTTTTCAGGCTGCCTTAGTCACAACTACATAGTCTATTATTGATTGCCCATTTGTCTCTATATAAATAAATTTTCTTTTTTTATCTCCTGTAAAGTTTCTATTTAAAATGTCCTAACCCTCTCTTCTATCATTTCTATCAGTGCCTTTCTTTTTTTATTTTTTGTGGTGTTATTTTGTTTGGTTCTTTTTCTCTTCTTTCCAATTCTCGCATTAAAGTCCCCCTCTTCCTCTTCCCTATAATCAGTTTTTGTCTTCTGCTTCTTCTATTAGAGTTTCTAACTTTTGCTTAATTTTTTTTATACTTTTTCTGTATATTGTTATTTTTTTTTTCTCTTTACAAAAAATCTTGTGTATATAAGCCATGTCCTTGTCAAATTTCTTAATTTTGATCACTCCAATTGAATACCTTTCCATCTATTTCTAATTTTCTGTACTGTACTCATACTCTTCTGCCTTTCGACTTCTCGCCCTTTGCTATCTCTCTTAATTCTTTCTGAATTCTTTTTTTTTCTGCCAAAACTATAACCGACCCACCGCCAAATGGAAGTCGCTTATCAATACAAACTGAAGCGTATCTTTCTCCGCGTCTTCTCTACACTTTCCGACGTCTATGTGATCTTTTGAGGCAAAAGCGCAACTCATCTGAAAACAGTACCCTGTTCTAGTCCTCATTATTCCATGCCCGGTGATTTAGAGCAAAAGCCAATTTTGCAACACGATGTCGGCGTTGTAAAAGTGGACCTATAGTCATCTTTCTACAAGACAATCCAGCAGCCCGAAGCCTTCTCCTAACGGTCCATTCACTAACATTTACATCTCTAACTTCATAAAGTGGATTTCGTAGATAAACTGCAGAAGCTGCTCTATTATGCAAACTTGTGGACACCAAAAAAACGGTCATCTCTGTTTATTATACTTTTTTTCCTCGGTTCTTGATCTTCTGGTTATCAGGCCAGTATCTAAGTAAAGCTGATACACTTTTTGTACAGCACAAAGGCTTTTACCAACAATCCTTGAAGTTTTACGTTATTTTTCGCTCATCTTTAATCGACGCTATAATTTTTGCCATAACAATAGGGCTTAATTGCATTATGATCGTGAGAATGACAAGTTTTGCAGAGATAAATCAACACTAAGTAAAAAAACCACAACAAAATGTAGGTTTTCAATTAGAACGTATTGGAGCTTTTTCATAAAACTCTGTAACACGGTGATAATAACTGACAGATAGATAACATTTTTAAGGAAATAAATTATTATACGCCTGCTTTGGTTTACAATTTGCAAACATACATTTAAAACAAAAAAATCCAAAAATAAGCCATAATTTTAAAGTGACTTCTATTTTTTGCTTGCCAGTGTATAATATTGCTGTAATAATAATAATAATAAATGATTTTTATTGTAGAAAAAAATACACAAAAAATATAATAAGTATTGATAATAATGATCAGAATGAACAGCTAAAATAACTATTCTGAACTCATGAACCTTTACATATAAATACATAAAAATAAAATATTAACAGTAAATATTTTAAAAATAAAACTATAATAGGTCTGTTCCAACATACGATTTAGACAGTTTGCAAACCGTTCAAACTATGCACTCAAACAAATTACTGTGTATAAAAGATTGCCTATGGATTACAAATATGTGTTTGTGTGCACAGTTAGGACGGTTTGCAAACTGTTCAAATTGTATGTTGGAACAGACCTTATACTAACAAATTAATTAATTAAAATTAAAATTATTTAATGCTAAATTGTTTTTAAGTCTATTAATTGCTGTTTTGGATGATAAATTTATTAATTTGCAATTTTTCCATATGTAATAGCATCATACAAATTTTATGTAAGTTATGTATATTTTAATTGTATCGTAATTGAATAGTAATCTTTAAATCGAACATTTGACTTGTGTAAACCAATAAATTGATATACTAAATGTAGGGGTTGTGATGTAGAGGTAGCACCTTTTTCCGGCAACGGTCGCATTCATACATAACTAATGAATGGTTGGCGGGGACTGGTCCTCACTGAGCGCCCAATTCTTACCTATGGCTCCACGTGCCACATCCCGGTAACTGCACCGACCTGCAGGCTAAACTAGGTAAGGATAGCCAGATATGGCAAAACATGGTGGAAGGCAGCAGTTCCACCATCATCAAGCTGTAGCATGAGAAGATAACTTCAAAATGGTACAGTTCTGAATACCTGGAGGCGCGGCAAGAACGGCTCTAACGGTTCCAGCACTGCGGTATAGAAAGAAAACGGAACTTCTACTATACTATATAATTTCCAAATCATCCAAAATGACAGACACAAATGAAAACACGGCCCTCAGTCCGGGGCACCTCTTAAATGAGGAGAGAGTGCTAAGAATCCCCCCGACGTTTACCAAAAAACATGATACAAACAAATCAAAATTTCAAATATACATCAAAAATATGCGCATAGCCACCTGGAATATAAGAAGCCTTTTCATGGCCGGAAAGCTATCAAACGTCGAAGCTGAAATGAGCAGACTAAATGTCGATATTCTCGGTCTAAGTGAGGTCAGATGGCCCGGTAAAGGACATCAGAAAACGGAACACGGCTTTATTTACTACTCGGGTGGATCCGATATTAGGCATCAATATGGCGTGGCAATAATGGTTAAGGGTTATAGATTTCGTACCACTAACTGACAGGGTCATGATGCTCAGACTGCAAACCTCTCACAGAATAATGAATATAATACAGACATACGCTCCAACAAGTGACAAATCTAATGAGGAAGTTGAAGATTTCTACAACAACATTGAAAAACTCATACAGGCTACGAAGAAAGGCGAAATCACATTCATAATGGGTGATTTCAACGCCAAAGTGGGTGTCGGCTCCGAAAATGAGTCGGTAGGAGCGTATGGCTTGGGAGAACGAAACAGCAGGGGGGACCGGTTGGTACAATTCTGCACTGAATCTAACATGGCTATCACAAATACTTTCTTTAAACAACACCCTTGAAGATTGTACAGGTGGGTATCCCCAGCCGACACAAAGGAGAGGATTATGAGAAATCAGATTGACTTTGTACTGGCGAGCTACGACTTTAAGAAATACATTAGATCTGTAAAAACGTACCCGGGCGCGGATGTCAATTCCGATCACAACCCAGTCGTTGCTGATTTTAGAATGTCACGCTTCAAAACAGTAAGAAAGGACAAACCACGAAAAAGAGTAGACGTACAGGAACTGCTTGATACTGATCGTAAAAACCTTGTAAGCGAAGCCCTAGAGGAGAGACTAAGAAACATAGAATGCCCGCAACCAACAGAGGTGGAAACAACATGGAACACAATTGAAACAACACTGATTGACATACAGGAAAACCAGATAGGGTTCAGTGAAAATAACAAGAAGCAAGAGTGGATAACTGAGGAAATTCTGGAATTAATGACGAAGAGAAGATTGTATAAGGCAAGAGATACGACAAAATACAAAGAGATTAACAGATTAATACGGAGAAAAATAAGGGAAGCTAAGGAACAGTGGTTGGGAGAAAAATGTGCCAAAATAGAACATCTTCAGGCAAAGTATGATACTTTTAACCTGCACAAAAAGGTTAAAGAACTAGGAGACAAAAGTAGAAGACACCAGGCTGCAGTATTAAGAATCCCGGACAACAAAATAATATTGGGAATAGAAGAGAAACTTAAAAGGTGGACTCAATATGTAAAAAAAATATTTCACGATGATAGACCAATACCGCCGGTGCTGAGCGATGTAGACGAATTGGGACCCGAAATAACCAGAGAGGAAGTCATACATGCAATAAAAATACAGAAAAACAGAAAAGCCACAGGCCCTGATAACATCTTTGCTAAGGTCCTCAAAATATTGGCAGAACAGGAAGGACACGGTTTAAAACTACTGACATCACTATTTAACGCATTCTACACTTCTAGCAAAATTCCATCGAGCTGGCTGAAATCCACCTTTATCACCCTTCCTAAAAAAAATAACTCGTCCCAATGTGATGACTACAGAATGATACGCTTAATGTCACAGGTATTAAAAGTATTTCTACGTATAATCCACACAAGAATTTACCGTAAGTGTGAGAATCAGGCGGGCCAAACACAATTCGGGTTTCGCAACGGAGTTGGTACACGTGAAGCATTGTTCTCCCTGAATGTCTTGGTCCAACGATGTCGAGATATGAATTGCGACCTGTACGCATGCTTTATCGACTACCGAAAGGTATTCGATTGTGTTCAACATGAGAAAATGATAAACATACTGAAATCAACAGGCGTAGATAGAAGAGACATACAGATTATCACGGAACTGTATTGGAATTAAACGGCTCAGGTATCAGTGGATCATGCGTTTACAGATGCCATACAAATAAAGAAAGGTGTTTGGCAGGGATGCGTACTATCGCCGCTTCTATTCAATTTGTATTCAGAAGTAATATTCACCGAAGCACTTAATGAAACTTTAGGCGGAATCACTGTAAATGGACAAATAATAAACAACTTGAAGTACGCCGACGACACGGTCATCATTGCAAATACCCAACCTGAACTCCATAAAATGATAGAAAGCGTGGTACAGTACAGTGAAAGGGCAGGGCTGTTTGTAAATATACAGAAGACAAAAACCATGATCTTTACAAAAAGACCAACAAACGTTTCCGTAACCATCAACGGAGCCTTCATACAGCAGGTTGCTAACTTCAAATATCTCGGCGCCCTAGTCAACCAACACTGTGACATGACTAAAGAAATAAAGTCGAGAATTGAACAAGTTCGCAGAACATTTATAACCATGCAAAATTTCTTTATAAGATCTGACCTAAGCTTGAAAATGAGGGTTTGCATGTTAAGATGCTACGTGTTTCCAGTGCTTTTGTACGGGTGCGAAAGCTGGACTCTAATTCCCGCTATGGAAAAAAAGATCGAAGTCTTTGAAATGTACTTGTACAGGCGTATACTGCGAATATCTTGGGTACAAAGAGTGACTAACGCTTATGTACTTATCCGTATGAAAAAGACAAAAGAACTTCTTTACACCATGATGAGAAGAAAGGCCGAATACCTGGGGCACATCATGAGAGGGAAGCGCTACGAACTTTTACGACTTATAATTGAGTGGAAGATACAGGGAAAAAGGTCGGTTGGAAGACGACAGAACTCATGGCTTAAAGACCTACGCCGCTGGTTCAACTGTACGACCACTGATGTCTTCCGAGCAGCCGTGTCAAAAAACATAATGGTCAATTGGATCGCCAACCTTCGAAAGGAGACGGCGTGAGAAGAAGAAGAAATAGCTTAAATTTAAAAAAAAAATTATACAGGAACTATATAATAAATAAATAATTAAAAAATTTTTGTTTTGCAACTAGAATTATTTATTCAATCATAATTTGACAAATTAGTTCTTATTTTGTTTATTTTATAATTGTTTTTTTCAAGTATTTAGTTTCAACAATGATAATTATTTTTTTCATAACATCAACTCTTATTTGGACAGTACATCCTCAAAATTGGTGTGGTTTCTAAAGATTACGTCAATTTAACACCGCTTTTAAGACCATACCGACCGCTACCTTGATTCGTAGTATTTTAACAAAAACGGCAACTTTGGCTTCATCGCTGCTTCTACAAATAATTTGATAATCGATTTATTTTTTTACCAGTACATTTAGAAAGGATTAAACTATGATACGTCAAAATTTTTCTTGTGAAATTATATTTGCAAATAGCAACAAAATGCATTCAAAAATACAGAAAAACGCATTTATTTCTATATTTGATTATTTTTTTCGGCTATTTTCTAACTATTATTTGACTAAAAGACTTTGACATATTATAGTTTAATCTTGTCTAAAAGTACTGGGAAAAACAAAATCAATTGTCAAATTATTTGTAGAAGCAGCAATAAAGCCAAATTGCCGATTTTGTTAAAATACTACAATTCAAGATATCGGTCGGTATGCTCTTAAGTAATTGCTTTTTTGGTATGGTTTTGTTTACTACTACACATACTCGTAAGATAATTTTCTATTTTTTTTTTTTTCTGTTTGCTTTGTTTTACCTTCTGCTTTGCATTCCTTATACGTTTTTGGCATGAAAAACGCCAAAAGTACTGAAAACGAAGCATACTCATTTTGTAATTAATTATTATCTAAAGGCAAAAGCAACATCAGTGCAGGTTAAATTTTTTAAATTTTATTTTTATAATATGCATTAGCATTGTGTGCAATGGATTGAAAAATTTTAATCAAAATATTTTGAATCATCTAATGCGCCATTAAAGTCAAGAAACTGTAAGTTCCTTTTAGAATCTAAAAAAAAAATTAACTTAATTCGGTTGAGATTTTAAATAATATTTTATTATACTTACTTTAACTAAAAGTGCATGTGAGAGATATTTATCAAGCCCACCTGGAACATATAGAGGTTTTTGCGATTGAATCAACATCATAAGAAGCGATTTCTGTGTTTCCAAATCTCCGTCCCATGGTATGGATTCATATACAACATCAGCTAAGTCGATACTCTAAACAATAATATAATAATATAATTAATCTGTATTTTATGATTTAAATATTAAATATTTACATTGCAAATCATCTAAATGATGAAATGTTACAATCTGTTTATATTAGGTCTGTTCTAACACAAAATTTTGAAGGTTTGCTCTAGTCTGACAGATATTTGTTTGTGTAAACAATTTAAAAAACTTGCAAACTGTCTAAATAGTTAGTTGGAATATACTTATATAAAATTGTAATCATTTATTTAATTTAAACGTTTTCTGTTTATCAACTTATTCTGCGTGAGGTTGTAGCGTTTCTTAGCTCTAAGAGACATCTGACAAGAGACTAACTTGGCGCACGCATTAATAATATTTAATGTAAAATTACAATCAGTCTCGTGACTTAATATTTGATATATTAAAATGGATATGCAGCTTGTCAAAATCTTTTCAACGTACATGAATAATGAGGTCCAACCGTATAAAAAGTGAAAGTGGTAAATATCCCGTTGTGCAAAACCTGTGTTTATTAATTTTTATTTATCATGAAATCAGTACTTTAGATCTGATAGACCATATACCATGTAAAATTGCACGTCTTCTAGACTATTTTTTTCTTTGAGGAGCCTATGAATATAAACACATTTATTTTAATAATTAAATCCAATTGATAAAGATATTTGATTTTTTTTCTGCTATACCAACAATAGTTACGGTTTAAACAAAATTGTTAATAATAAAATAAAATGTAAACAAATGTAGCGTAAAATGTAAATGTATATTAATTTAGTTCTGTAACTTTTTATTAATTGGTTGTGTATTTATCTTTATTCACTTCTCAAACTTAAAAAAATTTAAGAACACGTGCCTGGTCTATCACGCACGCACTAATTGCTATGTAATTTATGATATATTTTGTAAAATAAATTAGTTTTGTGAGTCAATTTTGAGAATTTTTTACGCATTTTATGATGTTTTTTTTGCAATAAAATAGTTTTTTGTGCTTATTTTATGTAATTCAAGTTTTTTGTGCAATTTATGATGAATATTATGACATAAATATTTTTTTGTGCTATTTTATGTAATAAAAAACTTTTTGCTTAATTTATAATGAATTTTTGAGATAAATCAATTTTTTATGCAAACGATTATTTAATAAATTGATTTTTTGCTCAATTCATAAAAAATGATAAACTTTATAAAACAAACTACTTTTTTCTTTACACACACACACACACACACTACAAATGTAATAGAAAATTAGTTTATATATATATATATATATATGGGTAATTCCATTACTTTTCGACTAATTTGATAAAAATAATGAGATTCCCAAAATTTTGGATCTTAGAATAGTCAGAAATTTCACAATAAAACGTCTGCAAAAAGATAAAAAGGTCCACGGTGGCTCAAATTATTTCTTATTACATGTACTTTAAAACCCATATTTTTATGTTTAATATTGTGGCAGTCATTTTGATATATTAAGCTTCAAACATTATTTCCAAATAAATTTAGCAGAATCGCAAAACTTTGCTTTTTTAAACCATTCTAACTTTGTCAAATCTTAACAAAATTTGATCCACAAGGTTTAGATTTCTTTGTGTTTAATCTCTTTTCAAAGTGATCACACAAGATTTATAGAATCAATACGTATACACCACTATTTTGATGCAGGATGTTGCACATATTTTTGCGATCTTCAAAACTTGTAATTTTCAGGTCCCAAAAAAGCGCTGTCACCCTATGTCCATTTTAGTCCAAATTTCAGTAAATACTTTTCAGACCACAAGAAAAAAGGTTATTTATATGAAAAATGGTTTATCAGGTATTATCAAGAAGCCATTGAGAAAATTTAACTAGTGCTGCGTCGCCTGGTTGAAGGTGTTGTACTTTTCATAATAATATGGGTGAAATAACAGCGTTATTTTGGGACCTGAAAACTACAAGTTTTGAAGATCGCGAAAACATGTGCAAATTCTTGCATCAAAATAGTGGTGAATGTGAATTGATTCTATAAGTCTAGTGTGATTACTTTAAAGAAAGATTGAACACAAAGAAATCTAGACTTTGTGGATCAAATTTCTTTAAGATTTGACAAAGTTAGAACGGTTTAAACAAAGCATAATTTTGCAATTTTTTAAATTTACGGTTTTTTTTTAAATAATGTTTAAAACTTGATATATTAATATGACTGCCTCAACATTAAATATACAAATATGGGTTTTAAAGTACATGCAATAAGAAATATTTTGAGCCACCGTAGACCTTCTTATCTTTTTTCAGAGGCCCAAAAGTTTAGATACAAAAATGTGCCGTTTGCCAATTTTGACAATTTTTGAATATTAAAAAATTCTTGATAATGCCCGATATACCATTTCTCATATAGATAACTTCTTTTTTTTTTTGTTCTGAAGAGTAAACATGTGCAACTTCCTGCATTAAAATAATGGTGTATACGTATTGATTCTACAAGTATTGTGTGAATGAAATTTTGTTAAGATTTGACAAAGTTAGAACAGTTTAAAGAAAGCAAAATTTACGGGTTTTTTTGGAATAATGTTTAAAAGCTTAATATAACAAAATGACTGCCACGATATTAAACATAAATATATGAGTTTTAAAGTACATGTAATAAGGAATAATTTGAGCCATCGTTAACCTTTTTATCTTTTTCCAGAAGCCCAAAAATTGAGATACAAAATAAGCTAATAACGATGTTTTATTGTAAAATTTCTGACCTTCAAATGTGACACACATTTTGAACAGGTACGCCATTAACATTTGAAAACGATATCAGTCAAATGGCCTCCACGGTTACGGTTGGAGTACCACATTCTTTTTATGAAATTTTCCATGACCAATTTGCACAATTGCGGCTGTATGTCTTCTATATCTTTACGAATTCCATCTTTAAGGTCTTGAATTGATTGTGGAGCATGTCAATGACCTTATCTTTCACGTGGCTCCAAAGAAAAGAGTCTAAAGGTGTTAAATCACAAGATTTTGGTGGCCAATTGTGATCACTTCTTCGAAAAATAACACGGCCAAGAATTTTTTCTTGCAAAATTGCGATTGTTTTGTTGCTTGTGTGGCACGTAGCGCCGTCTTGCTGAAAATAAACGTCGTCTACATCAATATCTTCCAATTCCGGCCATAAAAAATTATTAATCATAGCTCGGTAGCGCCATCCATTCACCGTAACAATTGCACCAGCCTCATTTTTTTGAAAGTAGGGTCTAATCACACCGCCAGCCCAAAAACCGCACCAAACAGTGATACGTTGAGTATGCAATGACTTTTCAACAATCATTCTTGGATTTTCTGAGCCCCAAATGCGACAATTCTGCTTATTAATGTAGCCTCCAAAGTGAAAATGAGCCTCATTACTGAAGATAATTTTTTGATGAAATTCCGGATCATTTTGATGCATTTGAAGGACTCGATTCGACGTTTATGGTGATCGACCAGCTTGAGTTTCTGTGTTAACTAAATTTTAAAAGCTTTAAGACTTAAGATTTTATGGAAAATACGATGTAATGTCGTTTGTGGAAAGTCTAATTCTAAAGATTGGAATATTGCTAAACGGTGAAACCATAAATATTATACGCTACTCGGATGATACGGTAATATTTGCTGATAGCATCGAGAAACTACAACACTTCATGAATAGAGCTGTTTTTAACAGTATGGGATTCCTATTAAAGAGCCACGACCTCACAATGCATACGAAGCTGAGAATTCTGCGCTGCTAAGTGTTTTCGGTTCTTTTTTACGGAGTTGAATTGTGGACACTAGCCGATGCTATGAGCAGGAAACTAGAAGCATTTGAAATATGGTTACATTGAAGGATGTTCAGAGTTTTGTGGAAAGATTGCATAACCAACACTGAGATCCTTCACAGAATGCAAAAGGAAGAGGTCCTCAACATCATAAAATGCAGAAAACTCTAATACCTGGGGCATATTATGAGGAATGAAAGCAGATTTCAGATACTGCAAAAAATACTGCAAGAGAAAATAGCAGGAAAAAGAGCTGTTGGAAGAAGAAGGATATCATGGCTGAAGAATCATTGAACATGGGTTGGCATGACCACCACCGAGCTTTTCCGTGCATCAGTAAATAAAGTAATGATTGCAAAAATGGTTACCAACGTCAGGAACTGATAAGGAACTATAAGAAGAAAAAGAACTATGTTTAGTACTGTGTTGAAGATAGTAACGCCCCCTATTTGGGGATTACTTTATGATAAACTTTATAAGATAAATTTTTTTTGTGCTATTTTTATTTTATAAATTTAATAAGAAATCAGTTTTTATAATACATTTTAAGAGATAGGCTTTTTTTGCTGAAATTTTTTTGCAATATATAGATTTTCTGCACGATTTATAATGATTTTTTAAAATTATTATTCTAACTTAGTTTTTATTTTATCTAATCATTGGGTTTTATGTGCAATTTATAATAAATTTTATAAAGTGTTAAAAAAGTTTTTTATGCAATTTAATAATTTTTTTGTTATAAATTATTATTTTGAACTTATTTTATGCACTAAACGGTTTTTTGCGCAATTTATGATCAATTTCTTTCAATAAATTAGTTTTTTGTGTCTATTCTATGCAATAAAAATGTTTTTTTGATAAATTTGATGAAAAATATTTTTTGCTTTTATCATTATGAGAAGATTTTGTTCTAATTTCATGCAATACAAGATTATTTTGCGCAAATTAAAGTTAACTTCAAGAGGTTTTTTGTGCAAATGTTTTGCTATATATATATATATATATATATATATGTTTTTTGTGCAATTTATAATGAAGTTATTAATGTAAACTAGTTTTTTATGCTAATTTTATGCAATAAAAATTTGTTTTGTTTTATTTACGATAAATATTCTGAGATAAATTAGTTTTTTGTTTTAATTTTATGCAATAAAAAGGGTTTTGCGCGAAAAAAATAATCAACTTTTTGTGCAAATTTTAAATGTTTACACACGTTACGCAATTGCAGGTTACATGAAATTATGCAATAAAAAGGGTTTCTGCGCTAAGTTATTATTATTTTTTTATATACATGGCCATGTATGAGTCAAGAGTACGGAATGATGATGAAATGAATTTTTTACATTTTTTGATCATTTGTAACTTTTCAGAATTGCATTTTTTGGAAAAAAATTATAAATTTTTTTATTTTAAATTTTCTAAAGAATAAGTTTTTATAGCCAAACATTTGTTTCCTTGAATTTTGAAAATTTTGCAAAACTTTAAAAGACAGTTTAAAAAAAAGATGATGAATATATTTTTTATCAAATATGGATAAAAACGTGCTTTTGTATGTGCAAAAGATACTACGCTACGTCTGAGATATCTTACAATATATTCACAGAAATACTTAAAAATAGGAAAAAATAAAAACGTGTTTTTATATGTAAAGCACATTTTTATCCATAAAAAAAATATCTATCATCTTTTTTTTAAAGAAAAACTGTCTATAAAAACTTGTTCTTTATACAATTTTGAGGAGAAAAAAATGTTATACAGGTTATCTGTACGATTTATATTGTAAAAACAGTTTTTTGTGCTACTTTTGTGCAATAAATAGGTTTTCTATGCAATTTATAATGAATTTTATGAGATAAATAATTTTTTGTGGTTTTATTTAGTGAAAATTTACAATGTTTTTTTGCAATAAAATAGTTTTTTTTAGATTTTAATATAAGCAATAAAAAAGTTCTCTGTGCGATTTATTATAAGTTTTTAATTGAATTTTTTATTTGTGCAATGATAAATTTTAATAAATAAACCAGTTTTTTTTTGCTATTAATATGAAAGCAATAGTTTTATTATTTTATTTATAATAAATTTAATGAAATAGATCAGTTTTTTGTGCAATAAATTGGGTTTCTGAGCTATTTATAATAAATTTAATAAGATATCAGTTTGTTGTGCTACTTTTTTGTATTAAATCGGTTTTCTGTGCAATTTTAGATGATTTTGTGCACATTTTATACAATTAATAGATTTTTTGCACAATTTATAATAAATTTTATAAGACAAATCATTTTTTTGTGGTAATTTTATGTGTTAAAATAATTTATAAAATTGTATATAAAAATTTAACTTACAGCTCGAAGCAATCGTTCTCCCATTAAGCAACATAATACAATTATAATAATCCAGCATACTACGTGTGCAAATAATATAAATTTAAATTCCTATAAACATAAGTTAATTAATAATTATATTGAAAAAAATAATAACAGAATACATACAAGCATTAATGGATATAATATTAATGATATTATAAGTGAAGACATGCTCACATGTACCATAAAAAAATTATAGTTAGCGGCTGTAGATCTACGAGATATACTAAAACAAAGATAATTAAACGATAGGTAAGATAGATTATTTTTATTTGGTAATTTTTGAATACTTTTTTACTTTCAAATAGAAAAAGTTAACATGTATTATATTCAATTGTACATCTACTGATTCAAATAGAATTTGTTATGATTATTGTAATTTGGGCTAGTTAATGAACCATTGGATGAGAGTTTTTTTAAAGCAATGATGAAATTACTAAGTTACTAACAAGTTTTTTTGGGGGACATATAATTTTAAAATGGTGGAAGAGACGCATGTTGAAAATTAACATGTTTTTGCATCAATATATTCTGTTTAACAATGTTGTTATTTGACTCTATCCTTCTTAAATCAAAAACGTGTAAATTAACTATTAAAAAATTGCTTTTTCTATAATTTTTGTACTTTTGTATGAAGATAAAATTTTATTTAGAAATGTTTTTATTAAACAAATTTAAAATATACTTACTCTAGAATTTTGTAATGATATAAAATACAATTTTTAACATGCACCTTACGTTTTTCAATATCCATATCAGGTATTTCTCTTAAATGAATTTTCAAATGAGCCAATCTATTAACCAAATACTCAGCTGTAACTATCATAGCACAATCTGCATAGAAAGCCATCATGCATATAGAGAGACCATTAACGCCTTGTAAAAATAGGACAACATATCTTTGTGGATAACGAAATATATTATAATACGGCATATGATAAAAAAGCATCAAACCACAATCATTTACAACATTATCAACGCAATTTTCTGTTAAAGCATAAGCAACTGTAGCTGTAACTGCCAGACTCATATAAATTGCACATATTTCAACAAATATATTCACATTCCTATCAGTAATTTCTATTCCTGTTGGTTTTCCATAAACTGTAAAATCTCCTAATTCATCAAATAATTCTTCAAGCTGTGGCTGTACTAATGATAAGCATAATAAATATGACTGTGCAATTACAACCGCAACTGTAGTAGCAATTGCATCTGCTAAATCATCAAAATTAAATCCAATATTATCTAAAAAAATTTAAATAAATTTATTACATTTAAATTTTGTAAATATACTTACTTAAATAATAATATATAAAATATAGCATTCCATCTGCTATGAAAGTTAACATAATATCCATAATTATAAGTTTTACAAAAAATGCAAAATCTCTTTTTTTATTTTTAGGCCATAAGTTTGTAACAGTTAAAATTTTTATCAAGCTAGATGCTAGCTGCATATTCTGACTTTCTGCTGCAGGCTCCATAATTTCACAAAGAACGATCACAAAATGCTTGATTAATATACCGTTATTATTTTAAGCATGCAGAAGATTGCTATTATTATTGGCTATTTTTAAAGCATTATTATTATAAAATAATATATTAAAAGTATAATGCAGGAAATTATTGTAAGTAGTATTATTTTTTCTAATTAGATGGTATAAAAAATATTTTAATATTTCTAGGAAATTGAGTTTATATTAATATTTTTTTATTTTATCTATAACATTGAATTAACTTTATTAGATTGCAAATAAAGTCTTTATTTAATAAGGTAATTAATTGGTATGCAACTATTAGTTGGAACACATATTTAGGAGGAATGAAGTAGGTGATAAACATGTGGTTTCATCCATGCTTCTGTAGTAAATTAAAGGAATTAAATAAAAATTGTTGTTATTATGGTATTTATATTTAAATTAATTTGTTTAAATAAAAACGATGCTAGTGGTGACATCTGTGGTAAAAAAAGAGTTATTTGTGCTGAAAAAAAAAACTTTAGCATACATTTTTTGCTAATTATTTTTGTATTTAATTAGCATAGTTTGTAAATAATTTATTTTATATACATTTCTTTGTCCCTAATAGAACTGCTACAGTACATTTCTTGGTTTATGGAATGGATATTATTTTATTTGTTACATTTCATCAATGATTCTACGTGACGGAAACTTTTCTACCGTTTTTATTTGTCACACAGTGCTGGTTACGTTTTTTATCATAATTTTCTTTTTTGTGCATGTGATCTTTCTATATTCCCAATAATTTATTACATTATCAAAGTCAAAAAACTGTAAGTTCCTTTCATAATCTACAAAGTAAACAATAAGTTAATTTATTGCTAACAAATATAACAAAGCAGAAGTGGATGATTTTTTCATTTGTATAAAAACAATTTAATTTAATTTTTAATTAATTTGCAAAACAATTTAGATTAATTTAAAATGTTTGCTTTCGTCCACTTAAACATTCTTTTTATATATAAATTTAATTACATACTTTTACTAAAAGCAAATGAGAGAGATATTTATCAAGTCCACCTGGAACATACAGCGGTCTCTGTGCTTGAATCAACATCATCAGAAGCGATTTTTGCGTTTCCAAATCACCGTCCCATGGCATGGAATCATATACTACATCAGCCAATTCAATACTCTAAAACAATATTAATAACGTAAATATAATGTTATAATTCAAATAAATATAACTTACAGCTCCAAGTAATCTTTCGCCCATTAAGCAGCATAAAGCAATGATTATAAACCAGCATATTAAGTGGGCAAATATAACAATTTTAAATTGCTATAAAAATTAAAGTTAAATTATAATTAAATGGATTTTAATAGAATACAAACCTGCAATAATGGATATAATAATAGCGAAATTACTAGAGAAGAGCATGTTACATGGACCATACAAAACGTATAGCTAGCAGCAGTAGATCTATGAGATATTCTAAAATTTATAAAGTGTGTTTGTAAACATGAAAACCAATTCATAGAAACTAAAAAAAATGTTTATTAGACAAATCAACAAATTGAAAAGAAGTTTGAAATAAGTTTAGATGAAATAGAAATATAATTTAATTTTAGTGTCACTGAAAGTGTAATGGAACAAAAATGCAATAGCCAAGCGCAATTGAATCACATTATCTTGAGTTGCAAACTGCTGTACGGGTTTGTTTGTAGTGGTTGGTTTGATAGACTCCACAGCAGTTATGTTTATTGTGCATTTCTCTGTTGCAAATTCTTTTTAATTAGAGTACTTTAAATTGGCTTTAAAGTTTTTGAATTTTTTTAAGTCTAAATACTAATGCCGATGTAATAATAGTCGTGCATTATTCTTAATAGATAGCGCTGTTTTAGCTACAATTTTATTGTTGTGTACAATATTTATGACTTAAAAATGAGATTAATAATATTGAATTTGTTAGTTGCTTTAGATTTTATTTTTGAAAATAATGACCTCACATGGGAAGAAATGAAAATTTAGAGAGACATGTGAAGTTTTGCAAGAGAGAAGACAAAAAGAAAATAAATAAAATTAAATACCACAAAATAATTTTTAATAAGGAAATATTTATACGACTGGAATGACAATAATGATTATGTATAAAAAAATGATTATCTAAATGAGCACATTGAACACAAGTATAAAATATAAAGAGACAGAGCTAGTAAACAAACTTGAAAAATTCAAATTGGACTCATTAGTTTTAACCAAATAAAAAATTTAAAAGATAAAGAATAGTAAAGTTAAGTAATAATTATATACTTATGTATAATGGAGTAGAAAGTAACAAAAGTGTAAGAACAGGCGCAGAATGCATAATAAACAATGAAATTGAGAAATTAATCAAAGTATGAATGAAAGAATAATGATAGTCAAATTAGAAGATAAAACAATAACATCAAACTTAATGATAATATACGGTGGGAAAGAAAATGAAATTAAATCAACAAAGGACAAATTTTGGTAAATATTTTAAGTACAATATGAAAATCTTTTTTTTTTCTTCTTGTTTCACTGTCGAAGATTAGAAATAATTAAAGCTATTTTTATTTTGTTTATTGTTTATTATATATATATTCTCGGTTTTAGAACGTTCTGCGACGTTGTCCGATACCCGCTTTCTATTCTCTCCTATCTTCCCATTGTCCAGTCTCCAGGTTTCTCTCGCTCATAGCTCTTGAAATTTGTTGCTCCCATTTTTTCTTCGGTTTTCCTCTTCTGTTTTTTCCTAGGAGTTCTAGGGCTAGGTTTAGTATTCTTGTTGGCTGCATGCGCTGGACATGTCAATACCATATTAATTGTCGAGTTTAGATTTCCTCGATTATGTCTTCTTTGAGATCTATGTTTTTCTTTAGTTCATCGTTCCTGATTTTATCCAATCTGGATACACGTAGTGACCTTCTTATAACATCCATTTTCACTGCTCTAAGTTTATTTTCCCATACTTTAGTTGTTCTCCACGTTTCGCATCCGTATAGTAGGTTGCTCTTAATCATTGTCTTGTATATATTTAGCTTTCTCTTTGTGTTAATATCTTTACTTCACAACAGTCCGTTTAGCGCGTTTATTAGCTTTTTTGCTTGTGTTATTTGTTGTCATATTTCTCTGTTGTCCGTTCCTGACTCGTGGAACCATGCGCTCAAATATTTATACTCGTTAACCGGACCAATATATCCGTGGTCTCTAAGTCTAGGTCTTCTGCTTTCCTGCAAATGCACATATACTTGGTCTTCCCTATGTTCATAGTCATTCCCCATCTTTTTCATTCTTCTATGAGTTTACGGCTTATGTATTCCAGGTCCTCCTTATCCTGCGCTATTACGACCTGGTCATCCGCAAATTGCAACATGTATAACATCGTTTTATCGGATAGGGGAATTCCCATATTTCTAGATTTCTTCTTTTATTGCTTCATTGCATGCTCAATGTATATGTTGAACAGTGTGGGAGATAGACAGCATCCTTGGCGGAGTCCCTTGCTGATATGGAAGCTTTCCGACAATTTGGTGTTATATTGCGTTTATAATTGTGGTGCTAATGGATGATTAGTGTAGAACGTCTCATAATTTGTTGTGTGGTACGCTATTATATGCCTTGGCTAGATCCACAAATAGCAGATGTAATTCTTTGTAGGTGTTAGTTTTTTTTTTCTATGATTTGTTTCAGAGCAAATAGGTTGTTGTTGTATGATCTTGCTACCCGAAAACCTAACTGTTCTTCAGATATGTGGGGTTGCTCCTCTTCTATCAGGTCCCTTAGTATTCTGCCGTAGAGTCTGCTGATGGTGCTGGTAACGGTTATGCCCCTGTAATTCGAACATTTTTTTTTATTCTTTCTTATAAATTGATGTTATATGCAACTCTTTAGCTTCTTCCAATATTGGTTCTCCGTTTACCCATTTTGTGAACATTGTGGCTAGTTTGGTATACAGCTTTTCCGTCCCATTTTTACAAGCTCGGCCTGCAGTCTTACTGGTCCCGGTGATTTATTGTTATTAAGTTGCTTGGCTGCTTTCTTAACTCTTTTTTTCGTTATTGTTATTGGTTCACCGTCGACTCCTACTCTCCCCGAAGACATATTTTGTTTGAATTATGTTCTTTTTTCTGTAAGAAGATTTTTGTAGTATTTCACCCATTCTTGCGTTGGGATAATTTAGATTAAAGCATGTCTGGTCTAGTTGGTTTTGAGTGTTTTTACAAATTTCCAGGCCTCGCTGCTCTTACTACCTCCAATGTATGTATTTATTTCTCTGCAATTGTTGTTTCATAGCAGATAATTAGGTTTCTTACTTCTCTTTTTGATTTTTTGTAAATCTCTCTGTCTTTTGTTTCTTTGGTCGAGATCCACCGTAGATATTTATCTTTCTTGTCTTGTATTTTTGTTTCGATTTTTTTGGTCCACTATTGTTTCTTTTTGTTCGTGTTGTCAGAAGCTGGAAAATACGAACCAGCTTCTGATCCAGCCGTCTGTTATACAGATATTTTACACTATCTTGAGATGGGCTTCCGACGTTGTATACTTCTTGTTTTGATGTTTCAGTTGTATTTTTCACCGTTTTTTTTTATTTCTTTGGTTACCCTTGTTTGCTGAGAGATGTATTATTCCTTTTACCAATAGTGATCGGATCCACATGTCAATCCTCTGTGTACTTTTACATCGTTTACGTTTAAGTTGGATGTTTGTCTTACAATGAGATAATCGATTATTGATCTAAGATTGCTAGTGTGTCGGACCCATGTGTACTTATGTATGTCTCGGTGCTTGTAGAATCTGTTCATGATCCTTAGATCGTATGCTTTGCAAAAGTTGATAGTTCTTTGTCCGTTGATGTTAATGGTGTTTTCTTCAAATGGACTGATTATGTTGCTACTTTCCTGGGACCCTGTCCTGCTTTTGAGGTCTCCCAGTATGATTATTTCCCTATCTTGGCCCGTTTCCGAAATTAATTGTTTGAGTGTGGTAAAGAATGCATCTTTTTCATTTACCAGGCTGTCGTTTGTTGGTGAGTATACACTGAAAATTTTAATTTTATGTCCTAGTATGTTTATATTGACTGATTGCATGTTTTCGTTGTGTGCCGTCCAGTTAGTTATTTTCTGTTTGAACTTTTTGCTGATTAAGATAGATACTCCTCTACTTACTCTGGACTTCTTTGGCATTCCGCTAAAAATGTGTATGTAGTTATTTAAGTTTTTCACTTTGTTTCTTTTCTTCTTTGTTTCTGTGAGCGTTGCAATGTCGATGTTTAGGTGGTCCAGCTCTTCTTCTATTTTCTCCGTCTTGTCCCTGATTGACTGAACATTCCACGTTCCAAAATTCATGTACCGTTTTCGTTGCGTAGGTCGTTTTCTTTTTGCTCTGTCCTTTGTTCCGAGGCTAGTTGCGGGCTTTTTAGTATTTTACGTTTTTTTGCGGATGTTGAGGAACCAGCCCAACGCTCCAACCCCTAACCTGGAGGGCCAGTCCAGCTTTTGTTTCACGGTGAGTATTTTATTTTCCCACTACCTTTCAGGAATTTTCTGACAAGCTTTCCCCAATTCTAATGGGAACGCACCCGATGAAAGTAACTGGCAAATCCCCACACGGGTTATTGTTTATTGCTGTTCTAAATAGTTCTGTTGTACTGCATCCGTACTGTTTACACAAATCTCTAAGCCACAAAGTTTTGCTTCTGTCTACATTTTGTTCTCTATAGTGATTTGATTTAAAAAATTGTGTGTTTTGATTTCCTGGCTACATGTTTGAAGCATTTAAGTTTCCTGGTTTTAATACGTACTTTACATTCCTTTCCATTCTCCTTTACACCTTGATGATCAGTTTAGGATATCCTTAATATTTGTTTGTGGTTCTACATCTTGAAGGCTTGTATTTTACCACCGGTATGTATAATGTTAAGGAGTTGTAAGTATTAATTGCATTTTCATCTAAAAGTTTGAGTAATTTGATAAGAATATTATCTGGCCATCTAGTGATGCGAGGTCAGAGAGGCCATCAAAGAAAGGTTGGGCAACAGAGAGGGACATTGGCATAAGTAATGCTGAACACTCTCCTCTTCTTCCTCGTTTAGGCAGCCTCTGCAATAATCCTGCTTTACTATACCCAGTCTCTTAGCGTGCTTGCCAATAAGACAGTGTCCCGTGATGACTTCCACTGCCAGTCTGATATTGTTTCTTTTTAGAGAGATAATGTTGGTGCATTCTTCCTGTTTTGGTGAGGTCATACTTGACTGGATCCCTACCAGGTGTCCTTATCTCTCCACTTTTGCTCCGCTAGGTTCAAGGAATACCAATATCTTGTAATACTTTGGTTGAGTGCAGGCTTGTGCCATTCTTTGCAAGCTTATCCGCTTTTGTGTTACTTGGGATCCCGCTGTGGCTTGGTATCCACATGAGTCTCAAGTTTGTGTGTGCTGCCAGCTCGTTCAGCTTTCTCCGACAGTCAGAGATCACTGTTGAGTTGGTGCACACGCACGTGCAACTTGGCTATTGGTGTAAATGTAAATTTCTTCACCAGGGTTTTCATTTACTATAAGCCACTCTGCTGCTTCTTTTATGGCGGTTACCTCCGCCTGTAGAACGCTGCAGTAGTCTGGCAGGCGTAGGCTGATTTTGAGGTTGATAGCGTTGGAGAAAACTCCGCAGCTCACTGTCCTCCCTCCGTGAGCCGTCTGTATAGATTGTATGTAGGTCATCTGAATTTGTGCTGATGAGAACAATATTGTCTGCAAATCTTAGGTGGTTAAGATACTTTATCAATTGTGATTCTTATTTGATCCCAGTCTAGTTTTTTAAAGATTTACCTCATTGCAGCTGTGAATAATTTTGGGGAGATGGTGTTCAGTTACCGTACTTTTCTCTTGATTGGTATCTTGTCTGTTTTTGTATCTTTGTCTATTTTAATTTGTATTGACGCTTTTTTGTATATGTTCTTTATGAGGTTTGAATATTTTGAGTCAATTTTAGTTATATCGAAGGCTTTCAGAACTGCCCAGGTTTCAACGGAGTCAAATGCCTTTTGGTAGTCCACAGAGGCGATGTAAATAGATATATTGTACTTATTGCTTTTCTTGATGAGGGTTTTGAGTGTTTGTAGGTGGTCGGAGGTGCTGTATCTCTTTAAAAATCCAGTTTATTTGACTGATTTTAGTTAGAACTTTGTACAGGTGCGCTAATAAGTTTATCGGGCGGTAGTTTTCTATGTTGCTTTTGTTTTTTATGTAGAACAATAGCTTATGCGTTTTGCCATCTCTTTGGGATCGACTTTATCTTTTTTCTCACATTTATTTAGTTGGATTTGAACATTTTCTTGCAGATTTTCTTCTTTCTCAGTCGTCATGCAGTCTTTGCCTGGGTTTTTTCTTGTTTTTCAATTGGTTTAAAGCTGCCTTTAGTTCTTCTCGGTTGATTTATGGGATTTATTTTGATCCAATATTTTAGGTTTTGGGTTTGAGCGGTTCTGGGAAGTATAGCTGTAGAAAGTTTCGAAAAATTCTTGAATCACTTGCTTAATTTTGTTAATTTTTTAGTGCTGTAATTTTTGTTCTTTTTTAGGCCAATTTTATTCTTAGGACTTTTATGTTTTTGTTGGCTTTGATGATATCTATTATAAGTTTTGTGTTGTATTCTCTTAGGTTCTTTTGTATATTTTTGCTTATGTTCTTGTTCAGTATTTTGCAGTTATTGTCTAGGTTTTTGGTCATGATTCTTTTTTGCTTCAAATTCTTTAGTTTGTGAGCTCAGGTTATCATTATTTCCTTTTTGTGTTGCAAATGTCATGTTGCTGTTTGTATACTTTTGGTAATATTTTTGGAAAAAAAAAACTTGCTTGTTTCTTTTAGTTGTTTGCTAAATGTGCGTTGAAATTTATCTTGGTTTTAAACAGTTTATTTGTGGTTGGGTGTTTTTGTTTTTTCAGTAGTTTGTTTCTCTTGGATCTTGTGTTTACTTTTATAGTTGCTCGGACAAGTTGGTGGTTGCTGCCGGTATCAAATCTGTTCAGTACTGTGACGTTTTGGCAGATGCTTTTTTTGTTTGTAATAATGTACTCTATTTTGTTTTTTACAATACTGTTTGGACTTTTCTAAGTTCATCTCTATTATTGTGGTTTTTGGAAAAACGTATTTATGCAAAATAGGTTTTTGTTTCTGCAGTAGTCGATTAGCATTTTTTACCTGTTCTCTCTTTCGCCCAGTCGGAACTCATCTATATTTGTTATAGTCTGCTTTTTGTCCGCTTGTTAGCACAAATTTAGCGTTTTTGTTTCGTCTAGCTGTTGTATTGTCTTTGTACAGTTTTTCCGTTTTGACTTTTTTGGATGCGCTGGTTGGGGCATATATTTGGATAACTTACAGGTTGTACTTTTTGTAGATCTGTATTACAATATAGATGACTCGACAAGATATTGCTTGCGTTTTGACTATTTGGTGTTGTTTGTTTACTAATACTGCGACTCTTCTTAGGCGGTGGTTTATTTCTGAGTTATTTTGATACAGCACATGTTTTGATTTCAGGTACGTCATTTTTTCTTCTTGCAATGTAGTTTCACTTAGGCCTAGTGTGTTCTATTTTATGTGCTGTAGTTCTTCTTCTAATCTTTCTATATGTTCTTCTAATTTTAATGTTTGAATATTGTATGTAGCAATCTTGAACGTTTGTGTGTTTCTTTGTTCATATTTTTTTTCCTGGGGTGTGTTTATGTTTTGATATATATCGAGTCTTTGCTTCTCCCAGAATCCGTGAGTTTGACTGTTGGTGCATTGCATTGCATAGCCATAATCCTCCACGCTAGCCAAACGGGTTTGAGAATGGTTTATGGTAAGATATAGAAAGAGTTAAAAATATGTAGAAAGATTTTAGGTTTAGACATGATTTTCTTCAACTTAACCAAGTCTTGTCTCCAGGAAAAAACAGAGAATATGATTTTTTCACAATCAAAACTAAATTCAAATCCTCTTGCCATACCATTTTTAGGTATACAGCTGGATCAAAAATTAACGTGGGAAACTCATACAACCACTACTGCAAACCAGTTGTCAAATGTTATTTTTTTTAATCAGAAACTTAGCTCCAGTCGTTCCTTTAAATGTTGGATTACAAGCTTATCACGGACTATTTAATGCAAAATTAGTCTATGGAATTCTTTCATGAGGCCATTCTCCACATGCTAGTAAATTATTTGGCCTGCAACGAAAAGCTCTACGATATATGTTAGGATTACGTTACAGAATAGATGTAAAAGAACATTTTAAAAATAATAATATTTTAACATTGCCTTTGCAGTATATTTATCAATGTGTATTATTAGTTAAAAAGAATTTGACAGTTTATTTAGAACGTACAACTATTCACGACTATAATACTCGAACTAAAAACAATATAGAAATCAAATATGGCCGCATAATGGCAATAATAAAACTAACACAAGTATAAATAACGCTGAATTGTTTAATCAGTACTTTGTTAACAGTATAAATAGCCTTATATTAGAACACAAATCAGATCATGTGGGAGTTATGCTACCAATTGAAGTAAATAGTAAATTTAGAAAAATTTGAAACAATAAACATTGCTGAGTTAAAAAATATTGTATTTAGTTTAAAAAATAAATCTTCTGCAAATTTAATAAATATAAAACTTATCAAAAGAATGTTTCATATAATAGGATATCCCATTTTAAAAATAATAAACTTGTCGTTAAAAACTAGCATAGTTCCTGCAAAACTAAAACTTAGTACTATAGTTCCAATACAAAAAGTAAAAGATACAACTAAACCGGATGAATATAGAGCCATTAATATGTTGCCAGTAATTGATAAATTATTAGAAGTATCAGTGTATAATCAACTTATTGAATACATTGAAACAAATAATATCTTATTTATAAGACAATCGGGATTTCGACGAAAGCACAGCTGTGAAACCGCTCTTCAACTTGTCATCAATGATTGGTTACATGCACTTGATGAGGGGCATTATGTTGTTTCGGTTTTTATTGATTTTAAGCGTGCGTTTGAAACTATAAATAGAGAACTTTTATTAAATAAACTAAAATCTTACGGTGTAACGGGTGAAGTACTAGATTGGTTTACAAACTATCTAAATGATAGACATCAAACTACAAAGTTTAATGACAGTACTTCTAATAAGTTAGAAAATAAACACGGTGTTCCACAAGGCAGTGTACTAGGGCCCCTATTATTTATTATTTATGTGAACGACATTAGTAAGTACTTTTATAACTGTCAAATAAAACTGTTTGCAGATGACACTTTAGTATATTTAAGTGGTCCTAATGTAAATAATATAATATCTAATATTAACGAAGCTTTCAACAATGTTTTACCTTGGCTGAACTATAATCAGTTATTTTTAAACACAAACAAGACAAAAGCAATGATTATTTCGAACAAAAAGCATGTAAGTTGTGAACAAAATATTAATATCAATAATATAGATATCCAATGGGTCTATGAAATAAAATATCTAGGCATTCAAATAGATAACAGATTAACATTTTCTTCATACTTTGATGTTATTCTAAAAAAAATTAATAAAAGAATTGGATTACTTCGACGAATTTCTCAGTTTATTTCCCTTGCAAGCAAAATAACTGTTTACAATACTACAATACGGCCAATATATCAATATTGTTGTACTATTTTATTTTCATTAAATCTTAGCCAAAAAAAGAAATTACAAACGTTGCAAAATAAAGCAATGAGAATCATTCTAAAATGTAATCGATACACGCCAACAAAACTTATGTTAGATGTGTTGGAGTGGTTATCTATTGTTGAATTAATTGATTTTTATACATTAATATTTATATTTAAAATTAAAAAAGGTGACGCGCCAGCTTATTTTACACTAGAAAAAAACGACAAATTCCATGGATATGCAACAAGGAAGAATGATCATTATAGATTGCACAAATGCAAAAAAGAAAAAACCAAACAAAAATCAATTTTGATTGATGGCGTTAAGCTATTCAATAACTTACCATTAAAAATCAAACAATCAAAAAACATTTTTACTTTTAAAAAATCATACTTGCAACATATTCGGGAATTAAAATCCAATCCGTGATAGTATATTTATACATTTAATTATTTATAATATTTTATTTACATGTATTGTGTACTTGACTTTTATGTATGTATATATTTGTATATTTTATTTTTAATATGTTATTTGTATTTACTTAATGCTTCTATTTTTAACAATATATTTTTTATTCTATGTCCATTATGTATGCAAAGTAGCTATATTGGCTAATTAAAGACTATTATTATTATTATAAATAAAAGTAGATGGGCAGGTAGCTATTACTGACCTCTATTTTATAACAAGCTGCCAACAGAAATCCAAACGTTGAATCTTAATCAATTTAAAATTAAAACTAAAAATATTTTACTGCAGAACGCATTTTATTTGTTCGATGAATTTTTAAAGTGTAACATATGTATTAATTAGATGTTTTATCAATGTGTGTTTTTTATAACATATGATATTATTATTTATTTGTTGTATGACGTGTGTAAACAAATGTACATTTGTATTTAACACTAAATAAAATTATTATTAGTATTATTATTATTATTATAAATTAGGTTTTATTTTTGTGTTTAAAAATGTAGTCGCTGGAAACTAACAATTGGGTCATTTTTTTTTTTATATATGAAAGCTGGCCTCACCGGTACTGTGACAACTAAAGTCTTTTTGTGACTTTATTTAAAAGTTTTGTTTTGTGCTGTTGGTAGATCTTGAAATTCTCGATGGAGGTTTTACGTTGTCTTGCAGGCTATATAACTATCTTTAGACTAAATTATTTTTTCCGTACTGCTTACGGCTTTGACGTTTTCAGTTAAAAGGTCTACTATTCTTATTTTGTTTTTCTTAACTCGTGGTTTGTTCTTGTTTGCTTTTGACTCTGGATTTAGTGTTGTATTTACTAGTGTTGTTTTTTTTTTAACTCTGGCGTGAGCTATTTAAAGCCTGGATGACTGTGTTGATTTTATTTTTTGTTGCTTTCAACCTCTAGCTTGCTTTTTGTTGCAATTGGTGCGATGTTTCAATTTAGGTAGTTCTGAGGCCAACAGCTACTAAATTTATGGTGAAGTTAGTAGCAATTAACTTTGCATGCAGCTGAGAGATAGTCAGCACTGAAAAAACTGTATTTTTTGCGGTAGCGAGGGTCTCTATTTACTGACAAGAATTTTAAGTATTCAAAACACTGCTGCCTAGATTATATTTTGCGAAATCCAAAATATTCCAAGAACCAGGGACGTAGTTTAAAAAACGCTACCTTAGATATACTGTAAAGAAGGCATTTTAGAATGACCGACTGTGAGTTTTAGAAAATTTGACTAACGGATGGGAGTAATTTATGCTAAAATTTGGTGATTTTGATTCTGATTACTAATTTGTTGTATAAAAGCATAAAGCATTTTATTTGTTTCTTTATTATGTTAATCAACAAAAAGTCTATTGAGTAGTGACATTAAGAGAAGAGAATAGTTGCGCTATTATAAGAGTTTTTAGCAAGAAAACGCCTAAATATAATTGAATAAAATTTTCATACATTATAAAATAAATCGAATCTGTGCCTTCAAGTTAAAAAAAAAATGATGCAATGTGTCGAATTTCCGCAATTAATTTTTAAAAAGTGAATATTTTATTTAGTGTTTCATTAAGTTTTTACTTGTTAAATATAACTCATATAATATTGTATGTAGTTCAACATATAAAATAAGTGATAACTGAAATTTTATTGCTTAGATATTAAGTTGGTTGACTTTTTGTATAATAAGAAGCAATGTTAATTTAAAAAATGTTATGGTTAGTTTTTTATTAATCTTTAGATCAACATTATTATGAGACAAGTAATTAAAATTTAAACAAATACAATTTTATTATGGGTAATAATGTTTTTGAGATGACAACTTTGTGTAGAAAAACGTAGTTTTTAATGACGATACGTGATCTTGTGATAGTTCTTACGTCTATTGTTGTTTGCTTTAGACTTAAGATAGTTATTCTGTATTTCTTCTTTTTCTTAGCGTGTCGTTATTGGGTGTTGGCTATTCACAACGCTATTTTGACTTTGTTTGCGCCATTACGACATAGTTAAGTGGTAGTTGTATTAAACTACGTTTTTAAGTTTTTCAGCTATAAAATCTTCTTTTGCCTTGGTCTTCTCTTGCTCTTTGCCTTTTCTTGGAGTATTAGCTGCAATAACTCGTATTTCTCTGGATGTCTCATGATATGCCTCAAATACTCCAGCTTTTTTTCTTTTGATTGTTTTCATGATTTCTCTCTCTGTTTTTAACCTTCTAAAAACTACCTAGCTAGTAACATGAATAAGGAATTCTAAAAATTCTTTGTTACGTCCACATCTCGAAAGCCTCTTTTAAGGTCCACGACTTAACTAGTCTTATTTTATTTCTACTTATAGTATAATATGTGTCTCAATTTTAGGGTATAATTCTACTCTTAAAAATGAGTAAAAAACGCTTAATAATTAATAAAAAAAATTTTGCTGAAAATAGCTGTGGCTAAAAATGCAAAAAAAACATTAAAAAATGAAAAAATTGATACGTCTATTACTTCAAAACCACCCTTTGTTCAGACTGTTCAAATACACCTAAAAGAAGAAGGAAAAGGATTACTTGTAAAAAAACCTTCAAAGCTTTTATAAATTTTTTACATTTTGTGCGACGTTAGTTTGCGGACATAGTTCATTAAGTGTTTCTTGTTTTGAAGAGCAAAACCTGATTCTAAATGTTATGTGGAACCACTGTAACGCATTGTAGATAATTGATGTTATACAATTTTTGTTTCTTGTTTTTGTTTGTTTAGATGATTAACTAAAAAAGTGATGCATGGCATTATTACTGCTTATTGGCATATGAATAGCACAATTTGCGTTTGGTTACTACAAAAGATTTTTGTTGTTTGAAGCAGGCTGCAGTAAAGTTGCAATAAAATTTTAGTAATTCAACTTAAATATCTTTTTCTTCGAGTTGAAAGCTATTTAAAGAATGTTGGTATATTTGCATCAAATGGAAAGAAACAAAGTATTGTAAATTGAGCACAAAACAGAAAATGAGGTATACATCAATTGGTTCATTTTTGGCAAAAAAAATTTTGTTAACATTGACATTTTTCTTAACTTAATAAAATATATACACAAAAATGACATACAATTGAAATGTATTGAAATTGTTTACTGTACGTTGATATACAATTATTCATTCTAGAAATCAGTTGGTGTAATGCATTTTGAGGCAATTTGTTCTAAGATATTTGAAATTTTACGCAATTTATTTATTGTTTTTGACACTTATAAAGTCGGAAAGCAATAATGGCAGTTTAAGTAATAAGTAGTTTTAAGAGAAGTTTATTTGGTACACACTTTGGATTAGAGAATCTTTAAAAAGACAATTTGTGTTGTAATATATAGTTTTCAAAAATATTCTGTCTTATTTTTTAATCAATTATTGGTGGTAGCAGTTTGAATGCGACAGAGAATCTATGCATAAAGTGTGGAAAACTTTTGGAAGCACAAACTGACAAAATTGTCAAAAAAGTTAAAGATTTGGTGTTGATTAACTGCCAAGTAAAAGTTTTTTATTCAGTTATTGCTAGAGAAATAAAAATACTAGAAACAAGTGTTTTTAAAATTGTACCTGAAGAGTTGCTCAATCCCAATCAAAAGGTGTGTAGACAACAAGAATTTGACTGTTTTCTTCAAGGTGGAAACATCTACTATAGAATTGTGGGATCTTTGCACAAAACATGAGTCTATGCAATAAGTTTATTATCTTTTTACTACCCAAGAACTCAAAAAAGCATTTTTTTGCCCAAAAAGGGATGACCACAGTTTTCTGAGATGTCAAAGAGATTTCTTTAATGATGTGTATGCCAAAAGGGATTAGAATAATGGGAAAAAGACTCTACAGTTGTGTTTAGAAAACTTTTCTGCACGACAACTGCACGATGCACAAAGTACAAATTGATTAAACTATAGTCAATGAATGCGACTTTAAAGAATTACAACATCCACTTTACAGTCTTAACCTTGGCACCTATGACTATTATGACTTTTTAAAAATTAATTTTGGACTTTGCAGATTTAGATTTTTAGCATAATAGCCTATCAGACTTTGCAAAATTAATAAAACATTTTGTTTTGAAGGCGTAGCGTTTTTTCCAAAACGTTAGAATAATAGTTCATACTTTGAAAAATAACAATTTGTCCTTGTTCTTATAGCTAGGTAGATAACATAAAAAAAGATCATTTTTATTTACACTAAATATTGTTGATAAAATTAATTAAAAAAATAAAAAACTGTATATTTTTTTTATCTTGTAAGCAAGCCAAACAACAAGTTGTTGTATATAAAAAAGAAGATTATGTATCTTAGAAGTAGTACTTTGAAAAAGATAATAAAAATATATAACATACCCCATATTTAAAAAAATATTATTTGGAGACAATTTTGTAATATTAAAACTGGATAACGCATATCTAAAAAAACCAAACGCTAAACTGTCACACGACGCTAAAGTTGGCTGACCAGACATACTCTTTTTAGTAACATATACTTTTTTTGAAGTTAGAATACTCTTTATCTGGCATTTAAATTATAAATCCGGAAACTAACTTGTTAAATTTTACTGATAAACTGTTAATCCAGCTCTTACTATCTGACTTTAAAAGTGTAAATGCAAATTTAAATCCGGCCATCAACGTGTTAAATTCTACTATCAAACTGTTCTCTGGGTTTTGAAATTTTAACTTAAAAAAAAGTAAACAAATGTTAATTTATGACCCAAATTAAAAACATTTGTACCTTTAACTGAATATTCTGTCTTAAAAGTGTCAAATTTTATTACCAAATTGTTAATCCTACATTTAAAACTATAATTCTGGTTCTTAAAAGTGTAAATCTGCCATTTAAAGAGTTAAATTTTATTGTAAAACTATTAATTTAGATTTCAAAATTATAACCCGGTCCTTAAAACTATAAATTCCACTTTTAAAACTAAAAATCTTTTCCGAACTTGTTAAATTCTATTGCAAAACTGATAATCCGGTTTTTAATTAAAAATCCGTTTTTTAAAAATATAAATCAAGTCTTAAAACTTGGCAACTAACGTGTTAAACTTGACTAACAAACTTTAAATTTGGTAATCAAATTGATAATTCGATTTCCTAATTGTAAATCCTTTTAAAAATTTAATTATGGCCTTTAAAAATTAAAATCCAGTCACTAATTATAGACAACTGTCAAACTGTTAACCCAGTCTCTAAATTATTCTGTAGATTTGGTTTTTAAAAGTGTAAATGCGGCATTTAAAAGTTTAATCCGGTTTTCAAATAATAAATACGGTTTTTAAAAGTGTAATAGAGTCTTTAAAATGTTGACTTTAACTGCCAAACTGTTAATCTGGTTGTCAAAGTTTTAAATTGTTACTTAGACGTTTAATTTATAAATCTAGATTTTAAATGTGTAAATAAAGTCTTCAAAAATAAATAACTTGTTCAATCTACTGCTAAACTGTTAATCCGGCCTCTAAATACTATATATGCACTAACTATGTGTTATTATATTGTAAAGGAAATTCAAGTCAATTCAGATTATATAGTATATCATATTTGCCAGCAAAACTGTTGTTTGCCAAAAACTTAAAAATACATGTCAGCAATGCAAAAATCCTGCCAAAATATGACAACATATATAAAAATACTGTCAAAAAATATCAACATTTTGTTTAAAACAACTAATCTGTTCAGTAAATAACAAAAGTATCAAAATTTTGCTTTATAGTAGTAAATCCGTTCATTAAAAGTTAAGATTGTACAAATCCTGCCATAAAATGTTAAACAGTACTAAAATCCAGTTAAAAATAATACAATCAGGTTTTTATTAATATTTTATTTTTTAAATTTATGTTAAAAATACCAGTCTTTGGTCATAAAAAGTTGAAAATGTCAAAATCTTTTCAAAAAATATCAAAATCTAATCATAAAATAATAAACTTAGCAGTCGGTTTAAAGTACCGTTCATCTATTCATTAAATGTCAACAACGCAAAAATCCGGCCATAAAATGGCAAATATACGGCTATTAAAATTTGAAAATATTAAAATTTGGCCACAAAACTTCAGATTTATGTAAATAAATAGTAAAGTTTGTTCATAAAAAGCCAAAAACATTTATAATTAAATTGCAATTTAAAGTACCAAAATCCGTTCATTAAGTGTCAACAATGCAAAATTCTAACCATAATATAGCAATAGCAAAAGAATAAAATTGAATTATAAAAAAGTAAAATCCAATATGTAAACGTCAAAAATTCGGCTAGAAATTTAAAAAAGGGTAATAAAAATACCAAATCGTAAAATGTTATAAACACTGAAAACTTGAAATTACATAAAAAATACCAAAATCCAACTAGAAAATGTCTTCAGTTATAAATTGACAACATAAATTAATGAAATATCAAAAATCCGGTCAGAAAACTTAAATTCCAGTTTAAACTACTTGATGTTAATCATAAATAGCGAAATAACTTTAAATTTCTTTATGTCAAACACTTGGGCGGGTAGGCGTGCACTCCAGTTTGAATTACGTGATAGTAATTATGAATTCGAGTTTGGCTATCCGGTAAACTAACGATATTTTAGAAAAACAGCTTATGCAAAGAATGACCTCAAAATCCTTATAAATTACGTTTTGGCAAATAGGAATTTGTCGGACCGTGGGGTGCCATAATAATAAATAAAAACAAAAAATACTTGTAAACATCATTCATTTTAAAAGAAAAAAAACTAAAATCAGGCCAAAAACAGTGTAAAATTATATTTAAAAATTGTCAGATAACAACAAAGTCCGGACATCAACTGTTGAAAAGTGTAAAATTTAGTTATAAACTATTGAAAAGTGCAAAAAAATCATATTGTCTAAAATAGCTATAAAATATTGCCAGAAAGAACTAAAATCCGGCTATAAACTGTTGAAAAGTGTAAATTTTTATTCATTAAATTTCAAAAATAACAAAATTCGGCCTTGAAACATGAAAATATTGTTAGAAAGCACCGAAATCTGGCTATAAACTGTTAAAAAATATATTAAAAATATCAAAATTCTTTGGAACATCAAAATATACTTACAAAATTCGGATATAAACTATTTAAAAGTCAAAAATAGCTAAATCTGATCATAAAACATTTAAAGTATTTTTATAAAAAAAATTGAGCTGTCCCGAATCTAGTTTTTGTTTATTTGTGGTTTTTAGTGTTGATTTTAGTCGAACTCGGATTTGTGCAACTAGAACGTTATGATCTAAACTAAATTAAACTTTGCTCTAAAAAAATGTTTTGACTGATTTTATTACGTTCTTATGTATATTTGATATTGTAATGTAGTCAATTTAGTTTTGAATTATGGAGTTATATTGGCAGAAGCTTTCCAAATGTAGAGACGGCATTTTGGAACATTATGGAACATGTTATATTTAGGTCGTTTTCTATATAGAGTTCTTCGAATTTATATTTTCTGACGTTTTTTGTTCCAAGCTCAAATTGCCGAACATTTTTTCACATTTTACTTACTACTTTTGCGATCTCGTCTCGCCATTTTTTTGATAGCGTAGGTATCTTTAATGTAGTTGTTTTCCGTTGCCTTTTGCATCTATGTGCTGTTAATTTGTTTAACTTTTAAGAAGATACTCTTACTTTTGCCAATTTAATATTGACGTTTAAAAAAGTATTTTGGTGGCAGTATTGTAACTTTCCAACCGGATAGCGCATTTTTTAAAAAGCCCAAGCTCCAAATTCTTATTTTGAAAAGTACTAAACGACAATTAACTGATACATTAAAAAAAAAATAGTTTATAGTTTTTATACACAGCAACTTCGGATAGTGAAAGTGTGTCTTAAATTAAAAATGTTTTTTTTACTTATAAATTGTCCGAATGACTCTTAAATAATTAACTAAATAAAGTACTAGTTAAATGTACATGCAATTTGATGTGGATGCTTTATAAGATATGTTTTTAACAAGTTTTCAACATTATTATTAAAATTGCGTTGGATCCTTTTAGATAAGCGCAATACAACTAATATTCTATTTAATGCTATTCAATTAACTAAAGTATTTTAATAAATACTCACTCAAGAATCTTGTAGTGATATAAAATACATTTTTTAACATGAGCCTTGCGTTTTCCAATTTCCATGTCAGGTATTTCTCTTAAAAGAATTTTCAAATGCGCCAATCTATTTACCAGATATTCAGCTGTAACTATCATTGCACTAGCTGCATAGAAAGCCATATTGACTATAAAAAGAGCATTAATTCCTTGTAAAGCCAATACTATATATCGTTGCGGATAGCGAAATATATTATAAAACGGCATATAAGCAAATACTATTAATCCACAATCATCTACAATATTATCGGGGCAATTTTCTATGAAACCATACGATATTACAGCTGCCACCGCCAAGCATATATAGGTTGCGCATACTTCAACAAATAAATTTACGTTTCTATCAGTATCCTCTATTCCTGTTGGTTTTTCATAAATTGTAAAATCACCTAATTCGTTTAACAATGCTTCAAGCTCAGGTTGTTCCAATGTGAAGAAATATACATATGATATAGCAAATAGAATCGCAACTGAAGTTGCAATTGCATCTGATAAAACATTAAAATTAAATCCAAAATTATCTAAAATAACAAATAAATTTATTGGATTTATATTTTATAAATATACTTACTTAAATTATAAAATATAAAAAGTATCATTCCAATTAATATAAAAGATAACAAAATTATTAAAATTACAAGTTTAACTAAAAATGCAGAATTTCTTTTATCTTTAGGCCATAAATTTGTTAAAGTTAAAATTAGTATCAAGCTAGAAGCTAGCTGCATTTTGCGGTTTTCCACAGTAAGCTCCATAATTTTGTTATGTATCCCACAAAGAACAACTACAAAATGCTATTATTTTTTGTAATGAAAGATTAAAAAGTTATTATATTGGTCATTTATAAAGCATTATTATTATTGAATTATGTAAGAATTGATATTGAAATTATTTAAGTATAATGAGGTTCACTTAAATCTTACTGTGATCAAATTTAAATTTATGAAATTATTATATTATGTAAAAAGGTATTATTTTTTATTATTAGATAGCACAAAATATGTTAAATTTTCTAGGAAATTGTGTTATTAAAATTGATTTTTTTGCAACATAAAAGTAATTATATGTCTAAATTTAATTAAGAAATTAAAAAGTTTTTAATCTTAATTTCTCTATTCAAGTAAGTGGTGAAACAATTATCTATAAATTAAAGCAGTAATTGTGCTAAAAGATAGTAATGTATGTAGTTTGACATAACAGTTATAAACAAATCTAATTTTTAACTATTTTAATATATTTATTTTGTTACAGGTGAGTTCAACAACAGTGAATAATAATAATAATAATAATAATAATAATAATACGTTTATTACACTTAGGCCACCATTTACAATTATAAAATACAAAATTAAACAGATATACATATATATTGCAGCGGATGTGTACGTCAGAATATTTATAAACTAACTTAGTTACTAAAACATATTAAAAAACAAAAATTAAAACAATATAAACTATCAAATAATATAAAATAAAACAATCAAACAGATTAAAAGAATATAAATCAATCAAACAGATATCACCCAATAGCTTTAAATTGCACAAATTCTTTAAATGTATAGAAGCAATTCTGTACTAGATATTCCTTCAATTTTAGTTTGAATAGCTTTATGTTGTTACAGCATTTTACAAGTTTTGGCAGTTTGTTATATACCATCGGACATGTATACATTGCAGATTTCTCATACAGAGTGCTGCTATGGGAGACAGTTCTTATGTCCGACTCATGTCGCGTTGAATAATTGTGCATGTCATTATTTTTAACAAATTTGTTGCTATTTTGAAATACATATACAGCGCATTTATAAATATAGACATTTATAACAGTAAGTATTTTATTCTGAGTAAATACTTGTCGGCACGACTCAGTTTTTCTTATGCCAAATATAAGCCTAATAATACGTTTTTGGGCAGTAAACACTCTGGTTATGTCGCTTCTGCCCCATACTAGTATGTTAAATGATAAGTGCGAGGAGACAAGAGCATAATACATATCAATTACTGATTTGAATGAAAATTTGCCTTTTAGTTTTAGAATGGCATAATATGCGCTATTTAGCTTACAAGTTACATGATCAATCTGCTTCTCCCACGTTAGTTTTTCATCAATAAAACTACCAAGATATTTAACAGATTGTGAGTTATGATCAATTGGATTCTGTGGTGGTTTACGATTATAAAACTGGATAGAAGTTGTTTTATCTGCATTGATAATTAAATTGTTTTTATTGCACCAATCACTCACTTCTCTGTTAATAATATTTATTTTAAGCAAAAGATCATCTTGACTTGCTGCACTAATGACTATAGCGGTATCATCAGCAAAATTGATCATATAACCTGCGCTAATAAATTCACTTAAATCGTTAATGTACAATAAGAACAATTGTGGGCCTAATGTTGATCCTTGCACTACACCTTTGTTTAAATGGCATATTTTGGAAGCGCTTTGCCCGACTTGCACAAATAGTTTTCGGTTCGTTAAAAATGATTCGATCAGTTCTAACACGGTACCACGAATTCCAAGAGCAAATAGTTTGTCACGTACAAACTTCACTTCGACAGTATCAAACGCACGCGAAAAGTCATAGAATAGACTCGCAACGCACTTGCCCGCATCAACATTTTTTGATACTTCTTCTATCAGGTCTACACTTGCTGTTTCCGTAGAATGATTTTTTCGGAATCCATGCTTTGCTTTGTTAATTATATGGATAAAAACCTTTTATTGCTAAGGTAAAATTTACATCTATTATAAAAAAAATGGTTTTGTATGTGATTAGATCTGCTCTACTTAAAGAAATCTCTTTAATTTTGAAATTTATTTGCGCTAATAATATACTCATTTAAACAACATTTGCCAATTGTGTATTTTATAAAAAATAATACAATAATAAATGTTTGTTTAAAATTAAGCAAAAATAACCTTCACTTTGGTATATTTTTCACCTAATAAACAACTTCCGGATATGTAGATAAACCGTAAAAGACCATGAGCTAAATAGGCATATATAAATACCTAAAATAAATTATATATGTTTTATAATATTAACAATAGTGTTTATAGAAAGTTTGTAATGATTTAGTTGCAAAAAAGATGCAGGGCTACTCATATTTATTTGGCTATTGGCCATGTTGAAGGTTTGTCGGACAGTGATCCGGTCCATAATTCTTTTTCTTGATAATTTAATTAATACTTCTTTACTTGTGCGCTATTGGTTTAATCAAGTAGCAGAACAACTCTTTGTGGTTTTGGAAAGTTTGTCTTTTCTTTAGTGGTAAGTGCTAGTTTTGGGTCATTTACGTAGATCTTGGTGGGGGCGGTAATATTGATTCTTTATCTAAAAAGAATGTATTCCGACTGTTGTTATGATGTTTTTGGGCGTATCTGCTTGTTGGTGAAGCTTATTGCTTGGCCACTCACCATTACTACCTAAGCGTTTTGAAGCCTTGTATCTAGATTCAGACGTTGTTTATTATTGGTACTGGAATTCCTTCTACCTAGCTGCATCATGTATGTTATGGTGAGGGTTACTTTGTTTCCTGTCTTGGTTGTGTCAAACGTGCCGATATAGTTAATTGGCACTTTTTTCTACAGATCACTTACCTATTGTAGTTTTAGCAGTGTTGGTGGCATTGGGTTTTATGCAAATTAAGCAGTGCCGGATGAATGTGCGAGCTTTGCTCACCGTATGTGATCCAATTTATTGTTTATTAAAACTTGGGTGGGCGGGCGGGAACTAAACTGTTTGTGAACAAGAAATTAGATCAATAGCACTTGAGTGGGTGGGCGGCAACTAAAGTTAAAACTACTGTCGCGCAATTATGTGCCCGCCCACCCACTCAAGTGTTTGTGAATAAGAAATTGGATCAGTAACACTTGGGTGGGTGGGCTTAAAGTAATGTTGAAATTATTGTCTTGCATTTAATAAACTAAGTGCTTCGCCCACCGTCTGTGATCCAATTTGTTGTTTATTAAAACTTGGGTGGGCGGGAGGAAACGAAAGTTAAAACTACTGTTGCGCATACATAGAACTAAGAGGCCGCCTACCCACCCAAGTGTTTGTAAACAAGAAATTGGATCACTAACACTTTTGTGGGTGGTCAATAACTAAAGTTAAAACTACTGTCGCGCATTCAATAAACTTAGTGGCCCGCCTACCGTTTGTGATTTAATTTTTTGCTCTTTAGCACTTGGGTGGGTGGGCGAGAACGAAAGTTGAAACTACTGTCGCGCAATTATAGAACAAAGTGGCCTGTTGACCTACTCAAGAAATTGGATCACTAACACTTTTGTGGGTGGGCGGAAATTAAAGTTGAAAATACTGTCGCGCATTCAATGAACCAAGTGTCTTGCCAACTGTTTGTGATCCAATTTTTTGCTTATTAACATTTGGGTTGGTGGGCGGGCATTTAGCTCTATGAATGCGCCACAGTAGTTTTAACTTTAGTTCCCGCCCATTCACCTTAAGGTTAATAAGCAAAAAATTGAATCAGAAATGGTGGACAAGGCACTTGTGTTTGTAGGTATTACATTGTTTGCAAACACCATCGCAAAAGTACATTGAGCTATTGCCGATTCTTGTGGATATATTTTTTGTGGAGACGCATGGACATTTGTAGTTTAGGCGATTCTTTCGCTTCTTTACAAAACACAGTGGCTTTTTGTGTTTGCCAAAGTGCATACAACGTTGTGTGTAGTTTTAGTTGCAACGTTGTCATGTATGCCCCAATATAATTGTACCACCCAGCTTGAGTGCAATTACGAAATGGGCAGTGTTAGTGCTTTTGCTTACTGTGAGCTACACGTATGCTTTGCTCGTGGTCAATAGGACAGTTTGGAGATCCGCCTGCGCTATTGCCATTTTTAGTTGTTTCCATTAGTACATGATTTTGCCCGTTAATGGACACCACGATCCTTTGTAAGTATTTTTTGGAGATTCTATAAATCCTACATTGTATGTCGGCTTAGTTACATCATCTGATGTGTTAACATGAGCCGATATAGTTATGGTGCTTAACTCTGGTTGTTTTCTATATATTTTGGGTTTGTCATTTTAGAGCCGTTGTAGTGTAGGTACATCCTCTGCTACAGCGCGGTTTGTTTTTGTATATTTACTGGTTCTCGTAGCGCCGAGTTTTGTTTTTGCCTGGATATGGTGTGGCTCTGTAACCGGCACGTTAATGAGTGACATGTTCTATTCTTGATGGCAGTGGCACCAACTGTGCCGGTTAGTCTGTGTTAAGGCTTTTACCTGTTAGTTAGTCTAGAGCTTGGTTAGTTTTTGGCGGTGCAGTTTGGTTGTTAGCCCAGGGTTTGGCTTTAGTTGTAGCAGAGCACGCATGCACGTATTGCCGTGGCGTGGTACCACAAAATGTGGTCTTGCCTCAGATTGCTGCAATATTGTGTGGGGTAGATCCTATTGTAGCAGATTTTAGTCGAAGCGGTTTGAGGATTTTGTTTATTATTAGATATTGTGCCAAATGGACTTGTAGATATCATACATTTAGGATATTAAGTTATCGGGAGTAAGTAAGAGCAACATGCTTTTTATTATCTTATGTTGGGCGCAATTTTGTTACCGGCACGGCCCCAGGGGTGAATCTGGGGTGTGAAGGTAAAGTTTTCTAAGGTCTGCCGAGATGGTAGATGATGATCCGTACAAAGATTTGATGAGCCGTAGCTCGGATGACGGTTTTCGTGCAATAATACGGAGGTCAATAATGTCTACGTCTAAACACCAAAATTTTTTTATAACTTTAAAGTTTTAATTGTTTTTGGAGATAACCCTCAGAACTTAAGGCAAACACGACCCACAAATATATACACTTAATACGTAGCTTCCACAACCCTACCTCTTGTTGAGTTTTTTTAATGACTACAATTCGCTTTGGGGTTTCCTGAGAAACACTTAAAGTCTCTGTTTTCCTTAACAAGGGTTTTTTCTACACACTTTAGAACAACACGTTTTTTGGCAATTAATTTGTTTTTATTGTTGTGCAAAAATTGGAGGATCTTAACGACACCTATCACTTTCAGATCACAATTGAAACTATTATTGTCAAATTGACAGCCAGTTTAGGTTAGAGCGTGGCGCAATGGTCTAGACATCCGGCCGTTACACCGAAGATCGTGGATTTGATTTCTATATACCGTGATACACTTTTCACATGTTTATACGCTTTCCCACTCTCCAACCCGCCTTGCCAGCGTAGGGTTTTACGGCTAAAACATTCTCTGATGGAGAGATGAAATTTAAAGTGGTTTGGAATCCACTTAAAATTGTAGGTCCCTTGTAATGTAAGTTACCAGCATTACAAGCAGAGAAGAGGCTAAAACGCCAGCAGTGGCGTGTAAATAGCTAGCAATGGACAGTCAGTTTGTACTTTGTAGTTGGTGGTTTAACATATCAGACTGACATAGCTTTAAAACCAGTCTGGTCTTACCAGTGTAAAATGATGAAGGTATCGAGACCGTCGTGAAGATTTTACTAATTAAATTGTCTTAACACAATAGTATTAATTCCAAAGTCTAGCAGTCAGATTTTCGGTATTGAAACGAGAAAATTTGTGTAGCTGTTGAAAAGCAATAGAAGATTTCTAATTGTTTAAAAAAAGTTTTGATGCATGAAAACATGCGCCAAAAAGTTTTTAAAATCAAGCTAGGATCATGACAGGGCTACGTGTTGATGATTAAGTCTATCACTTTGGTCTGCAAAATGTAGAAAAAGATGAAAGCGGTATTGGGAAAGAAAGGTTTTGTTTTGTATCTTTTGTTCTAATCCTTGATAGACGCAAAGTTACCAAAAGAAAAAGAAATAGAGAAAATGCAGGAAAACCAGAAATATTTTAAAAAAGCAAAAAAATTCTGAGAACACCGAAGCAAAAATAGAAAATATAAGAAAAGTAAGCACTAACGAGTCAGAAAAAGTTGGCCTAGGCGAAAATAAAAAAATGAAGGTAATAAAACAAATGATGCAACAGCTGATAGTGGAAATGAAAAAAACAGAAAAAATATAAATGGAAATGAGAAATATGAAAGAGAAAATGATAAAAAAAAGAAAAATGGGAAATAGAGAAACAGAAATTAAAGAATAAAATAAGAGCAATTGAAGACACGCTGGGATAAAAAGAAATTTGGAACATGTTATAGAAAGTGAACTGCCAATGTACCTAGAAAGCAATAGATATAGTAAAAATGATAAAAAGATGATTACAAAATTCAGATATCGACTGTTTACTACTAATACCTCCTATCTACAATTTTGTCAAATATGAGATATTTACAGAATAAATAGATCTTTATTCAATCTACGAAATGGAAATCTTTCCTAATTACAAAAAATCATATTTACGCGCCAATTTTCATACGAAAATATCATCAAACTACACCAGCATCATAGTATGCGTAGAAATATCTCCTATCTTACATTCTGTTATGAGCTACACGTGGTTATCAATTAGCTGGTGAGTTTTACTTCCAATACTTCTCAATTAATTTGTTTTTTTTTGCGTTTTTAATTAATACTGACTACAATGAGTATCTGTGATATCACATTGTTGCGTTTTATACTATTTTAATACGAATACTTTAATTTATTTATCATATCCTGATAATTAAAATTGCCACGTAGATAGGAGGTTTTTCCATTCTGCATAAGGAACATAATCTATACGGAATACCTCCTATCTTGCTTTTTGTTATTTATAATTTGTTGATTTGCGTGTTGTTCTTTGTTATTTTAATTAATTAAAAGTATTTCTAATATTATAATAGTCCGTATACATTATTTTAATATAAACAACTTTATCAATTTCTTGTAAATCATAATAGTATTAAAAATGCTATGTGTTATGTAATTACATTGCAGGCGGAATTTTCTATAAAATATCTTATATTTTATTTTAGAACATGGGAACCAGAACGCAAAAAATTATTTCTTTATTACAGACAAGCAAAGTTGCAAATTCTAGTTTGTCCAGTGAAGTATCAAGTGAGGTGCTTGATTTTACTGACCACAATTCTTTAAATTTTGTAGTGGAAAGCAATGGACTACTTACTTATATGGGTTCGCAGGTTGAATTAAATAATGACATTCTATTAGAAGAGCCCATTATCTTTGAATTAGATTTAAGCCAAACCAAGTCAATAATAGACATGGAAATCTGTCAAAACCAAGATGATAATAATAATGTTGATGCACCAATTTCTGATGGTGATATATCGAAACGATTACCAGATATAGAGCCAGACAACTTTGATAGAAATGTATTTTTAAGTAAAAAACACGATACTCATAATAATTATAATGCATCAATTTTTGATCCCGAATAAATACTCGATAGTGAGCCGGAAAATAACATCGACAGTGATGGTGATGATCCTGCTAGAGATCTAGTGGGTGAAGAAATCAGTTCGCAAAATAACGTTTCAGTTACCGAGCAATATGGAGATATGAACGAGGGACGAAAAAGAAGACATATTATAGCAGACAAAAGTGAATGGAAGAAAAATCGAAACAAACAACTTAGAATGGAAGGTAAAGAATACTTATGATATACAAAACCAAAAGGAAAAGTTATGAAGCAAAACCAAATAAGAGAACCCAGATCTTTAAAACCCACTTGTAAATCTGCTAATTGTAGAAAATAAAAAAAAAAGAATGTGTGGCAAAGTTACAGAACACGAAAGGAAATGTATATTTAACAAGTTTTGGTCGGAACTCAATTGGGATCAGAGAAAGATATACGTTGTTGCTCATGTTAGCAGAGTTGCTACAAAACGTTAGACGACATTAAGTAACTCACGACGAGGAGAAACTTTAAATTATACGTTGACTGTCAATAGTAACAAGTATCCAGTTTGCAAACAAATGTTTTTAAATACTGTTGGAATAGGTTCTTTTACAATACAGAGTTGGACCAAAAAAAGTGATCATGCTATGCATATATGTAAATAAAGATCGCGAAAATGTAAGTTGTAAAAAGAACTCTCCATATGAAGAAGACATTAATTATTTAAAAAATGTTTTTAAACGTTTGCCGAAATTGCCTACTCATTATAACAGAGCAAATTTGTCCAAACTTTTTAAGTCATAAAAACAACTGTATGACTTATACTCAGAACAATGTAACACTGCAGGCAAACAAAATCTTTCAAACAAAACGTTTTATAACCAATTTAATAACGAAAATTTGGCATTGTATGAGCCGAAAAAAGATCAATGTGATATTTGCGTGAGCCACACAGCTGGCAATCTGAGTAACGCTATATACACAGAGCACATAAAAAAAAAGACAGAGGTCGAAGTGAAAAAGAAACTGATAAATGTTTAGCGCAAAGAAAAAAATGTATTGTACTTACAATGGACCTCCAAGCGGTCAAAGTTTGTCCTTTTGTGCAAGCGAGCAGCGTTTACTATAAAACGAAGTTATGTTGTCATAACTTTACCATTTACGATATTGGTAGTCATCATGGTACCTGCTACTGGTTTACAGAATGTGATTGTGATTTGGTTGCTTCATCATTCACATCATGCATTATAGATTATTTAGAAAAACACTGTACAGCCAAGAAACTACCAATTATATTCTATTCAGACGGGTGTACCTACCAAAACAGGAATAATATTATTTCATCTAATGCTTTGCTTAACAATAGTATAAAACATAAAGTACCTGTATTTCAAAAGTATCTTGAACGGGGTCACACTCAAATGGAATGTGATTCCGTTTATAGTTGTATAGAACGTAAATTGAAACACCGAGACATTTACTTGCCAAGTGACTACATTTCGGCAAGCAAAGAGGCGAGATCAATACCTTTCCCTTACAAAGTTATCAAACTGGGGTTTGATTTTTTTAAAGACTATTCAAAGACAAGTTTCTTGAGGTATGCCACAATTCGACCAGGTAGAAAGCCCAAAGAACCCACAGTTACAGATATTCGTGCTTTGCGTTATAATTCAGAAGGGTCGATCGACTATAAGCTCAATTTTAACGAAGAATGTTCACAACTACCTACAAGATCAAAAAAAATACTTAAAAAGATACCTGATTATCCTCCACTTAATAAATCAAAAATTCCTATAAAGAAATCAAAATTTAAGCACCAGCAAGAACTTAAAAACGTTATTCCAGATGACTGTCATGGCTTCTATGATAGTTTGCCATTTATCTGATGATTTATAAGAAATGATAAATAAATGTTTGGAAAAACTAAAACTGAAATAAATATATTTTTTATTGCTTTCTTTACAAATAAATACTTTAAAATAAAAATTGTTTTTATTAACATAATACACCATAATCTCCTATCTTACACTAAAATTTGTACCAATAACTCCTATCTACTAAAAATATGCAAAATTGACAGTTTCCATCAATTCAAGCAAACAAAAATTTGAAAAATAGATAAATAAGATCACAACTAAGAACATTTCATGTAAGTTTATTCTCAAGTTCGTTTATATTTCAAGTTAAACAGTTTTTTTAACCTCCTGAACAATTTAGGTTTTTACAGTTAGGAGGTATTGGTAGTAAACAGTCGATATGGTAATGAAGTGCGAGTGACAAGATTTTGGATGGAAGAGTATTTGAAAATGTGGTATAAGGAAACTATAAAACATATGTGTAAAGAGTGCAACAAATTGAGAGAAGAACAGATGGAAAAAAATGAGATATAGAAAAGAGGGAATGAATGGATGAGGGCAGTTAAAAAACGACAAAAAGAAATAGACAAACAAAGAAGCAAAGAATTATTATGATTATTTTGGAAAGTTATAAATATATTGGTAAATGTAATTTTTAAGGCGGAAAGGCAAGAACTAAACGTATTAATAATATTCTAACAATTTAGGCGTATAATTTACAAATTTCAATATTATTTATATTTATATAAAATGCTCTATTTACATTACTAATTATGAAATAATTATATTTATTTTACATAATACGTAATATTAGTTGCAATTTTAAGTGCATAAACTTTTTGCTGTTTATATTTGTTTAAAACCATCTAAGCCTAAATCTACATAGAAAAATACATTAAAGTAAATTTCCCACAATTTTAGATTTTTTGAACGGTTATTAAATTCCTCTAACCTCACTAGATATAGTAATAGACATAATACACCATAAAACGAAAACGAAATTAATTGTTTGTGCTTTGATTGCTGAAATTAGCAATAAGTTTTTTTAGTTATGTTTTAATTGTTTTTTGTTACAATATTAAATTTTGGCAAATATTTTGCCAAAAAAGTTATTGACGGTAGTTTTTATAGAATCAAATCAGCTACACTTAAAAAACTTAATTATGAAAACAGTTCAATAAAAGACTTTTATTTATTTCAAGTGAGTTTTACAATTTATATAACATAAGAAATTGCAAAGGTGCATATTTATTAAAATATTATTAATATAATTACTGAAAAAATACAAACAGTTTGATTGGCATATGATGTTAGTTCCATTGAATTCAAATATATTATTTATAAATAGAATAAATAATATAGATTGCAACCTATGCTTGGTGGAATTTTTATATTTACCAAACTATATCACATTTTAATTAATTTATTTTAACTACATTTTAAACAATTTCTTTGGTTCTACATTTTCTTAGCTATAGTAAAAGTTATGAGAAAAGCAACAATCTTGCTTCATTACAATTGCAATACTTTAATTAAAATAATTGAAAAATATTTTCTGTAAGAAATTTGAAATTACTTTACTGCACCTCTTGAAGCATTGCAATAATACTGTAAGATGTTTTTAGAACCTAAAATGTTTTTGATAAAATTATCAATAATTTATTAAATAAATTACTTACATTTGATAGCAGCTCGTGACAACAATAATCAGATAATCCTCCTGGAATAGCCATAGGTTTCTGTGCACGGATCATGATTAATAGAAGTGCTTTTTGTGTTTCAATGTCGCCATCCCAAGGAATACTTTCATAAACAACATCTGCCAACTGTATACTCTATAAAAAATAATGCAATATTAAAAAAGTATTTTAGGTTAAACAAAAATAACGTACACTTTGATATAATATCTCACCCAATACACAAATAACGAATATGTATATAAACCATACAAGACCATGAACTAAATAAACGTACTTAAATACCTAAAACTGAATTTATTATAAATATCATCAGTTATAATGTCATCTAACTATTTTAATTGAATAATTATTTTTATAGTTATCAAAACCTAATTAATAAACATTGCAATGTAAAGTGAATGTAGTGAATTTAACGGATTCAATAGCTTTCCCGGTTCTGACAAAAACTGCGACTTATAAAAGAATACTTGATGATTTAAAAAGTTTGACTATTTTGACCCTCAATTAAAATTGTTAAAATAAAGGTCATAAAGTGCAATAATTTGTCTTTCAATTTGCTTCAAGGGGTTTTATCTTGGGCTATTATATTACTGTTTATACTTTATTATCATCTTTCTATTGCGTTTCTGGTTTTTTCCACTTTCTATGACCACTGGGTGTCAGTTTCTTATATCTTTGTTCCACTTTTGGTTTTGAAGCCGCTCATTGTGTCTGGCCCATTTTTATTTAAGTTTGACGGCGTGCAATATATTGTCTAATGGTCTCGTTTTTTCTTTGATCCAATCATTTGTTTTATGGTCTTTAAGAGTTTTTTTCTTAATCTGTGTCTTTATGCTTTGCTGAGTTTTTTTAAATTTTTGTTTGCATAAATGTCTAAGTTAGAGCACCTTACGTGATGGCCGGTGTAACACAAGAATCAAGCATCTTGATACATTGGTGCGGTTGTATGTCATTGTTTTCAAGCAGATAGAAGAGCTTTTCTTCTAAAGCCATGATAAATAGTTTTGGGAATATCGTATTTCTTTAACTTGCTTTATCTCTTGAATGTTGCAAGTTTCCGGATTTTCTCATTGTGCCTTGCTGGCTTTTGGTTGCCCATCGGGCTGTTTGGTTAGTTTTGGTTAGGTTGTTAGGTCACGATGCTTGGCTTTGGTTTCTTAGGTCCACGTTTCTGATGTACCATGGAGCGTTGGTGATGAGTCTCAAGCAGCGAGACTGTCTTGACTAATGTTATTATTTAGCTTTTTGTAGTTGTTCCCCATAATGATGCCGCGTATGTTAATTGTGGTCGTATAGTGCTTTTATAAAGCAGCATTTTGTTTTTTAAGGTCATGCTTTTGTTAGTTAGCAGTGGGTTAGATAAGTTTTATTGTTGTTCCGATGCTTAGGTTTCTTATATTTTGTGTGTGGGCTTTCCAGCTCAGTAGTCGGTCCATGGTGATTCCAAGATATTTTAATTTTTGGTCCATGGTATGGGAATATTGTCGATTTTGATGTTGCCGTATGGGGTCTTTTTTCTTTTGGTAAAGAGGATTGCTTGGCTTTTGTTGGAATTTATTTGTATGCCCCATTTTGTTGTCCATTCGGCAATAAGGCTTGCTTGTTATTAGTTTTGTTGACGTAGATTTATGTAGGATGGCTGTGCCATCTGCATATTGCGCGGTTATTGTTGCGTTGTTGGCGGTTGGCATATCTCCTACGTATATGTTGTATAGGATGGGGGAGAGAGCTGATCCTTGTGGGACCCCGGCTTTTATGGTACTTCTGTTTGATAGTGTTTTGTTTATTCTTAATTGAAAATGTTTTTTTGTTTAGGAAGGAATTTATTAATTTGCATAGGTGGTTGTTGTAGTCTATTTTGAAGAGTTTGAAAATAAGTCCCTCGTACCATACCTTATAAAACGCTTTTTCGATGTCGAATGCTTTTGTAGTCGGTTACTTTTGTCTATTGGTGAGTAGTTGAGTGGCCTTTTTGGAATCTATACTGGTGTATTGGGATTATGTTGTCATGTTCTTTGTTGTGATGATTTGTTATAGATAGAATAACTTTTTCGGCTATTTTGAGCAGACTTAGAGGTCTGTAATTTTGCGGGAATGTTGTAGATTTCATTGGATTTGAGAAAACTATTATTATTGCGGTCTTCCATGCTTCAGGAAAGTGTCCATTTCTAAGCATTGCATTGATGATGTTGGTAAGGCATACGATGGCTTTTTTGGGAAGACTTTTTAGAGCTCTGTAGGATATGTTGTCTAGTCCAGGAGTTTTTTTGGCATTGACTTGATTTATTACTTTTGCCACTTTTTTTGGTGTGGTGTGTTGTAGTGGTTAATTGATTGATTGTAAGTGATGTTCAAGTTCATCTTCTACTGCTTCTATTATATTTGTGTCGAGAATGTTATATGCCGGGCTGAATTGGTCTTCCATTGTTAGGGCTTCTGCTTTTTCCATGTCGGTGTGTGTCATGCCGTTGCGGCCATGGAGTGCAAGAATTGGATTGGTTTTTTTGATATTTTCTAGGTTTTAGGAATGTCGTTGGAGCTTCCTTCAAAAATTTGATGCCATTGTAGATTTTTGAACATTTTGATTTGTTCTTTTACATTTTGTTGGAGGTGATTGGTTTTTCTTTGTCTTCTGCGGTTTTAGTGCGTCTGAACTTTTGTCTGTTTTTCTTTTTGATTAGATCTTTTAGGTATGATGGTAGACCTAGCGGATCTTTTTTGGTGAGTTTGAAGGTTGCAGATTGTATTTTTGATGTTAGTGTTTGTACTGCATTATCGATGTCTTTGTTTGTTCTTAGTTCTGGAAGGGGACCAAGCTCTTCTCGGATGTATTTGTTAAAGTTGTTCCAATTTGTTTGTTTTTGATTGTTGAGGTTTTTTGGACGTTTGCTAGTTGTAGTTGAACTGGTAGGTGGTCCGATTCTAGCTTATTGATAATTGTTAACGTAATGTTGTTGTTGATGTGCTTAGTTATAGCTATGTCTAGGATGTTTGGAGTATGGCCTTGAGTACTGTAGAATAGGTGCATCTGGACTGTGTACGATTATTTGTCTTCTTTTGATGTATTTTAGTAGTGACTTTTCTTTTTTTAATTGAAAAAAAAATTGAGTTCTCTCCTTAAACGTGCTATGATTTGGAGGTCCAACACGGTTTGATTAGTGTAGACCAATCTAGTCACGTCATTGATTCATTTGGATAATCAAGGAAACAAGATTAAGAAAGCGGCTGTGTTTGTAGAGCGGCAGTGTTGTTGGTAATCACGGTTGTTTTGTAAGCCGCTTTAGTAATTGTTAGGTGTTCATAATTTCTATATCACAAGCACTCAGGCAAGGAGCTTGTTTTTGGATTTTGATTTAGAAGCGCAGTGTCATTAACACTCAAAAAAAAAAACGTAATTTAAAGTTGATACTTTTAGGCGCAAAGATTTGCAAAATTGATTTTGTGTTGATACAGGAAGATTACATTTATGGCCTTAAAAGGATAAAATTTTTACAGATTATCGTTATGGTTTATTTTGCCAGCGTTGTAGCTTTTTTAATATAATAATTGTAAGAACTATGTTATTACTTACTTACTTTGTACTTTCTTATAATTATTTTTATATTATATTATACTATCTTTTTCCGTTAATAGGATTTAGTGATAATACATACCTGTAACAATTGATAAGTTACTAATGTTATCATTAAAGTTGTTCCTAAAACTCCGCCCAGCATATAAACATATATTAAATCAGTGAGCCTATCTGCAAACCTAAAATTGGAGTTAAATTACATAAACTTTCATTTAATTGATGATAATGCTTTTTAAATACTCACTCAATAATTTTATAATGATACAAAACACATTTCTTTATTTGCCGCTTCCTGTCTTTTTGTGGCATCGTTGGAATTTCTCTGATCATATCTTTTAAATGATCGATGCGATTTACTAAATATAGTGGTATTGGCAAGAATAAAGCACATGGACATAACACAGCTAATAAAGAATAGACGATGTTGCAGGCTTGCACTAAACCAAATATTTGCCTGTAAGGGTATTGAAATATATTAATAAACGGGTAATATGCAATTATAATTAATCCACAATCGTTTTCGATGTTATCTTCACAATTTATTGATAAATTAAATGCAGCTGAGAAAATTAACGAAAACGCTAACCATACTATGACAACTTCAATGGATAGGTTAACACGATTATTAAGTAATATAACTCCATTTGGTATTTCGTAAATTGTGAAATCACCCATGTCTTTAAGAAGTTCAATTATTTTGCGTCGATTAATTGATATGTTTATTATGTAGAATATTCCAAAACCATATGCGGTCATTCCCATAATTGGATCTGCTAAGTTTGCAAAACTAAATCCATTAGTATCTGGAAGATTAGTATAAATAATTATTACAATTATATAACGATAACGGCATTCTGAACAGAAAGTATAAATTATAACACGGTTTTTATAGACTATTCTGTATCAATGATATTATTAATACATAATATTAGTAACATATTTTCTGTTTAATTTGCACTTCTTTAATAAAAGCAGAAGAAAAACACAAGTAGCATGACCCAAGTGGTGCGATAAGTTTGAATTGTTTAAAAAAAATTAGAAAAGTATATTCAGTTTTGTTTAAAAACTTAGATATTTTGTAACGCTATATATACAAGTGAAACCAGCACTAATCGTTTTGTTATTGTAAGTTGCAAGGTTTCAGGTACCGGTTTAGTTGTTGTTAAGTCAAAAACATACAAGAATTTGATGTTTTATTTTGTAGATGATACGTGTCACGTGGAAAAGACTAAAATAAATTAATAGAAGCTTTGTGCCCACATTTGACGGAGTTTTTGTGAGTTTTGTCACCGGCTGTATTCCTCCATGATGATAAATGGTGGAGTCGGTGGTGTTGAAGAATGTTAATGAATACGCTTTCAGTGTTTCCGCGTAGTTATTAACATGGTGTAGAGGTTTGGCATCTCTGGTGGTGTCAACCGCATGGTTGGTGTGATGCTGCCACTTGGCGGCCACCTGGTGCTCAAGAGCATCTTGGTGGAGGCGTCTTCCAGAGGTTGAGGACGTCTGGCACGTGTATGGAGTGGACCCATAACGTGCAAACTGAGATTAGGAACAATCACGCAGCGCAGAGAATGCACGCCCCAGTTACCGGATTGTGTTTGTGGGGTTGCTGTGGGAGCGACGTGTGGCTCCCGCAGGCGTACCTACAGCCCCACTTGTGGAACAGGTGTTGTTCCAATATCTTGGTGGTTGCCTCGCTGATGGCTGCTGGTAAGGGCACTGTTTTGACCCACTTGGTGCATAAGTTTATCATAGTGAACGCGTGTCAATTTCTTGTGGTCGTAACGTCCATGGGACCTACGTAATCGATGGTTATTTGCTTCCATCGTTTGCCCGGAGGGTGTGTGTTTAGATGGGCTTTAGGTTGTGTTGACCAGGTTTTGACCTTCAGACACGTTAAACACCCCCGTATGAAGGTCCTAACGTTTTTCCTGATGTTTGGCCAGTGGTAAGCCTGTAGGATCTCCGTCGTCGTTTCATCTCTGCCCGGGTGTCCAGCTGTCGCCGTTGAATGGTGTTGTTTGATTACTTTCCGTTGTAAGTCTAGGGTACCATTAGTTGGTCGTGGATCGTGTTAGTTTGCATTAATTTTCTATGTTCTTCCAGCTTGTATTCCAAATCTATTCCCTCCAGGTATTCAGTGTCATTTGCCCGTGTTTGGTACTCTTGGATGATAGCTTGCGTGTGTAGGCACGTTTATTGTGCCGCTGCAAGAGTCTCTCTTTCTAGGAGGTGTAATTTTGCCCTGTTTGGGTTGTGAGCCTGTCCAAGGAGTTGATAGAGTTGTCTGAGGCCAGCGGTTCTGGGGGCATTTGAATCTTCTGGTGGTAAAAGTCTTTTGAAATTATTCACCGATTTGGTAATCAACTTATCGCTGGGGTGCCTGCACAATGCGTCTAGTAGCAGGTTGGTAGCATCAGGTCTGTATTCTACTTTGAAGTCGAACTCCTGCAGAATGAGGGACCAGCGGGTAAATTTTGCCTTAGCGTCTGTGGAGTTTTCTAGCCATACCAACGCTCGGTTATCGGTCCGGAGCGTAAACGGCTCGTTGTTTAGGTCCATAGTATCGCGTAGCATTCTAGCTAGTTCGAATGGTACTTGGACTGGCATGGGGTCAGCTTGCAACTATTATGTATCTTGTTTACCCTTCTTCTTGGTAAAGAACCGCTCCTACGCCGATGTTGCATGCGTCCGGTTGCAGCACAAACGGTAACTTTAGAAGATGTGTCAGCGGTTTGTTCTTTTTAGCGCTTATCCGATGTCCCAGGTATTCCACGGAGTCCTTCCCAAATTTGCATTTTTTTATATGGCATTGTAGTTGGTATTTTTGGAGTCATATATACCAAATGTTCCCTGTAGTTCTTCAAGTAAACCAATATATTGTGAAGGTATACCAACACGATGTTTCTTAATTGTTTTGCCAGTTTCTGCGACATCAGTTTCTGAAAGGTGGCAAACGCGTTTTTTAACCCAAAGGGCATTACTTTAAAGTGGTAAATGCCACCGCCGGGGCGGCAAAGGCGGTCAGGTGTCGATGACTCTTTCATGGGAATTTGCCAGTAACCGGTCTTCAGATCAATTTTACTGAAGACTTTGTCATTTCCGAAGTCTTTTTGTGTCTCCTGTATCTTAGATAGTGAGGCTGACTTCTTCCGGGTGACCTTGTTAAGGCTGCGATAATCTATGCAGAATTGTGGCCCGCCGTTCTTCTTTGTAACTATTACCACTGGTGCACAGTAGCTGCTGGTGCTTCTCTTGATGATGCCTGTAACAAGTAGCTCAAATATCATCGTCTTTTCCTGCGCGTTCTGCGCGTACCCCGCCGACCCGACCGGGGTGGTGTTGGTCAGCTCAATGCTGTGTTTTATGGTCGGCGTCGTTGTGGGAGTAACATCTTTGCGGAAGACGGTTGGGAATTTGCGTACCAGTTGTTCGAATCCCGTTTGTTCCGGAAAGACATGTGGCGGCATTTTAACCGGTTTGTGGGGCGCTGGTGCTAGGGCCTTTGGTGGTATCCAATAGATAGTTGAGCACCACTTCTTGCCGTAGTGGATGCACTGTCGGCGTGACCACGAAGGTAATGTCGTGAGTTTGGTCTCTTATTTTTATTTCCAGTTCTTGCTCGTCTGCTGGCGATATTGGTTTCAACCTTCAATACCATTACTAGCAGCTGGTCAAAGGTTTGAAAGTGCACCACATCTAGTGACTGTTGAATCTTAGGTTTGATTAGGGTAGCTAGGACATTTGCCAAGATTTCTTTGGTGTAATGTGGGCAAATTTGATGATATAGCACGGCTTGGCGGCGTAGAAAGTTTTTCACTGCTTTCAGCGGGTCGTGTTGTTACACTACCTAACAACACGACCCGCTGAAGTGCCCATTAACCTGACTACGGCGGCCGGGTTAGAGTATTGCTTCAGTTTTTTGTTCTTTGTGATGAAGTACAAATCTGTTCTGCACCAAGAGGCGGTAGTGAGCTGTGTAGCGGATTTGGTGTTGATAAAAATGTTGTTTCAGCTCGTGGAAGAATCTGTGCGGTCCTCGTGCGACTCGCCGCTGAAGTGCCGAAGTTTGGGGTGGTATGCATCAGCGTTTGTGCAGTTGCTTGTAAGATTGCCTTTTGGTTCCGGATGCTTTCCAACATTGCTTCATGAACCTGGTTTTGTTCAATGAGTGAGGGACTTAATACTCGCTCATACGCGTGAGCGGGTTTGTTGTTCCATTTCTATTCATTGGTCGGCCTGCTTTCTGTTGCAGGGTTTCTCGATGTTGTTTGTTCCAGTTTGATTCCATGATGATAAAGGGTGGAGCCGGTGGTGTTGAAGGATGTTAATGAATATTCTTTTAGTGTTTCCGCGTGAGTTGAAGGTAAATAACCGTAGTTATTCACCTGGTGGAGAGGTTTGGCATCTCTGGTGGTGTCAACCTGATGGTTAGTGTGAGCAGCTCTACTCGGAGGCTTCTTGGTGCTCAAGAGCATCTTAGTGGAGGCGTCTTCCAGGGGTCAAGGACGCCTGGCACGTGTATGGAGTGGACTCATAACGTGCAAGGGTTAGTGCAACTGAGTTAGGGATGAACCCGCAGCCCACAGAATGCACGCCCCAGTGGTTGCCGGAGTTGTGCTCGTGGGGTTGCTGTGGAAGCGATGTGTGGTTCCTACAGACGTACCTACAGAAGCTGTTCCCAGGGTTCGGAACGTTGTGGCAAAGGTGCAAGTTCCCAAGTTCGTCGATGGTATTAAATGTATTTATGGGTGGTGGTCTAGGTGAGTCGCGGGGGTCGGCATGAAGGTTTTCCAGTCGGGGGTTCCGGTTATTGGGTTCAGCTCTACGGCCTTATGTGCAGGCCGATAGATAGATTCCCGAAAACATAAAAAATTATAAATCTGTAGGAATATTTAAACAAAAGTATTTGCAATTTTAAAAAATTAAAAAAAAAACAATACTAAAAGCTGTACAAAATACAGAACAGTAAATTTAGTGAACCACTTATTAAAAATGTTTTTTTAAAATTATACACAACAGGATATAAAGAAATAATGTCAAGAATTTTTTTGAAGCTATTTTTAGTATTTAATACTCTCAGAAAAATTAAGAGAGAAAAAAAGAAAACTATTTGATTGGATACAATATTTTAAAATGATTGAAATTTAAAAAGCAAGTCAAGAATTAAGGTAGTTCACTAAAAATTTTATAAATTTAAAAATGCCATATATTAATGCGATTTGTAGGCTGGAAAAAATTTTTATGGGCTATAGTATATATATTTTGTTACAGTATTTCAACAACACACAAAGATTTGCATGTTTGTCATTAAGTACAAGGCTGCCTAATATTTTTAAACCAAATTAGACACTTTTGAAGAAGCAATTTCTATAGCGCACAAGGCTCGACTATGTCTTTTTAATATATAAATATTGCAATAAAATTAAAAATTTTAAAAAATGTATGACAAAAAAAAAATAATTTTGAAATACTAATAGAATAATTTATAAAATAAACTTACCAAACGCATGGATTCCATAAAACAGCATACCCATTACAAGGGGACAATTAACAAATAGCACAAAAAATACTTTCAGAAAAACAAAAAACAAATTGTAGGTGTCTTTTGGCCACACCAGTATTTCGGTCATTTCAATCACTTTATTAGCTAATTTTATTTTGCATCCTTGTTGGTATATATCTTGAGATATCATGATAAATGTTGGTCAAATGCAGATTAATATAATCTACAATCTTAGAAGATTATTTATTTACTATTTTATAAATTTATTAATATTTTAATAAATAAATAATTTCAATTATTATGAGATTATTGATTGAACTAAATAAATAAGTAAAAAAACGATCTTCTTTACCTTTCAATGTATTGTCTAAGACTATTGCATGGTTTTTTTATAGCTACGGACTTGACTGCGTTTGCAACTATTGCAAATTACAGCCAATCTTATATATTAATTATTGATCGGGTAATTAAAGCTGCGGTTGGCTATTAATTCGAAGTGAGAGTAGAGTTGGAAAGAGTAGCTTTCTTGTCGCTTAATCACAGAGCAAATGGAGTTTATCACATCTGTGAAAATATTAGTAGTCAGATCTATGTTAGGTTACAAGTAATATTTTATTATTTTTTTATTCTAACAGTTTAGACGTATAATTTACCTGTTTCAATATTATCTGTACTGATATAAATGCTTTGAATCTAATATTTTATGTGCGAATTTTTTGGAATCTATTTACATTTTTAATTACGAAATAATTATATTTATTTTATATAATTATTATTATAAGTTGCTATTTTAAATGCATAAACTTATTTGTTTAAAACCATGTACGACAATGCTTAAGCCTACATAGAAAAATACAATAAAGCAAATTTCACAAAAATTTTGATTTTTTGATAGGTTATTATATCGTTCTAATCTTACTAGGTGTAGTAGTTATAAAATGCAAACTAATTTGATTGCAAAAGTTTTTTTAATTGTTTTTTGTTACAACCTGTATTACTAATACAGTATTAAATTGTGGCAAATATTTTGCAAAAAAAATTATTGGTAGAGTTTATATAATATCAAATCGGCTAGCTTGAATTGACACTTAAAAAACTTAATTATTTAAACAGTTCCATAAAAGACTTTGAAGTGTTTCAATATTCATTTTTATTTATTTCAGGTGAGTTTTACAATTTATATAACATAAGAAATTGCAAAAGTAAACTTTTATAATTTTGTTTGTTATTTAATTATGACTACTGTTCTGAGTTTTGCTTTCAAACAAAGTGTATATTTATTAAAATATTATTAATATAATTACTGAAAAATTACAAACCGTGTACCCCCTTTGGTAATCCTAGATTTGCCAATTTAACTTCTAAGGATATTCTTGAGTCTCCATTTGGAATTATTTCTTCGTATCCCCTGGTTGCCAAGTATACTCTGACCATTTCAAAGGTTACATTGTCAGTCAACCTCGAAATGGCGTATCTACCATTTGGAAATTCTCTTGTCAGTTCCGTCAGTTTGCTTTCTTTGAGCAGCTCTTTTCTTTTTTTCTTTATTTCTGCAATTTCGGTAGGTACAAATGTTTCATTGTATATTCATTTCTTGTCTACTTTGTATTTTTTCTCTTCACTGCTTTTTTCTATGTTCTTTTGCTTCCACTTAGCTTTTCTTTCCTCCTTTTTTTGTCTTCTGTGGTTTTTGATGTGTGTGTTTACTTCCATTTTCGTTTATCTATATCTTGAGTTTTCAAACTCCTCTATGTTTTTTCTCATTACTGCCGTTGCATAGTTTCTTAATGCTCTCCATTTGTTTTTGTCATTTAGGCAAATATTAATTATTGAAGATTTATCATTCTCCCACGCTTCGCACTCTATTAGCGTATGTTCTGCGTCGTCATACGTGTCTTCTTGGCAGAATATACATTTCTCTTCTTTCTCCATTTTATTTATATTTTGTAAATACTTTCCAAAGGCTCCATGTCCGGTGAGTAGTTGTGTTGTATAGTAACACGTTTCCGGTTTATTCTCTACCCATTTCTTTATTTCTGGTATTAACTCTCTTGTCCATTCACCTTTTTCTCCGTCTTTCCACAGTGTCTGCCATTTTTTTATTGTATTATCTCTTGCTTGTCTCTTTGCTTCTTGTTTACTATTTCCTTCATTTGCCATTTTCTTTATGTTTAATCTTTCTTCTACCATCAAGTCTGCGGGTAGTGTCGCCGCGATTACCTCTAGCGCTTCTTGCGACACCGTTCAGTAAGCCCTACATATCCTTAACGAGCTTGCTCTAGTGGCTCCTCTTATTTCTTTTCTGTTTTTTTTTTGTTTTTAAGGCATCTCCCCATGTTTCTGCGGCGTACAGTAGTTTACTTTTGGCCGCCGTTGCTATTAGCCTTCTTGCCTCTTGTCCTGGTCCTCCCTTGTTTGGCATGAGCCTACTAAGCATTCCTTCCATTTTCTTTGTTCCTCTTACCGCTTCCTTAATCTGTTCGTTTCATCCTTTTGCTTCCAGTGTAACTCCAAGGTATTTAATCTTCTTCCCTATGGTTATTATTTGTTCACCTACCTGTATTTTTCCGGTTCCTCTATTTGTCCTCTTTGTCGATAACCATGCCGCTTCCGTTTTCTGCGGTGCTAATTCTAGCCCTTTACTTTTCATCTATCTCTTTATCTCTTTTAATTGCCAACTTTAGCTTTTCCTTTAGTACTTCTATGTCTGCATCCCTACCTACTAAAGCTAAGTCATCAGCAAATGCCGTTATCGTCACCCTGTCTGGCAGCCGCATTCCGAGAAGCTCATTATATACTAAGTTTTATAATTTTGGTCCTAGTGCTGAGCCTTGTGGTACCCCTCTGGTCAGTCTAAATTTACCCTTCTTGGTCACTAAGTTTCTTCCTTGTAAATAACTCCATATTATCTTGATCGTTTTCTTTATCAATTCTTTTTTTTTTGCTGCTTCTATAATTGCTTCCCATAGTACGCTATTAAACGCGTTTTGTATATCCAACGCTATTATGATGCAATGCTGTCTTTTCCTATGTGGGCCGCTGTTTGCTTCTTTTGCTACCGCTTTTATCTTCTCGATAGCTCCTAGCGTCGATCTCCCTTTGGTAAATCCGTATTGTTCACTTTCCCATCCACCCCTTTCTTCTAATTTTTTCTCTATTCTTCTTATTATCATTATCTTTGCTAATGTATTGATTTAACAAATTGGTCTATACGGCTTTGATTTACCTGTTTCTTTCTTCTTCTAAATCAGCACTAAGTTTGCCTCTTTCTAACATTTTGGGAATGTTTCTTCATTTAGACATCTGTTTATTATTTGTGTTAGTTCTATTTCGTTTCCTTCTAACGCTGCTTTCACTATCTCCGCTGTTATCTCGTTCGGACCTGGTGCCTTATTGTTAGGTAGTTCTCTTATGATCTGTTTCATCTCCTCCCCTGTTGTCATATCTGCTTCCTCTTCTTCACTTGTCTCTGTTGGTTCTTTTACCGCTCTTCCTTTCGGAACAATTTTTCAATTATTTTTTTTTCCTTCCTCCTCTTTTAAGCACACTCCCTTTGATCTTCCTCTCAATTTATTTATTGCAATTTTGTACGGCTTTCCCCAGGGGTCCTTATCTATGGAATCTATCATTTCTTTCCAGCATCTCTTTTTGCTGTCTTTTATCGCCTTTCTCAGTACTTTTCTGTCCATTTTTAATTCTTGTTCTGTCTCTGCAGTGTCTTCCCCTTTTTGTTTCTGTCTTTTGATCTTCCTTCCGGTTTGTATTGTTTTTTTCCTGCTTTCCTTTATTTGATTGCTCCACCAGTACGGTCCCTTTCATCCTTCTACCCTATACCTGGGGATTGCTTCTTCCGCTGCCTTTCTCAGTTTTTCCGAGTATCGCTTGCATCTTTCCTCTATGTTTTCGCTTTCTGTTACTTCTGTTACATCCATGGCTCTTTTATCTTCTCTCTGTCCATCCTTCGCACGTTTCATCCTCTTTTTCTTGTGTCTTCTTTTTCCCTTTTTCCGATCGTGTTGTATTTTATATATTTATGTAGGCTCAGCAATTCTTTATCTGTCACGTTTCAGTTGCCCACTACTCCTGCTGTTTTCCACGTTGCTATGGTAATATCGATATGAGACTTAGATCTTCCCCTTACAAATGTTGGTCTGTCGCCATGGTTGCATATCGTTAGATTTACTGTAGCAATCATTTCTTCTAGAATTTGTCTTCTCCTATCGCTCTTTGTCCCTCCCCACCTGGGTGATTTTGCGTTGAAATCTCCTCCTATTAGGATTTTCTTGCTTTTCTGTTTTCTTAAGCTATTTTCTAGTTCTTCAATCCACTCTCAATAATATTTTATACCGCTGTTTGGACTGATGTAGCAACTGTATACTATCATACCTCTTATATCAGCCCACACTATTCCTTCTTTGGAAGTTTCCCATCTTTCCACCTTGTCTTTACACTTCCCCCTTGCTAGGATGGCCGCGTCTGATCCTTCATCTTTGATCCATTCCCCGCTTAACTTTTTTTTATTTGGTTCGTTCACTATCACTATGTCAATTTTTTCTCTCATTGCAGTTGCTACCAGTAGGTCATGTGCCTCTCTTCCCCTCCCTATATTTGTTTGGATGATGTTATACATTTTCGGTTATAGGTTCCCTTCCGTGTTGATTCCAACTTTCTGGGTTGTTGTCGTCTATATTCTTTCTTGGTCTTCTAGTTTCTCTTCTAATTGTAGCGGGGCATCTTCTCCTTTCAGTTTGATGGCCTAATACCTTACACTCTATGCAATATTCTCTGTTCTTGCAGTTCGCTATTTTGTGTCCTTCTTTTCCGCATTTTATGCACAACGACGATCTGTCTTCCCCTTTGCATTCCGCCGCTACGTGTTTCTTCATCCAACATTTATAGCATTGGCTCTCATTCGCTTTTGCACTTTTCGTTTTGCATCTTATGAGTCCTATGTTTATACTTCCTATTTTTATTATATTTTCCGCTGAGTCTTTGTCCATCTTAATTATGGCCGTTTGTATTTCCCTGTACCCTTTCTTTAGTGATATAATCACGATTTCTTTATTGTCCACTTTGTCTCATTTGCGTTTGTTTCTAATAGCAACTCTCCTTTCTTTGTTTCTCTTATTTCTTTAAATGTCGTACCTTTCATACGAATTTTTGTCTGATTTAATAGATCTGCATATGTTACCCCTTCTTTGCTTACTACTATAGCTCCTGTTTCAGGTCTCTTTTCCCCAGTTATTTGCGCAGATGTAGTTGTAGCAGTATGCACATTCTCATTTTTGTCTTAGTTCTTTTCCCGCTATTTCCATAATTTTTCTCGCTTCTCTTGGTGCAATTCCATTTGGTATGGGAATATTAATTTCTTCAATGTTCAGCTCATTTGCTTTGTTCAGCACTCTTTCAATAGCGTCTAGTATGTTTATAGCCGCTTTTTCTTCCGTTTCGTACTTCTGTTTGATTATATGCACCTTTCCCACTTTTTTTCCGCTTAGGTTTTTTATGATTTCTACATATGGTGTTTCATTGTTTTTATCTTCTTCTTGTTTTTCCATCATCTCCGGATATTTCTCCTTTACCTGTTTTAGAATTCCTTTGGTTTGGTTTCCCTTCCCATCATTGGGTTTCTTTTTTCTATTTTTACATGGTCGTAATCTTTTTCACTCCATTCTTTGTTCATTATTTTTTCCATATCTTCCTGGTTTTTAATTTCTCTCATCTCCTGTTTGGTCACAAACTTATTGGTTTTCAACTGGTTTGTCTGGGTTGACGTTTCTACCATCTTCTCTTTTTTGATTTTCTTCAAACTCCAATTTTTCAATTACTGCCACTATTTGATTTGTTATTTTTTTAATTTCAACTTTTGTATTGACGCACTCTGTCGTTAATTCTTTTAATTCTCTCAGCATTACCCCCAATTTATGCATTGTTGTTTGGGCGTTTATTCTCTTTGTCTCTTGGGTCTCTCCTGGTGAGTTTATCTTTCTCCCTCTTTTCTTCTCTACTTGATCTTTTTCATCTGTTTTGATCCTCCTCTCCTCCGGTGGTGAACGAATTAATTGTTCACTACTATCGTCGCTGCGTATCACGTCCGCACTCTATCTTGAGTAGTGGTACTAGTTGTTTGGAAGTTGGTGTAGTTAATCGGGCTTTGTCAATGGATATAGTTACACGATCACCGCATTTCTCTTAAAGGAATGCACGCAAACATATTTTGCAAACAGCAGTGTGACATCGGAATCAGTTTCTCGGTGCATGCTTGTATCAATGGAAGAAGGCCACTTTGACAAAGTGAGTACTTTATTTATTGCAAAATCCATGTATGGGTTTTTTGGTGAAACTAAACATATTAGAAATGTTAAAGATGTTTTTTTAGTAAAAACCACTTCAAATGTACAAACGAAACGCCTTTTAGAGGCTAAACGTTTGGAAAATGTTGAAATCAAAATTTCACCGCACCAAACTTTAAATACATGTAAAAGAGTAGTGCATTGTAAAGATTTTTTAAATTCTTTTATTGACGAAATAGTGGAAGGGTTAAGTAGTTAAGGAGTCATTGAAGTGCGCTGCATTTCCGTGAAACGTGACGAAGATTTAATAGAAATTTCAAATCACGTTTGCACGTTTAGTACCACAAAACTACCAATTTCTATAAATGGCGCTATGTAGAACCTGCCTGTTAGTGTGTATATTCTAGCACCAATGAGATGTTTTACATGTTTGGGCATGTGAGTGTCCAATTTATAAACAGGAACTAGCCATTCAAGAAATAAAGGTCAAAAAACGAATATCTTACTTTGATGCAAAACGAAAAATTGTTGTTTCAACTCCAAAAACAGGCGATTCATACGGACAAGCTGCATCCAACAAATCAGTAGATAGCGATGCTATTAGCAACATTATGCTTTAGTTAATTACTACAATAACTAAAATTATAAGAACCTAGTTTAACAAAATTAAAGGAACGGCATCAGCAATTGTCATGACTACACCACAAAAAATCTGAGGCTAAACCTAATTCTTAAAAAAAACCAAAAAAGGTTGCAGTATTTGGAACTGTACTGAGTAGCCCAGAATAAGTAAAAACACTAGATCAACCTCAGAAAGTCTCAGAATCTGGATTTTCTAACACGCCGGGGTCAGTTGAGATCCCGTCTTTTCAGTCCACGTTGTTAATCAACGTAATTGATAACGACGAAACCGCGGCATTGTTGCAAACATCTGTTCATCTCACAATTTCAGCGGAACGAGCGGAACTATTAAAACGGAAAAGAAAAGATGAACTCTTTTTTTGATATTGAAGAAGTAATTACTACAAAAACGGTAGGAAATACCCTAATTGGTCAAAAAAAAGGTTAAGGAAAAGAAAACTAGGTTGGCAAAAAGGTTTACCGAGTAAACCTTCGGAAACTTAGTTTTGTGTATTTTATTATTTATTTTATTGTTTTCATTTATATTCTTGATTTTAATTTTTTGTATAGCTTTTGTGATAATAGTTTTAAGTTATATTTATTTTATGATTTTAACATCAAAGTACTCTACAACTATGATGTTATCTGTGATAATAGTTTTAAGTCTTATTTATAGTATGGTTCTGGCATTGGAGTGTTTTGCAACTCTTATGTCATTTGTGATATTAACTTTAAGTTTTATTTGTTGTATTGTTCTGGCATTATAGTCGTTTACAGTCCCGATGTCATTTGAAATATTAGTTTTAGATTCTACTTATTTTATTGTTTTGTGTTATTTATTTATTTATTTTCTAATTAAAGAATGGAAACAATAATTCAGTAGAACTGCAACGGCTGCAGACACCACTATTGTGAGCTTAAGATGATCTTGGTAAGACATATGCCTTTCTCCGTATGTCTTCAAGAAAGTCATTTCAAACTACAAGAAAAATTTAATCTTCGGGGTTACAAGTTAGTTGGTAATGACGTTCTGCCGCTATATTGAGCGGTGGAGTCGTCATTTTTCTGAAAGAAAGTCTTATTTTTAGAAAAATAATTTTTAGAACCAGACTCCAGGCTACAGCAATTTGTATTGCATCTTCTATAGAAGACTCACAATCTGTAATATTTATCTTCCAGAGTTTGATTTGAATCTGCGCGCCGATACTCTTTGCAAAATTTTGCAAACAAGCAATCATTGTGGGAAAGCTACGTGTCAACGATAACTCCGACCACTATGGTCGGTGAGATGTGGAAGAAAAAAATTTTGGCTGTAGCACCTGTCCTTAAAGTCAACGGCCAAGACATTGGTGATGAAGCTAAATTGCAAATATTCTGGCTGAAAAATTTGAATCCATAAGTAGCTCTCTAAACTACAAAAAAACTTTCCTGTAAAACAAAGAAAATCTGGAAATTCTTCTAAATTTCTCTTTTCAAAAGTTGTTGCCAAACAACTCTACCTTTTCTTTGGAGGAGTTGGAAGCAGCACTTAGTTGTGTTAATGCATCTACTGCACCCGGTCCGAATAATGTTCCGTATTATTTTATCTTGCAGCTGCCTTTTTCTATAAAAAAGCGGCGGCTAGAGATATATAATTTGATATGAGAACAAGGTGTCTACCCAACATGTTGGAAAGAGGACGTTATCCTGCCACTACTAAAACAAGGCAAGGATTCAAACGATGCCAACAGCTATTGACCAGTTTGGTATGGATCTTAAAGACCTTTGGTTTTCTGAAAAAACAACATCCGTGGTTTAGAAAGTACTACAGTACAACTGATCAGTTGGTACATTTTGGAGAATTCTATTTAAGATGCCTTTCTAGAAAGAAAAAACTTTCTAGCGGTGTACGATTTGTTACCACAAACGACCTCACTGCGACCCCGTATTTTTTTTGCGAAGTACGAGAATCGCATGCGTTGAAACCGTTTGATTCCTAAGTATTGTGTTTGATAGGATACTTTCCTTTCGAACACATATAGAACAGCTAGTCTTGCGTTCTAAGAAAGCTCTAAATATAGTTAAGTGTAAGGCCAGTATAAACTGGGGAGAGCGGAAAGAGATACTTTTGCAACTGTACAAAGCTCTGGTTTTATCTAGAATTGACCCTATATACTCATCCGTACAAAATTCTTGGTTGAAAATTTTAGATGCTGTTTATCATGCAGGCATAAGGTACGCAACGGGAGCTTTTCGGACAAATTCTACACCAAGTCTCTGCTGCGAATCGAGTGTACTTGTATTGCTTTGTACTTTAGTAAAGAGCGGCAACATGTGCCAAAAGTAGACATATGAACCGATAAATATTTTTATTAATAATGAAGTGCAGTTGCAAAAGTATGGACGTAAGCCTACCGTCACTAGGCCAGTGTCCGTCCAAACGTAAAAGCTAATAGAAAACTTTAATATGTTTTTCGATAGTATACAAAGTTGGGTTCTGTGAGGTGTACCGGTGTCTTACGGAGCAAATTTTTGAACCTAATTGAAGAAGATGCAACCTTTTTTTGGTTGTGCACGGACGGGTCTAAGACGGTAAGAAGCGCAAGCTCTGCGCTACTCTAAAATGTCTAATTGCAGATCTTTTTTAATTTGTTTTGACTCACTTAGAGCCATCTTTAGTACTAGCTTAATATATTTGGCCGATCCCTTGATTCAGCTCATACATGCCTCGGTCTACAAATTGACTCGGTCCTCCTAGAAGACGATTATCTTTGTGTTGACGCCAAGTAATGTTGGTATCGAAGGTAATGAGCTGGCCGATGAAGCTGCTCGTGATATCGATGATATTCCAGTAAAGCCCGATTACCTAAAGCGTTACATATTATTAAAAGTTATTGAGGATTGGCAACAGGAGTGGAACAGCTTCAAGAGCAAGTTGAAATAAACCAAGTTTTCCGTGACGGCGTTGAAGTCGCCGGTAGATCTCAACAGGAGAGAGGAGGTCGCTTTATGCCGGCGACGACCATCCCACATGCGAAACATGTCACAACTCTTTGACGGAAAAACTCATTCTGGAGGAATGCCGAGCTTACTTTTCTTACCGTAATTGGCTTGAGTTCCCAGACAATGTGTTGCCCATTTTGTCCAATAAAAAAAAATCTATAGAAAGGTGCGTTCAATTTTTACGTGACTCTGGACTTCTCAAAATTGTTTGTGTTTTTTTATAGATTTTATTAGATTATAATATATTGAAATAATTATTATAAGATTTCTCATTCAAATTTATTTTTTAAATTATATTTTTGGCTTTATTGTTAATGAAATAAATAAAATATAAAAATAAATTTAAGATTAAATAGTCTAAACAGAGTTTACATTAACATTTAAAAATAAAATTGCAATTTATAATAAAAAATAAAATTGTATTTACAACAAAAACTATTTATACTTCTTTAATATATGATTTTATTTATTTCAAGTGAGTTAAACATTTGAGTGAGTAGAAGCATTCTACTAAAGGTAAAATAATTCTATTCTATTGTGTGATTGCGTCAACAGTTTCAATCTTTTGCATATTTTTAACACTGTATATTATTATTTTGTATAAGTAATTAAGCTTTGCTAAAACTAAATGATTAAGAAGCCTCCAGAAGCATTGCAATAGTACTGTAAGAAGTTTTTATTGCCTGAAAAAAATATTATTTAAATTATTATATTACTGCACATAATCTACTTACATTTGCTAATAACTCATGGCAACAATGTTCACCCATTCCTCCTGGAATAGACATAGGTTTCTGAGCACGAATCATCATTAATAGAAGTGCTTTTTGTGTTTTTATATCGCCATCCCAGGGAATACTTTCATATATAACGTCTGCCAATTCTACACTCTTTATAAAATATTGGAAGATTATTAGTTTGTTTTAAATTATTTTAAAACTACTTACACTTTGGTATAACGTCTCACCAATCAAACAAATTACGTATAGGTATATAAACCATACTAAACCATGAGCAAAATTTGTATATTTAAATACCTAAAAAAAATATAGATTTTATTAAATATTATTAAACATTAAAAAATTTGTCTACACAACTCAACAAATGTACTAAACCATTATTATTACATTATAATGCGGGCATCAATAAGTATGAATATTTACAAAAGGCGATTAACTTTCTAACTTTTTATTGGCTTAAAATTTTGATTAAATAAAAAAGCAGTTCTGGACTTTCGATAAAAAATGTTCAGTGTTATACAAAATATTCAATATGTTCTGTTAGGAGTGTTAGTTAGAAAATGTTTTGGATTCAGTCGTTTCAACTTTCGTGAATTGTCTGACATAGAAAGACAAAGGCTTAGACCAATCTTCAATATGTCAATTATTTATTTTCTTCTATAAGTTTTATATTATTTTTGGTGTTTTTACGTTAACCTTCTAAATATTTCTAATATGTGGTGCTCGGAGTGGTTTAAATATTCCTTTCACATTTAGTTTTGACGAAGATTGCATGTCAATTTGTTGCATTGTCAGAGTAGATAGTGCTTGGTGTTTCCCTTTGCACAGAAATGTTGCAACAGTTTACAAAAGCTTGTTACCAGTTCTAGATGGATCTTCTTTTTGTTTTTGATCCTTGAGTGCAATGTTTCATATAAAAATTCTTAAAATCCTCTTTTATTTAAAGTTTTGCCCCTCACTCTTCCTTACCACATCTGAATCTTGCAATCATATTTTTATTATCTTTACTATATCTATTGCTCTTTCACGTTACTATTGCCACCTATTACTAAATGGGTGTTAGCACTCCAGGCGTATGATTATGTCGTCAACTACATACCGCATCAAAAATGTCATACTTTACTCATTTTACCGTCCGGCGGTGCCCCAAGATTGGTTATTCCGCATTTCTATTATTTGACCTAATATTTGGGTTTTATTAAAGAATATGTCCAAAATTTAAGCATCTAATCCTAAACTTGAACTTATTGTTTAAATTCTACGAAATAACGCATCAAGCACATGGTTTTTTTTCTTTATCAAAAGTGTTTAATTCGATGAAGATTCCTTTATTACCTTTTGCATACCTTAGGTTTTAGTTTGTAGAAACTTTTTATTAGTTTATTGGCCATTACAGCGTCTACAAGGTGTGGTATGTAATGCAACGAGATGTTTGGGGAAGTGAAATGTTTTGCGCAATCAAACAGTTGGTCAAAACTTGTAATCTATGCTAGACGAGCAAACCCTCTGCTCTTCCAAAACTCATATTGGAACCTAGTGCTTGCCAGTCTAAACGACAAATGTTTGGGCTTGTTTGTTGTGCTAGATCTATTTACAAAACTTTTAACGTTGTACTTTGTGAAGCGTGCTACAAAGCCTTTATAAATTAAATGTTCAAGAACTACTTTGTGAAACGTGTTATGCCAGAATTTTTTGGAAACACCCTTATTATTTTGACAATCATATTTTTAATCACAACTACAGTACTCGGCATAAGCAAAATTATATGTTTCCCAGGCATTATTTATCATTTTTTGAAAAAAGTGCTAAATATATGTGTCTTAAATTTTATAATAAGCTTCCGTCTGCCATAAAAAACATCTCTAATTACAAATTGTATAAAAGAGAAATTTGTAAATTATTATGTACTATTGAGCCATATTCTGTGGGGGAATATCTTTTGCACAAAGTATAGTTCATATGTATTGTATATACTAGGTTTAGACACTGTTTTATATTTGTTGTACGCTTTATGTATTTGCAGCTTTGTATAAAATAAAGAATGTTAAATTAAAAAAAAAAAATTAAAAAATTTAAAAAAAATTAAAAATTAGATTCGTTTCTTAGACGTATTTTCAACAAAAGCATTCTTTCTGAATCTTCCCAAGCTTGCCACATTTTTAAATAATGTTGTATATTAGTCCACTGGTTTCTACCTTGCTGAGTTTGTCTTACAGCTTTTTACATCGCCTCAAAAGTCTTACGATTTGTTTGAAGGGTTTTGATGGGACCAACAGCTTATTAGGTAACTTGTTTGAGTCATATCTTACCAATTTGCATTTTGGTACCGTTGAATCAAGAATATTTCTTTCTCCATACCTTTTGATTGCCACGTGAAGCTATATTAGTCAGCTCAGAGGTTTGAAACTTAAGCTCAGCGACGGGTAAGGTAAAGACCCGCTAACCCTTGTTATTAAAAACAAATAAATGAGGTACAGGCCAATTTGCTTTGCAAAAAAGCTGAGGGAGGAGGTGAAGGATCAGCTATCTAAAAACCAGATTAGGGTTTCAGAAAGGGAGGCCTGCTATAGACGCCATACTGAGACTGACAGACTTTGTAGGAGAGCTCTAGATGCTTATAAGAACAGAAAGTTTTGCATGTTAACTACCATTGACATTAAATACGCCATTAGTACGGTTCCATTGAAAGGCGTGGTACGGGTACTGACTAGAATGTGAGTGAGCAAATGGCTCATTAGGGTAACTAGGAGACATCTAGAAATCATGAAACTGCTGATAGTGAACAGATGATGATCACGTGCGACGTACTACATGGTTCTATCTTGGGTTTTTTGCTGTGGATTCTCTATTACAATAGCATTCTATGAGTAACCATGCCAAAGGAAACACACTGATGTGCTTTGTTGACAACACGGACGTTGTCAGAATGGCAAAGAGGGAGGAAGAATTAAAAGCCTCAACCAGCATTGCGCTTAACAAGGTCATCCGAATAATCAAAGAGTTAGGATCGGAGATTGCTCCGAAGAAAACGGAAGCCATCATTCTGTAGAGAAGCAGAAAATTTAAAAAAGCCGTCATAATAGTGAAGAATTCAGAAATAGCTAAATATCTTGTAGTGTGATTTAACCAGAACACGCAGATGTGCAAACACGTGAGGAAAACTAAAAAAAAGTAGAAGATAAACGGCTTCAAGGAAAGGAAATAAAAATGCTAGCTGTCGTGCCGTATTTGATAATGTTATATGGTGCTCAAGTATGGGGGATGACTATGTCATACAAATACTACATAATGCTGTAACACCAAAAAAGATTAGCGTTGAAAATAGTCAGTGGTTACCGAACGATTTTTACAGAACGCAAATTACCTCACCAAAAGGCAACTAAAAGAAAAAAACAATCTTGAAATGGTATAAAAACACCGGAGTTGCGGAGTGGACAAAAAGGCTGATTATAGACTACCCAACATGGCTAAAGAGAGAGTTTGGTGAAGTTAACTATTAATTAGTTAATTCAACTTCTGAGCCGACACGGTTGTTTCAAATCATATTTGAAAGAATGTTGTCTGATTAACGATAACATATGCAACAGGTGCCAGGTAGAAGCTAAAACGTGTTAACGCCAGAAAATTTGCTAAAGGTCATGTTATCAAGCAAGAACATGTGGTCTTAGGTGAAAGAGTTTGTGAAGGAAGTAATTTATAGAAAAGAGAAAGAAAAGCAAGATGAAGAAAAAGAAGGTGCACAGACAATCTAGGGCGTTAGTGTTGCTAACTTTTGGGCGTGTATTCTTGAAGGTATGCCTAGCAATTCCAAAAACAAGAAGCTACTTGCCCACAATTTAAACTTATTTTCCGCCCACTTACATCAGCGTTTGTTATCATAAGATTAATTGTTTAACAATTTTCTGATATCTAACTGCAAGCACACAAGAGGTGGGACAAACAGTAAAATCTTTGATGACTAACACTTGGGCGGGTGAGTGGGTTACAGTAGAAAAAGCTTCTTGCCCACAATTTAAAATTTATTTTTCAACAATTTTTGATATCTAACTGCAAGCACACAAGAGGTGGGACAAACAGTCAATTCTTTGATAACTAACATTTGGGCGGGTGGGTGGGTTACAGTAGAAGAAACTACTTGTCTACAATTTAAACTTAGTTTCCGCCCACCTACCCAGCGTTAGTTATCATAAGATTTATTGATCAACAATTTTCTGATATCTAACTGCAAGCACACAAAAGATGGGACAAACAGTAAATCTTTTAATGATTAACACTTAGGCAGGTGGGTGGGTTACAGAAGAAGAAGCTACTCGCCCATAATTTTAACTTAGTTTCTGCCTATCCACCCCAGCGTCAGTTATCATGAGATTTATTGTTCAACAATTTTCTGACATTTAACTGCAAATATACAAGAGGTGGGACAAACTGTAAATCCTTTGATGACTAACACTTGGGTAGGTGAGTGGGTCACAGTAGAAAAAGCTGCTCGTCCACAATTTAAACTTAGTTCTTGCCTATTCAGACTAGCCATAGTTATCAAGAGATTTCTTGTTAAACAATTTTCTTATATCTAACTGCAAGTACACAACAGTTTGATGACTAACATTTAGGCGGGTGAGTGGGTTAAATAGTTTTTTACGCGTTTTGAATGCAAATAAAAAATCTTAAAAAAAATTGAAATTTTTATTTTTCGGGTCAAAAGTCAAAAATTTACCGTTTTTTACGCGTTTTGAATGCAAATAAAGAATCTTGAAAAAAATTTAAATTTTCATTTTTTGAATCAAAACTCGAAAAATTTCCGTTTTGTACGCGTTTTGAATGCAAATAAACAATCTTGAAATAAATTGAAATTTTCATTTTTCGGGTCAAAAGTCGATTTTTTTTTTGTTTTTTACGAGTTTTAAATGCAAATATAGAATCTTGAAAAAAATTGAAATTTTTATTTTTCGGGTCAAAAGTTGAAAATTTTCCGTTTTGTACGCGTTTTGAATGCAAATATAAAAATCTTGAAAAAAAATTTTGTTTTTATGTTCTTTTGTCGGCGTTGAGTTCCGGCCGGAAAAAAACTGTTCGGCTCCCTAGCCCTCGTAACCTAATAGCATCGGTTACCAAAAAGTGATCCAGAGTACACCCAATAGTTTGACTAAGAGAGGCCGACAGTTCAAAGTAGAGTAAAGAAGAGGAAAAGGGTAGTGTCATTATTGAGGGAAATGGCTACCGTGCAATGGTGTTGGTTTGCGTGTGCAATTCACTATCCGCCACCTGTGACGCAACCTTCCCTCGCAAGAAACCTAACTTAACTGAACCTAACCTTTTTTTTTTGGTGTGGTAAACTCTAATTTTCCTTGGATGCTTGGTTCTAAAAGGTCCGGGAGTATGGGACTAAAAAATCTCTGTTTTTCTCACCGGTTGGACGGGACTCTAGAAAGGATTTTATCACCCAACCGGCTGGACACTCTCTCGTCACTCGTTTCTGTTGATGGCTTTCTGAAGTGACTTTTCTTCCTTTTCCTTGCATTTTATAGACTCCCTCACAAAGTTGTAGATGTGGGTTCAGTTGTACTTAGATCTAGTCATTAGGTCCATCAGGCTATCTACCTTAACATATTCACCTATTGCTGCTTTCGATTCCCGTCTCCCGACCTGTCAACGTTTACAGGTAAAAATTGTATGCTTGAGGGAGTCTTGTACACCGCAGTAACGGCAAACGTCGTCCGCGGTCTTTTCAATCCTTTTGTGTAGGTCCCGAAACTGCCGTGGCCCGTCAAAAATTGAGTTAAAAAGTAGTCCGTGGTTCTATGAGGACATCTAATCCAGGTGCCGATGTTTGGAATCAACTTTTTTGTTTATTAGGCGGTGTTTACCGTGTCCTCCCATTTTTTCTGCCACGTCTTCTCTGCGCTGTAGGCTGTTTTTAGCTCTGTTTTCCTTGCACTGTACTTTTCTTTCAGTTCCAACACCTTTAAATCAATTGGTGGGACTGCTGCTTTCACGCACGAGGGCATTAGCACCGACAGTTCTGTAGCCGCTAACTACCTTTAGCAGGACTTTTCTCGAGATCAGCGCGGTCCTGTGTCGCTTTCGCCGAATGCACTATTCCACACAGGCGCTGCGCTGCATACGTCATAATGGACTGAACCACCGCGTGGTAAACCGTCCTTCAACCTCTTTGGACACTAACGTTCGGCAGGATTTTTGTTAGTGCCGTACCACAATTTAAACTTAGTTCCCGCCTACCCACTCTAGAGTTAGTTATCATAAGATTTATTGTTCAACTCTTTTCTGATATCCAACTGCAAGCACACAAGATCTACCTTAGCTGTAGGATTTAATTCTGTGGAAAGCAATTTCAATTTTATTGCGTATTGATCGCAAAACTAAAAAAAAATATGCCGTTCTATTATGGATTCTATGTACTAATAAAGCAAATTATCATTAAAATTTTAGTTGTGAGTTATTTGGACTGAATGTTAAGCGTAGCATTTTCAATGTATAATAAAACGAAAACGTTTTTTTTTTTATATCTTTTACCTGTGCCTAGACTGCATCAGTAACTTAATTTAACTGTAGTCTGAGTAATGCCTCGGATGCAGATGTAAAGTATATCGGTATTTAGTTGCAATGTTCATGCGCAAATCAGCGTGATGCGCGCTGTACTTAAACCCTACAACTGAGCCGTCCATTTTTTTTATGTGACGTTTGTGATATTTTAAATCATCTCCAGCTTATGCTTCCTGGTAATAAACTAGAATTAATTTAAGCTACACAGGTTTGTAAATCCGCTTAATTTTATAACTCAGTGAGTAATAAATTAGTGCAACTAACAATTTGCGTTGTGTATTTTAGAGTTATGTTTGGTCAACACTCCAACCTGCCGATCGTAAGAAAGTATAATTAACAAAGAATAAATATGTTAAATTAGTATTGTACTGGCTGCTCATTTCTGAACAGAATACTTTAAAAGTTTTACATAAAATGTTGCGCTCAATTAAATTAAATTTTACTTGTTTAATTTATGTTTTTGTTAGTTAAATTGTGTAAAATAAAATACGTACATGTATCAATTGATAAAGTATTAACGTGACAACAAAAGTTGTTCCACTAACATGTACTAACATAAACTCAAACGCAATATCATGGAGCCTATCTGCAAACCTATAATTTAATCGAATAATATTATAACATTCTAATTTGCATTATTTTAATACTTACTCAATAATTTTATAATGATACAAAATACATTTCTTAAGGTGCCTCTTCCTATATTTTTTTGACATTTTTGGAATTTCTCTAAGCATATCTTTTAAGTGATCTATTCTATTCACTATAAACAATGGTATTGCCAACATTACACAAGCAGGAAACAATGTCATTGCTATTAGATGCACAGCATTGTGAGCTTGAATTACAGCAAATATCTGTCTGTTTGGATATTTAAATATATTTACAAACGGAAAATATCCTATAATAATTAATCCACAATCATTAATTTTATCTTCACATACGTTAGTTAAACAATATGCTGCTGATACAATTGCAGAAAATAGCATCCATAGTCCAAAAACCTCAACAAGTAAGTTGATACGATCGTTAAGAAGTTTGATTCCTTTTGGAATTTCATAATATGTGAAATCTCCCATGTCTTTGAGTAGTTCAATTAATTGTGGTCGTTTTATTGCCATGATTATAACAAAATAAGTTCCAATACTGATAGCACACAATCCCATAATTGGGTCCGCCAAATTTGAAAAGTTAAATTTATTATTTTCTAAAATATATTTATAATTACTACTACTTTTAAAAATTGTGGTTGATACAAAATTCGCTTACCCATATAATAAATTATATAGAACATTAAACCAGAGATAGCAATATGACAAAACGACCATATGCTTATTAATTTCAAACAAAATATAATATTCCAATTTTCCTTAGGCCATATACCTAATAACTGACTTATTTTCAGTAAATTGATAGCCAAATCCATTTTGCAACCTTTACGATTTCTACTTAAAGAAGCCATGACTAATAATAAAATGAATGCTTGTTTGCGTTTACTATTTATACACAATGTATATCAAATTATAAGGATAAATTACAGGATAGAAATATAGCTTTCAAGTATTGTTTCTATTTAACACAAACCAATTTCTGAAATTTATTTAATTTGCAAAATTGCATAAATCAATTGATTGAAGTTAACATAAATATTGACAATAATTGAGTTATAATTTTTAGTCAATTACAGGATAGAATAATTAAGGATTCATTATTAAATCCACATTATGAGTTAATTTGTATTTGTTATGTGTATTTATTGTTTTTTTTTTCAAAATTGCTATAAAATGTTTGAAAAAAAAAACAAATTCGTGTTTACAACAAAAATCTATTTATACTTCTTTAATTTATGTTTTTTTTGTTTCAGGTGAGTTAAACACTTGAGTGACTAGAAACATTCTACTAAAAGGTAAAATTTATGTTTCTCAACAAATAATTCTATTCTATTGTGTGATTGCGTCAACAGTTTCAAACTTTTGCATATTTTTAACACTAATTAAAAGTATTTTATATTGTATATTATTGTTTTTTGTAAGTAATTCAGCTTAGCTAAAACTAATTGGTTAAGAAGTCTACAGAAGCATTGCAATAGTACTGCTTTTCATTGTCTGAAATAAATTTTATTTAAATTATATCACAGCACATATTTTATTTACATTTGCTAATAACTCATGGCAATAATGTTCATACATTCCTTCTGGAATAGACATTGGTTTCTGTGCACGAATCATCATTAATAGAAGTGCTTTTTGTGTTTTAATGTCGCCATTCCAGGAAACATTTTCATATACAATGTCTACCAATTCTGCACTCTTTATAAAGTATTAGAAAATTATTTGTTCGTTTTAAGCTAATCTAAAACTACTTACACTTTAGTAAAACATCTTACCAATCAAACAAATTATGTATATGTATACAAACCATACTATACTATGCTCAAACTTTGTATATGTAAATATCTAAAAAAAACTAACAATTTCTTGATAACAAACCTCTGGGTAGGTGGGTTACTCCATAGCATGATGACGAGTCAGTAGTTTGGACTAGAGTGGCCCACCCACCTACCCAAGTGTTAGTTATCAAGAAGTTGGATCACGACTTTTTCTTGTGACAAAATAATGTTTAACGTTTGCAGAAAGGCGAGACTATCAATTTCTTGATTACAAACACTTGAGTGGGCGAGTAGGTCACTTTATAGTATGATGACGAGTCAGTAATTTGGACTGGAGTAGCCCACCCACCCACCCAAGTGCTAGTTATCAAGAAGTTGGACTACGACCTTTTCTTGTGACAAAATAACTTTTGCCTTCCGCAGAGTGGCTAGACTATCAATTTATTGATACTCAATTTTTGGGTGGGTAGGTGAGTTATTTTATAGCATGATGACGTGTCAGGAATTTGGACTGGAGTGGCCTACCCACCCAAATGTTAGTTTTCAAGAAGTTAGATCACGATCTTTTCTTGTGACAAAATAACTTTTGCCTTTCGCAGATTGTCCAGACTATCAATTTATTAATACCTAACCTTTGGGTGGGTGGGTGAGTTACTCTATAGCATGATAACGTGTCAGGAATTTGGACTAGAGTGACCCACCCACCCACCAAAATGTTAGTTTTCAAGAAGTTAGATCACGATCTTTTCTTGTGACAAAATAACTTTTGACGTCTGCATAAAGGCCAGAGTATCAATTTATTGATACCTAACACTTGGGTGGGTGGGTGGGTGGGTTACTCTATAGCATGATGACGAGTCAGTAATTTAGACTAAACTGGCCAACCCACCTACTTAAGTGTTAGTTATCAAGATGTTGGATCACAACCTTTTCTTGTGACAAAATAATTTTTGACGCCTGCAGAGAGGCCAGACTATCAATTTCTTGATAACAAATACTTGGGTAAGTGGGTGAGTTACTCTATAGCATGATGACGAGTCAGTAGTTTGGACTAGAGTGACCCACTCACCTACCCAAGTGTTAGTTATCAAGAAGTTGGATCACAACTTTTTCTTGTGACAAAATAATGTTTAACGTTTGCAGAAAGGCGAGACTATCATTTTCTTGATTACAAACACTTGAGTGGGCGAGTAGGTCACTTTATAGCATGATGACGAGTCAGTAGTTTGGGCTGGAGTGAGACCACTTACCCACCCAAGTGTTACTTATCAGGAAGTTGGATCACGACTTTTTCTTGTGACAAAATCATGTTTAACGTTCGCAGAGAGGCCAGTCTATCAATTTCTTCATTACAAACACTAGGGTGGGTGGGTTTGTCATTTATACTATGATGACGAGTCAGTAAGTTGGACTGGAGTGGCCCACCAACCTACTCAAATGTTAGTTAGCAGAAAGTTGGATTACGACCTTTCCTTGTGACAAATTAATTTCTGACGTCCGCAGAGAGGTCAGACTATCAATTTCTCGATTACAAACACTATTGTGGGTGGTTGGGTTATTTGTACCATGGTGACGAATCAGTAATTTGGTCTGGAGTGGCCCACCCACCCAAGTGTTAGTTATCAAGAAGTTGGATCACGACCTTTTCTTGTGACAAAATAACTTTTGCTTTCCGCAGATTGGCCAGACTATGAATTTATTGATACCTAACCTTTGAGTGGGTGGGTGAGTTACTCTATAGCATGATAACGTGTCAGGAATTTGGGCTGGAGTAGCCCACCCACCCACTCAAATGTTTGTTTTTATACAAAATAACTTTTGACGTCCGCAAAAAGGCCAGAGTATCATTTGATTGATACCTAATACTTGGGTGGGTGGGTGGGTTATTCTATAGCATGATGACGAGTCAATAATTTAGACTGAACTGGCCAACGCACCTACCTAACTGTTAGTTATCAAGAAGTTGGATCACAACCTTTTCTTGTGACAAAATAACTTTTGACGTCTGCAGAGAGGCCAGACTATCAATTTCTTGATAACAAATATTTGGGTAAGTGGGTGGGTTACTCTATAGCATGATGACAAGTCAGTAGTTTGGACTGTAGTGGCTCACTTACCCACCCAAATGTTAGTTATCAAGAAGTTGGATCACAACTTTTTTTTGTAACAAAATAACTTCTGACGTCCGCAAAGTGGCCAGATTATCAATTTCTTGATAACGAACACTTGGATGGTTGGGTGGGTCACTCCATAGCATGACGACAAATCAATAATTTGGACTGGAATGGCCCATCCACTTACCCAAGTTTTATTTATCACGAAATTAGATTACAACCGTTTCTTGTGACAAAATAAATTATGACGTCCGCAGAGAGGTCAAGCTATTAATTTCTTGATAACTAACACTTGGGTTGGTGGATAGGTCACTCTCATAATATGATGACGAGTCAGAAGTTTAGACAGGAGTTTCCCACTTACCCACTCAAGTGTTAGTTATCAAGAAGTTGGATTACAACCTTTTCTTGTGACAAAAAATCTTTTGACGTCCGCATACAAGCCAGACTATCAGACTATTATTTTGCAAAAATATGGTAAAAATGTCTATTAAAGGAATATCTAGGGAAAAGGAAAAGATTGTTTGTAGCTGCTCATTGTGTACTCAAATACATTACTTGTCTAACGTGTTGTGGTGTTAATTTTTACTTTTTAGTGAGGTAGGATCTAGAAACTAGAATGGTTGCTTGGATGATTAACCACCAGGGTGCTTGCCGACTCAGTGTAGTTAAACTGGTATAATTATGAGCGCCATATTCTTGTGACTCTCATTGAGACCATGCTTTGTGGGAAAAGCTTAAATTCACTATTGTACCTGTAAACAATAAGATTTTCATGCCATTCATGAGTAGGTCTTATGCACTCCTCCGTGCCCAGAAGTTAGAATTTTGTGAGCTTGCCGCAAAATTTCCTCACATATAACACGTTTTTAATAATCACTACCTTTTATTAGTCTAGGAAAGAAACATCGAAACATATTCAAACAGTTTTTCATTTTCTACACGCTACGTCGCGTACTTCAAAGAATTTAACTAATCATCTTCACAACTTCTTTTTCTTTTCGTGCTTTATTTGCTGTGACTATTGGCGATAATCACGGTTATCTCCACCTTGTCGACGGATCTTCTAAACAGTTGGATTGAGGTTACTCCAAATCATTGGCGCAGGTTTTTAAGCCAGGATATTCTTTTCTTTTCTGGACTTTTTTTTCGCAGCACCTTTCCTTCCAGAATAAGTTGGAGTATTTTATACATTTTTTTGTGTTTCATAATATGTTCAAGATATTTTAGTTTTTTGATTTTCACGGTCAAGATCGTTTACAACTCTCCAAAAAACTTCTTCATTTATCATTCGATTTGTTTGTGTAATCTTTAGTATAAGTCTGTGCCTCCACAACTCGAAAGCTTATAGTCTGCATTCCGAGTCCTTTGTTAGTGTCCAGGATTTTGCGCCATATATCAGAGTGGAGAAAACATAGCGTCGTATCATTCTGATTTTAAGTTGCAGAGTCAGATCTGAACTGGTAAATATTTTACTCATTTGTGTGAATGCAGCTCTTGCTCTTTCGATTCTGCATTTTACTTTTCTAGAATGGTCCCACTGTTGGTTTATGCAGGTGCCTAGGTAGGTATTTGTCAGCCTGTTTGATAGCTATGTTGTTAAGGGTTAGGTTTACCGGTGGTTGATTGTTTTTTATGATTTTCTCCTCCACTCTACCAGTGCTTTTTTGAAAAAAAAATTCGAGTATATATTAAAAAGCATAAGCGAGAGCACACTTCTACATATTTTTTGTTTGTTTTATGGTCTTCTACTCTTATTTCTGCTGTTTGTTGCCAGTGTAATTTTACTAATATGCGAATGTTTTGTCGTCAGCTCCCGTTATCTTAAGTATCCTGATCAGTTCTTTGTGTTTTACCCAATCTTTACAACACATAACATAATCCATAACAGGTACAAATTGGGACAAAGCATTGAGAACCACGTTTTTTTTGTTTTTTTGGTGACTCACCACAAAGTCGTACTATTGAAATTTGAAGCTAAACCAAAGAGTAGTGGTCAGTGAAGACTTGACGCCTTTCAAATACGGACGACACTTTTTGATCACCCACAAAACGGCCACACATTTTTGATCTGTGGTGGCATAATTTTGATAGGCTCTACTAATAGATCTGCTGAGGTAACTGGGCACCTTTTTGCCAATAATACTGCTCTAAGCCTGAATTCCGAACCATCGGTTTGCCATAGAAACTAACGCATCTTTTAATTCTCTAAATGCATTAGTCAGATAGTCAGTGAAGCTACTATTGTCAAAAAGTTTAAACTTTTTGTACCAAGAGGCAACACACGCTCATGACTTCCATTGCATTCTTGGGGGTTGGCAATTTAATTATTTTTTTTACTTTGTCCTGATCTACATGTGTCCTCGGGAGTTGGCAATGTTATCTAGGTACTTCAGTTCCGACTTACAGAACTGGCATTTATCTTTAACGTGATACTTGCGTAGTCTAAAAACTTTCTTTAACACTTCCATGTGTTTACCAAAATTGTTTGACAGGATGACTATATTGTCAAGATAAACTAAGACTGACGTTTTAAACTAGAATTTAACATGCGGTTGATGAAACATTTTTAAGTAGGGGGTGCGTTGTGTAGCTCAAAAGGCATCCGAATGAACTAGAATAGGCTGCGATTTGGAATTGTAAAAGCCGTAAAAGCTTTAGAATTGTCGTCTAGAGGTATCTGCAAGTAAGCAAACTTTACATCCAAAGTAGTGAGATGCTTCAAAATTGGCAATGACCATTCACTTGTCGATGGTTTTACTATTCTTTGATTCAGCATTTTATCTTAATATATATAGAGCCAAACAGTCTCTCTCAATATTGGTCAACTCTTCTACCTTGACTTCAGAGACCACATTTTTTTACACAAATTTCCACTAGTTTGATTTTAAGTTAGGAACAATTCCGATTGACCTCCAAAAGTCCGTACGTAGGATTAACAAGTAAAGAAGATTGGGGACAATTAACACTTCTATTACCTTAACACTATCTTTTAACCTAATTGGAACACTCACAACACCTAAACATTTACCAAGATTTTCTATTAGCAATGGTACACCTAATTGTATCATTTGAGTTCACCGATAATCTAAGATCTTTTACCAGATTCTACTATTTACATTCTAGAATAGTTTTGGAGGCACCATAGTCCAGTAGTTTTAAAAATATCTATAATTAGATAAGGACGTTTATCTTCCATGGCATGAGCTAGAATGACATCGGAGCTGTAGGAGCTAGGCAACCTTTTAACGCTTCCTTGGTCTGTTTCTCAGAGATTTGGTTTTGCAGATGGGACAAGTGAACAGCTAAAACAACGTTTTTGATGTGTTTCCTTGCAATCCCATTGAGATGTGTTATGCTTTTTGACAGTTGTAACACGTTCTCGTGTCCACAGAGTTCCACTTTTCTTGGACTTAGGCTAAATTGGGTTTTAGATCAAAATTGCGCTTGTGGGGAAGCACAAAGTTGTCGACATACATTTTTATTGATTGCCTTCTTGGGGATTATCATCTTGACTTGGTGAGAGGGCTCAGTAAATTCAGTGATCCTGAGAGCAATGCCAGTCGGAGCAAATGCTCCTAGTACGGCCACCCATGCTGGTAAAGTTAAAGGGGAGAATGAAAGCTAAGATAATTCACAACCGCAGAATGTGAGTCTGCTCTACGGAGTCTGGGGAAGGCAAAAATTCGAAAAAATCTAACAAAAACTAGAAAAAATGTTAATCTATTGCAACCTACAACATACGAACAATGAGATCCAAAAAACATCTAATAAAACTGGATAGAGAGCATCTTGTGGAATATCATTAGATATTCTATGCTTGGAATCTTGTTAAGAGATCAAATTAGGAACGAGGTAATCAGAGAGAGAGATCAAGGGTGACTTACATTATTGAACGAATAGCTCAGTTAAAATAACGCTGAGTAGAACACGTTGCTACACAAAAACATTGTCAGATAGACAGTCATAGTCATTCATTGGCGGCTAAGGGAAATAAAAAGGAACAGAGCCAGGCCACAAAGGAGATGGTTGGACGCAGGGGCGGAGCTACCTATAAGCAAGGGTTTGCAGTGCGGAATGGCCCTATAGGGGGCCCTCGACCTTTATTTTAAAACCTGTTTTTTTTTTTATTGTTTTTGAGTGTGCTCTTTTCAATATTTTGCGGTTGGTCCTAAAAATTCTAGCTCCGTCACTGGTTGGACGATACCAAGTCGGCCATCGGTAGAAACTTGATTCAAATGGCTCAAGATTGCCAGATGTGGAAAATATACGGAGAGGCCTATGTTCAGGAGTGGACGTTAGAAGGCTGATAAAGAAAAAGAAGAAGAAAAAACTGCCAAGTTTTAATAGTTGTTTTGTGCTTGTAACCTCCATTAGGCCAAGATGAAGCTGGTAAAAGGGTTTACTATTCCGTAGCAAAATTTGTAGTTTTAAGTATTTCGTCACCGGATTGTTTAAACGGGAAAATAAATTGTGCATTGCAATCAAATACGTGCTCATATTTTTGGAAAGTCTTTGAGTAAGTTTAATCTTGTTGTACAAGCAATTATTGTAATTGGCTGTAAACCCTTAAAAAACGTACCAAAACTTTCCAAACGTCCGCCTGTCCCACAAATAGATTTATTGCGAAGGCAAACAGTGCTCCTTTGATATATTACGCGCCTGTCAAAAATCTTCTACATCTTGTAGACACGCACTTACCGATACCTTTGCAGAACTTTCTTTAAACTTTACTCCATTTACATTCACTGATATCCGACCTGTTGCAACAAAAGTTGACAAAACAGCTGGAGTACTATGGCTGGGCATACTAAAATATTATGGTCTTTTGCTCTTGTACTTGAACATCTAGGTCAATTTTGCTATCTTTGTCTCAAAATGACTCATCAGACTTAGCAACTCCTGGAGTAAATTGAACCGGGTCTTAGTCCCCTTTACAGTCACTGCTTTGGCCTTTTTTACCCTACCAAATAAATGCGCCAAATGGCTGGAAATGTTTCTACCTAGTGACTGATACTAGTCTTCAGATAGGGAACCTACAGACAATTTTGTTGTTGCTGCATTCAAGTGAATGGATGTTTACAATAAAAACATTAAAAATACTATCTATCTTTCCGCGCAAGCTCTATTCCTAGTGTTTTGTGTGAGGCAGCTGAACCAACACTCTGTCTTCAGAGTAAAATTTTGAGTCTTATGTACGTAACGTCCAAAGTTAAATACTGCATTATTGAGAATGAGCAATGCTTCAAATATGTCAATTGAATATCGAACTGAGTTTGCAAAAATTCAAGCAAGGCACTTGGATTTATACCGATGGCTCAAAAAATAACGACGGTGTGGGTTGTACTTTTCTGGTAGATGAGCTTGCTAAGTGTTAGCAGCGTTTATACTGCAGAACTATACGCTATCAATCAAGCTCTTCTCTACAAGTGGATTAAACGCCATAAATGATATCCTGATATATCCTGATCATTACTTGCTGAGGCAAATTCATTCAACTTTGCTTCAGGTATCTCAAATAAATGTTACTGTTTACTTTGTCTGGATTCCTAGTCACGTAGGTATCAGTGGCAATGATAAAGCTAATGCTTTTGCTAAGTTGGCAATAACTAGCGCTGAATATGTTTCATCTAAAGTTTGTTTGTTGTGGATATTTGTAATTTATTTTCTACATTAAAAGCTGTTGTCTAGCTGGCAAACTGAATGGTTTGCTGTTTAAGACAACAAACTGAGATATAACAAAGGTGTTACTACAATGTGGAGTTTGTCATGCTGGCCGAAACGTAGAGAAGCGGTTAGCCTTACGCGGCTTTGCATCGTTTAATGTCGATGGACTGACAGGCATTTGTTGGCATCTGAAGTGCCCCCAGTTTGTGATATTTGTAACGTCCTATTAACTGTATGTCATATTTTATTGGATTGATACAAAGATGCCAAAATATATCCAAAAACGATTCATACTCGTAGATTTCATAAATCAGTTTTTAAGTATTTCTTTTGATTCGGATAAATTAATTTTAAAAAATTATGTAATTTATTGATTATTTACATATATAAGGTTATTGCACAATAAAAGTAAATAGATGACAATAATTCATAACGAATTACATAGTAAAATTTTATAACTAAAGAGGTTTATATTAATTACATTTTGCAAAAATGATCACATTGTGAACGGATATTTTTGTAAATAAAAATATTCAGAACTGTGGATTATAAATTTGTGTTTTGATAATAGCAATATAGAAAAATATTAAATAAAGCAAGAGTAATTTTTTATAACAAAGATACTATTAAAATTTAATAGAAAGATAATGATATATTAAAATATATAAATATAACTTATGGTATAAAACTGCTGTAAAAGATCACGTAAATTAATAAAGCAGCAAAGTAAATTATATAGATAATAGGTGCAATTAAAAAAGTTTTATTCCCACACCATATAGATATTAAAACTAATTGAAGATACTTATTATAATTGTCTGTAGTGATTAGATTAAAGATAAAATTAATAGCTGTTAGTTTTCACACAATTATAAATATTTAAATGATTATTAATAAATTTGTTTTTTTTTTCTGATCGCATAAAAAAGATATTAAAATTATAAACATGTCCACATTACATACAATAATCAATAAGTCATGAGAACAATAAGCTGACATATAATTCTTACTACAACCCTTTCAGGCCAGCCGATCTCTAACTATTTATTTATTATTTAAGTCCGTAATAGTCTGGGACAATAGCCGCATGCACTTTTTTAGGGGTAAACACAATGTAATTGTTATTAGGTTCATCGAAATAACGTTGCGTTTATTGTAGAGCAGTTTTGTTTGTCTTGTTTAACAGAAATGATTGTGTCAAAAAGTTGTTGCTTTTAAAAAGTTTAAACTAAGTGTACATTAATCCAAAAATTAATATGATAAAAACTCAGTTTAATAATTGCGAGCTAGTAGTTTCAACTGGAGTGCACTCATCCCATACTAGGGTATTGGTTACTTAAAAGTTGTTTTTTCTTTTTTGCAAATCTGATTTGTCATTAAATTGTGACTATTATTAGATCGGATCTGTTGATGAAACAGGAACGGCTGCTTCCTGGTTCTGCGTGGATGTTGATGTTTTTTCTGTTGAGATAAACATGACTAGTAGCAAATGTTCTGTACAAAGGGCACTGCTAAAGTTTGCTGAATCAAGTACTGCCTGTATTGCCAGCGTTCTGCAATTTTCATATTTGTAAAATTTAACGTTTTTCACCTATAATTCAATTGACAGTTTGATTTCAAACTGCTCGGTTTTGTTTCAACAAAATTTAACGAGAGTAATTGTATGAAAAATGGAAATTTTGAATCGTGACTTCCGAGTGATGATTTTTTATGATTTTTTATGGAAAAACTTAGTTTGTTATTTGGGGAAGCACCATCTAAAATTATGGTTTACAAATGGTTTGCAGAATTCAAGTGGATGACCAAGGTTTGATGACGATTTTTGCGAATGTCGTCCATGCACCTCTGTTGTCGCGAAAAATATTGATGATTTTGTCAGATTGGCATGTGACCTATAGTGAGATAAAGGCATCCTTAGGCATTGCAGCAAAACAAATACATACGATTTTGCACGATCATTTGCATGTCAGGAAGTTTTGCAGTAGTTGGATCCCACACAATTTGAAAGAAGAACAAAAACAAGCACGTGTCAAGTAGTGCAAAAAAATGCTAAAGAAATTTGAAGGGAATCGTTCAGATTTGGTATATAACATTGTAACAGGTGGCGAATCTTGGATATATTCATATGAGTCTGAAACTAAACTGCAATCAACTGTATGGGTGTTTCAAAATGAACCTAAACTTATAAAAGTGGTGCGTTTACGAAGCGTTTCAAAAAGAATGATTAATTGTTTCTTTGGAAAAACGGGTCATGTTGCAACTGTTGCATTAGAGGATTGAAGGGCAGTTAATGCTGACTGGTATATTTTAATTTGTTTGCCGGAAGTTATTGCTGAAATCAGAAGGAACAACATAAACCGGCTAATTATTGTTTATCGTGACAATGCAAGCGCTTACACAGCACGACGAACTGTAGAGTTTTTGACTAGTAACAACATCCAATTAATGACTCATTGCCCATATTCGCCTGATTTATCGCCCAAAGTCTAAGGCGGTTGCGAGAGATTGACGATGAATGTCCTGGAGCTGTTTCAACTGACGTATAGTCTACTTTGGAGTTGGTTGGCAGATTTTTGATTCCTGTGTAGGTTTTGTGTTTCTATCTAGACTATAGGAGGTTGTATCTTAAACGCTTTTGGAGCAAGCGCTTCCGCGACAGCAATAATCCTGCTAACTTTGGCGGCAGAGCCTTGGTGTGGTCTTTGTTATTAAGTTTTTTTTTGGGCGTCGGGCAGAATTGGTGGGCGACGGCTTTATTTTCTCTATTTTTTGGGGTGTTATTTGCCCTGTTTTTTTTTTTATTGTTTTATGTGCTATAAAGTTTGCTCTTAACGGGGTCTTGCTGACTGTGAGGTTGGTGGCTTTATTCTGGATTTTAAATTTTGGATTTTAGATTAAAAGTTGGATGGTAAACCAAAACCTACTGCACGTAGGCCTTATTTGTACCTCCTACAGTGATGACCTCACTCCGTTGTCTTGGCATCCACCCTATGTGGCTGATGTATTCAAGTACATCGCTTGGAGGGGCTTCCTTTATACTGGCCAAGCCAGATGTTCCACAACATAGATTCTCTATCGTAAGAGAGGGCCGAGCATGTACATAGCACGAGCTCGATCGTCTCGTTATTCATTTCACATCTTCTACACGTTGGGTTGTCTTCAATACTAATTGTGTGCATGTGTTTTTTAGTTGGTAGTGTCTTGTCAAGTTCTTTGTTATAAAACAAGAGAAAATTATTTGTTTCAGATTTTTTTCTGGTTCTATTCAATGAGGACCCGGAAATTTTTTTTCTAGTTTTTTGTGTCGACGTTCTACTGGGTTGGTTTGAGTGCGGTGTGGTAAAACTATTTCCACAGCAATATTTGCGGGTTCCCGTAGTGCTAAAAGATTTTTTGTTCTATGAGCCGGCATATCTTTTTGCTGATGCATTACTCCAACAGGTGCACATGTCTATTACCATCGATGCGAAGGTGTTTTTTTTTATGGGAGACATGCTGTAGCTGGGTTATCTCTTGTTTTTGTCTTTATTTTACGGTAATGCAGATCAGATATCTCTTGATAAATTTCTTTACGTTCTTGTTGGTGTTTGGCTAGTGATGTTTTTTAAAATTTATTTGGATTTTTTGTTTGTTTTGTTGTTATATCCTTTTTTATTGATTTAAAAATTAATTATTTTGGAGATAGGATAGAAATTAGTTTTAAAGCTTTGAGGAAAAAATCATATGCTATAATAAGCAAATAGTTTAACTAATATTTCTATCCTATCTAATTTTTAAATTTATTTGGATGATTTAATCGCATTCAGTATGTCCGACTCCATGGTGGTTTTGGAATACAATTTTCTGCATTTTTGGGGGCACCACCAATTTCTCTTTTTCCGAACTTTTATCAGGACTTTATTTTTGTCCACTTAGTATTCTCTGTCTAGGTTGGCCAGGTATTTGTCTTTGTGTTTTTTCAAATCTGCGGAGTATTTCTTTGGTGTTTGGGCAGTACTTCTGGTTTTACTTTAGAGTTGAATCCTAGGAATGTTGTAGGATGGACCATCTTGTGAACTTTGGTTTTGAGTCGGACGGCGAGAACAGTTAAACCAAGGTACGATTGTGAGTGCGCAAGATGGACGGCTTGTTGTACAAGTAAGCTTGGAACCTTTTAACTGCCGGCAGAACTATACATTACAACTAATCAAAGTTAGGTGAGTTGTTGCCGTCAGTAGTGACATGATGACTCAGACACTCAGTCTTGTACTGCCCAAACTCTGAAAGTTTGCAGTCCACAGACCTGAAGTTTATTGAGTACTTTTGTAGACAAGTAAGATTTTTGTTGTTTCTAGAAAAAAACGACGATATTGTTAAGGTATACTAAAATAATCTTAGTAAATCCGCTAAAACCTTGGTTTTTGGTTTCTGGAAAGTCGATAAGGTTTTCTTTAGTCCAAATGGCATCACTCGGAACTGGTACCTTGCGCTGTCGGTGTGGCAAACGCGGTCAGTTGTTTGGACTTTTTTCTCACAAAAACCTGCCAGTGTCCAGCTTTTAGATCCCCCTTTGTGAGTAGTAGGGAAAATTTAAGGAAAAGTACTCAAAACCTACGAGTACTACCAGCGCACAATACTCGCTTGAGCTAATTGAAGGAGATTTTTTTGCACGGTTGTACAAACACCGTCTGACTCAGATAGGAATGGTGTTCTTTAGCTGGATATGGTGTAGTGCCGTTTTTGTGGTGCTTGATAACGGTAAAAACTATTGCTGCAAATGTTATTTATCGTTAAATAGTGGAAGGTGACATAAATAACTTCTTAAAATAATACGCTCACCAACTCATTTATTGGACATTTAGAAATTGGATGTTTTTTTTTTAGTTATTAAATTGAAGCAAGAAAGGTACATAACTAACTTTCTGATAATGTATAGTTGAGTTGGTGGGCGGTGCATTTAGTTTAATAAGCTAATAGTATTTATTAAAGTGTAAAACCCACACACCTAGTTTTGGTCATCTAAAAATTAGAGGATTAATTTCTTTCTATTTTTTTGATAACAAACAATTAAATGGGTAGGCATAACTGGAGTGTCTTCCTCATCTGCTCAAGTATTAGTCATCCAGAAGCTGCATTTTTTTTCTGTTAATGCTATTTATTGTTAATTTAAAGCAAGAAAGTGATATAATCAACATATTGACAACAAACAGTTTGGAACCTCGACTACTACGCCCACTAACTACAGTTATGAACTTGACCAGATACCGACGACAGCCCTAAGTGCACCCTCCTTGCACTTAGCCTGCATTCCCCGCCGTAAGTCTTCTCTCAACAACTGGCTATTACTAGGGGAGCTTACCGATGACAATCATTGCTATGTTCACTGTTTACGCACCTTGCTACTTTTTCACACCGAAGACGGACCTGGGAGCCCATTCACACCCTCCAAAACCATGCGTGTTTTATGGCATTGCACATTCTGCCATGAGCCAGATTCTATGGTAGCGTTCATACAGCGACCTCATTCTCTACCTTTGGCAATTCATTAGAGGTGCAATTTCTTGGCTGTGGGTTTGACCCTAACCAAGCTGCACCTACCTTTGCAAGTTACGGAATTTCACCATAATGGCTCAGAGCACAAGGTGTTTGCCGAATGATCATACCAACCAAACAGCTTTTAGAAGCGGTTTTAGGCAGATTTAAGTCAGTCGGAGTTTAGTATTTTATACAAATTAAAAGTGTCGATACAATTACTAACAATGCTTGAACACACACATAGACTCAATATGTTTACTCACGCACTCACCCAAAGTGCAAGTTTACTAAAGATTATGTGGTTTTGTTGTAGAACGTGAAAGTACATTATAGAATCTATCAGTGGTTTTCCTAAAATTCTAGCGGGGTGCGCAAGCACAAATATGTGGGGTTTGACACGGAAACTCTGAAAAGTTGAATGTGGTGGAGGTCAGTAGCACTTTTTGTCTTAGAAGCTGCAGCGTTCGACGGTGTGGCACTAAGTGGTGACAGCAGGCAGAAAATCCAGCCCATGGTTAGTGTCGTTTTGGTACAATCTTGGCTGTTTGATTTTTGGCTCTTAAGTGACTGCAACTGTGAAAAATGTATAGCGAGGAACGTTAATGGTGCAGCTTGGCTTCGTCTACTTGCGGCATCATTTCTACCGATTTTTTAAGGCTAAGTTTCTGTTTTTATCTGGTTGTTTGGAGATGGAATCTAGATAACGTTGACTTAGTTCTTGATACTTTTGCACGGGGAAAGGAGTAGTTTATTGTAAAAATGTCCAAAGGGGTTTTCTTGAGTCTGAATGGCGCGGTTGTTTAAAATCTTTAAAACACTCGCGGCACGACTTGTCCTAAACTAGGCATGATCAAGGTTTAGGAGGAGATTTTTACTTGCGGTGGCACCCGCTTGCCAAGTGTTCCATTTGCGGTACGGCGTTGTGGGTCTGCAGAGTCTACCCGAGTAGATGATTGTCGTTGGCCAACTTTTTTCTTTTCTTCCGAGGATGCTCACAAATTAGGTATGCGATGGTTTGCCAATGTTCGTTGCTATAATTGGGTTTCCACTCACAAAAATGAAGACCTATACCTTTACACTACGTTTGCGGACCTTTTAAAAACGCCCCTGCTTTATTTTAAAAATTATTATTGCGAGTGCTGGTTGGATTACCAGGTCAATGTGTACTAGTGTACCTTGATGTTATACTAGTGTATTCAAGCACAACACAAACTATCTAAGTGCAAGTTTGGTCAAGAGTCAATAGAGTATTTTAGGCACTAGGTTACGTCACAAAGTACCCAAAACCAGGAAGCAGTTTTAAAGTTTTTTTGGAAATATGCTCATGGCTTTGCGAGTAAGTGTCAAATTTCTTTAAGGTTGCTGAACCGTTTATGAACTTGCAAGAGTAAACAAAAAATGTTCTGCTGGGTTGAAATTGCTGACAAAGCTTTCCAAAAAGTGAAAGACCTACTAAGCCAATCAATGAGACTTGATCATCCGCTACTGGTTTGTTGTTTGTATTACAAACCTATGCTTGTAACACAGGATTAGATACCCTGTTACTAGAAAGAGGTTATAGTATGACTCAGCAGCACTAGGAAAAAATGTTGCTCTGTCAAACTAGAATGTATGGCTATATATTGAGCTGTATAGAAATATAAGGCTTACCTGGAGTATGCTCTCTTTACAATAAACTTCTGCTGTTGCTGTACAAGTCAACGGAAGCAATTGTAAAGTTTATTAAGTGGTCGTTGTTTCTGCAAGAATTTTTATTTAAAGTGAAATACACCTTTGGATCCATAAACCACTTTCTTGACGCACTATCTAGAATTACGTGTTAGAAGATGGTTGACAAAAAAATAAAAGATGTTGAACGGTTACTGCCCTCAGAAGGCAATTAGAACAAAATAACCGAAAACCTACGTCATACAGCCGACTAGGCAGAAAGCACATGGTTACCAAAAACAAAATCTACGTACTGAAGAATCATTAGATGTTTTAGTGCAGAAAGCATAAACCTAGGAAATAACACTTTAGTATTAATGAACGTTAGACAATTTCAAAATGTCTTACAAACATTAGCAGGACACAACCAGCTAGTAGTGCTACCCAACAGAGGTTGCTGAAACAATATTATTTAAACTACGCTTCTAAAGAGAAGGTGGTCTTCTTTATCCGGGGATCTGAAAATCTGCTACGATCTCACTCACCAAGCACACTTTCGGAAAAGATAAAAATTGACCACTTTGGGGAATAAATTAGCATTAATTGTCAAGGACATACTAGTGCCGGTCTCAACTAGCAAGATTACTACAAAACTGATTGAGAAAAAAATAAAAGTGCATAAACCAGATGTTGGTTACGTACTATTCATGCACGCCAAATTTAAAAAGAGAGTACGGGCATTGCTAAAACAAAATCCTCACAAGCACTAGTATGAAGTTATCATGTTAGCAATTGTTTACAAGAATTGGCGAATCAATGTTGGCACTGGACAAAATCTAAGGTACATATTGCTAGGACAGACGTTGGAATAATCAGGATGTTGGGATGACCCTGACATGGAATAAAAAAGAAGAAAACTTAAAGAGAAGGTTGCAAAAAGCAAGACGCTGCCACCTACTGGTAGCTACAATATCGAGACAACTTATCCAGTATTTACCAACCTGTAGATAGTTATGATCAGTGGTGGAGCATGGAAATTTTTTAAACAATCATCTGAGTCCCAAGAATTTAATAACAACAGCAGTAGGTCACTGCTATTGGATCCAAAACTTGCCATACCAACCAACTTGCAAATTAAATATAAATTGCTTTTGGCTTGTTTCCACGACTAACGCATCACCTTTCCAAGTGACAACCTTAGAAGATATGTTTGTCATGAAAACAGGAGGGAATTGTTACAGCCACCAAACGGCGCCACTAGCCAAACACACATCAAACTGTCAAGTTAACTTTGAGCTTAGACATTAATTGCCATCCAACAAACCGTTTGCCAAAAACTATTATACTCCGCTACGTCTTATGTATATTTTTTCTGGATCACATATTACGATCTTTACTATGCCCTACAAACACTCTTCCAAGAGGATACCGACCCACGCCATGACTACTGATTATTCTTACAATCCTACGTTTGCTACCTATGTATACCGCACAACGACCCTTGCGCCGCTTTTGGCTTATTCTAATGTTTTTACTTTATTTACCTTGACTGCACTTGGAGCACTAGCTCCGCTTTTGGCTCTCTACCGCTGTGTTTGATCTATACCGAACTGTGACTATCTTTATTTTATCTCTATGTTTACACAGAAACAGCGGAAGTAAAAAGGCTAAGGTCTAACTTGGGTAAGATAGGGAAAGTAATAAAGAACTCAAGTATGTCACTTACAATGAAATCAGCGAGTAGACTCAAAACAACTCAAAGAGCCATAGAACGACAAATGCTCGGCATACATTTAAGAGACCATATTACGACCGAGGAGATAAGACAAAGAACTAAGGTAGACGCCATAGAGACCATAGCAACGCAGAAATAGAGATAGGCAAGACAGATCGCACGCCAAGACAATTACAGATGAACCGAACAAATACTCCAATGGAGAGCAAGAACACATAAACGGAGCAAGCAAGACCATCAAGACAATGGCAAGACAACATAACAGAGAGCGCGGAGAAGAAATGGTCCCAATTAGCTCAAGACAGGAAAAACTAGAAAAAAATAGGGGTGGTCAAAATTCAGGAGTGGATTGTTAAAGGTTGTTGAAAAAGAAGAAGAAGAAGAAGAAGAAGAAGAAGAAGAGATCCTGCTTACCTACTTAAGTGTTTGTCATCTAGAAATTTGAAGGTTTTTTCTCTGCTAATGCCATTTTTGTTAAAAGGTTCAAGTTTTTAAAATGTTCTACAAGTTTAAATAACATTTAAAAAAAAAAATATTTTGTGTAACACTTGCAAAATAATGTTTCAATCTTTTAGTATAAATAAAACATGTTTTAGGCCCTCTAGTAGCAATCGATTTATTTGACAAGTATAAATTAAAAATTCTTAAAGTTTTTAATGATATTCAAAACTAAACGTAAGCACATGAAGTATTTTTTTTGCTTTGAGTGATTTAAAAAAAAATTAAATGTTTTACAATTATTATGAAATTTGAAGAACGTTAAGAAACTGATATATTTACTTGTTTAAATTATGTTATAGTGTTATTAGTGAGCTATAAGTAGAAACCTTAAAAAAACAATGTTTTTTGTATCGCAAATCTTAACTGTAGAATTCCTAATCAATTTGATACATTAATAAATTCTTATTGTAATTAAATAACATTTCCTTATATTAAAATTTTGTGTAAACTAAAGTGCCAAAACTACTTTATGATTAAACTTCAATACTTTAATTAATTGGATTCTATAATTAAAGTAACAAAACTGTAACAAGTTTTCAATATCTAAAAAAAAAAATTTATAGAAATTATAAATAAATAATTATCATACAACTTACATTAACTAATAACTCATTTGAACAGCATTTAGCAAAGCCTGCAGGTATATAAAATGGTTTCTGTGCACGAATCAGCATTAATAATAAAGTTTTTTGAGTATCCAAATCACCATCCCACGGAATATTATCATATACAACATCTGTTAAATCTAGGCTCTTTAATATAAATTAAATTAGTTATTTGCGTATTTTTAATCAATTTACTCACATAATGGTTATATAATTCACCTATAAAACAAGCGACGGATATATAAGCCAACCAAATACAACCATGAGCAAACATAATGTATTTAAATGTCTAAAAATGTTTAGTAAACTATATTAATTGTTAATAAAAAAATAATTATACTAACCACTGTAAGTTGATACAATATCAATGTTATAATCAAGATTGAACAACCAACAAGCAACATCATAAACCAATAGGTAACGTCGACGAATTTATCAGCTAACCTATAATAAAATTTGAGCTAATTTTGTATTATTAATTTAAAATATACTTACTCTATAATTTTATAATGATACATTACACATTTTTTAATATAATTCTTTCTTTCTTCTTTTTTCATTTTTGGAATTTTTCTTAATAATTTTTTTAAATGTTCAAGTCTGTTAATTATATACAGAGGTATTACTAAAATAGTACATGCAGGAAATATTCCAATAGAAGATATTTGTAATGTATTTTGCGCTTGTATCATTAAATAAATCTGCCTGTATGGGTTTTGAAATATATTAACAAATGGAAAATAAGCATTGACTATAAGACCACAATCATCTACAACATTATCTGGACAATTTGACAACATTGTTAAAATAGCTGTTGCAAGTACTGAGAAAAACATCCAACACATAAAAAATTTAATGAATATATTCATAAATTTGTTTAATTGTTCTATGCCTTTTGGTTTCTCATAAACTGTAAAATCACCCAATTCTTTAAGAATTTGTAGGATTTTGGGTTGTTTATATACCGAGCACACAATTGATAATTGTGCGCTGAGTGATGCAACTGTGCATGCTACAGCATCTGATAAATTTTCAAAATTGAATCCATAAGTTCCTAAAATATCAAAAATTAATTTACTCAATTAAGTTAATTTTTTTAATCTTTTACGAATGTTATGTTCTATGAATAAAATCATGCCAATTGTGAGAGTATTACTAAACATCAAGAGACCAATTAGTTTAACCCAATATGTTACATTTCTGTTGCTTTTGGGCCATGCACCTACTAAAATATTTATTTTAATAAAGCTTTCAGCTAAATTGATTTTATTCTTATCAATTTCGGTGCTGTTATTGCGTATAATTGTCATGGTGGTATTGGTAAATGCAAACTGAAGAATGTAATATGTTTCAATTTAATTCAAATATTAACCAAACTCTGTAATCAAATCGTTGATCGGAATTGTTCAATTACGTTAAATTGATAATCTAAGCAATCACAATTTGCCAAATTAGAGGAAAGAATGTAAAAATTATGTAATGCAATTTTTTATTTAAATATTTATTAAATTAGTTTAAAATCAATTTGTACAAAAATTGTATTTTACAAAAAAGCATAAACTTATTTAGTTTACAAATAACAATAATATTATATTATTTTTATTTGTCATAAATATGGAATAATTAAATAAGATGATGGTGATTATTAGTTTTAAATAAAAAGCATCGTAATTCAAACTATAAAAATGTTACTGCATCAATTGACAATACATTAATTAACATGACAGTTTTGTTTTTTTCACATTTCCGTTTTGGAAGACTCGGAGTTCATTGGACATCATGGCATTATATATTCAGCTCAGTTAGATATATTGAAAGGCTTTTTGTGGGTGCTTTTTTTTAGTTGTAAGCGTCGTGTAATTAGACTTTTGTCACTTGGTACAGACCTAAATATTTAGCTTTAAGTTTGAGCTTTTGGCTAAACGGTGTTTGCTTGATAGCTACTAGGTCTCCGTTTCTAAATCTTTCTGGACTTTTCTATTTGTCCATTTGCCCTGCGGAGCCCCGTTGTGATTATGCGATGCTTAATTTTCTTTTTTTTACAATACTCTTTGAACTTATTGTTTGTGAATGTCGGTCTTTTATCCGATATGATTTGCAGTGAGTTGGCAAAATTCTTCTTTTGAAGATCTAAACACATTTGCGGTAATTGATGACTTTGTAGAGTACATGTGAACTTAAAAAGAGTCTAATATTGCCAAGACTTAGCTGTAGTTTTTGTTAGTGGTGCTTAAGGATTCTAAGTGGTCAATATAAGTTGTCCTCAATGGTGCATTATTCTTAGGCAGAGCATTTAAAAACTTTTTGTTTTTTCTTTTTTTTTGTTTATTAAAATGCACCGAATGCATGCAATGACATTTTCTATCTTATTCTGTAGACTTGAGATTATTATTGTACCAATTAGGTCTTTTGTCTTTTTTACTGCATAATGTCTTAGACCGTGAACGGTTTTTATAATCTCTGGAATAACCAGTTACTGTATATCATGTTTTACTCTTTATAGTATCCTGTAGTTGCCATGTTTTTTCTTCTTTTGCAATCTTTTTGGATATGTTTCATTCTTGTGCTTGGTCGGTGCTTTCATATTCATATTTTTCTAAAAACCTTACTTTCTAGGCTACCCTTTTGTTTACGCTTTTTTGTAAATTGTCTTTGTAAATGCATCTCAGTCTGTTACTATATTGCGGGACTACGGCATTGACGCGTTTGTTGTAGTTGCTTTTGCTGAGCAGTAGATACGACTAAACGGAAATTAGAGCTCTGAGTAATTTTTGTTCTAGCAGATACACTTTGAATTTTTCAACTTTACCTATTACCGCCATTATTTCTAATTTATAACTAAAAGTTTTTTTTTTGTTACCGTTGTGTTTTTGCTCTTAAATTAAATGAAATGGAATTGATTTTTATTAATTGGATTTTTTTGGAGTAATACTGCTTTGTAGCCTTCTATACTTCTACATAGAGTTTACTTTTTAAACTTGGTTTATATTAATAAAGGACTGAACTTTCTGTTGCATCTTTCTTTAAATGATAGGTTAACGGTTTTGTTATTTTGGTATAACGAAAATAATTTTTTTCAGTCAGTCCAAGGAAACTTTGATTTTGCTTTATTTGTCTTCAGTGATGGGAACTTTCTTATTGTCTAGGTCTCTGTTTTTGTTAGGTAGAACTTTTCATTTTTTGTTGTTGTAGAAATTGGCAAATTTTTAGGTTGATTTCAAATCTATATTTACTGGTCACTTGACATTATTTGCTTCAAAGTTTTTCATTTAATGAAATGACAAATCTATGTGGGTTGAAAAATCTTTTTTCTTATCAGTTCTTAAAATACTGTGTTTACGTATAATGGAATGAAATTTTTGTAAACTACAATTGACTATTGTGCGTAACTTAAAAGGGTGCACTTCCACATACTATGTCAAGTATTATATGAAAGAATTTGTTTTTTAGGTCTAGCACACTAAACAGTACGGCTGTGGGTGACCACCACTTTGTTTACTTTTATAGTCCATGCTTATTCTATTTCTTTTTCTGATCACTGGACTGATGCTATTCTGATCTAAACAATTCTATTATTTTATTGTCTAGCTATATCTGCACTATTTTTAGATTCTATATGCAGATATAGCAATCGTTTAGGTGAAGAATAACCTGTTTTGGTTTTTCTTGATGTATAATGTCTTACTATTTTTTGTTTTGGTTTCTTTGCTTACTTCGTGGTCATTGTTCAGTTCTGTTTTTTAATGGTTACTTTATTTTTATTGAGTTTTACTTCTGTTTGATTTAATAGTTTGTTTTTTATATTATTATGTCTAACGCACAGATGACTTTAGATATGACATAATCTACGGTATTAAGTACTATAAATTATATTGTCTAGCTTTAATTTTAATTCTGTTTAGTCGGATAGTTGCTTTGTATTTTTTCTGAAGTTTGGTAATACTAAGTTTGAGTTTTTTAGCAGCGGCTTACCAATTTCTTTATACACTTTGCTGTTGTTTTGTGTTTTTTACGGCTGTTTTTCATTGCACTAGTAAGTTTACGATAATATAAAAGTGCCCCTCCCTTAATCATATTTTTTTTTTAAACAAAAATGAAACCAAAAGTAACGGGAATTGCGCTGGGCGGGGTGGGAAAGTGGGGAAACCTATTGTTTGATTTAGTGTTTGTTAGGGACACGTTTCCTGAGTTAGTGTGCAAAGTTCTGTTGCTGTGAGTGTATCAGTTTGTCTGTAGAAATATTTTTAGTTAAACAACTTTTTTCATTTTGCCGAAAACGTGATGGCCGATTGTCGAGTGCAACGCGCGGCTGTGAAATTTTGTTTTCTGTTGGGGAAATCGGCCGCGGATACTATTGTAATGCTTAAGACTACTTATGGGGATGCTGCCCTAAGTAAAACAAAAACTACGAGTGATTTTCACACAAGAAATGTCAATTGAAGACCAATCTTGTTCAGAACGTCCTTCAACGACAAGAAGTGACGAAAACGTCGACAAAATTAATGCTCTCGTTTGTGAAGACCGTCGCCGAACCATTGATCAACTCTGTAAGATGTCTAGAATATCATGTGAACTTTATTCATTCAGAGGATTTTTTCGAACATTTGCATATGAGAAGAGTTGCAGCCAAATTTGTCTTTCGCCTTCTCACAGGCGAGCAAATAGAGCGTTCGACTTCAGGCATGTTTAGAGCTTCAAAATCAGCTCAAAGAGGACCCTGAATAATTTTCAAGGTGATTACTGGTGATGAATTGTGGTGTTATGAATACGACCTCGAAACAAAGCAGCAATCAAGCCAGTGGAAGACACCTCTCCTTGTCACAAAAAAACTTGCCAAGTGAAGTCAAACATCAAGATAATGCTCATTTTCTTTTTGATTGCTGAGGTGTTGTAGGTTGTAGGTTTTGAAAAGATTGAAAGAGAGTATTCGGAAGAAAAAGGCATATCTCATTGCATTGCTGCCTGCTGTTTTTGTTTTTTTTTTTTATTGCCCGCTTTTTTGTCTGGTAAAATGTGAAACAAGGATGCTTATTCAAAATCAGTTGGTTTGCCGTGTACGCGCACAAGCGACTGATTCTTTCATCATAACAAAGCGCTCTTTCCGTAAAGCTGTTTTTGACCAAAAACGGCGCATGACACCAACTGTTGACTCCCTCCCCCCTCCCCCTCCCCTGTTCACCGGATCTAGCCCCCTGTGATTTCTTTTTGTTTCCCAGACTCAAAAGGGACATGAGAGGAAAGCGTTTTGCCACCTGTGGAGGAGGTAAAACAAAAATCGCTAAAAGGCCTAAAGAACATCCCGATAAGTGAATTTAAAATATGTTTTGAACAATGGAAAGATTGTTTGCAGAGGTGCGTTGAGGTCATGGGAGAAAACTTTGAAGGTGATCAAAATTTGGTGTAAAAATATTAAGAAATAAAGAAGTTATGACGAAACTCCCGTTTTTTGGGTCCCCTCTTGTATGTTTAATGACAGTACTTTTTTTGTAATGTTTTTTTTTGTTACAGCATTATCTTTGCACTTTTTAAACATATGCTTGCAATCTTTTGCTGAGTGGACGCTGGTTTTACAATTAAAACATTTAGGTGCTGGCCGATTGGTATTTTTGATTGCTTCTTAGTTTCTTTGTTTGTTGAACTGTTAGCATGGTACCTACTTTGTTTTGCGTTCACATTGCTTTTGATCAGCTTAATATTTTAAAAATTAAGTTTATGTGCACTAAAAAGTACTGCTTTTGTACTTACATTGTCATAAATATTATCTATTACGTACTGCATCAAGGCTTTACTTTTATTTATTATTTGACTTCTATTTTCTTCATTATGAAAAAATATTCTTCAACTAATTTTTCTTTCTTTATCTTTGGCGCATTAATGTTTGATGCACTGTTGTACTTCAGTAAAAATTCACAATCTAAAGTTTGTTTTAATTTTGACCAAAAATTCAATTTTTCTTTGCTACTGCAATATATACTTACAACAATATAAGTTGTTGCACTTTATTCAGTTAAATAAATCTGCTGTGTTTTCAAAATTTGCTGTCTATTTATTTATTGAATATTCACTCTTTCTAATAAGTATGCGGATTGTATCGTCCCTGAACAAAAATGCAAATCTCACTGCATTGCCCCTGCTTATTTTGCAGCACCGCCTAAGCTTGTTGACTTTTGTCTTAGTGGTATAATCTTAATTACGTTTTATAGTTAGTAGCCTTATGTTTTTGTTTCTTTTTTTTATTGTCTGCTGTAGGGTAGAAAAAAAGTGATGTTAGCATATGCAGATTTTGTTGTAAGAAAAGCAAAAAAATGGAAGGAGAATTAATAACAGTCAGCTTAGAATTTATTTGGACTGTATATAATACATAGCATTGCAAGGCGTTAATACAATGTAATATTAGCCCGGCCCGTTCACCATAAGACACGGGGATTGTAGCTGAGATATAATAGAATCAAATGTAGTTTGTGTACTTACATAATATTTTTTTATAATCCCATCTACTTTGATGTATTTTTTACATTTTATTCTACTAACTTTCAAAGCAAAAAAAAACTGATTAACATTTATTTCTAAATCTGCTTTCTTATTCCTACCTTGCTTGCCAAAAACCAAAAGTAACACAAAACAAAACGTTTGCTATTTCTTGTGTAAAATATTCTTCTTAAGACCATACCGACCGCTACCTTGATTTGTAGTATTTTAACAAAAAAGGCAACTTTAGCTTCATCGCTGCTTCTACAAATAATTTGATAATCGATTTATATTTTTACCAGTACATTTAGAAAAGATTAAACTATGAAGTCTTTTTTGTGAAATTATATTTGCAAATAGCAACAAAATGCATTCAAAAATACAGAAAAACATATTTATTTCTATATTTGATGGTTTTCTTCGGCTATTTCCTAACTATAATTTGACTGATGAAGCCAAAGTTGCCGTTTTTGTTAAAATACTGCAAATCAAGGTAGCGGTCAGTATGCTCTTAAATTGTCAATATTATTATCAAAGTTAGTCTTTGTGACACTATGTTATTAGATTTGTTTGTTTTACTTCTTCTTCTTGTTGGTGCCGTATCCGCTAGCGAATGTTGGCGATCCATCTGGCTATAATGGTTTTATTGACGGCGGCGCGGAACAATTCCACGGAAGTCTTCCCGTACCACTGTCGCAGATTTTTTACCCAGGAGGTACGTCTTCTTCCCGGTCCCCTATTTCCGGCGATTTTCCCTTGCATAATTAGCTGTAGTAGTTGATATTTTGAGTTGCGCACGATGTGTCCTAGATAAGAAAGTTTTCTTTTCTTGATGTTTGACATTACTTCTTTATCTTTGTGTATTCTTATCAGGACTTCCTCGTTAGTTACTCGATCTACCCAGCTGATCTGTAATATTCTACAATAAACCCACATCTCAAACGCCTCTATTTTTTTCGATGATGCTTCTGTAAGAGTCCACGCCTCCATTCCGTAAAGTAACACCGAAAAAACGTAACATCTAACCATGCGTATTCTGAGCTTTAAGCTGAGACTGTGACTACATAGCAAGGATCTCATCTTCCGGAAGGCTTCCCGTGCAAGTGCAATTCTGATTTTAATTTCGGCCAAGTGATCCCAGTTCTCATTCATATTGCAGCCCAGATAAGTAATGCGTTGCACTCTTTCAATAGCCGTGTTGTTTGCGTGGAGACCAGTATCAATTGAATTTGAGTCTTTGCTTACGATCATGTATTTTGTTTTGGCTGCATTTAGTTTAAGTCCGTAGTCCTCTCCAGCATCAGCTACTCTGCTTAGTAGTCTTTGAAGTCCATCAGGCGTATCAGCAATTAACAAGGTGTCGTCCGCATACCTATGTTATTAATTACTACGCCGTTCACTTGAATGCCCTCATCCACATCTTGTAGAGTCTCTTTAAAAAGTCCTTCGGAGTAAACATTAAAGAAAAGTGGTGATAGGATGCAACCTTGTCGTACTCCCCTTCGTATTTCTATTTCGTCGCTGAGGCTGTCCTCTACTCTTACTATTAGACCTATAATTACGAAGATCTTTTTTACAACGAACTCAAAGAACTCTAAACAAGAGTCAAATATATTTCAAATTAAAGTCGTAAAAAGAGTCGCGTTCCGTGCCCGATTTGTGATTAAAACAAAAGTTTTGGTCACAATTTGTGATGTTAACGTATGCCCAAATATAAAAAAAAAATGTTTGTAAAAATAACACCAAAATGCAGCTTTTATGGATAAAACTTAAGAATTACGTTTTTAAAAATATAAAAATTGTGTCACCTTACGAGTCCACGAGATTTTCAGCGGAATACCGTACAAAAAACACATTAACCGTATTTAATTTATGTCTAGGAATGGTTTTCAAAGTAAGGAGAACTGTGTGCCATGGTCATACAAAATACATTTAAGTTTCCCGACATTTACAGTATATTTTTTTATCTATTTATAATTGCTCATTTAACAAGGTATACAGACAATTTTTCAGACATTAATAGTTATAAATTGATGTGTGGGCTTTGCTGTGATGCTCAATCTGGTTAAGCAGTTGTTAAAAATTGAGCTTTTGTTGGACGCTACCGCTAAGTGTGAAACTGCGCAGTTTTTGAACGCAAAAAGCGTTAAACCGATTGAAATTTATTACCAATTGACGGAAATGTATGGAGAGTTGTGAATGGAAATCAAAAACGTTTGCAATTGGTGTAGATAGAAGCGGAAGAACATCAATTTTAGACAAGACAGTCGCAGAGACTATGCGTGAAGATTGGTTTTTGCGTTTGGGTACGATTTACTAGATTTTAACAAAAAGTTGTAGTGATGCAAGGTATAGACATGGCTATACACTAAAGTGGCAATTAAGTAAAAAAATAGACAAATGTTTAAACTTTAAAATGATGTAAATATTATAAAAAATTAACAAATTAAAGACCAAAAATTAATTGTTAAAAGATTATTACGTTATGCAGAAAGAATTGTGTTAAATTTAGCAAACGAAAAACTTTAACAGTCTGACATAAATGGCACAGTTTCATATTTGTTGTTTAATAGCACAAAATTTTCTAAAACTTTACATAGCGTACTGTATCTTATAAACACAAAAATGCTTATTATAGTGACATTATACCTAGATAAAATTTAGTACTATATTTTTCTTCTTCTTGTTGTCCTTTTTCTATTGAAGGTTTGACACCATTATAACAATTTTAATCTTATTTGCTGCAGCTTTGAACAATTCAACACTTCTGCAGTTAAACCAATTAGCCAAGTTCTTTAGCCAAGAGACCCGACGCCTACTAATACTGCGCTTTTAATTGATCTTTTCCTGCATAATGAGCCTCAAGTTTTTTTTTTTGAGATGCACAATTTTGCAATCTTTTTTCATCTTGCAAAGGACTTTGTTGGTAATTATATATATTTCCAGAGAATTTGCCACATTCTACGATAGCACCACATTTCAAAAGCCTCCAGTCTCTTTAGCTTTAGTTCTTTTAGAGTCTTCAACTCCGTACAGCAGGGTAGAAAAGACGTAGTTGCGAAGCACTTTTGTTTTGAGTTCTATACTGGCATCTCTCCAACACAAAAAGTTCTTCAATTTCATGAAAGCTGCTCTTGCTATGTCTACTCTTCTCTTAATCTCACTTGCCTAGTCACCTGTTTTACAAAGCACAGTTCCAAGATATTTATACGAATCAACCTTTTTTATTACAGTGTCACTAATTTTCAGTTGAACCTGTTGGATATTTGTTTTCAAAATTATCATATATTTAGTTTTTGTTAGGTTCATCTGTAGTCCATACTCATTACATTTATTGTTCACTCTTTCCATCATGAGCTGAAGGGTGGGTTACTTCATTTTAAACAACTGGTTTGTTATCGTGATTTGGAGTGGCTCACCCACCCACTCAAGTATTACGTTATCAAGAGGTTGGATCACATTTTCTGTTGTGGCAAAATGACTTCTAATATTAGCATAGAAGATGAACATTTAATCTCTTGATGACTAACACTTGGGTGGGCGGCTGGGCTACTCCATTTTGAACAACTGGTTTGTTATCGTGTTTTGGAGTGGCTCACGCACCAACCCAAGTGTTACGTTATCAAGAGGTTGGATTACATTTTTTTTTGTGGCAAAATGACTTCTAACGTTAGCATAGAAGATGAACATTCAATCTTGATGACTGTCAGTTGGGTGGATGGGTGGGTGACTCCATTCTAAACTACTTGCTTTTTATTATGTTTTAGAGTGATTCACTCACCCAAGTGTTACGTTATCACAAAGTTGGATTACAATTTTCTTTTGTGGCAAAATGACATCTAACGTCAGCATAGAAGATGAACATTTAATCTCTTGATGACTAACACTTGGGTTGGTGAGTGGGCCACTCCATTCTAAACTACCCAAGTATTACGTTAACAAGAGGTTGGATCAGAATCTTTTTTTGTGGGAAAATGACTTTTTATGTTAGCATAGAAAATTAATATTTTTTTGATTTCTGACAGTTTGGTGGGTAGGCTATTCCATTCCAAACTACTGGCCAGTTATGATGCTCTGGAGTTGGTAAACGGCTTAGGAGATTCCGTGGTAGTACGTCGGCTATAAACAATTTAGAACCGGGCATGTATTGTACTTTGAACTTACTATTCTTGCATAGCCAGAATCTAGCAAGTGATTTTTGGAGAGAGTAGAGTAGTATTTAAATAATTTAAAAATCAAATTGTAAAAAACGACTATTTAAGAACACGTTTTATTTACGCTACTACTTACTTAACGTTACATTGTAGGATACACGTGTGGTTTAAAGAGATAAGCTGTAATAAGACTTACTTTGTTTTTGCTACCCTGTTCAGGATTTTTTTTAAGTAACTACGTTATAGGTTTTACCAATATTTTTTAACAAATTACCTATATTAATTTAATAATTTTAGGAATGCATGTAGCTGCTAAACAGGAGAGTATTAGAGAGCCTGAATACGATTTGGTTTTAATTCATTCTTTTTTTTTGTGCCTTCTCCAAAAGATGGCAATCATCATCTCTGTGCTTACTTTTGAGAAAGCCGCTTTAAATAGTTTGTTTGTATTGCGATTGAACCAGTTTTGCAGATTTTTCAGCCATGAGTGGCATCTTTTTTCAACGCTTCTTGTGCCCTGTATTTTCCTTTGTGTTATTACTTGGAGCAAATGGTATTTCTCCTCTCTCTGCGTCTTAATGATGTTTACAATTTATTTTTCTTTCTTTATTTTTCTAATTACTTCTGTGTTTGTTACTCGGTCCGTCTATGGTATTCTCAATATTCCTCTGTACATCCACAGTTCAAAGGCCAATCTTTTGATGTTCACATTTTTAACTGTCCATGCTTTTGCTCCATACAATAGAATTGGTTGTATATAGCATGTTGTTAATCTTGTTTTTAGTTCTAGGTTTAAAACTTTTCCACATAGAGCTTTTTTGCATTTTTATGAAAGCTGTTCTAGCTTTTTCTATTCTAATTTTTATTTCCACTGAACAATCGTTATCTTGGTTAATGGTTGTGCCCAAATAGTTGTACTTTGTTACCTTTTCTTTGAGTTCATTGTGTACGTAGATGTTTTTGCTATTTTGTGGTGTTTTTGTCTTTATCATGAATTTGGTCTTCTTAGCATTTAGAGATAGTCCACATTCTTTGCTTACCGCTGTTACTTTGTTGAACATTTTTTGAAGATCTTCAAAGTTAGTTGCAATTAGAGCTGTGTCAGCATATCTTATGTTATTTATTGGTATGCCGTTCACTTTTACCCTTATTGTTTTGCCATATAGTGCTTTCTTTTGCATACAAGTTGAATAGTGTTGCTGATAGTACGCATCTCTGTCTTATATCCCTCTTTATTCCGATCTCTTCCGATGTATTGCCGTCTATTTATTCGATTGCTTTTTGATTATAATACAGGTTAGTAATGTTTTGAATATCTCTGGTGTCGAGCGTTTTTTCTTTGAGCAGATGAATAAGGCGGTCGTGTCGTCTTCTATCAAATGCTTTGTTGTAGTCGATGAAACATATATATAGGTCTTTATTGACATCTAAGCATCGCTGCATCAGGACGTTTAAAGCAAAAAGTGCTACTCGCGTGCTGAGGCCGTTATGAAGCCCGAATTGTGATTTGCTTATTTTTTTATCCAGTTTACCGTGTATTCTGTATTGTATCACTTTCAGGAATGTCTTAAATTTATTACTGTCAAGATATTATCCGAGGAATTTGATCCTTTATAAAATAATATTTGTGAATTTGGAAACCTAACCTAACCTAACCTAACACAATTAAGATGCATCAGCACTAAATTCAGGTAACAAACATAATTTTTATTACACGTGGTCAAACTTTTTGCAGAACCAAAAATTTGTTTATACACCAAAGTACGATAAAATGATGCCGAAAAATGAAACGTCAAGGAACTTTTTATGTTTGTGGGCTTTTTTGGATTGCAGACATTTGCTTACAGGTAGCTCAGTTTTTTGCGGTAGCTTTTTATGAGTTTATTTGGGTTTGGAGTGTTTTGTGTTTGTAAAGTTACACAGTATCTTGATAGTGACTTATACTTGCCAATCAATAATGCAAAATATCATGTTTATCACCTCAAATTGCATCTTTATGAGTTTCAGTTAGCCAAGACCTCGTTCTTTTTGTTGTCTCTATCTGGTGCGTTTAGTATTAGAATTGATACATATTTACCAGTTCTAATTTACTCCAGTCTTCAAATTCATGTTGGGAGAGATGTAGCACTCAACGATAGTCGGGTTATTAATGTCTATCCAAGCGTAGCTTTAAGATCTACTTTGTGTAACTTTGATGCTGTTTCTACATGTTTTAATTGTTACATCTTTTCTATTATCTGTGGACGTATTTTTTGTTTTGTTTAGTGACGTTTACAACATCTATCTTCTCTTTAGAAATTGTATTATTTAGCAGGTCTGTTGAGGTTTATTTGAAGGATTTTAGTGGTTATTTTGGGTTTATACGGCATTTTAATATTGTATGAATATGTCATTCAATAGAAAATTGCTCATTTAAACATACCTCAATAATAATTTACTTACTAGAATAGAGTTATTTATATCAAACTGTGGCAAAATAGTTTTGTCACAGTTTGTGCAGCGTTTTAGAGCGTTTTTGTGAATGCAGCATATTTGGCAGTTGTGTTTATTTTGCACAGAAGTTATTTTTTCTAGTTTTTAGTACTTTTTAGAATTATCTTTTTTGATTCCACAGTAGCAGATTTTGGTTTTGTTTGCTGTTACTATGTGCTTATAAGACCAACTTTCTATTTAGTAGTACCATTTTTTCGCTAGGCAGTTAACTAGCTTCACTCTGATTTCTCTTCGTAGCAGTAATTTTGGCATCATTTTTTTACATAGTAATTGTTGCAGGTCTTCTATTTTGTATAATTTATTGTCTAGGCATCTAATTGTTTTATGTAGAATTTCTACAATCTCCGTTTTAGTGGCCCCTAATGTGTATCTTTTTTGTATCTAAGTTTTTTTTGTTAATCCTTGAATCGATATGTTGGACGTTGCGTTTTATGTATTCGTTTTTTTGTTTCTAAAAAATACCTTTGGTGACAGTGTTCTCCGTGGTAAACGGTTTCCACATTCATATCTTGCAATTTAGGCACAAAAAACTGGATTATCATGTTGTGTTAGAAAGCATTATTAGCTATTATTGTCTGATCATCAGCAATTTCTAAGAAGAGTGGTTGATGATGCTCAAAATTTACACCAAAAAGTGGACACATTTGTTTCTCAACAAATATTTGTGCATTTTCTGAACTCCAAATGCTACAAATTGGACAATTAATGAAGCTATCAAGATGAATCATTGTTAAAAATGTTTATTTGAAAAATATGCATTTACCATAACCTATTCAAGAAATTATCTTTGCTATAGGTGATTATTAGGCTTTAGTTCTTAGGTCAATTAAACTTTGTAAGCATAAATATTCAAATCTTTTATGAGAATTTGCTGTAAAAAGCTTTTCTAAATGTCCAATTCTTGACCACGGTACCGAATTGATGTTGCTAGATTTTCAGCAACATTCAACTTTTATGTTTTGTGTTGTAATTGATTCAGTCTTTTTGGTTTTTTAATTATTCTTTTCACAGTTGATGAAGTTATATTTTGGGATATGCTTTAGTTAAAAAAATTATTAAAATACAATTTTTATTTGGACATATTATGTATATACAAAAGTCTGTTGGTTAGAAATCTTATTAGCATGGTGCTAACCTAAATATAAACATAGTTTATAAATAATCTTTAGGTTTAAGTCATTGTAAGAAATATATTTAATCACAAAAAATGATTGAAGAATGTGCAAAATTAAATTGATTCGGTTTAATCAAATTAACTAAACTATGTAATCAAACCGCTGATTGAAATTGTTCAATTAAGTTAAATATTGGTCGTCTAAGCAATCACAATTTGTAATATTAAAGGATAAAGCCACGTAGTTTTTTATTTGAATATTTATCAAATTAGTTTAATATAATATTAGCAACATTTATTTTATTGGTATGCAAAATGGATAAAATGTTATATATTACAATTATATTTTTATTATTTTTATTATTAATAGAAGATGTAACCATTTTTAGCTTTTATTTAGCAGTTATTTTATCAATTTTAGAAGCAGATAGTTTTATTACTACTGTAATTAATATACGATCAATTGATATAACCTATTTGACCAAATATGATTGATTAACTCACAAATTTTGTCAAATTTATTGCAAACATTTGTTCATAGTTTGATCTAAAATCTAAATTTAAGACTAACAACATCTGAACATTTGTCTACATTAGATTAACCGTGGACATCCTCATGAACCGATCAAAAGACTACTAATAAGTTATAGAAACTAAAACAAATTTCTCCTGCTCCCCTGCTCTAGTCCGTTTGATTTCGAATTTCCCATATAAAGAATTGTCACTTAGACAAGTTATTTATGTATAATATTTTTCATTGTGTATACAAAACATAAGAATAATAGCCATCATTCTACTACAGGAGTTCTATCTGGGCATGTGCATACCAGAAAATAAATATTAGCATTATAAACAGTCATTACACGATATTAATATCAAAGTTTTTTAACAACTTACCAAAAAATAATTTCAAATTTAAACAGGTGTTAAAATTATATATGTTAATTAGAACTGAATTTTAATATATAAGTTTTGTAGTTCTAATTTAAAGTATGTTGTATTTTTTATCTAATTGTAAAACTATTGTATACTACCACAGTGCGGGCAAGTCTAATTAATATACTTTGCATATTGTATTTACTTAATAAATAAAAAAATACGTTTGTGCAATTACTGTCAAGGAAGTGCTACGGCAAATAAAGACTGGTTCTAAAAGTTGCAGTAATCTTAATGCTGCAACACACTTCCAATATTGCCTGTAACGTATGTATACTCTAATAAATAGTTTAGTAACTTTATTTTAAAAACAAGAAAAATATTATTTGTTATAAAATGTTTAATTTTTAATAGAAATATTTTTTGTTTTAATAATTATATAATAGGTTTCTTTTTTATATCCACGTTTTCTCTATAATTAAACATCCCTTTAAGATTTACGTAGACCCATACCTTCCACCATATTAATGCAAATTAATATATAATTACGTTTTTACTAACAGAATCATGCATTAGCCCTTTCGGACCGTTGAAACTAATCCTTCCATCAACCCTTGTACTATTTGTCATTTCTCCCTTGCACCCTTTCCCTTAATTAAGGCACAAACCGAATTTACAACCGAATTTTAACAGCCCGCAGGTCGCAAAAACCAATTTCAATTAAAAAATGTTCCGAGAGAGGCGCAACATGACAAAAAAACACTTACTTGAAGTGACGCTCTCTCAATCTGGAATTAATTAAAATGTCTACCCAAGCTGAACAAATTGTCATATTCGTTTAATGTTCATTCTGAAAAAATATGTAACGATTTATTTTTTTTATATAGTAATCGAAGGATGGGATTTTTTTGTGATAAGATGCGCTGATGAATATTGAATGGGAGAAGTTGAGTTTGTGTAAGGGTGGAATTTTATTAAAACATATAAATTGGAAATAGATTGTCCTAGTTTCAAATCGAATATTTTTGCAGAGTTTGGAAAATATTGTAATACAAAATAAGCTTTTAAAAATTAAGTAAATAATTATTAGTCTCTGCGGCCAGTCAAATGGAAACATTGTAGGACATCAAGTTGAGAACAAAAAAAACAAATATTAATATGATAATAAATTTTTTAAATATACATATAAAATTAAAAAAATTTACAAGCAAATTTTATAATAAATTTATTTCTCTCTTTAATTATTACCAATAAAATTAAATTTTTATGTTAATAATATTGTTACTTAGAATTATTTGCATTAAACAAGTACAAAGTTTAAATAAAATGCAAAAAAATGTTTTGAAATTGCTTGTTTACTTTATATCATCCAAACATACACATCTTCTTTGTGGCTCGGTGTGCCCGTAACCTAACCTAACCTAATTTTTAGAAAGTAAAATGCGTTTACACTAGTCCAGTATATCTGGGATCTGTAGAACTTTATTCCTTTTTCAAAAAGAATCTTACCTACTAAACACATCTTATTTCTGCTTCCTCCGTCTAGATGGTATCACTTTTTCATATTTTTTTAGTAAAGTTTTGTTAATAGTTTTTTTTTGTGCACATAGTCTTTTTGTGTTTAGTTTTTTTTTATTTAAGTCTTTTTACGGTTTCTAGTGGTCTTAAGGTTGATCTTTTTTTATACAGGGTGTGCTGCGTTTTTAACAGGTTGGGTTTCTTTTTTAGTTTATTTTTATTTTAATATATTATTTCATTAATTGTGTCCTCGGCAATAATCCATACAAGATTGTAATTTATGGTAAAATTTAAAAAATTGTAAAAAAGACTTTTCATGTCTAAAATTTAATTTTGAGCAAAGTTCCATGTTAATCAATGTTTCAAATTAGTTTTGTTAAAATTTTAAGGAACTGTTTTAGAAATTGTTTTTTCAGCATAAATTCATACAAAACTATGATTTACATTCCGAAAGATTAAAAAAAACTGTAAAAAATACTTTTAATTTTTGAAATTTAGTTTTGAGCAAAGTAGCATATTGGACAACGTTTGATATTAGTTTCGTCAAAATTTCAATAGATTATTCCAACAATTGTGTTCTCGGCATTAATCCATGCAAGACTGTAATTTATATTAAAATTCAAAATATTTTCAAAAATTGTGAAAAAGACTTTTTATTTCTAAAATTTAATTTTGAGCAAAATAGCATGAAAAGCAATGTTTCAAATTAGTTTTGTTAAAAATTCAATGTATTATTTTAACAATTGTGTCCTTAGCATTAATCCACACAAGATTGTGATTTAAGTTAAAACCCAAAATATATCAAAAAGTTGTAAAAAACATTTTGAAATTTTGAAATGAAATGTTAAGTAAAGTAACATATTTAGCAACATATGAAATTAATTTTGTTAAAATTGCAATATATTATTTTAACAAGTGTGTCCTCGGCATTAATCCATGCAAGACTATAATTTATGTTAAAATCCAAAATGTTTCCAAAGTTTGTGTAGAAGACTTTTTATTTCTAAAATTTAATTTTGAGCAAAATAGCATATTAAGCAAAGTTTCAAATTAATTTTGTTAAAATTCAATATATTATTTTAACAAATCTATGCAAGATTATTCTTCTCAAATAAGTCCGATACTTTATATAAGCATCCAAGCATACACATGTTTTCTCTGTGGCTCGGTGTGCCTGTAACCTAACCTAACCTAACTTATTTTATAGAAAGGAAAATGCGTTTAGGATTTGAGAAACTTTTTCTTTCTTTTAAGGAGTTTTAGCTTCTAAATCTACTTTCTTTCTGCTACCCCGCCTATATTATTTTAACAATTGTGTCCTCTGCAATAATTTATGCAAGACTATTCTTTACGTTAAGATCCAAAATGTTTCAAAAAATTGTAATTATAATAATAATAATTTTTAAAATTTAGTTTTAAACAAAGTGGCATGTTAGGCAATGTTTCAAATTAATTTATCAATATTTTAAGATATTATTATAACAATTGTGTCCTCAGAATTAATCTAAAAAAGACTAATTTATGTTAAAATCTAAAATATTTCATAAAATTGTAAAAAATACTTTTTATTTTTGAAATTTAGCATATTGAGCCATGTTGAAAATTAATTTTGTCAAAGATATTATTTCAAAAATTGTGTCCTCAGTATTAATCCATACAAGACTATGATGATTTTTAATATGATTGTTTTTTTTTTACTTTTGATAGTTCTTGTCTTTTTTGTGTGCAAATTTTCCTTTTGTTTTGCAATAGCTTTGATACACTAAAAAACTTGTTTTCTATTGGGCATTTCATACGTTTGTTATTTATCAAAGTTTTATAGTTTCTATCCGAAGACTCTTGCATTTCTAGGTTATCATTTTCTTAAACTTTTCTTTATTTAGTTTGCAAACATTCTATCTTACAATGTATTTGTGTAGGTTAAAAGTCTCCAGGTCTATCACATGCGATTTGTTAAATTTTTTACCATGCTTTCCGTACACATTGTGAGGTCAATAAAAGATGTTTGTTTTTTTTTTTGTACAATGGTCGGTTTTTTACTGTCATTTAAAATCACCATTCTATTCCCAGCCATCCAATGTTTTTTTTTTTCTGTTCTTCACTTTGGAGCTCCATTTTAGTGATATATAACACGACATTACTCTGATATTGTTTATGTGCAGCCAAGCAAAACTTTTTTGTTTTTTCTTGAACCCCGTTTTCAGTTTCTTGTTGACAACTTTAATACCGGCATTTAGGTTTGTAAGAATAACTGTTGGTCTCGTATTCGTGATTTTTTTATTTGGTTTGTTGGTCTATTTTTTATCTTTTGCGGTAGCTTTGAGTATGTTGAGGGCTGCTAATGCTAATTTTTTTTTTATCTTTAATCACTCACCACTTTTTTTGTATTTTGGGCATACCATGCTTACTGCAAAGTAGCCTTCCTTTTTGCATACATAACACTTAATTGGATTTAGGTTACAGCAATTCTTAGCATCACGGTCTGTTCCGCACTTATGGCATTTTTTTCCGACTTATACTTTTCTTTGCATTGATCTGCCTTATATCTCTGACATCATAAACACTTTAGTGGGCTTATTAGTTCTTGGTAGCTAAAATTGAATACCGAAAACAGCATTATTACTATTATGTTGTTCGGGTCCAAGCTCTGTCATATCAGTCTTGTTTCAGTTTTTTATGCATCTACAACACAGTACAAACATTTGTCGCTTTTAATAAATTTTTACACTATTATATTTACTACAAGATCTAACGGCTTTGTGACTGCCACAACCAGAAGGCTCGTTGTCAGCACTGTTCTGTATTTGCATCTGGCATCACTTTCTTTGAGTCCACAGAACCAATTGTTTGTGCCTGTTGTTGCTGCACATAGTATTTTTGCATATTTTTGTTTTATAGAGCACTATGGAGGAGACTACCAAGCACATCAGGCGTCTAGTAAAAGATTGTACTTTTTTTATTGTGCATAACTTCTGCTAATAACCAGGCCGCTTGCTCCGTATTGTCAAACGTTTTTCTCACATGCATATTCTACGCTAAGTGGATCACTAAGCGTGATCCCTAAATATTGAAGCCAACGTTTTGACCTGACGGTGATCCCCGAGACGATCATTTTTAGTTGTGGCCCTATTCTTGAGCATGAGAGCATCTTAAGTTCCGTCTTCTCCAAGGCTAATTTCAGACCCAGCTTGCTTATTTTTACGCTCTATGAGGGCAAGAACTACCTTCTTAAAATTACTTTCTTTGTTTTTTCACCCTCTCTAACTAACAAATCTGTTCTTCAATTCTTCAAGTAGCAAACAAGGCGTTCTCTCTATCTCTCTCTCTCACTCTCTCTCTCTTTCTCTCTTTCTTTTTTCCCTCTCTCCCTTCTAGTCCTTATTTTTGTAGCTTTTGCTTTCTAGTGAGTAACCCTATGGGTCCGTTTGTCGGTGTTTTACCTGGCTACGTGTCCTATCCAGCTCCACTTAACTTCGTTCACATCTTCGACTTTGGTTTGCAGTCTTATTTCTTGGTTTATTATTTTGTCTCTTAAGCTTATGCCGAGTAGAGCCCGTTCCATTGTTTGTTGGCAGGTTCTTAATCTGTTTGCGCTCTTTGCTGTCCAGGCCATACTTCGTAACGGGCAATATGCACATGTTGTATACCTTTTTGTTTTAGACAGTGCGGTATGGCTGAGTTCTTGAGTATGTGTCTGAATTTGTCTAAAGCAGCCTAGCTCTGACTTATTCTTCTGGTTATCTCTGCTGCCTGATTTTACTCGTTCGATTACGTGTCCGTCTATTTGATATGGCTGGGCTTCAACTTCTGAGGTCATGATCTTGGTTTTTCCCAAGTTCATTTTTAGGCCAACTGATAGTAATGTAGTATTTAGTTGGTCTAGAATGTCCTTAAGTTTTTGGGTGTCTGAGCTTATTAATTTAATATTATCGGCGAAGCGTAAGTGATTTAGATTTTTGCCATATATGCTTATGCCGTTCTTCACCCAAGACATGTTTTTAAAAACGAGTGTAAACAGCGAGTCTCCTTGCCTGACCACTCTATCTATCTTGATTTTCTCGGTAGTTGACTCTTTATATAGTGTTACTTTAAAAGTGGCATTTTGGTATGTTTGTCGGATTGATTGTGTATTCTGGCTTTATTCATGGCAGTAAAGCTCAATAAAATCGAACGCTTTTTCATAGTCAATAAACGCTAGATGTATGGGTACGTTATATTCCGTATACTTCTCAATTAATGTGCGGATGGTCTGTATGTGATCCGTTGTGCTGAATCTTTACGAAAGCCAGCCTGTTTTGGAGGTTGGTAAAAATCCAGTTTGTATGTTAGGCGATTTGTTATAATTTTTGTTAACAGTTTATAAAGCTGTGATAGCATGCTAATGGGTCTATAGTTCTTAATATCTTTATTGTTTTCTTTTTAGTGTATCAGAATTACTTCGGAATTTTTGCAGGCAGTAGGTATTCGCATTTATTTAGTAAAAGTTTTACTGTATTTAATAAGGTCCCTCCTTAGTTTTAACATTTCTGTTGATATTTTATTTGGTGCTTTTACGTCTTCTGAATTGGTATTGGTATTGATATACTTTTTGTATTCTGATATTGTACAGTTAGGTGATATGTAACACGACATCACTCTGATATCATTTATGTCCGGCCAGCCAAAATATTTTATTCTTTTCTTGCACCTCGTCTTTAGTTTCTTATTGAGAACTTTAAATACCGGCATCTAAGTTTGTATCAAAAACTGGTGGTCTATTTTTTATCTCTTGCGGTAGTTTTTGTAATCTTTTTGATCTCTCACTATTTTCTTGTGTTTTGGGCATGCATTGCTTTCTGCAAGGTGATTGGTCTACTTTGCACTTATAGCACTTTTTTCCAACCTGTACTTTTTTTGCATTGATATGTTTTGTTGGGTTTCTACCGACTAATAACCCCTTACTGTACATCAACGGGACCAACTTTTGGCACAACTTTACACTACAATGGGTTCAGTAGTAGTACAACGCTCGACTGAAAAACATTGTCAGATTACAGTTACAATTTGCATTTGCACACTCAACTTATTCCCGCCGTCATTTTTTCTGCTCTTGACCGTCTGGGTCTTTAATGGTAAGCACTGTTTACTGCATCATACTTATCTATCAATCTAGGTTGGCGCCGTTGGAGATTTTCCAAAAGCCTGTTAATTGTAGCCGAAGTCGCACGGCAAGTTGCAGTATTGACATTGTTTGCTTGAGCACTTTCTAATTTAGTGCATATTTTGTCTAAAACACTCGTGGTTGGTGAGAAGTTGGGTCAGATTATGACCACATTTCCTGCCACTTTCTTATTGTTGTCACTCTTTTGGATGTAGTCCTGCTTTTGACGTACTCGCGTTTGCGACTGAGTAATCTGTTTACCGACATTTACTTGCCACCTCCCCCTCTTCTTTGGCCCCTTTGTTTGGTAAACAACCATGCAACTGTTTTGTGGGCAGCCAGTTGTGAGCCGTTGGCTACTAACCAACGTGACACAAGCACTACTGCCTGCCTCTGCGTTGCAAAATAATTCACGTTGTCCACAGAAACTTAGTTAACTACCGCCAAATAGCATCTATCATATGTTTCAAGTTGTATTTCCTATGTGAGCTTGAGCCTGAGGTCCCCGTCATTTGCGATGTTTTATAAGAGTGGCCCCAGCACCGATCTTTGTGGCACCCCGCCTGTCATTTTTACGCGCATTGTACCGATTGATTAAGCAGCTTTCTACTATGCGTCTAATGTGGTCATAATTTTTTTTTGCCAGCGCGTTAACTTATTCCTGCTATGAATGCATTTTCAAGTTTAAGGCAACTATGACGCAATGTTGCAACCTAACCTAACGGTATAAGAGGTTATTTAAAAAAAAAAATTGAAAGTTTGTTGTATCACGAGTACCACAGTTTAAGAATCTATGGTTTATGATATGATTGTTTGATTAAGTGGTTCCACTGAAATATTTCAATTTGGTGATTAAAATATTATAAAATAGTGTGCAATTATAATTAATAATTTAAATTGCAATTAAATATAATAAAAGAACAAAATACTTTTAAAAAAATATAACGCACAATCACAACAAATTGCATAATTAATTGAAAGAACCCCAGTCACTCATAAAAAAGTAATTGCATGATAACTGTTCCATTTATTATCATCCATGTTCTCTATAATAAAATAAACTTCAAAGAACATAAAATTAATATAATTCTACCATTACTACAATATGACCTTGATTTATTTTAATTAAACGTTGTGAAGGGCAAACTAATTTATTACATATAAAATCAATAAAAAGAATTTCGATTGAACTTGATTGCACTCTTATAATAATTTACAATCAAAACTTTGATAATAAATTCCAATTTCCATGTTTCTGTATCAACTTTTACGAGATTCCATTTAGTAGGGATGTAGACATTATTCTGCCTAGTGCATTACTCCCCATCAGGCTACCAACCGTTCCTAAATAATTCAGCAATCATTTGAAACAACGTCGACGTCCATTTGTCGTTTCCATCCCATTATTTAACAACGTACTATTGAACTATTGCTTACAATAAATTTCAACCTATTGTTCCCACTCTACTCATTCATTATCAAACCGAACATGAAATTGCCAAAGTTCAATGCAACTGAGTTAATGTTGTAGTTACAATTTATTATTATTATTTTCAGGATAATACCAATGTGCCCAAGCAAATGATGAAAAATAGACCAGAATTGAAGAATAATTTTGACATCACCAAGTTAAGAGAGCAGCAAGTTAAGAAGGGCGAGCATGTTAATAGAAAGGGTGAGTCATTTTGTGGAATTATTATATAAAAATAGCTTTTTATTAAGTCGTCATTTTTTGCTGTCAACAAATATGAATATAAAGGGGATATTAAGTTAATATTATTTAAATTTATGCGGGTGTAATCGATCAAAAAGTCAACTGACACTCGTCTAGACTGTAGTGTTCAACTCTGCACGTCCGATTCATGCAACGGAAGTGAAAATGTGTTAGAGACAGGTGGATGGATATTTAATATTTTTTCTTGGTATATTGGGAATACAATGCGCGATGACACTACATGGCTGTATAATAAAACGAGTTGAAAACCTATTCTAATCAATAGTTTTAATACAACTCAAGCTGTAAACTGTGGGGAAATCTTATTATGCCAAAATCAATGTACCGCAACCATACATTTATCTACTTGTTATATATGAGAACAGTTTTTTATGTAACTAAACGTCTTTTTTTAATTTATAGGAAAGTCTACCTTCAGATTATTTAAATATAAATAATAAAATACTGGATTTACTAATTAAATAATAAACATTAATATATCTTTTTCATTATTGCATTTTTTATCTATTTGATATTAAAACAAAACCCGATTAATTAAATTTGCTCCAATTAAGTACAAAATAAAAAATTGCATCTAAAAAGACATTTAATTTATTTTATAATTTACTCACAAGAGACACTTTTAATTAATTTTGCGATTGAGCTCGATCTTCAATTAGCCGATCGCTATATTTATTATTTTAACATTAACTTTGTAATAGTCTCTGAAATTGAAATCGATTGCATAAAAGCTCTTAAAGTTGATAGCATCAATCCGAGACAAGTCAGGGATTAGCGACGTTGAACGTTCATTGCGTAGTAAAACCAATTTTTTTTAATGGCATAGATGGGAGATCAACAATTACATTATAATGAAAATAGGATTTTAAAGAAGCTGCAATACGATTTTCCAGTCGATGTTTATTATCAATAAAGATAATAATAAATATTTACTTTTTGTAAATAAAGACAATGTATTTTCCAAACGATTATTATCTCGAGATGAGATTAAATTAGTAATGGTTGTCGTAAAATTGTTTACTCTGAGTACGGTTATTAATCTTTGTTTATTTGTTCTGAAACTGGACTGGATTATGTTGTTGTTGCAATTACTTTGTTTGTATATGATGTTATTGACGATATATTGATATCGAATTAGTTGCTTGTATTAATAAATTAAACTCAATGTTGTGCCCGGCGCATGCACCATAAATTGAACAATAAAATATTTAGTTTTTGCAACCTCAAACTTTTTAAATTATATAAATTTAATTAGATGTGATTAATAGATAACATAAACAATTATAAAATGACAATTTTCAACTATCATTTTTTTTTATTTGTTAAACGTTTATAGTACTTTTCAAAATCTCTAATGACTTCATAAAACTATTAAAGGTTTCTATGATTTTTTTTAATTAAACTCTTGCTTTTAAACTTTTATAAAAATTAGATTTTTAGTCGATCTTAAAGGTTTTTTTTTTTTTTATAAGAAATTTAGAGTATTTTTAAATTTTTTGGTATCTTTTCAATCATTTTAAAATTTAATCAGAAACGTGGAAGATCTTTTAGATTTTTTGGTTCTAACTCTAAATATTATATCATCTTTCTAATGTACTACTAAAAACCGTTGTTGTTGCTTTTAGTAGATCTTTAAAAACAACAAAGTTACTAGTAAAACTCTTTAAAGTTTTTTTAAAGTTTGGTTGATTTACCTTAATATAAGGTTTTTTAAAACATTTTCAGATTTTTCTAAAACTTTAGTTTTTTTTTAAACTTTATGAAAAATCTGAGTATGTTCTAAACAAATTTTTTATTATAATTTTTTAGGCATTACAAAATCTTTTTTAAACTCAATATTTTCAAAAATTTTGTGGAGGTTAGGTTTTTCAAAGTTTATAAAATTATTATACTTAAAAAAACAAATTTTTTATAGTTTTTTTCAAAATCTTTTAGTATTTTCCCAAATTTCTCAAAATTATTGAAAGTTTTTTTAAAACCTTTTGGAGCATGCTTTTTAATATTTTTTAAAGTTTTAAAAACTTCTTTTGGTTTAACCTTTTGAATTTTTTTTTTTAATTTTATTGCTTTTATATAAAAAAATTTAAAGCTTTTTTATACCATAACTTTATACCACAACTTTCTCAGACTTCTTAAAAAATTTTAAATTTTTTTATAGCAATTTTGAATCTTTCAAAATTATATACTCACGATGCTGTTGCTTTCTTATGTCTACATTTTTGGTTAATATACGATGTACAGTACTTTTTGAAATTTTTACCTTGTTAGTCGACGGTCATCCAATACTATTTTGGGAATTTTTTTCAGACATAAATCTTTTTTAAACTTTTCAAATTTTTCATAATTTTTTTGAACTTTTCAAAACTTTAAAATTTAAAAAAAAAATAGATCTTTATAAAATCTTTTAATGATTTATTCTAACCTAACCTAACCTAACCTAACCTTTCAAAATTATCTAAAAATTTTAAAACTATTTTAGGCATTATAACATTTTTTTTATTTTTTTAAATTTTTCATAATTCTTTAGAAGTTTTCAAAACTTTCAAAATCTTCAAAAAAAAATTTGAGTTTTATAAAAAAATTTAATAGTCTAACCTAACCTAACCTTTCAAATTTATCTGAAATTTTTAGAGCTTTATCAGGCCTCATAACATTTTTTAGAACTATTCAAAATTTTTATAATATCCATAATTCTTTAAAACTTTTCAATACTTTCAAAAAAATTTAAAAAAAATTTGTGTTTTATAAAATCTTTTAATGGTTTAACCTAACCTAACTTAACCTAAAACTTTTCAAATTGAACTGAATTTTGTTAAAACTTTTTTAGGCAAGCAAGTTTTTGTAATTTTTTAGAACTTTTTTTTTAGAAGAGTTTTATAAAATCTTTTAATAGTTTAACCTAACCTAACTTAACCTAACCTAATGACCTTTCAAATTCATCTAAAATTTTTAAGAGCTTTTTTAAGCATCATAACATTTTTTATAATTTTCATAATTTATTAGAACTTTTCAAAACTTACAAAATCTTTAAAAAAAATGTTGAGTTTTATAAAATCTTTTAATGGTTTAACCTAACCTAAGCTAAAACCTTTCAAATTCAACTAAAGTCTTTTAGAGCTTTTTCAGGCATTATAACATTTTTAGAACTTTTATATTTTTTTATAATTTTCATAATTCTTTCAAACATCCAAAACTAAAAAAAAATGAGTTTTAAGGAAAATTTTATTGGTTTAACCTAGCCTAACCTAACCTAAGACTTCAAATTTATCTGAAATTTTTTAGAGCTTTTTCAGACATCATAACATATTTTAGAACTTTTAAATTTTTAAGAATTTTTATAAAACTTTAGAACTTTTTAAAACTTTCATAATCTTTAAAAACTTTTTTGAGCTTTATAAAATCTTTTAATGGTTTAACCTAACCTAACCTAACCTAACTTAAAACTTTTTAAATTTATCTGAAATTTTTTTTAATGGTTTAACCTTACTTAACCTGACCTAACCTAACCTCAGACCTTCCAAATTCATCAAAAATTTTTTAGAGCTCTGACATCATTATTTAAAACTTTTCAATTTTTTCATCATTTTTATAATTCTTTAGAACTTTTCAAAACATGCAAAATCTTTAAATATCTTTTTGAGCTTTATATAATCTTTTAATAGTTTAACCTAACCTAACCTAAAACATTTCAAATTTATCTGAAATTTTTTAGAGTTTTTTCAGCCATCATAAGTTTCATAATTTTATTGAACTTTTCAAAACTTTAAAAATCTTAAAAAATCATTTTGAACTTTAAAAATATTTTAATGGTTTAATCTAACCTAACCTAACCTAACCTTAGAACTTTCAAATTGATCTGAAACTTTTTAGAATTTTTTCAGGCATCATAACATTTTTTAGATCTTTTCAAATTTTTTAAAAATCTTTTTGAGCTTTATCAAATTTTTTAATGGTTTAACCTAACCTAACCTAACTTAACCTAAAACTTTTCAAATACATCTGCAATTTTTTAGAGATTTTTTAGGCTTTATAACATTGTTTAGAACTTTTCAAATTTTTCATAATTTTCTTAATTGTTTAGAACTTTTCAAAACTTTCAAAATTTAAAAAAAAAATTGTGTTTTATAAAATCTTTTAATGGTTTAACCTAACCTAACCTAGCTGAAGACCTTTCAAATTTATTTGAAATTTTTTAGAGATTTTTTAGACATAACATCTTTTAGAACTTTTCAAATTTTTTATAATTTTCATAATTCTTTAGAACTTTTTAAAACTTTTAAAATTTTTATAAATATGTTTGAACTTTATAAAAAAATTTAAAGTCCTAATCTAACTTAATCTAACCTAAGACCTTTCAAATTCAGGTGAAATTTTTTTAGACATTATATCATTTTTAGAACTTTTAAATTTTTTTATAATTTTTATAGTTCTTTACAACTTTTCAAAACAAATATTTTAAAAATCTTTTAGAACTATATAAAAATTTTTATTAGTTTAACCTAACCTAACCTAACACTTTAAATTCATCTAAAAAATTTTAGAGTTTTTTCAGGCCTCATAACAATTTTTAGAACTTTTTAATTTTTTCAGTTTTCTTAATTCTTTAGCACTTTTTAACACTTTCAAAATTTTTAAAAATCTTTTTGAGCTTTATAAAATCTTTTAATGATTTAACCTAACTTAACCTAACCTAAGACTTTTTAAATTTATCTGAAATCTTTTAGAGCTTCTTTAGGCGTCATAATATTTTTTAGAACTTATCAATTTTTTCATAATTCTTTAGAACTTTACAAAACTTTCAATAAAAAAATTTAAAAATTGAAGCTATTTAAAATCTTTTAATGGTTTAACCTAACCTAACCTAACCTAAAACCTTTCAAATTTATCAAAAAACTTTTAGAGACTTTTAAGGCATTATAACATTTCTTAGAATTTTTCAAATTTTTCATTGTTTTCTTAATTCTTTAGAACTTTTTAAAACTTTCAAAATCTTTTTGAGCTTTATAAAATCTTTTAATGCTTTAACCTAACCTAACCTAAGACCTTTCAAATTCATCTAAAATTTTTTAGGGCTATTTTAGGCATTATAACATTTTTTAGAACTTTTTAATTTTTTTATAATTTTTATAACTTATTAGAACTTTTCAAAAATCTTTTAATGGCATTTTTTAGAGCTTTTTAGGTCTTATAACATTTTTTTTAACTTTTTAAATTTTTTAAAATTTTTAAAATTTTTTAGAACTTTTCAAAACTTTCAAAATTTTTAAACATCTTTTTGAGCTTTATAAAATGTTTTATTGGTTTAACGTAACCTAACCTAACCTAAGACTTTTCAAATTCAGTTGAAATTTTTTAGAACTTTTTCAAGCATCATAAATTTTTTTAGAACTTTTCAAGTTTTTCATAATTTTCATAATTTGTTAGATCTTTTCAACACTTTCAAAATTTTTAAAAATCTTTTTGTACTTTATAAAAAAATTTATTGGTTTATCCTAACCTAACCTAACCTAACCTAACACCTTTTAAATTTATCTGAAATTTCTTAGAGCTTTTTCAGGCCTCACAACATTTTTTAGAACTTTTCAAATTTTTCATAATTTTCATAATTTTTTTGAACTTTTCGAAACTTTCAAAATCTTTTAATGGTTTAACCTAACCTAACCTAAGCAGGTAATTCATTTAAAATTTTTTAGAGCTTTTTCAAGCATCATAACATTTTTTTAGAACAATTTTTTTATAATTTTCATAACTTTTTAGAACTTTTTAGAACTTTTCAAAATCTTCAGAACTTTATAAAAAATGTTAATGGTTTAACCTAACCTAACCTAACTTAACCTAAAAACTTTCAAATTTATCTGACATTTTTTTGACATTTTTTAGGCATTATAACATTTTTTAGAACTTTTCAAATTTTTCATAATTTTCATAATTTTTTTGAATTTTTTAAAACTTTCAAAATATTTTTGAGCTTTAAAAATCTTTAATCTAACCTAACCTAACCTAACCTAAGAACTTTTAAATTGATCTGAAACTTTTTAGAGTTTTTCCAGGCATCATAACAATTTTTAGAACTTTTCAAATTTTTCATATTTCTTTAGAACTTTTCAAGACTTTCAAAAATTTAAAAAAAAATTGAGCTATTTAAAATCTTAATGGTATAACCTAATCTAAAACCTTCCAAATTCATCCGAAATTTTTAAAGCTGTTTCCGGCATCATAACATTTTTTAGACCTTTTCAAATTTTTTTAAAATCTTTTTGAGTTTTATAAAATTTTCTAAGGTTTTAATCTATTCTAACCTAACCTAACTTAACCTAAGACCTTTCAGGCATTATAAATTTTTTTTGATCTGTTTAATTTTTTTATAATTTTTAAGAACTTTTCAAAACTTTCAAAATCTTTAAAAACCTTTTTGAGCTTTATAAAATCTTTTAATAATTTAACTTAACTTTACCTATCTTAACCTAATCTAACCTAAAACCTTTCAAATTTATTTGAAATTTTTTTAGAGCATTTTTAGGCATTTGTATAACATTTTTTAGAACTTTAATTTTTTTATAATTTTCATAATTTTTTAGAGTTTAAAAAAAAATTTAGGTTTTATAAAAATTTCTAATGGTTGAACCTGACCTAACCTAACTTAAGATCTTTCAAATTCATATGACATTTTTTAGAGATTTTTTAGGCTATATAACATTTTTTATAATTTTCATAATTCTTTAGAACTTTTCAAATTTTTAAAAATCTTTTTGAACTTTATTAAAATTTTTAATGGTTTAACCTAACCTAACCTATGCTAACCTAAGACCTTTTAAATTCATCTAAAATTTTTTAGAGCTTTTTCAGGCATCATAAAATTTTTTTGAACTTATCAAATTTTTCATAATTTTTAAAATTTTTAGAACTTTTCAAAAGATTCAAAATCTTTAAAAATCTGTTTTTACTTTATAAAAATTTTTGACCTAACCTAACCTAACCTAACTTAACTTAAGAACTTTCAAATTGATCTGAATTTTTTAAAATTTTTTAGACATCATAACATATTACAGAACTTTTTAAATTTTTCATAATTTTTATATTTTTTTAGAAATTTTCAACATCTTCAAAAAAAATTTGAGTTTTATAACATTTTTAATGGTTTAACCTAACCTAACCGAACTTAAGACTTTTCAAATTGATCTGAAATTTTTGATAGCTTTTTCAGGCATCATAACATTTTTTAGAATTTTTCAAATTTTTCATAATTTTTATAAATTTTTAGAACTTTTTAAAACTTTCAAAATTTAAAAAAAAAATTGAGTTTTATAAAATCTTTTAATGGTTTAACTTAACCTAACCTAACCTAAGACTATTTATATAATTCTTAAGAACTTTTCAAAACTTTCAAAATCTTTAAAAATCTTTTTGAGCTTTATAAAATCTTTTAATGGTTTTACCTAACCTAACCTTTCAAATTTATCTGAAATTTTTAGGCATTTTAACATTTTTTTATATTTTCAAATATTTATAATTTTCAAAATTCTTTAGAACTTTTTAAAACTTTCAAAATCTTTTTGAGCTTTATAACATCTTTTAATGGTTTAACCTAACCTAACCTAAGACCTTTCAAGTTTATCTGAATTTTTTAGAGCCTTTTCAGGCATCATAACATTTTTTTGAACTTTTCATTTTTTTATAATTTTCATAATTCTTAAAAACTTTTCAAATTTCAAAATCTTTAAAAACCTTTTTGAACTTTATAAAATCTTTGAATGGTTTCTATACCTTTCAAAATCTGTTATGTTTTTTTTTTAGATTTTTTTTTTAGTCTTTAATTTTTTTTAGATTTTTTGAGTTTTTTTATTTTCAAAATCTTTTAAAACTTTTTCAGGTTTTTTACAATTTTATAAAACGAATCGAAAGTAAATAGTCCAACGGATTTTTTACTCAACAAATTTGCAAGTAATTCTTAAAATTTAAAATAAGTTTTTGTTATAATCTAAAAGCTTTTAAGTTTCTTATACATTTAGAGTCATATAAGAACCGCAAAGTAAAAATTATTATAATTGTTTTGAAAGCTCTTATAATAATTGTAAAAAATTAAAACTGTTTTTTTAGACAGCAAAGTTTTGTTTGAATTTTAGATTATTCTCATACAAAGTCTAAATGACTCAAAAGTAGAGGGTCAATTTTGTCAATGAGGAGCACTACCAAGGCACGATAATCAATTTTGTGTGTTCAGAAATTAAGAACATAAACATTTTTAAACAATCTTAGACATAGCACATAGCCCACTAAACAATTGATGTTTTGTGCACTAAATTTGGTAATTGTTTACTTAGTCATTTTGGTGATTTGAATTTATTGGATTACAAATTACATTTTTGGCTTTCGTTTTGACACAGTAACTGCCTAAATCAGTATTCAGTCGCAGAAATAACCACAGCGCATTTCACTATCGCACAAAAATCGATCAAATAAACTCAATTTTTTTTAGCATTATATATAAAAAAACTAAAATAACGTAAGAATCCGGCAAAAAATTATACCTCCCGGCACATAATAAATTGGTAATTAAAATATTGAAGCATTTTTCTAAGCGGATGATTTTATATTTTTAATTAACTTCAAAAATATATAAATTGAAACACATTAAAAGAAATTCGTTTTATTAGATTGATTTTAACAATCTAAATATACCTTTCCTTATAAGACAAAAAGGGAAAGACTAATATAGGTTCTATATTTAATTCACCCGAGGGTCTTTTTTCTTTTCATTAGAACCACCCACTCCTTTAATAAAACACAGCTGGTTAAATAACATCCTTATGTTATTTGCCTTTTTTTTATTTTTCCTGTGACTGTTTACTTACGTTTAATTATTTTCCAAACAAACGAAACTAGACCAGAAAGAACGAGGATTAATTTAGTTAGAAATAGGGCAAAAAGATTTGCAATTGTTGAAATATTGATCCAATACTAACTAGGTTACGATATTGATATAAATTAAATTGTAAGGTAATTTTATTTTAAGTTTTCTTTTATTACTTTAGGAATATGCCCAATATAAATTTTCTATAATGGAAAGTGTCCCTATACCTTTATATTATATTCCCTTTGCGTCGTTTCCTTTATAAATTTTTGATTTCTTTTCTTAGGGCCAGCTATAAATCTTTTTTTAGCATCCGCATGTGCTCATATAATAAGAACTAAACAAAACAAATATGCTTTTCTATATTAAAAATTCCGCCCGCGGTTTCGTGTATTTCATGCATATTTAATTCGCGTTCCACATCCTATATTCATTTGGTGTAACGTGCAGTCACCATCAATCCATGACAATTTTGTATGACGCTCTTTTTATCAGTAAATATGTAGGGAAAAGAGAGATTCAGTACGTGACATGTTGCAATTTTATTTATAGGTTTTCGTGCCATTAAATGTTATAAATCTGCATCGAAATAGAATTCGAAGTTGAATGAGTAATGATATTTCACTATGTAAAAGAGTATTAATGTCATTGAATTTGACAATATTAATCTATAGATTTTCAATGTAACATTAATATTCAAATAATCATTTTACTTTTTATAAAAATTGTTTTTCAGAATAAAAAAGCAATAAATGTAATACTCTGCGAATGCACCGTTGAAGTTTTTATTTCTTTATTTTGTTGAAACATAATTTATTTGAGTGTGTAATAAATCAAAATAATACAAAAGTGACTGACGTTTGCTAAAGTAAATATTTTGTAATTTGCTAGATAATTTAATCAATCAACACTACATATTGCCAATGCTGTTCACAATTGTGCAGCTAAACTCAAACAAAAAATATAAATGAAACCGGTCATTAAGTCAACATGTGGGCACGAAAAAAAATGTGTTTTGTAATAATATTTGAGTTTGAAATGCAGTTAGGCTCACTGACTATAACATTGACAACTTTTAAAGTAGTAACAATGACGTTAGTAATTAGGGGCATCGGTAGCAGTTACTTTATAGCGATTATTTTATAATAAAGAATAATAAATTGATTATTAACTAACTAGTATTAGTTTGTAATTAGGCAAATATAACAAAATATTACAATGTCTAAAATGCAACGCAAACTTTTGAAAATATAGATATTGTGTATTATATTACAGTATTTTATTTAATTTTCCTGCATCAAAGGCCTTTTACGAGCAGTAAAGTTTTAAGTGCTGGTCACATCAAGTTAACTTTTTTAGTTATCGCGTTGCAATTTATCTCTCCGCCGCTTTGCTCAATTTAATTCAGCAGCAAGTGATAAAAATTGCAATGACGAGGAAAGTGTGATGCGAATGCATAAAATATTAAATGGATTTTGCTGACATGTTGCATAATTTGTACCTTTTATACATATAACTTTTACAGTCTAGAGACCAATTATGAGAATACATACAAACTGTTTTGTGTTTTCTTTAAAATTAGACTGTACACTGGTTCTGGAAGTGTTCTTGGCTCTAACGAATACTACTTGAGAAATGCAAGCATAAGATAAGAGATCTCTACGTCCCATTTGGCAAATGTTGGACGAGCAGGTAACGAGGATAAAACAATAATTTCTAGTGAATATGAGTGGGGACTGTCTTGTTTACACGAGCTTACTTGACATTTATTATACTCAGAAACGCGATGTTACATTTAAATCTCATCTTTTGATAAAGGGGATGGATTAATTTTGATGATCTTATCTTTCAAAATAGCATGAGGGTTTCATATCGCGTGGACGTATCATCGCTGTGAATTTTAAATGACATAGATTGTGAATGAAATGAATGCTTTTAAGTTAATACATTCTTGATGAGGAATGTAATATTTCATTTTAATTAAAGTTACCTTTAAATGTAAATAATAGAATTTGTATATTAATTACTCACCTTCTGCTAACAGCTTGTAATTTTGTTGAAAATGCTATTTAATAATAATAATAAATTTCTACTAAGCAAAGTTATTGTTTTAATTATAAATTGTATCAAATTGATACTTAATTTTGTACTTAGTTTTATATAGAAATATTTCAACACTGTATACGAAAACTGTATCAAATATTGTTATTTCGTTTGTTAAATAAACAACAAATTCATCAAGCATTGATTGATAGTTCAAATAGACAGAAATGTTGCAAAGTAAATCGAGACTAGTAATAAATTCTAGATAATATTTATCAATATAATCAAATTTAATTAACTATTCCATTTTGATTTAACTACAATTGCATATTTCCGATTAAAATAATACAATATACATATAAATATAAAGTTGGTGATCTGGAATTTTAGCTTAGAATGTTATTAAAAACATAACGCACATTACAAGTTTTTTTAATAAAATTGTTAGTTTTCAATTGTATTTTTTTATGCACGGATTGTTAGGAGCTGGAAAACTGTAACTTGTCTCAGCACCTTAAAGTGACACATTCATTTTTACAGATTGTCTTAGCCTAAACACTCACATCGCGTCGAAACACTTCTAAAAAGTGGCTTAAGGTAGCCAGCAAGATACGCGGCTGCAGTCTTGTACTTTATTTTGTTCTTGCAGGCTTGCCAAGCGGATGAGACTTGGCATTACAAACGCTGCTTGAATGAGTTATTTGTTTAGGAGTGGATGTATCTGTGGTTCTATTGAGATTGATGATTATAAATTTGTTTTGGTTTGCCTGAAGCTAATAAAATAATAATAAATTTATTGCTGATTGACTCAAAGGTGCTGTATTTATTTAAGGTTGCATCTGTGCAAGGCAAGAAACTGCCTGGGTTACAGCTACTGGTATAATTTGAGGCCCAAATAAAGTTTGTGTTGCAAGCAGTAACAGGATTATGTCTGGATATTGTCAATGGACTTTGGCGTGAGCAAAAAGAAAGTTTATAGACTTAGCAACAATGTTACGTGGTTGTCCAAAATTAGTAGTGGCTGCGGCTTCTTTCAGCTTTTTTGCGTAAGAAGGGAAAAATCTTTAAAAGACGCTGGGCAGCCCGTGCTGTCTAGTAGTGTCAGGTTTTTAATGACTAAAAAAACCATCTTTTACCTTCCTTACCTTGAGGTGGTTTGCTTGGCGCCTTTTGCACTGCGGTCATATTACTTCTTGAGCAGGTCCGTCTCTTCGATGAAGTCCAGTATCTTTAGCCAGTTGGTTAAAAGTACTGGACTTCATTCTTTTGGTTTAAAATGTGAAAAATAGTTCAATTAACTGTGGGTTTGCTGTAGTGATAAAAGTTTTAAGTTGTTGGATGGAAGTCTAGAAGCTTTGTTGAGTACCGCCCGTTTATCAATCAGTTTTGGTTTTGGATTGTTTATGGTTTGTAAGGATGCTTTTTTCTTATGTTTCCTTTCCAACTAGTGAAGATTGAATTTCATCAATGTTCATTTTATTCTATCTTTGGCCATCCTAAATAACTTGCTAGCGTGAGATATTCTTGTCCATTCTCTTATATTTTGTAACTATGATGTTTTGCGGCTTTCTACTGCTCTGCTACCTTCAATCTTCTTCATCATTATTTTCTGCAGTAGCTCGTATTGGTTTGTCGAATTATATGACCTAGGTATTGCAGTTTTTTTTTTTCTCTAATCATATTAATTGTTTCCGGTTTCGTTCGCATTCTGTTAAATACTTCGACGTTAGTTATTTTGGCAACCCAAGAAATTTTTAACATTCTCCTATATAACCACATTTTGAAGACTTTGAGTTGCTGTTTGGTGTTCTCTTTGATGGTCCAGGCTTCACATAACAATAGTCCAAATATAACATATTGACAGTCTTGCTCTTAGTTTGATGTTAATGTTATTATTGCATAAAAGGTGCTTCATCTCATGAAAACTTGCTATTGCGATTTTTATTTTGGTTTTTATATCGCCATATTTTTCATTTTTTGTTTAGCCACGTTCCTAAATAATTGTATTTTTGTACCCTGTTTAGATTTTGTGTTACATTTCTATTGCTTATTGCTTATTATTTATGATCATGAATTTTGTTTTTTGAATGTTCATATTGAGCCCTCCTAGTATGCTTCTCGATTTAGCATATTTTGCATTTCTTCCTGCGTCGACGCAATCAAAACTGTATCGTTTGCATATCGAAGGTTGCTTATTACTTCCCATTGATTTTTATTCCTTTTTTTTTCTATGTACACTGCTTCTGTTATTATAGCCTCAAAATATAGATTGAATAAAGTCGGGGGTAGAATACAACTTTGCCGTACTCTTCTCTTAATTTCTACATGGTCTGTGGTGTCGTTGTCTAGTCTCACTGCCGATTTTTGGTTCTAGTAGAGATTTATGATTATTTGTATATCTTTACTATCAAGCTTTATATTCTGCAATATTTTGATTAGTTTTTTGTTTTTTACTTTACCGAATGTTTTTTTGTAGTCACAAAATCATATCTCGCTGCATTTCTCTACATTTCTGTATCAAAACTTGTAGTAAAAATAGCACCATCCTTGCCCGGAAGCCAAATTGATTGTTGCTTACATTCTCCTCACACTTCGTTCTTATTTTGTCTTCTATAATCTTGAAAATATCTTTAAGCATTGGCTCATAATGCTGATGGTACTGTGCTCTTCACATCTCTTAGCATTTCGTTTTTTTGGTAGTATAATAAACGTTCATTTTAGCCAATCCTCAGGTATTCTACCTGTATAGAAAATGCAATTGAATAATGAAACTAGTTGTTTTCTTTTTCTATGGCTTTTAAAACTGCTATGTTAACTTTACTGAGACCGCTGCCATAATCGGAGGACCTTCGTTATCAGTATTTTCTGTCTCTCTCTGATTTTGTCTGTGGGCATTTTGTGGTCTGTTATCAGCAAATAGTTTTTGTATGTACGCCCCAAGTGTTTTTTTTTTCTTTTTTTTTTTCTTTTTCTTTTTCTCCTAGGCAGCACTGCCTGTTCATTTCTTGATGTTTCTTGGTCCTATGGACCTAGGTTGTCGTTCCATCTCTTCTTTGGCCTACCTATGGATTTGCGGCCTCTTGGCGACTTGTCTCTGGCTATACTGGTAATTTGGTCTTCTTCTATTCTGTCTATGTGTGCGTCCCATTTTCTTTTCCGTTGTTTTGACCACTCTGTGACACTGGTTATTCCACATCTTCTTCTAATTTTTTTGTTTGAGATTCTGTCCCTCAGTGTTTTTCTCTCGATCCTGCGTAATATTTCTATTTCTGCAGTTGTTACCATTTGCTCTGTACGTATTGTTTCTGGGCGCGTCTCCACCATGTAAGTTAGTATCGGCCTGACTACTGCCTTGTATATTTTTACCTTCGTTTCGTTTATTATGTGTTTATTGTTTCAAATCGTGTTGTTTAGGCTTCCTGCTATATGTGTTGCTTTTTTGGCTTGCATTTTGACTTCTTCCTTCAGTTTACCGTAGCTGGAGAGAGGGATTCTTAAATATTTGAATTCCAATACTTGCTCGTTTATGGTTCTATCGATTTTGAGTTTGCATCTTGTTGGGTTAGCTGCTATGACTATGCATTTTGTCTTTTCCGCCGAGATCTGCATGTTAAACATTTTAGGTGTTGTGTGGAATGTATGCAGCATTCTTTGGAGGTCGTCCTCGTTTTGCGCTACGAGCACTGCGTCGTCGGCAAAGCAAACAATCTTCACTTGTTTTGTCCCCATTGCGTATCCCTTTTTTATCCTATCTTTCTTAATTATTTCGTCCATGATCAGGTTAAAAAGCAGCGGACTGAGCGAGTCCCCTTGTCTTACTTCATTTCCGGCTTCTATTGGATCAGTCATGATGTCATTGACAAATGCTTGAATGGTATTGTTTGTGTATATGTCTTTAATTGTTTGTACCAGATCCGGGGCGATACCTCTTTGGTGTAATATTTCCAGGACGTCTCGTAGCTTTACACGATCAAATGCCTTTGTAAGATTAATGAAGCATGTGTACGCTGGCCTGTTTCATTCTAGATATTTTTTCTGATTTGTCTAAGTATAAATACGGCATCTGTACATGATTTTCCTCGGCGGAATCCTTGCTGTTTGTCAGTAAGCTCTATGTTCTCGTTTAGCTTGTCTGCGATGATTTTGGTTACTAACTTTAGTCCTGTATTTAGCAAGGTGATTTCCCGGTAGTTTTTTGGGTTTTCTTTCTCTCCCTTTTTGAACATTAGTATAAGCACTTTTTTCTGTTTTATGATGCTGTTGATCATTACTGTAAGTTGTTGTGTTAGTTGTGCTCTTCCATACTTTAATAGTTCGTTGTATATCCCATCTGGGCCAGCCTCTTTTCTGTTTTTTTAGTTTTCTTAGTGTTTCTTCAACATTTTCTTCTTTAATTGTTGTTGTATCTTCTGATGTGACCTCAAGTATTGGTTGTTGTTGTTCTTCACCAGGGCTGTATAGCGCTTTCAAATATGCTATCCATGTTGTTGTTTCAATGTTTCGTGCATTGACCAGTTTTCTTGTCTCCTTCCCTCTTAGCATCCTTCATATTTCTTTCTGTGTACCGTAGAAGTGTGTTCCATTTGCTTGGAGAACTTTTCTCAGTGTTTCGTTTTCATTTTTCTCACTAATGCGTGCCCTTTGGATTTGTTTGTAACGGTTGTATGCTTGCTGTGTGCGTTGTTCTCTGTATTGCTGGTGCGCCAGTTTCTTCTCAGCGCATTTTTCTTTAATCTCATGCCTGAACCAAGGTGTTTTTAGCGCAAAAGGGTTATATGCGCTCACTTTACGGTGTCCAAGTGCTTCTGCTCCCGCTTTTTGGATGTTCTTTTTTATTTTTCCCACATTTGATCAACATTGTCTTCCGCGGTTATCGTGTTGTCGGATATTTTTTGACCTAGGCGTCTCTCATATAGGTTCTTTGTTGATTCATGCTCCAATCCTTCAATCTTTGTTGTAGTTTTTACTATTTTCTTTGTTTTTCTTACATATCTATTCAGCTTGGTCCCAAATTTTAGCTTGCATAGCACAAGGTTATGGTCACTGCCAATGTCTGCGGCTGTTAGGCATCTTACTTCTAAAATAGTCTCTGGCCGTATTTTCCTGTTGGTTAAAATGTAGTCGATTACAGACCTGTGCCCGCGAGTATCGTTGTATGTGAACTTATGTTGTTCTTTGTGTTTATGGAAGGTATTGTTTATTCTTAGTTCATTGATGTTGCATAGATTAACTAATAACTCTACATTACTGTTTTTATGTGGCTTGTTGAAGCGTTGTTTTATGCCGGGAATTGTACGATTTCCAAATCTTGCATTGAAATTGCCGAGAATGATTGTGGGGATGTTCATGTTTGTTTTGTCAACAGTTGCTTACAGGTTGTCATAGAATTCTTCTTGGATTTCCTGTGTCATGTTGTTTTCTGGACTATATACACTGATTATGTTAATAGCTTGGTTCCTTAGGGTCATCTTTATTGCTATGATTTTCTCTAAAATATAGTGGCATTCAGTAATGTTATCTGCATGTTTTTTGTGTATTAGTATGGCTACTCCTTCTTTTGCACGTGAATTTTTATTGACGCCACTAAAAACGAGTAGATATTCTCCAAGTATTGCTTGCCCCTTGCCCTTTTTATGCGTTTCCTGTAACGCGCAGATGTCTATTTTGTTTTTTCTGAGTTCTTTCTCCAGTTCCTGGTCTTTATTCGTCAGTGTTTTGATGTTCCATGTGGCCACTCGTATGGGTCGCTGCTTCCATTTGTTCTTGTCCGTTGTTCTAGCTGTGGTCGTCTTCGTGCTATCCGTCCTAATCCGAGGCTGGGTGTTGTTTCTGTGGGCGTCATTTTTGTTTTGACCAAGGGCAGGTCGCTGGCCTCACCCTGGAACCCTCCTTCTTTAGTCGGGCTTGGGACCGGCAACATAACCTCTCAGCTACTCAATCCACCTCGAGGCTATGCAGGCGAAGTTCTTTTTTTTGCTATCTGTAATAATTTTATTATTGTTGTCCATTGAAACTGAACGCGTTTTCTTCTTGTTTTCCATAACCTTGATTTTTTTGTGTAGATTAAATGAATTATGCTTTCTTTGTAGTTTTTCAATTTTTTTGCATTGTTCCTCGAGCTATTTGTTCTTTGCATATCGTATTTTTCTTCTTATTTCCGTATTTAGTTTTTTGTATTCATAGTTGTTGTTTTTATTAATTCTCCTTTTGTTTATGAAATCTAGTATTTTGTCTGTAATCCACTTTTCTGGTCTTAAAATGTCCTGCCCTATTTTAATTGTTGACTTTTTAATATTTTCCCACATTGTTTCTATTTCTGTGTTTTTGTCTGTAAGTTCTCGAGTTTTTCTGGGCCAATGGTCTAGTTTTTCTGTGACTTCTTGTCTTATTTTGGGTATCTTAAGTTTCCTTATATTTACTCTTTTATTTGATTTTTTTCTTAATTGCTTTTAACTTACATCTAAGTTTGCAGATAACTAGGTTATGATCAGAGTTGGTGTCCGCTTTTGGATATGTTTTTGCACTTTTTATGCAATTGCTGTCCACGTATATAACTTGCGGAAAGGAAGCTTAAAGCAAGTAATCATAATTGCTACCTGTTTTTTTTTGGCAACTTCTCATTTTTCTACCTTCGCGTTGAAGTTCCCCATTATAAAATTTATTTCATGGTATTTGTGGATTTTAGAATATTTGTAAATCTTTATAAAACTCATCTATAGGATTGTTTGTCGTGGAAGGATATACTTGAATGACGTTGATGTTTACTGGTTCTGATTTTATCTGTAGCATCATCACTCGTTTGGAAAGTGGCACAAATTTTTTTACTGCGTTTGCTGTAATTATATCTACTATTATTGCTACTTTATAGTGTTTATTTGCAGTTTTGTTACCAGAGTAATATATTACTTTTTTATCTGCTGTTCTTAATTCCCGTTTCTTGCTATTTAATTTTACTTAGGCTTAATATTTTTAGTCCTAAACGTTGCATTTCTCTGGTAACATTTTCCAATTTTTCAAGTTCCGATTTTCGTTACTTCCGTGATTTTTTTTGTTTTGCGCGCGGTGATTCTTTGCACCTCTGTCCCATTTAAAGAACGCCTGCAATCGGGGTCATTGTTTAATTTTGTATTCCATGATAATATTTTACTAGGGAAAAATAATGACGGTGGTTTCCTATAGCTTTCTGTCATACGCAGTAGTCCAGCCTTTACGTTGTCCTCAATTCCGACTGTTTGTGTCTGTATTTAAGAGTCAATGCACCGTCAATTGGTTTTGGCTTCATACCAGTACTGATAGTGCTGCTGTCCACTATCAGGGGAAGGCTTTTCTGGCGGCCTTATATTGCCATGTTGCAGAGTCGTTCGAGGGGCGACTTTTTTTGGCGTACGTTAGAGGATTTCTTGGTTTTTCTTTTTATAAACTCACTAGTGCCAGAGGGGGCTCCGTACAAGCACTATTAAGGAGACGACGCTGTCCGCTGCATTTTTACGTTATTAAGTCTTCTAATGTTGGGCAACAGGCTGGTTAGCATTGCTGTAGTCTTATCGGTTACAATGCAATGTAGAGAGTCTATGTTTATATTGTAAGCTTAAGTGATGACTAGTTATCTGATACTGTTTTGATTAGTTATTAGCACACAAACAACTGCAAAAATGAAGATGTTTTACACGTAACTAATGTCTAAACTTACATGATGCAGAGTGGAGTTTATATTGTGTATCTTAGTTTACCAAATAGAACTTTACAACAAAAAACAGTTCCATTTGCGTCTAGTGTGATGACCTTTTTGTACATTTAGTGAGCTCTAGCTAAAAGTATCCAAATTTGAATGCTAGCTTGCACTGTGTAACTAGTCTTTTAAGTATGTTAGGATTTTAGTTGCTGTTATTTTGTTTTTTATGTATACACATTGCTTGCATTTCTGGATAATCAATCTGAGTCTTATATTTTCATGTACAATTCGATAGTTAGTTATGTTGTAGGTTTGTTTTTTGAAGGTGATGACTAGAAGAATGTTTTGAAGATTTTTGAGTAAATTATGTTCTTTGTGTCTTAGTGGTTTCATGAAAATTTATAATGCCAGAGCTTGTAAATTTGTTTATTCAGCTTCGATTTTAACTGTTTGATGTTGAAGGTGCGTTTTTCAATATTAACCATTGGTCTACTGGTTGATGGAGTTATTGCTGATGATGATGAAGATATCATTGTGTTATTAAAATATTTAATTAGCAGTAACATATGAGTTATGTTACAGCCATTTTTTTTTTTTTTGGTTCAAGGGTGTCCAAGAATTTACCTTAATATTGTTATTGGACTTTTACGTAATTAAAGCAAGGATTTGTATGTTTACCTAGAATGTTGGATAGTTGTCCAAAATTGGTCAAAATTTGGTAGTGGCAACTTGCTGTTTCTAACTTCTTGCTCAAGGTTGTTGACTCTTGCTGGAAAACTGATGGTGTTACTGCAAATATATAGCATATACAGTTGTAGCGTGCAATGTGTATACTTTCTACAAGTGTTATACAATATACAAACAAAATTGAAACAAACAGCATGCGCCAAGCTCAGCAACGTTACAAAGTTTTGCGTTTTAAGAAATGGCGTACCAGGGACGAGTGAAAAAAGAAAGAATCTTTCAAAACACTATTAAAAAACAACAACTTCTGAAAACAATTAAAGGAAACTTTAATATTAAACATGATTTTTAGAAAGAAAATAAAAAATTACTTACAATTTAACATAACAAAAATTTTGTTTTGTTTTTGCTTATAAATGGATTAAATTAAGTCACATACCGCGCACTGAGTGTTAAAGGTTTAGAAATGAATCTTAAAAAAGCAGAAAAATTAAAGAAACAACTCCGGAGACGACTAAAACAAGATGATCTCTAGAACAGTTGACAAAAAACCTTTACAAACAACAAAACGTTTGGACAAAAATTAAAAATTTTATGTTATTTTAAGCAGCAAGCTGTTTAACCCACACAACTGAATAATCGAAAAATTAACAGATATTTTTGACCTGCTCTGAATCTAGGGCATTGTTTGGTTCTTCGATTCTAGAACACTAAAGATTAACTGTAGTTCAATAAACATTTTTTTTTTCATACAAAGAAAATAAATCAAAGTTGTTGACTACACGATAGTTACTTTAAAACTGGTATGAAATATGTAAATACAAGTATGGGAGCAATGACCTAGGGTACTAAGAATTAAAGCCCCGTTCCAGGGTTGCTGAGCGATGAGTAAAAGTATGATGCTATGGTTGGAACGCGGGTTTCCGTTATGCTTGCAGCACAATTTTTTGTTCAGGAAACTATGCTAGTGCGAGCTATCATCAAAGCTAGTCTACTCAGTTACTGCTGTGCAGCTAGTCGCACCGTGTAACAGCATCATACGAGTTATTGTCTTTTGCTTATATCGTATCTTAGTGCGAGTAGCTTTACTGCAAGGAACGTACCATGCCAACTTGGATGCTAGCTTGCACTGTGTAACCAGGCCTTTAGATGAGCTTTAATGCCTGGTACTAGAATAAATTTTTGAACCGATATTGCAACTTGTTACTTGCTGAAAGAAAGTAAAAACTACAAAAAAAAACCGTTCTTGGGTTTTGTTAGTCAGTCTCTTCAGTTCCGCAGCAACAGACTAGGCAACATCATCAGTTAGTGGCAGGAATTTTACCCTAACTCCTGCAAGACCTGCAACCGCTTCTAGCGCGTCCATCACAAACTCCATACGTTGACACAACAATCTTTGTTTGCCTACCGGCTCAAGATCTCGTCACAGACACGTTGAGACACGTCTCAACAAGCAACGTTTAAGACTGCATGTTATTCCCAAATGACACCCGGTGCTTCCTAAAAAACTACACCTGGGGCACACTACCGACAACTACTTTCTTACACTTTGAGGCTAAAAGTCACAATCAAAACTACACAAAAGCTCCCAAACAGTAGCAACCGATCATAAACTCAAGGATAACCGTGCAAAAGGTCAAACATTGACCTCCTGGACTTGTGACGGTCTTGAAGTATCTCCTACGATCTTTCCGGCCGACAGCGCAAGTATAAAAAACGACGATTTCTTGGAGTGCAATGGCACTTCCGCAGATTAAAACAAAAAAGAGAAAAAAAAAAAGAGAAAAAAAGGAAATGGCCACTCCGTGCTCAGGGACAGGTCTCACACCCGGATAAACATCTTATCTCAACAGGTACAGATGCTCAAGGAGCAACTGGAGGCAATATTCGCCGGATTTTGTTATCTGCTGGAGATTATTTTGTTTGATTTTTTTATATCATCAAGTATATCCGCTTTTATTGTGTCATCAATACGGATTTATGAAAAAACGTTCTACACACACAAACTTAATAAATTGTACCCAATATGTCTCAAATGCTTTAAATAAATGCAAACAAGTAGATGTTATTTATACGGATATGAGTAAAGCATTTGACAGATTGCCTCATAACATACTAATTAACAGCTTGATTAAATATAATGTAAACTTTAACATCGTATCAGTTTTAAGTTCTTACTTGCAAAATAGAAAGCAATATGTAATGTATATGGGATCCAGCTCTAAGTGTTATATTGCAACCAGTGGTGTGCCACAGGGTTCGAACCTTGAATCTTTTTTGTTTTTAATTTTCATTAACAAAGTTTGCGATTTTTTAAACTGTTAATTTCTTATGTATGCAGACGACATAAACATATTTAAGACAATTGAAACAACAGCGGACTGTATTAACTTACAAAACAATTTAAATATTTTGCCTACGCTTAAATCTAGTGTTGATATCAAGGCATATTCTTAAACACCTCAGCGCGATGTTTATAATATAAATGTTTTATTTATGAATTTTTGAGGTTTAATAAAGTTTTTATGGTAAACGTGATTTTTGAACAAATTTGTTGCTAGAATTAAGTTTTCTGCGCAATATTGAGTCTATTCTGTGCAATTTTGAGTTGTTTTAACAAGTATTTTATAACTGACTTTTTCTGTAACTTTTGATAAAGTTTATGTGGCAAACGTGATGTTTTAATGAATTTTATATTACAAATAAGTTTTTGGTTTAATTTTCATGTTTTTACTGATCAATTTTAAGACTTTTAAAGAAAATTTTATGTTGTAAATGAAAATTTTCTGCTCGATTTTTTGTTATAAATGTTTTTTTGTGCATTTTTGAAGTTAATGAAACAAATTTTATGGTATAAATGGTTTTTTTTTTGCGAAAACATTGATCAAGTATATGCTATGAATGTTTTTTTTTCTGTTATATAATGATTTTTTGTAGCAAAAGTGATTTTTGGGCAAATTTTATCCCACAAATAGGTTTTAAGCGCGATTTTCATGTGAATTTTTCTGTGTAATTTTAAGGAATTCTTATAAATATTGATTTATAAAATGTAAATTTTGTGTTATAAATTAGTTTTGTGCGCCAATTTTGACAAGTTTTAAACTATAAATTAGTTTAGTTAGCGATTTTACTTAATAATCATGATTTTTCAGCAAATTTTATGCAAATTATAAGTTTTTGCTTGTTTTTTGAGCAAATCTTATTGCGAAACACAAGCGAATTTTAAGTAAGAAATGTTTTTTGCACCATTTTTCAATTTTATATTAAATATGAGATTTCTGGACAATTTTAGTTTGTCACTAAGTTTTAAGATTTCAAAAATTTAAGTTTTTATGACAAAATTTTGCTATTTTGACTTTTTATATATAGAATATTGAAGATTTTAACAGTTTATGATGAGTTTTGGTATTTTTTGACAAAGTTTTTATAATTTAGTGCTGGATTTTGATATTTTAACATTCTATGAATTGAATTTTGCACTTTTTGACGGTTTATTGCCGGGTTTTGAATCTTTCTGACAATGTTTTGATATTTTATAGCCGGATTTTGCTATTTTTGGAGTTTTATGAAATTTCTTGCACTTTTTTAACAATTCAAATGAAAATATTTTAATGTTTTATGTTTTGTTATTTTTGAAATTTTATAAATTCAAATTTTCTATTTTTTAACAGCTTATAGCGGGACTTTTCTAACAATATTTTGAAGGCCAAATTTTGTTATTTTTGATATAATTTTACATTTTTTAACAGTATATAGCCGGATTTGAGTGCTTTCTGACAATATTTTATAGTTATTTTAGACTTTTTAACCGTATTTTAGTGTTTTTTCAAAATATGTTTTTGACTTTTATAAATAGAATTTTGCACTTTTCAACAGTTAATGGCAAGATTAAAAAAATCACATTTTTTTTTTCTAAAACTGTTGCAATAAAAATGCCTCCAAAAAATTAGTAAATTGAAATAAACTTGTTCTGCAGAGACAGGCAAGACACACTATTCATATGCGACCATAGACTCCCGCCAGACACATCACTCTTTCCTACCCCAATAAACTAACCTAACTAACTGTTATAAATAATCAAACGAAAGACTGGTTTGCCATCTAGTTGCAATTTTTAATACTAAAATGTCCGCATTAATCGGTATTTTAGTATTAAAAATTGCAACTAGATGGCAAACCAGTCTTTCGTTTGATTATTTATAATATCAATTGTGTTCATAAGCACAGAAATATTTATTCAAAATTGTCTTCGCTATCATGCGATGCCGTGGTCGTACAAGGCATACTGACGAGGTTTGTAGAACCGAAACAATTGTCTATGCTTGACCCTTGGCCGCTGTAATTCGATTGACTGATTTTGAATAAATTATTAATTCATTTCATAACTAACTGTTGACACTATAATCAACTTTACACGGCAATTTAGAGACCGGATTAACAACCTAGCAGTAGATTAGACACGTTGTTGACCAGATTTTAATTTTTGAACATCTTGTTAACACTTTTTAAAGCTGAATTTATAATTCAAAAGTCGGATTAACAATTTGGTTGTTAAATTTAACAATTTTATTTAACGTTTTAAAGACTGGATTTACACTTTTAAACGCCGTATTTATTACTAGAAGGCCGGATTTACACTTTTAAAAATTAGATTTATAGTTTAAAGACCAGATTATCAGTTGGACAGTAAAATTTAACACTCTAAAGATCCGATTTACAGTTTATTAGTAGAACTTGACACTTTAAAAATTAGATTAAACTTTTAAAAGCCGGATTTAGTATTTTGCAAGCTTAGATTTTGTACTACTCCGCGTTTGCAACAATAGACGTGGTTTTGAGTGAGTGTGGTTGTTTAATTTTTGACTGGTAACTTATTCCACCTTTTTGTTGTGGCTATTTCTAACACGGCATCTCTGGGTAAATAAGGATGTGTCTTCCACAAGTGTTATTCAACATACTAACAAAATTGATCCAAACAGCATGCGCCAAAGCTGAGAAACTTACGTACGTACTAGAGACCAATGAAACCAGAAAGAAGCATCAAGGTGTCTAACCCATACAACTGAATAATCAAAAAATGAACGGGTAAGATATTTTTGACGCCTTTTAATTGTGCGGATACAACAGAGACCTTTGCTCTGCTCGTCGCGCATCGCTTGGCGGTCCAATTCTAGATCACAAAAGATTAACCGTAATTTAATTAAAAATTTTTTTTCATGCAAAGAATACAAAGAAACTAGTTGACTACACGATAGTTACTTCAAAATTTATAAAATAGCGGGCTTATTTAAAACGATAGCAATGACCCAACTAAATTAAGATTGCGACATAGTAGGAGTCTAGAGTTACTAACCAAAAATTTAATTAAGACAATGATTGTTAAATCGTAAGATAGCCAACCTCTAAACTTTGACCAACATACTAAAATTCTTATCACTGCAACCGTCAAACCCATAGATAACTCCGCCGCAAAAAAGGAGAAACAAAACCCGCTAGGAAAAATTTTTAAACCGTCCTTGGAACCCGTTACTTGCGGAAAAAAAGCAAAAAATACTAATTAACCTTTTACTGGCACTATAAAGCTTGTAAAAACAAAGCAAAAAATTAAATCTTATTTACTTGAACATGACGTGTCAGGAATAACAAGAACCGTTAATCTTTTGTCGGAAAAAGCTATCCGCAGTTGATAAGCCCGACGAAAATAAAACTGTAATAGTCACCTAGCAAATCAACTAAGTATCCAAAAGCGGGTTACAAAACTTGAGTTTGCATACAACTTGCAACATGTAACATGCTACAATATTACATGCTACGTGTTTGCATTAACAAACGAAATTTTTATAACCAAAATCTATGTGATGAAGAAAATAACTGAGAAAACAAAAATCGTAATTTTGTGGCAAGCTATATGTTGCTTTGGTTTGGAGCCGCTTTTTTGTCTTTTTGCACAAGTTAGCAAATTTGTGTTTAAAAAGGACGGTAGAAACCGTACTCCAAGCTGCCACTGCTGACTTCTGACTTTGGACAATTACACCCAACGTTGTAACCAAGTCTACCAACTCTTGCTTTATCTACGTTAAAGTTTAGTGTTGACATCAAGGCATATCTTTAAACACAAACATACTAAGATAATACTTTTGAGTCTATTAACATACGCGGAACAAACAAACTCATAACTTTTGTCACTAATTTTTATGGCTTCACCGGGACACAAAAGAAAATAATGAACTCAAAAAGCTCTAAAACATTAATTATCTACATAGAACAAACAAAGCCACTACTTCTGGCATTACACATTTTCATAGAATCACTAAGACACAATGTAAAGCTTTAAAACATTGTTTTAGTCGTTATCATAAAAAACAGACTTACAACATCAGATAGTTCAGGTCTACACAGAACAAACAAACCTAATACTTCTGGCATTACAATTTTTTACGAAATTACTAGGACACAAAAAACAATTACTCAAAAAGCTTTAAAACATTTTTCAACTCTCCGGAAAAGAAAACAAGATTTGTCAAATAGCGTTTGCAATGCTGAGTCTGCTTTTTTACTTCACAAACCTTTTAAAAGATATTTACTTAATGGGCTATTTACTACAAGTTTTGATTATTATTGTTTTCACCGCAATAGCGCTTTAACAATACTTGAAGATTATGCTCATTGCTCACGTTGTTTAAACCTTTGCATTGTCTTAAGTATTGCCAACGTTCTTGTAAGACACAATCTTAGCACTGCTAACTTTTTACTTAATAAAAAGGATTACCACCGCAACCCAGTTTTTTACATCCAGTCTTCAGAAGAAATTTCTTTTTTTGTAAAGATTGTTTTTCTAATTAATAAATAAATTCGGTTTTTAAGCAGACTGCAGGTCTCACTTGCTTATGAAGGTTATAAAATGCAATAATTCTAATTTTTCTGTCTTCAAACTTAGTAATTCATTTAAAAGCAGTATGGCAAAGAGAGTTTGTTTATTTATCCATAGCTTAAACACTGGATTTTTGTCAGAGAGCTAAAACAAAACTTTTTTTTTACAATTTTTAAGTTTTTTAAAGAGCGGATTAATAAACTTTAAGCAACTAATCATGGTCGTCAAATTTTTAACTTAACTTTACAGTTTTAAAGCCAGCAAAGTACTCTGTACTTTGGTTTGTACTGTTACTGTGTTATAAAGTTTACAAAATAACTTTGCAGCTTTTTCTTTTTTAAGTAAACCAGCATAATATGACGAATTTAAGTTTTTTATAAAAAAATTATAAACTAATTTTGTTAAAAAAATTAAGATTAATGTAAACTTTACATCTAATTTAAATAACAAAACTAAGCAAAACTTGTTTTTATTTAAACTATTTTTATTGTTGCAGATCGTGATGTAGCAATGCCTAAAATGGATCCCACCACCCAACAAGAAGAAGAGTATGATGAATTACTAGAACGTCTACGCGTCGCCGATTTCCTGTACACCGAATATTCCCTTGAAGAAGTCATTTATCAATTAGCTAAAGTAATGTTCACTCAGAGTTTAACAAGAAGCAGTGCTGACGCTCAGAAAGCCTTACAGAAATTCACCACGTTTTTGGAAACTGAAGCGGATCAAGGACACATTTCAAGGTCTTTAGAAAAAAAAGTTTTGGGTGAGTAATTTTAAATTTAATAATGTAAAGATACTATTTTATTATTGTTTTTGGTTAATTTTACCGAATAGTTCTCTTAGGATTAAAAATATAGGGTTTGTATAAAGCAAACTGGGTAATATATGGTGATAGTGTAATGCTATAAATTATAGCTCAATTCCATGCAGATAGTTGCTTAAATAATAGATTGCATGTGATCAATCAAATGGAGCGTAGTGCAGCGTGAAAAATGGATTGTCATCCTAATGCAGTGTCAACTGCACATTGTTTTAAATTTAAACCAGGCAGAGGTTAAACTAGATTAATTTAATATATTTATTATTTTAATTGGAACTAATGGATCCATAATTAAAAGCACTTACTGGATAATTTATATTATTAAGTATAACTTAAAGCACTAATTTAATTTAATATAACCTTGAATTAAAAAGAAAATCTACAATCTGACAAATTGAAATTTAAATTAAGTGTGCAAACCTTAACACATATTTTAATTATGCAGGTAATATTAAATATAATTTTATGATGATCCGTAGGGGTTGAAACTAATTATGCTTTAAAATACTGTTCCTGTAATTACATTACTGAAATTATATTCTGTCAAAGGGATTTTATTTATAAAATATTAAATGAAAATGTAACATTTTCTCTTAAAGCCTTTCGAAATGAAATTCTTTGCAAACAAATAAACACATTGCAATCCCAATAATTTTAATTTAATTTATACTCAAAAGAGAAAATTTAATTTCCAATGCGAAAACATCAAAGCGGTATTTGCTTCTCTGTTATTATTTGGAGTAGATCATTTTGAAATAGATGTGTGTGTGTGTGTGTGTGTGTGTTTGTGTATTTTGTAGGAATTCTTTACAATAAAGCGGGATTCTCTGGCTATTTGTAAAGCTAAGGAATATAATTCAGCGGTTTTAGTTTATTTTACTTTTATCTGGAGTGCTTTCTGTAAACATATGTGGATACATACCTTACCTACTGTATTTAAATTGAAGTTCACAATGCATTGTAGGAATAATAAAAGATGCTTTAAATTGAGACGTTGTGGTATTTTTTCTTTAATTTAAATGATTAAAAGATTGTTTTTTTTTTAATACGTACAAAAGCCTGTATACACTTAGTGTTTTATGCAAAAATTTTTTTAAACTGCTTTTCTGTGTTGACCCACTATCTATGACATATTTTATACATTTATGCGTTAAATACCTTTTGTAATCAATAGTTGAACTTGTATATGTAAATATAAAAGTTTTTATTAACTAAGTCATTGTAGCTTTGATGCTATTCTATATGTCCTCTTAACAATTGTATATTTAATACAAACGCAACTGTCTTTCATAAACGATAAAGAATTGCATGCATTTCTGCAAAATGCCTTGAAATACTAGTTTATACTCTATCGATCTTACCTTATCGATTTTAAACTTAATCAAATATCTTAGGTTTTTTTACTTTGAATAATCAGTGGTGATGATAGGCATATCTGGATTCAAAAAGATCGTTAGTTAAGTTTTTATTTAAAATTTGTAAATTGAGAGAGGAAATGTATCTCGATTCTACTATTTTGGGAGTTCTTGTTGGAAATTGGAAAAACGTTTTAAAAGCGGTCTGTGAACATTTGATGACGTTCTAAAGTGACTAAAAAATATAGTCATCTACCCTAAACTAGAACCAAACCCTTTAGAAAACATCAAACTTGCAAAATACTCTGCATACAGACTAAATAGAAGACTAAACATCATCTACAACACATACTTTAATTTCTCTGAATGTTAACGTCTATCTCCGAGAGTTAGACGCGACGGAAACTAGTTTTTAAAGGGTCTCTGATACACTAGGTAAATATTGGGTTTGAAAGATTAATGAAAAGTTGTGTTTGAAGGCCAATGAAAATTACTTGCTCTAATGAACTTATTGCTGGTAATCATTTCTCCTAAGCAGTATTTCCAAATTTGATTTTGATATTTTTCTGAAGTGCAATTGGTGGTTTTAGTTCGTTGACAGCCCAGAATCTGGAATCTGATACGGAGTTGGATCTTAGCTTCTGTTTGCTGCTGGAATTTAGTTTTTTCTGGAAGTTTGTCATTAGAGATGTTGATTGTTCAAAGTTGTGGTGGAGAGTGAGACCGAAAATCACACATTGGTGCATTTGTGTTACAACAACGATCGCTATCTAACCTAACATACATAGCACATAAACGATATCTACTCAAATTTCAAGTTTTTTTTTTTAGTTTATTTAAATTGAAGCAAACGTGTACCAACGTGTCAAAACATTTAGTCTATTTTATAGTTGGCTCTGACTTTTGCAGCACAAAATGTAAATTGTGTTAGTCCTACAAATTTGCGCACTAAAATTTTACACGGAGGAGCTACGGAGCTCTGGGTTTTGCTGGCATTGGGTATGTTGTTAAAAATCAACATACTCAATGCCAGCAAAACTCAAACACGTAGTTTAAGCTATTCGTAAATTGTTACAATTTGAGTGGTGGCTACGGCTACGACTTAACCGAACACATACACCGCTTATAAGTGACATCTGCCCACATTTAAGTTGTGCCAATGTGTAAAAACTGTTTGTAAATTCAGCGGTTGCAGATAAGCCACGCTTCTCGTTGTAAACTTTCGTCTGCAGCAATCCTTCTTACTTTTTAACAAAGTTTGCAGGAAAAAAACGCAACGCAGAACATACAGTTTCTATGAATTGTGCACTTAAATCTTACACACACAAGGAAGTGTTAATTCACCAAAGTCAGTGCATGTGAGTAAGTTCTGCTAATCCTACAAATTTGCGTACTTAAGTTATACACGGGAAAGCCGCGGAGTTAGGTTTTGAGTTCTATTGGCGTTAGAAATATTTCTGATTCTGGCGCGGTAGGTTTTTAGGTATCTATAAATTTTCGGAATCTGAATTATATAGTTCTTCTTATTTTATTTTGATCAAATTTGATTTCAATATATGAAAATATTTAGTTGATTCTGCGGTCTGCCCGTAACTTTTGTTAACTTATGAGCAGGGAAAATCACAAAACGTTTAGATTTTATAAATTGCGTATTTAAATCTTACATGAAGTTTAGAGTCGTCTTGACTAGGCAAAGTTAAACTCACGGAGAGTGAGTTATATCGATCTTATAAATTTGCGCATAATTCTTTTACGTTTAGCACTATATATCTTGCGTTTCTTGTTTTGGAATAACCATATCTAACTGCGTTTTGATTAACTTGAGTGTATTTAGCTTGCGAGTCACGCACTGCACGGGGTTGTATGGGTTGTCATGTTGGGTCAAAACTGGACGGTTTGAGTAGCAGTTAGTTCCACTGTTTTGTGGGGTGCCACTCTATTAAGCATTTCAGCATATTTTAAAGTTTCTGGTGATGTTTCAACGGATTAGTTTAAGGGTGGTACGTGGTTGTAGTGTGGTATTGGTATTTTACTAGGCAGTGGTTTTGTGAGTTGTTGGTTGGTCACTCTATTTGTGGTTGATGGTATGAGGTAATCTACAAACAGGTTATCAAACGCTTGCACTAGTCTCTAGATTGTCTAGTAGTCATAAAAGCTTTATTGTGTCTATCTTTAGTGTCAAATATTCAAAAAAAAAATTAATTTTTTTTAGTCGTTTTTTAAATTTTATTTTTTGTTTAAAAATTGCAATTTTAACTAAACAGAAAATATTTACTTATGAAATCAATAAGAAATTTTCCGTAAAACTCAAATCTGGCGTCATTTTACAGTTGGTTTAAGTTTAAGTCTTATTTTTTCTGTTTTTTTTTTTTTTTTGTTCTGTTTTGGTTTTTTAGAGACAAAAGTTGTTTGTAAATATGCTGATTTTTACACAAAATTGACCATTGCACTTTAAAAACACACATACAGACTTTTATCAGAAGTCAATGCTAAGCTGTAACTTTATTGGCTAATATTTTGGTTTTCCATATGGTCGGTCATAGTTGGTACAGAAGGCTAGATTTGAAATTGTTAAGGCGTTTAACTTGGACTAAATAGTTGCCTGTTTGTGGTTTTTCTTTAAAATGGAGGAATCAATCTGGTTGTTCTCTTCTCCCTCTTCCTCTCGTCAGTTGCTAATTTGTTGTTATCTAGCTTTGGAAGTTGTAACTAAAAATAGTGTTAAGTGGTCGTTGATACTCTAAGCGATAGTTGAGAATAAATAATTAATTAGTTTGCATTTTGAGAAACATGGAGCTAGGCCCAAATAACATGACAAATGAAAAGAACAAGCATACAAGTTACAGGCTGCATTCTTCTTACAATAAAATGTGCTTTGTACACCGGCAACCCAGAGCAACCTAGTAATAACAACATCAGAAAGCTTAGGAAAAGTAACTCAAGACATGTCACATAGAATTAACGCCAAGAAAGTAAACCCTGATTTGTATAAAGTAAAACCAAATGTAAAAAGCAGTGTTTAGTAGTCGCACAAACTGCACTATTGTAGTTTTTTTGCAGATTTTAAGACAATTAACATAAATTGACCACTTACTAAGTAAAGAATAAAAAAACAGAAAAGGTATAAATGCATTAGTCACTTGTTTGTTAGCCTGCAATGTTGCAATGACAATAGATTTTATTTATTGTCTTTAAATAATCAACTTAACCGAACCCTTTCCGCTAACAACTCTCAGCAGAACTTTCCTTTGGGTTGAGATCAGCGAGGTCGAACGCCGAGTGCACTTTTTCACACAGGCGCTGCGTAGGTTACGATGGACTGAACCACCGCGTGGTAAACCGTCCTTTTTCTGGCCTTTTGGCCACTAACGTTTGGCAGGATTTTTGTTAGTGCTGTGATCGTTTTTTATGGTTTTGTCCAAAAGTCCAATTTGCGTCTATCCAGATACTTTACAGTTTTCTTTGGCTTCATCTCCTCTCCTCTGAGCGTGAAAACCATCTTGCCTTTCCTTCTTGATCCTTTAACGATAAGAGCCTCGGTTTTTTCAGGGAAGACCTCCAACCCGTTATTGGACATCCAATCGTCCACGGCCTCCAAACCTCGTTTGCTGCTTCCTGGAGCCTTACAACATTGCTTGCTCTAACCACCACCGCCAGATTGTCGGCGTATGCTACCATTTTGCGTTCTTCCGGGATGTTCAGTCTAAGTGCAGGGTTGTACAATACGTTTCACAGGGTTGGCCCAAGAACCGAACCCTGCGGTACGACCTGCGTCAGCTTCCTTTCCTCCCTTTCTGCGATGCGGAGCGTTCTGTCGCTTAGGTAGCTGGCCAAAATGTTTTAGAGTTATCTGGACACCCCAATCTCCTGAGTTAAAATCTTACTCTACCTGGCCGTGTTAAAAGCGTTTTTAACGTCCACGCGCCCTTTTCTAAAACCGTATTGGGCGTCCAATATAGCCTCCTTCTCTTCTAACTCTTCTTCGAGCCTCCTCTTTAAGAGGTGCTTGTAGGTTTTCCCGAGCACACTTAATAGGTTTATGGCCCGAAATTTATTTGCCTCCTCTTTTGGGATTAACACGACCTTTGCCTTCTTCCAGTTCTAACACTCGATTAGCCAGAAAAGTGTTAAAAGCGGCACGTAATACCTCCTGAATTTCTTCTTGAGCAAGTTTAACAATTTGGTCTTTAATGCCTTTGGGACCTGCGGTTTTTTTTTAACCAAGCCTTGCAATAGCTACCTTCGTATCCTCTCCTATGAACAGAAAAGGTGTGTCCGGATTTTTTAGGATTGGCAGAGTTCCACTATCATCCTTCTTCTTGTGGCATCATCCAGGGCAATTTGCTTTGGCCTTATACCAGTCTTTTCACCATAATCTGGTATCCTTGTCCGAAAGGGTCCTTTTCCAGATTATTTATTAGTTCGTGCCACTTCTACCTCTTGTTTTTTTTTATTGCGCTTTTGTATGCCTTCTTGGCAGGCCCTGATCCTTGTGAGCCTTCTCCGTATATCAATGCACGCCTTCCGTTTTTCTTCAATCTCTTCGCTCAACCAATACGGCAAGTCTTTGCCTCCTTTTTCTACCAGCCCTTCTTTAGGGTTTTAAAGACCCTTACTTCCTTTTCGAGGTCTCGGAGAACTCTCCTTGCCTTGTCCGTGTTCGTGTCCAAGTCTGCCCCTACTCGCTTTGCCTGTGTCTCCGCGGCCTCGTGTGCGGCCTTTGCGGTACCGATATTTACTTGTAAGGCCTTAAGATCCATTTTGGTGGACCTTGTCATGCTCCTCCTTGCACCTATCTAACGTCTTTCTAAAGATTGCATACTGCATTTTAGGCATCCCTGGCTTTCAACCTATTGGTCCGGACATTTTGCCCTCGTGTGCCCAACCTTGAGGCAGTTGGTGCACCTTAGCACGTGAGTCCTTTCCTTGAGCGTTACCCGGAGCCAGCCGATCTTTATCTTCCCGAATCCGACCAACGCCGTGGAGACCTTGCCAGCAATGATTAGGCGTTTTGATTACCATTCCTGGTCGGCCTAACGTTTTTTACCTCGAACCTCACGTCACTTTGGTTCAGAGTGCGAAGCCTCTCCTTTATCGGCTTATTTATTCCGTCTTGCTCTATATATCCATCGGTGTTGGTGAGGTAGAGAGTTTTGTTGTTTCCTTTGTTTCTGACCCCCAACACATGAGCGTTCCATATCATTTCTCTCTGCAATACTTTTTTGATGTCTTCAGCACGTCCTTTGTCCGTGACGATAATGAGGTTTCCGCTTTCTGTCCGACCTGACTCCCGCCCCTTCGTGAAGGGGGTCGATCTTTTTCTTCATGCCCCTGAGGAGCTTTGCATAAGTGCTGCTGTTTTCGTTCGTCTTAATAATGAAGGTTTCTGTCGATTGGCTGCAGTTTTCTCGACCCTTTTCTTTTGTCCCTTTTTTTTGGGTTCTCTATAGCTCGAGGAAACGTTTATTTCCACTTTCAGCTTGTTTTCTTAAACATCAGGTTAACTATCTTTCTTAAAGCCACCCAATTGTGTCCTTCCGAAGCCGCCACCGTCAGACTTTTCTTGGGGACTCTGCCCTCCACTAATCCCCGCAACTCCTTAAGTGTTGCCACTATACCGGTCACGTTGTCGCAAGCCACTTGACCGATGTGAACAACCTGTTCCCTGGTACCTTTGCTAGTTTTTGTAACGTTGGTTATCTTCTCCAGTCGCCCTTGCGGTATCCCTTCCAGTTTGTTTATGTTTCTGAATAAACGGGACAGGTTGCCTACTGCATTTATCAAAAAGACATGTACATTTCTATTATCTTTTACAAATTATCTTGCCGTAGTAAGACATTTGTCCATCTTCACCATGTTGCTAGAGTAAATGGATTCTTGTTTCCTCTAATGTTCGAACTGGCGTGGTTTCAATCCGCTTTCTCTTCTTCTGACTAAGGTCGTCTTGGACAAGTTCTGTTTTGTTTCCTGTCTGCAAGGTGTCCGTTCTCTTTTCAGGTACTTCCTTGATCTGAATACTCTCCATTTCGGGAACAGAGTGTCTCTTCTCTGGAGATCTAAGCATCTTCATGCTTTGACCAAAGACATCTTTGTCCAATGCTATTTTTATCGGCTCTTGAGTGTCTGAGCCGCTATGTGTGTTAACGTAATTCGAATGATAATTGCTCCCCTGAGAATCCATAGAGCCGACTGCAGCAGCAGTGAAGGAATCCCCACTAGTATTACTAGCGGTACCTCTCTGGGGTATATCATTTTTTTATCAGACAGCTGTTTTGGTTACCATGCTTTCGATACCTAATAGCGATGGTAAACCAAAAAAAAGGCCAAGGGGGGCCGAAGAGTTGTTCTAGGGAAAAAGAAAGAGAAGAAGGGAAAACCTAACCTAACCTAACCTAACCGAGCAATCGTCATTGTTCTCAGAAACAAACAAAGAGCAAATTTCTATTTCAACATTAGTTGCAGTTTGTATGAGAGTAGGACAGTTACAATTAACATTTTGGAAAACTGTTCACTTACTCCAAAAATTAACTATAGATAAAGAAAAGGCGTAAATAAAGAGTAGGTTATCTTTATATGGGATAAAGAACAAACAGATTATTTTTTGTTTGAGTGTATATTTCGGTTAAGTATGGAATATGCCACGGCCATCTAAATGAAATCAAGCTCGGTATTAGTTTTTGATTAACTAGGTGCAATGTCAATTGCAATTGTAACTCTGAGAGTTATGCAGTGGTCTTATTTAATTGGCTAGGTGAAATGGTAATTGAGATTGTTGTAAAAGTATGCACGGACCGCCGTCAAGACACTTTTAGCCAGCGGACAATACAGATATGCGTTGTGCTGTGCAAAATTTTGATAGATATGTTTGTAAAAGTTTTAAAAAATCCTTTAGTTTTAAAAAATTGTCCCGTTAGCTGTTTTGTATTTGATACATAAGACACTACTCACAGTAGACGTTAAGACGGAAGCAATTAACTTGGAGCTCAGTCTATTTTTTGTTGAGTGTTATTTGACTAACCGATTGTTAGTATGCACAGAACAAATTTTATTAATTACATACAAAAATAATTCATTCTACAAATCTACTATTTTTGCATCAATAACATGTCAAATGCAGAAACTTTTATAACATATGTTAAACTAATAACAATTCTATAATATATGCTAATAATTCATATTTTTATGTAAATATTGATTGCTTGTGAAAGTAAGTTGCCTCTCTAAACATATAACTTTAACCCTGTATACATTTTCAAATAAAACTCCTTTGCAATTATAATTTGTTGTCATAAATCCTTCAATTTTTTCTTCCTACTTTATTCGTTCCCATATATAATCCATAAAAATCCATGCTAAAAAACACCTTTTTCGAAGAAAACTGCAAGTGTTATATCCACCACAACTTAGAACTAAAACCCCAGCACGCAAATAAATTCCAGTCGAAGCCCCTCGAGGTGCGCGCCCCCTAGAAAACTTCTTAACATTTTTGTTTATGCACCGGTAACTCTTTCCTACACCTCCCCCGATATTTGCGGCTGTAAAATACCTCGTTGCACTTGCAGGTACAAAAAAAATGGTATAATGTCGCGGCTTGGATGGAAAATAAGGAGGGAGGACGGAAATGCTAGCTAGAAGGTCCCCGCGGGCCAGAACGATTTCCGTCGTTCCTTTAAAGCGGCTCCTTCCGTAAATCTTTTATACCCGGACATATAAAAAGAAATGGCGGCATTAAAACCCACGTGATAAAAAAAGTGGTAGCCGGTGCTTTTGTGCGCGAATGGAATTACAAGTATCTCGATTCCAATCGGTTAAAAAATCGTTTATTTGGTGCTACTGGGGTGGACTGATTTGGTTTCAATTGAGTTATAAAATTAGAGATTGAATTGTTGTTAAATTGTATTATAAAATAACTATATACTATAAAAAAAAAGGTTTCTATTGATTTTCTATTTGTGTTTGCGAGGTGCATTAGAGTGTTCATATTTTAAAATGTTATGATTACATTCTTTCTCTAAAAACAATAAATAATAATTACATTATTACTTAATGAAGTTATTATGTACATTATTTATAAAAATGTATAATTTTACTGATTTAATTAATAAATTTTTCATAATGTACATTGTGTCAGTGTTTAAATAAAATATTAAATTGATTTTTGAAGTATAAATGTTGTTGTACAAAGCATGAAACAAAATGTTAGTCAAATGGCTTTTTGTCCATCAGTACTTGGTGCATTTCCTAATCATATAGGATATCCTCTATTTTTATTATGCTTTTACCTTTGACTTTGCAAGATTGTAATAGGTTATTGTGGTAATATTTCCGTCTAGCATATGTACTCTCAGTACACCGTCATAGTAAATGTTCTACAGAGTGGGGCCTAATACGGAGCCCTGTGGCACATTGTAAGTCTTATGCAGAGCTTCTCCGGAGCTGCACACTATAGTTTAAGTTTGTAGATAGTGAGAAATTATGTTTCTAATATATGTTAATATTCCTCTTCATTCTAGTCCTCCTATTAGTCTCCTTCAAGGCACCGAGTTGAAAGCGTTATTTATATCGCTCTACGTATTTTTGTACAGGGTGCGCAGTTACTTGACCGGTAGCTTTCTAGACATGCCTAAGAGCATCAAGTGTAGAGTGACTTTCTCTGAACCTTTGTTCATTCTTTCTGAGGTCTTCATTCTTATCTAATTTTTTTATAAGTTTTTTGTCGAAGATGTGCTTATAAAGCTTTCCTAATGAGTTTAGTAGGCAAATGGGTTGAGATATCTTGCTTTTGTCCGCTTTGATAGATTTTTTGATTAGTACTAATTTTACTTTTTCCAGTCCGTGGAAAAGATGCTTTACTAAATAAGTTTGTCAAATACTTTTACTTAGAGGTGCGGTTTTTGTGTCGCTGTTGTTCTGATTGCCTCCGGCGGAATTATGTTTGTGCCGTGCTTTTTTTTAAATTTTGATAATTGGCATCTATATTTTTTGTTTTGTACATTTAGTTATTATAGATACGTCTACTCTTAGCTCTTTCGATGTTGTTTTGTCTTAGTTTGGAAATAGTTTTTGCCATTCGTTCTTTGCATATTTTCTTTCATGCCATCCTTTTGGAGTTGGAGTTTTTTTTTTCTTGCATATGCTTCTTGTGCTTGTTGTAATAGATTGATTGATGTTTTTTTGCCATTTGTTCTCGACACAATATTTTTGGATTTTGCACAATATCTTCTTTTGCTTTGCTTATCTGCAGTCCACCAATACATTGATTTGTAATTTTTTCTTTATGTTTTAAATTGTTTGGAGTTTTGGAGAAAAGTAACAAAAGTACATAACTGCATTTTGTATCTTTACCCAGGCAATGCCCTTACTACTTTTTGATTTTTTTGTCTAATAATTTGTATTATCTTTATGTTTGTCTATAATCTATTTTTTTTAGATAACTTCTATTTTCTTATTTAGTTCTTAGACTAATATAAAATTAGCTCTTATTTTTTTTTAATTTTATTCTAGTTTATTGCCTTTGTTCAAGTTGGATTTCCTTTATTGCGTTCATTTCTGCAGTATTTGCCATCAGTTTTTTTTGCACTACGTTGCTTTGTGTCCTAGTCTATGGCATCTGTAACATTTTGGAGAAAAAAGATTTCTTTTACTCTTTATCTGTTTTAGCCTGAGCCTATTCTCCTTTTCGCTGCAAGGTGTTCTGCTGCCTTTTCCTGCATGTTTACAAAATCTTACTCTATTTTGGTTAGCCTTTTCTGCTAATTCTACCGTATCTACGTTAACACTGAGGATGTCTTTCAGGAGTATTTTATTGATATGTTCTCTTACTTTGTATTTGTTGATGTCTTCCTCTAGGCCCAGAAGAGTTATTTTTATTTTTTATCCAGTGTTTTTTAAACTCATTTCTTGCCTCTTCTTTCTTGCTTTTGACCATTAGTTTAATGTTGCCATCCTTTCTCTTATTTATTTCTGCGATGATGATTTCTCTTGTGCTCACTTTGCTTTTTATGCATTTCATTACTTCTGCATAGCTACAGTCATTATTCGGTTTATTTATGATTGTGTACGGTTGTCAGTTTTTTTGTTGCTTTTTAGGCAATTTTTTGCAAAAAAAATTATTTCAGATGTCCGTATAGAAGACAATTTCTTGATAGCAAACACTTGGGTGGGTGGGTGAAACACTCCAGAGCATAAAAACAAATCAATAGTTTGGAATGGAGTGTCCCATTCACCCACCCAAGTGTTAGTTATCAAAAGATTAGATCACGATCTTCTTTTGTGACAAAATGACTTCTGAGGTCCGTATAAAAGACAATCATTGAATTTCTTGATAATCAACGCTTGGGTGGGTGGGTGGCTGGGTAGGTGGGATACTCCTAAGCATAAAAACAAAACCATAGTTATCAAGAAGTTAGATCACGACCTTCTCTTGTGACAAAATAACTTCTGAAGTCTATGTGGAAAACAAATATTGATTTTTTTTAATAACAAACACTTGGGTGGGTGAGTGGAACACTTTTAAGCGTAGAAACAAATCAATAGTTTATAATGAAGTGTCCCACCCACTCACCCAAGTCTTACTTATCAAGAAGTTAGATCACAACTTTCTTTTGTGACAAAACGACTTTTGAAGTCTGCATAGAAGACAAACATTTATTCCTTGATAACACACACTTGGGTGGGTAGGTGGAACACTCCAGAGCATAAAAACACTCAAATAGTATCAAATGGAGTGTTACACTCACCCACTCAAGTGTTAGTTATCAAAAGGGTCGATCACGACTTTCTCTTGTGACAAAATGATTTTTGAAGTCCGTGTAGAAGACAAACATTGAATTTTTTAATAACGAACATTATGGTGAGTAAGTGGGACACTCCTAAAAGTAGAAACAAACCAAGTGTTGGTTATCAAAAGGTTAGATCACGACCTTTTCTTGTGACAAAATGACTTTTAATGTCCGCTTAAAGGACAAACATTTAATTATTTGGTAACAAACACTTAAGTGGGTAGGTGGGACACTTTAAATTATGCTAACATGGCAATAGTTTGAAATAAAATAGCCCATCCACCCACCAAAGAGTTACTTATTAAGAAGTTAGATCTCGACCTTTTCTTGTGACAAAATAACTTTTGAAGTCTGTATAGAAGACAAACATTGAATTTCTTGATAACAAATGCTTGGGTGGGTAGGTCGGATACTCCTAAGCGTAAAAACAATTCAATAGTTTGGAATGAAGTGTCTCACCCACTCACCTACCCAAGTGTTAATTATCAAAATGTTAGGACACGACCTTTTTTTGTGGCAAAATGACTTCTGAAGTCCGTATAAAAGACAAATATTGAATTTTTTGATAACGAACACTTGGGTGGGCAGGTGGGTGGGACACTCCAAAGCATAAAAATTAGCCAATAGTTTGAAATGGAGTATCTTACCTCTCCACCCAAGTGTTAGTTATCAAAAGGTTAGATCACGACTTTTTTTTGTGCCAAAATGACTTTTGATGTCCGCATAGAAGACAAACATTCAATTTCTTTGTAACGAACACTTGAGTGGGTCGGTGGGACACTCTAAAGCATAAAAAGTAGCCAATAGTGAACACTAGGATGGGTGGTTGGGACACTACAAAGCATAAAAACTAGAAAATAGGTTGGAATGGAGTATCCCACCCACCCACCCAAGTGTTAGTTATCAAAAAATTATATCACGACCTTTGTTTGTGACAAAATAACGTTTGATGTCCGCATAAAAGACAAACATTCAATTTCTTTATAAGAACACTTGGGTGGGTGGCTGGGACACTCCAAAGCATAAAAATTAACCAATAGTTTAGAATGGAGTATCCCACTCAAGTGTTAGTTATCAAAAGGTTGGATCACGACCGTCTCTTGTGATTAAGTAACTTGATGTTTGCATCGAAAATAAACATTCAATTCCTTGGTAACAAACATTTGAGTGGGTGGGACACTCCTAAGCATAAAAACTAGCCAATAGCTTAGAATGGAATGTCCCACCCACTTACCCAAGGGTTAGTTATCAAAAGGTTAGATCACGACCTTTTTTTGTGACAAAATGACGTTTGATGTCCGCATAAAAGACAAACATTGAATTTCTTTATAAGAACACTTGGGTAGGTGGCTGTGACACTCCAAAGCATAAAAATTAACCAATAGTTTAGAATGGAGTATCCCACCCAAGTGTTAGTTATCAAAAGGTTGGATCACGACCGTCTCTTGTCATTAAGTAACTTTTGATGTCTGCATAGAAGACAAACATTCAATTCCTTGGTAACGAACACTTGGGTACGTGGGTTTGACACTCCTAAGCGTAAAACCAAGCCAATAGTTTGAAATTGAGTGTCCCACTCACTCACCCAAGTGTTAATTATCAATAGGTTAGATTAAGACTTTTTCTTGTGACAAAACAACTTCTGATGTCTGCATAGAAGACAAACATTCAATTCAACAACTCCAACGCATACAAACAAACCAATAGTTTGGAATGAAGTGTCCCGCCCACTCAACCGTTTTGAGCTATGATGGAATTTTTGTGACTCCACACTACCATTTTTGAAGCTCTTATCTGTTTTTGCATTTTAACGGTTAGTTTTCTGGAGATGGTAAGTGCCTTTGATGAATAGTTTGCAATCTTTCGGGTTGAAGGTTCTAAGTGCTTTGATAGTGTTTTTGGGGTATTGTTCTTTTATGTCAACGGTTTTGTTGTTGAAGATCTTGGCGAGGTATGAGTAAGGTGTGTGGGGTTACAGTAGCTTTGGAGTTTTAGAAAGATGTTGTCGGCACCGGGTTTAGTGGTAGCTAGCAAAAGTTGCAACAATTCTTGGGTTGGTAGTGATGCCTGAGAAGTATTGGTTTCCTGGGAATTGTTGTAAAAAGTGAAAACGCTTGGGGGGCTGAATTGCGTCTTGGAGATGGGCCGGCAGCTTTTCGCTTATTACCGGCGGCGTCAGACTATCTGAAGGGGTGTAGATGCTCTTCGGTCTTCAGACAAAAAACAGAAGCCACATTGTGGTTGTTTGTTAGTGTGTTTTGTGGTGGCGTCTTGATGCAATAAAGCGGGTAAAACCGGGAGCTGGTTGAATAGTTTTGATGCAGACATGTAAAGGGGTTTGTTGTAGCGGATATTGTTGTAAATGGTGTAGTTCTAGTTATTGGCGTGTTTGTCGTCTTTTATTTAAACTCAGAGTGATTAAAATTTTGATTCGGATTTTCTGTATCTTATTCCACTCACTGGGCGTGTCCAAGTGTGGATCTAGTTTTGTGGCGCCGTTTGGCAAGCACATTGAGAGCTTTACTTTGGGAAACATTTGCAGCAGATGGTACAGATCGGGGATTGTTGGTGAGCACTTTAGTGTGGGGATGGTATGGTAAATTCAGAAAATAATTTCTTCAGCTGCTATGATGAGCTATTTGGGGCTCATCTTCTTGTGACTATTACTTTTCTCCTGGCTGGTAGCGGAGAAAAATACTGTGTTTTTTTTCGGCAATTACATTAGATGGCTTGGCGGTGTTTGGCCTGTTGTAACTTCTGGTTGGTAAAGATTTTGCCAAAACTGCAGTTGGTTTGGGTTTTATCCCGTGGCTTCGTTAGTCCGTCGGTTATTGTGGTAGATGGCCAAGGATATTAGCTCATCTCAGTAGTACCTTAGTTGATAAATTTCTGGTTTTCTTTTAAATATTGTTGCTTGGTAGTTTTGTGACCTTATGATGGTTGTCAGATTGTTGCTCCTTCTAGAATTTGTGGAGCAGACTGCATTAGCAGTGAAGTATTGTCTGGAAACGGAAAATTTTTCAAATTGCACAAGCCCGTATATTTTATACTTCCTGGCAGATGTGTTGTTGTCATAGTTTTTTCAGTTCATTTTGGGAAAGAAAAGAGAAAAGTAGACCGAAGAGTATAGAAAATGTTTGTTATCTTTTCTGTTTCTTAAGTAAACTGATTCCTAGATTAGTCTTTTATGTATTTTACTAACAAATTAACAATCAAACGTGATTAATTTTACTTTGTTATGTAGTTTTGAGAGAATGATTTAGCTGCGATTTGATAGTGCTTTAAGCAACCAAACCAAAAGAATTATCAGTTCCTGTGAGAAACTTTTCCAGGAAATTTGAATTCTTGTTTTTGCGTTGTTGCAATTTCAGATTTTTATGTGTTTGCTTTGGGATGTGTAGTTTGACTGGAGAGTTTGGAAAAATGTTGGTTCTGAAAATGTTGCTTCTGAGTTTTTTACGATTCTGTATAAATTTGTATAGTTTGCCAAATTAGTCTATGAACAGAAAATAATAATTAATAAATGGTTTAGTCGAGGGTTTAGTATTATTTTCTTTGGATTTGGTTTCTAAAAATTGATTTCAAAGGCGAATTGAAAAGATTTGGATTTTGGACGATAAGCTATGCATGTGTATGTGGTGTTTTTCATGTTTTAGTTTTGTAGTGCTGTGTTTTGTCGTGGATCTCGTTGATTTATTTAGCAGAGGTCAAGATACGGAGCAGGTAGCCTAAGTCTGTTGTAGCTGGCAGCAGAACTTTTTCACTAGAATTTATTCTACAAGATTGCTGTGTGAATTCTAAAACAAAACTAGTTAGTGTAAATATATCCGTAAGGACTGCATGCAAAACCTCCGGTTGACAGAACCTTTTGATGGCGAAGGAGCTGATTTTCAGTTTATTCTGGACGCCACTTCTATACACAGAAAAACTTGATATTTATTGGAGTTGCAAGCGGAATATTCTCTACTCTTATTACTACAACAATTTTAAATGTTGCCGAGTTTGGGAATAGGGTACTACTATTTGCGGAAGGGCTAGTTTAAAAATAGCACTACAAGTTTACTATGAGAAAACTCAATTAAATGTTTAAACTTGTTCGAAAGTTCTAAGGACTTTTATTTTTGGTAGAAGTTTTTGGGTGATTGTTGTCGTTGCACTTTCTGTTTTGCGCTGACTGGTGCTTCAGTTGGGCAGCGAAGCTGTCATAGGCGTGTACGTGAATTTGTTTGCTTTTATTGTTGTTGTTTGCTATCTGTTATATTGGATAATGACTCATGCGGGAAGGGAGTCCTTTTGAGGACGCTTAGACTACTGACAAATTTGAATTTATTGAAGTTGGCCAAAGTACTTATTCTTTTTACTTTCTTTTTGGGTTTCATTTTTGGGGTTGATTGAGGAGTTAAAGGTACCGTGCCATTCATTTGTCGCCGTTTTTTTTTTGGCTGAGGTTGAAAGGTTTGTTGTTCCAAGATTTAAAAAAAAAAAAATCAAACTTTTGAGCGATTGTTTCTCAGTAGACTTATGGTGTCTACGTTTTTTTTTTTTAGATTATGACCTTACTTTGTTAACTATTCATTATCAGCTTGCTTTTATCGGTTGGGCAATCGGTCGATTTAAGTTTTGAGGGAAAGTAATTAAGCGATTGTTCTTCTTGTTCTACTATAGGCTTGTGGTATCTGCATTGTCTGATGTTCTGTCTGGGTCTTATTTTGGGACTGAGTCTGGGACTAAAAGTACTAAGCAATTTATTATCAGTTTGCTTTCAGTTGAGGTTGAGAGGGCGGTAGGTCGATTATGCTGAAAGCATCTTTTTTTTCCTTAGAATTCTTGATAGCATTGTAGAGAAAATGACAGGTGTCATTTGTTGGATCAAATAGATGTTTCTTGGCCGGCTGCAGGATAGGATGGACACTCTACTATGTATGGATTTAGAATTATTTCTGTATAGAGGAAGGGGATAGGTGTTGACAACTAACATTTCACGATTTAGCTTTAGATGGCAAAAAGTTATAGTCTGTTGGTTTGTTACCAAAGTGGAGAGTAATAGTACTAGATATTTACTAAGCGGGTTGTGGGTTTTGTTTGAAACTATCTTGTATTTAAAATAACTGCTGGAGAGAAGGAAAATCTGTTGTGTAGTAGTGCAAACCATGGTAGGTAATTGCAGGTCCAGTTAGATCTTCTTCGAAAGACTGCGAGCTTTTTAATAATAATAATAATTTATTGCCCAACAGGTAAAACCTTATTACAGAACAACATATTAAAAACTACAGTAAATACAGGTACAATAAAATTACAAATAAATAATTAAAAGTTAAAAAAAACATACTTTTCAATAAAAAAGTTCACGAATACACTTTAAAAAAACACTTGAATTAGCATTAAATAGATCACACTTATTTGAAACACTATTGAATGTTGAACACATTAAAAAAGATGGAGATTTCACCATTGCCGACGTTTTTGCAGGTGGATTATAAAAACAGTTTGTGGTCCTGGAATTGACACGTGGTACTAAAAAATTTAAATTATATAGCAGATCAGGAGAATCAACTGAGTTGTGTATAATTTTATGCAAAAAAGAAAGTATTGAAACCGATCTTCTTGCTGCCAATGGAACTGCATCAAATTCCTTAAGGAGCTCACCATGGTCAAATCCTTGAGGCGGATAATAGTTGAAAGATTTAAACCATAAATACTTAAAAAATTTACGTTGAACCGCTTCAAGAGAATTAATATCGCAGCTGTTAATTGGGTTCCATATCACTGAGCCATACTCAAGAACGCTTCTGACTAGGGTGTAGTATAACACAATTATTGCTTCAGTGTTATTAAATTCTTTAGTGTTGCGCAAAATAAAGCCTACTAGTTTATGCGCTCTAGATATTACTGACGTTAAATGGTCAGAAAAAGTTAGTTTAGCATCAAATATAATGCCTAAGTCTGTAGTTTGATTAACACGCGCAATAGCCACTCCATCCGATAAATATTGGGCTGCAACTGGATTGAGTTTCTTAGTGTATGTTACAAGTTTGCATTTACTTACATTAAGAAAGAGGCGATTAGTATTACACCAATTATTTACTAAACTAATATTGTATTGAAGATTAACACAGTCTTCAACAGAATTAATTGCGGAAAAAATTTTGAGATCGTCAGCAAAAAGTAAATGTTTACAAGTTAAAATATTTGACAGATCGTAAATAAAAAGTAAAAACAGTAATGGACCTAGGTTAGATCCTTGAGGCACGCCTGACGTTGGACAATATTCAGAAGAGTTACAATTATTGTAAGAAACATATTGACTACGGTTATCTAAATATGATTTAAATAATAGTAAAAGATTGTTACTAAAACCAAATTTATCGAGTTTGTGTAATATAACGGAATGGGCTATTGTGTCAAACGCCTTTTTAAAATCAAAGTATATACAATCAACTTGACCCTTGTTATCCACTATCTTTGATGTAAAGTCAACAAAATTGCACAAATTAGTAGTTGTAGAGCGTTTTTCCATAAAGCCATGCTGAGTTGATGATAACAAGTGTTTGACTTTAGGATAAATATTATAAATAATCAAACGAAAGACTGGTTTGCCATCTAGTTGCAATTTTTAATATTAAAATGTCCGCATTAATCGGTATCATTTTAGCATTTATGCAATTGGCAGTCATTTTGCGGCTTTAACGATTTTGAATCGCCAATAAATTATGAAATGAATTAATAATTTATTCAAAATCAGTCAATCGAATCACAGCGGCCAAGGGTCAAGCATAGACAATTGTTTCGGTTCTACAAACCTCGTCAGTATGCCTTGTATACCGAAACAATTGTCTATGCTTGACCCTTGGCCGCTGTTATTCGATTGACTGATTTTGAATAAATTATTAATTCATTTCATAATTTATTGGCGATTCAAAATCGTTAAAGCCGCGAAATGACTGCCAATTGCATAAATGCTAAAATGATACCGATTAATGCGGACATTTTAATATTAAAAATTGCAACTAGATGGCAAACCAGTCTTTCGTTTGATTATTTATAATATCAATTGTGTTCATAAGAACAGAAATATTTATTCAAAATTGTCTTCGCTATCATGCGATGCCGTGGTCGTACAAGGCATACTGACGAGGTTTGTAGAACCGAAACAATTGTCTATGCTTGACCCTTGGCCGCTGTGATTCGATTGACTGATTTTGAATAAATTATTAATTCATTTAGGATAAATGTTAGAATACAGAATCATTTCAAAAACTTTTGCAAAGTTAGAAATAATGGCAATAGGTCTATAATTGATAATGTCAGCACTAGCGCCAGATTTTAAAACCGGGCAAATTTTTGCTTTTTTCCAAACATCAGGAAAACTATGATGGTTGAGAATAATATTAAAAATTTTGCACAATGGAACGCAAAAGATATCAGCACAGTCTTTAATAATGAAGCTGGGTATGCTATCATGTCCGCTCGTCATTGAATTCTTCAACTTTTTGAGTGATGTCAAAACATCAGATTCGCTTAAGTTAGACACATCTATAATAGGAAAGTTATTGCAAGAGGAATGAATCGGATTAAACAAAGAAAATGGTTGAGTATAAGTACTCTTAAAATAATTAGCAAAAGCGTCTACAATACTAGAAGGAGAGTCAAAGCTTTCACCATCAAGTTTCATTAAACCAGGAATACGAGTTTGATTGTTCTTTGAGCGGACAAACGACCAAAACTGTTTAGGATTAGATTTAATATTATTTGCTGTTAACGAAATATAATTATTGTATTCAACTGATATTTCTTTTTTTAGTAAAGATCTAGTTTTTTTAAAGTTGTTATATGAGTCAGTAGATTGAACACGCTTATAAACAGAGTGTAATGCATTTTTCTTTTTCAAAGTATTAATAATATTTTTAGTGAACCAAATAGGATATCTCTTAGAAATAGGTTTACAAAGAGGAATATGTTTATCAAAATAACTAAAAATTAAAGAATAAAACTGAGAAAGTGCTATGTCAGGATCAGTAAAATTACTAAACTCAGACCAGTCATGGTTGCATAAATCTTCATAAAGAAGAGGAAAGTTAGCTTTTCTAAAATTATAGGTTTTGGTTAAACTAGTTTGAAAAGCAAAGTTATTAATCGGGGACGATGAAAAGCTTATCAAAATATCTAAAGAAGGATGTAATTTATCTTCTTTAACAAATGGATTAAGATCGCGTATAACTTTACAAGAACAATTAGAAAACACCAAATCTAAAAATCTATTATTAGAATTCACTGTAGCATTATACTGCTCCACATTAAGCATATTATAAAAATTTGACGTAATTGAAAAAATATTGCTGGAATTATTAATAATATCTTGTTTAAAACTAGGCAGATTAAAGTCACCCATAATTAAATAATTATCAGCATTAACGCAAAGTTGCTCAATATCATCTAAAATGCAAGTAAGTTTTTGATTAGTGGGAGTAGATGGTATATAGATTAAAATAATAACAAAACTTTTTAGTTTGAAAGAACAGTTACATGCTAAAATATCAACGTCACAAAATTTAGAAGTTATATGCGATACTTCAAGCAAATGAATCTTAAAGGCATTTTTAAAAGCTAAGAGAACACCACCTCCACGTGTTTGCTTGGTGGCCTCAAAATTGCGGTCACTTCTAAAGACTGAATATTCCGTTTGTGAAAACAATTCAGATGTTAAAATATCTGAAGACAGCCATGTTTCGGTTAAACCGATAACATCAAATTCCATGTCAGCTATGGCGGCATTAAATGGGTCAATTTTATTTTTAATACTACGTACGTTCTGGTAATAACAAGAAAAGCTGTTGGGCACTAAAAGTTTAAATCAGATTTTGGCAAATCATTTATGTTACTAACATTTATAATAGGTACATCATCATTTATAGGAGAAGCATTTACGTCACTAGCATTTAGAATAGGTACATTAACATTGGTAGACAAAGCGTTAAGGGTACTCACGTTTAAAATAGGCGCAGTAACATTGTCAGGCATGACATGGACATTTGTCTGGATTCTGAATGATTTCTTTGAAATATTGGAGGTGGCAATAGTTAGTGTAACTTTGGAACTCAGTTCACATTAGTTCTAATGACTTGTGTCATGGTCTTTTTTGGAAAGTGCTTATAACCACTTGGGACGGCTTGTGTATTTGCAGACTAGGATATCAGTTTTTGGTGTAGTTTGGCGGTACTAGTGTTTACATAAAAACAGATTTTGCTGTTCCACTTCTGTAGCATTTTTAAGTTGTTCCGAACAATTTTATGGTGACTAAACAACATTTTTTGTTTAAAAAAAAATCTAGGACGACCTGAAGAGGTCTATACGTTAAACAATATTTATTTGCTGACTAATAAGTTGTTTTAGGAGGAGCTGACGGAATAAGTTATTACGGAATTACATTAAAGCGGAATTGTTTCTAGAGCAGAGACTACCTCGTAAATTTTGCCTTGGCGTTAGTGGAATTTTGCATCTACACAAGCGCGATAATGTGCTTTTTTACTATCTTTATGGTACCTTTATATTGTCTACACTATTGCCAAGTACTCTAACTTGTTGCTGAGATAGCGTCTTTTGGTTTCATTGAAACGTTTGCTCTCGACTTACGTTTTTTTGGTACAAGGCCACTCTTATTTTAATTTTGCAGAATCATTGAAACATTGGCACGCAGACCGGCGCCATAACTCTTCTCTCTGGAGATTTTTACTACAAACTTGGAATGAACAAAAAGCACTATAAATTGTTGTACTATGCTTTGATCAATTATGCAATAACAGCAAAGTTGCCGAAGGTTAAATTTAGAATCTGATAAATGTTCTCGAACGCAAATGTTTACTTTTGAAGTTCCATCAGCGGGGCAGCGGCGTCAGCAAACTGTGTTACATATTTGAGTAGCCATCTGCAAAGTCCTAGAAATCCTCTCAGCTACTTTGTAGTGGGTAGTAGTTCCGCATTAGCCAAAAATTATTTTTTTTATAGAATGGTAGTTTTGAGAGATTAAATTAGTGTTCTAGGTACTTGATTATTATCCAAAGTTGCATTTATTGGGGCTGCATGTTAGGCCGTACTCATTTATTACATTACTAACCAGACTTGTTGTAGGTAGTTATTGTGGTTTTGTAAGTGTACCACAATTATGTCAAAATAAATTATGTCAAATCCTTTGATGACTAACACTTGGGTAGGTGGGTAGGTCACAGTAGAAGAAGTTATCCGCTCACAATTTGAACTTGTTTGATAGTTTATTGTATGAAACTATAGAAAAACAGATAGAAAAAAAAGAGAAATAGGTTATAGTTTTATTGCCGAGCCAAGAAGCAGTTAGCACCTACCGCTGCCAAAAGTGTTGGCTGTTTTCTTCATTTTGTTTAGTGATTTATGTAGGTTACTTGTGCATATAATGATTTTGCTCTCATCAGCAGTTCTCACCACGTATATAAATCATTCTGTATTATTCTGTAGTTTGCAGTTTTTGGTTATAGTTGCGTTTTATCTCACGAAGCAGACTGGTCTTCTAGTGCCATGAAGCCATCTTTATCACGTTTTAGAATTGTTGGTGCGCTTTGGTCTTTGCAATGGCTTGGCTCTTTCCTTTTATTATTATAATCAAATCTTTTTCTAAATTTGTTGTTGTTTTATTGTTTATTTTGCACATACGTTAAACCTTAAAGTTTGAATTTGTTTTATGCTTTATGGTATCTTTCCTATTTTTGTCGTAAATAGTTTTTTTGAGTTTTTTTTGCTTACTCTTTGTTGGTAAAAAGGAACCAATAGAAACAAAAAGAATAAAAAGTTTAGATCAAAACTTGTTAAGACTTATCTGTCAACACCCTGGACTATCAGAAACTTATAGAGAAGTTGTATCTTGCCAGATTTTGTTCAGGCATACGACTACCCAACGACTTGGAATCTATGCCAAGTTTTTTTTTAGTCAAACTTTCTAAAAATTCTAAAGAAAAGAACTGTTTATCTGAGTTTGTTAAAAAATTCAGATTTGGCTGATAGGCTGACTGTAGATTTTTATATGTTATGGAATATACGACAAACTTTTGCATTTATGTTACACATACAATTGTCGTGTCACCAATAAATTTTGTGCACCACCCAACTGTTTGTAAACAAGAAATTGGTTCACAAACACTTGGGCGGGTGGGCTGGAACTAAATTTGAAACTACTGTCCTGCAATTATTCCTAGTACCCCGCCCACCTACCCAATCAAGAAATTAAATCACTAACACTTGGACGGGTAAGCGGGAACTAAAGTTGAAACTATTGTCCTGTAACCAATAAAATTTGTACCCCTCCCGCCCACCCAACTGTTTGTGATCAAGAAATTAATTTATAAACACTTGGGTGGGCGGGCGGGATCTAAAGTTAAAATAACTGTCGAGCAATCATTAAAACTAATGCCCCGCACACCTACCCAATCAAGAAATTAAATCACTAACATTTGGACTGGTTGTGGGAACTAAAGTTGAAACTATTGTCCTGTAACCAATAAACTGTGTATCCCACCCACCCAACTGTTTGTGATCGAGGAATTGATTTACAAACACTTGGGTGAGTGGGCGAGAACTAAAGTTGAAATAATTGTCGCGCAATCATTGAACTTGGTGCCCCACCCACTTACCCAATTAAGAAATTAAATCAGGAGCGGGAACTAAAGTTGAAACTGTTGAAATTGTCCCGTTAAAATTATACATTATAAACTATTCCTTTTTATCAATAATATATCTCAGCTTTTATAATTATTACATTATTTTAATTCATATATTTTATCAATCTTTGCTAAACTTAGTTTAATTTTATTTGCATACTACTGGTTTTGTTCAACTAAAACTATTAATTATTGTATGCTAATGACAATGATAAATTATGCATTAACTAATCCTCCAAATTAGTCCTGATGGTGTAAGATATCAAATAAATTATACGTTAGATAATAATGGTATCCCATTTCCATTATTTCAGATGTCCTTATCGCTTCTCTGACCGACACGTTGAACGAACACCCGGAACTGGCAGCAGGGGAATCCCACACGCAATCACATAATGATGGACAGAATATCCTGCGCCAGATCCTGCAGATGAGCCCAGAAGATAAAGCGACCGTTCAAGCAGCACTGAATCCTTACAAGGATCAAACCAGAAGCGCCATTGATATGGAGTCGCTAAGAAACCCCGTCGACATACAGCTGAAGGAAAAATCACACCCTATCAGCCTCGGCAAGTACAAAACAATACGTTAAGGAACCGGGGAATTACCAATTTTAATTTACCTTTAAATAAATAAACAGATTGTTTAATTGTATTCTGGCTTTCATTTCGTGTATAGGGAATAAATTATTTATATACGAGGAAAATATTAGTTAAGTAAGAATCAAAAGAATTATATAAGAAATCTGGAATAGAAATAAGGAATCTGTACAAAATATATTATTATAGTTGATGTTGATTCGTATGCAAATTATATATCAATTTGGTTTTGTTAAATTTGATGAATATGGAAACCAAACTAAAAAAAGGAACTGAATGTAACTTTACAATATTTCAGTAGTTTTATAGCGAGCTAGAGCGTATCCCTGGATGTAATTGGATCGTAAAATTGTGAATTTAAATCTCCGACAGTGCAAATATTGGCCCGATGCTCATTTAATATTTTAATGCCGATTCATATTTACCCAAAAATACAAAACGGGTGCGCTTTTCCATCACGATTTATTAATTAAAAATCCCTCTTGCATCAGAGGGATTCATTACGTAGATTGGAAAATACGTCATCAATGAGTAATTTATATTAATTTTATTGATTAATTTATAATATTTTTAAATCTAAATTTTGCTAACAAGGATGCTGCATAACATTGTATCCGAATTATGCAGAGTTGGCTTGTACTGCACCTATAATATGTAAGCTCGAAGCGGAAGTGCATTACAATTTGGCATCCGTGAGCGTATAAAATAAAGTTGTTTGTGATCTAATAATAATTTGGTTACGTAATTAATATAAACTACAAACTAGCAATATTATAATGCAAAAGTTGTAAATTCATTTAAACTTTGTGAACTAAATTCTAAAACTATCGTTCGGTGCATAAACTTAGACAAATTAATTCGTTCATTTAGAGATGATTTTGTTTATCATATTTTAAACAATATTAGATGATAAATAAATAATTTGAGCAAACCAAAACCAACTTAAAGCAAACATACTACATTACACAGCGCTTTAGTTATTGCTATTAAGATAATTTTGGATTATGTAAATACAGCAGCACAATACGTAATCTAAAACTATGTTAATTTTCAAAACTTCCAATCGTCAAGATCTTACAGTTACAATACAAAGAATGTTATGATGAGCAAATTTACAATAAAGTCATTCTTTAAGAGCTTAAAGTTAAATAATAAATGTTTCTCTTCTTTACAATAGTCCTCAATGTGTTATACAAGAGGTTTAATAGATTTGTGACGCAGGTGCTTTTCATAAAAATTATTTTAAAGCTACAAAGAAGCAAAAAATGAATCTTGTTATTAAAACATTTTGGTAATATCAGATCATTTTAAAGTTGTGCAACTGGTACTACAATTGTTCTCTGGAGAGCAAACCAAGAACGACTTACCACTCAATTAAAAACCAGTCTCGTTTTAATTGTGACTAGAATTTAGTCGTTCTTTAAGGCCATGATTCTACAATATAAAATAAGATTGTGAAACGACTTCCACACAATTAAAAACCACACCCTCTTTGGATTTAATTGTGAATAAGGATTACTCGTTCCTCAAGGCCCTGTGACAACAAAAAATTTGCTAAACGGAAAACAACTTCCCACACAATTAAAAACCATACCCTCTTTGGTTTTAATTGAGAATTGGGCTTTCTCGTTGCTCAACAACAACTTTCCACACAATTAAAAGCCAACTTCTTCTTTGACTTTTGATTGTGACTAAAGTTTAGTCATTTTTTAAGGCTATGACAGAATTTGATACATGACGACACCCACAATTAAAAGGCACTCCTCCACTTCGGCTTTAAATTGTGGTTTGGGCTTTTTTGTTCTAGAAAGCCATGTCATAACAACAAACATTGATAATTGACGTCCCATACAATTAAAAACCATACCCTCTTTGGTATTAATTGTAAATAAGACTTCCTAGTTACTCAAGGCCATGTTATAACAACAAAAGTTGATAGAAAGATTATAAAACAACTTCCAACACAAATAAAGTTACTTCTTCTCTGACTTTTAATTGTGTTCAGAAGTTATAAGCAGATTGTAAGTAAAATGACTTCCGACACAATTAAAAGCGAAGTTTTCTTTGACTTTTAATTGTGACTAGAACTTAGTCATTTCTTAAGATCATGATATAACTGTTGCACAAATCTCTAAACAATTTTAAGCAACTATCACCACCTAAGAAGCACACCAAGTTCTTTGCTCTAAACTAAACCACATTGCAATTGAATATGCTCACATTTCATTGATAGCGTATATGTATTTTTCAAATTGCATTCACTATACCACAACAACTGATTCAACTTATTATTTATAATACAGCATAAAAGTTTATCCAAATAACTTCAGCTCAACCAGTACATTCCGCATAATTTATTCCTCTTTATTAAACAACATTTTTTATTATCTCCAAAGTATATTTCCACTTTCCTTCCTTCCTAATTGCCTTCTAAAATAAACTTTTTTTTATTATTTCCATAATTGAATTTTGTAATATCTTGTAATTACTTTCTGAGTTAATTAAAAACTCGGATTTCTTTTGTATGATTTGCTGAATGTTCGGACAACGTTTGTGTTTCGTGGAATATTAAATTCGTTTCAATTATTGTAAAATGTGAGGCTCAAATAGACCATGATATCTTTGGAATACGCTCTCGCATTGCACTTAGTTAATCCCTTTCGTTTCATGTTATTTCGTTGTTTCCTTATATTTATACGAAATGTAACAGCAACGTGGATGGTGCAGATTAAACTTAAATGTATATATAAATACTGTACTAATAAAATAAAATAACCTGATGTTTTTTTTATTATTACCTATTTGTTGTCTTGAATTTTAATTTACTTTATCTAGATTTGAAAAGCTTTAATTTGGAACAAGAAACAGAATAAAGAATGCGAGTTTGGATTTTTTTCCAATAATGTTTTCAGTTTATTTAAATCATTTGCAAACTAGTACTGGGTATAATCTGCAATTACTTCTAAATTGTCAATTTAGAGTTCATCTGAGAATATGCTTTAATTATTTGAGCACTGCTTCTAAAATTTGCAGCAGAAGAATGAAGACATTTTAAAAAGGTAAGATAATAAGGTATAGTATCATGATATTGCAATCATATTGCGGAGCCTATAGGTCAATGAACTACAACATTTTAACATTTAAACTTTGTTAATGTTAATTTTCAATTAGGGTAAAATGTAACAACTGTAAAATGTTTTCAAAACGGATTGTTATTTTTAGCAATTTTTAAGAATTTGTTGCGCAGAAAAAAGTTTTTTTTTTACATTTTCTACTTTAAATTGTTTTTTGAATATTTTATTTAACATTTTTACAAAATAAATAATGTTTTAGCAACTTTTTGTGTCAAATGGATTTCTGAAACGATTTTTTGCATTAAATATCATTTCTGTACAATTTTTGATAAAGTTTGCGCAATAAATTTGTTTTTTAAGCAATTTTAAAAAATATAATTTTTGAAATTTTTACATAATTGATAGTTTTTAACAAATTTTTTGCCATGAATTAGTGTAACCTGCAATTCTTTGATGGCAATCAGGAATCACTTAGTTTATAATTGTAGATGGAAAGTTTGTATTTAATGTAACCCGCTTACACACTCAATTGTTTTGTTATTAAATTATTAGATTTTTTTTACTGTTGCTATTACATTTTATGGATTATTGTTAGGTGTTACTTTATCATGGCAAAAGTCACAGACAAGCAGTTCTTTGATGGCAAACACATGGCAGACAAATGAGTTAGTCTTGCCAGATGAGTTATGATTTTTTTTTGCAAACTACGTTGCACCATTGGCTTCTATGTTTTGCACTTCTGCTAGCTTATTGTAGTTTGTTAGCTTTTAAATCTAGTCTAGCCATTTTTTTGGAGACCATTCTTTGTACTCTCTATTTTTTTGTAAACAATCAATCTGTTGAAGATTTTAGTTTTTTTTCTAGAAACGTGTCTTAAGTTTTGCAATATTTGCAAGTAATTTCTGTCTTTGAAAGTTCCGCTCTTGTATTATGTTAACAATGGACACATTTGGAGAAGTCGAAGAAAAGCACAAAATTTTCTTCTGTTAGTTACTTTCAGGATGCAGGTTTTTGCACCGTATGATCCGCTGACTTGCTTTAGTACTTTTTTTCTTCAAACTACTCGTCTGTACTCATGTCTTGAAATGACCCATCTATCCGCCCAAGTGTACGCCATTAGAAGAAGTTTTTAAATAACACCTGGGTGGGCGGAAGGGAATTCCAGTTTTTACTCGTTTGTACTCATGTTTTGAAGTGACCCATTTACCCGCCCAAGTACCCGTCATTAAGGAATTAGATATCACCATTATGTCCTGAGATATATGAGACGTTTAACGCTTGCAGAAAAGATAAACTTTAATTTTTTTAATATTAAACTTCTGGGTGACTTGGCGAAAACCCCAGTTCAAACCGTATCTATATTTTGAAGTAACCCATCAACCCGCCTAAGTGTTCCAGTTTAAACTACTTGTCCGTACTCATGTCCTAGAGTAACCCAGCCACCCAAGGGTCCGTCATCAAGGGATTGGATGTCTCTATCATTTCTTGTGACAAAGAGACTTTTAATGCTTGCAGAGAAGAAAGACTTGCTAATTAACACTTTGGCGAAAACCCTAGTTTAAACTACTTGTATGTACTCATATTCTTTTAATCCATTTATAAGATTATTTGGCTTATATTCTTTTTAAGCTCATTTCAGTAGTTTAATAAAAACATTTTTTGTTGCTTGAACCAATTTTGAGCGATTTACTTTAGTTTTTGCAATTTAGACTCAATCTATCGGCGCCAAAATTTGAGAACATTATTATTTTTGACACTCAAACATAAATACGTCCGGCGCTGATCAAAATTTGACAAAAAATTTAAACCTCACTCTAATGTGTATATAACTTTATAAAAGTTATTAATTTTTAACAAAATTTTTGCAAAAAAATTAAAAAAAAAATTCTTTCTAGTTGGACACCAACTATTTTCTATGTAGAATTGTCTGCAAAATTCAAATTTTTAATAACATTTGATGTGTAGTTCCTCTGAGCGCTGATAAACCTTTATTTGTAAAAGTTTATGTTAAAAAATAGGCATTTTTACGCTATTTTTGCAGTTTTTTCAAGTTTTAGACTTCTAAAGCCAAAATACATAAAACAAATTTACATCAAAATACGTCAACTTCGGCGGTTAAAAAAATTACATAAATTCTCCTTTTTGTCCAAATTTTTTTTGAGTTTTGCATTGTATAGGCAGGGTGCTTACTTAAAATGGCGTCAGAATTAGATTGTACAAAAAAATTTTAATCCATTTCACTAGAAAAATATTTTTTGCGATTTTTATACAAAAATACGAGTTCTCAAAGTCCACACACAAGCGCCGGGTATTAATTTCTAGATGTTTTTGCTTGTATTTGTTTTTTTCTGGTAGGCTCAAAGTAGTAAATAGCCGCAAAGGACAGTAGCGGAACTACCAGAAAGCAAGGATCTAATGTTAGTCAATGTGCACGGACTGCATACAAATGAGAAAAATTTTACGGAAGGTATGGCATTCTAATTTTATTAACTAGCTCCAATCTATAGATCTTGATGACAAATCTGTGAGTCTAATCAATAGCTTAATACAACAGAAAAATTATAATTAGCACTTAATGATTTAACTCTGTTTCAAAAACCATAAATGCTGATCTTCCTTAAGGTTCTATTTTTGATTGAATCAAAAGTCCTATTTATAGTTTTGCAGATTTATTTACAACATTCATAGTCTACTTGTACATAATTCAAAAAACAATAAAGTCGTGCAACAAGTTGGGAATAATTTTTGATCTTAACGACCGAACATAGAAAATAGAAGTTTCTTAATAATAGATGGAGACAAATTTTGACAGATCTGGAAAACACGTGTTTAATCTTATTCAACCGTTTAACAGTTTGAATTTATAAAAAAAAAACTATAAAATTTTAAAATAAATTTAGAACAACGTTTCTTGTACATAAAATTGACCATTATTTAAGATTTGGGAGTTTATAGTCTTTAAAAAATGCAATGTCTTAAGATTTGGACAACAAAAAACATTATTTGGTAAAGCACTAAGTCAAACAAAATTTTTCAACTTCTAAAACAAAGTGTTATAAAATTTAGGAGAATTTATTCTGTTTGGAACCAAAATTTGTTAATAAATTTTGTACTCGTCTACGTAAAATTAAATCTTGAAATTCAAGAGTCATCAAACTCACAAATCAATTCTTTTTCATTTTTTGAAAAACACTAAAAACTGCAGACTATTGAATTTTAAACTTCAAAAAAGCTTTTTGCAAAAGCAGACAGATCTTATTGTTTTACTGAAGCAATCTAAGAACGATTTAGTTTTATTTTTTGCATTTTATAACTGTGTATGACAGAATTGTAACGTTGTAACCTGGTGAGCACCAGTCTAATCGTTTGTTATCTACAGTTTATCTTTCGGTTTTTATCTTTTAATAAAGTATATTAAAGTGTTCAGTTAGAATCATTTAATTATAAAAGATTATGAGGACCGTTGCGTTTGAATTATAAAGAACATACAAGATTTGCAATCCGTATCTTAACTTTACTTCTATAAAACTGCGCAGATTTTATTGTTTGAAAATTGTGAAATTTCTAAGAATACTTTGGACAAAGTTTATGATCAAAAATCTGAAACAAATAATTTACCTTACATCTTTAAAGTTGAATTAATTGTAAGATAAGTTACAACTACTTACTTACTTACTAACACTGCACTCCTATTGAAATTTTATTTTAAAGTGTCCTTAATTCATGCTCCTGAAGAAAACCCATTTGAAATTGAAGTGGAAAGTCTGTAAAGTTGAGAATAAAGACGAGAATACCAAGAAAAGGTAAATGACGCGGCGAACTCAATACTTCTAGACAAAAAACCAAAAATATAATCTAACGCGTAAATTCTGTATCATTTCGGCAACATTAGGAGCTTAACTTCAAGAAAGAATTGAACTTAACTGAAAAATGTTAGTGATTAAATGGTAACGTCCTTCACAATTAATAAACAGAATTTTTATAGTTTTATTAATAAAAATAATCGGCTATCAAGACAAATAATTTTATTGGAGATTAATGTGTTTTATTAATTTTTTTGTTGTGCTGAAGAAGGTAGATGTTAGCTGCCAAAATGTTCACATTAAAATATTTAAAAAAATGTTAAGAAAACAATAAAAATTTCGTTTATCAACTGAAGAAGTTCCAAACACATATGAAAAAGCCATAACCTGCAAAAAAATCGATATTAAAAATGCTTTCTTACATGGAAAATTTAAAAAAATATTTTTGAAATTTCCTCTTGGGCCAAATAAATCTCCAGACAAGCACACCTCTAAGTATGAAGTGAACTATTTGATAATTGAACAAACTTCAGACAAGTACCTGTATCAAAAACATTAAAAATACTTTCTTAGTTTTTTAGTAATCTACGATCCATAAATTCTTGGTGTACTACATTTCTAAAAACTTTAGACAAAATGTCAAATATACATACATATATTGTTAAGTTTCAACTATGCCAGATTTGCAAATCAAGATTCTTCACATTGGAAAAATTTTACCCCTTATCAAATTAAACAAAGGTAGGATGGCGTAAATACACAACAAACATTTACTTTCTTATTCTACCGTAAAAGAATGAGCAAAAATGTTTAAGATGAGCTATGAGTCTTTAAAAGATCACTCACGCTCTGGTCGACCGGTTGAAGTGATCACAGAAGAGATCGCTTTTCTTGAAGAACTGATCCAAAGTGGTCTCCGACTAAAAGTGAGGAAGTTATCAGCAATTTCAGGACTGTCAGTTACATTAATTTGCCAAATACTCCATGATTATTTGAGTATGAATAAAGTGAGTGCAAGATATGTCTCAAAAATTTTGTCTTCTGTTAAAAAATAGCTTTGAGCTTTTAAAGCCTTGGTGGGGTGGACAATAAAAAGTTCTGCAATCTGTTTTTAATTTTAAAAAAACCTTTGGGGTATACGATTTCTTGACAATGAAGAGGTGAAAATTGCTATTTTGTAGCATTTTGACAAAAAAGTTTCAGAATATTCTTATGAAGAAAAAAAAAACTAATTAAGCAATGTAATAAATGTGTTGAGATTAATAAGGATCTTTTAAAAGTATTGACAAAAACTTTAAAGTAACCATAATTAGAATTCCAAGAACATTACTTAAAATGTATTGAATTGGTCAATATAATACAAAAAACAAACCGTAGAAAAGTTTAATTTACCACAGTTAAATTCAATCAACACCTGATCTTAATAACCACCTTTAAAAAAGTTAACAAACAATTAAAAAAAAGCAATCTTCTAATTGTTTGCAATTTTTACAGAGAATCAGTAAGCTAAGTAACATTATGTATGCTGTGTCAATTGCTATCAAGATTAAACAATCCAACCAAAACACATTGGAATGCAGTCAGAAGAATAATCAAATATCTGAAAGATATGGTAAATTATCTACAAATCAAAATTTTACTAGATTGCTTTTCGATTTTGATTTTGCTGTCCACTATGACACAAAAAAAGTCTACTACAGAATATGTATTTACGATAAACAAGTCAGCAGTATTGTGGTGTAGTCAAATCACCGTCAACCTATCAACAGCCAAAGCAGAATATGTTTCTGCTTCTACTGCATGTAAAGACTTTGGTTGCTACTAATTAACATCAGTGACTAGTAAACCACAATTTTTGTTGACAATTAAAGTGCAAACGAACTAGTTAAAAATGTTTTATCCAAGCACTAAACATATTGACATTAAATACTACTTTATTTGTGAAAAATATATGTTTAATGAAATAAGAGTCAAATTTGTACTTAATATTTATTCAGATATATTTACTAAATCTTTAAATTCCCAAAAAAATAATTAGATAAAACTATTGCTTGGAATGATTAGTTGCCAAAGGTGTTTAATTTAAAACTTTTTTATGATATTGTACTTTTAGATTTGCAAAGTCTCGTAGGAATGTTAAAGTAAGATTGCAAAATTTAAATGTACTTCCAAAACTAAAGTGTTATAATGATAATTGTTTTTGTTATTAAGTAGATTAGATATAGTTTGTTTAAAAACTGTTACTTGTTTTGTGTAATACTGTACTGTAATTGGTTTATCTTTAAGCAAAGTATATTGAAAAAGTTCAGTCGGACGCAAGTTCTCTGATATTCACTTCGATAAAATAATTGCGGGTAATGACTAATAAAAAAGTCTAACAGAACCAAAATAGTACATTTTGTTGTCTTGGTTTCTAAAAGTAATCTAAGTCTGTTTTTAATATTAATATTTATTTTCAACAAATCTAGACTCACTGACAAAAAGAACGTCACAAAAGCAGCATGTGGCTGTTTCTATCTTTACTCCGGATTGCTCTTTGTTTTATCGCGGTCTAGATGTGTCTGTCTTGTTGATACGTCGCTCTTTGGTAGAGAATTTTGTCTACCGTTCTTTGTTTTCCAGTTCAATAGTAAAATTAAAAAATTAATAATAATAGCATTGGTTAGAAACGGTTGAAAAAAGCAGCTGGCATGCCAAACTGGCTACTGGTAACAGGTAAAGCTGTTTGGTGTGAAGTGTTAAATTTAACTGCTAAATTATTAATTTGGTCTTAAAACTGTAAATCCGGTTCTTAAAAGTAAATACCCGATAAAGTGTTAAATTTGATTTCTAAACTGCCATTTTTAAATTTCCAAATTTGGCCGTTAAAACTGTAAATTCGGCTTTAAAAAGTGTAAATCTAACAATTAAAAATAAAAATCCAGCTATCAACTTTCCAGCTTACCAAATTATTAATCCGGCGTTCAAATCATAAATCCCGTTTTTTAAACTGTAAATCTGGCTTTTAAAATTGTAAATACAATCTTTAAAATGTAATTCGGGCCACCAACGCATTAATATTACCGCCAAAATGATAATTTGGCCTCAAAGTTATAAATCCAGCATTTTGTAAATTTAACTTTCAAAACATAGTACGCTAATTTATTACTAAAGGAAAAGCATTTGTATCTTTAAAATGTAAGTTCGCTTTTCAAAGTATTAAACTTCACTGCCAAACTCTTAATCCGGCTTCCAAATTAATAATCCGGTCTTTAAAACTGTAAATCTGGTTTTGAAAGTGTTGAATTTTACAGTTAAACTGATAATCTGGCCTCTAAATTGTAAATCCATTTTTTAAAAGTTTTAATCCGGCCTTAGATTAATAAAAGTGTAATCTTTTATAGAAACTATAACTCGGTCTCCAAAATGTTAAATTTAACAGCCTAATTGTCTACTGCTAAGTTGTTAATCCGGCCTCTAAATGGTTGTGTCCAGTTGATTATAGTGTCAACAGTTAGATAGGTTAGTTCATTAGGCTAGGAAAAGGTGATGCGTCCGGCATATGAATAGTATTTTTGCCTGTCCCTACAGGTTTCAATTGACTAATTTCATGAAGGCATTTTTATTGAGACGGTTTTAGAAAAAAAAAAGTGATTTTTTAATTTAAAACTGTTGAAAGTGCAAAATTGTAAAAATCAAAAATAACAAAATCGGGTCAAAATATTAAAATATTTTCAGAAGAAACTAAATTCAAAAACGGTTCAAAAGTATAAGTCTAAAAAAAGCACTAAAATCCGGCCATAAACTGTTGAAAAATGTAAAATTCTATTCATTAACTATCAAAAATTACAAAATTTGACCTTGAAACGTTAAAATGTTAAAAAATGAAAAATATTAATTTGCAAAAATTTCAGAAATAGCAAAATCAGGTCTTGAAACATCAAAAGATTGTTAGAAACAAACAAAACTAGGCTATAACCTATTAAAAAGTGCAAAATTCTTTTCATAAAATTTTAAAAATTTAGTCATTAATTGTTAATAAAAGCAAAATTCTATTATAAAAAGTCAAAAATATCTAAATCCGGTCATAAAACATTTTTCAGATCAAAATCAAAAGCGATCAAAAAATCCAAAATGTTTATTTTTTTTACAAAATGTCAAAAACAGCAAATTTCAGCCATAAATTATCACAATATTGTTGGCCGCACCAAAGTATAGCCATAAACTGTTAAAAAGTGTAAGAAATTTCATAAAATCCCAAAGATAGCAAAATCCAGCTATGAAAAACCTTTAGTTTGCTTAACCATGTGAAAATGTAAGAAACTATTTGTCTGTAAAATCACTTTCTAGTAGCAGCCAGTATCGTATAATCTGATAAAGATAAGACTGACAGAAACAAGCCAAGTTTCTCAGCTTTGCATACACAAACAATTTATTTTTATATTTATAAAACAATAAATTCATTGCAAAATTCAATATCAATCCAAAAAAAAAACAGATATTTTGCAAACTCATTTGCTTCTAATCTATCTTGTAGGATTTAGAGGTTTAGTACTAATATTTACTTCATTTAGTCTTTAAAAAATTAATTTTTTTAAATTTTGGACGACAAAAAAAAGTAAAGCACATAGGTCCAATCGCTTCTGTAACTCGCCACTGACCCCAGAAAATGTTTTAAAAATCTGAAAAACATAGATGTTTTTTAACATCCATTTTTATCAAATTTAGAAGCGTTAACTTTATTTAGAACAAAAAATTGTTATTAAATTTTGTACTCTCCTACATAAAATTAAATCTTCATCAAAATTTGAGCCAAACTTACAAAACCAATATTTTTAACATTCTTATATATATAACATTTTTATTGCACAAGTAATTTACAACATTTTGAACAGGTATAATACATAGAAGGAAAAAAATGTTTTGTACAAACGGCTATCGACCGTAGTCTTTCAGCCATTAACATTCCTAATTTTTTGAAAAACACTAGAAACTGCTGCAAATTGGGTTGTAAACTTCTTTTTAGTGAAGAAGTCAAACGCTATTGATACCAACTTCAGCAGTTGCTCTACTAAATTGAAAGTTTATAAGCCAAGAAATTTTACTGAAGCAATCCAAGGACAATTTTGTTTTTAAATTTGCATCACTAAAAGTTTGAAATAACTTTGCACTAAGAGCATACATCAACGCCCGCTCTAACTGCAAATAATGCTGCAGACATTGAAAAATGGAACACATAATATTGTCAATGTGTATCCGAACTTCAGATATGGAACAGTTGCAGATTTCATTATTTGAAAGTTGCAAAACTTCTAAAAATACTTTGGATAAACTAAACTCAGTTTATTAACAAAAAATTGAAACAAATAATACAATATGAACCCAATAAACTCAATGGCGCAACACAGGATAGGTTAAGTGATAACAAAAGTTTTTAGTAAATTACCATCTAAATATTGCTCATTTTGAAAGAAACTAAACATACTGAAAAACTTGTTGGCGAAGAAACTTATTTAAAGATTTATGACAACAAACTCAAATGTTCAAAAAAAAAAAAACTCTAAACTGTAATAAAAATGTAATCATCCTTAACATGTTGAGCTCTTCAAAGAAGTATAAACAGAAGAAATAAAAATACTGCAAACAACTCAAATATAAGTGGTAATGCATTCAAAACTGAAGTTACCAGTAATGTTCAAGCTCTAACTGCAAATGAAAAAACAAATTGGTTGATGGACAGTAGTGCCACTCACTACATAAGCAGTAACAGAGAAAATTTTATACGTACGAAGAATTTAATGATAATGTAATAAGCTTATAAATATTGAGCCGGTGGTTTAATACAGTGTTCCCGCCCACTCGCCCAAGTGCTTGTTATTAAGAAATTTGCTTATTCTCACACATGTTGCTATTTTTCCTGTTTTTAATATGACAGATTGAATGTCAGTTGTCACTTATACGTCAGAGGTGGGTACAATAACGAATTTTTTCATACCTTACACTTGGGCGGGTGGACGGAAACACAGTTTATAAGTATTGGGCCGGTAACTTGATGAATTCTACTGTCATTCAAATCATAAATCGCGTTTTTAAAACTGTAAATATGGCTTTTAAAACTATAAATACAACCTTTATAAATGTAATTTTGGCCACCAACGTATTAATATTTCTGCCAAAGTGATAATCCGGCCTTCAAGTTATAAATCCAGAATTTTGTAAATTTAACTTTCAGAACAGAGTACGCTAATTTATTAATAAAGAAAAAGTATTTGTATCTTTAAAGTGAATTTTATTTTTTTCAAAGTATTAAATTTCACTGCCAAACTCTTAATCCGGCTTTCAAATTATCAATCCGGACTTTAAAACTGTAAATCCTGTTTTTAAAACTAAATATCCTGTAATCAACGTATTAAAATGTACTGCTAATCTATTAACCCTGTTTTCAAATTATAAAACCGGCCGATAAAACTTTAAACGCGTCTTTTAAAAGTGTAAATTTGGTCTTCAAAATGTTAAATTTATCAGCCAAACAGTTAATCGGGCTTTTAGGTTACAAAAAACGGCAACTAACACGTTAAACTTTGTTGAAATACTATTAATCCGGTTTTCAAATTATAAATTCTGTCTTTAAGCTTTCAAAAAATTTAAAGTTCTACTATTAAACTGTTAACTCGGCTTTATTAAATTTTAAATTTGTAATTTAAAACTGTAAATCCCGCATTTGGATTTTAAAAGTCTAAATCCGGTCACCAATTTATTTAAATTTAAACACTACTATTAATCCAACCTTTAAAAGTCTAAAGTAATTCGGATTTCAAATTATTATCGAGCCTTTAAAACTTCAACTGTTAAACTATTTTTATTTTCACTAACATGTTAAATTTTATTGCCAAACTATTGATCCGGTTTTCAAATCATAAATCCGTCTTCTAAAAATCTAAATCAGATTTTTCAAACTGAAAATTTTGCAACCAACTTAAACTTTACTATCAAACTGTAAATTTGGATTTCATATTGTAAATCTAGATTTTAGAAGTGTAATTGCGGCTTTGAAAACTTAAAATCAGGCCACAAATGTGTTTAATCTACTCCCAAACCGTTAATCCGGCCTCTAAATTATAAATTCAGTCTTTAAAAATTGTAAATCTGGTTAATAAAAGTGTTAATCTGTCATTTAATTGTCAAGTTCTACCAATTAATTGTTAATCCGGTCTTTAAAACTGTAAATCTGGTTTTTAAAGTGTTGGATTTTACAGTTAATCTGATAATCTGGCCTCTAAATTATAAATATAGTTTTTAAAAGTGTAAATCCGGCCTTAGATTAATAAATACGGCGTTTAAAAGTGTAATCTTTCATAGAAACTATAACTCGGTTAAATTTAACCGTCAAATTGTTTACTGCTAAGTTGTTAATTCGACCTGTCGTGTCCAGTTAATTATAGTGTCAACAGTCAGTTAGGTTAGTTCATTAGACTAGGAAAAGATGATGCGTCCGGCATATGAATAGTATGTTTGCCTGTCCCTACAGGTTTCAATTGGCTAATTTCATAAAGGCATTTTTATTGAAACGGTTTTAGAAAAAAAAGTGATTTTTTTTAATTCTGTCATTAACTGTTGAAAAAAGCAAAATTCTAAAAATCAAAAATAACAAAATCGGGTCAAAATATTAAAATATTTTCAGAAAAAACTAAATCCAAAAACGATTCAAATGTATAAGTCTAAAAAAAGCACTAAAATCCGGCCATAAACTGTTGTAATGTAAAATTCTATTCATTAACTATCAAAAATTACAAATCTAAAATGTAAAAACTGTTAAAAAATGAAAAAAATTTAATTTGCAAAAATTTCAAAAAAAGCAAAATCAGGTCTTGAAACATCAAAAGATTGTTAGAAACAAACAAAACTAGGCTATAAACTATTAAAAAGTGCAAAATACTTTTCATAGAACGTCAAAAATTTAGTCATTAACTGTTAATAAAAGCAAAATTCTATCATAAAAAGTCAAAAATATCTAAATCCGGTCATAAAACATTTTTCAGATATATAATATTAATTCGGTCAAAAGCAATCAAAAAATCCAAAATATTTTTTTTTTTACAAAATGTCAAAAACAGCAAATTTCAGCCAAAAATTATCACAATATTGTTAGCCGCACCAAAGTATAGCCATAAACTGTTAAAAAAGTGTAATTTCATAAAATCCCAAAAATAGCAAAATCCGGCTATAAAATATCAAAATATTGTCAGAAATAGCCATAATCCGGTCATAAACTTTCGAAAAGTGCAAAATTCAATTTATAGAATGTTAAAAATATCAAAATCCAGCCATAAAGTATAAAAATATTATCTGCAACATTCTATATATGAAAAGTCAAAAATGACCTTAAAACTTAGTGGCAAAACAAAATCGTCCAGAAAACTCATATTTAATATAAAATTTACTACAAAAGCTTTAAATACCATAAAAATTATGCAAAAAAACACTTCTTGCTTAAAAATCGCTCGTGTATCGCAATAAGATTTGCTTAAAAAAACAAGCAAAAACTAATAATTTGCATAAAATTTGCTGAAAAATTATTATTACTACATAAAATCGCCAACCAAATTAATTTTTAGTATAAAACTTGTCAAAACTGGAGTACAAAATTGATTTATAACAAAAAATTTAATTCTATAAATCAATATTTATAAGATTTCCTTAGAAGACCTTATAATTACACAGAAAAAATCACATGAAAATCGCACTAAAGCCCATTTTTTGTATAAAACTGCTCTACAATCACGTTTACAACAAAAAAAAATCCATATATAACAAAAAGCTTAATCTTAATCAATATTAGCGCAAAAAAATACATTTATAGCATAAAATTTGTTTCAATTACCTCAAAAATGCACGAAAAAAACATTTATAACATAAAAATCGAGCAGAAAATTCATTAATACATAAAATTTTCATTGAAAGTTAAAATTGATCAGTAAAAACATGAAAATCGAACCAAAAACTTATTTGTAATATAAAATCACGTTGCCACATAAACTTTATCAAAATTCGCACAGAAACGTCATTTATAAAATAAAATAACTCAAAATTACACAGAATAGAATCAATATCACGCAAGGAACTTAATTCTAGCAACAAATTCGTTCAAAAATCACGTTTACCATAAAAACTTTATAAAAATTAACGCAGCAAACCTCAAAAATTCATGGAAAAAACATTTATACTATAAACATCGCGGAATTAACAAAAATTGCACAGAATAGACATCTATAATATCAAAATCGCACAGAAAACTCACTTTTAGCATAAACTTTTCTAAAAAATGGCAAAACACATGATATTTATCAAAACTCGTAAAGAAAACCCAACTATAGTATAAAATTTGAGTCAAAATTACACACGATATACTTTTATAACATCTAAATTACGCAGAAAACTTAATTCTAGCATAAAATTTGATTAAAAATTACAGAAACTTTATCAAAATTGACTTCAAAGTCCTCAAAAATACACAAAACCATTATTTATTACTTAAAAATCGTACAAAGAAACTCATTTTTAGCATAACATTTGCTTCAAAAATCGCAAAACTGTACAGAATAAATATTTATAATATTAAAATCGTCCAGTAAACTCAGTTCTAGCATAAAATACTTGAATACACATAAAATTACAACAGAAACCTTAATTATATCACAAAATTGACTTAAAAACATTTGTGTAACATGAAAATTGCCCAGAAACTCATTTCTAGCAACAAATTCGCCTAGAAATAATACATACACATAAAATTCCTCAAAATTATATAGAAGTCATTTCTTGCATGAAATTCGCTCGTAAATCTAGAATATCACATGAAATTCATCAAAATTTACGTAGAAAACCTAAATATCGCATAAAATTTGCTCAGAAAATCCCAAAATCACACAGAAAAAGCGTTTATACCATAAAAATCGAAAAACTGGCGCAGAAAACCGTTTTATATCACAAAATTTATCTTTAAGACCCTAAAATTGCACCTACAACAACATTTGTAAGATTAAATCGTGCAAAAAAACTCAATTAAAGCATAAAATCGCCCGTGAATCACAAAAACATAGAATGTATCAAAAGATTTGCTAACAAAATTTTATTATTACACAAAAAAGCATTTATAGCAAGAAGTTGCACATAAAAATCATTTGCACTTCTCATGCCTCCAGAACTCCGTCTGCATTACAACTTTTTCTTCAGAACTGCATTGATATAATACCACAACGTATTATCTGGCAATCCAAAGTCCGTTACACCGGCATCGTCCGACCACCACAAACCCCCAAATATTTAGGACGTTATCATTGTTATTTAAATTTTAAAACCCTGAGAAAGATTTTTTTTAGTGTTTTTAATTTTATTATCCTACTTCCAAACCATATTAATAAAAAAAATATATAGGACTTCACTCTAAGTAACATGCAGACTCCAAAGCTCTTCCAATAGAATTCCATTACACTAATTATACTCAATTAAAACAAAATGTTATTTCCAAATAATATAACTTAAAAACTATAAAATATTTATTTACAAAATTAAATTACATCTCTACAATCACAGGTGCTTCATCCTCATCCTCAGACTCCAAATGCGTAAAATCCCACATATACAAATCAGTAAGATCCTTCCTAAATCGATCCACTTTAGTCTTCAACCTAGCATCAACATCACTCTCAAAAATAGACCTAAACAAATTTCTCAACTTAACATAAACAAAATTATTATTGGTAACTATATCAGCTAAAAATTCCTCAGGTATTTCCTTTATTTGTAACTCCAATAATGAAATAAAGCTATCATAAATTCCACGATACTTCTTAATAGCTATTTCACATGAACAGAGAAGGCTTACTATTTTCTTCCAATGTTCAAATGCTTCCAAACTGTGACCAACTAGGAAACAAATATAGCAAAATTCAATTTCACCTATTATATCAATTTGGCTGAAAAATAAGCGATAAGAAATTGTAAATATATTAATTAATAAACATACGTCACATATTTCGAAATCATAACATCTAAAACATAGCTGGAATCTAAACTGTGTTGAGTTATTTCAGCAGCTGTAGCTCCATCAGGGTAATTTTTCGTTGGTAATTCTGTTAATCGCATGTCAGTCCCTTCCAAAGCTTTCAGTTGTGGTAATAAATCATCTTCAACTTCTTCAGATGATGAACTTAATCTCGTTCGTTTCGCCATTTTGCTAGTAGATGGTCCAGCTGCATTTTTATCAAGTCTTGGTCTGTCTGCGTCGTTACATGACATTAATTCTAATGCAGATGTTACACGTCCAGTTTTTGGGGATAATCTTGATGCTAATTGAACTAAAATAAATATAAAATAAAATCATTATTAAAATACTAATATCAATTATTTACCTGAAATATGTGAAGTTAATCCTTGCCATTTATCAAAAATATCATACGGATATGGTCCTAAAAATTTATCCAAAGCCAACATATTCTGTTTCAATCGTACGACTTCACTTTGATCAACAACTTCATCACTAATATCTTCTTTAACTTTATCCCATTTCTTTACCAATACTTCCGACTTTCTGAAATTATAAAAGAAGCCTACTCTCGGTGCTATATCTCCGTAACTTCCTACTCCACTGTAAAATATGTAATGTAGACCGGGTGGGATCATTTTAACACCTCGGAATTGTTCACAAGTGTTCCATGATTTCATATCTATTCCAAATTCTGTACCTTCGGGAACTCCTAGGAATATAAATGTGCCTCCTTCAACAAATAACCTTTTTGCTGTATCTTGATCCATTGTTTGAATATTGAATTAAGTGTATTTTGTATAATTAATTAATTTAGATCACGTTTTAATAGCAATAGTCTCTAATACCATTATTTTATATATTAAACGTTCTTGTTTATTATAAAGTAAGGTTATGTTTACAAAATTATATTTGCACAATTTGTTTTATTGTGTTGGTGTTACTGACATGAACAAATTGCTTGCAACTTCATTGCGCCATGTACAGGACCGTACTACCAAACTATAGACTCAGTGGCGTAGCAGGTGAAATAAATACAAATTAAAAAGTATTTAAAAATTTAGCAAAATGACCTCGGTCAATAACCCTTTTTATATGCCAACCAACCATTCTCCCGATGTAATATATATATATAATCATTTGTCTGTATATAATATGAAATAAATATATTTACTACTACTATTATTTAAAGATTTCATATTTTTTACAACATAAAAACGTTAAATAACTAGACTTAAATAATAAATTGGGCTTAAAAATATAAAAACTGTATTGATTCGAGTCAACATATTCACTATCAAATGTTCCTGTGCCAGTAAGACAACTCATCGGTCAAAGTACCAAAAATATCGATTCCACGCCGTTCACAGAAATTGGAAATTTACACCCTTACAAGATCAAATTAACTCAAGAACCGGAGCCCCTTGGTCATTTAAAGCGTCAAAAATTATCTTCAGCAATAAAGCTTATTTTTGGCTTAATAGCTTTGCCAATAAACAAGATATGAGTTACTGAACAAAAACAAACACCCGTGTGCTTCAAGAAACTTCATTGCATCCACAAAAAGTGATCGTGTGGTGTGGATTTCATGCCAGAGGTGTGATTAGACATATTTTTTCGTGCATAAAAATGATTGCTATGTTACGGTCAATGGAGTTCGCTATTGTGCCATGTTGCAAGACTATTTTTGGCCAGAATTAGATGGACTTGGCATCAGTGGTCTAATTCCAACAAGATAGCGCCACATACCACACAGCTGGTCAAACAATAGATTTAATAAAAGAAAAGTTTAGTAATTGTGTAATCTCGAGAAATGGTTCACTCAAACGTCCATCTCACTCATGCAATTTATGCCGTTGAATTTCTTTTTATGGGGTCACGTTAAGTCATTAGTTTGTGCCAACAAGCTAACAACGTTAGAGAAACTCAGGAACAATTTTGAATGCAAAACCGCCAATGTACCGGCCGATATACGTGGAAGAATAGTAGATAATTGACTCCGAAGAATAAGACTAAATTCTATACTTAAATGTAACATGTGTACACCTGGAATAAATTTCAGCCCAACATCTCAATTATTCTTTTTTATTTAAATACAAAATTGTTATGTCTTTATTGATAAACTCTTTATCTTTCTAACTTCAAAGCACTTTATCCATGCATTGTTTGCCGAAACCGAGTTAGTCAGAAAAGAATAATCTTGAAGCAACCTAAAGTGTAAGACGTAATCCATGCCCAAAGCAGAACAAGAAGTTTGTTTAAAGTCTACAAAATAATGGGGATTTTGCTGATGTAAAAACATGAATTATGAATTCCCGCAGTTACCTCCTCGCCTCCCCTAATTAAGCTTAACGGTTACAAGAACTGGTGGAATTGTTTGGTTGTAGTGTGTCACAGGGTGCATTACCCTATAATGACAGGGGGTAGAGTCGGTGGTAGTGAAAAAGTTCATGTTGTACCTTTCCATGTTTCCGCGTCGAGGGGAGAGTGAATAACCATAGTGCGTGACTTAGGGGTTGAGGTCGCCTGGCATGTGTATGAACTGAGCCCATAACGTGCAGGGGTTGGTGCGACTGAGTTAGGAACAAACAAGCAGCCCAGAGAATGGACGCCCCAGTAGATGCCTGAATGGTGCGTGTGGGGTCGCTGTGGAAGCGACGCATAGCTCCCGTAATCGTACCTACAAGAGTTGTCCCCAAGGTTCGGGACGTGACTCACAGCAGGGTAGGCAATGTCGTGAGGACGCTGTGGACTTGAGACAAAGATGCAAAGCCTCAAGTCCGTCGATGGTGTAAAGAGTATTTGTTGGTGGTGGTCCGGGTAGCGAGGGTCGGCATAAAAGAACTCCAATAGGAAGTCCCGGTCATTGGGAGCAGATCTCCGGCGGAGTGTGTTTGGTGCAGTCCAGAAGTTATAGGTGGAACTTCTGAGGCAAACGTTGGTAATTTTGGGTTGCATGTTGGCTTCGGTGTGACAATCCTGATGCTGTTGATGCTTGTTGAACACTGCCAGCTACAAACGGCTTTACCACCTATGAGCCGAAGCCGATCAACTGTTGTGCAGGACTATGGACCCAGCTACGCTGGCGGCACCAAGTTCAAACTGCAAGCCGCACGCAAGCTACCTCATAAACGAGATCACGAAATGAATGAATTGGATGCGCACACACGTGCCTACTCAAACCGCAACCATCAACAAAACCACGTTAGAGATGGAAAAAGTCTCGGAACGGTTTCCGAAAAGTAGCTGTAGAAACAGCGGTCGCAACCACCTCCGACCCGCCAAAAATTGCCGCACGAGCACACACCCAAACGATCAAAGTAGAAGAAGAGGAAGAAGAAAAAGTAGAAGTAGAAAAACAACCATGTCCAGACGCCTCCACCCCGGAAGTCGCCAACGATGAAAAGACTGGAAATAAACCGTCCACCATCAGACACCCGCTGGCCAACCAAGAGACTTGCATCCCAGAGACAGCAACCAATCGTCGAGCCCAGCCTAGCCCTCGACACAGCTGTTGTGACCCACACAACTGCGACCGACAAAGTCAGTCACTTCCACGGACGAAAACAACGACGTTGGACAGGACACTCTAGCGATGCCTGCGCGACATGGACGAGAGGTTAGGACACACCTAACATACGAGGACAAGACACAACACACGACGCAGCCAAACACCGCTGCTAACCGCTTCCACAGGCGGACCTCGTGCTTCACCACGCCGCTCAGGTGCGGAAACAGTGCAAGATCCCTCGGTTAGTGCCTCCGACCAGTTTAGGGAACCTCTAAGACCGCCACCGGAACCCGGAATCATAGCCGGTTTTTCGGACCCCCCACAAACCTGCGCCACACAAGACTTATAGTGAAACCCCAGTGGTGCTTTATTACAGACTGCTCCCTCCCCCATACAATAATGCCGAAACCAAATAGACGACACTTGGACACCATCACCGTTGCAGCAAGTAGGCGGAGCAACAACGGTTAATCAAATCGCGCCAATCCCCCCCCCCCCCCCCCCAGCTCCTACAAAGATCCGACTTTTTCAGATCCGAGACAGTCGAAGCCAAGCCACCAACAAGACCGGAACACGATCCAAAGGCCCGTCAATACACCCAGCCGATTACATTATCGATAAGAACCGCTAAAGTCAACTGCATAAACACGCATAAAGCAAAGAAAATTGTCAGCATCCCTAACCACAACATGGCAGCCACAATATACACAAGAACATTGCACCTAAAAAAGCAACACTGACAACCTTGTCAAACATGGCTACACAGTTCATTGCTGACACAGCTAATAAAACTAAAAACAGATATGACAAGTTTGGGTATAAAAAATAACCCTTTACTTGAAACCCGCACAAGTCCGTCTTCAACACCTTTCTTACTATTATTCAACACCCCCGCAAACTACTACAGATTCAAGTACACCCACTACAACCCCGTCTACACAAAGTCTCACTGACGACTGTCAGAACACCTAAACAAAAGTTAATCGACATGTAACAGATACGATCAGTTGCCTGAGAAACGCCATTCCATAAAGACCCTAAAAACAGCAATTTTTCATAGTCAAAAAACAAATATACACTACATACCACACTACATTAAGTAAAAACACCACCAACAACGGTACCTAAATGATATACTTTGTGTCAAGCATTCTGCCAAGCAAATGCTCTGTGAGTGTGATTTGTACCGCAGTTCTGCAAACCATCAATCGTACCCTAAAAAAGTCTCCCTTGGAACGTCCAAGCCCAAATATGAGGCACTCTAAGAGCAACCACCTGGAGAAGCACGCCTTTCTTGCACATCTTGCCTCGTCCTGTTACCTTGAAGTAGCAGTAGTATTATATTAATAAGCTACACATATTGTTGTCCAGCATAATCCGCACATACCAAAAAAGACAAAGAGGTGGCACACCAACCGGACAAACATGTAGCTGACCATTACTCTTATCAGAATGCATAGCGGAGAGACGACATCGCCTAGAACATTTCACAGTAGAATCCTCCAAGATATGACCAAAAAAGGATTCATCATATTCTGAACAAACATAGTGAACATCACCGGACAAAGAGCAGGCCAGCATTAAAACCTCTACTTAAATGCTTCCAAAGAAAGCCGAGCTACGAGTGATCAGACAATTCGATAATCAAGAGAAATAAAATGTAAACCCTGAACAATGATAACTATACCTCTTTGCACCGACGAACATAGCAAGATCTAATGACACGATCTCTAATCTACACCTAATCTATGGCATCACACACACCGTCATAGACTCGCTTCTGAAAAGCCAATTAATCCAGACCAACTGAAAGAAGTCGTCTCGCACTATCTGCCATATACTTAAAGAATCACTCTGCCACTATCAGCCGCACGAGGTAGCGACACCCCTCAGGCGTACAATAATACTATGTACAACCACAGGTCACACCAGGGAACGACCATACTACGGTACATCCGTGATACAGGTCGAATCACACCAACTACCAGCACCGCAGTGATATACTCTACAACCCGAGAGGCAATACGACGACGACTCAACATCTACCGATCCCTCGGAATCCAGTAACATTTCCGAAATTTGTACGCAGATCGGGATACAAGTCAGCACCTTAAAGATCACAGCAATAAGAAAAGGTTAAGAGAGACCTCACGGCAATACTGAGAGCTCGGCACCAACTTGTCTTAAGCAGTTTGTATCCAGTTTTTTCTTGCGACCTCCTGGATGTCGTCTCTCCACCTTCTCGGGGGTATTCCAACTCCATCTCCATTTCAGTTGTGCTATTCTCTTAAGAACGTTGGTTACCTGGCTCCTTCTTCGGATTTCCTCGTTTCTGATGCTAATTCCCAGCATGGCTCTCTCCATTGCTCGTTGGGTAGTATATTTGCTGTTTTGCTTGTTATTGCTATGGTCTCAAGGCCGTACGTCAGCACTGGTAGGATACACACCTCGTAAACTTTCCTTTTTAAGTTGATAGGAAATTCGCGTGATTTGAGTATGAATCCCAGTTTCCCAAACGCCGCCCAGCATTGACCTATCCTCCTCGCTATTTCGGTAGTTTAGTTATCTTTGCCTGCCTGAATTTTATGGCCTAGGTAGATGTATTCGTCTACGGTCTCAAGTATTTTGTTTTTGATGGTCACCTGAGTGTTGTCGGAGGTAATTATTTATGTTTTATTGAAGTTCATCTGTAGTTCGATTTTTATCGATGCTTAGTGAAGTTCTTCTAGCATGGTCTTTAGTTCATCGATTGAGCTGCCGATAATAACAATATCGACTGCAAACCTGAGGTACACTCAGTAGATTGTAATTCCTTTTTGGTCCCAGTTTATGCTCTTAAACACCTCCCTAACGCGGCTGTAAACAGTTTCGGAGAGATCGTGCCTCCTCGGCGTACTCTTCCTATCGGTATTTGGAGCAAATTGGTCTTGGTATCTTCATCAATTTTAACGTGTATAGATTAATTTTCGTAGATATACTTAATGAAGTTTGAGTACCTAGAATCGATTCTTGCGTTGTCGAGGGCTTTCAGGATTGCCCACTTTTCTACGGAGTCGAATGCTTTTTGGTAGTCGACGAAAGCGATGTGTAATGGTATATTCTTTCTTTTCTCTATGAGGGTCGTCAGAGTCTGCAGGTGATCGGTGGTACTGAATCCCTTTCGAAACCTAACCTGCTCCACTGGTGGTTGGTGGAAATCCAATTTAAGTTCTAGTCTATTTGTTATTATTTTTGTAAGAAGTATTACGAGTGGTAATAAACTTAACTACCGCCCTAGTTCTCAGTGTTGTTTCAGTCTCCTTTTTTTGTGTAGAATAATGACGCGTTTTTCCATTTACTTGGTATCACCCCTTCTATTAAACTTTTATTTAGCATCATTCTTACACTTTCTTGTAAGTCTTCACCTCCCATTTTCAACATTTCGCTTATTATCCGATCATTTGGTGTAGCGCTAGCTTCTTGGCAGTTTATTTCGGAGATTTCTTCTGACCCTGGATTTTGTATTTCCGAATCTTGATTGATAGTTCTGGGTGGTGGAGTTTTGTAAAAGTCCTGAATCACAATTTTGATTTCTACTCTGTTGCTAACAGTACTACCTTGGCTGTTCCTTATTTTTGTCATTTTTGTTCTTCCTAGGGATATTTTTTATCTTTGAGCTTTCATATTTTTGTTGTCTTCGATGGTATCAGTTATAAGTTTTGTCCTGTAGTCTCTTATGTCTTTCCGTATGTTGCTACTTATGTCTTTGTTTAGTTTTTTATAGTTTTCTAGTTCTCTGTTAGTGTTCCTTCTTTGTTTCATCAGTTCTTTTGTTTGTGAGCTGAATTTGCCAACCCTTTCTTTTGTTTTGCGCATAATATTTTTGATGCTACTTGTAGACCGATGACACTAATGCACCATTATCCAGGAAGTTGCTGTTGGCATATGAGAGCAAGGTTTAATAGTGGCCGTTTGCACAAAATCCCGCTAATGCACAGAGTTCTGCCCAACTCCATCAAAGTGTCAACAAACACCAAACAATTTTCAAAACAGCACCCAACACAGATCGACCGCGAAAAATACCAATTTCGCACGAGTTCTGCCCAATTCCATCAAACAATTTTCAAAACAGCACCCAACACAGGTTGACCACGAAAAATACCAATTCCGCACGATAACAAGTTAATTTGTTGATGGTAAAGGAGCATTTCCTCAAGAGCTTCCTGGGTATATATTAGCTTTAAATATGATTTTTTGTGCAATTGATAATTCTAATCTAGACATTGAAGATTCTAGTATCCGCAATGTAGACAACCAAGTATACACAAAAACTACAGTACTCAGTTTAGCATGGCCCATAAAATGTACGAATTGCCCATTATAACGACTAATTTATGACGTTATTGGAGTTGTGTATACATACTTAACATTCTATTACGGTGGTTTGGACGTTAATCCAATAACAGATATTCATTTAATTTTATATGAGATAATGTTTCACTTTTCAATTAATAATTTTATTACATCCAAATTAAATATAATTACATGTAGAAATTGAGTCACTAAACAATATAGTGCTTGTTATATTTTATAATTAATACTACTAGTTCAATTTATATTTAAATAAATATTAAAACACAAAAAGGCGTTCATCTAATTACCTAATAAATACAATTGGAATAGTAATTGCGTAGTACACAGTTGCTAGGAAGTCATGATAATTCGCATTTAGACACCCAGTTTCCAACTATTAATTTAAAATGAAGGGACTTCCATTATACAAAATAATCATTCACACCATACACCAATTCTCATCAAAATTTCCTTTATTTTATTTAGTTGGTTGCACATTGAACTGTTTTGGGTTGTCCGTGTCCATCCATATCCTCTTCATAGGCAGCCCTATGTTGTCTCCTCCTTGCTTCCTGTTCGGGATCGAATGCAACTAATATACATTCCTCAGCTTGATCGGGAATCATCATTTCCGGCCTATCTGGCAAACAATTTTCTAATGTGGGAATAATAGAAGGATCAATTTGCGTTGGGAATTCAACTAAGAATTGAACAATCAAACGTCCTTTCTCGAATGGATTCTTATAAGTTGGCATGCCTTCGTTTAAAATACATTTTACATCGCCATGTTTTGTGACCTCTCCAGGAATGCATGTTATAAGCAAATCACGGGCATCCAGCGTTTTAATGAGTTTTTGGAAACCGCATAACGCTTCAACCAATTGTAATTCCTGTCGGATAATCAAATCATTGCCAGATCGTTTGAAAACCGAATGCTCTTTTTCGTCAAGAACGATGATAATATCGCCTGCTTCTAATTCGGGTTCTTGATCGCCTTCACCATTGAAGATGATTTTTTGGCCGTCAGTCATGCCTTTATCAACATGTACTTCGAGAATTTTGCGGTCTCTTACGACTTTCTTGCCATTGCAGTTCTTGCAACGGTCCTTTGGATTGATGCGTTCTCCCTGACCGCGACAATCTCCACACATCGATTGGATTTGTTGAATCATTCCTGGAAAAAAATTGACCTTGATTATAAATTTGTATTATTACATAGATATAGATTAAATAGATAAGAAGTCATGTAATTTTAATCTCATTTTAATTTAATTAAATTTGATTTATTGTGTAAACAATCAATTTTTATTATCTATATGATTTTGAAGATCAAACCATCAAATTTTTACTATTTTACCTATTTATCAAAAGAATAATATTTTGAAGTAACAGTATTTCCACAACCACAACGAGTAATTATTCGCTCGTCCACTTTCGGCCATCTTCGAAAAAAAAAACGAACCGGTATCTCGTACATAGACCGAAACGGTCTTGGATCTTGGAGATGTGTAGAAAGAAGTGCATTAACATCGGGGTCATTCAAATACTTCACTGTTGTCTCAGGTTATTTACAAATATACGAAGAAAGCCTCAGAAGTGTGTATAAGTGCATTGGCATTGAAATCTTCTAAACCGCCTTAGGTTAGTCACACATAAACAAAAAAAGTTTTGGGGGTGTGTATAACAAAGTGCATTGACATTGAAGCCATTGAGGTACTTCACAAACTTACTTACTTACAATATAAGGAGATATGGTGATGTATATCAAAAAGTATAAATACATTGGTATTAAGGTACACCAAGTATTGGTGTTATGGTGGCTATTCCGGCATCTCACGACCTAACGGTTCTAAGCTTGATACAAAATTTATAACTACTAATTGAGCTTGAGAATTTAATAATTATGTACTAGTTCAATTGATGATTGATTGAAAAGAACGCGAGAACAAATGCGAGAAAACGAGATAAACCAAATCTAGCCGAACGGAGAGCAGTTGGGCATGTGGAAACAATGCGAGAAGAAACGAAAGTAGCCCCTATTCGCATAAAAGATCAGCCGACAACGGTTGAAAATTAGCGACAAGCTGCATTGGCCGTTAAAGTAAGAATATACCTTGAACTAATAATACTTGACGCTCGGTATGGTGTTTGAATAGTTTAGCATTCGTTGCGCCAGTTATTAAAAAAACTGCTGCCAAGCAGTCTCTAGGCGTCATTCAACGTCTAATTTTAAAACATTTAGGTAAATTTTCGATAAAACAACCTAGATCAGTAATGGTTCTACTAGCCGCAAAGTTTAATTTCAACATAATTGCTCCTTCTCAGGCATGGTCGCGTTAGCATATGCAGCGCACACGTCGTAACCATGAACGTTCGTCGGAGATTCTACGCGGAGCAAAAAGCAGAAATTCTAAACATCATGTCGCTCTCCGAGACAACAAAAATACCAACAATAGAACGAACGACGAGATGCAAATCAAAAATGACCAACGCCAACAAAATGCGTATCTTGACTGGCTGACCTAATAGTTAGCGGATGTCTCTTTTATTCCTTAGTGCAAAACAATTTTCGTCCCTAAATGGCGAATTGGAGAATCGCACACGGAAAATAATAACAAGATACCCCAGGTGAGCAGCACTGACAGTGCAGAATCCTACCCTGGCCACAAACCAGAAGCAATAATCAGACAACAACCGAGAAGCAGAAGCTCTCGTAAACATCCAGAAAAAAACTGAGCAAACAGAAGGCAGCCCAAGGAGCCCAAGCAATCGGGCAAACCTCGACGGCTCTTCTAAACACAAAGATGAACAAGGCAAGAACGCTACAGCGACACTCGACATCACCTTTGTCAGCAGAAGCCACGACAGGTCACAAAAACGACCGGCAAAATGAAGAAAGAGAAACAAAAAGATTTAAAAAAAAACCTAAAGGTTAAGGCGGCTCTGACATCGGTAACACACGCCCATTATGCGAGGCGCATAAAGGATTTCGTTCCGGGCACCAACATACGTAGTCACATCGTTGTTAGACATTATTTCCGTCTCTAACGACAACCTGGCACGAAGGATCATATCGATCCAAGATCACGCCACAGACAAGTCCAATAGGCATCAACGTCGACTGCACGTTATCTCACATGACACCTCATAGCACTTCCTGATCTCTATCACCAAAGTCAATCATCCAGAGAACAATCACACCAACTTCTGGACCACAAAAATCCAGAACCGGTAACAAATAGCGCTCAACTAGAGAGCAAAATTTGAAGTAATTGCGTTTCAAATCCACGTACGCCCTGAGAAGAGAAAACGAACATCATAATACGATACAGTCACGGCTAGCAATCCCTTGTACCAACACTCCTACGATGCTCTTGTTCGCCCATAGCTTGGAATAATATACGACCCAAGATATCCAGAACCGAACTTTGATAGCCAGTTCGAACTAAAGCAGAAGAAACCACCGGCTGTGAACCAAGTCAACCCTGCACAGACATAACTAGAATCATTGCACGCCATATAGATTGGATTTAGAGCACACCACCGCTAACCCCCTACCTATAAAGCTTGAGCGTCAACGGCCAAACAGTGAGTCACTAACGAGCAACGAACGTCCACGTAACTGTAGACTGGAACTCAACCGTCTTCCTGCGACCCTCAAGCGACACACAAAGCTATTTCTACGACAACCCTGCGATGCCCCGGCTTATTCTTATGGAAGCCCGAACATTCTCACTTCTATACCGATGCGTGCCTCGGAAATGCAATGCTTGCATCCTGACTTGCACACTACTCACGGTACTGCACCTAACGCCTTAAGCCGTTTCCAACCGGAGATTGGACTTGCCTCTCTTATACTGTGAACACGTTACTGTCACTCTCGACGCTATGTCCATGGTACCTGCTAGCTACACACACACACCGACGCACGCACTAGTGGTGATCCAACCACCTCTAGTCAACACCTGCACCTACGACATTGCACCTTACGCCGTAGAACAATTCCCAAACCCTGGAGAAAAACAATTGACGTCATGGAGTGTGCAATCTGGCTGCGGGATCGTCCCTTACCAGAACGCACATTGCGCCGCGGTGCCTGGAAACACAACGCAGGCCGCTTTGTAACCTTGAACCACGAAGGCACACCAAACATCAATCACCTTTACCAGGCGAACACCAGAATGTACCGCACGTACAACCCCTTGGCGAACACGGTAATACCGCAACTACCACCTTCGGGAACTGCTACACCACCAGTTAAGGTAGAAACCCGGTGCCTATGGCCTCAAACACAACCCAACTACATAAAGTAGGGACACGCCTCCTTCTCCACCATCACCACAACGACGAGAGAGCCAAGCCTACAGGGCAGCATTCGAAGACGGCCAGCGACACATGGCAAACTACCAACGTGTCGCACACCTGGCTGCTTATACGCTGCGCAACCACAGCTTATACCAAGCTGAACTACCCCGCACAAAAATCCGTATCGGTTCTTCGCCGACCTGAAAACCCGCTTTGCACAACAGCAGATTCCAATCACAGCTTATGACCGGCTGTTAGTACAAAACCTTAAGGACGACGCGCTCACTTTTGATAAAAAGTACGAGAAAGAACCGGCACCTTCGTACGAGAACACCAAAAATCGGCTAATATTACGTCGACCCCGCCGTATTGGCCCGGTTGATGGGAATACTCACAACTCAGAAGCACGAAGCATCAGAGGCGGTAGAATGTTTTCTACAGCGACAAGCCTCGTTATATCAACGACTCTGTCCACACCACCCAGAATAGACTCTGGCAAACGTACTAGCCACGTTGGTCAAACCAAGAATCCAGCAATCGCTAGACAAAATTGACTTCCAATCATTCGACCAATTAGTACGCACCGCCACCAAGGTAGAAACTAATAACGCTCTGCAACGTAAAACTCGAGCTAGAGCTAAACCAACTACCAATAGCACTAAAGCGACGCCGGGAAATGAATAGAGGGTCGGCCGACACAGGAAAGAAAAGCCGCACCGACCCAAAACGAACCGGAGAAGAAGAAGAATAAGATGAAAAAGAAGAAAAAGAATAAAAAGAAGATTAATGAGAAGGAGAAACAGTGTAAACCCGCTACACAACATCAAGCCACCATATGCGCAGTGGGAAATGGACACCTACCTAGAATAACGGTAACAATAGCTGGCAAGACCATGAAAGCCTTGATCGATTCGGGAGCGAGCCACAATTTCACCCGGTTCGAGTTGGGAAATCCAAAACCCCCAGCAATCTACGTCGCGCAAGCAGATCCATCCACGGTTCTCGATACGATCGGAGAAAGCACCGTCCAGATGACCGTTGGGGACCAACACCACACGGTCACCCTCTTGGTCGCCCCAAAGCCAGGGGAAAAAGTTATTCTGAGAAGCCCGTGGCTCAAAGCACAACAAGCAAACCTAGATTATTTACGCCAGTGTGCGCATTATGGCAAGGAAAGCCAATCGACAATCTACTAGGCACCTCGAAAGATACCGCCGACCAAGGCAGACAAACCAGTAAAATTGACCAAACATTCGTTCGCTGATAGGAAAGGTTTTGAACAACTTGTACACGATTTCCCCACCGTATTTAGTGTAGATGTGGCCCCTTCAACTACACCAACGGTTAAACGTCACATTGAGGTAACCAATCCAAACTGCTCGCTATACCTATAACGCTCATAAGAAGGCACTCATCTTCGAGCAAGTAGAAGAACTCTTAGCGACCGGAATTATCGAGCGGAACTCGGGCAGCTACAGATGATTATAAAGAAGGACGACACGAAGAAAGGAAACCGCCCCGTTACCCAAAATCCAAGAGACCTTAAAAGATTTTGGACCTGCTAAGGTGTTTAGCAAGATAGATTTAAAGAGCGGGTACTGGCAAATACCAATGATAGAAGAAGATAAGCATCTCACCGCTTTTGCGGCCTCAGATAGAGACACCTATTAATTTCGGGACCGGCGACGTTCCAGAAACTCATGTCGCAGGTACTGGCCGGCCTTTTAGCAAATATCGTTCTCGTTTACCTATAGACAATATACTGGTATACTAAAAAAATCACGCCACCCACCTAATGCATCTACGTAAAGTACTGGAGCGCTTGCAAGAGTACAAGTTGAGATGTCACCCAAAGAAATGTGATTTTGGGACAAACTTTTTGGAATGCCTAAGGCACCGGATTAGCGCGAAGGGAAATCAACCCCTACCACATCACCTAAAGATGACAAAGGACCAAAAGACTCCGCGTAACAAGAAACAGCTGCAGCGTGTCTTAGGTCCATGCACGTGGCTACGGGAATATATACCCGATTATTCCAGAATAGCAGCACCACTAATGGCTTTGCAAGGAAATAATCGACCATTTGTCTGGCGAGAACCGGAAAACATCGCATTCTAAGCCGTCAAAGAAGCGCTCGACCTTTAATGCTCCCGTCAAAAAGGCATAGTTTTCTAAACTATGAAAAATAAAGTTGAAGATTCTGCAGATCAATGTACATCACTGCAGAGCAGCTTATGCGTTCCACTAGAACTCAAACTGTACATCATGTGCAACGCAAACGCGTACGCAAGAATCGAGTATCAAATATCTCAACCAAACCAAGGTTACTGCCACTGGCCCTCCACACCCAAATACAGTCGCTCAGGTAAAATTTGCACCCTCCCTAAGTGGACAAACAATTATCACACATCAATCATTCTTCTCGCAAAGAACCCTGACTTCAGTGAAGTCTGGACCACCACAAGACTACCGTAACACCTTTAGACCACTGTTAAAACGCAACTAAAAACACTAAAAGTTGATATTGATCAACTTTAAAAAATAAATTAAAACTTTAGAATGATTGTCAAGTAGACTGTGTTGAGTTTATTCACACATGACCAAGTAGACATAGTATCTGGCATTGAAATCTTACATAAAAAAGGCCGTTGAGAGTATGCTGTGTGCAGTGGCAATTAAGGCCTTGGGGTTGAACAACTACAAAAGATTGTCAAGCTTACACTGGCCGATTGGGCCTTAAGGTTGTATGCATGGCACATACTAGTAAAGAGTACATTGGTATTATGGTAAACTATGTATTGATAGATTCTGGCATCACAACCTGTAGGTTTTATGCTAGTGAGATTCTATATTTGCCAATTGCACAGAATATATTAATAATGTGCAGGTTCGATTTATAGAAAAGCACGCGGGGACGATGGTGGGCCGTAGCAATAGCGCGCTGATGCGTGATGAACCGATCCAACTCGACCGGAGAGCATTGAGAAGAATGCAAAAAGCACGAGGATTGAATAAACTGTCAGTTTATTCAATCCTGTCAGCAAACGACGGTTAAGCATAGCATACAACGTGAACGCTCGGTGCGGTGGTTGAGTAGTTAAGCGTTCGTTGCGTCAATGATATAGATAATAAATGTAAATAACCGCGTGTAACACTATATGTTCTCAAACAATGAGACCATGCCATATTTGAGAGTATGTAAGCAGCAATGGCCGCTCCAAAGTACATTAATTAATTAACATACGTGAACGCACGGCGTGGTGATTGAGTGATTAAGCGTTTGTTGCGTCAGTTATATAAAAAAATAATTTAAATAACTAAGTAATACTGTTTTCAAACAATGAAACCATGCTAAATTTGAGAGTATACAAGAATCTTGAAAAATTACTAACTCTAAAATTGTTAAACATTGAAGAAATCTTGTACTTTGGTTCCTATTAAAACCTTGAGAAACTATAGTATTATAAAACTACAAGAAACTGAAAAAAAAGTAGATACAATTGTTATAACATACTATGACCTTGAGGAACTATATATTTTTAAAACCTTAGGAAGTAAACTAATTAAATTGAAAAAAGTTTTGATAATAAGTATGTTATTTACTTTCCAATGCCATGCTCCTGAGTCATCAACAGATGGATAAGAGCAGGAATGTTACAATTAATAATTAAAATAAAATAATCAATAGTTTATATTTTAACAAATTAATCACCATGACCATACAGAAGATTACTAATGTACAGTGCTGAGCATAAGTTATAAATTATAAACCACCACCTGGATATCAAAGAAAATGTTTGTACAAATCAAACAATCAAAACAATTATGAATGGATTTTTCCAGCAAAAAAAATGCATAATAAAAGAAGGGGGGAGAATTGCACAAGCTGATTAGAAATTTAATCATATTTTAAGCAATTAAATTAACAATTTTTTATCTAATAAATTAATCAAAAATTGTAATAAATCATACCAATTATAAATAATAATAATTACCTGGTCCTAATTGTTGTACTTGCACCTGCATACCGCTTCCACCGCATGTTGGACATTGTTCGACAGCTCCTTTCTTACCACCACGACCCTCGCATTTATCACAGATAACATTTTTTTGAAGAGCTAATTTCCTCACAGCACCTTTATACAATTCCTCCAACGTAACACTAAGTTGATGTACAACATCTTTACCGCGACGTTCTCTCCTACGAGCACGTCCACCCCCAAATCCACCACTGAAAAACATATCGAACAAATCCATCGGACTCGAAAATCCTCCACCACCACCGCCTAAAATAAAATAATTAATAACACACTAATCAATTTAACTTAAACTCCTACCTTCTTTAAGAGATTGTTCACCGCCTTGATCATAAACACGTTTCTTCTCAGGATCGGAAAGCACCTCATAAGCTTGTGAAATCTGTTTGAATTTTTCACCCTCATTTGGATTCTTATCGGGATGATATTTCAGTGCCAATTTCCGATAGGCTTTTTTAAGCTCATCAGGGGTGCAGTTGGGTTTGACACCCAAGATGTCGTAAAACTTAGTTTCCTTCACCATCTTCTAAAATAATAATTCATTCAGGGCATGGCATGAAAAATCAATGTTGTGGAGTACAAAAGAATATAAATTGAATCAATTGAAGGTGCAGTTGCAGTTACATAAAAGAGTCAAATTTTATAACCAATCATGCCAGTCATAATTATGAGGTAATTATCAATAATTTTTAATCTACAGTTTATTGGAATATCAAAGCCTTTGAACATGTCATCACGTTTTTTTTGTCTGAATTTATTTTAACTCAAATCCCAGTCTATGTCAATCGATTTATTATAATTCATACTCACCACAATTAATTATGATAATATATATATTTTTCTTGAATTGACTCGCTCGTTGTTTTGAAGGTAGACCCGTGGCGAACCCGCGTGCTCTCAAACTTTTAACAAAACTGGAAGTTTCTAGAACCTGCACAGTCTCTTAATAAAAATGCTGTCTCGTTTCCAGAACGTTCCACTCACTAGAAGCATTAGCAGCGTTGCCAGATGCCAGACATATAATAACGTAGAAAATCCTCTATTATATAGCAAAAAAAATTATTAAATAAAACAGAAACGCATTAATATAATAATTTAGGGATACGACTAAATAATAAATAAATTCCAATATTTAAATAATAGCTTAAAAAACTAATTGCTATTGTGCATGTCAACTTTTATCAATTTTATCATACTTGTATGATAATTATGGTACGTCTGGTAACGCTGCTTAACAGTGTTGTCAATACTAGTGCTAATTCATTGTTGCCAATAAATTTTATTAATAATTCCAAAATTAAGGGAGATTGCTGATATCGAATTGTTTATTAATGGTTTTAATTACTTTTTAGATTATTTATCTATTTATAAATTTAAGGAAAGTAATTAAAAATAATGTTAGGAAAATGTTGCGTAGATTTCTCCTTGAAGATGGTGGTAATTTCCATACAATAACAAATGTTATATTTATTCAATATCTATCTTCCCGTATTAAGTCGCCAATGCTATTTTTACTTTTATATAGATAGTGATGGACATTTCCGTGTATTACTAAAACTTTTCCGGATTTGTTGATATTAAGGTTTTTTTCAATACTACCTGTCTTTGTTCATTGCTATTTTAGATTAATACTGTAATAGTTTACTATTCTATTGTAAAATATCTTAATACTTAATTTTATCATATATATTAATAAAAATCCGGCTAAATAACAAATAAAAAATGCAAAATTGTTTTCATAAAAAGTCAAAAATTACAAAATTTGGCTATAAAGTGATATCGCTCGCCAAAAAAACAAATTGTCAAAAAGTTTAACAAAATACTGTTTATTAAAAAAAAAAACTAAATCCGGCTAAAAACGATTGAAAAGACTATTTTCTGTTTATAAAATGTCAAATAAAGCAAAATCCAACCATAAAATACCAAAATATTGTCAGAAATATTCAAAATCCTAAGTAAATTGCCAAAAAGTGCAAAATTTTATTCATAAAATATCAAAAATTGCTAAATCCGACCAATAACAGTTGAAAAGTGCAAAATTCTATTTATAAAATGTTAAAAATAGTAATTTTGGCTTTGCAAACTTTTGTTTACAAATAGCTACGCTACTAATTAAATGTTTCAAAGTCATTCACAGAACTTGGTGTTAAGCAAGCCTTGTATATTTGCTATAGAGTGCCTGCGCAACAATCTTACACTAGATACTAGACCATCGCGCCACAATTGCACTGCATTTTGCTCTAGATAAGTGTATCGAACTCACACATAATTGAGACCGTAGACGAATACATCTACCTAGGCCATAAAATCCAGGCAATCAAAAAAATGTTCCGGGAGATTGGTAGATGTAGAGGTGTCGTATTGCCTCTCTGGTAGTTGCGTATATCATTGAGGTGCTGGTAGTTGGTGTGATTTGACCTGTAGCACAGATGTACTGTAGTATGGTCGTTTCCTGGTGTGACCTGTGGTTGTACATAGTATTATTGTACGCCTGAGGGGTATTGCTACCTGATGTTGCTGATAGTGGCAGAGTGATTCCTTAAGTATATGGCTGATGGTGCGAGACCACCTCATTCAGTATGTCTGGATTAATTGGCTCTCCAGGAGCGAGTCTATTACGGTGTGTGTGGTGCCAAAGATTCGGTGTAGATTGGAAATTGTGTTATTTGATCTTGCTATGTCCAGGGTTGTAGCAGCGGTCGGCCTAGATGAGGTTTGACAAGTATATCTTTTAGTAGTGCAGATGTCTAGTTATTTTTTAAGCAAACGTCGGTGTTTGATGTTGTAGACCAGCGGATGATGTTAGCTGAATAGTGTAGTGGTGAGAGTTGTGATAGTTTGACTACCATGCTGGTTGCATCAAATAGTAGGTGGAGACGGTATAATTCCAGCCTATGTTTTACTGTATCGAATCTTGATTCTGACTGAAGTTGCGTTACTTATATGCAAATCGCACTTCTCTGTTGTATCCGCTCAATTAGCGACGTTATTACTCCAAAGCTTGGTTTCACCTCGGTTGCATGTGGCGACTGAAACAATTCTTTTCACTTAAGAAATCAGATTCGGTGCGCTGTATATTTATGAAAATGATTTCTTTTGAGTTTCTCTTTGGTTAATTATTTCTATTGCACGGTGAATGGATTAGTTTAATTATAAGAAGTATTATCGAAGGATTTTATTTGTCTGATTACTAACAGCTCGACCTTCTTTGGAATCATTTAACTTTTGTGTTAAGTAGAGGTTTTAATGCTGGCCTGCTCTTTGGTACACTTTTTGAAGAACGAAACACGCAACGTTTTATCACAATGCACTAAAGCTGTAGACAATTCTCCGGTGGTGTTCATTAGGTTTGTTCAGAATATGATAAATCTTTCTTTGGTCAAATCTTTGAGGATTCTACCATGAAATATTCTGGATGATGACGTCTTTGCTATGCATTGTGATAGGGTTATGGCCGGTTACATATTTGTCTAGTTGATGTTCCATCTTTTGTCTTTTTTGGTATGCGCGGATTAGCTGAGGACGTTGTGTATCTAGTCTTTGCTTTATGCTGAACAACGATATGTGTAGCTTATTTATATATTACTACTGCTTATTCAAAGTGACAACAGTAGCAGGATGTGCAAGGTATGGGCTTTGGATGAATGAGTGTTATGGTGTAGGTTGAACAGCGTAGTTCTCCGGTGGTTGCTCTTATAGTGACTCATGTTTGGGCTTGGACGTTCTAAGGGTGACTGTTTAAAGGTTACGGTTGATGGATCACATAGCATTTTTCTACAGAATGCTTGACACAAAATATATGAACCGCCGGTGTTTCATTTAGGTACTGTTGATGGTGTTGCTGCTTAATGTTTTCTCCGCTTCATGCGTGTCTATGGACTTTAGCGGTCTATGTCGATAATGTAATCATCGGGGTATGCCGTTGTCAAGGTTCTTATATCACTTGATATTTGACGAGCTTTTACTCGACTGCATTCTTGGCTTGTTGAGTGACATGTTATGTTTATATTCTTTAGGTTATTAGCTAGCAGTGGTATCTTTTGTTTTTCAAGCTGTTGGAGTAGTGTTGGCCGTAGCTTTTAAAGTGATTGATGTAGCTATCAGGTTTGCCACACGTTATTTGTTGCCGGTCCGGGGGTTGTTGGTGATGATACCCGTAGGTGTTGCTAGCAGTTGTGGTTTATCAGCGGTTCTACGTAAGGGTTTTTATTTAAGTTTCTTCTCTTTTTGTTTGACAAAATCGGAATGTTGCAAACAATATGGTTATGTTCTATGTGCTTGTGGCTTTCCGCGCATTGCTGTTCGTAATGTAGTTTGTAGATCTTGGAGGGTAACGATACAATGCTACTATGAGTTGCTGGAGTCTTTGCTGTATTAATACAATTTAGGTGTTGATTGTAGTTGCTCATTTTTAAAGAGATATGTTTACTGGCTGCTTGGACTCGACGCACTGAAATTTTATGAGCTAGTTTTTTTATGCATCTGACGCGTTTTGTGAATGCGCGTTTGTTCGGTGTGTGTTTGTGTGTGCTTGTTCAACAGTAATAATTCTATTTTGTGTGACTCATGACTTATTTTGCGACTAGTTTCCGAAACAACATTTTAGAAGAAAATGGACAATCTACAACAATATCCAAAAAACAGAGCTGAAGATATAAAACGAATAGCCATATGCTTCTGAGATGATATTGAGATATTTAGGAGATTTAATATCTGGGTCAACTAACAGAGATAAAGAACGTTCTACAAACTAACAGAAAGAAGAAGAACGTTCTAGGCTCCTGAAGAAGACACTAAACAGGAAGTCCTAGAAGCTGCTGTAATAATTCTAATTTAAGACAATTTTAAAGAACAATTATTGACCGGTAAACAGTCACATTTTTTTAAATTGGCTTTTTGAGCCACGTAGGACCGTCAAAAAAAAGCTACTCTGTACAGAGATAACAATTGGATGAAAGCGCTAAGATTGAGCTGTAGAAGTAGTGAGGGAAAGAAATTCTACATGGGATGCTATAACGACAACAGTTGATTGACGTACCACTAACCGGAAGGGAGATTAGTTGGCTAGGTGCATCTGAAAAACGCTTCCACTTAATGCCACTTTATGGGCGGAGCATCAACAATCAATGGGTGCAGAGGCAGAGGGGTATAAAGGTAAAATTTTCAAGACGCAGCTTCGGTGTTCAACAAACATCAACAGCATCAGGAACGAGATCGTCACACCAAAGCCAACATGCGACCCCAAAATTACTACTACAATAATAGGTCTTAGCCGACACGGCTACAGCGATTATTGTCCCTTTATTTGTGTTCTCTCGTGTGCACTACCACAATGCTCTCTACACGACCACCACAATGCCCACGGACCTTGACAACGGATTATCGACTACCGACTTAAGTTCTACCTATAACTTCTGGACTGCACTAGACACACTCCGCCGGAGATTTGCTCCCGATAACCGGGACTCCCTATTGTACCATTGGGTGCACTTACAAATGTAGATCACAGCGTCCTCACGACATTGCATACCCTGCTGTGAGTCACGTCCCAAACCTTGAGGACAACTCTCGTAGGTACGATTACGGGAGCTATGCGTCGCTTCCACAGCGACCCCACACGCACCATTCAGGATTCTACTGGGGCGTGCATTCTCTGGGCTTCGGGTTTTTTCCTAACTCAGTCGCACTAACCCCCGCACATTATGGGCTTACTCCATACACATGCCAGGCAACCTCAACTAAATTAGGGGAGGCGGGGAGGTAACTGCGGGAATTCATAATTCATGTTTTTACATCAGCAAAAACCCCATTATTTTGTAGACTTTAAACAAACTTCTTGTTCTGCATTGGGCATGGATTACGTCTTAGACTTTAGGTTATTTCAAGATTATTCTTTTCTGACTAACTCGGTCTCGGCAAACATAGCATGGATAAAGTGCTTTGAAGTTAAAAATTAAGAAAGTTAGGAAGATAAAGAGTTTATCAATAAAGACAAAACAATTTTGTGTTTAAATTAAACACAGAATAATTGAGATGTTGGGTTGAAATTTACTCCAGGTGTACACATGTTACATTTAAGTATAGAATTTAGTTTTCGATTCTTCGGAGCCAATTATCTACTATTCTTCCACGTATATCGGCCGAAACATTGGCGATTTTCCATTCAATATTGTTCCTAAGTTTCTCTAACGTTGTTAGCTTGTTGGCACAAACAAATGACTTAACGTGACCCCATAAAAAGAAATTCAACGGCATAAATTGCATGAGTGAGATGGACGTTTGACTGAACCATTTCTTGAAATTACACAATTACTAAACTTCTCTTTTATTAGATCTATTGTTTGACCAGCTGTGCGGCATGTGGCGCTATCTTGTTGGAGTTAGATCACTGATGTCGATTCCATCTAATTCAGGCCAAAAATAGTCCTGCAACATGGCAGAATAGCGAACTCCGTAACATAGCGATTATTTTTATTCACGAAAAAATATGTCTAAATCACACCTCATGCATGAAATCTACACCACACGATCACTTTTTGTGGATGCAATGAAGTTTCTTGAAGCACACGGGTGTTTGTTTTTGTTCAGTAACTCATATTTTGTTTATTGGCAAAGCTATTAAACCAAAAATAAGCTTTATTGCTGAAGATAACTGGTTTTGTTGAATATTCAACAAAACCATTTGAGTCAATACAACTAAACATCAACCTACAAATTTTACTGTTAAGGCCACTCGTCAAAAGCATCGACCTCTAACCTTATAAAAGAAAAAATACGGTCGACGGTATTTCTTAGTCAAGCTCATCTAAAAGTTATTAAACAAGTTTCCTACCCCACCTACTCAAATGTTTGTTATCAAGAGATTAGCTCTGTCTTGTAGAATAGCTTTTGGAGCATTGCAGGTGAAAAGAACATCCAATGTTTTAATAAGGAACACTCGAGCGGGTAAATGGGGTACAATAGTGACTGACGTTCATTTTCTTTTGTGCAATTGCAGGTAAGATAGACTACCCCAACCCACATTGTTGTTTAACCAGTTTTGAAGATTGCTAGTAGTTTTTTAAAGTTACCATAAGATTACTTTTGGTGACCTTGAGCTGTATCATCAGCGTATTGTGTCATTTTGATCCCGTGTTTCCAACACAATGGCATGTTAAGGTTGAATATCATCGGCAATAGGTGTTTTTGCCGTGTTTTTGAAGTTTTACCAATAGTGTTCTGCATTTTAGATATGTAGCTATCAGCATTATAAGACTGACATTTTTTGAGTTGCTTTGTTTTATGCAGCGTGCTCTGTTGCGATTGCAACCTAGCGGCCGTAAACTTTTGATAAGTAACACCCGAGTGTAATGCCGCCTGAAGAGAAAGTAACACGGCAACAGCAGAAAGTATAAAGATCAACTATCTGCAGCTTCCTGTCAATCCAAACAAATACTATAGTCTTTAGTGGACTGACACGCTTTATGTGTGCGGGTGATCTTAGCGTTCTGGATAAACGCGTATGTAAAAACTTTTAGCTTGTTTACATAAAATGCAAACACCGTTTTTGATTCTCCGGTAAACCCCAGGACAAGTCCTGAGCATGGACCAACTGCTTCCGTCTGCAATCACAAAGCTCAGCAGGCAACATTTGCACACTTCAATATAAATCAAGACACCAAAGCAACAAGACTGCAAGGTTTTAATAAAGATAAACTTAGCAGCACCGGTAATTTGTGATGACAAGAATAGTACAAACTACAACAAATATTTAAGTTGTAGCCCATCGACTTTTTTGCTAACCCCACTAGTCTACACCGCATCGCCAAGGCATCCTGCAAACTTCCAACGCATTTTAGACTTTTTTTAAGTCAAACTACAGAGTTCCAACTTCCTTTGGAACACTGAGCAAGTTTAGCTACTTCAGTCATTCCGGTTAAGCGCACGGTCAGTTCTTTCTCAACACCAATCAAGAAGACAGTAACTATTCATAATCATCTGTCTCTTAAACAACTTTACTTTTTTGTATGACAACTAACAACAGCAAAAGAAAGAAATTACCAATTCTCCACAAGCACGACAATTTACTTTTTTGAGAACGACAAAAGTGCTGCAATTACAGTCAATGCTAATTGCTACTGTAGAGTGTTAACTGTTTTTTTTTTAGTTTATATTAAATAATTTAGGCATAAACAATTTTTTTTCTAGCAGAGTGGCGCTACAAGCCACACAAGCCGTGATACAAGAAATTTGCTGAGAGCATTATTTTGCAAAGTTTTGACACAAATTGGCCCACAGATTGTGCAGTTTAATTTTTTTTTTTTGGGTTACGTGAAAGAAAGAGTTGTCAAAGACAATATTTAAGCTGTTATTTGCCAAATAAAAACTCAGTAGTGCAAAAATGTTTTGCAAAACTTTCTCAAAAAAATGGGATGTTACTCTATGGCAAATTGTCAGTTCCTATTTTGTGGCGGTAAGTTGGATGAAATGATTTTTAAGCAAGGACTATAGACTATAGTAGTTTGGAAGACAAATCTTTGAAAAATTAAGTGTACCAATTTCTAAAAGAGAATGCTTATTGGCTAACAATTTTTACGATTTTTTTTTGTTTATGTCTGTTTACGCTTTCTTCCGTATTCTCTACTAAAGTTTTGCCGTTCTCGACGTAAATACTCCTTACTGAAGTCGCACCGCTTTCTTGGTGCATAACATTCTGCAGTACTTTATGTTCCATTTACTTAAAAACGCGAGTTGTGGTGTTAATTGAAAAAAAAATTTGCGTAGGAAAGAAAAAATCTTCTAAAGACACTCAAGTTTTTACTGACTAAAAAACCCACCTTTTACCTTCTTTACTTTAAAGTGGTTTGCTTGGCGCCCCTTGCACTGCGGTCTTATTGAACCTGTTGTACACTTCTAGTGCTTTACTCCTTGAGCAGCTCCGTCTATTCAGTATCTTTAGCCAGTTGGTTGCTTTTAGCAATTCTTTGTTTAGGTTGTGTTTGCCAAAAATAGTATTGGAGTCTCATCTTTTTCCATACACCCGCAGCATAGAAAGCTTGTTCTTTCTCCCATTTTATACAAGTGTTTGTTAAGTCTACAATGTCGGGTTATCAGTCTTGTCAGCCTTTGGAGTCTAATACGATTCATTTGTATTACCATTGTTTTGGTATCATACGATAGTTCTGCTAGTAATATTCTTGAATGTGTCAATTTGTTACAGTTTTTCCACAGGTTGTTGTGCCCGCCTCAAGTTTGCTGCAAATGATTGCTTTTTTGGTCTTGTATAAGATCCCAATAGCGGGTTCTGCACGTTCTGGTCCGGTAAATGTTCCAAGTGCTCCTTGTTTGGCAAGTTGAATTGTTCTGAGATTTTATTTTATCTCTTGGTCTTTGAGTATCCATACCAGGTAAACTTTGCAAGTTGTGGCTACTGTTTTCAGAGTGAAATCATCTGCATAGGGCAAAGATGCCCATGTTGATGAGAATTTGTAGTAATTTGTTCATGACTAAGCACCACAGTAGGGGTGAGAGTACACCTTTCTGTGTGCCGGCAACTTTTGGCTCTTACAGTTTTTCTATATAATGTTATGATTACAATCCGGTTCTTAAGCATAGAGTTGACCTATTGTTGAACGATAGAGTCTATTTTTGGCTTTTCATTGCCTTTGCAATAAATTTGAAAGTAGTATTGTCAAATGTTTTTTCAATATCTAGAAAAGCACTCAAAGCTATTTCTTTGCTTTGGATGGTGTTTTTGCATTTGCTGACTAGTTGGTGTATGGCTAGTTTGCATGATTTGTCCGTTTGTTAAGCATACTGATACTGGTGCAGTAGTCGGGCCTTTAGCACCCGTCCCGTATGTGTATTTTTTTTTAATAGTTTTTGCATAAAGGATGTCAAGTTGATTGGTCTGTAGGATTTAGCCAGGACGTACGTAAGTTTTTCCGGCTTTAGTATAAATACTACCTATTTGCAAAAGTGCTAGGATTGCTCTGAGGATCTTGCATAGAGGCATTTTTAGCACTGCAAACTCTTTCTGTAGCATGATGAGATAAATTCTATCGGCTTCTGGCAACTTGAATGGTTCCATTTCAAGTTGACCTGATTTATTATGGTCTTTGCTTTTTCCAGTTTTTTTTACCGTTTTATTTGGCCATCTCTTCGACAGACTCTGTGTATTTTTCGTTTTTGGTTTGCAGGGATCCAATGTTCTCAGTACGGTTTTTGCTTAAGGCTTTTTGGAGACGCGAGCATGTGGAGTCATTTAGAACGTCCCCTCAGTATCTTTTTTATGATTTTCTCTTGGTTTTCTTTATGGCTTTATTATAAGCCATAAAACTGTTTTATATATGGGCCAGTTACTGTTTTCTTTTTGGCATTGTTGAATAGCTTTCTAGTATCTGCCTTTGTCTTGTCCAGCCTCTTGTGTGCTACGGCAGCTCTCTTCAAAAGCGGTTTTGATGGAGTTAACAAATATGTTTGTTATTACCTCTAACTGTTGTGATGTTTTTGCAGCTTTTGGACAACAGTTCCCGATTAGGCCAACTAGTATCTTGTTGTATAGATCTCAATGAGTTTTTTTTGACTATAATCATTTATAAATTTAAATTACTTATTATAACAGTTATTGACGATCGTATATTATTATTATTATTTTTAAAATAGCAAATTAATAATAATAAAATAAACAAAATTCAATACTTATGTGAAATAAATAATATTTAGAATTAAATTGTATTTATAGATTTTTTTTTTTTTTTTTTGGGGCCAGGCGGTAAAATCTTCTAAAGACTGGCAAAGTGTCGGATTCATTTCCTCTCAGCTTGAAATGCCTACCGACTAAAAACCGCCCAATGAATGCCTACGGAAGTTCGAGACCTTACGGCTCATGTACCTTCCTTTTGGAGATTAGTAATGTGGAGATGGTTAGGTTACGCCCTATAGGCTTGTGTGGTAGTATTTATAGACTGTCATGCCATTTGCTTTAATATTCATAGACATTTGTATAGATTTAAGTGTGTATTAATGTGTTCTCATACACACGTTTAAGAGCATCCCGATCTAATATATATTTTTATAAATGTTAATACTATTTTTACTTTTTTGAATTTATGAAAGGATTATATTATGTTATATTTAAGTTTGGAAATATTAATTATGTACAAGTGTTACTGCCAAAGCTAATCTAAAATTTTATTAATATTTAGTTAATACTTAATATAAACCATGTCTTGTACCTACATATGTTTTTTTTTTAATATATCAAACTGTAATATATAACTTGTTATAGAAAAACTTTAAATTCTTGTTACTATTTTATATATCGGAGCTTATGAGAATACTGTCCATTTTCCTAAAATTGTAAATACAAGATATTCTTCAGAGTTTGAATTATTTATCCTAAACTATTTAGCTTTAAATTATTGTACTTAAGTTTGGCAACAGCGCGCGTAACGTCGGTTAAACGAAGAGTATAATGAAGTGAAGTTACAAATACAAACCTAACCACAATCTGACTGTTTTATTACAGAACTGGTGTTTGATTTAATAACTGTAAAATCTCATTTAAATTTAGCGAAACTTTAAATTACAGTTATTTTAATAATAATATTTAATTACAATTCATTTAATTACATTATTAATAAAAATTCAATGACATGAAGTTAGGTACATTCTTAAAAAATCGCAAAATGTTAAAATAATCGCAATTTTTTGGTTTGACAAGCGGCCATTTTTAATCGCAAAAAAAATGAAAAAATCGGATGAGTATGAACGAGGCTTTAGTGGTCATATCTAAGCGACCAAACATGTGTGGGGCAGTAATGGCCTGGAAAAAACAGATTCAAAGTATCGCAGTAAATAATAAAAATATTTGACATCTTTGGTTCTTTTTATATAATAATAGATATTTTTCATTAAATATATTACTGTTAGCAAAAGATTTTTTATTAGAAAAAAACCAACAAACAATCTCAGCAATAAAAAGCTGAGATCAGAATTACGTCTCTGCAATTGCTCATTTATAGAATTCATGAATTTTTTGTCCTCATTTCTCAGCTTGTTCGGCTATCCTACTCGAGTCACTCTTTTTACTCTTTTTGTTCTACGAACGTTCGGGTATTGTTTTTGGAGTGCACGGAATCATTTTTTGGCCGTTCGGCTATTACGGAGTGGAATAAAAAAAGCAACTCTATTTACCATACCTCGACTAGCGTGGATATGGGAGTCGGCAGCAGAAGTAAGCGCGTAGTTTAAAATTATTGCTTCTTGATTGACATGGGAAAACTGGAATTTTATATTTGAAGATGAAAGTAATTTTTATAAAATTCTAATTGCTTGCAATATGGGGAAACAATAATTAGGCGACAATAAAAAACTCAGATAAAATTACATAGATTTGTGTAATTTATATGTTTCAATTGTATGTACATTTTAAAGTTCTAATATTAGTATAAATACTAGAAAAATCAAATTATTATTATTTTTAATATTGAGCAAAATTGAATAAAAATTTAAAAAATATATTAAACATTAACAGGAAGAAAAACAAAATTTAACCTTTTTGCTGTATTTAGTATTATAAAAATTTATGTTGTTTTGTTGGTTATTTGAGAAGTGACACTGACAAACTCCTTAATGCGTTTGGCAAGTTTGACTCTAAAAACACCGTGATCACGTGACAAAAAATCTACTCCAACACTACTCTTACTCCGGATTAATAGCCGAACGCAGCTTATAAGTAACATGGTTATAAAACGCGGTAAAAAAATATTTTATTTATTTTTAAAATAATGAGTATGTTTTGCTAATACTGTTCTACAAAATGCTTACAGAAATAAACTTTATTGAAACTAATTGTGTATCAATTAGAAAAAATGCTTAATTTAATCAAATCAAATAAAATACTAAACTATGTAACGATTACCGGCATGCAGTATAGGCAACCAAACATACACAGAAAATAGCATGAAGTTATTTGTGAATTGCATAGAAGTAAAAATGGCATCGCTGCTTCATTTGAACTACTAGCATATTTTTTCAATATTGTTTTATAAAATGCTTTTAATATTAACTTAATGCAATTACAAATGTTGCTTAAACTAATTAAGACAAATATTGTTATAAATTATGCAATGATTGTAGACATGCAAGTAACAAAGATATAAAAATCTACTAGCGCCACTGTGGTTGGAATGATAACTATTGCATGTGCCGGTGTTGCCATTTATATGCGAGATTACTTTTTAAGCTTTTAGCGCCATGGTGGTTGAAATGTGAACTAATGCATGTTGCTATACTTGCTTATATCATATGATTGGTATGTTTGTGTTTATATGCTGTAGAATTTAAAATGCCGAGGAACGATTTATAACTTCCAAATAAAATTGAGGTTCTGAATTAAGTTTTTTTGTGTTAATTTTGCATAATCGGACCAGCCGCTTAATCGAACCAAAACAAGCCGCTCCCGATGTGGTCCAATTAAGCGGAATCGACTGTATTTAAAAACAATTTTCAAGTTAAATCAAATGTAAACAAAACATGACATTTGAATTGATATAAATGTAAACAGATGTGATGTTTTGCGATTTTGTTTTATTAGCTGCTTTCCCGTTATTAGGGTTACTAACTCAGGGCATCTTACCCCAGCGCGCGCCAGTGCAAGTTACACTCGAGCGTCTTGCACCTTTACGGGAACATGTTTCTGTAGCGTTTGTGCATATGTCAAGTGTAAGATTATTTTAAATATTTAGTAATCACTTACATTTATGTGATTATTATTTAATTTGTTTATTTTTCTTTAATTTTTAATTTTTGTTTGTAATTTCTTCCGTTGACTGTTCCTGATATATATTTGAAAAAAATAACGGCTGCTGTCAGATGTAATTTTTAAATCAACCAATCAAATGAAGAAGTGCAACTCGCCCTGCTTGAAAGATTGGGGCTAGAAGAAGAGAGGAAGGACGACTTTGTGCAAGTTACCCCACTTATGTATACGTAACGGGAACGCAGTGCATCTTGCCCTGGCGTGCACCAGGGTCTGTCAGAACGTAACGGGAAAGCAGCTATTAATTCCACTGGTTAACTGCAAACTTCATACAATTAATTGTGTTTCCCTTTAAACAATTACTAACTTCATTTCGTAGCAACAATGGCCGCGTTCAGGACAACCCATCATGCGTACTGAACGCGCTTGATGACTGTCGTTTGCTGGCAGCGCTTGTCATTTTACTCATCATACATCTAGCTTTGCTTGATCCGCGCTTATATTTGAAAAGGAAACTCATCATGTCAAAACTAAACTACATAGCAGTTATATATGTTTTTAAACGGGAAAAGGAACAACATAGGTAACTATGAGATTACAACGTAATATTAACGCTGTAATAACTTGGGTGAGAGAAGTAAAAAATGATAAAGATAATCAATTGCCGTACTTCGTTGTCAACTTCAGAGTAATCTTATCCTACACCTTCGCCTTAGATGGCATTACTTATTGAGAATATATTATATCTTGTTAAGTAGCGGCTTCATAAACTAATTAAATCATTTATTTAAATTCAAAACTCTGAGCTTTATGTTTATGTAGCTGATAAAAGTTTACACGGTTGGCAACAGTGGCAAAAAAAACCGTTCAGACGGGCTCAGCGCTTAATAGGTCAGCGCTAGCAACTGATGAGTTGTACTGAACGCAATCATTATTATTTTAAATTTGATGAAAATGAACTCAAATGATGCCTGGCATTAATATAACACGTGTATGCGACTAAACATTTAAAAACACTTTTAATACTCAATCTTCCCTAACAAACTAGCCCCGTAGAGACAATCGAATACACTATCCAACCGAAAGTGAGTGATAAGTCCGGCTGCAAGGCTCGCGGTTCAAAGCGCATCACAACACCCTCTCCAAAGAACTAGCCCCGCAAGGATAAGCAAAAAAACAATATCCATATGCGCCCCGCAGAGATAAGCAAAAAGACTTTATTTTGCAGCATAATTTAGAATAATTCCTCTTCAATTAATTACAAACTTCATACAATTAATTGTGTTGTGTTGAAGTTTGCATACAATTAATTGTGCTTCCCCTTAAACAATTATTACTAACTTCATTTTGTAGCATTATTCATAATAATTCTCTTTAAATGAACTGCAAACTTCATACAATTAATTGTGTTTCCCCTTAAACAATTACTAACTTCATTTTGTAGCATTATTCATAATAATTCCTCTCAGATTAACTGCAAACTTCATACAATTAATTGTATGCAAATAAGCGTTCCGTATATCAACCGAAGCAACCGAAATCCCGGTTATCCTGAAACAGGTTTATATACGGAACGCGGTTACCTGAAAAAGGTCACAAGGGTTGCGACCGCACTCACCATGAACGAATGTCGGTGAATTTCTATAAATCGTGGTTATTCATAGCGGTAAATTTGAAATGCAAATAAAAGTGAACAAAAGCGTCTAGTGTATTGTGTGTCTAGTAGTTGGGACGTTGTGTGCATTATGAAATAAAAAATAATTAAACTTTTCATAAAGCCTTAATGTTAACTGCTGAGAGGTGTTAATAAAATAAAACAAATTTAATTAAATTAAAAGTTAGGTTATTCTGCCATATTATGATTTGGATATTACGGCAATAAATACAAGAAAATATTATAATAAATTATTTTTGTAGGGTTTATTAGAATGTAGATACTGCCAAATTGTTTTGGGAAGACATGAGTGCAACAGAGCAACATTATTATTCTGTATAGTTGCCTGTTATACCAGCTAACCTGTACTGGGATTACTGTACAAGCAGGTAGATAAATATATACAATCATCTAGGATTAAGCACTGAAATTAAAAATATATAACTAACGCTAATGACAAAGATTAAACCATAAATTATAATAAATAAATTCATGAGGTTTGAGTCCATAATATGTTAACATTTCAGTTTTGAATTTTGTCGTTATTATAACAACCGATCATAGCCGTAACCTAACCGCCGGTTACTTCGGTTGATATACGGAACGCACTATTAATTTATTTTAATAATAATCAATAATAATTCTAAACATTCATAAATATTACAAAACGTTTATAATCTATGGTAAAGTCTTGATAAATTCTGCCGCAAATGTTATAAATAGTTCTTACGCTGTTATAAATGACATAAAATATTTCTAAACTGTCACAGACGCCATGACATTTTTAATTCTTGAACTATTATAAATGGCATAAAATGATTTTTAGATATTAGTAAAATATTAGCAAAATGTTCATAGTCATAGATTGTTTGTTTGGCTTGTTTTGGTTGGTAGTTGGTGTACCACTTCCTGTTTTGTATATTGCATTGATTGAGTTTGTTTTAACTTTTTTGGCTTTGTTGTTGTAGAGGAGGCTCATATGCCTTACGGTTGTTTGAGTTTTAAGCAAGACCAGCTCAGAGCGTTTATACCAATAAATGATTTCTTGATGACAAACAGTCGAGTCGGTAAGTTGGGCAGACACTCACTTCATAGATTGCTGGAAAGTAGTTTTAATTAGAGTGACCCATCCAAGTGAAATTAAATGTTTCTTCTCCTTGCAAATGACAACTGTCTTTAAACTAAGGAAAGTGGGCAATAGATTCAATCCGTAAATAATAAACAGTTGGGTAAGTGCCTGGAGTTGGAAAGGATTCTTGAAGAAGTTGCAATCTATCTTGAATCTCCAAAATAAAACTAGCAGATCTCACTCATACTCAAGATACTCAAAAGTAAGCCGATCACCTCTTTTTACCATTTACGGACTCTTTCAATTCAAGGTGATGCCGATCAGCCCACACTCTACCCCAGCCAGATTTTTGAAAAATTATAAGTCCCGAGATGAAGCTTAAGGCATTTCATAAATTGATACCATCATCATTCTAAGTAAAACTAAGAAATAGCATATAGAAAACCTGCACCTAAACTAGTGAAAGTTTGAGTTTTGTAAAACAAAATTGAAATACCTCAGTCATTCACAACGTGGCACCAACCCCTGCCAGATTGCAGCTATTATACAAGAATATCTAGAAACTAAAACGGTTTTTGGAAATAGCGTTGATTTATTTCGGATCAACCTTGCTCCCACATTCCAAAAATGCCAGTTCTTAAAAATTGAAACGTCATCTGATCAAAGCTTCTATCCTAAATAACTCTGACTTGCCAGGTAATATGGTCATTAAAGCTTGCACATAGCAAGTTTGATCAATTTTTATCGATTCGTTTTTGTTTTATTTGAGATTTAGTGATAAAATAATCAAAATATAATAAACAAAAATTTCACTAAAATAGTTGTAAACAATATTTTTGCACAGCGAATTTGATCAAATTTCATCGATTAGTTTGTTTTATTTAAGATTTAGTATTAAGAATCTTGAAAAAAATTGAAAATTTCAAAATTAGACCCAAAAGTCGAAAATTTTGTTTGCACGTTTTGAATGCAAATAAAAAATCTTAAAAAAATTGAAATTTTAAAAATTTAAATCAAGTCAAAAAAATTCCGATTTTTTATACGCTTTAAAGGCAAATGAAAAATCTTTTGAAAAAAATTGAAATTTTCAAAATTTTACCCAAAACTCGAAATATATTATTAAAAAAAAATTAAAAAATGTTATAAGTTTGCAAATATTTTAGAAAATTTTGATATTTATTATGGTCAGGTCAATAAAGATTGTGCACAGCAAATTAGATTAAATTTCTTGAATCTGTTTTTGTTTTATTCTAGATTTAGTGATATAATAATCAAAATATAATAAACAAAATTTTCAAAAAACATTTAGTATATTAGCTTACACATAATGCACTTTTGGATTTTATAGCTATGAATGTGTATGAAAATATTGTAACTATATGCAAATTATATTTTCTATAATAATAGAATTTCATTTTATTGAATTTTAAATGAAGAAAATATATTATTTTCTTATCAGTTTACTATAATATACATCTATAAATAACATTTGAAAATATGCGTATAAAAATCCTTCTAGAAGAATGAAAGGATAAAGATTAAATAGTTTTATTAATAGAAAGGAACAAAACAATTTTTTGTAAGCGCTTATCTTTCAATATTTATTAAATCTGCGTACATACTAATGTAGCCGACTTTATTCTAGTACAGTGCAAATCTTTAAATACAAATATATACAATTGAGTTTAACATATGAATTGCTTTAATTGTGTAATATTTAATGCTTTGATATATTTATAGAATCATATGGAAATTAGAGGTACATTCATACTTTCATAACTTAAATATTTGATTTCAAACAAATAAATATTATTTTCCAATACACATAAAACTTAAAACTTCAATATATTTTATAATATTTTGAGGTACAGTTTAATAAATTTAGACCAGACTCGAAAATTTTGAATAAAAAAAAAATATATGTTTTACACCAACGAATGCATGTCACCAAGGGTTGGAAATTAGAAAACATAATTTTTTTAAGATACTTTAAGGTTATTTTGAAACCCAATTAAAATTAAACAGTTTTTTTATAAGAAAATTGGTGTTTCAGGTACTAAAAGTGGGAAAAAAATAAAATTTCCATTAAAATTGCTGAACGGCAATTTGTTCGACAAACTTTATTAAATAAATAAAATTATTAAAAGTCTAATCGAGGACCGGTTGTTCCGCCTTGTAGCCTACCTGGTGCGGCGAGTGTACCCAAGTAGTTGAATTTGTCTTTGTGGTTCAACCTTTGTTGAAGGCAGTGGTTGTAGCTCATTTCAGCTTGAACATCACCGGAGCTTCAGAATTCAAGACAATTAATATTATATCCTATTTTTGGTACATAAAAAAAACACTTTAGTCAAAACTGTCATATTTTATTAAGACCAGGCAACTAGAGATACTTACCATTTTCTTATCTGCATCACTCCACATTTTCCATAAAAATTTCTTTTAAGTTGCTACTAGAACATTTTAATTATTATAATAATTGTATTAAATTAAACAGAAAACATTTCAAAAATTGAAGAAAGTTGAAAGAATAGAAGAAAAGTTTAAAGAGATGTATTAAATCTTTCCCCTCCTCATTCTTGCATCCGGGCTTGGGACCAGCTTGGGCAGAGTTAGAAAGTGAAAAAAAGGTGGATAGTCAGAGAGAAAACAACTAAATCAAGAACTACAAGAGACAGAAGAAGCATGTTAGGTGAGCAGTAAAAAAAGTAGAAGATATTAGCGCAAAGAAGCAGCGAAAATTAAGAGACAGCCTGACTGTTATTATAAATTCAATTATAATCAGATCAGGAACTGGAAATGAAATTAGTTTAGGAACGAATAGTAAGGAGATAAAGAGAAATGGCACAATAAGGGAACTTCTCGCGGGTTTTTCAGGCGTAGAGACAAGCTGACAGGTCGAACCTATGGTGCGGCTTATAACAAGTAGAGAAGACGTGCTTTCGTACACACGGTGATCTTTACGAGTCTTTGATGGTGCATATCAAATCGAACTAAATCTGATAACTAAAGTTAGCAAATCCGTTTTTTTAAATAAATTGAAGCAAACAACTGGAAATTATCCTATTACATTTTAAACAAAGCTAATTGGAAAAAAAAATCAACCCCCACCCTGCCTGGCTGAGTAGTAAGCTAGAATTTGGTTCTATCGCATTTGTGTAAAAGAATTAAATTAAAATATTATGGAAATTTTTTGGGGGCTGCTGTAAGGAATTAGTATTAGTAAATTTAGCCTTAGTTTTCCTTATTTAATCCATCCCATGGCATAATAATAAATTTTCCAAATAATCCAATTTGTTTACTTGGTTTTACATGAACTAAGGCTATTATGATGAGCTGAAATAAAAGTACAATGCATTTTTTTCAAATTTTGATTTGAAACCAATGTATTGTGTTATAGCTGAAATAAAAATTGATTAGATCTTCTGTTCTAGTTTAATTTTTGATCATTCCATTGGGTTTTGTTATCCAGTTAATATAATTCTAAGGCCAAAAGACCTCGGTCGATAGCCCTTGCATATTCATCCAAAATCATTGTCACAATGTACTACTACTATAATTCAAATTTTGCTAAATTCTTTGGTTTGGATACTAGAACTTAATCTAAAATAAGCAATAGAATCCCTTCATTTTAAAAAGAAACTATTGCTATCGGCTGAAAGTAATTGAAATGGATTAGGTCTTCTGTTCTAGTTTTTTTATTTTTTATTATTGGTTCATTAGATTGTGTTATCCAGTGTTAGGATAACTCTAATTATCACAAACCAATTCTGTGATTAATTAGTTTTTTTTTAATTATTGTTCCTTTTGATTCTATTATCCTGTCCTTATTTGAATAATTAATTTATGATAAATTAGTTGGATTCTAGAACGTAATCTAAAATAAGCAATGGAATCTTTTCATTTGGAAAAAATTAAATTGCTATTAACTGAAAAGCAAATTTTTATTAGTCTTTGGGGGAATTATAACAAAATTTCCATAATATAATGCCAATAAATGTTGATCAAAAACAAAGCGATATAACCATAATATAATAAATTGGTTGAATCCCTTCTAATAACAAATGTACTATAAGCAGCATAAAGAGAGTTACTACTTATGGTACCTAATTAAAATAAGCAAACCTTTACAAAATTAATGAATCTACTTCTGTAAAGCTAGCCATACAATCTGAAATAAATTTGAATCCAGTTTTAAAAATTCTGGATGATTTAATATTGAAAAAAAATATTTATCTTCAATTTTATGCAAAATAATTATAATTTAAAAATTAATAAGCGATTAAAAAAAATTAATATATACAAACCATGCCATGTAACTATTCTACTTTAGAGTGACGCTGAAACCTAAAAAATACAATTCTGATTGGTTCCTCAGTTGAAACGCTGAAGAAAATTGATAAAAATAAATTTATCTAAAAAAAAAAAATTGATTCAATAAAATATTTGCTTCAGTATAAACTCTGAAACAATCCTTACAATTACCTAAAATTATGTTAGATTAAACCACAGTTATGTTATGTTATGTTGAAGAAAGCTTCCCATTTTTATTTGATGAATTTATTAAAGTTTATATTGAATGTCAGTTGGTTCTTATTCAGTTTAAACTCTGAATTAAGAACGAGTAGTACTTTGTCAATCAACTTATTCTTCAGTTGAAACATTGAAAAACTAAGTTGATCTGTTTTTGGCCTAACTAAAGTTTACATTGAATGTCGGTGGCTTCTTCTTCAGTTGAAACTCTAAAGCAAGAAGCAATGTTTGTAGCGTTCGTTGCGGTTTTGTCGATCAACTTACACTTCAGTTGAAGTTATAAGTTGATTTGTTTTTGGCTTATTTAAATTTAATTTGATTATTGGTCAATTCTACTTCAGTCGAAACTCTAAAGTAAGAAAAGATTGTTGGTAGCGTTTATTGCGGTTTTATCGATCAACTTGTTCTTCAGTTAAAACATTGAAGAACTGAGTTGATCTGTTTTTGGCCTAACTAAAGTTTACATTGAATGTCGGTGGCTTCTTCTTCAGTTGAAACTCTGAAGCAAAAAGCGATGTTTGTAGCGTTCGTTGCGATTTTGTCGATTAACTTATGCTACAGTTGAAACATTGAAGTCATAAGTTGATTTGTCTTTAGTCTATTTATATTTACTTTAAATGTTGGTCAATTCTACTTCAGTCGAAACTCTAAAGTAAGAAGAGACTGTTAGTAGCGTTTATTGCGGTTTTGTCGATCAACTTGTTCTTCAGTTGAAACATTGAAGAACTAAGTTGATCTGTCTTTGTGCCTAATTAAAGTTTACTTTAAATATTGGTAATTTCTTCTTTAGTTGAAACTCTAAAGTAAGAAAAAATTGTTTGTTATGATTTTGTTGATCAACTTACTCTTCAGTTGAAACTCTGAAGAGATAAGTAGATCTGTCTTTATATCTAGTTAAAGTTTACTTTGAATGTCGGTTATTCTTCCTTCAGTCGAAGCTCTGAAGTAAGAAGATGTTGTTTGTAGCGTTAGTTAGAATGTCAATTAACAGATTTGTTTTAATATCTAAATTTACTAAATGTAAATCAGGGCCTGCAGTTGAAACGCTGCAGACTCTATTACTACATGTAACCTAAGTAAACTCTTCAAAATAAAATTGAATAACGTAAAATTTTGTTAAATTTAATTAGTCTCCAGTTGAAATGCTGGAAACTTTATATTAAATAACGTTAGCCTAAGTAAGAATCTTTAAAAATCGTTTGTAGCGTCAATTGTAATGTTAATCAACTTATTCTTCAGTTGAAACGCTGAAGAATAAGTTAATCTGTCTTTGTGCCTAACTAAAGCTTACTGTGAATTCTTCCTTCAGTCGAAACTCTGAAGTAAGAAGAATTGTTTGTAGCGTAGCGTTTGTTGTAGTTTTAACGATCAACTTGTTCTTCAGTTGAAACGTTGAAGAACCAAGTTAATCTGTCTTTGAACCTAACTAAAAATTACATTTAATGTCAGTCATTCTTACTTCAGTCGAAACTCTGAAGTAGGAAAATATTGTGTGTAGCGTCAGTTGGAATGTCAATTAACAGATTTGTCTTTATATCTAAATTAAAAAACCTAAACCAGAGTCTGAAGTTGAAACGCTGCAGACCTGATTACTACATGTAACCTAAGTAAACTCTTATAATTTTCTTAAATTTAATTGGTTTCCAGTTGAAACGCTGGAACCTAACCTAAGTAATAATTTTTGAAAATAGTTTGTAGCGTCAATTGTAATGTCGATCAACTTATTCTTCAGTTGAAGCGCTGAAGAGACAAGTAGATCTGTCTTTATGTCTAGCTAAAGTTTACTGTGAATGTCAGTTATTCTTCCTTCAGTCGAAACTCTGAAGTAAGAAGATATTGTTTGTGGCGTCAGTTAGAATGTCAATTAACAGATCTAAATTTACTAAACTTAAATCAGAGTCTGCAGTTGAAACGCTGCACACCTGATACTACATGTAACCTAAGAAAACTCTTCAAAATAAAATTGAAGAAGGTAAAATTTTGTTAAATTTTATTTGTCTCCAGTTGAAACGCTGGAAACTTTAGTTTTAAATAACGCTAACTTAAGCAAGATTTTGATTTTGTCAAATTTGAGTAAATTTATGTAGTCTTCAGTTGAAACGCTGAAGAATTATATCATTCAATTTGTCAGTTTAACTATCATTTTTAATAATTGAAGAAACCTGCTTAATTTAATTAAAATTCCTATTATAAACTAAAATTTCAGTCATCAGTTGAAACGCTGATGACTTTAATAATATATAATATTAACCTATTTGAACAATTCATCATTATAGAAGAAAATTTAAAAAAGTTAAAATTATCTCCAGTTGAAACGCTGGAGATAGTATCTTAAATTATAGCTAACTAACCTAACTATTGATCACTATATTTGGGATAACTTTGTTGTATCTATTAAGACATGATGCACACAATAAGGCAAAAATTGCAAAAAGAATCAAACATAAATTTCATACAATGAACCATCTACAACAAGCCGGACAAACCAGCGTTGTACATCCATACTAACCAAATTCATACCCAACCAAGTTTGACAAAATAGAAATCAAACTAGTAAAGAGGACAAAATATCAAACCAAAAATAACAAAGAATAACATTCACGATGATAAACCATTGCTGGACCAGCTACATTCATACCAACCACAAGCCAAAACTGATGGAATTCAAATTAAACCAAGAAAGTTAAAAAATTTTGAAGATTTCAAAAAACAAACAATTCTTGCTGCAAGATTTGTTTGAAACGACTATAAAAATCATTCAGTATAAGCCGGACACACCAGCTTCATTCATACCAAAAACTATTAGTAGAATCAAGACCATAGACAAATTCAAGTCAAAAACAACAATTTCAAAGAACAGAGAACATCATATTTTGTGATACAACTAAATTATCCCTAATATATTGTCAACTACTTAGTCTAAACAGCCAAATATATTTAATTAACAATTTAGTCAAAAAACAAATGTTGTAACCTAAAGAATTAAAAAAACAGTCATGGTCGAGTCATTAATAAATGTAAAGTGTAATTAGAAGTCAAATAATGGTAAAAGGATTATTCAGTCAAAACTCTGAATAATTTGCTGGTAATATTAATATCATATAACCTAAAATAGTCATGATAGTCACTTTTGTGAATAAATAGTAAATGCAATGTTTAAAAAATTAAAAACGTCATGTTATACCTAAAAAATAAAGTCGCAATAGTCCTAGAGTGCAAATACAAATAAAAAATGTTAAAAATATTATTCAGTCGAAATAATTTTCTGTAAATATTAAAGTCAAGGTTATCATTCAATAAATAACGTTATAAATATTATCAGTCAAAACTGTAGCTTTAAATATACATAAATGAATTCAGTCGAAAATATGTTTGTAGTAATATAATATATAAGTCATAGTAAAGTCCTTTATAGGTCATCAAACAAATCTAAAATTTAAGTAGAAAGAAAATATCGTTAAAAATATTATTCAGTCGAAACTCTGAATAATTTGGAGCAATATTAAAGTTATATTAAATAAAAAATTAAAAAAACAGTCAAAGAATAGTCATTACTTAGCTTAAAGTATAAGAAATATTTAGTCAAAAATATTTTTGAGGTAATATCAAAGTCATTTCATCAAAAAATTTAAAAAAAAGAGTCTTGGTAGTCAGTTATTTGTACAGAGGTGCAAATATACAACAAAATAGATGTTTCAGTCAATGTTAAGTAAATTAAGATTAATAGTGGTCACATTTTCTGAAAAAAAAAATAAAATCATGGTCGTCATTAAGTCTAAACTGTAAATATTAAAAAAATCAGTCAAAATAATTATTCAGTTGAATAATTTTGTTATAATATAAGTTAGTAACATGAAAAATTGATAGTAGTTATAGTCATTCATAAGTCTAAAATTGTAAGTCATAATTAAGTTATGATGTTAAAATGAAAATGATTAAAAAACAAATGTAATTAAATAAATTATTCAGATAAAACACTGAATAATTTACAAGTCTTAATAATAAATTTAAAGAAATATGAAAAAAAATGGTTTAATCCAAACACAATTATTACATATCTATTAATAATAAAATTTATGTATTGAAAACAAAACTTATCCTACCCAATACATGGCATTAGTCAGAAAATATTAATTAACAACCTAAATTAAGATTGATTAATTAAAACACACCGAACTATAATAATGAAATTCTATAAAATTTCAGATAAAAGATTACAAAACATAGATTGAATAAAAAACACAACAAATTTTTTTCATACATATATGGCACATTTAATTAAACCTGGAATGCTTACATAAAAATATATAATTAATACAAAATAAGGAACCCCATTTTATAATTGAATAAATATCCTAACCAATCCTTGAAACGGCCCCGATTGATTTAGGAAAATTTCCGTTGAACATTATTTTTTGAGTACTAAACGGATTTACTTACCTCAGAATCCTTGATTTTTGAATAATTCCGGATAAATCCTCCTATTTGGAGTTTACTGAGGCACATCTCTAAGACGCAACAAGAACTACGTTGATTTACAACACGCATGGATGGGTGGCCGGCCAATTCACACGTTCATGATAACCCCGACCGTGCCAAACTGAGGCATAGATAATTTCTCGTTAACCTAACCTAAGCTCACGTCGCCACACTAAAACTCGCAAATGTGGACCAATGTTGGTAATTTTTTGGTTACTGAGGTAATTTGGATCCCTAATTACGATTTCGGAATCGCCGTTTCAATATTCTTAATATTTCACCTTCTAATCCAAAGCGGTTTTAGGGTATATTTTTATTACAAAAACGTGTGAAACTAATTTAGTTTTAACGGGCCGAGGAGGACGCAATTGCTCCTGTGACAAGCCAACAGACCACGGCAAATGCTCTTGCAAACCGGAAGTCCGTAGGTCAAAGGGTTTTCCTTCAGCGATCGATTGTATCGCTTAGTACGTACGTACGCTCGTGTTTTTCAGAGTAAAATCCGCAAATGTGGATGAAAGTTTGTAATTTTTTGTTTTCTGGGGTAATTTGGAGCCCTGATCACAATTTTGTTATCGCCGTTTTGATATTCTCATCACTTTTCCCTCTTATCCAAAAATGGCTATATTCGGTCAATTTGAAAGTTTTAAAAGCGTGAAACTAACATACTTCTAGCCGGCTGATGGGGACGCAAATTTTTCTGTGGCAAGCCACAGACCCCATTAAGTAGTCGGCCAAAGCGGAAGTCCGTGCTTCAAGTGATTCTCCTTCAGTGATCGAAAGAGTCGAAACATACCAAAGGGGGGGTTATTTCTTCTTTTTTGACAAGGATTTTTTCAATTTTAAGAAAAAAAGGTCGGTTTTTAAGCATTTTCTGACGTAAAATGAACCGCTGATTACAATTTTGGGGGTCAGACCCCGATATTCCTAGCACCCTGGCGGCAATTTTAAAATAACTGCCAAAAACACGGTATTTTGCGTTTTGAAGGGCAAAAAAGGGACTAAACGGTAGCCAACAGACTCATCTGAATCAAATTAAAATTATAATATTTATTGTAAAATGAATATTCTGTTTAAATTATAACAAAAAATTAATTATCATTGAAACCGATTAATTTAATACACAATTAATTATTGTGTATTAACTTGGAAAATATGTTACATTAATTAATTAACTACAACTACATATATTTCAGATCAAATATTTTATTCATTTTTAAAACTAATACGCAAATTCAATGAATGTTTACTTCGATAACATTCTATTTATACATTTATCAGATTTACCTATAAAATAAGACGAAGATTTTTTGCTTTTTATGTGCGTGCTGATATCGCAAGAAACGAATGATTTTTATCGGCGACCTTTTCATGCAGATAACAATTTATTTATGCATCGTATCTTCTAGAATAATTCCATATATATTATTTGAATGATTTTAAATTTTATAATTTTAAGAATACAAATATGTATATTAAATTGGATCACAATTTTAAAGCACAAAATGTCTTCATAGATTATTGCAATACATACCTATATTACTTGTTCCTGACCTATCACAAATTCGTAAACTATCAATATTAATTCTAAACATTCATAAATATTACAAAACTATTATAATCTGTAGTAGATAAAATCTGCCGCAAATGTCATAAATTGTTCTTAAGCTGTTATAAATGATATAAAATATTAACCAAACTGTCATGGATTGCCAGCAAGTTGTTTTAATTGAAATTACCTACCCCAAGTTGTTTTACGCCAAGAACCGAATGTTGTCAAGTGTTAAAAATAAGAGAAGATAATATTTTTAAAATGCTGAATAATATTTTAAAAAAGTCTGAAAATAATCAAAGCAAAATTTTTATTTCATATTCTTAGATACTATTGGAGTTCTTGGTACTGAAATTAAAAAATTAAATTTCTATTAAAAGAGTAAATACAATACACAAATCAATCAAATATTTGTTCAACAGACTTGATAGATTATTAAAATAGTAATTGAGCTCCGATGATTCCACCTCGAATTCCATCTGGTTTGGTGAATGTACTCAAATAATTGGGTTTGACTTGCCGTCCAGGTTTGTGGTTCAGCCACCCTTGTTGAATGCATCTAGAGTAGGTATTAAGGCAGTGGAGTAGCATCTTCTAGTTTAAATAATAGAATACAAAACTATAAATTTATTAAAATGTTTAATATTTTCCACCTCACCCACAACAATCAACGTTAACATTTCCAAAGCAAAATTTGTTACTAATTTAATACTCACCCTTTTTCGTAACTCATTCCTATCTTTTGCATTACTCAATTTGAATATGAAGCTTCTACCAAAGTTTTTTCTAGAATATTTTAATTATTTTATTAATTTTATATAAACTAAACTAATTGGCTGCAAATTAAAACAAATTATTACACAAAATTGAAAAAAAATTTAAAGAATAGAGAAAGATTAAAGAGAAGAATAAATTTCCCCCTCCTCATTCTTGCATCCGGGCTTGGGACCGGCTTCGGCAGAGTTAGAAAATGAAAAAAAGGTGGATAGTCAGAGAGATAACAACTAAATCAAGAACTACAAGAGTCAGAACAAGCATGGTAGGTAAGCAGTAAAAAAAGTAGAAGATATTAGTGCATAGTAGTAGCAGCGAAAATTAAGAGACAGGAACTGGAAATGAAAATAGTTTAGGAACGAATAGTAACGAGATAAAGAGGAATGGCACAATAAGGGATCTTCTCGCGGGTTTTTCAGGCGTAGAGACAAGCTTTATGCATGGCGAGACAGGTTGAACCTATGGTGCGCATTATAACAAGAAGAGAAGACGAGCTGGCGTTGCTACACACGTTAGTCTCTTCAAGTCTTCGATGGTGCATAACAAATTGAACTAAATCTTATAACTAAAGTTAGCAAATCCGTTTTTTTCTTAATAAATTGAAGCAAACAACTGGAAATTATCCTATTACAGTTTAAACAAAAATTGGTAAAAATTAAATGAACCCCCCACCCTGCCTGGCTGAGTAGTAAGCTAGAGTATGGTTAAATCGCATTTGTGTGAAAGAATTAAATTAAGTATTATGGAAATTTTTTAGGGGCTGCTGTAAAAAATTGGTTTTAGTAAATTTAGCCTTAGTTTTCCTTATTTAATTCATAATCAATTTTCCAAACAATCCAATTTGTGTACTTGGTTTCCATAAACTAAGGCTATTATGATGAGCTAAAATAAAAGTACAATGCATTTTTTCAAATTTTGAAAAAAATGTATTGCGTTATAGCTGACATAAAAATTGATTAGATCTTCTGTTCTAGTTTACTTTTTTATCCATTCCATTGGGTTTTGTTATCCAGTTAATATAATTCAATACAATTTTTTGATTTGGATTCTAGAACTTAATCTGAAATAAGCAATAGAATCCCTTCATTTAGAAAAGAAACTATTGCAATCGGCTGGAAGTAATTGAAATTGATTAGGTCTTCTGTTCTAGTTTTTTATTTATGTATTGGTCCATTAGATTTTGTTATTAAGATAATTCCAGTTAACACAAACCAATTCTGTGCTTAATTTTTATTGTATTCTAGAACTAAATCTGAAATAAGCAATAGAATCCTTTCAATTTGAAGAAAAACTATTGCTATTGGCTGGAAACAATTAAAATTAATTAGGTCTTCTGTTCTAGGTTTTTTTTTAAATTATTGTTCCATTATATTGTTATCCGGTGCTTAAGATAATTCATTTATGGTAAATTAGTTTTATTTTAGAACGTAACCTAAAATAAGCAAAGAAATCTTTTCATTTGGAAAAGATTAAATTGCTATTAACTGAAAAGCAAACTTCTATTAGTTTTTGGAGGAATTATTACAAAATTTCCATAATATAATGCCAATAAATGTTGATAAAAAACAAAGCGATGTAACCATAGTATAATAAATTTGTTGAATCCCTTTTAATAACAAATGTACCATAAGCACGGAGAGATATACTTATGATACCTAATTAAAATAAGCAAACCTTCACATAGCTAATGAATTTACTTCTAGATGCTAGCCATAAAATCTGAAAAAAATTTGAATCCAGTTTAAAAAATTCTGGATAATTTAATATTGAAAAAAATATTTATCTTCAATTTTATGCAAAATAATTATTATTTTAAAGTTGATAAACGATTGAAGAAAAATTAATATATACAAACAATGCCATGTAAACTAATCTATTGTTGAGTAACGCTGAAACCTAAAAATTACAATTCTAATTGGTTCCTCAGTTGAAACGCTGAGGAAAATTGATGAAAATAAATTTATCTAAAAAAAACCTAAATTGATTCAATAAAAATATTTGCTTCAGTATATACTCTGAAACATTCCTTCCAATTCCCTAAAATTATGTTAGATTGAACCACGGTTATGGGTAAATTTGTGCTTAATCTTCAAATGTTGAAGAAAGCTTCCCATTTTTATTTGATGAATTTGTTAAAATTTATATTGAATGTCAGTTGGTTCTTATTCAGGCGAAACTCTGAATTAAAAAACTTTGTCAATCAACTTATTCTTCAGTTGAAACATTGAAGAAATAAGTTGATTTATTTTTAGAAGTAACTGAAGTTTAAATTAAATGTCAGTTATTTTCTACTGAAGTAGAAAAAGGTTGTTTGTGGCGTTTGATGTGGTTTTGTCGATCAACTTACTCTTCAGTTGAAACGCTGAAGAAATAAGTTGATTTGTCTTTGGGCTAACTAAATTTACTTCAAATTTCAGTCATTACTACTTTAGTAGAAACTCTAAAGTAGAAAGACGAGTTCGTAGCGTTCGTTGCAGTTTTGTCGATCAACTTGTTCTTCAGTTGAAACGTTAAAAAACTAAGTTGATCTGTCTTTGGCCTAACAAAAGTTTACTTTGAATGTCAGTTCTTCTTTAGATGGAAATCTAAAGTAAGTTTGTTGTAATTTTGTCGATCGACTTACTCTTCAGTTGAAACGCTGAAGAGATAAGTAGATCTATCTTAAGCCTAATTAAAGTTTACTTTGAATGTCTGTTATTCTTCCTTCAGTCGAAGCTCTGAAGTAAGAAAATATTGTTTGTAGCGTCAGTTAGAATGTTAATTAACAGATGTGTCTTCATATCTAAATTTAATAAACTTAAATCAGGGTCTGAAGTTGAAACGCTGCAGAGTCGATTACTACATTTAACGTAGGTACGTAAGTAAGTAAGAGATTGTTGGTAACGTTTGTTGCAGTTTTGTTGATCAACTTGTTCTTCAGTTGAAACGTTGAAGAACTAAGTTGACCTGTCTTTGGCCTAACTAAATTTACAATAAATGTCAGTGGCTTCTTCTTTAGTCAAAACTCTAAAGTAAGAAGCAGTGTTTGTAGCGTTTGTTGCGGTTTTGTCGATTAACTTATGCTTCAGTTGAAACATTAAAGACATAAGTTGATTTGTCTTTGTCCTATCTAAATTTACTTTGAATGTTGGTCACTTCCTCTTCAGTCGAAACTCTGAAGTAAGAAGAGATTGTTGCAGTTTTGTCGATCAATTTTTCTTCAATTGAAACATTGAAGAAATAAGTTGATCCGTTTTTGTGTCTAACAAAAGTTTACTTTGAATGTCAGTTCTTCTTTAGATGGAAATCTAAAGTAAGTTTGTTGTAATTTTGTCGTACGACTTACTCTTCAGTTGAAACGCTGAAGAGATAAGTAGATCTATCTTAAGCCTAATTAAAGTTTACTTTGAATGTCTGTTATTCTTCCTTCAGTCGAAACTCTGAAGTAAGAAGGTATTGTTTGTTGCGTCAGTTGGAATGTCAATTAACATATTTTTCTTAATATCTAAATTTAATAAACTTAAATAAAGGTCAGCAGTTGAAACGCTGCAGACTCAATTACTACATGTAACCTAAGTTAATTCTTCAAAATAAAATTGAAGACGGTAAAATGTTGTTAAATTTAACTTGTTTCCAGTAGAAACGCTGGAAACTTTAATATTAAAGAAAGCTAACCTAAATAAGAATCTTAAAAAAAATTGTAGCGTCAATTGTATTGTCGATCAACTTATTCTTCAGTTGAAACGCTGAAGAGATAAGTAGATTTGTCTTTATGTCTGCCTAAAGTTTACTTTGAATGTCAGTCATTCTTCCTTCAGTCGAAACTCTGAAGTAAGACGATATTGTTTGTAGCGTCAATTAACAAATTTGTCTTCATATCTAAAACCACTAAATTTAAATCAGGGTCTGCAGTAGAAACGCTGCTGACTCGATTACTATATGTATCCTAAGTAAATTCTTTAAAATAAAATTGAAGAACGTGAAATTTTCTTAAATTTAATTTGTCTCCAGTTGAAACGCAGGAAACTTCAGTATTAAAAAACGCTAACCTAAGTAAGAATCTTAAAAAAAATAATTTATTTAGTCTTTAGTTGAAACGCTAGAGACTTGTATAATTCAATTTGTCAATTAAACTATCATCTTCAATAATTGAAAAAAGGTGTTTAATTTAATTAAAATTCATAATATGAACCAAAATTTCATCAGTTGAAACGCTGATGACTTTATTTATGTATAATATTAACCTATTTGAACAATTCTTCATTATAGAAAATTAAAAAAAGCTAAAATTATCTCCAGTTGAAACGCTGGAGATATTATCTTAAATTATAGCTAACTAACCTAACCATTGATCACTATATTTGGGATAACTTTGTTGTATCTATTAAGATATGATGCACACAATAAGGCAAAAAAAGAATAATCACTTAAAGAATCAAGATTGATTATACCACAAAAACTGGAATGTTCCAACAGCAAACAATCGAACAATTCATACAATAAACCACACACAACAAGCCGGACAAACCGGCTTCATACATCCATACCAACCAAATTCATACCCAACCAAAACTGATCAAAGAGAATTCCAACCAGTTATAAAGCAAAATTCAAATCACTTAAGTAGAGGACAGAATATCAAACCAAAAATAACAAAGAATAACATTCAAAATGATGAACCATTGCTGGACCAGCTACATTCATACCAACCACAAGCCAAAATTGAAGGAATTCAAATTAAACCAAGAAAACAAACAAAAGTTTTTTTGAAGATTTCGAAAAACCAAGCAAAATTGTTTGAAATAACTGCAAAATCATTCAATATAAGCCGGACACACCTGCTTCATTCATAACAAAAACCATAAGTAGAATCAAGACCATAGACAAAACAAAAATGAAACAATTTCGAAGAACAAAGAGCATCATATCCTGTGATACAACTAAATTATCCGCAATATATTGTCAACTTAGACTAAAATGTCGAATATATTTAATTATTAATTCAGTCAAAAAATAAATGATTTAATGTAACCTAAAGAATTAAAAAACAGTCATGCTTGAGTCAATACTAAATGTAAAGTGTAACTAAAAGTAAAATAATGTTAAAAATATTATTCAGTCGAAACTCTGAATAATTTTCTGGTAATATTAATACCATATAACCTAAACTAGTCTTGAAGAGTCATTTTTATGCATAAACAGTAATGTTTAAAAAAGAGTAAAATTGTCATGTTATACCTAAAAAAATTAAAAAACCGTCACGATTAAAGTCACAATAATTCTAGAGTGCAAATTAAAAAAAAAAAACGTTAAAACTATTATTCAGTCGGAATTCTGAATACTTTTTTTTTAAATATTAAAGTAGTGTAACTTAAAAATTTAAAAAATGGTCATAGTAGTCAAGGTTGTCATTCAATAAATAAGTAAAAAAAATAACGTTATCAGTATTATTCAGTCGCTTAAAATATAAATGCATTCAGTCAAAAATATGTTTGTGGTAATATTGAAGTCTATTCACCAAAAAATTAAAAATAAGTCATGAGAATGTCTTTTATATATCATTAAATAAATCTAAAACTTAAGTAGAAGTAAAATAAATATTATTCAGTCAAAACTCTGAATAATTTGGAGTAATATTAAAGTCATGTTAAATAAAAAAAATAATAAAAGTCAGAAATCAGTCAATATTTAGCTTTTTGTAAGAATTATTCAGACTAAAATACTTTTGAGATAATATTGAAGTCATTTTAACAAAAATATCAGTCATGAAGAAGCCAGAGGTGCAAATACAAGCAAAATAGATGTTTCAGTCATGGTTTCTTAAAAAATAACAAGTCTAAACAGTAAAATTAAAAAAAAATCAATTGAAATAATTATTCAGTTGAAACTCTGAATAATAATAAAGTTTGTAAATGATTGTAGTTAGTCATTGATAAGTCTAAAAGTACAAATAGTCATAATTGTCATTGTTGAAGCTAAAATGAAAAATATCAAAAAACAATTTTAATTAAATAAGTTATTCAGATAAAACACTGAATAACTTACAAGTCAAAACAATAAATTTAAAAAAATATAAAAAAAGTGGTTCAATCCATACACAATTATACAAATCTATCACTAATAAATATTATATAATGAGAACAAAATTTAACCCTACACAATAAATGGCAATAATTAGTACATATTAATTAATTAAGATTGATTAATTAAATGCAAACCGAACTATAATAATGAAATTCTATAAAACTTCAGATAAATGATTATAAATCATAGATTGAATAAAAAACACAACAAATTTTTTCCATACATATATAGCACATTTAATTAAAAATAACCTGGAATGCTTACACAAATATATAATTAATACAAAATAAGGAACCCCATTTTATTAGAATTGAATTAGCCTAACCAATCCTTGAAACGCCCCGATTGATTAGGAAAATTTCCGTTGAACATTTGAATATGAACGGATTTACTTACCTTGATTTTTATTGAATTTCATGATCAATCCTCCCATTTGGAGTATAATGAAGCACTTCTCTAAGACGCACCAAGAACGAACGTTGATTTACAACACGCATGTATGGGTGGCCGGCCAGATCGCACGTTCATCATAACCCCGATCGTGCCAAACTGAGGTCTCTCCGGGCTTGTATGGCTTAGCGCAAGCAATGATTCGTGGAGGGGATGCGTATCGAATGATACTCTGTGGTCGGATTTACCTATTGAAATTTGGATAGGATAATGAAAGTCGACTTAAATGTTTTTGTGATTAAAGTATATAATCGCATGAATTTATTTCCTTTCATTTTATTCAGATTGTAAACAAAACTGATAAGGGTAAAATAAAGAGATAGTCGATTGACATACGCAAAAATTTTACATGTAAATAATTTTAAAAGGAATTATTTTTATGCGTTTGATTTAAATTGTGAAATTAATATATTTTTATTATATAATTTTATTAATTATATTTTCTTTATTATTATTCTTAATATTGGTCGAAACAGTTATTGCGGCACATTATGTCATATTTAATCATCGAATTCTGCTTTCTACTAGGAAAAGATACTGATCAATATTCTTACTGTCTGTAAAAAGAATTAAATGATTTCAGTATTTATGTCGGTTATTTTGTTCCATAGAAACATCTTTTTGGGTTTTTCACTAACTTCATTTTATAGCATTATTCATAATAATTCTCCTCAAATTAACTGTAAACTTCATGCAATTAATTGTGCTTTCCCTTAAACCAAAAATTTAGTTTTTTATTAAACATTTGACAATAGTTAGTAGTATTGAAAAATGATTTATGTAAAATTAATAGCAAATTTTATTCTACACAAAATGTTTTATATAATTTAAATTCTTAAAGTTAGTATTGACTGAGATAATGCATTAAGTGTAAAAGACACAACAATTATTTTAGTTATTTGTAAACGATTTGAAAACAGTTGGTAATATTAAGAAATTATTTATGTAAACTTAATAGGAAACTTTATTCTACACAAAATGATTTATATAATTTAAACTCTTTAGGTTGGTATTAACCAAGATAATGCATAAAGTGTAAAAAAACAAAATTATTTTAGTTTTTTGTTAACGATTTGAGAACAGTTGTTAGTATTAAAAAATAATTTTAGTAAAATTAATTGAACATTTTATTCTACACTAAATGATTTATATAATTTAAATTCCTTAGATTGGTATTAACCAAGATAATGCGTTAAGTGTAATTAACAAAATTATTTTAGTTTTTTATTAACCTTTTGAAAACAGTTGGTAGTATTAAAAAATGGTTTATATAAAATTAATAGAAATTTTTATTCTACACAAAGTGATTTATATAATTTAAATTCCTTAGGTTGGTATTAACCAAGATAATGCGTTAAGTGTAAAGAACAAAATTATGTTAGTTTTTTGTTAACAACTTGAAAACAGTTGGTAGTATTGAAAAATTATTTATGTAAAATTAGTGGGAAGTTTCATTCTACACAAAATGATTTATATAATTTAAATTCTTTAGGTTGGTATTAACCAAGATAATGCATTAAGTGTAATAAACAAAATGATTTTAGTTTTTTATTAACCATTTGAAAACAGTTGGTAGTATTGAAAAATGATTAATGTAAAATTAATAGCAAATTTTAGTCTACACAAAATGATTTATATAATTTAAATTCTTAAAGTTGGTATTTACCAAGATAATGCATTAAGTGTAATAAACAAAATGATTTTAGTTTTTTATTAACCATTTGAAAACAGTTGGTAGTATTGAAAAATGATTAATGTAAAATTAATAGCAAATTTTAGTCTACACAAAATGATTTATATAATTTAAAATCTTAAAGTTGGTATTAACCAAGATAATGCATTAAGTGTAATAAACAAAATTATTTTAGTTTTTGATTAACCATTTGAAAACAGTTGGTAGTATTGAAAAATGATTAATGCAAAATTAATAGCAAATTTTATTCTACACAAAATGATTTATATAATTTAAATTCCTAAAGTTGGTATTACTCAAGATAATGCATTAAGTGTAAAAATCAAAATTATTTTAGTTATTTGTTAACCATTTGAAAACAGTTGGTAGTATTAAAAAATGATTAATGTAAAATTAATAGCAAATTTTATTCTACACAAAATGATTTATAAAATTTAAATTTTTTAGATTAGTATTAACCAAGATAATTCAATAAGTGTAAAGAACAAAATTATTTTAGTTTTTCGTTAATGATTTGAAAACAGTTGGTAGTATTGAAAAATTATTTATGTAAAATTAATATAAAACTTTATTCTACACAAATTGATTTATATAATTTGAAATCCTAAAGTTGGTATTAACAAAGATAATGCATTAAGTGTAAAGAACAAATATATTTTAGTTTTTTGTTAACAATTTGAAAACAGTTGGTAGTATTGAAAAATGAATAATGTAAAATTAATAGCAAATTTTAGTCTACACAAAATGATTTATATAATTTAAATTCTTTAAGTTGGTATTAACCAAGATAATGCATTAAGTGTAATAAACAAAATTATTTTAGTTTTTTGTTAACCATTTGAAAACAGTTGGTAGTATTAAAAAATGATTAATGTAAAATTAATAGCAAATTTTATTCTACACAAAAAAAATTATATAATTTAAATTAAAGTTGTTATTAATCAAGATAATGCTTTAAGAGTAAAAATCAAAATTATTTTAGTTATTTATTAACCATTTGAAAACAGTTGGTAGTATTAAAAAATGATTAATGTAAAATGAATAGCAAATTTTATTCTACACAAAATGATTTATATAATTTAAACTTCTTAAGTTGGTATTAACCAAGATATTGCAATAAGTGTAATAAACAAAATTATTTTAGTTTTTTATTAACCATTTGAAAATAGTTGGTAGTATTGAAAAATGATTAATGTAAAAATAATAGCAAATTTTATTCTACACAAAATGATTTATATAATTTAAATTCTTAAAGTTGGTATTAACCAAGATAATGCATTAAGTGTAATAAACAAAATGATTTTAGTTTTTTATTAACCATTTGAAAACAGTTGGTAGTATTGAAAAATGATTAATGTAAAATTAATAGCAAATTTTAGTCTACACAAAATGATTTATATAATTTAAAATCTTAAAGTTGGTATTAACCAAGATAATGCATTAAGTGTAATAAACAAAATTATTTTAGTTTTTGATTAACCATTTGAAAACAGTTGGTAGTATTGAAAAATGATTAATGCAAAATTAATAGCAAATTTTATTCTACACAAAATGATTTATATAATTTAAATTCCTAAAGTTGGTATTACTCAAGATAATGCATTAAGTGTAAAAATCAAAATTATTTTAGTTATTTGTTAACCATTTGAAAACAGTTGGTAGTATTAAAAAATGATTAATGTAAAATTAATAGCAAATTTTATTCTACACAAAATGATTTATAAAATTTAAATTTTTTAGATTAGTATTAACCAAGATAATTCAATAAGTGTAAAGAACAAAATTATTTTAGTTTTTCGTTAATGATTTGAAAACAGTTGGTAGTATTGAAAAATTATTTATGTAAAATTAATATAAAACTTTATTCTACACAAATTGATTTATATAATTTGAAATCCTAAAGTTGGTATTAACAAAGATAATGCATTAAGTGTAAAGAACAAATATATTTTAGTTTTTTGTTAACAATTTGAAAACAGTTGGTAGTATTGAAAAATGAATAATGTAAAATTAATAGCAAATTTTAGTCTACACAAAATGATTTATATAATTTAAATTCTTTAAGTTGGTATTAACCAAGATAATGCATTAAGTGTAATAAACAAAATTATTTTAGTTTTTTGTTAACCATTTGAAAACAGTTGGTAGTATTAAAAAATGATTAATGTAAAATTAATAGCAAATTTTATTCTACACAAAAAAAATTATATAATTTAAATTAAAGTTGTTATTAATCAAGATAATGCTTTAAGAGTAAAAATCAAAATTATTTTAGTTATTTATTAACCATTTGAAAACAGTTGGTAGTATTAAAAAATGATTAATGTAAAATGAATAGCAAATTTTATTCTACACAAAATGATTTATATAATTTAAACTTCTTAAGTTGGTATTAACCAAGATATTGCAATAAGTGTAATAAACAAAATTATTTTAGTTTTTTATTAACCATTTGAAAATAGTTGGTAGTATTGAAAAATGATTAATGTAAAAATAATAGCAAATTTTATTCTACACAAAATGATTTATATAATTTAAATTCTTAAAGTTGGTATTAACCAAGATAATGCATTAAGTGTAATAAACAAAATGATTTTAGTTTTTTATTAACCATTTGAAAACAGTTGGTAGTATTGAAAAATGATTAATGCAAAGTTAATAGCAAATTTTATTCTACACAAAATGATTTATATAATTTAAATTCCTAAAGTTGGTATTACTCAAGATAATGCATTAAGTGTAATAAACAAAATTATTTTAGTTTTTTGTTAACAATTTAAAAACAGTTGGTAGTATTAAAAAATGATTAATGTAAAATTAATAGCAAATTTTAGTCTACACAAAATGATTTATATAATTTAAATTCTTAAAGTTGGTATTAACCAAGATAATGCATTAAGCGTAATAAACAAAATTATTTTAGTTTTTTGTTAACCATTTGAAAACAGTTGGAAGTATTAAAAAATGATTAATGTAAAATTAATAGCAAATTTTATTCTACACAAAAAGATTTATATAATTTAAATTAAAGTTGTTATTAATCAAGATAATGCATTAAGTGTAAAAATCAAAATTATTTTAGTTATTTGTTAACCATTTGAAAACAGTTGGTAGTATTAAAAAATGATTAATGTAAAATTAATAGCAAATTTTATTCTACACAAAATGATTTATATAATTTAAACTCCTAAAGTTGGTATTAACCAAGATATTGCAATAAGTGTAATAAACAAAATTATTTTAGTTTTTTATTAACCATTTGAAAACAGTTTGTAGTATTTAAAAATAATTAATGCAAAATTAATAGCAAATTTTATTCTTCACAAAATGATTTATATAATTTAAACTCCTAAAGTTGGTATTAACCCAGATATTGCAATAAGTGTAATAAACAAAATGATTTTAGTTTTTTATTAACCATTTGAAAACAGTTGGTAGTATTGAAAAATGATAAATGTAAAATTAATAGCAAATTTTATTCTACACAAAATGGTTTATATAATTTAAATTAAAGTTGTTATTAATCAAGACAATGCTTTAAGTGTAAAAATCAAAATTATTTTAGTTATTTATTAACCATTTGAAAACAGTTAGTAGTATTAAAAAATGATTAATGTAAAATTAATAGCAAATTTTATTCTACACAAAATAATTTATATAATTTAAACTCCTAAAGTTGGTATTAACCAAGATATTGCAATAAGTGTAATAAACAAAATTATTTTAGTTTTTTATTAACCATTTGAAAATAGTTGGTAGTATTGAAAAATGATTAATGTAAAAATAATAGCAAATTTTATTCTACACAAAATGATTTATATAATTTAAAGTCTTAAAGTTGGTTTTAACCAAGATAATGCATTAAGTGTAATAAACAAAATGATTTTAGTTTTTTATTAACCATTTGAAAACAGTTGGTAGTAATGAAAATTAATTAATGTAAAATTAATAGCAAATTTTATTCTACACAAAATGATTTATATAATTTAAATTCCTAAAAATGGTATTAACCAAGATAATGCATTAAGTGTAATAAACAAAATTATTTTAGTTTTTTGTTAACCATTTGAAAACAGTTGGTAGTATTAAAAATAGATTACCGTAAAATTAATAGCAAATTTTATTCTACACAAAATGATTTATATAATTTAAATTCTTAAAGTTGGTATTAACCAAGATAATGCATTAAAAGTAAAAAACAAAATTATTTTAGTTTTTTGTTAACAATTTGAAAACAGTTGGTAGTATTGAAAAATGATTAATGTAAAATTAATAGCAAATTTTATTCTACATAAAATGATTTATATAATTTAAATTTATAAAGTTAGTATTAACCAAGATAATGCATTAAGTGTAAAAAATAAAATTATTTTAGTTTTTTGTTAACAATTTGAAAACAGTTGGTATTATTGAAAAATGATTAATGTAAAATTAATAGCAAATTTTATTCTACACAAAATGATTTATATAATTTAAACTCCTAAAATTGGTATTAACCAAGATAATGCAATAAGTGTAATAAACAAAATTATTTTAGTTTTTTATTAACCATATGAAAGGATTTTAGAAAATAAAAATAGAAAATATAAAATACAGTTGAAAACAGTTGGTAGTATTGAAAAATGATAAATGTAAAATTAATAGCAAATTTTATTCTACACAAAATGATTTATATAATTTAAACTCCTAAAGTTGGTATTAACCCAGATATTGCAATAAGTGTAATAAACAAAATTATTTTAGTTTTTTGTTAACGATTTGAAAACAGTTGGTAGTATTGAAAAATAATGTACGGAAAATTAATATCAAATTTTATTTTACACAAATTGATTTTTATAATTTGAATTCTTAAAGTTGGTATTAACCAAGATAATGCATTAAAAGTAAAAAACAAAATTATTTTTGTTTTTTGTTAACTATTTGAAAACAGTTGGTAGTATTGAAAGTAATTTAAATAAAATTAATAGCAAATTTTATTCTACACAAAATAATTTTTATAATTTAATCAGGATCAGTTTATGCTATTTCTTCAATTTAGAGACAAATGACATTTGCAGTAACCAAATAATTCAATTTTTGAGTTACTATCACTTTGGTGACTGAGCGGAAAAATCAAGGAAAATTACTTGCCAAAATTTAATAAACTAAGTACTCAAGGATTAGTAACTACTAAAATTTACAGAAAAGACCATCTAATTTCTTAATGATGGCATACAGACGGACAAGTAGCCTGAGTTCTACAAGTTGCAGGTAATTTTCACTCCAACTAAAACTACTCATCAAGAAGTAATAAATTGTGTGGACACTCCAGCTAAAACTACACACCATAAAGCATTCGCCCCGCTTTTTGTTATTTAAAAGTTACATTATTAAGAATTGGGTGGGTGAGTGAAACACTTTAAAACTACTCACTGAGAAGCAATTAACTTAATTCAGCGCCTACCGACCCAACTGTTTGCTATAAAGAAGTTGGATCACTAAAAGTTGGGTGGGTGGGTAAAACACTCCAACTAAAACTACTCACTGAAAAGCAATAAACTGCGTGCCCCGCCCTCCCACAGACTCAGTGCAGCGCCTACCCACTCGACTGTTTTGCAACGCAGAAGTTGTATCACTAACGGTTGGGTGGCTGGCACTTCAACTGAAAGTATTTACTAGAAAGCAATGAACAGCATGTCCTAACTACCCACCCGATTGTATGTTATCAAAAAGTTGGATTACTAACAGTTGAGTGAGTAGAAAGAACACTCCAACTTAAACTACTCACCGGAAAGTAATGAAACTATCTAAGCATTTAAATCTAAAATCTGAGATGTGCTTACGCAACATAGACAGAGCAGAAAAACGCCCAATTCTGTTACGGAACAAACTGTAAAGATATGCATATCAAAAATAGTTTAGTTTAGCTCTAAATTTGAATAAAGTAAAAAAAGCAAAAGAAATCAAGAAAGTTATAGATTGAAATTTGATTCAAAAAGTTTTTCAAGTAAAGTTTTGTAGACTAATAAAACTGCTCTCAATGAATACAAAACTAAAAAAAATGATAAATTTTAACAAAAGATAATAAAGTAATTGTAGATTATTAGTTTGATTTTGGCAGAAACGCTCGAAGCAAACTTACGACGTAATAGATGATTATTTCTTTTTAGTTTTTGGACTAATTGGATCTTGAAAAGATGTAAACCTAAATCTTTTTGGAAATTTTATTTTTTAACGTAACACTAACACACTTGATCCAATATTTTTCTAGTAAAGCTATGTCTTCTAAAATTCTTTTGGTAATACTGCAAAATACAACTCAACAGCGTTTTTTGAGTTGTTTATCGATAAAAAGCAATCTTTGAGTTATGGAAAGATATAACAATCACAGGGGACGTTGTAATTTTATAAAGCCGCGTTTATTGACTTTTTCTTAAACAATTTGATCTGTATGCACCTTAAGTTTTTTGAGCAAAATTGCTTTTTAGAGACGATGTTGAATTAGATGTATGCATGATCCGACAATGAAGGCTTGTCCGACACGTACCACTTGTTAATCACTTCACTTGCTTTATAATTAGTTAATGTTAGGTCAATAACATCGCTACGCAACGCATTACAAAACGTTGACGCGTTACTTGTGTTCATCATAATGAGCTTAGATTCTACTATAAATTCTACAAATTTCTTACTTCTTATGTTTATGTCCTTGCTTTCCCGGCTATATGGTGGGCGTTGGCATCGCATCTTAGGATCAGCGGTACGTCATTCCCGCTGCTTGTTAGCTGCAGTATTTTTGCAGGTGGTACTTGCTGATCATAAGAAATCAAAAATAAATTAAAGATTACTTGTGCTAATAGTATTTGCAAATACATAAGTTTTATCAAATGAGAGTAGAGATGCTTCAGTTCTGGTTAGGGTAGATATTAATGTCTTGCAATTTATTAAAATTTGCAACATTGTCATCTCTAACTTAACCTCTTCTACACTCTTGCTTATTTGTTAAACCTTTTTGAAACTCTTTATATAATAACATTGCTGCTTGCAATATGATTGCCCTTTGCTTGTTTATTTTATCGTCTTTATTTTGATTCTATCTTTCAAATAACAGACAAGAAACATCCGTACCAAATACGCAAAAGTAATTTTGGAGCAATTCTTTACGCATTCTCTAGTGCAAGTCTAGCGCTATAGTCTTTTAATCACGGTTGTTTAAGTTAAAAATTACATTCTTTCTAAGTTAAAACGCATTCAGAAATGCTATTTGTTATTAAAATCTGCACACATTAATCTTAATGACAACTTTTTAGTGACCTTCAAGTGTTAACTTTGAAGTATTTTTTAGACCGGTTTTGTTGTTGTAGTCAATCTAGCTTTGTCTCAAACTTAACGCCAAGTCGTGGAACTTAACAGTTTTGGTTGAGTCTGTAAGTCCATTGATCAAGCGGTTGCTTATAGTTTGTTCACTGACAACTTACCGGAATAAGGCAATTTGTGTCTACAAAACAGTTTGTTCAAAACTGCATTGCCAAGTTGGTGTAAATGCTGTAGTTTGCAAATTGCTACAGAAGAACGTTTTAGGTTTAATATAATTATCTATTAAATCCGTGTATGCTACTAGTTTGCGCTTTTTAGTATTTTTGCTAAAACATTTAAAGAGGTTGTGACGGGTTATGTTTGGCAACTTATACTGTACAACAATATCTCCGATCTTTGTGAAAATGTGTCTGCTCCAAGGATTCTTAGCAATCAAAGTCATTTTAGGCTAATATACTAAAAATCTAAACTAACTAACTAGCTCTAAGAATTTTGAAAAAAACAATTTACGGATTAAAAACAAAAGAAACAAATCAAAAATTAAAGATTTCTTGTAGGTCAAGACAAAAAGTTTTTGGGAGCGGCCAACTAAGATAAGCAGAAACGCACAAGCAAAAATTAAAAATTTCTTGATAAATCCAAACTTGGGTAGCAACGCACAAGCAAAACTTACCGTCAGGTAATATAACAAGAATGTAACAGCAATGTTTCACACTACTTCACCAACCACTCCTGAACGCAAATCAAAATATGTCTAGCAAAAGTACGCTAGAGCAGCAAAAAAAGGAAAAAGTGTCTCCTTAATACATTGACCAAAAAGAATTTGTTGAAAGGTAAAGAACTTCAGTACATTAATCTAAAAAAATTGTCTAATCCAAAAAAGATTATAAAAGGTGTACCGGGACCATAGTTAGAACCGACAACATTAATACTACATCACTAAATAGATTGGCGGTACAAAACACAGTTAACAGCAAAATCTAGCTAGCTGTCAACTTAAAACCGGATTTTAAGAGAACCCAAAACAACTTTTTTGTAGATAAGAGCTTCCGGAAGAAGGTAGTAAACTCAGAATGCAATCTGTATATGCGTTTTTTACAATAATCTTCCAGATTTTTGTTGTTTTCTGAAAAGAATGGGAAACCGTCAAGAAAGTTATAGATCAGATTACATTACCGGTCACTAAAAAACTCTGCAAATCAACCTACATCACTGTGGAGCAGCTTCTGCAACTATCAATAAATTTATAAGGAAAAGTCGTTAAACACACCCCAAGCAGCTCAATTCTCATGCAAACTTTGTTCAGTATTTCAACAATTAATCTTGATTATGTTTATAATGTTTTTGCTCACTCGCCCAACTGTTAGTTATCAAGCAATTAGTACGTTTTCCTTGACATGTGATCTTTTGTGTTTTTTGACAGTAAGAACATCACCGGCGGTACAGTATTTAATTACAGCATCACTAACAATTAGATGGGTGGATGGGCTACAGTATTTTAACAATTGAGCGTGATTATGTTTATTGTGTGCCCATCCAGGTGTTAGTTATCAAGAAGTTTGTACGTTTTCCTCTCTTGCGCATAATAGTGACTACAGACATTTATTTTTGTGTGTTTTTTTTACAGTAAGAATATCACCGGCGGTTCAATATTTAATCACTGAATCACTAACACTTGGGTGGGTGGCCGAGTCAGAGTGTTTCAACAATTGGGCTTGATTATGTTTATAGTGTTTTCGCCCACCAGCCCAAGTATTAGTTGTCAAGAAAATTGTACGTTCACCTTCCTCGCGCATAATAATGACAACTAACATTTGATTTTTTATGTTTTTTTGACATTAAAAACATCACCGGCGCATCAATATTCAATTATTGCCTCCCAACACTTGGGTGGGCGGACGGTTCACAGTATTTCAACAATTGGACGTGATTATGTTTATAGTGTTTCCGCCCACTCTCTCGTGTGTTAGTTGTCAAAAAAATTAAACGTTCCCTCTCCTTGCGCACAATAATTACAACTTATTTATAATTTTTGGTGTTTTTTTACAGTAAGAACATCATCGGCGGTTCAATATTTAATCACTGGATTACTAACACTTGGGTAGGTAGACGGGTCACAGTAATTCAACAATTGGGCCTGATTATGTTTCAGAAACCTAGTGACAGTCAAAGTGGTGATAGTAGGAAAATCATTAAACAAGTGAAGTAATACGCGTTGAACAAGTATTTGTTCTCTTATCACGCACACATCAATTTCAAATTATAAAAAATCAACTTTTTTAGGTTACAAAAACTCGATAAAAACCTAACCTAACCTAACCTATCCTAACCTAACTGAAATCTATACAATTAAATACTATTGTTGTTTTTCAGAGATGTATACACTAAGGTTATGTTGGGAAAGTAATAGTACAATATACTTATATGCTTTGTTTGAGTTTTTTATTTTCGACTACTTTCGACTAAAGTTTTTTAGTCATCATCAGGTTTCTTATAATTTTTTGTTATAATGTAGACTAAAAATTTTTAGTCGAAACTAGTCGAAAATAAAAAAACTCAAACAAAGCATACAAGTATATTATACTATTACTTTCCCAACATAATTAAATACTAGTTAGCCAAATTGGAATTTGTTCAAAGACAGCTAAAACGTCACACAAACTAGAGATAATGACATATATATCAACACTGTAAACACCGTTAACACACTTTTAACAAAATCACTTAATAAATTTGGAGTTTGACAAAGTAAAGGCAATTACTAGAAAACTGTTTAACAAAGTCAAAAAACGGTGATTTGGCCATTTATAGAACTAGTTTCACGGCATATAACAATGCCATAAAAAAACAAAAGAAAATTGTAGAGAAGGTACTGTAAAAACATTCAAAACCTAACTTAACTTAACTAAAAACAAAAATGACACAGAGAAGGTTAAATGCTACTATAGACACATTTCCGTGGTTCTACGTTAATGGATTTTTTTGATCGAAAAGATTTGGAATTGCCAAATAAGGAAACAAAAAAAAAAAAAACTAGAATAAGACAAAAAACAAAATTTGAAACAGAGAATTAACACATTTAAATTATTCAAGTGGCCAGAAGCCAATGGAATTTACCTCATCATGCTACAGAAAGGGTTTGCTGTCTGAAAATGCCTTTATGCAGTGTCACTATGGAAGATTTTTAAAACAAGTTTAGCACTTTCACATGTACGGAGCAGTTAGAAAGCGGTATATATATTAAAGCCTAGGCAATCCACATTTGCCCTAAATGTTACAGCTTAATTATGACGTTTTTGCTTTAGGCTACGCCAATGATCTCATCATCTTTGTATACGGAAAAGTTGGGGTAACTGTATCAAACATGATACAAAGTGCACTAATTACCGTAGAAAAGTAATGTGAATAAAAAAACCTATTAGTAACTCCAAGCAAAACGGCGATTGTACCGTTTACAAGACGGCAAAGCACCACAGACTTAAAACATTTAATAATGTATAAAGCTACGCTCTCCTTGACAAAGAAAGTAAAATATTTTTTGACTTGCGGTTGACACCAGGCTTTACACTCATCTGAATAATGTAATCACAAAGGTCATTTATAAGGATTGACACATAATATGATTACATAACTATGCATGATGGTCCATCCATCCATCATTATATATGGAGCGCATAGAGCAAAAACACCAGTCTCGGCTAACAAACTAGGTAAAATTTAGCATGTCTGCTAATAACAAAGTTAATGAGAACAATGCCGACAGTAGCTATGGAAGTATTACTATTGTTACTTCTGTCATTTTACTCAATTGTAATAGCAAAGGCAAGATAAGCAGCGTACATAATACAAAATAAATGAACGCATTGCACTTTGAAACTTAAAAGATATAATGTTGAAGACAAATTTTTTAAAAGCTTATTGCATTAAAAAGACATTTGTTGTGAGAATACCAGTGCAAAACAAATGGACAAACAAAAAGTTTTTGGGCAACAAAAACTAACTGGTACACAGATAGAATCAGAAAACTAAAAAACACCAAAGTTACGAGAACAAAGATTAGAGGCAGCAAACTTTGCTTTGAATGGTACGCCAAGGAAATGAATAGTTGTGCATTCTAAGGCTATGCATATGGCGGGCTCTAGTACGGTAACAATCCACCTTACTTTTGTAATTCTGTTTTTAACTTTTAGAGTTTATGGAGCGTCGTGCTATTGCACTTCTTCGGAAAAAAAATAATAAAAATCTCATTTTCCTTAAAACTCTAGAGTAGAATCGTGTAAGTAAACGCCTTTTATTTTCACATTATTGTTTTGTTCTATAGCCATTTTTGGTAGTAACACATTTGAGATTTGGTTGTGGTTTGCCTCACTAAATCTTGGCACACAATTTATTAACTAACCTTAAAGGTTAGTAGGTGTTGGGCTTGCTTAAGGCGCATAGATTCAGTTTGTGAGTATTATGATGTCTAGTCGGTGTACGCTCCTTTTCAAGTCGGGACCTTTTTTAGGACTTTTTTAGGGTCTTGTTTGAGATTCCTGGGTTTGAGAGGTTTTTAGGCAAAATAATCGTCCAAGGTTTTTTGCTTAGAGTCAAAATCTTAATTGACATTATCTAGCAAGTCTTGCTCATGATGTTGAGCAAGCCATAACTAACAAAGTTATTATTTTCTGTTTGATTACTTAATAGTAATTATAATTTGGAGTAGACCACCCACCCGCCCAAGTGTTGGTCTTTAAGATATTGAATATCACCTTTTCTTTTTCTGCCCAAGGGATTTTCTAACATTTGCAGAGAGGACAGAGAGGCATTCAAGTTTAAATTATTTGGTAGTAATCAAGATTTGGAGTGGCCCACTCACCCGCCCAAATGTTGGTAATTAAAAAATTGGATATAATTTCTTCCTTCTTGGACAAAGAGACTTCTAACACTTGCAAAAGGGAGAAACTTTGAATTATTTTATAATAATAATAACGCTCGGGCAAGTGGGTGGACGCTCTAGTTTAAACTACTCATGGTAATTATAATTTAGAGAGACTTACCCACTTGCCTTAGTGTTAGTTTTTAAGAGGATTGAGTATTATCTTCTCTTCTTCTTACTAAGGGAATTTCAATTCTTTGATAACAAACTCTTAGAATCATGGTCTGGAGTGACCACCCGCTTTACAGTTGGTCATCAAGAGATTGGATATCACCTTTGCCTCCTCTGACTAAAGGACTTCAAACACTTGGACAGAAGAGAGACTTTCAATTCTTTGATGGCGTTTGTGTTGTCACTTTAGTTTAAAATACTCGCTGGTAATCATGATCTAAAGTGACCCACTCTTCCGCTAAAGTGTTGGTCACCAAAAGATTGGATATCATCTCTTGTTTCTTGAACAAAAAGACTTCTAACTCTTACCAAAAGGAGAAATTTTTCAATAACAAACTTTTGGGTGAATAGGTGGGCGGGTGGGAAGTCGAGTTTTCAATGGTGATCATACTTTGGAGTGGTGAACTACTCACCAGTGCCTAGCGTTTGTTTTAAGAGATTGTATATCACTTTTTTCTTCTTTGACTAAAGGACTTCTACACTTGCAAAGAGAAGAAACTTTAAGATTTTTTATAACAAATACTTGGGCAGGTGGGTTTATACTCTAGTTCAAACTACTACAAATGGATTTTTTTTTGGAAAAGAGATCATGCTTACAAAAAAAAAATATAACAAAGTTTTGGGCGGGTGGTTGGGCATTTCAGTTCAAACTATTTGATGGTAAAGATGATCTGGAGTGTTTCACTCGCCCGCGCTAGTGTTGGTAATGAAGAGATTGGGTATCACTTTTTCTTCTTTTGTCTAAAAGACTTTTAACATTTTCAGAGAGCACTTCCAATTATTTGATAACGAACATTTGAGTAGGTAGGTGGGAACTGTAGCTCAAACTACTTATTGGTAATTATGATCTGGAGTGACTCACTTATCCGCCCAAGTGTTGGTTGTCAAAATATTGTATATCATCTGCTCTTTTTTGAACAAAGAAAGTTCTACCCTTGCAAAGAAGAGAAATGGGTTCAGATCAGTTCAAACTCATTATTTCCCACTTGCATCGTGGTTCCTTTCTACTCTGAGTAGCTTGCACTCAGTTTGGGGTCATTCTTTTTAGGTCATCTGTCTATCTAGTCTGTGGTCTACCACGGTTTTGTTTATCTTTTTGGGGTTTTTACTCTAAGAGTTGTTTGTTACAACAGCCGTTCGTGTATCTGAAAAGGTGTTTTCTCTATCTTTATCTTAAAGTAGAGATTTTAAAACATTTTAAAAACGTATTCAAAAACTTATGTAAAAAGTTTTGGTGGAAAGATGGGGACCTCTTCTTCTTCCTGATCGAACGGGTGAGTGAGCACTCTGGTTTATACTACTTGATGGTAATTATAATCTAGATTCACCCAACCACCTGTGAAAGTGTTGGTCATTAAAAGATTACATATCTTTTTTTTCTCTTTGATAACAAACTTTTTGGTGAGTAGGTTTGCACTCTAGTTCACACTAGTTGCTGGTAATCATGATTTGGAGTGACTTACTCATCCTTCCAAGTGTTGGTCTTTCAGAGATTGGATATTACCTTCTCTTCCGACTTGGAGACTTCTAACTCTTGCAGAGAGGAGAAACTTATAATTTTTTTATAACAAACACTTGGAAGAATAGATGTGCACTCTACTTTAAACTTTTTGATGGTAATCAGGATCTGGAGTGACCTACCCAGCTGCCCAAGTGTTAATCTTTAAGAGATTGTAAATCACCTTTTTCTCTTGTGACTAAGGTACTTCTAACACTTGCAGAGAGGAGAATTTTCAAATTTGTTGGTGGGCAGGTACTCTAGTTCATACTACTCGATTATGATTCAGAGCGATTCACCTACCCACTCAATTGTTGGTCTTAAGGAGAGTGAATATTATGTATCTTTCTCTGACTAAGGACTTTTAATACTTGCAGAGAGGAAAAACTAATTCTTTTATAACAAACACTTGAGCGGATGGATGGGCACTTTAGTTTAAGCTACTTGCTGATAATCATGATCTGAAGTGACCCTACTTGTCCATGTATTGGTCAAAAGATTGGATATTATCTTCTCATTTGTAGCCAAAGAGTAGAAGTCTCTTTGCTTGCATTTTTGCATTTTATAACAAATTTTTGGGTGGTTGGCTGGTTACTCTAATACAAACTACTAGCCATCCAACCACCTAAGCAATACAATGTATAAGTATTAAGGCTAGTATACACTATTAGATTATGTTGCGCAATATGTCTATAGACCGTCTAAAGACACGGTCTTTAGACCGGTTAGAAACACCGTTCTTTGTGACGTCTAGCGTCCACACTACGATGTAAATTTCTTAGTCTCATCTTTGCAGTCTACTATGGAGAACATGTGTAAAATGAGTTTCTGCTGAGTGCTAACTACAAAAGAACGCAAAAACGTAAACGTTAGTGCACGCTAGCAGTCAGTTATTAAATATATTAAGACTGAAAGACCCCAACAATAAGACGCGTTGTAATCTTTAATTAGTTTTAAAACTTTTTCATTAGATCACATGTTCTCAAAAGAACTGTAAAACTTTGAAAAATAACTGTAAGCAATCAAATCACACTACTCGGTAGCTGGAGACAGACTGGGACGTGCCTTGCCTCTAGACGCCGAGTGACGTCCACACTGTCAAAATGTTGCGCGACATGTCTAACGTTGCATGCGGTCTCCCATTTTGATCGGGAGATTTTAGATTTGCGTTTTTCAGTCTTGCAACAAGCCCGTAGACGGAGATTGATCTATAGACATGTTTACGTAGACAGCCTGAAACACGTCTCAGAGATCAAAATCGCGCAACATGTCTACTAGTGTGTCATTAGGTAGATGAAATTCTTCAAGAACGGGTCTATAGAATTGGGACACTTTTATTGTAGGGTGACCTACGGTGGGCGCCAATTGTTGCTCTCTAAATTTGTCAGAAGCAGCAAGAGACGGCTGATAGTATGCCTGAGAAATATAAAAGTGCAATTTGGGTTAAGTTTTTTTGCTTAAAAATTGCCGCAAAAACTAGGCTACTGGAGAGTGGTGGTTACCCTCCAAGATACCACTAAGCAGAGGTTGTCGGAAATAGCTCACTATTTTGGCCCGTCGCGCTAGGGGTGATACAATTCAGTGATTAGGCACTGCGAGGTCTTGGTGGGAGACAAGAACGGCACCTATCAAAAGATGAGCTGTTCTTAAACAAGTGCGTTTATTCTTTGCAGCAGATCGATGCAACTTAGCAAATGTTTCTTTGACTTGCCAGGTCAAAGCAGAAAAAATGTTGAGCCTTGAATAATGTGATGAAACTAGCCATCAAAGTTTATTGTTGCGGAGTTTTATAAGTTCTGAGGTCACGCCTATGCGGTTTCCAGTCGGGCAACACTCTCAATCTTTTTTTTTTACAATAATATGATATTTGGCTTCTGATGAAATGACCAAATACTCTGTTGTTTCTTTTTTTTATAAAATTACAAATTCTTTTTTAGCTTGTTTATGATGGCAATTTTAGAAGCTAAGTCTCACTTATTACAAAGATTTATTGAGATGATTCTGTTACTTAGATCAACTTTCAAAACATAACCGCACAAAAAACTCGTTTATTGTCTATAAAGACACAGTTAAAAACTGGAAAGCAACTATACACAAACAATACCCGACAATCTCATAAAACAACTGCAGACTGTATAAAACAAGAATTGTTCAAGAAGTACTCAATAGTTTTAAATTACAACATTTAGCTTACAGTTTTAGTTTTGCTCCTCGTGACTATTTCTTTTTTTTAAATTCAAATAACACTTTATTAAGACAGTGTTGTTTTTAACAAATGACAACTTTGAAAACGCTGTAGAGTTAGAATAAATGTGTTAGTAATAATAGTTTTTACGTTAAAAAATAAAGTTCTGTTCTCCTAAGTGGATATTATAAATAAACTGTTCTTGTATCTAATAATCTAAAATAATTTGATTTATTTATATGTAATTTGTGTAACTATTTGCGATCTTCCCTCGTAGCTTTTAATTTTATTTGATGTGACGTAGGCAACCAAGTATACACCTTTACAATTTTTCTACTTATGCAATTAATTATAAAATATTAATCATTTAACTCTGCATTAATTGTATTGCTATAATACTGAATACAATTATTACAATTTAGATATTATTTTATGTTATGTTCGTTTAGTTTGCATTGCATTGTAGCTGTAGATACCATTTGTTTGGCTAGCAAGCAATTGTTTTCGTATCTCACTAGATGTCGCCACGCGTCGCACGGCCATCTGTGCAATCGTAATGCAATGCATCATGGGAATATGAAAGCGGCCAGCACCGCAAAGGTTTCTGGGACGGCGGAGTAGGAAACCATATTTTTCAGTGTAACCACTTATGAGCTAGTGAGTGAGTGCTGGTAAACATAAACTCGGTATTGGTTAAGTGGCGGTGGTGAAAACTGAAAATGTCGACGCCGGCGTGATCTCCTAATTCCCAATCGGATATAATTTTCGGTGTTTTTGTTTCGTTACGTAGTGTCGAACGTGACGACAGATTAAAAAAATAATAAAGGTCCTATTTTATTCGCGCAGGTGTTAAACTTGAAAATCGAGCAGTTTCCCAAACCCGTGAGAATAACAAACGCTTGCGTTTTATTTATTTTTATTTACTTGGATATATAAGTGATTGTGATGGTAATTAGCGATAATCGTCTATTGAGAGAAATTACACAGACATGCAGGTTAGTTGCTTTTGTTTTCATTTTACATTATTGCTACTAATTTATGTTTTACAACTCTTTTATTACTTAAGGATGCTCGACTTTCACTGACATTACCCAAACAGCAAACACCCACTTCAATTTTGTTTATTGTATTTAAATATGTTAATAATTCAATAATAGCCACAAGGTGCATTGAAAATCCAATGAATTCATTAAAATTGACTGGAATTTATTTTTATATTTGGCAACACATCATATGTTTGTTTGTGAAACTCGTATTTATTTTTGGAATGTTTTAATTGGACGAATATATTAATTTCTTTCATATTTTATACATTTCCCAATTATAAATTCAATTAAAAATGATCAGACAATATTTATGTTCTTAATTCTATTGATTTTGATGATTTATTTATCCAATTTTTGTTTCAATACAATTGTAAACATTCTACAGGGTCTTCCATTAATAATAAAAGTGCATAAGCTAAATTAACATTTAGGTTATGTTATTACGAAATTGTGTTTGTTATAACATAACCTGCATAACCATAATTAAAAATAATATAACATTATTGTGGTTATATTGCTTATATCATATCAAAAACGTATTCAAAGTTCATTCCCATTACATAAACATAACATAAATCTGTTATACAAGATCATTAGATTAATTATCAAGCAATTGTTTGTTTAGGTTGTAGACAGTTACTTTATTACAAAACTTGCTCAAGTTTATTAGGTTATGTAATCATAAAAGCTTTTATTATTTAATTGCCATAACATCAAAGTAGAATATTAGGCTAACCTTGGAGTTTGTTATGTTATGGATAGGTTATTATATTGTAATATAAACATGAAGTTGTGAAAATTAGGTTATCACAAAGTTGCCTAAATTTTTGAATTTAATTTTATCTTTAAAATCTCACATTTAAGCAGATTTAGATTTGCTTGGGAGAGGTGTATAAATTAATTTTTGGGTTTTGGGTTAGACAACGCAGATATATTGCTAGGTATTGCTATGCACATAATTAGTTAGGTTAGGTTAACCATGATTAGGCCATGTTGATATATTGTACAGATAGTGCTACTAGATACTAAGTTTGATTTGGGCATTATTATATTTATACCCAACTCTTACCCATGTCACTCAAACGTACTATTTTTTGGATTTTCTGTGGTTATCTTCTTGAATTGCAGAAACAACTTTTGACAAATTTGAATAAATTAGCTCTAAAACTAGTTATTTTTGCATTTTTGATAGCTCTAAACTTATCCTTTAATAAGTTAAAATTCCTTTACAACTTTTTAAGAAACTGTCACAACATTTGTTATATTTGAAGAAATTCAAATGCATTTGCATTTTGAGAGCTTCAAATCAAAATGTCTTAATTTCTTGCAACTTTTATGTTAAAAGTTGGTATAAGATAATTGAAGAAATTGGCTTCAATACTAAGTTTTTGCATTTTGACAGTTTTAATGTCAAAATAATTAATCAAAAACACTTTTAATAATCATTATTTCTTACTCTTTTTTTTTACAATTTTTGATCAAATTTTGGAGATTTTTGAAGATCAAAAAAAGGCTCAAAACAAGATCGATTTTCTTCGTTTACAGGTCTAATGTCAAAATATTGCAAAACACCTTGAATAAATTTTGTAGTAAAATTTTATTTCCAACTTTTTGACATTTGACAACATTTTGGGCATTTTGACTGTTCCAATATCAAAATGTCATCAATAGAACTTTTTGAAAATAGTTAAATTCTACTTAACTTTCTTCTTTTTTTAAAAAATTGTTATGTAACATCTTTTTCTCCAACTTTTGACATATTTGAAGAAATTAGCTTTAACAGCCAAATTTTTGCCACAAATCAAAACGACTTTATATAAATAAGTAGAAATTTATTATTTTTGCAATATTGTACAGTTTTTATAACTTTCAAGAAGTTTGAAGAAATTGGCTTCAAGTCTAGGTTTCTGCATTTTGACAGTTTTAATGTCAAAAAAGTTAAAAATACGTTTTATAAGTTTTGTAGATTATTTTATTCTTTGCAACTTTTGAGGTATTTCAAGACAAAACAAGATTTTTTGCATTTTTGACGTCAAAATATTACAAAATCTTCAATAAATGTTGAAGAACAAAGTTTTTATATTTATCAACTTTTTTTTTTAGTTTTTTTTTACTTTTGTGGTATTAACTTCTTTAACAGATCAGATGTTTGAAAAACATTTTAGACAAATTTTTGAAAGCGCAGAGGTTTGGTGCTTAGCGAAAATATTGCAAACTTGAAACCTGTGTAAATTGAATGACAATTTTGGCGTAGAATTCTTTTTCTATCTCTACTGATACATTTTAGATACACTTCAGACAGCCGAGAAACATGTCTAACAAATTATTGAGATTTTAGACAATATTTTGACGGACAAGACATATTTTAGACAATTTAAACACACTTTTGATCAAAGATTAATATTTCTGGCATATTCTCTATATTTTAGTTACATCCTTTAATAGTTGAAACGCCTTTAGTTACTATAGAAATATTTTGACATCTCCGAAACATTTTGGACAACTTAGAGACATTTTTGATAGCTGAGAAACGCTTTAGACACCGAGAGATAATTCTGCAAGCTTTAGACAATTGAGAAAGAAATTTTGACAGTTCAAAAACATTTTAGATTTCATAAACATTTTAGACAATTCAGGCACTGAGTAACAATTAAAGATACCGAGAGATAATTCTGCAAGCTTAGTTAATTAACAAACCAATTTTGACAGTTCAAAAACATTTCAGTCTCTAAAGTAACGTTTCTGAAAATTTTGAACAACGTAAATGCACTTTTGACAGCCAAGAAATGTTTTATCGAATCCGGAAGATTTCAGACATATTTTAAACATTTGATCAATATTTCTCACAATTCAGGAATATTTTAGACAACTTGGACACATTTTTGACAGTTGACTAACACTTTAGACTAATAATTTTGGACATTAAAAACATTTTAAACAATTTAGACACACCTTTGACAGCTGAGAAACAGTTTAAACACCGAGAGATAGTTCTGCAAGCTTTAGACAATTGAAAAACAAATTTTGACACATATTTAGTCAATAGAGAAACATTTCTAAAAATAGACAATTTGATAGACAGCCTGGAAATATTTTGACAGTTATAAACATATTTTAGGCAACTTCTGATAGCTAAAAATCAATTTGGTTTAAAACAAATTTAGTCAATTTAGTTACACTTTTGACAGCTTATGCTTAACAGCTCCTAAAGGTTTTAGCACACTTCTGACAGTTCCGAAAAATTGAATGCACACTTTTGACGTTTAAATTGTATTTTGGACAAACTTTTAAGAACATTGCATTTTTTTAACAATTTAGATACACTGTTAACAGTTGTTTGACAGTTTTTGAAAATTTTTGATAGTTAAGAAGCGATTTATACAAACTTTTAATAAAATTAGGATCAGGTTTGACAATTTTAAAAAATGTTGGACACTTCTGATATCTATGAAGTACTTTAAGACTTTCAAGGACATTTTAGAGACATATATGACAATTCACATAAATTTTAGACAAACATTTAACAACTAAAAAGCATTTAGACACACTTTTTAGTACATTACAGTTATATTTTATTTAGAGAAATTAGGCACAATTTTTGACAGTTTTCAAACATGTTTGACAATTCTTAAAGACTTTGGGCACACTTCAGACAGCTTTGACCAATTCATATGCTTACTTCTGACAGCTAAGAAACACTTTTAGACATACTGTTGAACAGATTATAGTTCAGAAACATGTTAAACGGTCCTGAAAATCTGGATACAAAATTTAGACAATTCAGATACACTTTTAACAGTTCCGATAAATTTTAGACACTTTTGACAAATCAGAAACATGATTGACAGTTTCAAAAAATCTTAGACATACTTTGAAGAACATTTTAGACAATTCAGAGACTGGTTTGACAAAAGATTTCAAGCACACTTCTGATAGTCAAGAAAGTATTTTAAATACACCTTATAGTTCCAAAAGTTTTTAGGCAATTCAGACACACCTTTAACAGGTCAGAAATAAGCTTTATACATTCCAACTTTTGAAAAAAAAAAAAATCCAAAACCATTTTTTCTGCATTAGTTTAACATTAAAATATCATCAATCAAACAGTTAAATTCTACTTAGCTTATCTTATTCAACTTTATTTTAACTGTTGTAAGTTAAAATATCAAAGAAAACTACTGACAAATTAGATTTTTAATTATTTTGACAGTCTAGTTATTAAAATAGAAAAAATTTGAAATTTTGTAAAAAATATTTTTTCTTGTCTTAATCATTTATAATTTTTATGTTTTTTAGATAAAGATTGTTTTCAAAACAAGGCTTTTGCATATTTGTCAGGTCTAACGTCAAAATATTATAAATTTGGAAAAAAAAATGAATATCTTACAAATTTTTCTTCAAGTTTTTCTTCAGTTTTTATAATTTTTAAGAAAGTTGTAGAAATTAGCTTCAAAGCAATTTTGATAGACCTGTCAAACGTTAAACTTTTATGTAAACTTGAATTTTTCAATATTTTCTCTAACTTTTATAATTTTCGAGATATTTGAAGAAATTAGCTTTGAAACAATATTTTATGCATTTTGACAGTTTCTGGGTTTTTGATAGGTTTAATATCAAAAGGACTTTAATAAATTATATAAAAGATGCAATTCCGTACAATAACTTTTATCCAACTTTGATAACTGTAAAACTGTAAACTGTTATTTTTGATAGTTTTTTTTTCTCAATATAGAAAAAAAAACTTTTGTTTACATACTTTCATTACTTTTTGAGATATTTGTTTCAAAACAAGGTTCTTTCAATAATGTTTGGCCGCGTTTTGACGTTAAAATATTGCAAAACATTTTTTACTTTAACTTTTCTGATTTTTAGGATATTTGAAGGAAATAGCTTCAAAACAATATTTTCTTTATTTTGACAGTTCTAAGGTCTTAAAGAAATTTTGTAGAAAATTTAGTTTTTCTTAACTTTTATGTAACAATTTTTTTCTTCAGAGAATTTGAAAAAAATTGCTACAAAACCAGTTTCTGCATTTTTGAAAGTTTTAAAAATTTTATTTGTTACAAATTTTGTTTTAAAACAAGGTTTTCTGTATTTTTGACAGGTCGTAACGACAAAATCTTTACTAAATTTTGTAGATAATTCAATTTCTTACAACTTCTTTGTAACCTCTATAAACTTATGCACCAATTTTGGTTTTAACTTTTATAACTTATAAGAATTTGAAGAAATCAGCTCAATCAATCAACTGAGTTTTTACATTTTTAATAATAAAAATACTTTTTATAAATTCTGAATGCAATTTTATTGTTTACAACTTTTTATTTAACTTTTATAACTTTCGAGGTATTAAAAACAAGGTTTTCTGCATTTTAATTTTTTTGAAACGTCAAAGTATTAGAAATGTTTAATAAATTTTATACAAAATTCAATTTTTTTCAACTTTTGTAACTTCTCGGATTTTAGAAGAAATGATCTACAAAACAATATAATTTGCATTTTGACAGTTTCTTAAACGACGGATGAATTTAGTAAAAAAAATATTTTTTTGCAATTTTGGTTATAACTTTTAAGAATTTGAAGTTAGTTTCAAACAAAAATTGCATTTTGTTTTAGTTTCAAAATAACAAAAAAAAACATTTTTTGTAGGAAATTTTAGTTTTTACAAGTTTTGCTCTTTAAACTTTTGAGGTAATTAAAGAGATTGAGTCTAAAGTCAAGGTTTTCTGCATTGTCAATAGGTCAACTTTAAAATGTTGCAAAACCTTTAGTAATTTTTAGAGAAGAAAATTTAACACTTTACAACTTATAAACTCCAACTTTTTTACCAGCTTTTATAAGTTTTTAGAAAAATTTTTCTTCAATTTACATCAATTTGACAGTTTAACTATTAAAATATTAAAGAAAGTTTCTTAAACTTTATCAAGATAAATAAATTTTGAAGAACTTTTATGTTTTAACTTACAAAATAATCAAAGATAATTACTGTCAAAACCTATTTTAATTACTTTGAGAGTTTAATTGTCAACTTGTAGAAAAAAGTATGAATTCTGTAGAAAATATGTTTACTTGCAACCGTTATAACAACTTTTTTCTGCAATTTTTGAGATATTTGAAGAAATTAGCTACAAATCCAAGTTTTGAGAATTTTTAGCAGATGTAACTATTCTTTATAATTTTATACTTTTGAGATTTTTGAAGAAATTATGTTTTTTGTATTTTTACAGTTACAATGTCAAAATATTCAGAAACAATTTTTTATAAGCTTTGTAGGATGTTTTATAGTTTACAATTTTTATTTTATAACTTTTTTCTCAACTTTTAAAACTTTTTGAAGAAATTGAATCTTTTTTTTTTAACAAGAAATGTTTCAAAATATTTTTAACTTTTTTTGCAGCTTTTATAACTTTCAAGATATTTGAAGAAATTCCAGTTTCTTAATTTTTGGCAGGTTCTGTACTCATTGTATTCAAATTTTATAACTTTTGAGTCATTTGAAGATCTAAAACAAGGTTTTTTGCATCTTGGTCTAACGAAGTATTGTAGAATTTTGTTCTAAAACCACTTTTACATCAATTTAAAAGCTTAACTTTTGTTCCCTCCGCTTATCTACCTGAGTGTTTGTTATCAAAAAGTTGGATTCACTTTTCCTTTAAACTTATATATTATATATTATGACAATTAACATCAGCAGAAGAGACCAATATTTAACATTTGGATAAGTAACACAAGAGCGGGTGGGCGGGTTACACCGATTGAAATTACCCGAAATTGGTTAGTTAAAGGGCGGATTTAATTATTTATTACATAGATTTCTTCTTTAATGTCGGATTCTGTTATTAAAAGGGCGCGTTAACTAAATGAATTGTTTATTAGAGGCCGGATTTGGTTATGTAAAAGTTGTATTTACTTGTTTCTACATAAATTTCTTATTTAAAGGCCGGATTTAGTGGATTACTAAAAATTGAATTGTTTATTTAGTGGGCGGGTTTGCTTATTTAAAGACCGGATTTAATCGTTCAATAACAAATTATTTATGTTAAGGCCGGATTTATTTACTATTGAGTTTGTTTTTAATAGCAGGGTTTTCACTTTTTTAAAATTTAGATTTAGTTGTTTACTAAATAAATTGTTTATTTAAAGGCCGGATTTGGTTATTTACTACTTAGATTTTTATTTAATGGCCGGGTTCTGCTATAAAAATGCCCAATTTTTACATTTTTTTTTAACTCTAATGATAGAGTTAAGTTAGTTGGATAGCCCGGATTTGCTTATTTAAATGTTGGATTTAATTATATACTACTTACATTTTTTACATAATAGCCGGATTCTGTTACAAATTGGGCGGATTTTTAAATTAATTAAATAAATTGTTTCTGCTATAAAAATGCCTCATTTTTACAGTTTTTTTTAATTGAAGACCGGATTTTGTTTTTGGTTTTTTAAAGGCCGAATTTAATTAATTTAATTATTTACTACTCAGATTTTTTATTTAATGTCCGAATTCTGTTTCAAAAAGGCCAGATTTGTACAAGTTTTTTATTTAATGGCCGGTTTTTGTTATTACTAAGCCGGATTTGGTGATTTAAAGACATGATATAATGGTTTACTACACAAATTTCATATTTAATGCCGCATTCTTTTATTAAAAATAACAGGATTTTATTATTCAATGCCTGAAATTTGTTATTTAAAACGGAAATTTACCATTTTCAAATATTATGTTATTCATGGCCGGATTTTTTTCACTTATCGATAAATTTTGTTATTTTGGTATTTTTATGGTCTATTAGTTTTTGGCTGATTTTTTTTATTTTTAATTAATGGCTGAGTTTTGTTATAATTTTTATTTTATAGCCACAGTTTTCACAAATTTTTGGTTGATTATATTTAATATAATGGCCGGATTTTGATTATTTAAAAGCAGAGTTCTTGTCTTTAATAGCCGGATTTTGTCACTAGATTCTTAATCTGTAGTTAAATGGTCGAATTTTGTCATATTTAGATTTTACAATTATTCAGATTTGTATTAAGTGGCCGGATTTTTTATATTTTCTAATTTGAAACCTTTATTAACTAATGGCATTGATTATAGGATATAGATTTGATAATAGTCATTTATAGGCCCGATTTAATTCATAAATTGATTAATTTATTTGATTAATATGTTTTGTCGGTTTAAATCATGATATGAGTAATTTATTTTGTCATTAAATTAGCGTCGTTTAATGGCCGGATTTTATAAATTAAATATTTTTTCTTGTGGTTTTATTATGTTAATTTATATTATAGCTAAAATTTATCATTTTATGAGCCGTTTATAACCTTTAATGGCCGGATTTTTGCAATATGTAGCTAGAGCCATAGATTTTTGATATTTGAGCCCAGATTTAGTCAGTTATTAGATGATTTTTTAATTTAATGGCCGGATTTTTGAAATTAATTGCTAGAGTCTCTGATTTTTTGGTTAAATTTGCTCAATTTATCATAAAATGGCTGGATTTTATTATTGTGTTATCGAATTTTGTTATAAAAGCCGGATTTAGTAATTATTAGATTTTGTGTTTAATGGCCGGATTATATAAATTTATAATTTTTGTCGGATTTTAATAATCATAACCAATTTTTATAGTAATCTGTCAGTTCAACAAACACTTTTGTAGAAATTGTAATTTACTACTTATATTCTTTAACTATTTATTTTAACTTTTGGATATTTAAAGAAATTAGATCTATAACTATTCCTTCAGTATTTTTTTTTTCAACGACGTTTAAAATATCAAAAATTATTTGGTTCACTTTCATGTGACAACTTTTTTTTTTTGATATTTGAAGAAATTACTTTTAAAACTAGGTTTCTAACATTTTGCACTTGCAAAAAAATTGTAAAATGTAGTCATTTTTGACAACTTTATTCTTATAATATGATAATTTGAAAATTATGTAGCAACTGTTTATCCAACTTTTGTAACTGATATTTGAAGAAATTAGCTTCAAAACCAGGTTTTAGCATTTTTTACTTTTATTTATTCAAAAACACTATTTGGAACTTCTGTGTAATAACTTTTTTTCATCTTTTATAACTTATTTGAAAATTCAAGAAACATGGTTAAGTTTCTTGCATTTTTTATGATATATCCTTATAATATTTCAAAACACATTTAATAAACATTCTTCAATTTTCAGCTTTAGAACAATATTTTTTGCAGTTTGACAGTTTATATGATTGATGGATCTAACGTCAAAATGAACTTTGTAGACTATTTAATTTTTTACAACTTTTTGAGATTTTTGAAAATATTATCTTGTAATGTTGCAAATTAACTCAAAAATCAGGTTTTTGCATTTTTGACAATTACAAACTTTTTCTTCAACTTTTATAATTTGGGATATTTTAAGAAATCATCTTCAAAACCATATTTCTACATTCTCATTACAGCTCAGCTATTACAATATTATTAAAGTTATCTGAACTTTTAGAAAATAATTAAATTTTACTAAGACTTTAATTTTCAAAATAACTAAAGAAAACTACTTGCAACTCTCCAATCTTCAACTTTTACAACTTTTGAAGAAATTAGATCCAAAACTAGTTTTTAGCATTTTTGACTCTTAAAAACACTTTTAATAAATAAATGTTGTAGAAAACATATTTTTTTAACTTCTATAACTTTTTTACCAACAACTTTTAGAAGAAATTAGTTTCAACACCATATTTTCTGCTTTTTGATAGATTAAATATAAAAATATTAAAGAAAGTTTCTTTACAACTTTTATATTTTAACTTTTATTATTTACAAATATTAATTCTATAACTTTTTATCCAACTTTTAAAACAATTTTGAGGAAATTGACTTTTGTTTAATATTTTTAACGTTTTGTAGAAAATTTATTACTTACAACTTATATTATATACAACTTTTGAGATATTTGAAGAAATTAGATATAAAAACATATTTTTTGCATTTTGACAGATCCTAGCAACTTTATCCAACTTTTGAGATATTTGAAGAAATTAGCTCCAAAACTATATTTTTACATTTTTGTGGCAAATATGACAATTGCAACTTTAATGTAGAAACTTTTAAGATATTTAAATTAGCTCCAAACCAAAATTTTAGTTTTCTACAACTTTTTTCTAGCTTTATTTGAAGAAATTTGCTTATAACAAGATTTTTTGCGTTTTTTTCTAGGTCTATCGTAACTTTATTGCAAAATACTTTTTACAAATTTTAGTAGACAATATAATTACTTTTAACTTTTATGTAATTATTTTTTTTTTATCAACCGTTATAATTTTTCGTTAGTTTGAAGAAATTTGCTTTAAAACAAGGTTTTTGACGAAATTTTGCAAAAAAATTGTAGAAAATTCAATTCTTTACATACAATTTTTTTCCAACTTTTATAACTTTTGAGATATTTGAAGATCTAAAATCATATTCTTTCAGACTTTTTTGAAAATAGTAGAATTTTACACAAATTTCTTAATTTAATGTTTTTCTAACTTTATCAACTGATATAATCAAAGAAAACTAAAAACTTGTTAAGTTGCATCAAAATTATAAACCTGGATTTAAAACCTGTAAATCCGGCTAACAATGTGTTACATCAAATTAACAAACTGTTAATCCATATTGTAAGTACTGCTTTTAAAACTGTAAATCCGGCTTTCAAAAAAACAAATAAATCCTTTATTTGTCTGCTAAATTTTAAATCTGTTCTTCAAAACTAAAAATCCGGCCACCAACTTATTAAGTTTAGCTGCCAACTGTGAGTTTTGCTTCAAAGTTTTACAAATCCGACTACCAACGTGTTAGAATAAATTAACAAACTGTTAATACGTAATCTAAATTGTAAGTCCGTTCTTTAAAACTATAAATCCGGCCTTTAAAAGTACAAATAGTTCTACTGTTAAACCGGCCTCTAAATTGTAAATTCAGCTTTCAAAAATGTAAATCTGACCACCAAATTATAAATCCCGCTTATAAAACTGTTAAACCCGGCTTAATAAATGTAAACTTTCATTCAAAACTAGAAATCCGGCCATCATTGTATTAAATTGCAAACCCGACATTTTTTTATCATGGAGTACATTTGGCTTTGATGAAAAAAAAAGTGGTCAAAAATAAATTTGTAATTTATAAATCAAATAATTTTTGTGCCTTAATCATTCGTAATTTATGCTAGCCGTTCTTTTTTTTTAATAAATTACCAACATAGTTTACTTAAAACTAATCTATTAGGTTAATTACTACTTTATGTCACTCAAAAAATAAAATAAAAACAATCATTACGACCGAGTCTAATAAGTTGAATACATTTAACACATTTATTATATTTACACAAATTGTTCACTAGATAATATTGATATTTCAAATAATATTTAAAATAAATATGCTATATTTATTTACGAACAATGCCATAACAATCACCTTGAATCCAAGCCACGTCTCAAACTCCGCGCACATTTTTCCACCACGTAATTAAAATAATAAAATTACTGTAATGACATTGTTTCGCATACATAACATCTTCTCTCCATTCAAGGTTTACAGAAAAATCTTAAAAATAGCAATTTTTAATGATGTTATTGTTATATAATCCGGGAATGAGTCATAATAATAATAATAATAAAACGCAATGGGAACATAATAAATTTAAAATAAAATCTGTTTGAATTTAATATAAATTAAACATCAATAACTGGTATTTGTAAATGAAATAATATCAAATATTTACTCTCATTCCCAATTTGCAATTTATTACTCAATTAATTTAAAAGCTGAAACTAATAAAGTTACTGTTGCAAATAAACATAATTTATGTCCAAGAGTTAACCTTACAAGAACGAGTTTAAACAATGCCTTTTACCGCAAACGAGCAGTAAAATGTAATCATTTTCAAATAAGCATCCGTAAAGAATATTTCTCTGTTGCAATAGGTGAATGTGACTTTAGTGGAATTCACTTGAATGAGACGTTGATGAATGGTAATGTAACATTTTAGGTATTTATGAATTAGGCAGGAAAGTTATGATGATGAAAAATTATACCATTGTTTTTGAAATTTAATGGGGCGAGAAAATTTAATTTGTCTGTGTCTGTCCGGTAGATGTTTTAGTATGTGGGAATGTGTTTGTAATAGAAATATACTCTATTGTGTAAATAGGCTGTCTACTTAAGTATCAATAAATATTATTATTGACCTATTGCAAGTTTTGTTGATATAACAATAAAAACAAATAAGTAATCTTGTTTGAAGCATTGTTTATTATGAGTTATTTATGACACTTAAGATAACTGCTTAAAAGTGTGTCGTTGCCATTTCATAATTTTTGACATTTGAGCTGTTAAGATGATGATGGTTATCTTTAAATATTTTAGAAATTGTAAAAGTTTGCGAAAAAACTGTGCAATAAATGGGGTGTTAAAGCTAATACAAACACTTTTGCAGAATTTAATGATCTTTATTTCTTCAAAATGTAGAATACATGGTTTTAGAGCTAATTTCTTCAACTATTCCAATATTAACAAGTAGTGAGTAGAATACTGCTTTTGGTTGACTGTACTTGATTTGGACGCATCCAAATTTTTATTCTTGGGGTTAGTGTTGATAAATCCGTTTATCCATGTGCGCACTTTAAATATATTATTTGTATTATATCTAGCAGTTTTCTGAAAATGGGGATCAGATGCCAAAAATGTTTTGCACTTCACTTTGCACGTCTTGCATCTTGGTCTGTGGTATTTTTGGATGATAAACTACTTGGACTTTTTTCTGGGCTGTTTTGTTTTGTTAATTATATAACTTATGTGGACGGACTAGCAGAGTTGGTTTGCGTGGTCTCTGCTGATTTGTGCTTGAAGCTTTCGTATATGCTCCTTGGCGATGAATTGCTTCTATAAGTCTTTTTAGGAGTTTTTTACACTTGGCACGGATTTATTTAATGTTAGAGGATTGTTTCAGCAACAACTTTTTGAGCAAAGAAACCAGATTAGTTAAAATGCTCTCAATACATCACTACATTGTTAAACATAGTTTTTAATAATCAAAGTACACTATTTTGAGCTGTCAAATATGTCATTATTTAGTTTTACTTGCCAACTGTCAAAATATTGCCCAAATTTATTACTAAATGGTTGTCAAATGTCAAAAACTATCTCTAAATTGTCTAAAATGTTTATCAACTTACAAATTGTTCCATATACGTAACGACATTGACTAGAACAGTTGTTTGTCAACGTGACTTAAACATGTTGTCATTATGTAATTTAAAATGCTATCAAAACGTCACTACAAAGTCAAAAATACTTGTCAACTATCAAAGTATCAGTGAAAATTATGTCATTAAGCAGCTTTAAACGCTCTCAAAACTTATATATTATCAAGAGTAGTTGCCCACTTGAACGGGTGATTTGAACGGTTTTGGCCTAAATGTTAGTTTTTATGACAGAAGTTACTTTTTTGTACCAGCGTTAGAAGTTATTATATCAGATGGCTAACACTTGGGCGGGTAAGTGGATCACTTCATATTATGATTACCAGTAAGGAGTTTGCCTATACGAGTATTTGTTATCAAAGAATTGAAAGTTTTTTTTTTTCAAGTTTTAGAAGTCACTTAGTGAGAGGAGGAGGTGATAATCAATCTCTTGATGACCTACAGTTGGGCAAGTAAATCAGTTACTCTAGATTATGATTAGTTAACATAAGTGCTCACCTTTCATCTCAAGAGTTTGTTATTAATTGAAAGTTTTTCTTCTTTGCAAGCGTTAGAAATTTCTTTGTTCAATTTTGATACCTAATTTTTGATGATCAATACTTAAGAGGTTTGGTGGATCACATCAAATCATGGTTACCAGCTAGTTCAATTTCTTTGGAAGCTTTGCGGTTACCGCGGGTTGAGTGTTGTACACACCAAAAAGGACAGGGAGCCTGGCCCAAAAATCTTGATCTGGTTAAACGCGCTTTTTGGCTGTAAATTATTTAGTTGTTTGGTTTTGACTTAAAGTGGATGTAGTGTTTTTTGGCCATGACAGATTGAATTATTGTGATTGGATTTTTGATAATTTTGTGTCTCGATTATTCTACGCGATAATTTATGAAACCTATGATAGCGGTTTTAGTTTAGTTGGGTCAATGTGGATATGATTTGTATAGATTTTGATATTCTATCTTCCAACTTTTGTAAGCTTCTAGGTTTTCTGACTTCTGGTTTTTTGACACATTTAGGAACGTTGGTTAGCTGGTAACTTGTATAAGATTGCCAGAACCTGTTCTTTTACTAGCTGGCGGAGTTGCTGCTCATTGATGCATTAAAGCTTTGGTTCATTCTGTTGTTAACAGAATCATTATTGATGGCTTGGCTTATATAGGCTCAGTATAAAGTTTTTGAGTAAAGTGCAAATGTTGTGTTTGTCATTAAGATACTAAAACTCAACGCAGCAAACTGAAACTAGTCCCAAAAGATGTGCGTTTTAATGTAGATTAGATAGACGTTATTATCTTGGCTTATATAGGCCCAGTACAAAGTTTTTGAGTAAAAGCCAAAAACTGTCAGAAAGTGATTGGTGCAAATGTTGTGTTTGCGTCTATTAGGATACTAATTCTTTAAAGCACAACGCAGCAAACTGCAATAAGTCCCAAAAGATGCGCAATTGAATGTAGGTTTACGTGGTTAGCTTATACAAGCTCAGTACAGAGTTTTTGAGTAAAAAAATACACCTTTGATGCAAATATTGCGTTTGCGTCTGCCGTTGGTATACTAATACTTAATGCAGCAAACTGATACTAGTTTCAAAAGATACGCAATTCAATGTAGATTTACGTAATCAGATTGGCTAATATAGGCCTAGTACAGAGGTTTTGAGTAAAGTGCGAAAAATTATAAGAAAGTGACACTTTTGATTTTGTGTTTGCGATACAAAAACTCAACTTAGCAAACTAATCCTAAAAGATGCACAATTTAATGTAGATTTACGTGGTTAGTTTGGTTTATATAGGCTCAGTGTAAAGATGTAATAATAACAAAAGCTAAACCAGAAGAAGAACAAAAAACTGTCAAATTTTTGGTACAAATGTTGCCATTAGGACTAAAACTCAACTTGCTACTCTTATTTCAATTACCGCATTGGTTATCGGCAATCTTGCTCAACAGACGATAGCCAACTTTTTGATCAACTTGAGAAGGATTTTGTCAATAAAAGGGTTGTAATTATCTTAATCAGCAGTCGGTTCCAAAAAGATGTCTTTGTTTGTGTTCAGAAAATATGTGTACAACATTTTTTTTATTTGGTTTTTGATTTTTTCAGCTGCTTCTATTAGCTCTGCTATGATGAAGAAGCTGCATTATGACTCGGAGCAGACTGGCTTTTTTTTTGTTAGACGTAGGTGGGAATCATCTAAAGACTTTGCTCCCAGGACGTGTCGGATTCACCTTTCTAAGGGTGCCTACCGACTAAACCCCACCCATTTGGGAATTGCCTGGAAGTTTGAGACTTTTTGGCTCATGTATCTTTTGTTTGGAGATAGGAGGTTGTTTAGGAGTGTGGTTTTAATCACGCTATGTTAGAAGTAACTCGGCTACTATTGAGTTTACCGGTCGTTTGTGGACAAAATCTTCCCGATCTGGTTCGGCAAGTCTTGCCAGATCGGGATTAGAATGAACCGCGAGGTTTTTGAAATACTATTTGGCCAAAGCTTCAAAATGTTGACGAAGTGGAGGAATCTCTAGGTCTGTTCGAATGTCCAAATTTTGAATGTACCATGAAGCTCTTGTGAGCATCCGAAGAGTTTTGCTTTGGAAATCTTCTAAGCGATTTAGATGGCTACTTGCCGCCGTTCCCCAAATGGGGGAAGCATATGTGATTATCGGTCTGAAGGTCGAGGTTTAAAGTCTGATTTTATTCCGGAGCGACATGCCGCTGTTCCGACGCAGCATCGGGTAGAGAAGAGATTTAGCCATTTTTGATTTGTCCAGAATGGATTGAACCGGAGGCTTGTAATAGAGACCCTTGTCCAAGATTACTCTAAAATACTTGGCAGTGTCGGACCACGGTACGGGTCATTGAAGGTGACGTTTTCATGCGGTTTAAGTGACCAACGCCGATTGAAGAGTACGGCCTTGCTTTTCTTTGGGTTTACTCCAAAGTGCCATTTATTCATCCAATCTTCCAGATCGGAGGTGGCTTTTTGAAGACGTAAGGTGATCATTTCAGTCGACCTTGAGGAGTAGATTAGTGCTGTATCGTCAGCGTATTGAGCCATTTTAACCCCGTGCATGCGCCCTGAAGGCATGTCGGCTACATACAAGTTAAAAAGGTGCGGCGAGAGAATAGAGAAACTTCGGCTTCTATCTGCCGAGAAGTAGAGATGTGGTTATCAAGTTTGACTGTCAGACTGCGTTTTAGATATGAGGCTAGCAGAGGAAATTGTTGTCTGATTAGCTTTAGAAGCAGTCCCTTGTGCCTGATTTTGTCCAAGGCTTTTTCGAAGTCGAAAAAGACCACTCTCGTGGCCTTTTTCTGTCTGAAAACTTCGACAATGTGGTCCGCCACTCGGTTGAGTTGGTGTACGCTCGAGTGTCTCCATCTGAACCCATGTTGATGGGAGGGGAGAAGATTGTTCATATCCGTATGCTCTTGAATGATAGCCAAGATCACCCTCTCTATGACCTTGCTTAAGGTGCATAGTTGGCTTATAGGCCGAAAATTTTGGGAAAACAACCTGTTTTTTACTACGTGCGAGCCTTTCCAGGCTGACGGGAAATGCCCAGTGCGAAGAATGGCATTTGCAATATTGGTTAGAGTCATAATTGCTTTATGAGAGAACGATTTAAGAGCTTTGTTAGATATTTTATCCGTGCCAGGAGCAGAACGGGATTTGAATCTTTTAATGATTTCTCTGATTCGGGAAGGTCTAGCGATATCTAACAGACTGGCGGTTAGTTGCGGCAAGTCAAATCAATGTACACGGACCGCTGTCGAAATGTCTTGCAATTTTTGTCAAGATAGTGGAGTTCAACTTTTTGACAGAATTTTAAGTCTTATGATGATAAAAACACACATTTTAAACCAATTTTATGCGATTTTACCCAAATGTATCGTGAATGAAATGTATCCAATGTAAATAATATATTGAGCCAGTAATCGACTGTTGAGGAAAGGCGCTTTTTTAGAATGCATGGCCGGCCAAAAATTCTTTTGGCCGCTTTTGGTTGCTAAATACTGGCTAGTTTGTATAAAGAAATGATCTGCATCGAATTGCTATTTTTGCGCCGTTTTTGTGGCTTTAATTGCTTAGTTTTGACCTGGAGTGGGTGTAATTTTTTTGTCGTGATAGATCGAAAGTAGGCGATCAGATTTTTGAAATTTTTGCGTTTTGAAACCTGTGATGGCTGGTTCAGGAGTTTTGATTAGTCAATTTTGAGCGCCGGAGGTTGATGCCCCAAAATGTTTCTGTGTGGATCTCGATTATTCGATCATAAGACCCGTGCGCCAAGGCTTAGGATATGCCGATTTATGATTGGGGTGGTGATATTCCAATTATTAATAAAAAAAGATTTTTGAGCTGGCGTTATAAGTCTTTTGTTGGAACTGATCGCAGTCTCCGACGAAAGTTTCTTTTTTCAAAAAGTTTTTGGGTTTTTTCTATTTTTCTGGATATACTCACGGCGGTTTGTCAAAGTTACGAGAAATTCTATTTGCGGAGAAAAATGTTGTTTTTACGAAAAGTAATAGAAATTGGCTAGGATGTAGTGTGTGTTTTTTGCGGGAGCGAGGCTTTTTTGACGGATTTAGATTTCTCTTGAAAGTTTCTCGATTTGAAGATTTGCGCAAGATCTAGTTTGAAAGATAAATGGCAAACGGGGCTGTTATGTTTGAGGTTTTTCTAAGGTCTGAATATAAGTTTATTGACATTACAAATTGCTGACTGCAGATTGAAATGATAGCGCGCTCATGCAAGATAAACCGGACCGAGAGCATTGGGCCAAGTAGAACACGCGCTAGAAAACGAAAAAATTCTTTCAACTGTATATCAGCGGACAATGGTTGAAAGAAATTAACGTAAAGCTAAGATTTGTAATCTTGATCTAATTAATATACAACAGGTCTAGCTTGGTGTGGTGGTTGATTGGTTGAGCGTTTGTTGCGTTATTTATTTAATTATAATTTATAGAAAACTTGCTAACATAAAAGAAGCCTCATCTTGAGATGCAACACTAACAACACAACTTAAAACATCTGAACAAGTTCTCTACAATATTCCCTACAAAAGCAATAAAAATACTGTCAAGAAACACAGCAGCCGAGTCTGCGCTCGGTGTGGTGGTTGGTTGGTTGAGCGTTTGTTGCGTCATTTATTTAAACAAATGATAAAAAACTACAGTTTCTGTTTACGGACAAATAGTTGAATTGCAGTATTAACCCGTCCGAAGTTTGTAATCAAGATATTAGATGTTTTTTCTTTTCGCTAACGTCAATAGTCACTAAATTCAAAGAGAAGAGATGACAACAAGTAGTTTAAACTGGAGCGCCTATGGATGTTTCTCTGGTGGCTAACAATTAATACATCTTAAACTTTTATAATAATTTAAAGCTTTGATAATATTAAAGATTCTCTTCTAGTTTAATAACAATAAATTTATTTTTGTTAATATAATTCCATCATCACGTTTTGTGACATACACCCGAGGACAAAATATTGCTGACATTAATAAAGTTCATTGTTCCTAAATAGATTTTTTACAACCAATTTATACGATTCCATTTTCATTCAGGAAATATGCTAATATTCAATTAAGACTAACATGAATTATGAAACACGTAATCATAAAGCAGAGGCGGAAACAATTTGCTATATGAAATATGAGAGCTAATATGAAATGACAAAGATTTAATTAATTTGTTATAAATTACATCATAACTTTAATTGATTGGTTCCATTAATATTTTTTGTTTGATCGACTGGAATAGTTACATGAATTATTAATGAGATCCAATTTTTTATCGCTTTTGAAAACTTAATTAAAATTTTATGTTTGTTAAATGTTTCATCGCTATTATGGTATCGTAAAATATTTTTATATGTTTTATATTACTACTTGGAATTTATTTTTTTACAAGAAAAGGGCAAATGAAATTCTTAACATGAATAAATCCTATTGTCCGAGTAAAGTCTTGTAAGTCTATAAATATCTCGTTTTCAGTCACGCTTTAATGGGTTGGTGAAAGGAATTATATATTTGGGAATATTTTTAGAGGTCGTTTGGCCTTTAGACCTTTCTTTTGTCGCCATATGGTTATGCCCTTTAAATATTTGACTAAGCCAGTTATAAAAAGTTATACAACTTATTTTATTGAATAATTACTTCGAAAAATGAATCAATTTTTATGGATAAATATCTCAAACAATAAATGTTTATCGACCACGACACACTTCATTACACATACACTTTATTTTCATCTCCAAAATAGATTTAAGATTGTGGTTCAATTTATAAACTTAGAGTCAACATTGATCCTGTTTTGATAGATACAGGTAATATTAGCAAGAATTGTTTATTATTATCTGCCATTTCTTCATATTACAATGGTAACAGCATGAACTGATACTGCTTATAACAACAAAACCAGACTGTCTGAATTACGTTTACTTTGTTGCATTACATAAATCTTTCAACTTTCATATTTACATTCGACATTAGTAATGCGATACATATTACAAAATATGTATATTACATGTACATGAAAAACTCTCGTTGCATTAAATATAATTTATCATTTTTTTCCTATCTTTAAATTTATGATTAGGTGTCACGCACGCACATGATGATGATGTGCCTTCGCTTCTATTTATATGTCAATCATTACGTCTACCGCTTCTCTCACATGCGTCAGTCTTAGAATTAATATTAAAAAAAAAATAAACATAGATGTATGTTATTAAAAATTATAGAACCGGTTATTTATATTTAGTTAGGTTATTTCATTAAAGTGTTAAAAATAAAATGATAGTTTGTACCCACTACGAAAATGTTTATTTAATGATAATAATAATAGTCATTTTATTACTTGTGCGATGAAAGCATTGTTGGAAAAAAGCTAATGATGGTTTTAAATTAGTTGATTTTATTTAACAAATGTTAGTTATTATTAATAATGTTGCAACTTAAAAATAAATTGCTGCAATCAAATATTTTAAATCTATTTTACAGTCACAAAATTACGATTTTTATTATGTACTCTATTTAGTAACAATTGTTTTTTATTACAACTAATTACGCATAATTCTTTCCGTTTTTGCATTAAAAAGCTTTATAAATCATATAATTGTACAGTATTTCATTTTTATTGATTCTACCGTGTTTAGCACAAAGTTTGCACAACATAACCTTTATTGTTGTCCCTCGCATTTGCCCTTTATCTATCAAACTAAACTTAGCGCCAATCCACAAAAAAAATCTTTTTTTTTGTTTGCTTTTTATCTTTTAAACTAAATCTAAGTTTTTAAATCGAGAAACTTTTAAGACATATCTTAAGAATTAAATCCGTTAAAAAAGAATTGTTTTTGCAAAAAAAGGGCAAATCCGTATAAGAAGCTTTTTTAGTTGAACCAAAAACTTTACAATTGGGTTTTGTACATGGAGGCGCAAGAGTCTTGGCCACATCCCAGCCAATTTTTATTACTTTTTGCAAAACAAGATTTGAAGAAGATAGCAAAAAATCCAAAAACTTGCGGAAAAAGATTGCGGACAGTTCAGGCTCAAAAAAATAATTAATAGTTACTGCTACAAGAATCATTTAGCGGATATTGGCAACCAAAAAAAAAACGGTACAATTGAAAACCTCGTCGTGTGTGATTAGATTTGCTCACTTTTTAGATGGTATCGTGTATGCGATGCCAATGGTTGAGTAGACTGCAAAATGAACTAAGTTGTGGATTGGGCGCATTTTTAGAATCAGAAAAACAGATAACAATCCAACTTTGTGGTCAAAATTTTGATCATTTTTTGCCCACCCATCAAGTGTTAGTGATGCGAAGACTGGATGTTTTCTTCTCTTTCAATTTAGTGACTATTGGCCTAACGCTCACAAAGAACATTAATTTCAAACTATTTGTCTACAATTATGAACTGTAGTACTCCTCCTACCCACTCACTCAATTTAGTGACTATTGGAGTTTGCAAAGAGGAGAAACATCAAATTTTTTATTACAATTACTATGGTGGGTGTGCACTTCAGTTAAAATTATGTGTCTGCAATTATAAGCTGTAGTACCTTGCATACCCATCCAAGTGTTTGGATGTCATCTTTTTTTGATGAATTTAGTGATTATTGGCGTTAGAAAATATCACTTCAGTTCAAACTATTTGTTTGCAAAAAGTGTGTAGATTGTTTTAATTTTTTTCTTTTTGAATTTAGTGATTAGATGCTTGTGGTGAAATAATGCTGGACTTTTTCATTCAAACCCATGTATATCAAATGCATTCTTAGATTGATCAATTAAAACTCCATAAGTTTGGACACTTGCAGATCCGGTGTCAAAGCGGAGGCGCTGATGGTTGCGTTTAAGGAACTACTTTTTTTTGCTGAAGCTATCTACGTTTAAGACTGAGTCCAACTAACAGGGTGCATTGCTGGTCCGGAACTCAGCACAGGACGTTACAATCTGGAGACGTCTTCTAAGTGGTAGAGACTACCTAGAAGTCGTTCCAGTGGTGTGAAACAGGACGCTTGAATTTTGTATTGAAAATCTTTTCAATTCTTTGTAGAAGCTCTTTTTGATATTAGGAGATCTTTGGTATATGGGGTTTGAGAAGCTTTTATTACCCTACGTTGAGTGTCGATTGTTACAATTTCAACACACATCAACCTTAGCCACACGCCCATAATTTATGAACTAAGTTACTTCACTGACATGGCAATCGTTTTCATCCAAGAAAAAAATAAGGTCCAATTACACCTCCGGTATGAAATCTAAACTAACAAACTAGCTCTACACAGTGACTTTTTGTGGATGCAATGGAGTTTTTTGTTTGTTACTGTTCAATAATGCATATTTTGTTTATTGACAAAGCCTTTAAACCAAAAAATGAACTCCATCGCTGAAGATAATTTTTTGATGAAATTCAGGATTTTTTTCAAACTTTTGCAGAGCTCAAATGGAGAAGTTACGGCGCTTCAAATGATTAAGAGGCTTCAGTTAGCAATGAGGAGAAACTTTCAATATTTTGATTGGAAACACTTAGGTGGTCGGGCGGGGCACTTTAACTTAAGTTATTTGTCCGAAATCATGAAGTAGGGTACCTTGTCTACCCGCCCAAGTGTTAGTCATTTATAGATTGGTCTTTTCTCTTGGAATTTAGTGACGTTTGATGTTAGTAAAGAGAAAAAAAATTTAATTATTTTTTGATTACAAATACATAGGCGGGCGGGCGTGGCACTCTAGTTCATGAAAATTATGAAGTTGAGTAACTAAACCACACGCTCAAGTGATCTTGATTTATAGATTGGATATCATTTTGTTTTCTTTGAATTTAGTAACTATTGGCGTTAGCAAAAAAGATTACAAACATTTAGGTGGGTGAGTTTAAACTATTTGTTCACAATCATGAGCAGGCGTACTTCTGCCTAAGTTTAGGGATCTATAGATCCATCATTTCAACTTTTTGAGTTTAGTGACTATTGGCAGTTGCAAAAAAGGAGAAACATTTTGCCATTTGTTATTTGAGAAACAACTAATGCAAATTTTGGAATGTAGATCAAAAACTTGAACATGTCTTCCGAGTCCAAGACTTTATTCTGTATGAATTTAATCAAAACAGTAATTAATTGTGCTTAGTTTGCGATTTGTGAAGTAATCAAAAGGAATTTTGGGATGCGGTTTGTAAATTTGGATCCAGAAGACTTGATTCTGTATGTAATTAATTAAATGAATTCTTGCCACAATTGCGTTTTTAAGCAACTTTAATGATTTTGATTAAATTGTGCTCAATCAGCAATTTACGATTAGGAATTTTTGGATGCGGTTTGAAATTTTTTATTCAGAAGACTTGATTCTGTATGAATGTACTCAAAACAGTAATTAATTACATTTATTGTTGCCACAATTACGGTTTGAAGCAACTTTAGCGATTTTGCTTGAGCTGTGCTCAGTCTGCAATTTGCGTTTTGTGAAGTAATCTATAGGAATTTTTGAATGCGGTTTATAAATTTGGACTCAGAAGACTTGATTCTGCATGAAGTCATTTAAAATAGTTACATCCAATATTATCAATATTACATTTTGAAGCAACTTTAGTGATTTTGATTGAATTGTGCTTAGTCAGCAATTTGCATTTTGTGAAGTAATTTATAAGAATTTTTGGATGCGGTTTGAAAATTTGGATTCAGAAGACTTGGTTCTGCATGAAATTATTTCAAACACTAATTAATTACTTTCATAGTTGCTACAATTACGTTAAGCAGCATCTTTAGTGATTTTGCTGAAATTATGCTCAGACAGAAATTTGCGATTTGTGAAGTAATCAATACGAATTTTTGGATGCGGTTTTAAAATTTGGGCTCAGAAGACTTGATTCTGTATAAAATTACTCAAAACAGTAATTAATTACATCTATTGTGGCCACAATTACGGTTTGAATCACTTTTAGTGATTTTGATTGAATTGTGCTCAGTCAGCAATTTGTGATTTTTGAAGTAAATTTGGATTTAGAATACTTAATTCTGTACGAATATACTCAAAACATTAATTCATTCAATTTTAATTCATGTGTTCAGTCAGCAATTTGCGATTTGTGTTTATGAACTGTAGTATCCCGCCCACCCGTCCAAGTGTTAGTGATGGTCCGTACATTGGATAAATTTGTGAACCTCTGGTTTACAGTAATAGTTTGAATCTATTGTGTTATAAAGCAAGTATATTTCAACATAATGAAAGGTTTGGAATTTCGAAACCAACATTCCAAAACAATGTAAAAATAAATAAATAAATTCCATCCTATTTTCTAACAACAAATTAAATTAACAATTAAAACAAACAAACATTGCATCAACTTGTTATTTTTTACAAAACAATGCTTCTATCTATCCACATCGACACAATAATTGCCAATTTCTGGTTATGCAATCAGTGTAAATCAACATTTATTGAATAATAAAATTGTAACGGTATATTAATAAAAAGCGTTGCGCAATGTGGAAACCTATTATTAGAACGAATCACATCAATTTTAATTATTTCATATTAAACTTGGTAATATTTATATTATTTTATTATATTTACATATATATCCTGTTGTTTATTATCCATATTTACATCAAAATATGTACATTAAATTCATAATTTATGCATGGAAAATGCGATGTTTATTCTTTTGCGATTTGAAAGTTATATAAATGTCATTGTAAATATTTAATTTTTTATGTTGAGCTGGAGGGGAATACATTGCGCAAATCGTATATGGAGCTGTTACATTTATATTTATGGCTTAATAAAATTATATTATGCTGAAATTAAATTAATTATTATGTTATCTGGAATCACCTAATCTTACATACCACCGGGTTAGTTCACAATTTTTAATTTGCATATTGCCTATTAAAAATCAATTTCTACTTACCTTGTGATCTAGCAATGAATATGTAATAAAATAGTAACTAATTTGCCTTGATAATTATAGTAAATTCTTGTTTTTTAATTAATTAATTATGCTGCAATTTTGTCATTTACATATTTTCGTGTTATTAATTTATGAATCATTCATCATTCTCTATAACAATAAATATTATTTTAATTTAACATAAAAGTTGTTTTGGTCGATTCTCAATGTCATTTTAATTAACGATGTTTTCTATATTGAATATTAATGTGCGTCGTTAATTATATGACCTGAAATGTCTATTGTTATTCTGACATTTATTATGTATTTATTTAGTTTTAGCGGATATGTTTATTTAAGGATTGATCTGGTGTAGAACAATGAATGTTTGATTAATTATTAAATAGTTTGATTGTGTCATGATATGGTGCTTACTAAGGGATACTAATTTGCTCTTGTATATAAAACAAGGTAGTTCTTAATACCTCTTTTTCGAATTGATCAAAACAATTTTGTTACTAAGCTAGGAAAAAACGGTAATTTTGCAAACCATTTTGCATCTAATTGTACTATCCTAAATCCTCATACTATTGTACCTACAATGCCGTCTAATTGTAAAATAATTGGTCAAATTCATTTTAGGCAACGGATTGTCAAAGACATCTTCTTAAATTAAATGCCAGAAAGGCAACATTTCCAAATGAATTAGCTCCAATTTTGACCAAAATATTTGCCTTATCATACAAAAATGAAACATTCCTAAATTTTTGGAAAATTGCAAATGTTTAACCTATTTCTAAAATGGGAGACAAGTCTGATTCTTCAAATTATAGACCAATCACGTTTCTGTGCAATCTGACAAATTTTTTAGAAAAATATATTAATTTTTACATTGTCAAGTTCTTAGAACAAAATAACTTTATCTCAGATATTCAATATGGATTTTAATCAAAAAGTTTGTTAACCGATCTTCTGACTTATGTTAGTCACAAATGGAATTCTACTTTAGACAAACAAGAAGAAAATCTTGCTGTAGCTTTGATAGGGTACGGCATCTTAATCTTACTAACAAGTTTTATTGTATAGGTCTTCATCACAAATCTGTAAATCTTATTAATAGTTTTCTTGACAATAGAAAAATTATAGTTAGAATTGATGGTTTTAACCCCAAAATCGTAAATGTTGGTGTTTCTCAAGGTTCTGCTTTTTTGCCAACTATTTTTGATTTACATTAAAGAACTTTTTTAAATAACTAAAAGTCCTATTTATAGTTTTGCAGATGATAGCACTCGTCATACTTCATTTTTTCTAAAGACTATATGAACAAATTTGACAGAGCGTCTTGAATTTCTAGATAATCTGTAGCATCTATATAAACAAAAACTTTTGTCAATTTTAACTTAACTTCTTACTGGTTTACTATCTAAATTTGAGGTATCTTTAGTACCAAATATTAAACCAAACAACGAATCTATATCTAAATTTTTTTTAATTTGTTTTCTAGCGGTAACAATCTCACATAATCTTCTTTGGAACGACTATGTTGTTGACAAATCTTTGAAGGTATCTAGAAAGCTATGGTTTTTTAATTGTAAACAGTTTTTACTTATGTACAAGTTTTGAAATTGTACTTCTAAAAAGTTACCTCTACGAAATAGACCATAGATGTAAGCATATACTAGATATACTATCTGCAACCACTAAACAATTTCTTTCTTTGGCAAAAGAAGGAGATTTGAATTTGTTGTTTTGCTATATTCTCAAAACTGTTTTGCCAAGAGACAGATTGGTAAACCTAATTGTGAATACGCTTTAGATTTCAAGCTTTATCGATATTGGTCTACTGAGGTTAGGGTCTGATTATGTTGGTCTCTATGCAGACATTCAACTGAGATCTAACTTCTGCTTTGATGATTAAGATAATACTTATGCCTGAAATCTATTCTCAAAAAGCCAGAGTAAGGTCATATACAACACGGTTTTGATCTTTCTATACATTTGGGTAGAGATGAAGTAGTTTGAGTTCTACAGTACTGAGGTGTGGTAGTTTATAAATCTTATAACATGGACGATATTTCTTACTACGATTCTTTGCCCCCAAACACTTGATCTGGGTCTTGTTTGTGGCGTATTTAATACTTTTGTAGTGAATAGTTTTGAACTTGATGTATTGTTTAACAAATATTGGCTGGCTTATGTAAAGAACGCAAAAGAGACATGCTACTGATTTAGGAAGTCATTTTGTGGTTTATTTACGCAGCAGTTTATGTACAATCGGGACAAATCCGGGTATTACGAGATCACTGTTAGGCAAGGGTCAATGCAGAACCCCACTTGGGGTTCCATCTTCTCTTTATATAAGTAAGCTATTCCTTCTTAAGAGGTTTTTGTCGCGTCTCTAATACCTAGAATATCAAAATATGTCAACTCCTGCCCAAAATTGCGATTTTTGATCAAAAATGCGAAGCCAAAATTAAAAAACTAAAAAAAGGTAGGATTTTTTTAAGGGTTTTACACCTTTATGAACCGATCAAAAGACTACTATTAAGTTATAGAAACTTTTATTCCAACTTTTACAACTTTTTAATTTTAGTAGTTTAACTGTCATCTTAATAAGAAAGTTTTAACTTTTTGTTTTAACTTTTTAGATATTTGAACAAATAACCTATAAAATCATGTTTTCTGAATTTTCATAACTTAACTTTCAAAATATTAAAGAAAATTACTTTAATTTTATTAAGATAATTAAGTTTTGCACAACTTTTATATTTTAACTTTTGTTTTAACTTTATAACGTTTGACGTAGGTTAGGTTCTGCAGTTTGATAATTTACCTGTCAAAATATTAATGAAAGGTACTTTAACTTTATTAAGATAAGTAATTTCTGTACAATTTTTATATTTCAACTTTTGTTCTAATTTTTATATTTTTGAGATATTTGAAGAAATTAGCTCTAAAACCACGTTTTTTGGATATTGATAGCTTAACTGTCAAAATATTAAAGAAATTTACTTGAATCTTATTATTTAAAGCTAATTTATAGCTTCAAAACAAAGTTTACTGCATTTTGATTGAGATTAAAGAACTTAATTCTGCACAACTTTTGTTGTAACTTTTATAACTTTTGAGATATTTGAAGAAATTTGCTTCTCTAAAACAATGTTTTAGCATTTTGAAAGCTTAACAGAATAAGTGACTTGAGTTTCATTAAGATAAATAAATTCCGCAGAACTTTTATCATTCAGCTTTTCTTATAACTTTAAAACTTTGATATATTTTAAGAAATTAGCTTTAAATCCATATTTTTTGCATTTTATTTTTGCAAATTGTTAAAGAAATAAATAGAAATTCAATTGATTTTTTTTACGGTTAATTAAATTTTTGCACAACTTTTGTTCTAACTTTTATAACTTTCAAAATATCTGAAGAAATTATATATAAGTTTTCTGTAATTTGATGCTTAACTGTCTAAATATTAAAGAAGATTATTAAATTTTGCACAGTTTTTATATTTCATATTATTATTCAGTTTAACTGTCAAATATTAATGAAAAATAGTTATTGAGCTCAGCTTTTATTTCTTTTGAGTTATTTGAAGAAATTAGCTCTAAAACCATGTATTTTGATAGCTTAACAGATCAAAGAAAGTAACTAATTTTTTAAACTTTTAACATTCTAACTTTTATAAAATTTTATATTAAAAATAAAATAGCTCTTAGATAGACTTAGTTTTCTACATTTTGTTAACTTAACGAACGAAATACTAAAAAAAGCTGCTTGAATTTTGTTAATACTTATAAATTCTCCATAACTTTTATCATTCAGCTTTTCTTCTAACTTTATAAACTTTTGAAATATCTTAAGAAATTAGCTTTAAAACTATTGTTTCTGCACTTTGATAGCTTAACAGTGAAAGCATTAAAGAAAGCAACCGAGAATTTATTATGATAATAAAATTGTGCATAATTTTTAGTTTAATAGTGAAAATATTAAAGAAAATAAAAGTTTTTAGAGATAATAAGTTCTGCACAATTTTTATGATTTAACTTTAGCTCTTACTTTTATAACTTTTGAGATATTTGAAGAATTTAGCTCTAAAACTATGTTTTTTACATTTTGATAACTTAACAGTCAAAATATTAAATAAGAAATTTTACATATTTATTGTAACTCTTGCAATATTTGAAGAAATTATTTTTGAAACCATGTTTTCTGAATTTTATTTAATAGCTTAAATATTAAAATATTAAAGAAAGTTACTTGAATTTTGCTATGAACTTTTTTTCTAACTTTTAAACTGTTTGAAGAAATTGGCTCTAAAACTAAGTTTTTTGCTTTCTTATCAAAATTTGTATTTTTTGAGATATTTGAAGAATCTGGTTCTAATTTTTCATTTAAACTTTTCTGCTAACTTTTGAAATATTTAAAAAGCGTTCGCTAAACTGGTTTTGGTCATTTTGGCAGCTGAAATGTCAAAATATGTGAAAGCATAACATTTTAATTGTTATGATATTTTTATGAATTGCAAAATTTTGAAAAATATTGAATAGAAATATAAAAATAATATTTTGAAAAGAATTATAAAAAAAAAAAAAAAAATGCAATATAATTTTGAAAAAAAAGATAATATGGTTGGCATTTTTTTCACGTTTTTGAGCCTTTGAGTTTTTTCTTATTTGATTTTTAGTTTAATTAATTTTTACTGGAAAGTAGATTATAAATTTTAACAATAAAATTTACATTTTGAAAAATTTTTTGTTAAAAAATGTTGAAATAAAATTTAAAGAAAGTGGACCATTTAATAATTTTTTTTTAATTAAAAAAAAATTGCAATATGAAAAAAAAATGGTTTGCACATTATTTTTTTTTTAATTCAATTTATTTTTTTAATTTTTATATTTAGTTCAATTAATTTAAAAGAAAAAAAGAATAAAACTAAAAAAAAGATAAAATGGCTGGTTCTTATTTGTTTAGTGGTCTCATTTTTAACTTTTTAGTTTTTTTTTTTAATAAATTAAATAAAAAAATATTAAAAAAAAAATTGGAAAAAAAAATATTTAAAAATAAAATTTTGAAGAAAAAAATGCAAATTATTATTTTTTGGATACACACAATAAATTTTATATTTTGAAATTTTTTTGAAATTAAATAAAAAAAGAATAAAAATGAAAAAAAGATAAAATAATAATTGAAAAAAAAAAATAATATTTGAAAAAAAAAAGAAATTTTGAAGAAAAAAATGTGAATTATCATTTTTCGATATTTTTTCCATTTTTTACTTGCTTAGTTTAAAATTTTTACTTTATTTTATTATTAGTTTAATTTTTCTATGCCAAATTAATTATAAATTTCAATAATAAATTTCTGAGTAATTATTTTGAATATTCTGTATATTTTGTAGACAGATTAGTTTATGACCACAAAGTAATTTGTATATTTTAAAATAACATCACGAGATCCGAATCAAATTATTTTTAGAATTTTAACTAATCGAGAAACATTTTTCTATTTTAATATAATACTACTTCTTTAAATTCTATTTATATTCTTAAGGTTTCTAGTTAATTGTATGCAAAGGATTTGTTTTATTCAAACAATTTAAAATGAAAATATTCTTTAATTTGCCAGAATTTAACGCTGAGAATTAAAAAAGCAATTTCTTTTTAAGTAGGTATAAGTTACGGTAAATATTAGGGGTAGACAGTACAGCCCTGAGTTAACTTTCACTGCGACAAACCCCCTCCCAAAAAGGTGTTTATGCCTACCGGCACCCCATGAGAATGTGGCTAGTTTGCAAATTGCTATCTCCCCCATTAAGTCAGTTGAAGTGGAGCCGTGCTGTTTACAAGTGGGCACAATTAACATCTTAAAAACCAGACGTAAAACTATCATCCTAATTGGCCCCTTGATTTACTAGCTAAAAAAATGATAACAAGGTGCCGATAGTAATGTGTGTGTTTTATTTTCCAGAAGTTTTGGATATTAACAAGCGGCTCGGAAAGTGGGCCGATGATATGCAGGCATCATGGCCGGGAAGCCTGAATTGTCGGCAGCCCCCGGAGTACAGAATGTCGTAGTATACGTGTCGAATGACAACTTCGCCCAAGCATACGCCGTCAATCAACAGAATGTCGGCAGCATACACAACGGTGGATATGCGAATCCCCAGAATCCCGTGGCCCCCATGGGAGGCCCCTCTAAATCCTTCCCTGATAAACACATGGACAATTACAACTATTTTACCAATCAAGCTGTGATAAGCCATCATCAGAACGGGTTCCCACAACAGAACAATTTCAATAAGGGTGAAATTAAACCTGGTTTTAGTGGTGTTGAGGATAACAGGGGGCAACTTATAAGATCCGAAAAAGAGTGCGGCGATTACGAGTCTAACTATGTGGTGATGGGCGGTGAAGGTACATCAGTGCGGTGTGAATCGGTACGGTCGGAGGCGGCGGAATCGAGTTGTAGCAGTTTGAGTTCCGCCGACGAGGCGATGCTCGTCTTGCCCAACCAGGATATGGTGGTGTACGATAATAGTGTTAATGTGCGGCAAGGTGTTGTGGTGGCCGTCGGCGGTGGCCCGCACCAAAGTGCTAGTGCTCCAATTGTTGGATCTCTACCAAGTCCTCTACAAACTATTAACATTCCATATGGGTGGAAGAGGATCTCAGCCAACGGTGTCATCATTTACATAAGGTAATTTTATTTCATTTTCTTAACGTATTATAAATATGTTTCTAAAAGGAAGCAGCCCTAAATGTGACAGGAAGAACACAATTTAAAAAATAGGGTGCGTTTATACCCAACCCTATTAGAGTTACACATGCGTAACTCCCTGGCTAACTGTCATGACTTGCAACCAAACAGCCTAAATGGACAACTTAATTCTTCATTAATAAAAGGATGAGTATAATCACAAACATTTTAAATAAACAAATAAGCATAAACCTATTATAAAAGTGTGAGAATGAATAATATAATAGTAGCCTATTATATGGCTTACAAGTAAAAAATGATTTTACTTTCTACTAGTAGTATAAATTGATAATAATATATCAAAACTACTCTGTAAGACACGTAGAATATTATATTTTATTAAAAAAATCTGTTTTTTATTTTATTTAAATATAACGTGGGATTTTATTTGGTTTTAAAATATGGTACAGATATCTTTTTATTTTGTATTCAGGTAGCAATTTATTTACATTTATGACGTTCATAAATATGTATCTGAGTTTCGTTGAATCGCGCACGATTTGGGGTTTCCAAATGGATTGTAAAAGGTTTCTTTTATCATAAAATGTTCACTTTCAATAGGTTCCACAAGGATCCATATTGGTTTCCAATAAATTATATAGGTCTACAACATTTTACCTGACACGCTTAGTGGCTAAAGGTCGATTGACTTTAAATATCTATTTTATTTTTTGGAAATAAATAAATAAAAAATAGTTTTTTTTGTGGAGGCAATTAAGAAGCTATTGGCCTAAAGGTTCTAATCTATTACCAACACCAGTGGCGTAGCTAGGATATTTTTAAATTTTTGTAAGTAGTTTTGAAAAGTTACCATTTGCATCTGAACTGTTCCAGACTGTACCTGAAGTGTTCTAAGCTGCCTACTAAACTTGTTAATGTTCCAATAAGATATGAGTTGCGTTCAAAGGTTTCAAAGTGCATTTAAATATTTTTCAACTATGCTTAGGCCGTTGGGAGTTGCACGTAAACTGTTCCAATTAACATTAACATTTTTAATTGCACTCGAACTGTTTCTAAGTGTGTTTAAGATGTTTCCAAGTATAGGAGCTATTTCTAAATTCTTCAAGTGTTCCAAGATATACCTACCGGAACTTTTTCCAAACTGTTTTTGGGTGAACTGAGCTATTTTAGTTTAAATTAATCTGTTTCAGTGTAATTTTACTTTCTCAACAGCTCACGTTTTTCAAAATTGTTCTAAAGTGTAACTGAAACTGTTCCCCACTGCACCAATGTGTTCTAAGCTGCTCTTGAATGTATTTAGTAATTTAAAATAAATATTAAATGTTTTAATTCAATTTGAGTTGCTCCCCAAGTGTTCTCAGTTGCACCTGAACTGTTCTTAAGTGTATCTAAGCTGTTTTGAACTAATTTTAGAATTTTTAAAACTGTTAGAAATTGCTCTAAAGTGTACTGGAACTGTTCTCAACTGCACCTAAAGTGTTGTAAGCTGTTTGTTGGTTGTACTGAGCCATTTTAAGTTAAAATTAACCTGTTTTGATGTAATTTTCTGAAGTATTTCCTAGTTTGATGAACAATTCAAAACAAATTGTTTCAAGGTGTACAGAAACTGCGTTCTAAGCTATACTGAATGCATTTTAGGTTCAAATGAATTTGTTTCAATGTTTCCAATTTAAGCGAGCTATTTATAATTAATTTTAAACTCTTCTGATGTATCCGGAAGTGTACCGGAACTGTTTTCAACTTCATCTAATGTATATTTCAAGCTGTTTCTAGGTGTATTATTCTCTTTCGATGTTATCTAAGCTTTTCTCAAGTGTTCCTAGTTGCACCTGAACTGTTCCTTAAGTGTTCTAGCTGTTCCGAAATGTATTTAAGCTATACCTAAGTTGTTCCTAAATGTATTGAAGTGTTACTATGTAGTATTGAGCTGTTCAATGTATTATTAGTTGTTCTTAGAAGTTCTCTGTAGTACCTAAGTTTTTCTCAACTACAGCTAAAGTGAGGCTGTTTCCAAGTGTAATGTTGTTTTTTACAACTAAGGCTTATGGTAAACAATATTTAGCTAAGCACTTTTAGCACTTTTAAACCTCAAAGCTGCAAAATAAGCTCTAAACTGACAAAAAACAACTTTCATTGATTTTAGTTACATTTTTGTCATTTGTTTAAAACTTAGTTTTATGATAAACCAAATTTAGTCGAGTTGAAAACCAACTTTTATTGATTTTAATTGCAATTTTGTTGTCTGCTTGTTTTGTAGCCAACCATATTTAGACAAATTGCAACTTTTGTTGCAATTTAGTAATTTGCTGAATACTGTATTGCGACAAATCATATTTAGTTCAGTTGTACATCTCAAAATTGCAAAACAAAATTCAAACTTACAAAAATAATTGGTTTTAATTGCAATTTTCTTACAACTAAGTCTTAAAGCAAACCAGATTTAACCGAATTGCAAACTTCAAAGTTGAAGTATTTCAAACTGATAAAAACGCAACTTTTGTTAATTTTAGTTGCAATTTTGTTTTTTGGTCACAACTTAGTTGTGTAGCAAACCATATTTAGCTTGTAAACCTCAAAACTGTACAATAAAGTCCAAACAAATTGTCATTATTTTTGTAATTTTCTCACAACTAAGTCATATTTAGTCGAGTTGAAAACCTCAAAAATGCAAAATGAACTCTAAATTGATAAAAACAGTTTCATACATTTTTATTGCTATTTTGTCATTTCTTGACAAGTTAGTTTTGTGACAAACCAATTTTAGCCTAGTTTTAAACTTTATAATATGAGCTCTAAAATAATAAAAACAAACATTTTTAGATTTTTATTGCAAATCTATCATTTACTCACAACTTAGTAATGTGACAAACTATATTTAGCCAAGTCCAAGTCGAGAGCATATAGTTTAGGCAAAAAAATCAGTTAAGTTTGAACGATAGCGAGCTTTATTCATAGTTAACAGTGTTGAAAATTGAGAATTGTTAAAAAGGTTCAATCCAGCATAAAATGAATACCAATAAGTCAGTTTAAAGATTTTTTTTCTTTAAAGCCCAATTACTGAATGTGCAACGTAACAAATTATTGTTTGGGTTGAGTACTTGAGTTAAAGCAATCTTATAGGCACGAAGTTTAGTCTTTTTTTATTTTTATTGTTTGCAAGGTCTTTGCAGACTCCCAAGGTCCTCTAACGTTAAGTTAAGCCAAATTTGATGTTTTTTTTTTCTTCTATAATTTGTTGCAAAATGACCAATGTCCTACCGGACTTCTAAGGGTTGCTATTATAATTCTATGATTATGAAAGTTTTTTCTGGGATTTGATAATCTTTTGAAGTATTCTATAAAATCTTCTTAGGCTTTTTGAAGTTTTCTCAGGTCTTTTGAAGTTTTCTCGGGCTTTTTAAAGTTTTCTCAGAGTTTCTTAATTTTTATTAGGTTTTTTGATGTCTTCTCAGGCTCTGTGAAGTATTTTTCAGATCATCTGAAGTCTTCTTATGCTGTCTGAAGTTTTCTCAGGTCTTCAGAAGTCTTCTCAGATTCTTTCAAGTTTTCTCACATCTTTTTAACGTTTTCTTAGACCCTCTGATGTCTTCTCAGGCTCTGTGAAGTATTTTTCAGATCATCTGAAGTCTTCTTATGCTTGCTGCAGTTTTCTCAGGTCGTCGGAAGTCTTCTCAGATTCCTTGAAGTTTTCTCACATCTTTTTTAACGTTTTCTTAGATTCTCTGATGTCTTCTCAGGCTCTGTGAAGTATTTTTCAGATTATTTAAAATCTTTTTAGGTCTTCTAAAATTTCTTCACACTTTTCTCAGGCCGCATGAAGTCTTCTAAGAGTCGTTAATTAAAGTAGTATATTTTTTTTAATAAAAATACTAAATTTTGTATTGGAATCATTTTTGTAATTAAAATTATCTGATAAATGAATCTCCAAAAACATAAGTTTTTTAGAGTCTTTTCAAACTTCTAAGCTTCATAACGTTAAGATTATATGAGTTAACTTTAGTGGTTAATTCTTTATGATTTTTACAAAATGGTTTATGTGTCATCAGACTTTAAACCGCTGCTATTATAACTTTTTATAATCTTCTGAAGTCTTATTAGGTCTTTGAAAGTCTTTTAAGGCATTTTTAAGTTTACTTAGACTCTCTTTTCAGATCCTTTAAAGTATTTTCAGGTTTTCCGAATATTTTTTTAGGTTTTTTAAACAGTTTTTTCGGGCTCTCTAAAGCCTATTAAGAGTCTTTAATTGAGGTTCTTGTAAATTGTTTTAGTTGTTATTTATTGCCAAAAGGCCTATTGGCCTGCATATGCCTATTGGCTTTTTTGGCTATTGCTTTAGCAGCTTTCACTCGCTTTGCTTGTTCGTGCTGCTAATAGCGGCGGGTTGCTATAGCCTATTTTTGGCCCTTGATACACTATATACTATAGAGGTCTAAGGGCCGAAAATGATGCTTTTGGTATAGGCAGTCGAAAAAAATGTTTTTAACTTTTGTAAAGATCCTAAAGTGTTTTCTGAGGCTTTTTGATCAAATTTTGTTGGTGTTGAAGTTTTGACAAAGTTTCTAGAATTATTACAGTTTGGGGATAGATTATTATAGGTTATCATGAATTTTATGGAGTTTTTAAGAAAGTTTTTAAAGAGACAGTTAAAAGTCATGGAGTTTAAAAGTGTTCTACAGTTTTTTTGATCTATTGCACGTTTTGATTAAATTTTGTTGGTTTTTAGAATTACTAAAATTGTTGAACTTTTGTCAATGTTTTAAGAGTTATTACAGTTTGCTCTCATAGGTTTAATTTGGATCGTACTTATTAGACTATATACACTTGTTATAGACACGTCTTTTGCCAACGCGGTAAAGTGATATGATATGTGCGTGTGACGTCAGTTGTGGGCAAGTCTATAAGTGCATATTTTCTAAGGTTTGGACATGTCCGAGATATACTATGTGAAGCTTAAAGGCTATCTAGACTTAATCTTATTACAAAATTTAATATCGCTCAATCTATTTGATTACAAATCACACAATGTTTTCATTTAACTTCAAAGAATGGTACTCAAATTGAAGTAAGTTATCGCTTAGAAATTACCTAATGATGTCTCTAATCGTACAAATCATTGGAAATGTTCAATACTTGCGCAATATAATTCATACACACACAATAGTGCACAGAATTAATGTTAGGTCAGGTTATTGATTAGTAGAAGGACTTCTTCTTGTAAGGTTAGTTTTTTAGGTTTTGATTGGGAGGGGTGGGGGTCATAGATTGCCAATTTATTGTGGCTCACTTTTGTTTTTGTTTGGACAATTCTGAGATATTTCGTGTTGCTTATTTTAATTTTCTTGCTTAAGTTATGTTAGTAATATTAAATCGAGATATTTGACTGGATCTTAGTAGTCATGCTATGTATGTCTGATTTTTATTAATCTATAACCTCTTAATTCCGTTAGGTGTTGAGGTGTCGTACACACCGAGCCACAGAGATGACATGTGTATGTTTGGATGCCTATATGAGGTAACGGACCCATATTGGGAAGAACGCTACGCTCGGCATCACTTTATGACCAGAGCGGCCGTTGCTTAACTTTTGTTAGCGCTGGTATTTGTACATGCCCTCTCTGCCGTCTATAACCATGCCTTAACCGGGATTTGAACCCAGGATCTCTAGTACCGTAAGTAGACTTTCAACCGTTGCGCCACCGAGGTCCGATTTTTATAAAAACTTTAAAAAGTTTTTTAAAGCATCTTCTAAAAACGTTTAAAAAGTTTTATAAAGCTTTTAAAAAGTTTTTAAAAGCTTCTTTAGATCCTATCTGTCTACCGATCTAGCTAAAAATCCAAGGTGGTGAGAATGTAAGTTGAGATTTTTACTTTTCCAAAAGCAAAAGCTAGAATTTTTCTAAAAGCTTTCAAAAGCTTCCAAAATCTTTTCGAGGATCCAAATGGGCTTATCTAAGTATGACGTAAAAATTCAAGCTAGCGATAAAGTAAATTGAGACTTCTACTTTCTCAAAAGCTTCTATAAGTTTTCTAAAAACTTTTTGAGCTACCAAAAGACGGATGAAGTATGCCGAGATCTTTAATTTCTCAAAAGTTTTCTAAAAGCACTTCCGCTTTTTAAAAGCTATTAAAAAGGTTTATCCAGCACCTATTATTTATCTATCTATCTAAGTAAACGTAAAAATGTAATTTGCTTTTCCAAAGCTTTTAAAAGTTAACCAAAAGCACCTTGAGCTTCTCAAAAACTGTTAAAAAGTTTTCTAAAAGCTCATCTATCTATTCATCTAAAGGTAGTGTAAAAACCCAAGTATAGCGTATAAAAATCCAAGATGGGGTAAAAGCAAATCAAGACCTCTACTTTTCTAAAAGTTACCAAAATTGTTCAAAAATACTGTGAGCTTCCTAAAAAAGTTTTACGAGAATTTCTCGTATATTTATTTTATTTCTTTATAAGCTGCTAAAAGTTCTCTAAAAGCTTGACGAGTACTTTAAAAGCTGTTAAAAGCTTTCCAAAACATTCAACTCAAATATCTATTTATTTAAATGTGACTTAAATATTCACGGGAAAGTAAGTTCATACATCTCTACCGTCACAAATGACGTAAAAATTCAAGATAGTTAAAAAGTAACAATTCACTTTTCTCTCTACTTTTCCAAAGTTTTCTAAAAGCACTTTGGGCCTCCAAACGCTATTAAAAAGTTTACCAAAAGCTCCTAGATCACTCATTTTTCTATCTACCTAAGTATTACGTAAAAATCTAAGATGCCGGAAAAGTAAATCTTTCCAAAAGCATCTAAAAGTTTCCTAAACGCACTTCGAGTGCTTTAAAAGCTATCTAATAATCTTCAACGGCTTTTTGATTACCAATCTACCTATTATTTTAAGTTTGACTTCCAAATTTATGTTTGCAGAAAAGTAAATTACGGCCTTTCTATATAAGTATTGAATTGTTTAGGTTAGGTATGGTCTAGGTCAGATCAAGTGATGTTGGGTTAGTTTGAAAAGCTGGTTAGGTTAGGATTTGTGTTGAAGTTTTTGTATAAAGATTTTTAAAATGATATTGTGTGGTAATTCAGCAGAGGATTATAGGATTTTATGGCTTTTCTTCATCAATTATATTTTTATATTGCTTTCTCAAAGGACATGCTTTCCGACGTTTTGGAGCGTTTTGCATGAAGAGTGAAAATTCTGCCGAGGATTGTAAGATTTTTTTAATCTATTATGGCTTTTCTTCATCAATTAAATCTTTATATTGCCTGATTTTTTAAAGAATATTCTTTCCGACGTTTTGTAGCATACTCTTCTGACGCGCTTTTGCACCACACGTTAAACCAGTACGCTCTAAACCTGCGTTCTAGAGCGGAATTTTGGCGGCGAAAGCCTTAGAAGCGTGAAGACAAATATCCTTGTGCATATGATCTTTCTTTGATTACTTTCTTTCCACACGTTGGAACAGATCTTATGTATTAGGTTAGGTTATGTATTTGGGCTTGCTTTGTGGTCGATCTCTAGCTATCCTTTGAAACTGAGAACTGACGACAGACAACATACGAACTGACGGTTAAAGATTGTGTTTTGGATCGTTCTGGACGCTGATTTTGTGCCTTCAACAATTACTTCTTTTTAGAGGCGGGGCTTGGTACAATGTGTTACAGGGTGATTGGCTGTACTTTTTATTGCGCTGGTCCGATTTTTTACAGAATCCGTGTGGGAAGGTTAAGGTTTTGCAGGTTTTGTTCAAAAGATTTTTTTCTGTCGGAATATTTTTCCCCTTTCTTGTTAGGCTATGGGTCTTTTCTTTTTCTCGATGCTACTGCTTTTACAGTTGCTGGCCTTTTCTATCTGAAATTGATTGCTGGTTCAAATTGGTTGCCTTGCATCTTTCTTTTGATCTTTGTCTTTTTTTTTATTGCTTTGTTGGTATCGGGCGATTGGAACGGGCTGGCTAGGAGTGGAACGTCTTCAGCTTTCTCTTTTAATTTTTTGTCTCGTTTTGTTTCCTTCTTGTTTGGTTGGGTTTCTGAATTTACCTAGATTTTTCTAACGTTTTTGGGCTTTCTAGACATTTGTTGGAGTTTAATCTTTTTCTTTGTTTGCTTGATTGGGGTTAGTTCTAGGTTGTCAGCTTTATCTTCTGGGTCTTGTACCTTCTTGAAGTTTTCTAGAGAGCCATTTAGTAGTTCTGAATAAGTTCCAATCGGATAGGATTTTCTCTTATTTTGGAAAGTGTCTATGGGTTGTTGGTTTTTGGTTTTGTCATCTTCTGTTTGTCCGGGTGCAGTAAAATAAGTACTAGGCTTTGTTTTGCTTCGTTGGTCTTTGATCGCTCTTTCAATGCTTTTTGTTGATTGCTGGGCTATTTTGCTTTTTTATCATCTTGTTCGGTTTTATCTCATTTGGCTGGTTTCTTTCTTTTATCTTGTCTAACATCTCCGTTTTTTTTAGCTATTTACTGGTGTTTAGCTGGTTCTGGATTTGAGTTCGCCCGATCGGGGTTGGTTTTAGGTTGTCAGCTTCATTTTTCTGTTTTTCCTGAAGTTTCTTAGAGAACCAGACAGCAACTTCATCTTTAAATATCTCTATTAGATTCTATTTTTATTTAAAAATTTGGATCTCCCTTTTATCTTTTTATTGGAATTAATGGTTTTTAAATTTTGCAATTTCACAATTATTTGGGATCAAAAGCTATATTTAATAATAATGTAATACATTATATAGTAAAATTGATTTTAATACACATACATATTTACTAAAATATGAATAGAAACATAAAATTAAACCAAAATTATTAATCATAGCAGTTTATAAATAAAATAAATTTAATTCCCATATATTATTAGAAACTTCTAGAAATATTTGGGAAATCTATATTAAATAGACAAAGAATACTTTATCAATTTCATTGTAGTACAATAGATAAGAAAAAATATTCGACTCGCATTTAATGCATAAACAGTTTTTTTACCTAGCGGCTTATCTCCGATTTGCTCTTCGTGCGCAAGGCGATTGCGCTCAAATACACTCCTCTTACACACAGTATTGTGAGTCACCTGCATCGAGTTTAATTATTGGGTGAATACTTACTGCTTTAAGTAATAATAATTAGTGAATTCAAATCAAATAAGTGTGTACAGTGATTGGAAAACATGGATTGAAGTATGGGACAAGAAAATTAAACTTTTCAAAGGTAAAATGTGTGAATATTGACTAATTGTGTTTTTAGAATATCAATAACTGTAATTTATTATCAAATCAATACCAATAGGCGGTATTGTCTGAGAACACGTTTTAATTATTGTTTATATCTAATATACATAGTTTAGATGGTCGATACATTTTTCAGTTTCTGCGGAATTTGTTTTCAGAAACAATTTCTTTCTAGGTTTATTATTTTTATTGTATTGCAATGTAGACTGCCTGCTATGCGATTAAAACTATATTTTTGCGGTTTTTTTAATTTTAGAATAATCAAATTTGGGACCCAATTATAACATTTTCAAAACTGTTGCTTGAGGACTTAACATCTTTATATTAACGCTTGATTAGTAGAACGAGTTAGATTTGGTTGGGTTAGTTTAAATCAGTTCTTGTTAGGTTTTTTAGGGGTGGAGCTATTGGTTGTCAATTTATGTATTGATTTGTGTCTTGCATTTGATTTTGTTTAAACAAGTCTGAGATGAGCCGTGCAGTGTATACTATTCTCCTTTCTTAAGAGAGGTCATATTAAGTCAAAATATCTGATTGATTGTTGGTAGTATATCAAAAAATCTTTTCAAAAGTTTTTCGATGTACTCATGCAAGTAATTGTGGTAAAAATCCAAAAGTAAATTGAGACAATTGCTTCCTCAAAAGCACCTTGAGTTCGTCAAAAGCTTTTATAAAGTTTTCAAATGCTCCTCGGGCAACTATTTATCTATTTATCTAAGTGTGGCGTAAATATCTAAGATGGCATAAAAGTAAGTCAAGTAGAGCTTCTAAAAGCTTTTCAAAAATTCTTTGAGCGTACTTGTATACATCTAAGTGCGATATGAATGAATGAATAAATTTAGACCTCAACTTCTACAACAGCTCTTAAATGTTCTCTAAAAGCACATTGAGTTCCCAAAATCTATTAAAACGTTAATTCAAGTTTGGCTTAAAAATCCAAGATGACGGAAAGATAAGTCTCCATCCAATTGTGACTTAAAAATCAAAGATAGCGGTAAAGTAAACTGACTTCTCTAAAAGCTGTTTGTTAATAAAAGCACTTCAAAAGTTTTTAGATCTATTTATCCAAGTGTGGCGTAAAGTCCAAGACGGCTCTAAAAGCACTTCTAGTCTTTTAAAAGCTAATTGAGCATCCATCTATTCATTTATTCAAATTTGACTTACAAATTTAAGATGGCTGAAAAGTAAGTTAAGGCTATCTTTCTAAAAGCTCTTAAAAGTTTTCTAAAAATTATTGAAATGGCGAAGATTTAATTCGAGAATTCTACCTGTCCAAAAGCTTCTAAAAATTTATGATGGCGGAAAAGTAAATTGAGACTCTTGCATGTAAATCTTATTGGATTTTGGTCTACGGCATACATAGCGTAAGTATTGATCTTTGGTTTGGTTAGGATTGGTTTAATATTTTTTATGGGATTAGAATCGATTAGTTTGGATTTTTTGGATTAGATTTGTGGTATGGTCAGGCCATATTAAGTGATTCTGGTTTAGTTTGAAAAGCTAGGTTAGGTTATCTTTGTGTTGTAGTTTTATAGTTTTCTTTCAAATGGTACGTTACATGAAGTTAATTGTGCAAAGGCTTGTAGGATTTTTACTATCTATCAAGGCATTTTTTTCTTAATTATATGATTCTATTGTTTGTTCTGTTAAAGGTGTATTTACACTCTTTCTGACGCTTTTGGAGAGTTTACTTTAAACTTATAGGTTAAATTTTTTGAGCAAACTTCCGGTGCGCACAAGCATTTATTTGCGCTGTGGAGATCGGTACTTTGGCAGCAAACGCGCTCCGAAAAAAGTTTTTGTGTTTTACTTTGATCAGTTTCGGTGCACAACTCTGTCCAAATCTTGAGTCGGAATAGATTGTAAGTATTAGGTTAAGTTATGGATTAGGGCTGACTTTGTTGGATTATTGGAATCTTTTTTGTTTTGTTCTGAACGCGCTCTCAACAATCTTTTCTCAACTGCGGCAGAGCTTGGTGCAATGTGTTGCATGTTGGGATGGAGTTTGAAAAGTGGTACTTCTGTGAGGTGGTTCAATTTTTTGCCGAATCTTTGTGGCAAAATGTAACCAGGAGTTTAATACATTGGTCTAGTAGTTTTGGAATGATCGGGGTTTTGACAGTCTTCTCCAAAGGATTATTCTTCTAGCAGGTGGGTCTTGTTGTCGACGTCATTTTTTATTGGGGTTTCTTTGGTCTTTTTGCCATACCCGGACTTTTTCTTCTTCTTGATGCTGGCTTGTGGCTTTTGCAGATGAGCTTGCTTGTTCTATACGTAATTTCTGGTTTAGTTTAGGCAGCTTGCATTTTTTTTTGTTTTCTTGGTCTTTGACTACTTTCTTCATGTTTCTGCTGTTGGCGTCGGGTGATCGGAAACAAGTTTCATCCTTCTTCGTTGAGTTTTGGAAATTATCTTCCTTTCAATTGGTTGATGCTATCCGGGTTTAACGTTTTTGGGCTCACTACACACTTGTTGGAGTTTTGGCTTTGGAGCCTGCTCTATTGGGGTTAGTTCTAGCTTGTTTAGCAGGTTGTTTCAGAGTAGGTTCTGGCTGGCTGGGGATTTTCTCCACTTCTTGGAAGGTACTAATGGGTTGCATGGATTTTTTTTTGTCATCTTGTTCATTTGTTGGTGCTGCTGGTTTTGGGCGAGCGGAACATTTTCTGCTTTTTTTTGTTCATTTTGTTTGGTTTAATTTTTCTAGGGCTCTGAAATGATCTAAAAAATTTTGTTTGCTTCTCTATCCTGGTCTTAAGTTTCCGGGTTCTGTAACCATTCGTTTTTGAGTCCGCTCGATTGGGATTGGTTTTAGGTTATCAGTTTTGGGTTTATTTGGCTGAGTTAACAATGGGGAAGGAAGGGGGTGATCTTGGTTTTTTTGTTTTCCATCATTTGGATCTCTCGTTCTGGTTGCGATGTTGTTGGACTATGTCGACTTTTTGGTCCTAATGTCTTCGGCGTAGTTTCTTTAAATGGGTTTTATCGTCTGGGTGTAATTTTTTGGCATCTTCTGCAAGTTTGATTAGATTGTTATGGGTTGGTCCTTACCACTTAACCCTTTTTGGGCTATAATTGGAAGGAGTACGTATCGGAGCAACCGTGTAATGTATCTTTCGGTTATATCTGGGTAGTAAACTTGTTTTAATTGAAGGACATTAAACGGTGCTCAGAGGCTGCCGAAGTGTAACTCCTGCTGATTGTTGGGCTGGTTTGGATTGATCATTGGCAGTGGTGGAGGGAGTTTTGGCTTAAGTTCATTACGCAACTTTATCATCTAGGCGTTCGTTGGTTTGATGTTGCTCACAGCAATGTCTCGGCTTAGAGTGTTGCTAGAATAGAAATGCGATAGTGTAGGGCAGACTGCGCGGACCGCATATGAAACATGAATGGCATTTTGATGTTAGAGGAGCCGTGCTATTGGGATATTTGGTAGTTAATTTGGGATACAGTTTTTGTGCCCTCAACAAGACGGTTTGAAAACTTTTTTTCTTTTGTAGTTCTTTGGTTTGATATTGCTGTGATGCTAGAATGGAAAAGCGTTAGTGTAGGGCAGACAGAATACAAAACGTCAGCCGAGAAGGTCAACAAAAAAATTATTTTTAAATCTACGATTATGATTAGCAGCTAACAAGCTTTCAGGCAAGAGTTTTGTCAAAATATGTAATGAGTTAATCCACGTTGCTAGCTTAGAAACTTGAACACTTATAGAAATAGCTATAGTAGCTTTAGCTGGATTAGTTAAGTTTATAACGAAAACGTAAGCAAGGAAAAACGAACTATGCGAGATCAGAGAGTTCTCATACTTGGGACACTAAAAAAAAACTATATTTTAGTTTAACAGAAAAACTGTCGATGCAGAAGTGCCTAAGCCCATGCGGTGCTTATCTTATATTTCCACTTGGCTAGCTACAAATAGGAATGAAATTTAATTATATTAGTATTTTTTTATTTTTCTGAAGAGAAAAGATTTGCTGGAAAGGTGTCCCAGTTTAGAACTAAGGTTTGTTGTAGTTGCAAAGTTGTCCTTAGGTTTAATTGGAGTCTTCTTCGTATGTTATAAAAGTTGCTTGTTTATTCTCTTAGGCTAAAGCTCATCCAGTCCTCTTACTTGACTTTTTGTATCATTCTTTCACATATTGTTAACTGTTAGAGGCTTAGACCATATACACTCATATACGTGTCTTGTGCTATTTTCCGCTTATCGCATGGTGAAGCCAACATAACAACATTCTATACCTACAACTGATGTCTTTGGCTGCTTTCTTTATGCTTCTGCTGCTGGCGTCGGGTGATCGGAAACAAGTTTTATTCTTCTCCGTTGAGTTTTGGAAATTATCTTACCTTTCAATTGGTCGATGCTCTCTGGGTTTAACGTCTTTGGGCTCACTACACACTTGTTGGAGTTTTGGCTTTGGAGCCTGCTCTATTGGGGTTAGTTTTAGCTTGTTTAGCAGGTTTTAGAGTAGGTTTTGGCTGGCTGGGGATTTTCTCCACTTCTTGGAAGGTACTAATGGGTTGCATGGCTTCTTTCTTGTTATCTTGTTCATTTGTTGGTGCTGCTGGTTTTGGGCGAGCGGAAAATTTCCCTTTTTTTCTTTGTTTTGTTTGGTTTAATTTTTCTCGACAAAATTTTTTCTTTTTTTTTACTTCTTTATGTATTCTCTATCCTGGTCTAAAGTTTCCGGGTTCTATAACTATTTGTTTTTGAGTCCGCTCGATTGGGATTAGTTGTAGGATATCAGTTTTATCATCAGGGTTTTCTAAAACGTTTTCCAGCAGCTGAGCCGACTGGATTTATTTGGCTGAGTTAACAATGGGGAAGCAGGGGGGGATCTTGGTTTCTTGTTTTTCATCATTTGGATCTCACGTTCTGGTTGCGATGTTGTTGGACTATGTCGACTTTTTGGTCTTAATATCTGCAGCGCAGTTTCTTTAAATGGGTTTTATAGCCTGGGTGTTGTTTTTTGGCATCCTCTGCAAGTTTGATTAGATTGTCATGGGTTGGTCCTTACCACTTAACGCTTCTTGGGCTATAATTGGGAGGAGTACGTATCGGAGCAATCGTGTAATGTATCTTTCGGTTATAAGTGTAACTCCTACTGATTGTTGGGCTGATTTGGGTTGATTTTTGGCCGTGGCGGCGGGAGTGTTGGCTTAAGTTTATTACGCAACTGCTTTCAAGACTTCATCATCTTGGCGTTTCTTGGTTTGATGCTGCTCACAGCAATGTCTCGGCTTAAAGTGAGGCTAGAATGGAAATGCGTTAGTGTAGGGCAGACTGCGCGGACCGCATATGAAACATGAATGGCATTTTGATGTTAGAGCCGTGCTATTGGGATATTTGGTAGTTAACCCTGGATGCAGTTTTTGTGCTCTCAACAAGATGGTTTCAAGACTTTTTTCTTTTGTAGTTTTTTGGTTTGATATTGCTGTGATGCTAGAATGGAAAAGCGTTAGTGTAGGGCAGACAGCATACAAAACGTCAGTCGAGAAGGTCAACAAAACAATTATTTTTAAATCTACGATTATGATTAGCAGCTAACAAGCTTTCAGGCAAGAATTTTATCAAAATATGTTATGAGTTAATCCACGTTGCTAGCTTAGAAACTTGAACGCTTATAGAAATAGCTTCAGATGCTTTAACTGGGTTAGTTAAGTTTATAACGAAAACGTAAGCAAGGAAAAACGAACTATGCGAGATCAGAGAGTTCTCATACTTGGGACACTAAAAAAAAAAAACTGTATTTTAGTTCAACAGAAAAACTGTCGGTGCAGAACTGCCTAAGCTCTTGCGGTGCTTATCTTATATTTCCACTTGGCTAGCTAGAAATGGGAATAAAAATTAATAATATTAGTGTTCTCTGATTTTTCTAAAGAGAAATGATTTGCTGGAAAGGTGTCCCAGTTTAGGACTAAGGTTTGGTTGTAGTTGCAAAATTGTCGTTAGGTTTAGTTGGAGTCTTCTTCGTATGTTGTAGAAGTTGCTTGTTTATTGTCTAAGGCTAAGTGCCTAAGCTCATCCATTTACTTGACCTTGTGTATTATTCTTTCACATATTGTTAACTATTAGAGGCTTATAGACGTGCCTTGTGCTATTTTCCGCTCGTCGCATGGTGAAGCCAACATAACAACATTCTATACCCACAACTGACGTGACGTTCTAGTTATAGGCATAGGCCTACGCGTAGTTCAATTGTTTAATTAATGATTAATTACCACATTGTATCACATGCTCTTAAGTGCGTAAACATGTGTTTAGCGTTTTTGTCCACCACTGACGTCACACGCGTCCGATTATGTTGGCTTTAGCACGTCGGTAAGAAGTGTTTATGGTCTAAGGTTAGAGGGTGAGATTTAATAAATTAAAAATAATGTTTAATTTTTTTTTAAATGTTAACATTAACTTTTGAATTTACCAACCAACGTTCGTGATTTATATCATATGTAAACGCGGCTTAATAATACAAAGATCGTACTGATAATATTACAAAATATTTAGTATTCTAAAATAAATTATAATTAATTATGTAAAATGTTATGTGAAAGATCAATATTTTATTGAAATTAGATAAAAATATAAATTATTTAAATTTGCATATATAAAATATTCTCACAATTATATAAAATGTTGAAACAAACCAACAAGTGTTAAATTAGTATAATTCTTTAATATCTTCCCACTGCCTACATACACATCTGCGGTATTTCACGACTTGTATAAACCAAGAAAATAATACACAAAAAGATTTTTTTTTGTATACCATCACGACTCGAAATGCGTCTGACCTTTAACGCGGTAGCCATCTCGCCATCCTCGTGATGTAGTTAGTATTCCGTGATTGCGCCTATTGTGAAAGCAATAATCTGACCCGAGCCAGGCATAAATTCAGTCTCACGGATTGACTCCGGACGGATTTATGACTCTTTTCACAAAGGATGGAAATTTTTTAACCCGGATGTTACCGTTTACGGCCTATTTGAATAATATTATATAGACCACCCGTGAAAACAATAAACATTTTGATAATCAATCATAAATTTCAATTTGCTCAATCGGAATATTATACAGTCATAAATCATTTCCATCATCAAATTGATAGAAAGTTTATACATGATTTTTATTTCATGGCCAATAAAAAATCCTTTTGTGTTGCTTTTTTAAAAGCCCGTTTGATCGCTTTATCATATGTGCAGGAGGGAGTGCTTTGTTACATAATACGTAAGAGTTTGATCAAAGTGTAACGAAATCTGGGTAACGAGTTTGGATATAAAGTCATAAATGTCCACGGTAAAATTTAAGCCTCGTAAAATTTTGTTTTATCGCTAAGCGTTTTTTTTTTTACTATGTGTGTGTGTAGTCTGCATAGTATTTTGATTCAAAGTGCTTTGATCATCTCTGGAATTTATCGCAATTTGTTATTATGGGGTTTATTTGTTTTTGGGGTATGTCAAGTATTTTGTAGTTAATTTTACGATCTATCATCAAAGCGACAATGTTGAATAGCTACCGCATTTAGTATTTCTGGATACTTTAATTGCGGTATTAAAGTTATCAACTTGAAAGTGTAAACTGGAGCACATAAAAATTCTTAGTTAATTATTAAGCAAGATTTATGGGCTTATTACGTAACTTACTATTAAATTTCAAATATACTTATTAATTGGTTATTATACAAATAGAGAAGTAAAGATTAGTGATCTTTTGTATGTGCAATCTTTAAGTTCACGATTAATAGTTTAACTTTGAGATTAGCTCGGTGATGTGGCTTTAGTTTATCACGCTAGGCTAGCGGTTGGGGTTCGGTTTTGAAATATGACTAAATAAAAACTTGTTATTCACCGGAGTAATAAGTCTTCGGTTATATCTACTTAAAATAAATAGCTGTAAAACGTACAATAAAATAAATGAATGAAAATAACTATGGATTTATAATAAAATAGTTTTGGCTATGATCTACTTTAGATTTTAGACAAATTGTTGATGCTTATTTAAGATTTTAGATACATGTTGTATACAATTATTCAGAACTTGTAGTCTTGGACTCACTAATATGATTTGGAGAGCGAAGAAAATTTGTTAATTTTATTTATTGATTTTTAGCTTTTTTATTTTAGATGTTAAAGACCCAAATAACTTATAGACTGTTGAGAGACTAATTTTAGAAAGTTTTTGAAGTAAATAAGCGAATAAGATCTTGATTGGGTTTGGTTGGTCAGTTAGATAAAACGTGCAATGTCAAAATTGCGGGAAGATCCTTGATTGAAGGACCACATTATATTTTGCACACTTAGTTAGGTTTAGTTTTTGGACATTTAAATTGTAAAATGTTATGTAAATTGTGTGCTTTCAATTATATTTGGAATTGCTTTTGAAGATTTGTTAGTTAGACTTAATGAGTCATCTATTTTATAGTCAGTTTTATGGATGGTTCACTTCTAGGATGCGTGGTTTGGCTTCTCGGAAGTTGTTTAGGTTCCTGGCGTGTGTGTTTTTGTGTTTATTTGGCACTACTGAATGCAATGTAGCGAAATGTTTTGGTTAAAATTTCTCCAAGTACATGCCAAAATTGCGCACTAAGTTAGTTTTAGTTTTTGGGCATCTAAATTGCATTTAGAATTGCATTTGTAGTTGTTTTATCTAAACTCTATTTATATGGATATTGCTTTTGTATTTTTTGGTACGGCGGTTTTCAGAAGATGGGTTAGAGGCGGTTGGTCAAAATTTGAAAATGGTTGGGTGGTTTTTGAAGAAGATGTTGGGTAAGACACCCGCCCAGAGGCAGTTCTTAAAGAGATTTTTTGTACTTAAGTAAGTAAGTTTTTGCTATTGGTTTGGGGTAGCAGGTGTCAGTGACGCTATTTCTAAACAATTGATGTTGATTCTGTATCTTCGATAGCTGCGTTTGGTTGAAGGGATTTGCTTTTTATTGGATGTTGCTGTCTCAGACTTGTAATGCGTTTTGAAGATTAAGGTTCTTCATTGTCACAAGTTCAATGAGCCGGCAAAGCCGCTCTTGGATATTAATCTTGATCAGGTTTTCAGCCTTTGTAATCTATAAGGTGGTTTGAGGAGTTTGAATTGGCAGGGTTTCTTCTGGTACATTGGGAGTTGCGTGGTGACTTGGTGCACTGGACACGTGTACAATTGTAGAATTTGTGGTCTCAAATGATGGAGGTCTCATCTGGACTTTAGGGCGCCTGTATGTTGGCCATCTTTGAACGTGGCGTTTATGTTACGGTTTAGTATATGGGTAATTCCATTACTTTTTGACTAATTTGAAAAAGTCGACCTCTTTGATTTTGCTCAAATTTTCAGGGATCAAAATTTAGATGAAAAAAATGAGATTCCCAAAATTTTGGATTTTAGAATATTGCCTGTTCAAAATGACACACATTTGAAAGCCCAAAAATTGAGATACAAAATAAACTAAAAAAGACGTTTTATTGTGAAATTTCTGACCTTCAAATGTGTGTAATTTTGAACAGGCAATATTTTAAGGTCCAAAATTTTGGGAATCTCATTTTTTCCTCCATATTTTGATCGCTGAAAATTTGAGCAAAATCAAAGAGGTCGAGTTTTTCAAATTAGTCGAAAAGTAATGGAATTACCCATATATATTTTAGAGAAGCTTTAAGAGTATTAGGAGATGGTCTTGCTCTTTCTTTACTTTTTTTTTAATGCTTTTGTTTAGTACGTTGTCTTGCGCGGATGCTAACAAGCCATTTTTTCAGCTTTTATTTTGAGGTTGCACTTTGTCTACGTTTGTGTCAAGTTAGTTAGTTATTACTGCTTGTAATTTTTGCTACTAGAGCTGTCATACGTTCCTATTGTTTTGGTTTGTTCAACTGTATCCAGGTTGACAAACTAATTGTCTTGATTTGCATATTGAATTATATTGAAAATAACGGTTTGCATTATCTATTTGCATCTAGTTTTATGGTTGGTAAAGTTGGTACCAATGATGACTTGTATTAGATGTAGTTCTAGGTCTTGATATACACAATAGATAGTTTTACTGGCTTTCACTACTTCAGTTGCAATTGAAATCTCAAAGTCTTTGTTTTGCAATCTTGAAAATTCTTGAACAGGTGATCTAAATTAGCTTACAGATTAATGCCTTGAAGAAGTTTTATCTGGAGATCTGTAAAACTTGTTGTGGTGATGATGCCAAAAAGAAATTTTAAGATTTTTAGTTTTAAAGGGCTTAATGCAAAAATGTTTTTTTACGGCGAAATATCAAAGACGTTATTTTTTTGGGTTTTGTAGACTAAGCTCATCCATCTTCATCAACCAAAATTTGAATATGTATAGTTTGTAACTTCCACGAGTTTTATTGGTCCGTGGCCAGCGATGGTGCGCATGCGCACGTTAATTTACTTTTGGGACATACTAACTTTGTAACTTTATAAATGATTTGAACATAAATCTTTTTTTATGATTTATTTTTGTTTGTAATGAATTTTTCATACTTTATCAACCTTATCAACCTTACTAACCTGGTGGTCAGTAGCTACAATGGGATTTTAGTACATTTTGCTGATTGGTGCCTAATGGTACTTCCGTTTCTGTTCGCACACGGTTTCTTCATTATTTTTGGGTCCACAAAAGCAAGGATTTTGACGATCTGTGTTTTTTACCATCAAACAACTTGACTCCATCAAACAAAATAAAGAATATGGAAGGAATCACTTTGAAGATATATTGCCATCTGGTAAAGGATTATATAGTTCCGAGAACGCGCCTAGGAGTAGTTTGACTGCAGATGCATTACTTTACTACTGAAGTCGTAATCTTTAGTTACGACTTCAGTAGTAAAGATTGCAAACTCAGTTTTTCTGTTTTTGCACTCTAAAACACTAAAGAAGTTTGATAAAATTTTTGATTGGGTTAGGCTAAAGTGGCACAAGTTTTTTTGGTTCTCAACTGGACTACAACTTTTCCGTAGAGCGTAATTATGGTTGGTGCTTTCTTGTAGTGAATGGGATAAGCGTTTTTTTGTGGCGGAATAAATTGTCGTGGTTTGATGCTCTGTTTGGCGTCTTATGATTGCTGCCCGATTAAGGCTTTTTGTTTATTTGAGAGTAGGTAAAATACACGGACCGTCAACGAAACACTGAAGGCCGTACGAGAACTAGATTTGCAATTTTTATACATTAGACACTGCATACTGTGTTTAAAATGATGTAATTTGTTACCATGTTGGTTAAGGAACTTTTAAATCATTCTTTCTTTAAAGCAGTAAAACCAATGAGATAAGAGGCTGTATATGCAGCGGCGGAACCAGGAATTTTTGGGCCCACTGGAAAAAAAAATTTAACTTTTCTTTTGAAAATTCTGGGAGGCTGCTATGGTTGTGGTTCATTCCGCATTGCAGACCCTTGCTTAAAGGTAGCTCCGTTTATAAGTGAAGTACATTGGAACACTATATTTTCAGCTCTAGGCATTTGTGTTTCTGCTGAAGCAAAGTTTCAATTAAAGTTGATTATGTTATCTGAACTGTTCCGGTCAGTGTTCAAAAATGTATGGCTGCTTGACTTGTCTTACAATTGTTTGGTTTTTACGGTACGTTTTGGGTTTTGGTGGGAACTTATGTAGGTGACGGTGATCCGTTAGGCCTCAGGTCTAAAGGTTGGTTTGTCCTCTTTGAAGCTTCTTCTCACTGGTGAATTTGACTTCTAGCTCTGGCTGTAGGGTGGAGGGCTTGTACTTTTACATTGTTTGTATTTGGAAGTTTTGATTTGTTGTTAATCTTAAGGCTGTTGTCATGTTCTGTTTACGTGTGGCTGCTAAGAAGCTGCGTTGACTGCGGGCGGAGCGGTTGTTTCTTACTGGTAATGAGATTGTACTTTCTCTTAGTTTACTGTTGGGTGTCTTGACGGGCATGAGTTCTTTTCAGGATATGTTATCAGATTTTTTGCTGTTGTCACGTTTTTGTGCGTGTGGTGGGCAAGAAGCGGCGGTGCAAACCCTTTCTGGTGTTGGGGCTTATGCCTTTTCTTAGTTGTGTCAGGTTTCTTGTTGTTGGTCTGTTCTGTTTGCGACCAAGAATCAGCGATAGCTGTGTGGTGGAGGATTTGTGTTTTCTTGTGATATGGATTGAGATTTTTTGTAGTTTGCTGTTTGGACTTTTTACTGTTGTTATGTTCTGTTTAATGAGGTCAAGAAACAGAAGAGACTGCGGTGCGTAGCGTTTGGCTCTTCTTAGCGATGGGTTTGTGCCTTCTTATAGTTTGGTATTGGGTGGTCTTGATGGACATGGGTGGTCAAAGTTTCTTAATTTTTTTGTTATTAAACTTCTTGATGTTGTTACGTTATGTTTACGTGATGTGGTCAAGAATTAAGAAGCGGGGTTGACTGCGGGCATGATGATGGGATTGTGTCTTTTCTTAGTTTGCATTCGGAGGTTTTGGCGGGTACGAGTGGCAAAGTTCTTTTCAAGATTGTCTTGACATAAGGTTTCTTGCTGAAGATTTTTCTTGGTGATAAGGGTTGTCTCTCTCATGATTAGCTGTTGGACGGCAGGGGGGTTATGTTCTTTTTGCTGTTGTCACATTTTGTTTGAGCGTGGCGACCAAGAAGCAGCGATAACTGAGGACAGATGCTCTTCTTGGTGATGGGACTGTGCCTTCTCATAGTTTAGTGTTTGGTTCTTTTCATGATTGTCTTCTTGTTATACTTTTTTCTGTTATCATGTTAAGTTTGCGTGTGGCGATGATTACGGGGTGGAGGATTGGCTCTTGTATTCTTCTTCTTATAGTACCGTGCTCGCTACGAGTTCAGAATTTGATATGCCCACCTTCTTGTTGGATAAAGAGATTTTTAACTCTTGTAAATAGGAGACACTTTTAATTTCTTGATGACCAATTTTTGGCCGGGTGTGTGGGCACAGTTCAAACTACTTGCTGGTAATCATGATCTGGAGTGAGCCAACAACCCGCTCAAGTGTTGGTCGTCAAATGATTGGATATTACTTTTTCCTTCTTGGGCAAAGTGACTGTTAACACTTCCAAAGAAGAGAAACTTTCAATTTCTTGATGAAAAACTTTTGGGCGGGTAGGTTGGTTACTTCAGATTATGATTACCAACAATTTAAATGAAATGCCAACACACCCGTCCAAGAGTTTGTTAACAAGAAATTGAAAGTTTCTGTTTTTAAATTAAAAGTCTTTTGGTTTAAGAAGGATATAATTTTTTTCTTTTTAGATATAGATACTTCTAACACTGTGGATGACCAATACTTGAGTGAGTGGAAGGGGTACTTCATATATGATTACCAGCTGGTAGTTGGAATTGAAGTGCCGCCCACCAACAAAATTGAAGTTTTTCCACTCTGCTTGCGTTGGAAGTCTACGTCAGAGGCGGCTATGGTGATAAAAAATTATGGATGATCAACACTTGGGTGGGTGGGTGTGTGGGCTACTTCATATCATGGTTCCCAGCCGGTAGTTAAAACTGGAGTGCTTATCCACCCGCCCAAGTGTGTTTGCGATCTAGAAATTTGAGTTTTCTCTCTCTGTTAGCGTTAGAAGTTTCTACATCAGAGGTGATTGTGATAGAAATTTATGGGTGACCACTTGAGTGGGTGGGCGGATAGGGCACTTCATAACATGATTCCCAACTAGTAGTTCAATGTTGTTGGATATGTTAAAACAATTGGTAAATTCTTTAGACCATATATACTTATTGACCCGTTGGGTGCTAGTTTTTACTTGTCGCATGGTGAAGCCAACATAACAACATTATATGCTCACAAATGACGTCACGCACTAATTGCGTGAACAAGCTCTAGGAGTAGTTGAATCTTACTATACATATACTCATTTTGTTGGCTTTGCCTCGTCGTATCTGTAAGTGTATATGGTTTAAGGTAAATTCCATTGGTTAAAGTTGATCACTTGTAGTGTTCAGCGTTTAGAGTTGTATGGATTAGTTAGTGCAGTACAATTATTTAAGACTTACCACTTGTTTGAAGGGGATTGATGGCACCAACGGCTTACCATGTGACTTCCGAATTACTTTGCTGCATAAAATGCCAGGTTTTATTTAATCATGTTTTGGGGATTGAATCCCGGACTGCTAGATTGTTAAGCTAACTCTCTATCATTGAGCTATCTCACCTGATAAGAACTGTAGACACTGGGTACTGTGGTTCTTGTTGGTGATATTATTCATTTATGTTCTTCATGAGGAAGCAAATTTTAGTACAGAACTTGGTCGGTTTTCCAATCTGACTATAAATTGATTTCTGGAAATTTTGATTTTGTTTGTTCAATCTTCTATGCGTTTGCTGGAAAATTGTTGTTTTCTGTTAATGATAGTAAATTGGTAATCACGCCTTTAAGATTTATCATTTTTAAAATCACACAAAAACTAGAAAATCGATTCTAATAAGAAAAATATCAGGAAAATTTAATTGCATTTTTTGTATGAATATAGCGCCAAATAATGCCGACAATTCAGATTGTGCTGGAGACCTCGAGTATAGATATCGATTTATTAATTTTATTTTAGGAAGTTGTTGCTTTGATCAGTTTTTTATTATTGTTTACGCTTATTCTAAAGAATCATTTGCTAAAGGTGCTTACAGACTTAAATGAACCGTTTCACAATAACGAGCTTAACATGTGAAATTTATTAGTTTTAAGAGCACTAAATAGTAATTTAAGAATTGTTTTTATGAGAAACAAAAATCAGAATAAAATGTTTGCGATGTTCTATGAATACAGCGCCGAATAATGCCGACTATTTAGATTGTGCTGGAGACCTAGAGTATTGTGGGTATCGATTCATTTGATCAGTTTTTGATTATTGTTTATGCTTATTCTGAAGAATCATTTGCTGAAGGTGCGCGTACAGAATGAACTGTTGCATAATAACCAGCTTAACATATAATATTTATTAATTTTTTTTTTTTTTTTTTGAGAATAGAAAATCAGGATAAAATGTTTGCGTTGTTCTATGAATACAGCGCCAAATAATGCCGACTGTTTAGATTGTGTTGGAAACCCAGAGGGTATTGGTTTGTTTATTTTATTCTGGATTATTTGTAAGTTGTAATATTATTTACGCAAAGCAAAATGTGATTCAAATCTAATTCTTAAGCAATATAAGTTATATTTGCTAAAAGCTAAATTGGTTTAGATAAATGGTTTTAATGTTTTTTTTTTTTTTAATTTCAGGTGAGTTTCTAGTTTTATTTTCTTCTGGATTATTAATGGTATGTAATATAATTATTTATACGATTATTAAAAACAATAATATGCCTGGTATTCCTCAAGGATTGCAATTTGGCAAAAAATATGTTTGCATTTGATTTATACAATTAGTTTTTGGTATAGGTACTACAGAACTGAAAGTTTTTTTGAATGATTCTATGAAAATTTAAGCTTAAATGAACCTTTTAAATTTCAATTTTATAACATCTTATCGCGATTATAAAAATGTTGACACGCACAGCGCTGTTTTTAATTTAATATCCAAAAGATTTTAGTCAGCTTTTATTTTATATGTTGAACTACATATAATATTCTCTATACAAACGACGTGTTGCATCATATTTCTAAAAGTTTGAGGACACAGATTGAATATTCTTCTACAATGTGTGAAAATTTTATTCAATAATATTCTGGCGTTTTCTTGCTGAGTTTGATTATCTAAATCCTTATAATAGCGCAACTATTTTTTCCCCTTAATGCTGCTATCAGTATCATTCAATTATGCTTAAAATATGCGCATGATCATATTACAAACACGCAAGCGCAATACATCATAATTATAAAATTAAATCAATGAAATCAAATAATCCAATTAAATTAACATTTATCTTAATTAATAGCTAACAAGAATCCGGCAATTAATAACGTTTTGCAACCATTAGAAACAACCAGTTATTTTTACTGATAAATTTTCATCATTAATTTTAATAACGCCATTAATGAAAATTCCCATGCTGCCAATTTTTGCATTCTCTTTAGTGGCACGCATCATTACCAATTAAGCTGTCCAATAATTACAAATTTGTTCCAACTATCGTTTTTTTGTCCTACGGGAACCATATTTAATTCTCTCGTCGACTCAATTAAAACCTCACGCGAGCTGCTCGTATATATTTTTTCTTTCCATTAATTAAAATCGGTTTTCTTAACGGGTGGATTTTAATTAAGTTAGCCTCTCCTTTTCTTTGTGCGGTGCAACAAGAAAATCAATCGGGCATTAATTAATTATATCACATCGGTACGTGAGGTATTAAGTATTTAATTTTTTATGTCGCAAGATTCCTTTCTATAATACACACACTGACTGCACTTTCTAATCTGAATCGATGTCATTCACGGCGAGCTCGCCCGGTCGGAACTTTCACCATCGGGATTTTCGTTTTAACCGATTATATATTTTTTTTCAGTAATAAAACAAAAGAGAGTAATATCGTATAGGAAATGTGCAATGATGGAATTGCATGCATGCGGCGAGTTGTGAATTGATGCTCGTTCGAGTGTGGAAAAGAGAAATTTAGTCGCGTCGATCAATCTTCTTGTACAATGGGAATGGGAGTAAATATAATTAAGATGTGAAGATAGTATTAATTTAACGATAATATCAATGTTAGAAACTATTGATGTTTGTAAATTAGAAACGTGTTGATTTAGCTTACGAGGGTAATGGCATTGACCTTAAATGTCGTGTCATGCTGTTAGTAATATTTGAAATAAAATATCAGGCTGCAATTACTATTTGTATGGAAGCGTTTATGCAAAATTAATGATGATCAGTAGGAGCTTTGTTTTATCAGAAGGTAGTATTAAGAGGCAATTGGTTAAGTCATGCTTACATATGTAAAAGAGAACTAGTTTTGAGGACGTTTGATTGCTAAATTTTTTTGAGTTTTGATCTTATCTGTTGAGTTTAGAAGTATTTTTTCGAGTTTTTGGTTTTGTATTTTTTTTGGGAATGTCTGACTACTGTGGAATTGATTGGTTGTCATCGAGAGTACTCGGTTTAAATTGGCGGTACTGCTTGCAATTTCTTTAGTTCAGTTTTGACAGCCATTGAAAGCAGCATATCCTTGCAATTTTTTTTTATGAATACAGCGCCAAATAATGCCGGCAGTTTAGATTGTGCTAGAGATGTTAATAATTTTTAATTTAAGTTTGTTTGCTGTAGGAATTTCAGCATTTCTGCAATTTTTTTTCAGTTAGATTATTCTAAGAAAACTTTTTTGGTGCTTAGGTTAGGTTTAAGTTGGTTTGTTCAAAGATTTTCTGCATATCTTACACCAGGTTTAAACGTTTCTGATAGTTTGGTGTTGCAGCTTAAGCGTTGACAAGATTCTCAACGATGACTAGTGAACTCTGGTTGGTTACAGTCTAATTATGGTTGACATGGTTTTTGGCCGTCAGGGCGACATTAGTTGTAGAGATATCTTTAGGTTTCTCACTGGTACTGGTATGGACTTGCTTACTTTCTTCTATCTTGTTCTAAATTAATCGTACCGGCTAAAGTCTGACAAATAGTTTTGTAGAATTTGCAGCTGGTGGGGTTTATTGTTGAGTGATAATGCAATTTTTCCTTCATATACATCTTCATACGTCGTTTTACTTTTGGTCTGATGATTTTACCAAAAGTGGTTTTTATACTTTTTTTCTTAAGTTATAATTTACTATCTTACTTTTACATACCGCATGTTACACGCCATTTGTAATAAGTAGTACCTTTTTTGTAGATGGTTTGGATGACGTTGGGATACGAAAGCGGTACATAAAGCCTGCCTAAGGTGTTTGTGTGGGATTTGCTGAGTTTATATGACTTTTTGCACAAAAACTGCACTGCACTCACTGGTAATCATTAACTGTATTCCTTCAAGTGTTGGTCATTAAAAAATTGGATATCACTTTTGTTTCTTTGCACATAAAGACTTTTAACGCCTGCAGAGAAAAGAAATTTTTAATTTTTTTATAACAAAATTTTGGGCACTCTAGTTCAAACTACTAGATGGTGGATTTATGATTTATGATTTTGAGTGCTCTACTCACCCTCCTAAGTGTAGATTATTAAAGAATGGATATCAACATTTTCTTTTTTGACATCAAGGCTTCTAACGATTGCAGGGAGGAGAAACTTTGATAACAAGTACAGCTGAGTGGGCTTTCCAGATCAAACTACACGGTAGTAATCGTAATCTGCAGTGTCTTACACACAGTGTTGCTCAGCAAGACTCTTTCTTGTACATAAAGACGTCTGGAGGAACAAAAAACTTTCAATTTTTTGATAATTAACACTTGGGCGGGCGGGTGGAGACTACTACTCGATGATAATCATGAACTCTAATGCCCCAAGTGTCGGTTACCAATGAATGGATATCAACATTTCTTCATTGGACATAGAGTCTTCTAACGCTTGCGGTTATGCGGGTGGTTACTCCAGTTTAAACTATTTGTTAGTAATCATAAATTGGAGTGCCCGTCTATCCGCTTATTGGTCGTCAACTGATTGAATATCATCTTTTTCTTCTTGCACATGAAGATTTTTAACGTTGGCAGAATGGAGAAACTCTCAGTTTATTGATAATAAACGTTTGGGCTTGCGGGTGTACACTACAGTTCAAACTAATCGATAGTAATTATAAACTGGAGTGCTTCACTCACCCAAGCGTTGATCATTAACAAGTAGGATATTACCTTCTTCTCTTGGAACATACTTTTGCAGGAAGGAAAAACTTTTATTGCTAACAAAGATTTGGTCGGTTGGATACTCTAGTTCAAACTAGTTCTATGGTAATCATAAGTTATGGAGTGCGCTACTTACTTGCCCAAGTGTTGGTCATTAAAGCGTTGACAAGATTCTCAACGATGACCAGTGAACTATGGTTGGTTACAGTCTAATTATGGTTGACATGGTTCTTGGCCGTCAGGGCGACATCAGTTGTAGAGATAACTTTAGCTTTCTCACTGGTACTGGTATGGACTTGCATACTTTTTTTTATATTGTTCTAAATTAATCGTACCTTCTAAAGTCTGACAAGTACTTTTGTAGAATTTGGTCGGTAGGATACTCAAGTTCTATGGTAATCATAAGTTATGGAGTGCGCTACTCACTTGTCCAAGTGTTGGTCATTAAAGAATGGTTATCACCTTTTTCTATTTGCACATAAATATTTGTAACGCTTGCAGGAAAGAGAAAAATCTAATTTATTGATAAACACTTGGGCGAGTGGGCTGGAACTCCAGTTTAAACTACTCCACTAGTAGTTATAAACTGTAGTGCTCACCTACCCGCCCAGCTGTTGCTCATCAAGATACTGGATACTACCTTCTCCTTCTTGCAGATAAAGTCTTTTAACACTTGCATGGAAGGACTAATTTTTCAGTTTCTTGACAACAAACACTTGGTTGGGCTTGAGGGTGGGCATTTCAGTTCAAAATATTTGATGATGTTTATGAAATGTAGTGCCCCACTTACTCGTGCAGGTGTTGGTTATCAAAGAATGAATATCAACATTTTCTTTTGGAACATAGAGACCTCTAACGCTTGCAGCGACGAGAAACTTCCAATTTCTTAATAAAAACTTTTGAATCATGGAGTTGATGCATTTGAAGATGTTTTTGAGATGCAATTATAACTGGCGATACTTCTTATTGGGGTTATCGGGTTCAATGGCAGTTTCGGTGGTTCAGGTGTGAATAGGAAAAGCAAGTTCTTCAACTATGATGTGTTGCGTCTTTTTCTGGGTTCTGTTTGCTAGAAATGCAAAATTTGGGCCAACATTTTCTCTGCTTACCACGTTTGGGATTTTTTTTACGGTGGGGTTTCTACAAGCTAAAATTGAATCATGGAGTTAGTGTTGATGCATTTGAAAATATTTTTGAGATGCAATGATAATTGGCGATACTTCTTATTGTGGTTGTCTGGTTTAGTGGCACTTGCAGTGCTTGATTAGGCGTCGCAAAAGATGCTGATGTCCAGGATGCTATGGCGATTGTTGGTTAATTTTTGCTGGAGTCTTTTTTTTCGTCGTGGACTGTGCAACAATTTTTTTCTCCACTTATGCTTATGCTTTAGTGTGCTATAGGGCTTTGGGCGTTTTTTTGTCTAATGAGGTTTTGATCTGAGGAAGTTTTTTTGCTTTGGCTGTTTTTGTGTTTGGTGGTTTTGGTATTGATACCAGCTTGTTCGTCAGTTTTATCCGGTAGATTCATTTTTGGGTGACTGGGTTGAAGCCCTGCTACGGTACTAGATTGCTTTTTCTTTATGTACCATGTTCTTCTAGAACGTTAGTTACCATCACAGCCAGTTGAATCTTGTTCACAGCAAGTCTGAATAGCAACAGTAAATTCTTCAACTATGATATGTTCCTTTTTTTTTGGGCTTCATTTGCTAGAAATGCAAAATTTACGCTAACATTTTTTCGGCTTACCACGTTTGGGAAATATTATTTAAGGTTTTGACTTCCGTGGGGTTTCTGGGCTGCTTTCTACAATCCAGAATTGCTTAGCAGGGCTTTTTAGAGATTTGCTTGTTTTCTGTTTATTTTCTGTCCAGGTGTTTAGGGTCGCTGGCCATAATTTATTGTTTTTTTAATATTTTTGTTTTTGTGGGTCTGCAGTGTTGTGGTGCTTTCTACAAGCCGGGATTTTGAGAGATCTGCAACTTCCAAGGCTGTTGGTTAGGATTGGTTTAGCAGCGTTTTCTTGTATTTTTTTTGCTTGTCTTTTGTCATTCTGTATTTAGATGATTTGGTTTCTTAGATAATATTTTTTCTTTAATCAACTTTTAGTATTCCGTCTTCTGCTGTGCTTTCTACAAGCCGGGATTGCTATAGATCAGCAATTTTTAACGCTGATGGTTCAGGTCTTTGGGGTCTTTTGCTAAAATTTATTTTATTATCTTTATCTTTTTTGACTTTCTTGTTTTCTGTGGATTTGCTGTGTTGTGGTCTTTCTATAAGGCAAGACTGTCAGAGGTTTGCAACTTTTGCAGCATTTTGTGTCTTTTGCTAAAATTTGGTCTTGTTTGACGGTTCCGGTTTCTGTGGGTTTGATTTGCTATGATGCTTTTATTTTCTATGGGCGCGCAGAATCACAAACGAAAAGGTATTGTCTCGAATACACAGGTATCGAGATTTCTGTTTGCCGGGGTTGCCAGAGTTCTGCAACTTTTAAGGCTGTTGGCTTAGCAGTGCTTCTTTGTTTATTGTTTGGTGTCCAGGTACTTTGCTTTTTTGCTACAATTAATTTTTTTTTCTTTTTTTTTTACGGTTTTGACTCTGAGCTGCTCTTTAGGATCTTGGCCAAGTTGGGCGAAATTGAGTTCTTCTTATGTTTCTTTCAGAGCACTGTTTCTGGTTGTTTGTTTTTTTTTTGCAGAAATTTTCTTACTTTTTGATGCTGCATTGTGTTTTGTTACGTTTTTATCTGGAGGGTTACAGTGGAGTTTTTGTATTGGTCCATGTTGACCAAAGGTTGGTTACTCTACTTTACTGATTACCTCTGGGGTGTTGACAGGTTTGGATCTGGCTTCTTGGCACGTGACTTATAAGGTTTTAAGAACCTGTTTTGTTGTTAGCTGGCGGAGTTGCTGATATCTTGGCTCAATTTTTTTGCTAACAGCTTTATTATTGACGCTTCGCAGGTTATTATTGTTGCAGTTACTGCGTTGGCCATCGGCAAACTTGTCATGCGCCCAACACTTTAACGATGACTTTTTGGAAAAGGTGTGGATGATTGCCGAAAAGGAAATGATATTAAAAGTTTTTTTTTTTTAATTTTTTTATTGAAGGGAGAAAATGCCTTACGCACTTTGTGTGGGGCTCCCGGTTACCCGTATACTCACTAAAACCCTAACCTCTAAGCCCTCCAAGCCTTGCGGGATTACCGTTGTGGTATTACTTCACAAAGTCTGGATACCTTCTATTTATCCTACTATCCTCGGCTTCCTGCTCTTGCTTTCTCTTCTTCCTCTTTTGTAGCCATTATTCTCCGTATGCCATCATCAATGGCTCTCCAGTTGTATGCACTTTCAAGCATAAGTGTGGTCAGGTTGTTTACGGTTATCTCTTTACCGACTTTTAGCTGCATCTCTTCTCTGGTGCTTCTCCAGCGAGGGCACTTCACCAGTGTGTGCTCCGGGGTATTTTTCTCTCCACAATAGGGGCATTTATCCTGTTCTGTTAGGCACATTCTTTTTAGATATGACCCAAAACATCCATGGCCTGTTAGGATCTGTGTGAGGTGGTAGTTCAGGTTACCATGTTCCCAGTTTACTCACGGTGTCACCAGGGGTATGAGGGTCTGTGTCCATCTGGCGACGTCACCCTTGCACTGCCATTCTGCTTCCTATTTTTTCATTGTCTCCACTCTCTTGTCTTTCCTGTGCCCCTTTGGTTGTTCTCCTTTATCTTCGGCCCGCTCTTTGGCGAGGAGGTGTATGGGGATTGTGCCCGTTATTGCTTGTATGGCTTTGGACGAAACTGTTCTGTAGGCACTGGCTATTCTAATTGCCATTTTTCTCCTGATCCGCTCTAGTATTTTTCTGTTATTTTTTTTCTCGCAGTTTTCTATCCAGATGGGTACGGCCTACAACAGTATTGAGTCCACTGTTGCACCCATAACTTTACGTTTCTCCGCCCTTGGGCCCCCTATATTCGGCATGATACGTGCCAGGGCCATTACAAGTTTCTCTGCTTTTTGCTTTAGTGCTATGGTTTCCATGTTTGGATGAGTGCAATAGGGTTGCTTGCGTTAACAGAAACTTTTTAGCTGATTTTCATTTCTGTTTAGTTTGTTGAAGAGTTTGTTCTTAGTTAATAGGCATACGGAGTCCAAATTCCAGTTTGTCGTCTGCAATGATGATGGAGACAATTTTTTTTTTAATGTTAGGTAGATCCTTTGACCTGTTTGGAGAAAAAAAAATTTACATACAAAATGTTTGTTGATAATTTTGCATGAAAAAGTTTTTTTGACATTTAATCAATTTGATGACCGGTTTTGTGCGATCCAATAGATACAGGTTGTCACTTGGATTTTAGATGTACCATAAGTTGGGCGCCAAAAATATCATGGATTCTTGATTGGGGTTATCGAGATGTAATGGGGCCACTGGTGGTACTTGTTATTGTTGCAGTTGTGCTAACATTAAAGCCGAACGGGATACTGTTTTTTTGCGATTAAGTGGCTGAACTGCTGTTCTCACAGGGTACAATTGTTATTTAATATTGGTATGTTGTTGCCGGAGTGCAATAAGCGTTATTTTTTCTTGACTGAGAATTGTTGCTGTAGAAGAATACTGTTTTGACAATTTGATTATCGTGCCTTTAGCTTTGGAACAGAGTGGAGATATGCTTACTGCGGCTGCGCGTCAAATCAATGTGCACGGACCGCTATCGAAACACCTGGCAATTTATGTCAGTAGGCGTCAAGATGTCACATTTTAGTGCAGAAACTCTACTTATGTGATCTTAAGATTCCACACTACAAGGTCTGCTTGACTAGTGAAGTGAAGCATAGAGATTTGGTTTTCTATCTTCAGGTAATATGAGATCAGAACTAGTAACCAGCTTTTGAGGATACGTTTAATTTGCAAACTGTTTTCTTTGTTAATTAAAGGATATTTAGAGTGGGTTGCGCAATAATTAATAATTCTATAAGGATATATGGAAATTATATTTGAAAGAGGAAAAAATTTAAAGTAACATATTTACATAATTACGCAAACAAATCTATTTTTGAATACTTTTATTAAAGTTTTTATTTTCACGGAATTCAAGGGTTAAATAAAGAATAAACATCTTAAGGATGAGAGATTTCTTAAAATTCCAAAATTAGCAAATGACGAACAATATGTTCCACATGTGATTCATTAAGCGAACATTCCTGTTTCATGGAGCATAAAAATACATTAATGAAATATTTGTAACAAATTAAAAAATAAATCAAATTAATTAGCCATGACAATCGGCAGAGATAATAATATCGACGGGGAATAAAATAAAATAAAATCCCCAGCCATTATTTATCCAGAACCGAATATGGTAAGACCAGTTGGCAGCAGGGAGAGACTAAGCGAGAACTTGTCTTCTCACGTACGTGCATCTCATATAATTTTAAATATTCTTTTTTTCGATCATATCGCAGCATTCAAACTATTAATATTTTTCATTTAATTTAATAGCACGCACACACGGTTTATTGATTAAATCATTTCGAGTGGGATATATACAATGGCCGTTGAAATGGCAGTGGTAAATCATTTGAAGAGAGCAAAAAAAAGCGGACATTGTAACAGATGATGCCGGTCGGTGCGGTTTATTGGCGGGGGGATTACATCCCCGATGAAGAAACAAATTTGCCGTAGGGTGTAATGAATTGCCGGGTGTCCCCATCAAAGAGTTTAATCTGGTTTTTACGGTTCCATTTGTGGAGATTAATTTACCAAAAAAAAAGGAAGTAATTGGTTAGTAAATAATTCGATAGTAAAGCCGAGATTCTTTGGGGTTGATACTAATGTTGAGATATTTAATTCTTCATAGTTTAGTATGATTTGTAATAAATTAAATAAAATGCAAACGTTATTTAATAAATTAAATTAAAATCATTGAACGATGCAAAATAGTGAATCCGGTGACATTAAAATTTCCCCCTAGTATTAGTAATCCCATTTTCCGCCTATCTCTCAACCCCAAACGCTGTATCATCTAGATTCCGACAGATGATATCCGTATATGTATAAAATAGGAAGAGATTGGAGGGTGGTGATTAGTGACGAGACATTTACACCCCCTGAAGCTATCGGATTAAATCTAACTTATTATCGAGTAGGAGTTCAATTAAACAAGTAACCACCTAGGTTTTTATCGGGGTTACTGAACTCACATATGATTTATATCGTTTTTTTTCTTCATTTCGCGATTTTGTTAGCTTATCTTGTTCGGTTATTTTTGTAATGAATACATTATGGGGGTGGGTTGTAAATATGGGGCGGATTACGTGCTGCTGGGCGTTTGGCACCTTGCACGCATCGAGGAAGTGCACGCGAGATTTTCTTACACAATGCCCTTTTTTTATTGCACGAAGTATGAGTATTATTTAGATACGATCTTGGCTTTTCAAATTATATATGGAAAGATTTTTTTTCCATCATATTGTGATTAATATTGTATGTTTGTTTGATAGGAATATCAAATAGCAATTTTGTGGTGGTGTATCTGGATGCTGTGGATTTAATAATTAATTTCGTGGCATTGATAGATCAAAGCCTTTAATGCACTGCTTTTGAAACTAAATTTGTCAAAGCTTAATACGAATATTATTAAGCCATTTGTAATGTACAATACATGGAATACGACCACAAGTTGCTGAAGTTTATGATAATGCAAAGAAAAGAGATATTTGATTGCTTCTGAAGTTAAGACTAGATTTTTTTACATTTTGGAATAAAAGATTCAGGAAAGATTGGAAAGAAAATATTACTTAATTTACTTTGCATAGTATCTTAATTATATTGACGTGTTTTATAAGTTTGGTGTTGAAAAAATTCTTATCGGTTGAGTAGACTTATTGAAGCCATCTTATTAGAGACATTATTACATATTCTGCCTATTAGATTATCCGTGTAGATGCTCAACCTTTGTACTTCCCCTATTTGCTTAAGAATAAAATTATGATATCCTGAACGGTGGTCACATTTTCTAATTGTATCTAATTTAATACAGATTTTGGGGAACGTTGGTAGAAGTAGCAGACATTCGGATTTTTTTTTGAATTTTTTGCTTAAGAATAATAAGACCTTAGAAAACTTAACTTAAGCCCTGTGGTTTAAGCCAACTGAAAAGCATTGGATTAACTAAGCTTATGCATCAGTAGATGTGACTTATTGCAAACATCTGAAATATTTTGGAAACTTTAGAAGAACCAATTTTAACAAAATGCTTATAATTCATAAATTGAGTTACCAGCCTTAGTGTTCATTTTCTTGAAATAGACATTTACCTCCTTTTTTCCTAAGTTACTATCCAGGCGGTTTTGGGCGGTTGGTATGTCTGAGAAAACAGTTGTTAGTAATATGGGGTTGGTGCAGCTTTATTCTTGTTTTTCCAGGGAATTGCGTTTAGTAATTCTTAATTTTTACAAATTTATCTGAGGTTACTACTAAGAAAACTGGCTTAATTTCAGGAAACATGCTTTTACTTTTACACTAGTGCCAAATCTTTTAGAGTTCTTACGAAATACTTTAAATCTAAGAAGTGTTAACAAGATTAGGTTTTTAGAGCTCTGTGATGCGAAGTTCTTAGAGACCTTCAAAATCTTTCCAAGGTATTTTGTTTTTTTTTTACATTCTCTTCCAAGGTTACAGAATATTTCAGAGTTCTGCTACAGTGTTTGATGTTTTCCTGAGTCTGCGAAGTTCTTAGAGATTCTTGTCGTGATTTCAAAGACACTCCAATATTTTTTTTTGTACATTTAAAATCATTTCTAGCTTGCAGAACATTTGAGATTCTGCTAAAGTGCTTTGATCTTTCTTGAGCCATCGTTTTTGGAGATTTTGGTCTTGACTTCAGAATTCTTCCAAGGCACTTCAATATTTTTTTCTTTGTACATTTAAGGCCCTTTCAAGCTTGTTGAATATTTCAGAGTTTTGCTAAAGAGTTTTTTAAGCCACTCTAATATTTTTTTGTGCATTTAAGGCTTTTCCAAAATGTAAAATATGTTCTGCTAAAGTGTATTGAGCCTGCGAAGTTTTTAGAAACTCACGTCATGACTTCAGAATTCTTCCAAGACACTCAAACCACTTTTTATTTGTGTATGTAAGGCTTTTTTAAGCTTGCAGAATATTTCAGAATTCTGCTAAAGTTTTTTGAGGTATTCTTAGTCTGCTAAGTTCTTAGAGACTTGAGATGTGACTTGAGTATTTTTTCAAGGCACTACAATATCTATTTTTTGCACATTTAAGGCCTTTCCAAGTTAGTAGATTTTTTTAGAGTTCTGCTAAAATGCTTTAATGTTTTTTGAGTGCGAATTTTTTAAAGATTTTTGTAATAATTTTAGGATTTTTTGTACATTCAAGGTCTTTTTAAGCTTGCAGAATATTTTACAGTTCTGCTAAAGTGCTTTGAAGTTTTCTTAGTCTGCGAAGTTTTTATTGTGACTTCAGAATTTTTGTAAGAGACTTTAATGTTATATTTTTTGTACATTTGAGGTTTATTTGACAGTTTTGGTGAAATGCTTTCATCTTTCCTGAGTTTGCGAAGTTTTTAGAGACTTCCGTCGTGATTCCAGAATGTTTTTTTTACATTCCAAGCAGAATATTTCAGAGTTATGATAAAGTGCTTTGACGTTTCTTGAATCTGCGAAGTTTTTTTGAGATTTCAATTGTGTCTTCAAAATTTTTTCAAGCCACTCAATGTGCTTTTTATTTGCATATGTAAGGCCCTTTCAAGATTGCAGAATATTTTATAGATTTTAGGCTTTAAAGATTTTTGAGGTTGTCAGGGACCTTCAGAATCTACATAGCCAGTCTTAAGCTTAAAGGTTTTGTTATTTTGCAACGGTCATGTGAGTTAGGTAAGACCAAGCTTCAGGCAAAATAGAAACATATCCTTAGGTCTGATGCAAGATGCGATTGCATCTGAGGAAGAGATTTACTGATTTATTTGCTTACTCAGCGCCAGACTCAAATGTTTTGCTATTTTACAATGTTTTTGTGTATTTAGTAAGATCCATTAGGCATTATGTTAAATTGTAACTTAGATACAAGACTACTGTAACGTGCTTTAGAAATCTTCGGAATGCACTTAATTGAGAGTTTTACATATCTATATGTGTAGCCACAGGTCTGCATGTTAGGTTAGATACATTTTTGTAAGCTTTTTCTGACCTTGTTTTAAAATGCATGCAGGACTAACAGTTAGTTGCCCATGAATTTTTTTTTTAGAATTTCTTGTTTAAGAATAAGACCTTAGAAAACTTAACTTAAAGCCTTGTGATTTAAGCCAACCGAAAAGCATTGGATGAACTAAGGTTATGCATCAGTAGATGTGACTTTTTGCAAAGTTCTGAAATATTTTGGAAACTTTAGAAGAACCAATTTTAACAAAATGCTCATAATTCATAAATTGAGTTACCAGCTCTGGTGTTCATTTTCTTGGAATAGACATTTACCTCCTTTTTTTCTATGTTACTATCCAGAAGGTTTTGGGTGGGTGGTATGTCTGAGAAAACAGTTGTTAGTAATGTGGGGTTGGTGCAGCTTTATCCTTGTTTTTCCAGGGAATTGCGATTTGGAGTTTTGGGGCAGTGGATATTTTCTAGGGTACCACGAGGTCTTGGCGGAGGTCCTCCGAGATGCTATTCCGGTTATACTATCTTGGCCTATTGCTCCGGTACTTGCAGCTTAGTGGGGTCTTGTCGGAGGTCGTTGGAAGTCACCCTCTAGGGAATGGGACTTTCTGGATTAGGTGAATTTGCTCATTGCGGCCAGTAGATATCTCTCAGCCGTATGGTTTCTATGCAGAGATGTTGGTTCTTTGAAGTTAGTGATAGAACTGGTTAGCGAGCTATGACGTGTCGCCGGTGTCTGTGGGGGTGGCGGAGACGACTAGTACAAATCTGAGAGCGTCCTCCACATTGGTGGAACATATGCCATACGCGGAATTTTAGTCGGAGACGTCTTTGCCGTTTCGATGCTCTACCAGGGTTGAAGTAGAAGTGACTGTCGGACGGAGTTCCGGTCGTGACTCACGAGCTTCTTTCTTCAGGAGCGCGAAGTTGACGGTGCGACTTCCATCTGCAGTCCGAAAGTCTGAAACCGGCGAGTTTTATAGTAGTGACTCCCAAGAAGTTATTATATGTGGTTGCTCTAGAGGTCCGATTTATTGATGGGACGGGAGGGTACAAAAAGTGTTAAAGTTCACTATAAGCCTAGGTAATTGCAGTTTTATAACTGTCTGAATCATTTGCGGCATAAGATGTTCCGAGTTTGTTAGGTTCCGAGTTTTGGCGGCATTTTTTGCTGCTTGCCTTTTCTTTGGAGGTACAATTGTCTAAGACACAGAATCTGGTACGTGCACTAGAACTCGAACTCGGGGTCGATGTTTGGTCTGACGATGTGCCCGGGGGTTTGGGAAAGCTTGGCGTAACCTGTCAGCTCCCGGTTTTTCTAATTGAGGTGTGACTTTTACTTTATAAACAAAAAGGTTGATGACGGTGCTCTGCTCTTCAAATGTTTTGGCTTGTTTGGGGTTAAAACTGGAGTTACCATTTTGTACAAAAATTTGTTATCAATGAATTGGACGCTTGTTCTCCACGTAGAAGTTACTTCTTTGGTCTTGTTTCGTATATTGACTTTGGCTGCAAAGTTGTTTTGATCAGGTAGGTTAGGGTAACTTATAATCGCTAGCGTCGGAGACCTTCTCAGTTTTCTTGCCGGGGTAACGGTTGGCTGCTTGCAGTCGTTGGTAGATTGCTTTGCCGGCTGGCAGTAAGTGTTGCTCCAGATTACATCGGGATTGCAGTAGTGACCTGGCTCATGCACTGCGAATGTCTAAGGCCGTTTGGAGCAAGAACTCCAGTAGTGAGGGGCTGACCTGGGAGAGTTGGAAGAGGGACCATTGGGGTTTGTGGTTTATGCTCTACATGGGTCTCCACCGAACCCGCTTGATCTTTTAGATTGATAATCGGACTGGGGTTCTTTACGATCGGATCGTGGTTGAGCTGTGCAGGACTGCCTTGGTTCACAGTCGAGGTGACGTTTGGGTTCTGTCGAGAGCGAAGGATGTAGAGCTTTCTACTGGACAGTAGAGTACGCGGTGGATGTACTCCAGTTTAGCTGCGAGATGTCTCTGAAACATGTTTGTTTTGTCTTGCGGAAAGAAGAAGTAGAAAGCGTTGTTTAAACGACTATCATCACAAACGCACTCACACAGAGTGCGGTCTTTGAGAGAACCTGGTGATGCTTGTGTTGTACGACGTGAGGAAGCTTAAAGCTACCCACAGTGGCTGTACTGAATGTTACCCTTTAGCAGGGGGCGTAATGTCGTTAGTATAGAGGCAAGCTTCTGTGCAGCTGTTGTGTGTGCCTAATCTGATTTTGGGCTCACGGGACCGTCTGTGGAAGGTACGCCGTAGGCGGAATTCCAGCCGGGTAACATCTTTGTCATGGTTGCCGTTTTGATGTTCTACCGGAATCGAAGTGGAAGTGACTGTTGGACGGAGTTCCGCTTGTTGAGTCACTAGCTTTTTCTTTCAGGAGCCTGAAGTTGACGCTTTTGTGGGAGATCTGCGGTACTGAAGTCTGAAACTGGTTTCTTGCGGATGACGTGTCTGTAAGAATCTTCTTCACTTAAGTCACTTTTTTTCTATCTTTGAGAGTTGCACGGAAGGTCGTGCTGGTACGCACTAAATTTTTTGCACTTGCCCGGGGTAAAAAGTAATAAAAATGTCTGTACTCTTGGGAATCACATTCAGGATTGGATTACGTTTATGAACTCAGTTCTATTCACATTATTATGTCGTTCAAGAGTCACTTTTTGTATTGCTAGTATTGGGTTTGGTTTGACTCAATAAAGTTTGCACGCGGTTCATTTGTCTCTGGCTGCGTCGTAGAGTTGGTGTTTGTTGACTGCTCGATTTTGCCTTAGTTGTTGCTGAAGACATTTTCTAGGTTGGAGTTTCTTTCAGACGTCATCTTGGTGCTATTTTATGGGTTTTGCTTCATAGTTGCAGGTCTGCGTCTATTGGTGGTGGTATGTCTTTTGCTTGTTTGGGTTTAGTTTCCAGGTTAGTAAAATCAAACGTAAAGCAGGTGCGCTGATGGCAGCGTGTAGGGAGCTATATTGATAGCTTAATATAGCTGATAGATCTTGGTTGGTTATTTGTTGCTGAAGTTCTTCACATTCTGTCTGTGTCCAAAGTTGGTAACATATCATTCTAAGCTTTTTATGCTCAAGGTTTTCTTCCAGATGTTGCTTGGTTTTTCTTGGTTTGAGTAATTTCCAAGTAAGGTATTTTTCTGGGGTTTCTTGTTTAGCAGATATAGTTTTTTGTTGCAATAATAATATGGGACTTTGTTCGAGTTTGATCTAAGACGTACAATTTAGGTTTAGATTTCTGGAGACGTCTTCTTAAGTGGTAGGTGAGCCTGGAAGTCGTTCCGGTGGTGTGGAACAGGACTATTGAATTTTGTATTGAAAATCTTTCTAATCCTTTAAAGAATTTCTTCAAGGTGTCAGAAATTCCTTGGTGACTGGTATTGGGCGCCAATAGTTACAGTCTAGATTTTGATGGCGGTTTTGGGCTGCAACACTTGACCAAGTATTAACTAACAGACCGAGTGTGGATAAACATTCAATTTTTTTATAACCTACAATTGGACGGGAGAGTGTGGGCACACCAACCTTACCCACACGCCTATAATTGATGAACTAAGTTACCCGCTCGGTAGTGTTGTTTATCCAGGATTCAGCATTTATCTTCTCATTTTTTGACTAAGTATTAACTGACATTTAGAGCATAAAAAAAAAACTACACGGGTGAATGGGCCACACCAATCTTAGCCACACAAAAATTTGTGCTCGTACATAGATGTGACGTTCTGCTCTGATAGTTCGATGCAGTTAGTAAAGTCTTTCAGCGACCACCTCTGCATCACTTTCAAAGTGGAAACTACCGACATCTTCTTCAAGGCTATAAAGAGTCCAGATGGATGTTGAAGCGAGCCAACTAGGCACTACTAAAAGCTGCTATGACAGCTACGACTAGTCACCTCCAATTTGCGGAGAAATTCATGATGAAGCATTCATTGACATAATGCTCAACTTCTGTTCCCAAATCCAATCCGTACAAGGGAACAAGAAAAGCCTATTGATGGAACGCAGAAGTGTCATTGGGCAGAGAAACCTGAAGGCTACTAGAAGAACTGCATCTAGATCCAGAAGAAAAATAACACTTACGCACTACTTTATCCGTAAGCTTTATTTATTACAAGAAAGACTACGAAAGTGCCTAGAAGGAGTATAAGGAAAGACAGATACTGGCAAATCTTTGCTGCAGATGAGTCTACTAGTGGAAGAAGTGGCGTTTTTTTTAAGAAAAACTTACAACTCTTTCTAGAGTTAGAAGAAGAATAACAGTTACGGAGGAATCCAAGAAAGACTTTAAAACTGTCAGAAATGAGTATAAGCTAATCTTTCGCGGAATTAGACAATGATTTTTTGGGAAGAAGATAAGCCTACTGGTGCAAAAAGAAATGGCGTTGGCCAGAAAAACCTTCATTGCCGTTAGAAAACTCCTTTCTAGAGCCAGAAATAACAGTATTGGAGGAAGTCAAGAAAGACTATGAAACTGCCAGGAAGGATAGATCCTAGTGAAACTTTTACGCAGAATTAGACCCTTTGGGCCTACTTGCAGAAAGAAGAAGTGGCATTGGCCAGAAAAATGCTACTAGAAGAACCTCGTCTAGAGCCAAAAGGAAAGAGTATAAGAAAGGACAGATACAAGGGAAACCTTTGCTCAGAATTAAACATTGATTCTTTGGGATGGAGATAAGCCTACTGGTGGAACGAAGCCAGAACAATCTATAACGCTTCTAGAAAACTCTTTTCTAGAGCCATAAGAAAAATAACAGTTACGGAGGAAGCCAAAAAAGACTATGAAATATAAGCAAGGGCACGGCGAACCTTTGCCCAGAATTAGACAATGATCTTTTGGGAAGGAGATAAGTCTTCTGGTGGAAGGAAGAAGTGGTGCTGGTCAGAATAACCTGTAAGAGCGCTAGAAAAATTATTCTAGAGTTAGAAGAAAAATAACACTTAACGAAGTCATTAAAGACTAAAAAAGTGCCAAGGAAGAGTATAAGAATGGACTGATACTGGGTAAACTTTTATGCAGAATTAGACAATGATCTTTTGGGAAGGAGATAAGTCTACTGGTTGAAAGAAGAAATGGCAGTGGCCAGAACCGCGTCTAGAGACGAAGTCAAGAAAGACTATAAAATTGCCAGGAAGGAATAAAAGCAAGGGCAGATACTGGGCAAACTTTTGGGCAGAATTAGACAATGATCTTTTAGGACTGCGCTACAGATTGAAGCCAGAACAGCGTCGGTGATGGAAGCTCAAAACCAAACAACGTTTTTGGACCACTAAGAGTGGTCAGAGAAAATTTGTCTTGTAGACATACCAATATTCTCTTGTAAGTAGATAGATTTGGCAGTTATGAAACTTTCAAATAAGAAGGCTATAAGCTAATCTAGGTTGATGGGTCACGTTATAATAAAGGCCCAGGACTAGAACCTTTGAGTTTGACATATTGAAACTTCGAATAAGAATTTTTGTACAAATTTCAGAAATTTTCACTTTTGGACAAGTTTTTGGAGCGGTTTTAAGATTTTTCGAATATAGATGAGTTGCTCGTAGTAGACACACTAATTTGCCACAATTTCTTCAAGATTTATTTCAAATTGCTTTTCCCAAAATTATTAATAAATTACATTGCTAATGAAAGGCTAGATCAAAAAAATCAATTTTTATCACAATAAATCTAAACATAAAAAATGCAGCCACCAACTACTAGAAATTGTTATCAAACTAATACCTAACATTTGATAATATTGTTTCGATTTCTTTTAATATAATAATAACATATACTTAAGAGGGTTATGTAATTAAAAGAAACTAAAAGTGCACTTCAAATAGTCAATCGTGCTTAAGTCAATTAACCGCAATTAGCCGAAGAACCCCGGAGCGGTGCTAAAACATCTTGCGTAGATAGCAGAATTTATAATCTAACCTAATGATTTGTTTAAAAAAAAAAATCACTTTCTGTAAGTGTATACGGAAATGTTTCATGGCAAACAAATCTCGGTTCGAAACCGGTGCATTCGTAACTTTTTCTCTCCCCGGTGTGTCTTACAAATGTCACGTCACGTCCCCTTTAACGAGGAACGATTCTCTCCTCCTGTTCGTCCGCATCGGGTTTTTGAATGAAACAATGACCGGACAGATAGACTGGTATCTTTTTAAAGCGGACACGTCTCTGAGATATCTCCCGCTGCCTGTCGAAATCGTCCGGCCGTAACGAATTGATTGTTGGTGCGCCGGGCGTGCTTTTCACCCGAGACATGTCTCTTTACAAGGACTCCCTTTGTGAAAAGCTAAACCGTTTAAACAAAACTACCAGTTATCCAGCGGTACAATAAATAACAATGCAACGACTACTATCTGATCGGCAATTATTTCATGCTCGGAATGCAGGTGATTTGCAGGGCAGAAAAAAAGTGCACCAAGGAGGAGAGAAGCTTTTAACGACCAACTGCGAATGCCTCTTAAAACTGAACGGCAGCAGCATTTCCTCCCTAGGTTTTTAAGGGACATAAATCCTGTGGTGTATCGATTCATTCCGCAAACACGGAATATTTATTTTATGCGCAATAAAGTGAAGTGAGCTTAATTGAAACTGTGCACGTGAATATATGCGAGCACGTCATATCCCATAAAGTGGATTTTTACAAATGGCAATTTATATAATGATAAATAATGACTGAATTAAGTTTTATGAGCTGCATAAAAGAGATAACGGCCGTGATCGAGGATGTCGCTCGCTTTATGCGGATTGAATTTTAATTTCATGTCTAGGCCAGGATTAATAATTCACTAAAGTCAATTATAAAAACAAAATGTTAGAAGCAACAGTGTATTACAAGAGATACCAAATATTATCGCACTTTATCGTCGAGTTTAACGCTTCGCTGGGGCTCTTTAATGCCTCACTACGTATCGTTTTATTTTCATAAAATCATTTGATATGATCTGCTACATTTTAAGATCCATTAAACGCTAAATAAAACATGTAGGGTAGTTGATGTTTTACACATTGTAAATGTATCCAATATTTCTAATCTTCTTCTAGAGTTACTTGTTATGAATATAAAATTTTACTAACCTGTTAAGCGGCTTTGTAGAGGAAACAATAATGATTTACGAACAATGAAAAGCAAAAAGCTGGTCAACTTTTTATATCTTTCCACTGTTATAACATATTTACATGTTACTATAGAAGTAATTCTTAGTTTTTACAAATTTATCTGAGGTTACTACTAAGAAAACTGGCTTAAGGTCAGGAAACATGCTTTTACTTTTACAGTAGTGCCCAAAAAAAAAATAGGTTTCCAAGCCACTCCAATATCTTGTTTTTTTTTTACATTCTCTTCCAAGGTTACAGAAAATTTCAGAGTTCTGCTACAGTGTTTGATGTTTTCCTGAGTCTGCGAAGTTCTTAGAGATTCTTGCCGTGATTTCAAAGACACTCCATTTAAAATCATTTCTAGCTTGCAGAACATTTGAGATTCTGCTAAAGTGCTTTGACCTTTCTTGAGCCATCGTTTTTGGAGATTTTGGTCTTGACTTCAGAATTTTTCTAAGGCACTTCAATATTTTTTTTCTTTGCACATTTAAGGCCCTTTCAAGCTTGTCGAATATTTCAGAGTTTTGCTAAAAAGTTTTGATGTTTTCTGAGTCAGTCTTTTGTAGTGACTTTACAATTTTTTCAAGCTACTCCAATAATTTTTTTGTACATTTAAGGCTTTTCCAAAATTTAAAATATGTTCTGCTAAAGTGTTTTGAGCCTGCGAAGTTTTTAGAAACTCACGTCATGACTTCAGAATTCTTCCAAGACACTCAATATGCTTTTTATTTGTGTATGTAAGGCTTTTTTAAGCTTGCAGAATATTTCAGAATTCTGCTAAAGTTTTTTGAGGAATTCATAGTCTGCTAAGTTCTTAGAGACTTAGTTGTGACTTTAGTATCCTTTCAAGGCACCCCAATATCTCTTTTTTGCACATTTAAGGCCTTTCCAAGTTAGTAGATTTTTTTAGAGTTCTGCTAAAATGCTTTAATGTTTCCTGAGTCCGAATTTCTTAGAGATTTTTGTAATAATTTTAGGTTTTTTTTTTTACATTCAAGGTCTTTTCAAGCTTGCAGAATATTTTAGAGTTCTGCTAAAGTGCTTTGAAGTTTTTTTAGTCTGCGAAGTTTTTATAGATACTCTTATTGTGACTTCAGAATTTTTCCAAGAGACTTCAATGTTATATTTTTTGTACATTTGAGGTTTATTTGACAGTTTTGGTGAAGTGCTTTTATCTTTCCTGAGTTTGCAAAGTTTTTAGAGACTTTCGTCGTGACTTTAGATTTTTTTTACATTCCAAGCAGAATATTTCAGAGTTTTGCTAAAGTGCTTTGACAACACAATTGTGTCTTCAAAATTTTTTCAAGCTATTCAATGTGCTTTTTATTTGCATATGTAAGGCCTTTTCAAGCTTGCAGAATATTTTATAGATTTTAGGCTTTAAAGATTTTTGAGGTCGTCAGAGACCTTCAGAATCTACATAGCCAGTCTTAAGCTTAAAGGTTTTGTCATTTTGCAACGGTCATGTGAGTTAGGTAAGACCATGCTTCAGGCAAAATAAAAACATAGCCTTAGGTCTGATGCAAGATGCGATTGCATCTGAGGAAGAGGTTTGCTGATTTATTTGCTTACTCGGCGCCAGATTCGAAGGTTTTGCTATTTTACAATGTTTTTGTGTGTTCAGTAAGATCCATTAGGCATTAAGTTAAATTGTAACTTAGATACAAGACCACTGTAACGTGCTTTAGAAATCTTCGGAATGCACTTAATTGAGAGTTTTATATATCTATATGTGTAGCCACAGGTCTGCATGTTAGGTTAGATACTCAAGCCGTTAAGTTAGCTTTTATCCAGACCGTTAGATTGTGCAAGCCTAGTCTAAATTCTTATTTTATTTAGCCAGTAGTCACTTGTTTATAGTCAACGAGATTTTTAGGAGCTTTTTTAATCTGTTCCGTAAGCTTTTTTTGATCTTGTTTTAAAATGCATGCAGGACTAACAATTAGTTGCCCATGAATCTTCAATTTTATTTTTCAGCAAATAATTGATCTTTGGAAGCAAGTCGGCAAGCAGACAAAGCTCTGATCTACAGTACTAGATCTCCGATTTTAAGCCCAGATTTTATTATTGCTTTTTTTTTTAATTTGTTAAATACTTTTGTGTAACTATTCAGCGAGCACACACACTCAATGATGCTATAGGCGACGACAGTAGTGTCCCGGTAAGGTGTGAGCTTTATCCACAAATTTTTGGATAGGTGCAGTTTTGAGTCATCGGCTTTAGTAGAGGTATGTGTTCCCATGTAATGATAGGGGTTTGGAGTGCAACGACATTGTGTTGTAGTGAAACGTTGTTGCAGGTGTATAGCCGGGAACGTTGTGGTAGTTCCCTGTGCAAACGCTGGTGCATTCGAGGGAGCATCATGAGAATTATATTGTCAGATGAAAGATCGGTTGTTGTAGGTGTTGTCTCTGTCGTTGATATGTTTGACTTAAGAAATTTTGAATTTGTTATAGTCTAGGTTTGTTGGAAGCTGTGGTTAACGGCGGTTCTTGGGACACCATGCTTGAGAAATAAGTTGATAATGTGTGGGATTAGTGCGTGATTTTAAGCTTTAGGCTATTTTTTTGTTAAATGTCAGAGGGAGTGGAAGCGGATATGGGGAGTTGTGTCATGGAGATAAGGGCTGTGGTTACCTTTTAGGATACCACGAAGTTTTGGCTGAGGTTGTCAGCTAGTAGATACATCTCATTGATGGATTTTTGAAGACTCTTCAGAGAATGTGTTTTCTGGACCAGGTGAGTATTGCGGCCAGTAGATTTCTCTTGGCAATGTTGATTCCTGATTTGCTTGATGTTTGGTTGAACCAGAGTAGATATTGTGGCCTCGAAGTTGGCGGTGGATGGTGTACTTAACTATTTGATATTGTACCTAACTATTTAATGGTGTACCTAACTTTTTGATCGTGTACCTAATCCTAATCTCTTGATGGTATATTTTTTTTTTATGGTTTACTTAATTTCTTGTTGATATTTAAAATCATTTAATGTTATACTCAATCCTCAATAGTAAAATTGAAACTTGATTGGCTGCTCAATGGTTTACCTGATCGTCTGATGGCGTACCTAATTCTTTGCTGGTATATATTACGATTTTTTGAGTTATACTTAATTTCTTGATTCTACATAAAATCTTTTGATGTTTGAGCTAATTTTCTAATGGCAAACTAAATATTTTGATTGTATACTTAACTCTTTGATGGTTTACTTATTCCTTTGATGGCATACTCAATCTTTTGATGGTATGCCAACTTTGTTGATAATATATTAAATTTTCTGAATACATATAGTATACGCATCTTCAGAAGGATTGTATTTTTAATTTCTTGCTTGATGGTATACTTAGTTCTCTGGTGGTATACCAAATATTTATTTTTTTAAATGAATTTAATTTCCTGATAGTATATGCATCTTTGGAAGGATGGTATATCTAATATCTTGATATTATACTAAATTTAATTCTACTGATTGTATACTCAATCTTCAGGTTGTAGTTATAATTGTTTAATGGTATGTTATGATGGTAAACTAGCAGTAGTGGGTAGTATATATAATTTCTTGATTGTGGTCCGAATTTTGGGCAATGTTGCGCCATCTCTGTACCTAAACCTTTGCAGTTATTTAGAATTTTTGAGGTTACGAAATTTTTGTACCTAATTCTTTGCTGTCAAATGCTACATAATTTTTTAATGGTCAATGTCAATTTTTTTAATCTCTTGATGGTATACCTAATCTTCTGTTAGTATGCCAAACTGTTTGATGGTCTATTAAATTTCCTGATAGTATATGCATCTTTAATAGGATTGTATATCTAATCTCTTGATGGTATACCTAATCCTTTGGTGACATTTGTATGATTTTAATAATATGCTCAATTTTTTGATGGTATATAAAATCTACTGGAGGGTAGCATATCTGATTTGTTGATGATATACCAAATTTCCTGATCGCAATTTCTTGATGGTGGTCCTAATTTTGGATAATGTTACTCAATTTTTGTACTTAATCCTTTGCTGATATATTCCATCTTTTGATGTTATATTTAATTTCTTGTTGCTACATAATTTTTTTATGTTATAGTTAATATTTTAATGTCTAACTTAATCTTCTGATTGTATGCTTAATTTTGTGATGGGGATTTGGAAGTCACTTAATACGCTTTTGGCTTCATCAACTCTTTTCAAACAAGTTGTAACTTCTGGAGCGATGTACAATATCTGTAAAACGCACAATAAACAAGAATTTCCTGATGCTATACTCAATTTTTTGATGGTATATCAAATTGTTGCTTGGTACATTAAATTTCTTGATAGTGTACACATCTTTAGAAGGATTATATACCTACTCAGTTTTCTGTTGTTTTTTTTAATTTGTTACTAAATTACATTTTTTTTTAATATTTGAATGCCAAACTTAATACTCCGATTGTTTACTTAATTTTGTGATGCGATTTATAAGTCGCTTAATAAGTCGTTGGTCTTGGCAACTCTTTTCAAACAAGTTGTAAGATTTATGGGGCAATGTACAAAAGCCGTATAACGCACAATATAGAAAATTTTTTTGATGGTATTACAAATTGTTTGATGGTTTATTAAATCTCTTGATAGTATATGTATCTTTGGAAGAATGGTATATCTAATTTATTTATGGTATACCCAATTTTTTGACACTATACATAATCTAAATCTAAAATTAATTTCTTAATGGAGTTTTTAATATTTTGCTGGTATACCTAATTTCCTGATGATGTACCTAATTCTTTGATGATATTTCTAATGGTATACCAAATTTTCTGATTGTATATCTAATCTTCAGCTGGTATATCATTTACTAATTTTTTGATGGTATACTAAATCTCCTGATAGTATAATTATTCTTTAAAAGATGATATATTCAATCTTTTGATGGTATACCCAATTCCTTGATGTTATATAAAATTCTTTGCCAATAAACTTAATTTTCTGATATATCTGGTTTTTTGATGGCATATTTAATTCTCTGATGGTAAGTTAATCTTTTGAATCAATTGTTTACTTAATTTTGTTGCTGATGGTATATTTAATCTTCTGATGAATACCCAATATCTTGATAATATACTTAGTTTTTTAATAGTATACCCAATCTTATGTGTAATACTTATTTTTTTTTGATAGCATACTCAATCTTCTGATGGTATACCCAAATTCTTGATAGTATATAAAACAATTGATTATATACTTTATTTTATGTTGTTATCCTCTGATAGTTTATTTAATCTTTCGATAATATATCTATATTTTGATTTTACTTAATGCTTTGATGGTATACTCAGTTCTCTGATGATTTACCTAATATTCTGATATTTCTCAATTTTTTGATGGTATACTTAACCTTTTGATTATTTTTCCACTCAATCGCTTGATGATATACCTAATTCTTTGAAGCTTGATGTTTTTCTGATGGCATACTCAATCTCCTGATAATTGACTCAATCTTTTGATGCTGTACTCAATCTTCTGATGTTATACCTATTCTACTGATGGCATGCTTAATCCCCTGATGACATACTCAATCCCTTGATAGTGTATAAAATCAATTAATTTTATAATAATTTTTTTGTTATTTCTTAAAGGTGTATTTAATCCTCTGATGGTATAGCTACTTTTTTGATGATGTACTTACTCCTTTGATGCTGTACTTAATATTCTGATTCTACTCAATTTCTTGATGGTATACCTAACATCCTGATCCCACTCAATCGCTTGATGGTATACTCAATTCTTTGATGCTATATTTATTTTTTCTTATGGCATACTCAATAACTTATAGTTACCTAATCTAGTGGCATACTTAATCCCCTGGTGACATACTCAATCCACTGATAGTATATAAAATCAAATAATTTTATAATTATTTTTTTGTTATCTTTTAGTGGTGCATTTAATCCTCTGATGGTATACTTAATTTTTTGATGATATACCTAATATTCGGATTTTACTCAGTTTATTGATGGTATACCCAATCTTTTGATGATATACCTATCTCACTCAATCGCTTGATGGTATACTTAACTCTTTGATGGTATACTTATGTTCTTTATGGCACACTCAATCTCCTGATAATTGACTGAATCTCTTGATGCTATATCTAATCTTTTGATAACTTATTTCACTTATGGCATACTTAATCTCCTGCTGGCATACCCAATTTCCTTGATACTATATAAAATTAATTGATTCTATAATTATTTTTTTTGTTATCTTCTAATGGTGTATTCAATCTTCTGATGGTATACTTAATCTTTTGATGATATACCTAATATTCTGATTTTACTCAATTTCTTGATGGTATATCCAATTTTTTGATTTTCTGATGGCATACTTAATTTTCTGATGGTATACCCAATCTCATCAATTAATTGATCGTATGCTTAATATTTTGATGGTATATTTAAGGTATACTCTTACTCTTTTTATAGCATATAAAAACAATTGATTCTATACTTATTTTTTTTTTTGCAATTATGGCATATTTCATCTCTTTATGGTATACTTAATATTTTGATGGTTTATCCAATCTTCTGATGCTATACCTGTTTTCCTGATGGCATACTTAATTCACTTATAGTATTTAAAATTAATTGATTGTATACTTAACTTTCTGTTACTATCTTTTGATGGTATATTTAATCTTTTGATAGTATTTTCAATGTCTTTATGGTATATTCAATTTTCTGATGCTATACATATTCTTCTGATGGTTTATCTAGACTTCTGATGTTATACTTATTCCTTTGAAGGCGTACTCAATTCCCCGATGGTATACCCAAGCTGTTGATAGTACGTTTTAATCTCTTGATGGTATACTTAATAGCTTGATAGTTTTGCGCAAATGTTTTATGGTATACCCAATTCTCTAATGTTATACTTATTTTTTATATTATACCTACTCTCTTGGTGCTGCACTTTGGTATTAATAGTTTTTTTTTAGGCTGATATGCTAAAAATCTAAACTAACTCTTGATACTGTACAAAAAGCTCTAAACCCAATCTAGAAGATCAAGGTATTGAGTTTAAACTTCACAAAGAAACGTCTATACGTTTTTCTACTTTCTATTGGCGTGTGGAGTTTAATTGCTAAGAATCTTCTCTGGCAGATGAATAATTTTGGTATGTTTTTGGAATTTTTGCAGGTTTACATTAGTAGCGTTTTTTTTTAAATTTTGCTCTAAATATATTTTTGAATTTTAGATCATTTATGCAAAAAAAATTACACATTTTTTTTTTATAAAATACTAATATTCTTGAAACTAACCCAGCAGTAGTACTAACGGGAGATTATGGTCTTTAACTTTATCTATGAAACTCTAAAACAAAGTACTGGGCCAATAATTTATATAGGATTGACCCATTCACCCAATTATTAGTTGTCGAGGGGTTTTGTGACAAAATGACTTCTGACGTCCGCATAGAAGACAAACATTTAATTTATTAATGACGGACACTTGGGTGGGTAGGTGGCCCACTTCAAAACAAGGTGAAGAGCCAATAGTTTAGATTGGAGTGGCCTATCCACCCAGCCAAGTGTTAGTTGTCAAGAGGTTGGAACACGACTTTCTCTTGTGACAAAATATCTTTTGACATCCGCATAGAAGACAAACATTCAATTCCTTAATGATGGACACTTGGGTGGGTGGGTGGATCACTCCAAAACAAAGTACTGATCCAATAATTTGGATAGGAGTGGCCCACCCACTCAAGTGTTAGCCGTCAAGAGATTGGATCACTACTTTCTCTTGTGGCAAAATGACTTCTGACGTCCGCATAAAAGACAAACATTCAATTCCTGAATGACGGACACTTGGGTGGATGAGTGGGTCTCTCCAAAACAAGGTAACGGGTTTAGATTGGAGTGGCCCGCCCACCCACAAAAGTGTTAGTCGTCAAGAGATTGGAACACGACCTTCTTTTGTAACAAAATGACTTCTGACGTTCGCATAGAAGGCAAACATTTAATTTCTTAATCAGGGACACTTGGGTGGGCGGGTGTGCTACTCCAAAACAATGTAACGGGTCAATAATTTAGGTAGGAGTGGCCCACCCACCCACCCAAGTGTTACTTGTCAAGAGGTTGGATTGCGACTTTCTCTTGTGACAAAATAAGTTTTGACGTCCGCATAGAAGACAAACATTCAATTCGTTAATGACGGACACTTAGGTGGGTGTGTGTTAAGTAAGTACCGGGCCAACTGTTTGGATAGGAGTGGCCCAAGTGTTAGTCATCAAGAGATTGGATCACGACCTTTGCTTGTGACAAAATTACTTTTGACGTCTGCATAAAAGACACATTCAATTCTTTAATGATGGTCTCTTAGGTGGGTAGGTGGGTCACTCCAAAACAAAGTACCGGACCAATAATTTGGATAGGAGTGGCCCACCCACCCACCCAAGCGTTAGTCGTCAAGAGATTTGATCACGACCTTCTTTTGTGACAAAATGACTTCTGACGTTCGCATAGAAGACAAACATTCAATTTCTTAATAACGGACACTTGGGTGGGCGGGTGGACCACTCCAAAAAAAGGTAACCGGTCAATAATTTAGATTGGAGTGGTCCACCCACCCACCCAAGTGTTAGTCATCCAGAGATTGGATCACGACTTTTGACTTCCGCATAAAAGACAATATTCAATTCTTTAATGATGGACTTTTAGGTGGGTGGGTGGGTGGGTCACTCCAAAACAAAGTACCGGACCAATAATTCGGATAGGAGTGGTCCACCCACCCACCCAAGTGTTAGTTGTCAAGAGATTCGATCACGACCTCTCTTGTGACAAAATGACTTCTGATGTACGCATAGAAGACAAACATGCAATTCCTTAATGACGGACACTTGGGTGAGCTACTCCAAAACAAGATAAGGGGCCAATAATTTAGGTAGGAGTAGCCCACCCACCCACCCAAGTGATAATTGTCAAGAAGTTGTAACACGACCTTCTCTTGTGACAAAATATTTGTTGACGTCCGCATAGAAGACAAACATTCAATTTCTTATTGATGGACACTTGGGAGGGTGGGTGCGCCACTCTAAAACAAAGTACCGGGCCAGTAATTTGGATAAGAGTGACCCACCCAGCCACTCAATTGTTAGTTGTCGAGAGGTTAGATCTCGACTTTCTCTTGTGACAAAATGACTTCTGACGTTCGCCTACAAGACAAGCATTTA